>OX402054.1:3911250-5357500 GCA_947859365.1 Archips crataeganus | reverse complement strand
ACAAAACGTCCAAAAATTCCATTTGACAGCTTCATATACGATCGCGTTACGTCATTCAAACTGAAGGGAGGCAAATGACATATAAGTCAACAGTTGGCTTATATTTTTCGGGACGTTTTCATGCCGCCTAAGCTCCATCTAGTGTATAAATAATCTAAGGTTAAAGGATATTTTTTATGTGTTGAAATTTAGTTATTTGTAATTGTTGATGATCGTAAATCAACAAGCGTTTTTTTGTGTTTTGATATATAACATTCAAGTTTTTGTTTCTTTCCAGTTTACCAAGCTATGTCTACGTCGATGGTTTATCCAAGTTCCCCAGTACAATTTATAACTACGAGAAGAGGAGGCGAATCATTACTTTGTAATGGACGCCGTTATCATAAGAAGAAAATTTATACTAATGGAGAAACATTTTACCAATGTTCTAAAAAAGGATGCAAAGGGAATTTAACATTGAACATTAGAAACGAAGTAATAAAGTGCTCACATGTACATGAAATCGACTGTGAGACTGTGAAGTTGATATCGAAAAGAACGTTATGTTGAAAAACAATGATAGACTACTGAAGCGGGTACAAAAATTGCAAACACCATTACCTGGAAGTAATCAGTTTTAAAACTCTTTTGCCTTTATCTTATTTTTTTTAGAGAATGGTTATGGCCAATGGTTATGGCCAGTCTATTATGACCGCATGATTACCGCATTCTGCCACACGAGGCCACACGGGACGGGGTCTAGGCGACCGATACTAAGTATTCTTTTAAAATTATAATTGATGTTTAATGATATCTTATTCAAAGAATTTAAATTGTCTATTGAAGTACTACAATGATTTTATGGTACCTAAAGAAATAAATTTTATTTTAGCAAGTAAAAAAGATTATTATACATTTTTTTATGAATTAAAAGGGGTCTTAAGTTCATATTCTTAGTCAGGTATCATTATTAGCAGTGGATACTTATTATTATTAATCTACAAAATATTTTTCGGTCTACAAATTGAAACAGACTGTAGGAGAGAGGGGTCTAGCTAGGGTTTATTATCACTTCAGAACGGTTAGCATGTGTGATTTTTCTTGCTAATCGCTTCTTGTCAAGTTCAGTTTGCATCTTTTCTGGCTGAGTTAGTAGAGACATGTGAAAATTAGCGCGTTTGCTAGCACCCCACTAACCAACCAAATTAAAATTTTCATTACAAGTGATTTTTAATTGGTAAAGATTTAAAAATACCTACTAATAATTTTTGTCACAGCCGTATTATTCACAACGTCTCGTCAAGGAAAAACGTTGATAGAGTTCAACGGTTACCGGTTCCGAATGTACCGGTCCAACGGGCAAGTGGAACGTTGGCGTTGCTCGACCGGTACGCGAGGCTGCCGCGCGACCGTCTGTACATCCGACAACCAAGTCATTTCGGCGAAGAATGTGCACAACCACCCGCCCCCAGAATAAATACATTAGACATAGATAATGGAAATAATAGTACATTACTGCAGAGACCAGTACGAGTAGAAGTTTGATCAATCAATGATACGAGGCAAGGATGGCGATTACTGGGCGAAGCTTGTGCTTTGTGCTTTTCTCAAAAATGAAACAAGTTGATAAAAATAAAATAAAAGTACACATTGAAAAAATAAAGAAAATCTACGACCCGCCATTTTAGCTACTTACTCGCTAACCTATGTCTATAGTCTATGGTATGATTGATGTTTTAAAGGTACCGGGCGGCGATGTTTAGATATCTGCCAACTTTAAATTACAAACCACATAATTTTAATAAGAATTTTCTTAATTTTGAAACATTTGAAACACAAAAATTGTAATTACAACAACATAAATTAGTGAAAAACGTTCCAGTTATTTAATCAGTGAACTATTACATTTGTATACTTCCTCTTAAGTGAGAACTTTTTTAATAGTTTAAGTTTTTCATAGACGTAGAGCACGGGTTCCAAATTTAAACACTTGATATGTAATGGAATTTCATACTTACTTCCTGGACACTAGCAGCTAGTCTCCAGGATGCGTTAATTTCTAGAGCTTGTCTAATTTAAAATGACGCACCCATAACCTTTGCGGCATTCCTCCGCGTTCAATCAAAATGGCGGATCGAACAGAATGTGCATACATGTGGACGTGTGCATAGTGTAGCCCATTCAGATCCTTTGATTTTTATTTATCCACGTCATTTATTTATCTAATCTATTTCGTACGTATCTCAACGTCTTGTTAAGTTTTGGTCAAGCTCAAAAGAAATATATTTTTCTGAAAAATGGTATGAAATGTTGCAATTACGTCATCTAATTTAAAATGGCCCTAAATACAGCTCAATAGGTTCAAAATCCTGTGAGTAAATGCGGTGGTGGGGCGGGGTGTGTAATGATAGATTTTATGTGCTTCTTACAGCCTAAACTGAATAAAGACATTTTGACTTTTATCATGTTTTGGATAGGTACTGCTAGTTAATTGTATAAAAATATAAGTGGAAAATAAATGACTCGAGTACAAACTTATTTAATCGTCATTCGAAAGGTAGAACCTATCTCCTATTCCGTACTCAATCGAATTAACTACTAGTCATTTTAGTGGCAGGTTTTTTTAGTGTCCTGTTTTAGTATCCCACTGCTGCCAAAGTTCTCTGTCTCAGACTTCCCTCCTCTCTCCTTCCCTCCATATGAAATATTTCTACGCTTCAGTCAGTTATGATGCCGACGAACATCCCGTGCCCCGACAAAGTACATTTCTCTAAATCTGTTTGTTTTCTCTTTCATTCTCGTTCTTAATCTGTCTGGTGAATTTTTGTCTAAGCTATGTTTTGCTTTTAGCGAGATTTATCTTATCTCAGCGCGGGCGCAAGTTGATCAAGTACAACGGCTATAGGTTTCGCATGTACAGAACTAGTGCCAAGGCAGAAAGATGGCGCTGTTCTACACATTGCACGCGCGGCTGCCGAGCAGCTCTCGTCACTAGCAATGACGTCATTGTTGATGTGAAGAGTGAACACAATCATCCACCGCGGGAGATTTAGTAATAGTATACACAATTGTCACTAATTAAAAACAAATCAAACTGTCCCAATCTTGATTTTTATATTGTTTGGTTGTTTAGGGCTACTTTGTGCTTTTGTTGTCATGTACCTATGCAATACTAAATCGTTATTTAGGTAAATTAAATACATATTCTAAAATATGAGCATTTTTATGGCCTAAATTAGTGTTGGAAGTTCGAAAGTTCCATGACAGCGACAAAGTAGGTATACCTATTCCAGAATAATTTAAAATAAACGAGCTAAAATCACTTAAATTTTTACATCTACCAATATTGTGATCGCATGTACTGCGAAAGCATTTATTTCCATAATCTCGAGGAACTTTTTCACGGTGTGTAAATTATAAGGCCGTTCGTTTTTATCCTTTCCCTCCATGCCAGAGATTACAGGTTATTCATACCTTTTACTCTTTTACTACCAGCGGAATTCGTAACATCTCGACGGGGCAAAAGGTTGATCAAGCTCCAAGGCTACACATTTTACGTAGATCGAGCAAGCGGTGGGAAAACTCGGTGGCGGTGCTCGACACACGGCTTTCAAGGCTGTAAAGCATCGCTGGTAACAATTGATGACATAATTGTTTCTGTGAAAAATGAGCACACGCATGATCCGCGACATTCTTAATCATAAGTAGGTAGGTACTTACGTAAATAATACATACATACATACATAAATATAAAGAGGAAAGATTTGATTGTTTGTTTGTTTGTTTGCATTGAATAGGCTCCGAAACTATTAGGACCGATTTCAAAAATTCTTTCGCCGTTAGAAAGCTACATTATCACTGAGTGATATAGGCTACTTTTTACCGCGGGAAATTTAATTTATCGCGGGCGAAGCTGCGGACGGAAGGCTAGTAATACATATTTTCATTTTTTGTTTGTGAATCCTTTCATTAAGGCTTTTTTCTAACGAGAATTATATCGAACGTGGCAAAATATTCATCAAGTTATAGTTTACGTACATTTTGCGACCTGTACAAAAACTCAAAGGCACTTTTCGACACACTCTTACCACCAAGCTTGTCGCGCAGCCACATTCGCTTTCGAAAACCGCATAATTGTTAGCAAAAAAAAATTCCTTCTATTCATTTACTAGCTGACAAAAAAATCCGTTTCTGACAATATTATTAGTGACATTGCTAAAAAAAATATTGTCATCTCGATTAATAATAAAAAAAAAGTCTGTCTTATTAATTCTCTTCTGATTATGTTGATTACAAAAAAAAAACACTTCTAACTTTAAATTGAGCAATAAATGCGTGTTAATATTATAATCCTACAATGCACATAGTTACTGTGTGTGTCAGTTAGTTAGTGTAATTTTAATTTTTTTCTTTTTATTGACCAATAAATGACTCATACAATTGTGATAGTGAAAAATGACAGCGGTTGTTATTGAACGCAAATTTAAAATCCAGTTAGTATGTTTTGATCTGGATGGAATAAAGTTTGTATAAGAGTTGTGACTTTTCTTTGGAGCTATGTTATACAGGATGGACACCTCAATAATTATAACCTGTTATCGGGCTAGAGGTCAAGTTGTACCAATTTTAGAAAAAATCTATGTTCATTTTATTAAGCGATAACAGCCATAGAGTCAGATAACATGTACGTACTAGTAGTAGAGTCTCTTAGTACTAGATATTTTAGGAAAAAATATGACACGGATTTTTTCTTATTATTTTCCAAAACTGTTATGACTTGGCCTCTCGCCCGATACCAGGTTATCGTTGAGTTTTGCGACAACCTATATCTATCTAATACCTTTAAACGAGCAATTCTTGTATACGTATATATATATAATCAGAATCTCGGAAACGGTTCCAACGATTTCGATGAAATTTGGTATGTGGGAGTTTTCGGGGATGAAAAATTGATCTAGCTTGGTCTTATCTCCGGGAAGACGCTTGGTACCGAGTTTCAGCCCGAGCGGAGCTCGGTCGCCAAGGTACTGTGTTATTATGTGCAACAATATACTAACAATTAACTGTATTTTTTGACTTAAAAACTTTTCTTCATCAGTGGAAATCATCACCTCTCAGCGTGGTAAAAGTTTGATCAAACTGAATGGCTACACATTTTGCGTGGACCGAGTGACCGGTGTAAAAACTCGTTGGCGGTGTTCTACACACTGCACTCAAGGCTGTCGAGCGTCAGTAGTTACATTCGATAACGAAATTGTGTCTGTAAAGAATGACCATAACCATTTGCCACGATGCTAAAATTGCACTAAAATGTTTGTTATTTTTTAGTAACTTAATAAAAGTTAGGTACTACTTTAACAGCATTTTTGATTGAAATATGTTTAGTAAATGGATGTCCTGGCTTTTGTGTTTCATATTAATTTTACATACTAGTTAATTGTAATTGACCTAAAAACCTTTCTAAAAACGAACATCCTTTTACGTAAAAGGGACCAGGGTGGCTTGTTGCAGTTATCCATAAATGGTGGCGGTCGATTTCCATTTAATGATCCGGCTGCTGTTTCCACAATAACACGACGTTTTTTCTTTTCTAGTGGAGTTCACCATGTCCCAGCGGGGCAAAAGGCTGATCAAACTCAATGGCTATACGTTTTGCCTTAACAATATGAGAGGGGCGAAAGTCCGGTGGCGATGCTCGACACACTGCACCCAAGGATGTCGCGCAACCGTCTCTACTTTCCACGATCAAATAGTATCTGTAAAGTATAACCATAACCACCCACCGCGATCTTAACAAATTAAATTCTTCAGCCACCTTATTTATTTATTTATTGAATTTTATGTTATATTGAATAGTATTTTAACGACCGCTTTAGCCTAGTTGGTAGTGACCTTGCCTACGAAGCAAGAGGTCCTGGGTTCAAATCCCGGTAAGGGCATTTATTTGTGTGATGAGCAGGAATATTTGTTCCTGAGTTATGGATGTTTTCTATGTATTTAAGTATTTATTTATCTGTATAAGTATGTTTATCGTCGTCTAGTACCCATAGTACAAGCTTTGCTTAGTTTGGGGCTAGGTCGATTTGTGTAAGATTGTCCCCTAATATTTATTTATTTATTTATTTATTTTGATACGCTTTAGGAGTACAACTATCAAGTAACTTTGATGATTCTCTCGGGTGTTACAGTTAGTGTACCTATAATCCAGTCTGTTGCCGTTTTTTTTTCATTTTTTCTATTATGATTGAACCATTAGGTGCTTATATCAAAATGAGAAAAGAAACCCATGTAATATCACTTCGTTGTTTACCTGTTTATAGGCGAAGACCTTTCTTTCTCAGAAATACTTGGAGTTATCATCAGCATCTCCGGCCCATACACGACTCACTGCTGGGTCCAGGTCTCGTCTTAGAATTTCATTCCATTTTGAGTTTATTACCATATGAAAATCGCGGGAATCACAACACCTGTAAATACTTTCTGTTGACATAGAATTACGAGTTGGCAAGAAGTTAGAAAGTAACTATAATTATTTTTAACGACCGATTTTTTTAAGACGACCGGATAGCTTAGTGTTAGAGAACCTGACTACGAAGCTTGTGGTCCCGGGTTTGATTTGTGTGAATAATACGAATGTTTATGCTTGAGTATTGGATGTTTAATATATATTTAAGTATGTATTTATCTATATAAGTATATTTATCAGTTGTCTAGAACGGTCAGCATCAAAAGTAGCTGGTCACTTTTGTACTTTATCGTTATAAGAACACAACTGTCAATCAAGTATGACGTTTTGCACCTATTTATACAGCGTCAAGGTACAAAAATGTCCAGCTACTTTTGATGCTGACTGTACCAATAGTACAAACTTTGCTTAGTTTGGGACTAGGTCAATTGATGGTCTCAATCATCCTATGATTTATTATTATTGTGTTGGTACGGATTTCCGATCACGGACCCATGGGGACCCGGTCATTTGAAAGGCATTCATGGGGCCAAAGCCAACATGAAGAGGCCTTTGGTACCATATAATATAAATGAGATGGGCGCAACTATGGAGGTCTATCCCCTAATACACCATGAGGATGTGCTAGCGGACAGTCCTCCACAGTTGCCAATCTATTGCCAGGTAGGAATCGACATGGAATTGGCTATGGGGTTGGGATGTTGTGGACAGGATTACCGGGCTATGGAGTGAGATAACGGACACCTACCATTTCAATATCTCATAAACTGAACTTTTGGTAGGCGGTGACTCGCCATTCACTAAATGGGCCCCTCAAACTATTGCCCACTCGGGGCAACGAGGCGGCAACATTGGTGTAAACGGCTAAGGATGGAGAGGTGTTCCTGGACTTTAAACTTCAAAATGCCAACTCGCCACTTACGGAAACACATCCATCCTTCGAGCATTTAGCTCTTGGCTCCACTCTAGGCGGCTAACAAAGGCAAACTAGAGGCGGGGTGGGTGTGTAACTATTATTATTATTATTATTATTATTATTGTGTCTAATTATTATTATTATTATTATGTAATTTTTTCGTTCTAGTGGAATTTACGAAGTCCCAGTGCGGTAAAAGGATGATGAAGTTAAACGGCTACAAATATTGCATTCACACAACGAACGGTGTGAAAGAGCGCTGGAGGTGCTCTACTAACTGCACTAAAGGCTGTCGCGCATTTATATATACTTTTGACTGCGAAATAATTTCTGGAAATTATGAACACAACCATCCACCACCACCTGATAAATTTCGCTAACGCACTGATGCCGGCTTTCATGAGTTGAACCTAGAAGCAAATTTTAACGACTGTAATGCATTAAGGCCAAATTATCTGAAATCAGACAACTTTTGGTTTAACTGTATACATTCAACCTTGATATTTTTAATCGAGTGAATACACAGGGTGGAAAGATCGAAAGCCAAAGTTGCCTCCTGTGACCTCCGATCTTTCCACCCTGTATGTTGCATTTTAACAAGCTTTTTCATGATTTTTTTTATCAATCAATCAATCAATTGGCTTTAAGTTTATCAAACCTGTTCTCGTAAAAAACAGAAAAAGTATAATAATAATCGACATTTCCTTTGTCATGAATGATCTCAAAATATCCTTTTTTGGCAAAACTCCTTTCAATATCTTTGCGCAGGATGGAAAATTTCCAGTGTATATTTCTGGGTCCATGCTTTGCCACCTTATTTAATAAAATAAACAAATAAATAGCTGACTTTGACTTTTTATTTTAATTATAACAAGTAAATCTGTAAACGACCGCTTTAGCCTAGTTAGCCTACGAAGCAAGAGGTCCTGGGTTCGAATCCCGGTAAGGGCATTTATTTGTGTGATGAGCACGAATATTTGTTCCTGAGTTATGGATGTTTTCTATGTATTTAAGTATTTATTTATCTATTTAAGTATGTTTATCGTCGTCTACTACCCATAGTACAAGCTTTGCTTAGTTTGGTACTAGGTCGATTTGTGTAAGATTGTCCCCTAATATATTTATTTGCAGCAGTGGATGGACAATGGCTGTAGATAGATAGATAGATATTTATTTATTTATATTTATTTATTTGTTATGAGCGGGTCGAAAATGAAACATAAAAAGGGGAAAATTGTAGGTAGTCTGGCCTCACGAGACATCGAAGGTCAGAATAACCGTATCTTTCCTAACGGGAGTAAAAAATGAAGTATGAAGTATCTTCACTGATAAAATCACTAGCTTCTGGCCGTGACGTCGTCCGCGCAATCAACTCACGAATAGACCAAATGTGCCTAATGCATTGTTTTAGTGGTCTAAAACCATCTTCCCATAAGTATTGCCTTTTAAATGAAACCAGTTTGGGGAACATCGCTAGGATGGTTTCAAAGTCTATAATGCCCGGTTTTATATTGTGTACGTACACACATATCGCAAACCTTCATAATACCTACCTGTCTACCTGTCTCGGTTGGACAAGAAGACGACGACGGAGAAGGTCTTCGAGCATGTCCGCGAGGCAGCACGGGGTCGGTTACAGGGATCCCAGCTCCAGCTGTTCATCTACCCGCTCGAGTCTCAAAGGGCTAACAACTTCAGCTCATTTAGGCTCCGAGTACCTGCCAAGCACCAGCAGGTGTTCCTGCGCTCCGACTTTTGGCCGGAGGGTGTGGTGTTCCGTCGTTTTAGGGAAGCGACGAAAACGTTTTTCAAAAATCCCTAAATAGTTATTTAAGTATTGTTTGTATTTTTTGAATTTTACAGTGTATACTGTAATGCTGTAATTTTTATTGATGAATAAATAGATAATAATAGTGAATAAATATCTTCTTTCTTTGAATTTTGAATTTGAATTTTTTATTTTTTTTATTTATAATGTAAAAAAACAATAACAAACATAATAAAAACTTAAACTATAAATAGAAAATTTGGCCTAAATCGCCGTCAATGGGCAAGGTGCCCAGAAGGCTGGCCGTATTTCCTCGCTGTATAGCGATACTTATTCGCTGTGCGAAATAGTGGCCAGCCCTCTGGTCGCCCGAGGCCTCTATTAGGCGCGTCGACAAATCTTTGTATAGCCGACGCGCACTTTGCCCCCATGGCCCCAAGGTTTCAACGCCAAACGCCGCAAACATGTAGCTAGTTCCTAGGGCGGCATATTTGCGGCGTTTGAGGCTTTCAGCCGAGGATGCCGCAGCGCCAGCGGTGACGTTGGTGCTTGGAACATGGGACGGTGCCAGGGTATCAACACAAGTAGCATCCCAAACTAGCGGCCGACCCATGCTCCAAGGCACCAGCGACATTCCATCAGGCCTCTTGCCGTCGTCCCTGGCCAGCCCGCTTGAATTTGAATTTGAATTTGAATTTGAATTTGAATAATAAATAATAAATAAGTAATTGCATTCTGTTAGGGCCGGATCTTGTACATAGAAAACGTGCAAAATCACAAATTACTTTAAATCTACGTCTCCCTCTCCACCCGTAGTTGTATGATACTGGGATACATGTAGATTTTGACTAATGTGGTTGATTTAAGACGTTTATCCGCTCAGTTTCTTTGGAATTGAAAATAAAGAAATACTATCATTTTTTACAGCTGTTTTCATAACGTCTCAACGAGGGACCAGGATGATAAAGCTCAACGGATATACGTATGGCCGACACACGGTTGCATTTAGGGCAACTGACAGAGCAAAAGTACGATGGAGATGCAACACTCGAGGCATAGGGTGCGTGGCGTTTGTCACCACTGTGGGCGATCAGATAGTGATGTTAAATGGCGTTCACAATCATCCGCCGGAAACAAGGAAGAGAAAGATTTTTAAGCAATGAATACATTTTAGTGATCCTGGCGGCATTTTTCGTTTAAGTTCTATTACGCACCATTTATACCGTACTAACATTTTTCATGACAGCGAAAGTAAATGAAAGAAAGAAAGAAGACATTTATTCACTTTTACAAGACTCACAAATATAAGAAAATTCACACAATTTCATACAAATAAACAAAGTTCACAAAACAATGAAGTAATAAATACACAGATCTGCATGTGTGTCCATGCAAAAGTGAAACGGTCGCTGACTCAGCATTATGCTGAGGCGTTAGACGCCTGCAGCGCTGATTTTCTGCCAGAACCGTCTGTGACTCACGAAACGATACACAAATATACTATATAAACTACTTAATAAAATGATAATGAATTAATAAATAATTTAGATGCATACTTATTCGTTTTAGGCGACTGTATTATATTATTCTTTGACATATCTCTTTGTTTCATTTATAAACCTTGAATTGAATAATAAATAATTAAATTAAGTGAGTTTTACCATTCGATAAATTGTATAATAGACTACTCAATTCTCAAGTTTTTTTTTACAGCGGTGTTTATTTCATCTTTGAGAGGGGCAACATTGTTACAACACAACGGGTTCACGTTTGGAAAAGATACAATTAGACATGCAGGGACGGCTTTACAAAAAATACGGTGGAGGTGCACCACTCGCGGCTTGAAGTGTCGGGCGTTCATTGTAACGATAGGAAGCGAAATGGTGCTTATAAGGGATGAACACAGTCATCTGCCAGAAACAAGGAACGGCAATTATTAACGTTTGCTTACTAACACTAGGATTAATCTATAATGCTTAATATTAACACAAATTAATTTTATTTTAATTAATTAATCTATAATGTTATGTTTAAACTATGATCCCTGAAGGTCGAAGTAAACATTATTATTATTATAAGTGACGTATGTTTGTTTTATTTGACTGGGCGTTTTATTTGAAGCTATAAGAGTGACCTAAAAGAACCCTCAAATCTAAGTGTTGTGAATAAACACTCGTTAAGACCGCAATAGTAAAAACCAGTACCTTTCATATGTTTCAGTTATTTTTACCACGTGCCCACTGGGAAACATGATAGCAAAACTGAACGGATACACTTACGAAAAACTTGAAATTCGAGGCAACAAGATTATATGGCGCTGTTCCACGAACTACAACCAAACTCTGTGTTACGCGTGTATCCATACTGTTGACGGCGATATAGTTGCCTCAATGGACGACCATAACCATCCACCACTATATAAAACAGGGATAATCTAGATTTTTATTAGTGTAAGATACAATAGAGTACAACGACTCTTTATTGAACGCCATATACGAGGGGCGTTCAATATAAAGTGAGAATGAGATGCAAACTCTTTTAATATTACGAAATTAAATACTGGCCGGTAAAGCTAATCTATCTAGCTGATTGCTATGAAAAAAAAACTAACTGTCTTTTGTTTAAAAAAAATATACGGTAATTTCTTTGCAATGCTATTGAGTACGTTAGCGAAAATGTAGAAAATTGAACTGCGCGCCGTTATCAAATACTTGTATTTGAAAAATTTTTCTACGGACCAAGTCAATTTGGATTTGCGGGACACTTTAGGGTCTAATGCTCCTCCGTATTCGACAGTCGCACGTTGGTGCGCCGAATTTAGACGTGGAAGAACATCGACAATGGACGACCCCCGCTCCGGACGCCCTACTACAGCAGTAACTGAAGAAATTGTGAAAAAAGTCGAAAACTCAGTTTTGGCGGATCGTCGTGTCACAGTTCGTTTTATTGCTGAAAATGTAAAGATTTCAACGGGGAGCGTGCATAATATTTTATTTATATGAACGCTTGGGTATGAAAAAGGTATCTGCGCGTTGGGTACCAAGAATGCTTACTGACACGCAAAAACAAACTAGACTAGAGATTTGTCAAGAAGCTTTGAACCTGATGCAGCAAGACCGGGAACTTTTTTTGGCGCGATTTATAACAATGGACGAAAAATGGCTCCATCATTACGACCCTGAAACGAAACTGCAGTCTATGACATGGAAAAGGCCATCATCTCCAACTCCGAAGAAATTCAAGGTGAGCCCATCTGCCGGTAAGGTCATGGGCTCTGTTTTTTGGGATGGTAAAGGGGTATTAATGATTGAGTATCTCGAGCATGGAGCCACTATTACGGGCACATTATACGCCAAACAAATAGCAACATTGCGCAATGAGATCCGCGAAAAACGGCGAGGTAAACTCTCGAAAGTTGTGCTGTTCCACCAGGACAATGCCCCGGCACACAAGTCCGCCGTTGCAATGGTTGCAATTCGTGATGCTGGGTTCGATATCCTTAAGCATCCTCCGTATTCACCAGATCTCGCTCCCAGTGATTTCTACCTATTTCCGAGATTGAAACAATACCTGAGAGGCCAGAAATTTGAAGACGACGACGCGGTAGTCGCTGCAGTACAAGATTTTTTAAGTACTCAAGATGAGACCTTTTTTAAAAATGGAATTTTAAGTTTAGAAAAAAGATATACTAAGTGTATTATGCTAAATGGTGACTATGTCGAAAAATAAAATGACTTTTAGTAAACGTTGTTTATAACATACTCATTCTCACTTTTTATTGAACGCCCCTAGTAATATAGTAAGCAATGAAGCTAGAGGTCCCGGGTTTGAATCCCGGTAAAGGGCAGTCATTTGTGTGATAAATGGAAATTTTTATACTCGACAAGTTAATTATATTATGTGTGTTTAATCTACATACTTAAATAAGTATATTTAGGAGTTTTCTAGCATCCATAGTACGAACTTTGCTTGGTTTGGAGCTAAATCAATTAGTGTAAATTTTATTGTCCCACGATATTTTTAGTTTGCAAAAACCTAAGTTGGAGACATTTAAATAAACATAATTAAATGAAATAAACAGACATTTTTACTAACCCACAAAATTTGATTGAAACTTTGATTTTATTCTTTATAAACATAAACTAAGGGTGGGTCCAAATTTGTTTCAGCAAGTTTCAGTTTAGTGTGTCGTATCTGTGTCATTCATTATTCGATCGTTTCAACCGCTTCATTTTCGTGGTCATATTTTTTACCAATTGGTTGTAGGTGTTGATGGTGCTTTCGGTTATAAGAGATCTTGTACTTCTTGTAGGTACCAGATAACTGCAAACTGTATCAGAATTTTATGCCATTTCTACAAAAATCTGTCGACGAAAATGATTCAGAACAAACGCTCAAATATAACCCATTTCCGTCCGCGTTGCACCATCGTTAGTTTGGACGCGAAAGTATACGTGATCATATACACGTTCTATCTCATTTAAGCGTACAAACTTGCGATGCTTCGCAACGGACATGCAATTAGCTAAACTGATTCAAATTTGGATCCACCCTTAGATGCCAAGTTAATCTTTCAGCGGAATTCGTCTCGTCTCAGAAAGGCAGACGCATGATACAGCTGAACGCGTATTCGTACCGTTTCGACCGCGCCTGGGGTCCCAAGAGGCGGTGGCGGTGTTCGACCCACTGCGCACGCGGCTGTCGTGCGTCCATCATGACTGTCGACAACGAGATCGTCAATGTACGCGACTACCACACGCATGAGCCGCGGACACGAAAGTAGTGTATGGTCTTCGATTCTAAAACCTAAGGCTAAGACGCTCAAGCAGTTTAGACTCGAGAAGAGAGGGATGTCAAAAATAATCAAGTTCCTTAGACCACGTGCAAATAATGACATAATTATTGTGCGATGCGATTCATTCATTCACTACTGTCCTCACAGAGCAACTAAGGAGCAATTGATCCGTCAGCAGAACAGAGTGAATTTTAAATCTACTTAATGGATGTTTGTTCTCATTCATGATAAAAAGTTTTGACATATTCTGATGAAGTTTGGCACACAGTTGTTAGTTTATAACCTGGATTAACATGTGGGATACTTTTAATCCCAGAAAATTGCATAACTCCATGGAATAGCGATAAATGAATTCTTTGCAGACGGATTAGCTAGTTAAAAATAAAACTATACAATCAGGACATTCTGACCCAGACAGACAGTCAGGAGCTATTGAGAATTGTTTGAGAAGTTGTTATTCTTACCCCCTGTTTCACCATCCATTGATCAAATTTATTTGACGGATAAATGTGATGCCGTCTCTGTTTGTTTTGTTCGAATAGACGGAGACGGCATCACATTTATCCGTCAGTTAAAATTAATCAAAGGGTGGTGAAACAGCCCCTTATTGTACTAGTAATAAAATTGCAAAGACTAGCTTGCATTACATTAATAGTTTTACGTTATCGTGACGTTATGTTTTATTAAGTAGGTACGTATTAGACTTTTTTAAACAAAAAGACAAATAATGGTTTTAAAATAATATGTTAAATTTAACTGTAATACATTCAGTTAAGTATATATTCTGTTATACATTCAATTTTAGAATAAATTGCCTTATTTTATCACTCTGTTACTTACTCTCGCGCAATAACTACTAGTACCTCGTTTCAGTTGTTGCCAGTACACATAAACTGTGCTCTCTCCGTTTTGCGAAATCAACGTTGGAGATTTTATCAGCGAACATGTACCTACATCAAGATAATGATGACTTACCTGTATGAGATTAACAACCCCATGCTCTGTTTAATACTAGGACCACTTCTCATTTTTAGGGTTCCATATCTCAAATGGAAAATGAGAACCCTTTTCACTTCGTGTCTAATTGTTTGTCAAGACCATTTTTCTCGTCGAGGTATCTAGTTGAAATAAATATTAAATTGTTAGGTTTACGATCCCTTGTGGATGCATTAAGTTTTTAAGTTCACATTCACAAAAATATACTTGTGTATTTTTTTAACCACGTTGGTGGAAAACAGAAGTACGGCAACATTGATGGCAAACGATTACCGTAGTTGCTACTCCAGGGGACTCGCATGCGCGTTGGCAACCCTTTAAAAGCCTGTACTCTTTTTTCTTGAAAGACCTCTAACCATTTTTAATTCCCTTACGAAAACCTTTGCAGGTTTGTACAGACGCTCACAACCGAAGCGTTATAGCAGCAGCGAATCCAGGATTGTGGTTTTGGCTTTCCAAACGTTTGCGCCTGACCCCGGTGAGGATCATCATCATCATTTCAGCCAAGAGACGTCCACTGCCTGAAGATAGGCCTCCCCCAAGGCTCGCCAAACAGATCAGTCCTGCGCCAAACAATTATACAACATTATTATTTGTTTTAATCATCATTTCGTGTGCTCATTCGTTTAAAAAAAATTGGCTTTATATACCACTGAGTTATTGTGTAATAAATTCTATACCACAATACTCTCTTATTGCAGTGGAGTATGTGATTTCAACAAAAGGAAGACGCCTGCTCAAGCTCCACGGTTATTCCTTCTGCTTGAGCATGACGAACGGCGACAAACTTCGTTGGCGCTGCTCTACTCACTGCAACCACGGGTGTCGCGCCACCATCACCACCATTGGCGGTCAAGTGGTCATCGCCAGGAATGATCATAACCATCTACCGGGCCCACGCCGATTAAACGAAAAGATGTATTAATGCCAAGATCCTCAAACTACGTGTCTTTACTATTTAAATCGTGTTAGTCAATGTTGAATTCAATACGTACATAACTGAAATTAAATGTGCATTTCGATGTGTCTTGTCATTTTTCCTTGAAAAGAATTGCCAATATTAAAATGTATTACATTAAATAACCTAAACCTAGTAAACAAATTAAAAATGTCTCTGTGCCACTATCATCAAAATCTCATTCATTCAAAATGATTTATTCACCGAAAACTAATTGAAAGATAATTTCCCACATGAATTCCGAAAAACTCAGAGGAGCGAGCCCGGGTTCGAATCCACGATCCTTTGTTTGAGAGGCGATAGACACTAGGCAACCACGGCTTTTCGTTTTTTTAGACTTAACCTTTTAATTAAGCTGAACCAAAACTTTTTTTTCAGTGGAGTTTGTAACTTCCCAAAAAGGCAAGCGCTTGCTTATGGCCGGCGGTTACTCGTTCTGCGTGCGGCAAGTGTCTGGGGCCGGCGACAGGCTTCGCTGGTGCTGCTCTACACACCTCAACCACGGTTGCCGTGCTGTCATAATTACCTTCGGTGATGAGGTTATCCAGTCCAAGAATGATCATAACCATCCACCAGGACGACGCTCCAAGCATTAGTAAAAAAACGAAGTACGATTTATTCTCTGTCTTCACTTCTTCTTCTCATCATCATTATTTCTTCCGAAAGATGTCCACTGTTGAACATAGGCCTCCCCCAAAGTTCGCCAAACAAACCGGCAGGCTAATTGTCTAACTCCCTCGCAATCGCCATTGCGTTCATTTTGACAGTTCTTGTTTGGGCTGACAATTGGTACCGGAAACAGCCAAGCTGTCACAGCCATATAAAAACTGATTATTTCAATAACATGCCAAGTGTCAAAAAAGTTCCACAATTACCCTGCAGTATTGCGCCATCCACATCCAACGCGTTCCCGCAACCTTAACGAGGTCGTCGCTACAATTTTATTTTGTTGGAGGCCTACCTACACTGCGTCATCCGGCTTCATTGCAGTTTCAAGATTTAATTATTAAAGTTAGTTATTAAATTAGGTACTCACTAGGTTTAATTTAATTAGAATTAGAAAAACTAATATCATTTCAGCGAATGGTTTAATAATTAGATAGCTCGATAAGTATCTACGTAGGTACGTTATTTAGCTATAATTTTGAAATCACTTTATAATTATGACATTATTTATTGCGAAATGATGATTTTTGTCTTCAATGTGATATTTTAAACATTTGTCCATGACATTAACGTTTTTTTGCGACTTTTGTCCGCCCAGACATTGAAACTAATACACATTGAAGGATAAGTTCACCTTTGTATCTGAACGATTGTCAATAGTGTTTTATTTTTATTTTTATACAATAAAGGGTTTACATACATAACATACCTACATTTTCAGTTGTGTGTTGATATGCAAGTCAAGTCAATCAGTCAGCTTTTTCTTTTATACCTAATGTATACTGCGTTTTTTTTATAACTAGAAAGAAGGTAAGCGATCTTGACGTGTCTTTTTATTGAAAAATACTTTTGAAAAATAAGTCACAGCAAATATGTGACAATTAGCAAGGACATGGTCATTTTTTTTTGTTTCTTGAGTAATAGTTACTATTTTATTGAAATGTGTTTTTCACTAAAAACAGCTCGTCAAGATTGTTTACCCTATTTCTAATGCTACAAAAAACAAAGTATACCTTTAGATTACTTGTACCATGTCTTTAAAATTTAAAAGTCGTAATGTAAAAAAGAAAGCTTACATTTCAACAATCGATCATTGAAGTTATTAAAAATGGACACACTCAACAGTGAAGAAATTCTGTTCCATCCTGTGGAGTACGTGATTTCGCAAAAAGGCAAACGTTTGCTGATGGTCAACGGTTACCCCTTCTGCGTAGGATATACTACTGGGGCTGGCCTTCGTTGGCGCTGCTCTACCCACCTCAACCAAGGTTGCCGTGCTGCCATCACAGCCGTTGGTGACGAGTTCCTCACAGCCAGAATCAATCACAACCACCCACCAGGACGCCGCAAAAAAATTAATCGAATGAAATGAAGAAAGAAGAAAAAAATTAAGTTTCTTTTTAATATATACTGATCAAATCAATCGTTTATTTCAGATAACTACAATTCATATAATGTGGTTATGGGGCATTTTTATTAAAAAAAATCTTTCATACTAACGTTGCCCTGACAAATACAACCAAAAAGAATTAGCCAAATAAATATAGCTGTTCCGAAGTGATGCTTATACATTCGGCATTTCAGTTTTACTCATTTAGATAGATTACTATCCTTGTTTGTTTATTCCTGTTACTGTCCTATGTCCTAAGTGACCCATTATGGCACGGTGGACTCCGCCTGTGAAGTGCTGAATCTGTATCTTTTATTATTCATCGTCTTTAGTTAAGCAAAATCAATGTGACAGAGAAGCCGCTGGACGCCATATGAAAGTTTTAGAATAAAAAAATTGTAGCTAAATATACCCTACCAGGTTGCATAGTAAGCTAAGAACTAGAATAAGGTTTGCCTTAATAATACTAAGATAACAAACGCTCACTTGAAGTTTATCGGCTATAATTTGGTTAAAAAGAAAAAAATCTTAAATCGATTATATTTATCATCTTATTAATCTTTCTCATGACGTAAAACTGTATTTATTTAGATATCTTGTTAATCTCAAATAAACACTGAGTTTCCACAAAGTGGTAATATTATTCAATCAAACTTGTTCTACATGTTGCTGCAATGGCCGGGATAAGTTTTATCATATCTTATATTTATCTACCTCATAACAATGCAGACATTTAATTCCAGTGGAGTATATGACTTCGCAAAAAGGCAGACGTTTGCTCATGGTCAACGGTTACTCCTTCTGCGCAGGGCAATTATGTGGGGGCAAGCTACGTTGGCGTTGTTCTACGCATTGTAACCATGGTTGCCGCGCCACCATCACTACCTTTGCTGGCAACGTCGTTGTATCCAAGAACATTCACAACCACCCACCGGGACCACGCCGTCTGAACCTATAGGAAATAGTTACGACAGAAAGGATTAATCAGAATCTTAAAGATGATCTTAAGCTTCAAACTGTATGCGCGATTATGCTTACAAAGCCGTTGCTTTCATTGTGAGTTTTTCATTGACGGAAACGTTCTGCAATATAAAAAACAATACAATAATGAATAATACAATACAGGGTGAAATTTTGAACGTGATACAAAATTAGTGTTTCTAGCTTAGTTAATGCTGGACAACATAATGCAATTACCCAGTTGTTAGAATTCGTATTGTTAAATTTGAGGTGTCATACATTTAGTTCATAATTTAACTACCGCAAAGTATGAAAATCCAAAATTTTATCAGACCAATTTCAACAATTGAGTAAATGCATTATGTTATACAGCATTAACTAAGCTTGAAACACTAATTTTGTACCACGTTCAAAATTTCACCCTGTATAATTTTTAGACCAAGGGTAGTTTTCGCAGGAACCTTAGCTGCTAAATATTCATTTGTTAAATGATCTTTTTGAAATGTATATACATATACCTGTTAATTATTTGAACACGTCAATAACTTATATAAAGTATAGTTGTACGTAGTGATAATTATATTTACAGTGTTTTTCTTTTCTCTTTTTGTATAATGACGATCCTTATTGGGATTGGGACATCATTTTATTTCTGAAATTTTGTGCACTATAATTAATTATTTCTATTTTACATTATTTTGACGATCATGGAATAAATTATAGTAATTTTGACACCAACGCAAATTTATATTGTAATTTTTATCATGAAATAAATAAATCTAATCTAATCTTAAAAAAATGAAATAATGAAACATGTTTTTTCCACTCGTTGGTTGCTAAGTGTAAATTTAGATGATTTTTGCTCAAACAACTGAACGCTTTTTCTTTCACCATTCAATGTATTAAACTGTGTGATAATGTATGCCATTTTATTTATTCCTTAGTCTTGTTTCCATCATACCTTAAATATAGGACGAAAACAAATTATTCGTCTTAAATAATCACTTTTCTGTTTTCCTTTGTCTATTGAATTTGATAGCAACGCCAACGGCATTGTTACAGGAGTACTTTTCGTAGTAGACTTAATTTAACTTTTTAAAATTCACTCGTACATGGCTTGTACCATCGTATCCTTTCATTCCAGTTGAGTATGTGACTTCACAAAAAGGCAGGCACTTGCTTATAGTAGCTGGTTACTCCTTCTGTGTGAGGCGGGCTTACGGCGACAAACTACAATGGCGTTGTTCCACACACTGCAACAATGGCTGCCACGCAAACATCACTATGATTGCTGACGAGATAGTTTCATGTAAAAACGACCACAACCACCCACCAAGGAAGCTACAACGATCATCAGCATCATTCCAGCCTATAAACGTCCCATTGCAGGGCACAGGCGCCCTCTCAGAATGAACTACAGCTACATCGATATTGATTTGTTTTTAAATCACCCTTGTTTCTTTTTTCAGTGAGAAGTAATTTAAGTTAGCTAATATAGATTTAGGACTGTATGACGCATCTCCAGCAGACGCTACCGCCAATTTCTGTTTTGATTCTATTAATAAATTTAATGTTGTTTTAATTTAAAGTGATCTTGCTTATAAGATCATAATGTTTTTTTCAACCCGGTCCAAAAAATATCAGGCTAAATTAAAATTAAAAAAATTACCCTTTTCTTTTTTTTCGAAAGAGGAAAATTTGGGATCTTCGTACTTAGAATCAAGAGCGCTATTAATTTTGATGATAAAAAAATTCCAAGCTTTTTTGTCAGTTTTGTGACGTTTTTTTCACATAGTTCATATGACTTGTCACAAAACAGACACAAAAAATGTATGAAAAATTAGGATTTTTTTTTGATAATGCCCCAGTACATACTAAAGAAAATCTCATTCTTCTTCAACCGCAGATAACATGACTTAATAACATCTAAGCGTTTGAATTACAGTAGAAATCGTGTCCTCAAATAAAGGAAAACGCTTACTCAAAGTCAATGAGTACTCATACTACGTCAGCCAGGAGATTGGCGCTAAGCTGCGTTGGCGGTGCTCAACTCACAACAGACGAGGCTGCCGAGCTACAATATTAACAATCGAAGATGAGATCGTTAGGATCATGAATGATCATAATCACCCACCAGGTCCTTTCCGAAAGTATATTTAAAGAACTGATAGTGCACATAGATATGATGTATACAATAGCATCAAAATCGCACTTTATATCATTCCATTTTTATAGATGGACGCGCGACAAATTCCACTACCTATATTAAAGAATTAAAAACACACTTGTTTCTCTTACTTATTTATATACACATTTCGTCTCATGACCATCCTTTCCTATCAATACCTACTACTAATATAAGTATAAGGTCACTCCTATATTCCATAAGTATTATCTATTTGTACTCGGATTTTAAATTAACCAGAAGATTTTTTTAATTGAAGCCGTTGTCAATTCTAAATTCAATTTCTATTTTTATACTGTCCAAGCTACTCGTTTGGAAACTTCTTACCGATAGAATTAAGGCGCGTAGAATGACATCTGTCATGTTTTGCATGCACTTTAGAGTATTTTATAATTTGCTGTGTATCTATTTATTTATATTTGTTGTAAATGTGTATTATAAGCTTATTTCTGTGTATTTTTGCTTTGGCTCTCATTTGCTGTAAATTGCACTAAATACCAGTTAAAATCTGTTCATTACTTACTTACTTCTTACTTCTGCTGTAAAATATTTTATTGAATCAGGCGTTACTTTGCGGAGGTCCATATTAATGAACTAAAACAATTACTTTGCTCACCCGCGACCTTACAATAGTTACGTTTATGCAAGAAATGTGCGTTCATGCAGTTCCTCCACCTCCACACTGTACGAACACACACAAATCACATAAACCCAACCATCACCACCACCAAGCTACACTGACGCGTTTCGAACTCAACCAGAGCTCATCTTCAGAGTTACCACAACCGTATGCTATGCTACCAAACGTTAAACTAACAAACCAAAACAAATGTTTTAACTTGTCACTGTAACTTCTCAAGTACCCACTTTATTTTTCTTATTCTCAAACTACCCCACAAAAATTAACTTTTATTGACATATTTAAAACTACCTTGAATTTTTTGTTTATTTATTTATAAGGCATATTTAATTAATACTAACTGTTCAAATTCGACCCAAGCCGCAGTAAAGGAGAAGATACTAAATTTACCTGTTCATTAATAATAGACCCCATAGTGTTGTACCTAATTATTTCCATGCATTCCAGAGCATCCAGACGCAACCCCTTGCCGCAATAATGTAACACTTCATAAGAATCTGAATCTAACAATGAATGATTTGATTCCAACAAATGTTTTGCAAAATTCGATCTATCTGGATGCTCATTCCTATATGCCGAAACATGCTCTTTAAATCTAGTATTAAAACTTCGGCCTGTCTGTCCTACGTATATCCCATTGCAGTCATTACAAGTAAGCTTGTATACCCCCGATCTAGTTCCCTTATCTACCTGTTCTTTGTGGTTACATAGCCTAGAGTACAAAGAGTTGTTAGTCTTAAAGGCAACATTAATATTGTTTGATTTTAAAATGCCATAAATCTTATCAGACAAACCCCCGACGTAAGAGATGCTAGATCTATATTTTATATAATTTATTGAATCAGGCGTTACTTTGCGGAGGTCCATATTAATGAACGTAACTATTGTAAGGTCGCGGGTGAGCAAAGTAATTGTTTTAGTTCATTAGATCTATATTTGTTAGTCGACTGAGAAGGTAACGCAGCGTAAAGCATGCTATTTACTAACCGTGCCTGCTTCTTTTGAACTAAACTATCTACCATTGATTTTGTATAACCATTTGAGATCGCTATCTGATAAATAGTACTCAACTCTAAATCATAATGTTCCTTAGAAAGAGGCACAGTCAACAATCTATTAACATAACAATGGAAAGCAGTCAGTTTATGCTGCCACGGATGATTAGAAGATGCTGGTATAACAGCATCTGTGTACGTGGGCTTACGGTATATTTTAAATTGATGTTTACCATTTAATTTTGAAATCGTTAAATCCAAAAAGTTCAACGAACAATTTTCCTCCAATTCTTTTTTGAACCTTATCTTTACGTGTTTGTTATTCAAACCATTAATAAACACGTCAAGCTGTCTCATACTCCCTCTCCAGCATAGGATCAAATCATCAACATACCTAAAATAGTACACAATATTACTATTACCCACAATATACTGATTCTCAAAATGATCCATAAATATATCTGCCATTAATGGACTCAGAGGTGAACCCATAGCTAAACCACACTCTGTAAGTAATAAAGACCATTGAACCGGAAATAATTTTGTTTCATGCATAAAGTTACCAAATCTATTAATTCACAAACTTCACCCGGATGCAACCGCTTCCTTTCTAAGTGGTCTTTTAGAATTTCTAGTGTCTCACTATATGGTACGTTAGTAAATAAACTGTCTACATCCAAAGAAAGCAACGTTGCATTCGGCGGTATGCTGATGTCCTTAATTTTACTAACCAAATCTAAACCATTTTTTAAACTATAAGAAGGTTTAAAGGAAGCCTTCACACGAATAATACTATTTAATTTCTTCGCCAATTTATATGCTGGAGCACTCACGTATGAGACAACTGGACGAACAGGCACATCATCTTTATGAATTTTTAGGTAATCCATATAGAATTGGCGCCTGCGGATTCATGGGAATTACAAAATTCTTTTGTTGTTCGGTTTCAAAGGCAAACAAAGAACCCTTTATTAGTCTCTTTAGATCTTTGTGAAATGTAATTGTAGGGTCCTTACGTAAAACTGTAAAACCGTCCCCTTGAATGATATCTAAAACTTTCCGATTATATTGATACCTATCCAATAAAACAATACAATTTCCTTTGTCTGCCTTTGTCACCACTAAATCATTATCATACACTTTCTCCTGAATAGATCTCAAAGAATTTAATTCGGTTATATTGACAATACACTCTGTGGAATTGGTATTTTTAAGTGTATTTGCCACTAACACTTTTGTTTCAAAATCACCACAGTTACTTGTAATAGCAACTTCAGAATCTACCGCCAAACCTTCCACTATTTTTGACTAAATTTAGTGGGTAGATTATATTTTAAACCTTTTTCCAATAACTGATTCTCATTATCCAAAAATTCCACATTAGTAAGATTTTTAACGCGAGGGTAGAAATTATGACCGTTAGTAGAACCTCGATAATTATTGTTCAAAGAAGAAAAAGATTCTGTTCGTCGTCCTGTAAGCCAACGTAACTTTTTACACTGAGTCAAATACTTTTTATGAGCGTCTACTGAAGCAAAAAACCGGGCTTTTTCATCCAAACGATCGAATTCAATTTTATGTAACTTAAAAGTAAGTTCAGACTGCAATACTTTGAGATGTAATTTTAAATTATCTCTAACACGGAACCAACTACGCGACTCTTCACTTAACCATATTTTCCTCGCCCTTTCCATTGCAATTCTAGCAGCTATACTAGTACTATAACAACGGAATTTAAAATAATTAGGTACAACATTTAAATGTTTACATTGTTGATTGAACCAAATGTTTTGAACAGCTAAACGATGCTGTTTAGTTAATTTATGATATAAACGTGCCTGTACGGCTACGCATGCCGATTTTAAATAATTTATTGAATCAGGCGTTACTTTGCGGAGGTCCATATTAATGAACTAAAACAATTACTTTGCTCACCCGCGACCTTACAATAGTTACGTTTATGCAAGAAATGTGCGTTCATGCAATTCCTCCACCTCCACACTGTACGAACACACACAAATCACATAAACCCAACCATCACCACCACCAAGCTACACTGACGCGTTTCGAACTCAACCAGAGCTCATCTTCAGAGTTACCACAACCGTATGCTATGCTACCAAACGTTAAACTAACAAACCAAAACAAATGTTTTAACTTGTCACTGTAACTTCTCAAGTACCCACTTTATTTTTCTTATTCTCAAACTACCCCACAAAAATTAACTTTTATTGACATATTTAAAACTACCTTGAATTTTTTGTTTATTTATTTATAAGGCATATTTAATTAATACTAACTGTTCAAATTCGACCCAAGCCGCAGTAAAGGAGAAGATACTAAATTTACCTGTTCATTAATAATAGACCCCATAGTGTTGTACCTCCTTTACTGCGGCTTGGGTCGAATTTGAACAGTTAGTATTAATTAAATATGCCTTATAAATAAATAAACAAAAAATTCAAGGTAGTTTTAAATATGTCAATAAAAGTTAATTTTTGTGGGGTAGTTTGAGAATAAGAAAAATAAAGTGGGTACTTGAGAAGTTACAGTGACAAGTTAAAACATTTGTTTTGGTTTGTTAGTTTAACGTTTGGTAGCATAGCATACGGTTGTGGTAACTCTGAAGATGAGCTCTGGTTGAGTTCGAAACGCGTCAGTGTAGCTTGGTGGTGGTGATGGTTGGGTTTATGTGATTTGTGTGTGTTCGTACAGTGTGGAGGTGGAGGAACTGCATGAACGCACATTTCTTGCATAAACGTAACTATTGTAAGGTCGCGGGTGAGCAAAGTAATTGTTTTAGTTCTGCTGTAAAAGGTTGCCTAAAAGAGATTCATGTGAAGCGAAAAGGCCACTTACCTTTAATTTGTTTCGCTACTTATGTATATACTATATTTTTTGTTTTGCTTACTATATGGTGTTTAATAAAGTCATTATATTGTATGGCATTCCATCAAAATTATGAATAGATGCCGTGGACTGAAGTTGCGAGGCATATACGAACACCGAAATGTGTCGTTGTCTTTCAAGTTGTTACGAGTACAATAAACTTTCTAAAAACACCATTTTTTAGCTTAATTGCCCCATGTAGCTTTTGTTTTTAATGATTATTGCTAACATTTTAATTTTATTACAGTTGGACGAAAGAACGGCAGGGGCCTCCTCGTAGCTGACGGTTACTCGTTCTGCTACCACAAGCCCTCTGGTATCAAAGAACGATGGCGCTGTTCTACGCACTGCGGCCGCGGCTGTCTAGCTACTCTCATGACACTCAAAGGTGAAATTTACAGCAAGAGAAACCAACACACTCACCCACCGAATGCCTTAAATACCAAAAGCATTGTGAAATGCAAGCAAAGCAAAGCCTTTTTATACAAATGATAATGAAATTTCCCATTCTTTAAAGGTCAAACCAATTTTGACCAGTTCTTGATAATGTCAAGCTAGGTGGCTCATCTCATAACTTTTAAAACGAAATGTATAGTCAACCATGAAATTCCTTTACCAACCTAAGGTTCAATGTCAGCACCTACGGCTTAACACATCAAAGGCTATTTTTTTAACACGCTTTTATTAGCTTCATACGTACATAAGTTAGTATGTAACGGAAACTTTGAACATGATTTTGACCCCCACGAAAACGTCGGACTACCTATCTCGAAATTTGGCAAACTTATCAAGGACCGATGACAATCCGTGTTTTTTAGTTTTTTTTTTAAGTATATTTCTCTTACAAGTCAATGTGACGATCAGCCTGCCTGCTGCCAGTTTTTCTGATGTTGGAAATGTCATAAAAAATGGTAAAGCACTCACTTGGATGACTATACAATCCTAGCTTTTGTGTCGACCTAACATTCAGGGGTTGTAAACCGTTTGAATGAAGAATACACACACAAATATACACTATCATCTTAACTAACTCGTTTTATTAACTTAATTTGATTTATTTTGATATTTTGTTAGAGATTAGTCTAAAATTACGTATTATTTTTTAGCTGTCCAAACTAAACTTATTTAGAGAAATGAAATTGTATCCTTTTCTCTCTTTTTTTTTCATTTCTCTAAATAAGTTTAGTTTGGAAGAGAGAAAAGGATACAATAAAATCAGATCCGCAACTAAATAACTAACTAACTTAATTCAGTATAACATGTCCCCGCCTCGGCTGAATGTTGATAAAAAAAAACTAGGCATTGTTAGCTGGTTTTATTTTCATTCGGGCACGCTATTTTTTTTAATAACTTAAAACGGTACCCCTCTATTAAGTGACCGGAAAATTAGCTACAAATACTAGCGTATGGAAACGTAACTCCGATGGTTTATCGGGTGTATGTACAGTCAAGTGCAAAAATAAGTATATATTCGAACCACTCAAAAATATGTTACTACGGCCTTATTGCGTCGGAATAAGAGTCTGTGGTACTTATTTTTGAAACTTTGAATAAGTTCATATTTTTACACTTGACTGTACTTACATGTACGTTCGCTTTAGAACTATGACATATTTAAGTTTAAATCAATTGGTAGGTACAGTTGAATTGGATCTGGTTGTCTGATTGTCTTTACATTTAAGACTGTTTAGTCCGACCAATTATGGTGTAGGGGTAAAAAGCATGCAGCACGGTATGCTGAGGACCTGGGTTCGATTCCCAGAGCTGGTTTTTTTATGTGTTTTTCTGTGCATCCATGTTTCAGTTCGTAGGTATTTAGTATGATAAATATATATGGATTTCACGGGATAACCGTAAAAGTAAAAAAAAATGGAGTTGAAAAATAAAAATGCAAAAAGATAGTTCATGTACCAATCTTGAACTGTTAATAGTGACAGAAACGGCCAAGTGACAGAAACAGAAAAGGCCGTCTGTTGCCTCGATTACCATTTTATTTTTGTAATCTCACTGTATTAATGTGTGGTGTTCCATAAAGAACTTTCTAAGATACCCTACAGGTAGTATTGCTAACTCTGTAACTCTGTCGTGACAGAGCCGTGGCCTCAGTGGAGGAATACCTTAAACACAGTTAGTTTGAGGGCGGAACTGGTCAGTTTTGGTGATCATTAATGCAGGAGTTTATATTTAGATAGAATTTGTATTGCGGTGATCGCATAGAAACCAAAATTGTCGAGTATCAAAGGACCTCCTTCCTTATGCAATAAGATCTAAAATATAAAAAAATACTTATATACACTATCACTATCTTGTATTGTACCTACCGTAGCGTTGTATTTTGCGATAGTATACTACTAGTATACTAAAGTATTACATATATTTGAATCTTACACTTAATGAGGAATATGAGCAACAACACTTTGTATCGAGGTTGCTTTTGTTCGCCAATGTAGTTTCCCTAAATATCCTTCTAAATATTTTTAGTGGAATTCATAACTTCGCGACAAGGCACAAGCTTGCTTCGGATCAACGGCTACACGTACGGCCTTCGCCGAAGAGCCGACGAATACAAACAGTACTGGAGATGTTCCTCGCACTGTAACGTCGGCTGCCGAGCCACGGCCGTGACCGTGGACAAGTTTCCTGTTAGATTTATAAACGATCATAACCACCCGCCAGGGTCGAAGGTCATCAGGAAAGCGAAACCAAATTAGAATGACTATCTTTGTTTGAAATTCAGTCTGTCTCTGCGTCAGTCTTTAATTTGTGTAAGAGTACAATTTATTTTAGTTTTTTTTTCTTATGACGTCCGTTGTAATGTGTTTTTTCTCTTATCTTACATGTTAAATGGATTTAAATTATACAATATGCGATGGAAATTCATAAAGTTCAAATGATGAAACTGAGATACAATAATATTGCAGGTATGTACTTATTTGTCATAAATTCTTAACTCATACATAAGCTCGAAATACACAATGGTCCAAATTTATAATAATTAAATAGTTGCAATAAGTAATTTTATTTTTCGATGTGTAAGTATCACAAATTTTTCAAAGCTTCCTATGTTATCTGTATTTTAATATCGCTTTAGCGTGTCTTCATTAATGTCTCTATTCGGAATAAACAATTTATTGTTAAAGTTGTTTTATTCAAAATTAACGGCAAATATCTAGTAGGTTGGTACTTACCAAAGGGATGTAGCTTTTTAACTACAAATACTATCGCTAAAATGGTTATGGTCTATGGTTACTTATTTAGTTTTTGATGCAAGAACTTACCGATTTATCGGGCCACTTCTGTGACAAAGAAACCCACGTAAATCAGAGATGATGTTTATTGTATAAATCTATAGTGGGGGGAGGGTTACATTGGATAAGACTTTTAAAAATTTATTGAATCAGGCGTTACTTTGCGGAGGTCCATATTAATGAACTAAAACAATTACTTTGAAAGGTCGCGGGTGAGCAAAGTAATTGTTTTAGTTCACTTTTAAAAATATTGTAAGATTGCAAAACATTAAGCTTCAATATGTTAATGGGCATTTTCACTCTACAGTGTGCAGAAAACTTTTTTTATGAGGAAATTATGGTGCTTTCTTACTCGGAATCAAGAGCGATTGATTTTGATGGTAAAAAGCCTCCCTAATTTTCCCATATTTTTTTTTTATGTCCGTATCGCAACGAGCCATACAAACTGTATGAAAAAAAAGTCACAAAACTGACTCAAATATAAGGACACTTTGTCTTTATGAAAATTAATAGCCTTCGTGATTCTGAGTAAGAAAACACCAAAATTACCTCATTTAAAAAAGTTTTCAACGTACTTTAAAGTGAAAATGCCCTAATTTCTTTTAGTCAAGACACACTCCTTTAAAAGCTAAACTGCTGGCTTGAAAAATCTGAAAAAACCATAGTGAGTAAGTAGTATACAGGTGTCCCAAAACTCAACAAGAACCTGGTACCGGGAGAGAAGCCATGTTATATAAATCTAATACTAAAAGAGTTAAGTACCGATATGTTATTTTGACTCTATTATCGCTTAACTAATGTAAGTGACATGGAATTTTGTTTTATCTTCTTCAGAACTGGTATAACTTGATCTCTACATCTTGTACCAGATTGACATTGAGTTTTGGGATACCAGTAAGCAACGATTTTAAGAAAGATTTTTCTTTCAGATCTAATCTGAGCTTTAAACTGATCCGATCAAGTTTCTTATGTTATTGTTTCAGTTTTAAGAATAAGTTTCACTTCACGCGAGAAACGCAAGTTGATACATGATGGCTACCCATTTACGGAACACATCAGCGATGGAGTGAAGGTGCGTTGGCGTTGTTCCACCCACTGCAACCACGGCTGTCGCGCTGCCATTGTAACTATCGAAAACGAAATAATCGGCCAGAAGAATAGTCATAATCATAAACCGGGTCCGCGCCATGTGAAAGAAATACAACAAATCCAACGAAGATAGATACTGTACTGATTAAACACTAAGACCGTTACCCTGTGTTTGCGGTCGATGCGATAGCGGCGCGACATCGATATGTTCTGTTACCGAAACGATCACATATTGCTCTCACCTACGAACCTATTGGTATATTGCAATTTAGTTACCTAATCCTACATCATCTGAAGCAACAATCCCAAAATATTTGACAAACTATTTCATTAAAAACTACTTAATTTACTCCCATCGTGTGTATTTTTAGTTAGATACAACCTAGGACTCTGCAAGGCTAGCTTAATAAGGCCAGTTACTGAGCCAGTGTGATATACCTTTGAGCTCTTCTGCACTTTTCGTCAGGTGAGATAGGGGTCATACAGGGTCAGTTTTGTTTAAAAAAAATCACCGCAAGCACCACGTAATACATGACAAAATATCACTGTATTGAATAAAATGTAACTAAGCTCATACACCCCGAATAATTATAGTGGTATTACATAGATAGGTACTTCACTCCAGGCCCTCTTTGTAATATCCTTTCTGGAATGCTCGGGTAGTTTATAATTAAATAACACTGGATTACTTTTCTGTTGCGTACCGTGCATTGCGACTATTGGATGCGCATGCCGAGACACGGCAAACCGAACCAATCGGAAAGCGCTCATTAGAATACCCGTTCGGTAAGTACTTATGTATTCGGTACTGCATACCGATACCGCATCGCTACCGCACCGCGAAGTCAAGAAGCGGACAAGTAAATGTTTATGACGGTATTAGGTGCTAACCAATATACAAAATATAATAACAACCGCTCTGGGTTTATCTTATGTATATATTTTTGAATTTTTTCATTGTAATTAATAAATTTATTTCTAGCGTTCACAAAACTAATGACAAAAGGAATAGAATTAGTTTCCTTTATTTCTTGGTCTCCTATCCTTGCTAATAATTCGAGCAAAGAATTACTCACAGGAAATAGAAGACCAAGGAAAAATACTTGTTTGTAATTTCATAGATCTTATTGAATTACGGTACTTACATACATCAGTGAAACATGATCCTTTTTAAAGCACAGTCGAAGGCATAAATACGTATACAGCCATTGCGTCAAATATATATAATAATAAATAATAATAATAAACCATTTATTTAATTACATAGCTTACAAAACAAATCGAATTAAAATCAAAAGCAGTCAAAATATATTAAAACAAATTCAATTAAATAAAAAAAAAATAAAGGACAAAATTAAAATGACTTTTTAAGATAAAAATAAATTAATTAATCAAATGAAATCAGAATAAAATGTCAAATTAAAAATATAAAAACATTAAAATTCACAGTACGAAAATAAATTTACATCAAAGGGCCAGAGAAGATTGGCGAATGCATGTTGGACCAGTGGCGCAGAAACGGACCGTCTGTCCTCTCTGCCACCTTCTCCAAGAGGCTGTTCGGGCTACACACCAACCTTATGGTTAGTGGCATAGAGTTGTATACATATATTTTTTGATTAATTAACTCAAACGGCGATGCAGTGGACATGGCTGAGGAAATGAATACATGGCTTGATAGCCAGATAGGTACCTCGCTCTTTTAGCTGCTCTACCGAATTGTTCTTATTAAATATTAATTCTGTAGTAGAGAGTGCTTCACGGCCCGGGTGTTTATTATTTGTACATTGACTCTGCACATTGTATAGCTGTAAAAATAACGGCTTTTTTGTTTAAAATTTAAATAAAACATTTTGTAATTTGCAACGTTACGTATTTAATAACTAGCATAGCTCAAATATTTCCATAACCTATATGATTCTAAAAGTCCTCCGTATAATTGTGTGCGCATATTTCTTCAGCATTACAGGAACACACTGACTTACAATAAACAATTAGATTTAAGTTTGAATTTACGTGTAAAGAACTGACAGGCAAAGCTTAAGGGCAAGAAACTAAACCTTAGGGTTTAGCAAGTCTACTTGAAATGAAATTTGTGTTAAGGTACTCATACGACGTTTTAAAAAGACTGACAAGCATCAGTAAATAACAAGATATTATTGAAAAAAGTATAAAACATAGTCTTATAAAAAATATTGTGCCAGCGGCACAAAACGCGTACCTATTTATCTTGTATTTACTTATTTCTAGTAAAATTTACACACACATACATACAATTACATACATTCACACCTCGATCCCAGCAAAGCAGTAGGCGGAGACTATTTGTTTTCACCTGCTACGATCCTGTCATACTTATATATTTTCTTCTACAACACTCATTAGTCTTTCTACACATGCTGGTCGATTTCAAATACTCTTGACCAAACTTTCTTCAATACATCCCCAACCTGATCATGGAATGTCCTTCTTGGTCTCCCTCGTGCAACATTTCCATCTACACTCGCCTTATCTAAAAATTTTTATTCAAAATTTTTCTTCCATCCAAAAAATCACAAACACATATTTATCATCAATCGCATAGGTACATATTAGTAAAACTTCTTCAATGTTGTTCTAACGCCGTGTTAAGTTTCAGCTCAAATCACTACGTGTAAGGGTAGACGCATGCTCGAACTCGGCGGATATTCATTTGGTGTACACTACTGTTATGGGGACAAGATGCGTTGGCGCTGTTCGTATTGCAATCGTGGATGTCGCGCCTCGGTAGTAACTGTAGCAGGCCATGTTACCCGTTATAATGACAATCATAGTCACCCACCACGACCACATTATAATAAGTAGTGAAGAATGAAAGGGAACTTTAAAGGATTTGCCACACTGGATGCGTTCTGCGGTCTGCGGTCAAGTCAAATTGAACGCAGCCCGCATTATGTATGAACAACATTGTCGGTCTCTATATAAATATTTTGTATAGATCTGCGATCTGACCGTGACGGTCGCATAATGCGGGGTGCGTTCAATTTGACCTGACCGCAGACCGCAGAACGCATCCAGTGCCAGTGTGGCAAATCTTAAATATTCGTTCAGTTTATATCCGTAGACAGCTTTACAAATTAACTTACCTCTTCTTTTGTTATCTATGTGTTCTCTGATTTACGTTTTTTTGTTTGTTTATTAAATAATTGACTTCTCAAGCCAGAACCATGTCTGAAAGACCCAATATCAAAGTTCAAGTTTTTACCAAACAATGTTCATTTTGTATTAAATTTGCTTTCTAGACACCGCTTTTAATGTTATGTTTAATTTAATGACTTGTTTCAAACTGAAGCTACTTTTTACCACTAATAATACCTGAGGTAATGAAACTATTTAGACAGCTTAAAAATGTCAACACATGCGATGATGGTTTCCAAGCCTTTACCTCATGGACTTAATACCTAACCAGGACTGAGTACTAACTTTTATTAGTCAATCAAAAGTGACCCATATTACCAAGCCATACAGTTTAATAATGGCAACTAGAGACAGCGGTCCGAGAGATTACATACAAACTAGAGAAACTAGTGGATTGTGTCCCACTCGCACCATTACTTGATCACCCTAATTAGAACGAGATGCAATCCACTAGTTATTTTTTTTTACGGCGTCACTTTTTTGTCGCAGTACTCAGTCCTGGTTAGGTATTAAGTCCATGCTTTACCTATACAAAGGCCGTCATTCCTCTCTTAATTTCTTGCTGAACTACACGGCTGACATATTTTAAAGCTGTCTTTTATTCGACTTTGGCAGAATTGTCGCTCAATGAACTGAGAACTATTAACAAAAAAGTTACTACACTCAAGATTTCCGTTTGTTTATAAATTATCATCGAGAGTAGATTTATTATGTTGCTGCAGCATTTATCAGAAAGTATAATATAACGTTTTTTGAAAATTTTAGCTGAATTCACTCTTTCGAAAAAAGGAAACCGCATGCTGGTGGTCGATGGTTACACTTTCTGCGCCGACCACGGGCGCTCCAGCGGCTTGAAGAAGTACTGGCGCTGCTCAACCCACTGTAACGTTGGTTGCCGCGCCAGAGTCATGACTCTTGAAGGCTACATCGTAGCCAGACAACAGGAGCATAATCATCTAGTAAGTTCGCGACGCAATCATTAAAAAAACAACGTAGCGGTAACTCGATAATCCAAGACAAAGTACAACTAATTTCATAGGTACAGACAAAGTTATCAAGACGTCAAAAATACCTATATACCTTTATGCCACTAATCATAACGTCACGGTTTATACGTTTTTTTTTAATGGCGCCTGTCCAATGGGACAATTTTGCCAGCGGTGTATACATGTATTTGACGCGATGGCTAAGATATTTATGACTTTGACGGTACTTCAGTTTATGGAATACGTCGTTTGTGTCTTAATTATGACATTATGAAATAAAGTATTTTGTGAGTAATTCGTTGTTGATAAATAATATATCCGTAATAATCAGAAGAGGACCTTATGCAAGAGCAAAGATGCAAATCTTACTAGGCAATCCTGCCGATAAGCAGCAGTGCTTGCACTGCTGTGGTCTCACAGGAATACAAATTTGCCTTTGAAATCACTGGGCAGAGAGAGGCAAGTTATTTCTTTATTGCTACATACTAGGGGCGTTCAATAAAAAGTGAGAATGAGTATGTTATAAGCAACTTTTACTAAATGTCATTTTATTTTTCGACATAGTCACCTTTTAGCATAATACACTTAGTATATCTTTTTTCTAAACTTAAAATTCCATTTTAAAAAAAGGTCTCATCTTGAGTACTTTAAAAATCTAGTACTGCAGCGACTACCGCGTCATCGTCTTCAAATTTCTGGCCTCTCAGGTATTGTTTCAATCTCGGAAATAGGTAGAAATCACTGGGAGTGAGATCTGGTGAATACGGAGGATGCTTAAGGATATCGAACCCAGCATCACGAATTGCAGCCATTGCAACGGCGGACTTGTGTGCCGGGGCATTGTCCTGGTGGAACAGCACAACTTTCGAGAGTTTACCTCGCCGTTTTTCGCGGATCTCATTGCGCAATGTTGCTATTTGTTTGGCGTATAATGTGCCCGTAATAGTGGCTCCATGCTCGAGATACTCAATCATTAATACCCTTTTACCATCCCAAAAAACAGAGCCTTACTACCTTACCGGCAGATGGGCTCACCTTGAATTTCTTCGGAGTTGGAGATGATGGCCTTTTCCATGTCATAGACTGCAGTTTCGTTTCTGGGTCGTAAGGATGGAGCCATGTTTCGTCCATTGTTATAAATCGCGCCAAAAAAAGTTCCCGGTCTTGCTGCATCAGGTTCAAAGCTTCTTGACAAATCTCTAGTCTAGTTTGTTTTTGCGTGTCAGTAAGCATTCTTAGTACCCAACGCGCAGATACCTTTTTCATACCCAAGCGTTCATGTAAAATATTATGCACGCTCCCCGTTGAAATCTTTACATTTTCAGCAATAAAACGCCAATAAAATAAAAGACAGTTAGTTTTTTTTTTCATGGCAATCAGCTAGATAGATTAGCTTTACCGGCCAGTATTTAATTTCGTAATATTAAAAGAGTTTGCATCTCATTCTCACTTTATATTGAACGCCCCTCGTAGACATAGACATAGACATAACTTTATTCGACATCAAAAAAGAAAATACACTGACTAATACACTGAGAAAAATAAAAAGAACAATAATAACAATTTATTATTATTATTATTATTACTAGCCTATTCTGTCCCACTGCTGAGCAAAGGCCTCCCCCCAACATTTCCACTGCTCTCTGTCCGCTGCATACGAGGACCAATCCTCCGTGAAGAATAATAACAACAATAAAAACAAAAAACATAATTGGAGATGTCGAAAAGGAATTTGACTCAGCATAAGCTGTAGTAGATGCCTGCTACAGCGCTGATTTCGCTGACATCGCTTCTATAAATTAGGTAACTTTTATCTTTCGTTCTAATGTCTTTGAAAATTTCAGTTCAATTTGTTATGTCGCGCTCACGTCGAAACAAACAAGTAATGATGCTATATGGCTATACGTACAGTGCAAGAGCTCAAAGAGGAAGGAAACAGCACTGGCGCTGCTCAACACACTGCAACATGGGCTGCCGAGCCACCGTCACAACCGAGGAAGGCAATGTCATCGATTACAAAAATCACCACAACCACGATCCTGGGTGTGTTGCTAGAGATGATAGAAGGCTTCAACGGAATCGAAAGTATCTCACTTGGTATATTTTTAAATGCTAAAGTGCTAATACTAAATACGCTACCTACATTATATAGCAGTATTTAAGTTAAGTATGAAGTATCTTTTTTTTTCTATTTATTTTTTATTTTCTTCAACTTCATTTTTTATTACTTTTACGGTCATCCCGTGAAACCATATATTTCAAACTGAATACAAACTGAAATATAGATGCACAGAAAAAACCCCAGAAAAAAGACCAATGCTGGGAATCGAACCCAGGTCCTCAGCGTTCCGTGCTGCGTGCTTACCCCTACACCATCACTGGTCTAGAAGTTAGCGACGAATCTTTCCCATACATCGTACACTTCAGTCTGTTATAATCACATTAGGCAGTGATAAAGCGCATCTATGTTATGCCCTCTACCGAGAGACTTCAACACTCCTTCGGAGCTACCCGCTCACCTGGACCAAGAGATGGCGCTACTAGGCCAACTTTTACAAGTTAAGTATGAAGTATCTTTTTTTTTTTCTCTATTTATTTTTTATTTTCTTCAACTTCATTTTTTATTACTTTTACGGTCATCCCGTGAAACCATATATTTCAAACTAAATACAAACTGAAATATAGATGCACAGAAAAAACCCCAGAAAAAAGACCAATGCTGGGAATCGAACCCAGGTCCTCAGCGTTCCGTGCTGCGTGCTTACCCCTACACCATCACTGGTCTAGAAGTTAGCGACGAATCTTTCCCATACATCGTACACTTCAGTCTGTTATAATCACATTAGGCAGTGATAAAGCGCATCTATGTTATGCCCTCTACCGAGAGACTTCAACACTCCTTCGGAGCTACCCGCTCACCTGGATCAAGAGATGGCGCTACTAGGCCAACTTTTACAAGTTAAGTATGAAGTATCTTTTTTTTTTCTATTTATTTTTATTTTCTTCAACTAATGCATCTTGTGCATCTATATTTCAGTTTGTATTTAGTTTGAAATATATGGTTTCACGGGATGACCGTAAAAGTAATAAAAAATGAAGTTGAAGAAAATAAAAAATAAATAGAAAAAAAAAGATACTTCATACTTAACTTGTAAAAGTTGGCCTAGTAGCGCCATCTCTTGGTCCAGGTGAGCGGGTAGCTCCGAAGAAGTGTTGAAGTCTCTCGGTAGAGGGCATAACATAGATGCGCTTTATCACTGCCTAATGTGATTATAACAGACTGAAGTGTACGATGTATGGGAAAGATTCGTCGCTAACTTCTAGACCAGTGATGGTGTAGGGGTAAGCACGCAGCACGGAACGCTGAGGACCTGGGTTCGATTCCCAGCATTGGTCTTTTTTCTGGGTTTTTTTCTGTGCATCTATATTTCAGTTTGTATTTAGTTTGAAATATAGCAGTATTTAAATTATGACGCAGTAGTTCTGTTAGAATACATGAAATGTAGAACCAAATAGCATTGACGGTAGGTATTTGAATTTACAGTCAGCTGCAGAGAACAATGAGCCCCACTGCATACAAACTTTGGATGCAGGGGGTCACGTTTCTCTGCAGCTGACTGTACATGTTTATTGTCTCCCACAATTTTACTGATACTATTTTCTTTAAAATAAATTATTTTTTCGTGAATATAATTTGATTTACACTTAGGAAAATTCTTACATTATTATCAATATTGTAAAGTGAAAGTAGTAAATTTGTATGTAAAATATCATCTAACTTAATTACCGTCTATTAAATAAATTAATATATATTTTTAAAGTTTTAACATGAGTAATTAATTATTTATTAAGATTGGTTTTTTGGAGCCTTTTTGTATTTTTATTTTGAACTCCAAATTTTTTACTTTTACGGTCATCCCGTGAAATCTTAATATTTTTATACTAAATACAAACTGAAACATGGATTCACAAAAAAAAAACAGAAAAGAGACCAGCGCTGGGAATCGAACCCAGGTCCTCAGCATTCCGTGCTGCGACTATTTATTATACGCTCCCAGAACATCAATTATGTCATCATCTATATTCTTTGTTCTTACTTTTTTTTCTCCATTTTGTTTATTTTATCCAATTGCTGATTTTCGCAACACATTTTGACCCTTGTAAGTAGAACACATGGTGTTTTTTTTACAAAAATATCTATCTTTGAAAATTTCAGCTGAATATTTAATAACAAAGCGTGGATCACGCATGTTGATTTTGAATGGTTACTCGTTCAGCGCGCGACAAACGCGTGGGGCGAAACAAAGATGGCGTTGTTCTTCGCATTGTAACGCGGGCTGCCGCGCTACCGTCACGACCGTGGAAGGATACATCGTCAATTGTAAGAACAGCCACAACCATGAACCAAGCCGGTTTAGAAACAAAGATTGAGTTAAGATTGTTTAATGGGCTCTTGTCCGCTATATTCATCCATCCAGCCATCCAGTCGTGACAGCCAATGCGAAGGCCCACTCGCCAACCTCATCAATACATGATCATGACCAACACAACAACAAATAAAGAATACCTCAATTCATTCGTAGAGTGGAGGTCAAGAAGAAGAAACAATTTAAAGAAAGAAGACATTTATCCACTTTCACAAGAAGACACACAAATACAACACTACTACTGCTGCTCTACTAACTACTAAGTATTACTACAATTACTCTATGTAGGTACATCCCGTTGCTGAGGACAGGTCATGTTTCAAAATGAGAGGGCTTGGGATGTAGTTCACACGCGGGCCCAATGCAGATCGGGAATTTCACACACACACACACACACACACACACACACCATTGAATTCCTTTGCAACTACGTGGTGGAGGATGCCTCCATCGCCAAGCTCGTGGTCAATTTTAAATGTAATTTCGCTTATGAATTCTGAAAAACCTAGAGTTGCGGGCTCATGTTTGAACCCACAATCCTCCACTTGTGGCCAGGTTACCCCATGTCTTCACCCGACTGTCGAAGGAGGGTTATGTTTTTCGAGCGTATGTATATATGTATTTATGTGTGTATAGGGTTCCGAGAGTGACATAAGGCATGTATTTTCCCGGAATTCCCATGGGAACGGGAGTTATTATGTTATTGAAATTAAAGCTATTATTATAATTGTTACTATTTTAAACAAATAATATTTAAAATCGATTTATTAGCATTGGTATCGATATTTATAAATAAAATTATTAAACTTTCAACCATGTAAATAGTTTAATTGCCAGAACTCTCACACCACTTCTGATCTTTTGATTAAAATATTTTTGCTGGTAAGCATTTAAATCTCTTACCCCTAACGTCAGGGTAACATATCTAAGTTCTGAAATTTTTTTTTTTCGAATTCCATTAATTCTCGAATTACTGAGAGCTTACGCTAAAACGACAAAACGTTCACGACCCTTGAAATAACGCTGGCGCTGTTCCACGCTCTGCAAACACAGCTGAGGCGTCATGGTCGCCACTCATGACTATATCATGCTCCAACATGTAAATTTCGAAAACTCAGAGATGCGAGCACGGGCTCGAAGCCACGACCCTCTGTTTGAGAGGCATTAGGTCAAACCACTCGGCCACCACGACAGTCTCTGTTAAGGTCTTGTTATCTTATGTCTACGAAATCTGTGAGGCCGTCTCTGTTTAATCGAAGGAAATGCCAGAGACATCATCATTGCTCTGACACAAAAAAAGTGGTGAAATTAACTTGAATATTGTCTAAAATTTCAGTTGAATTCACTACCTCACGAAAGGGTAGACGTTTGCTGGTCCTCCAGGGTTACACGTTTTGCGAAGACCGTTGCTTGGGCCTGAAACAACGCTGGCGCTGTTCCACGCACTGCAACCACGGCTGCCGCGCCACCGTCGCCACTGTCGAGGGCAGAATGATCACCAGAAGACACGAACATAATCATAAACCAGGGCCATATCGTCCGTGCTAGTAAAATACTCGTCAATAGACGAGCTATGAAACGTTTTATTTGTTGAGTTTGAAAATTTAAGAAGTAAAACAAAAAATAATGATGAGTTGTGATACCGTTTTATTCGGGTACATACTGACCTTAGAGCAGATCAAAATTGGACACCATAATTTCGGGCCTACATGTGTCCAACTGGTGAGCACTGGCCTCACCTAAGAATTAAAGGACCTGGATTGTAGTTTCCACGCGCGCCCAGTGCCCAACAAAAACAAAAAATTCTTCAATCGTCAGCTTCAAAAAAAAAAACTCATGGTAATTTGCAAATAAAATCATATTTACCCCCTAATTTAACACTTTTATTTAACAAGGAAAATGTTGAAACAGCCCCTAAATGTCCTCTAAAATTTCAGTTGAATACGTGATGTCACGCTCGCGCAAAGGTAAATGTATACTGAAGGCAGACGGCTACTCGTACAGCGCTCGCCAGACTTTTGGGCCGAAGCAACGCTGGCGCTGCTCGACTCACTGCAACGTGGGTTGCCGTGCTTCGATCACGACTGTAGACGGACAGATCGTGGGTTACAAGAACGGCCATAATCACGAACCGGGACCGTGCCGTAGCAGGGACTAATAAAGAAATGATTGAATTTAGAATGACTAGAATATTTATTATAATTTTATAACTTCACACTTCACACAATCAAATAAGAGTATATTTGATTGTCACAGAAAATTTAACTGTTCCGTTTTGTTCGGGAACAGTTTCGTATACTTAGTTATCTTTGCATATGAACTCGTAGTCTATACGTTGAATTCAGTTGCTTGTTTTAAGCCGAGTTAACACCTGCGAGAAAAATCGCGCAAGTGTAGTGCAACTTGCACGGTTGTCCTTGCAGTTCTAAACTGGGTTTTAGTGTTGAGTGTAACCTTCATTTAATAATCTGTGGCAGCTAGGCGTATCATTATAACGACATTACGACAAGTGCTGCTATGAAGAATAGAGTAAAGATGTAAAGACTTTTCTGATGTCATATTATCTATGTTCTTATTTAATTGTTCGTGGCCATGTAAAAAACAGATAAAAGTAGAGAAGTAGAAAAAGATGTTTACCCAAATCGCAGAGTACTGAGACTGTTACTAACAACGTTGGCAATAAGCCGATTGCTAGGTGAATAAAGCGACTGTCAAACGCGAGTGTCGTTTCTATTCTTTAGTATTATGCTATCTTTGATAGTACTATCCCCAAACGTTGTACCTTCAGTGGTTGACTTACTAAATTGTCTTTTACAGTGTCAGCTACGTTTGCTACTTCGCAGAAAGGTAAACGCATGCTAGTGCTTGATGGCTACACGTTTGGTGCTGACGGCTGTTCGCTCGGTCCGAAGCAGCGTTGGCGCTGTTCCACGCACCGCAACCACGGTTGTCGCGCTTCGGCCACGACCATCGACGATTATGTCGTCACTACAAAATACGAGCATAATCATCTGCCGGGGATAAGAAACAAGAACAACGTTTACTTTGAATAGAAAACAGTGAAACTAGAAACCGTGAGTCTCAGGCATAAGTAATGAATTGATGCGAAACTGCAGATTACTCGCCCACATTTTTAATGATGAAGGATTTCACATACTTAAATTCGAAAGTAATTAAAAATTTGTGTTATAAACTTGTGCGTTTACTTTGATTTTAAAATAAAGTATCAAAAAATAATGAAGTAATGATGGACTATTGGAACTTTTTATTTGGAACGAAACTCCACGCTCCAAAGCAGCAGTAGGTATACTCGTAATGTGACCAAGTTGTCCATAACGTAACTCTATATTTGGTCCCTTGACAATACTGCGTTGAAGAAACTTTTTTTGTGCCATTTCTTCTTTGGAACTCCTTTTATTATAGCATTTATCATATAAAACAGATGTGCAAAGGCGAACTTGTCCCTTAAAGGAATCTCTTACAGTTGACCCTTCAACGATTGACAAAGAGAATCGAGATTTAAAATTAACCGAAACAAATAGTACTTACAATAAAAATACCTACACAACACATACATACATATCGCTTCTATAGAAGAACACTGACACAATTACAAATTATTGACATTTCAAAAATAAACTTTATGTGAAAAGAAAAACAAGTTTAGTTTTGTAATGACAATAGGTAATTTGTAATTGTGTCAGTGTTCTTCTAAAGAAGCGATATGTATAATGAATACAGTATACTAATAAATAACAAGACAAATAGACTACATAAAAAATATATATGTTATGGACCAAGTGATAAATCGGGCATTTTTCATAATGCCCGGCATTATGAAAAATGCCCAATATGAGGGGGCAATTTGATAATAATTGTTCAAATAATCAAATTGACCAGGCATTATACATAATGCCCATCACCTTTTGGGCAGAATAATACAAATTAGATTTTCCGGGTGGTCATAAAAAAATAACTAACACCAACCGAGTATCTAATAGTAATTAATCACTTTGCCCAATAGAGCTAGACATTATTAATAATGCCCGGGCATTAGCAACGGCAACTTAGCTTTATTATCAAATTACCCATTTGTCACGTAGCAGTATAATAATGACCGGGCAATGTGTTTTTTTTTTATATAAGAGGTGGCAAACGAGCAGACGAATAATATAATAATAATGAAGTTTAGATAGTAATTAATCACTCTGCCCGATAGAGCTAGACATTATTCATATTGCCCGGGCATTAAGAATAATGCCCGCATTAATCACTTGGTCCATGACATATAGATATTAATATACGCATACTTACACGAAACAGAGAACACACAACAACTTCTTAAGATGAACTGTGAAGCCAGTATGCTCTTAAGTGATTCCGCAAGATGACAACCGGCTATGACCGCCAAGTAAAGTTTATGAACGGAAACAATTACTTTGCTCACCCGCGACCTTACGATAGTTATGTTTATGTAAAAAATGCGTGTTCATGCAGTTCCTCCACCTCCACACTGTACGAACACACACAAATCACACAAACCCAACTATCACCACCACCACCAAACTACACTGAAGCCTTTCGAACTCAACCAGAGCTCAACTTCAGAGTAAGTACCACAACCGTACCCTATGCTGTCAAATGTTAGACGTCTATGTTTGGTGGTGGTGATAGTTGGGTTTCTGTGTATTCGTACAGTGTGAAGATGGAGGAACTGCATGAACACACATTTGTTACATAAACGTAACTATCGTAAAGTCACGGGTGAGCAAAAAAATTGTTTCAGTTCATTAATATAGACCTCCGCAAAGTAACGCCTGATTCAATAAATTAAGTAAAGTTTAGTAGAAATTCTGTTAATAATTTTAGCATTGGCACGGTTTAATTCAAATGTAAATGTTTTAGCTGAATACGTAACCTCGCGTCAAGGCGGGTGCATTATGAAGCTAGGTGGGTACTCATACGGCGTACACTCCACGTCTGGTACGAAGGTGCGGTGGCGCTGCTCTACGCATTGCAACGTAGGCTGCCGAGCCTCAGTCACTACCGTGCAAGGCGAAATCATCGCTTTAAAGAACGACCATAATCATGAACCAGGGCCTTTACTCAAGAGTCGATAAGAAAATTTATATTTTAACATACTTAAAACTACCGTGAGACTCACTCATAGTGAAAAATACGGATAACTCACGTCTATGATCGCGTTTAGCTCGACACGCTTCAAGCAAATCCGTAGCCCTTCTTTCCAGAGCCACACGTCACGGCGACTGCCAAACGCGCACTGCGCGCTACTGCTCTGGTCCGGCGGCTCGACGCAACTGACAGCGACACACACTACCCCCGTTTTCATCGTCACTTTTATTGTCAATGTCAAATGTAGGGTAGCACATAACACTAACAACATCACTTTATAAACTGGATCATGAGTTATCCGTATTTTTCACTAAAAAAAAATTAAATTGTTAGAATTAATAATAAATACTAATAAAGTTTATTTTCTCTCAGTTACTAACAGTTTACATTGTATTATTTGTTACACTTTTACTTAATATTTATATTTAAATTGGTGTCGTTTTGTTCACTTATTAAAATAATACATTTTAAAATGATTCTGGTTATGCTTTTCCATCCATCCATCCCAGCCTATATACGTCCCACTGCAGGGCACAGGCCTCCTCTCAGAATTAGAGGGCTTGGGCCGTAGTTCCCACGCGGGCCCAGTGCGGATTGTTGTGTCTGTCCTACGTATATCCTATTGCAGTCATTACAAGTAAGCTTGTATACCCCGATCTAGTTCCCTGATCAACCTGTTCTTAAAATCATATATTTACAAAAAAGAGAAAAACCCTAACTAATACGAGGGGCGTTCAATATAAAGTGAGAATGAGATGCAAACTCTTTTAATATTACGAAATTAAATACTGGCCGGTAAAGCTAATCTATCTAGCTGATTGCTATGAAAAAAAAAAACTAACTGTCTTTTGTTTAAAAAAATATACGGTAATTTCTTTGCAATGCTATTGAGTACGTTAGCGAAAATGGAGAAAATTTAACTGCGCGCCGTTATCAAATACTTGTATTTGAAAAATTTTTCTACGGACCAAGTCAATTTGGATTTGCGGGACACTTTAGGGTCTAATGCTCCTCCGTATTCGAGAGTCGCACGTTGGTGCGCCGAATTTAGACGTGGAAGAACATCGTCAATGGACGACCCCCGCTCCGGACGCCCTACTACAGCAGTAACTGAAGAAATTGTGAAAAAAGTCGAAAACTCAGTTTTGGCGGATCGTCGTGTCACAGTTCGTTTTATTGCTGAAAATGTAAAGATTTCAATGGGGAGCGTGCATAATATTTTACGTGAACGCTTGGGTATGAAAAAGGTATCTGCGCGTTGGGTACCAAGAATGCTTACTGACACGCAAAAACAAACTAGACTAGGGATTTGTCAAGAAGCTTTGAACCTGATGCAGCAAGACCGGGAACTTTTTTTGGCGCGATTTATAACAATGGACGAAACATGGCTCCATCATTACGACCCTGAAACGAAACTGCAGTCTATGACATGGAAAAGGCCATCATCTCCAACTCCGAAGAAATCAAAGGTGAGCCCATCTGCCGGTAAGGTCATGGGCTCTGTTTTTTGGGATGGTAAAGGGGTATTAATGATTGAGTATCTCGAGCATGGAGCCACTATTACGGGCACTTTATACGCCTAACAAATAGCAACATTGCGCAATGAGATCCGCGAAAAACGGCGAGGTAAACTCTCGAAAGTTGTACTGTTCCACCAGAACAATGCCCCGGCACACAAGTCCGCCGTTGCAATGGCTGCAATTCGTGATGCTGGGTTCGATATCCTTAAGCATCCTCCGTATTCACCAGATCTCGCTCCCAGTGATTTCTACCTATTTCCGAGATTGAAACAATACCTGAGAGGCCAGAAATTTGAAGACGACGACGCGGTAGTCGCTGCAGTACAAGATTTTTAAGTACTCAAGATGAGACCTTTTTTAAAAATGGAATTTTAAGTTTAGAAAAAAGATATACTAAGTGTATTATGCTAAAAGGTGACTATGTCGAAAAATAAAATGACATTTAGTAAAAGTTGTTTATAACATACTCATTCTCACTTTTTATTGAACGCCCCTAGTATAACCGCTTTGGGTCGTACCGGGGGAAAATGTTCCCATTGCAGCTTTGCCTCGTTGTATTGCTATGGAAATCTGCTGCACCAGGAACGACCCAGAGCTGAGATCGGCTCCGCGGTCACGTAGCCGACGGCCTAGCTCCCTCAACAGCGCCTTTGCCTCTTCGCCCCAAGGACCTCACACGTTTCGACCTGTTCTTTGTGGTTACATAGCCTAGAGTACAAAGTGTTGTTAGTCTTAAAGGCAACATTAATATTGTTTAATTTTAAAATGCCATAAAACAAAAATTCAAATTATTGAGAGTTTTATTTTTTGTTGTAAAATGTATGATGACACGAGTTAAAATGGAATCGTTATTGGTTAGACCCGCTATCACACTACTTCCAAAAAAAAAATTCACGGTCGCAGGTCGAATAGTTCAGCTACCACTAAGAAATTATACCTGAAATCCGACATTTCTCAAATTTTCACCAAAATGCTCATAACTCTGAAACAAATGAAAATCGCTGAACATATATAGGCGTCGATTCGGTAGCTCCTGAGGTCCCCTACGTTTGGTCTTCGTTTGATCCACCCTCCCGTATACACCCTGTATAATACCACATGCACATTTCTGATTCCATACAGAAATATAACTAGTCTTGGGACTTAGTTTTTGTATGTAGAATGAGTTAAGCATTTTTTCATAATACTCATAACATAACGCATTTCTACTTGTATTTAGACCTTTTGGCATTTTAATCTTAATGCTTATAATCTATGTAGTTTTTTATAGTAGCGGAATGAAAAGGTTCGTCACTTTTCGACCTTAACTCGTTGACATAGAGTCGAAAAGTGACGAACCTTTTCATTTCGCGACTGTACGTAGTTATAGTTTAAAATTTTGTGCAGTAGGCGATAGCGAATATAGCTGTAAGTCATACGTTGAAGCTGTTTTAAACAGTCAAGACAAGCTATTTAGTCGTATGTACTTCGTCCTTGCGAACTACATATAATTAAAATATGCTATGCTTTTTGATGTTTTATTCCAGAAACAAAACACATTCCTTGAAAAAATACACGCATTTTTAATGAAGGGTGAAGCTTTTTTTTATTCCTTCGCATAGTCGCGTATTTTCGCTCGCGTAATTTTGATTTCATACAAAAGTTCTATTTGTGAAAACTCATTTTGCGTCACCGAAAATTACGCGACCGAAAATACGCTCGTTACTTATACGAAATTATGAAGATTCATTATAAATTTGCTGTAACTAAAACCTCTCGCTACTCCCATCCACGCATCCACGATCACGGAGATGCGTTTGGTTTTAGTTGCCTTTGTAGACGTCCGCAAAGTAACGGTATATTGATCATAATAGTAACGTTATTCTCAAAAAACTTTTGCAGGACCCCTGTTTCTAGATACCGCAAGAGGCGGCCAAGTCCTATTCTACCAAGGGTATAAGTACCATCGGAGGCACAAGAATGGTCACAAATCTTCATGGAACTGTGCTACGCATAAACGGTTCGGCTGTAGAGCTGTGGTGTGGACCGTTGATGATAAAGTCATGCTCGAAATTACAAGAGGACACAACCATTTGTCTTTGTTCACCGATAGCTGTTTAAGAAAATTGCAAGACAAGGTTAATTTGAGAAAGACAGTAACTATTTCCAACGTCAAGAGCGAAAGGCGCACGATGACTCCGAGAGCGACTTCTATGCTCAGTTATATAAATATTACGAATGTTAAAAGTGAGAGATGTGAGCCTGCACGGGCTTTGGATTTGGACTAAAAAATCGACCAAATTTGAGCCAGACTCATGCACGAGGGGTTTCGTGCCACAGTTGGCGTTAGGGGCCAACTAAAAACTACGAAACACAATTTTTTTTGAAAAGCCGTGGTAGGCTAGGGCTAGTGGTTTGGCCTATGGCCTCTCAAGCAGAGGGTCATGGATTCGTGCCCCGGCACGCACCTCTGAGTTTTTCGAAATTTATGTGCGAAATACATTTGAAATTTACCATGAGCTTCATGGTGAAGGAAAACATCTCGTGGATACGGGTTTGTATCATAATACCGAAGTACAAAAGATCAAAGGTATTAAAATATGGAATGAGTCAAAAGACCGAAAGGTTATTTTTTTGAAATCGTAAACTTTTAAGATTGTTATGAATCCAACCTAACCTATAACGGACGGGACGGGGGGACGGGACGGGTATCTATACGATGCCGTTTTAATAAATTCTGAGAAGTTTATGGTTTCCGCAAAAAAAACTTGTCGATCTATTGACCGATTCAATATTTTTATACATTCGGCTTTTCGTACTTGGCAATTATAATACATACCTAGTTACCCAAACCTATACACACCTGCGAAGTAATTCAATGGTGCGTGTGAAGTTCGCAATACGCACTGGGCCTGCGTGGGACGTGTATTTTCTCCTGTGGTAGGCTTCGGCCTTGGCTGGTCACCAGTGTCACCACCCTACAGGTTGAGCCAGGCCGCCAAGCGACTCTCGTCGTGTTCCGGCAGCCATTCTGAAGGAATGGTCTAAGTACTGCAGTTGTGCATTGCGCACTTACCGGTTATAGTGCCCCGTATTGGTTGTACGGTTTGCACTGCATGGGGGCGCGCGCAGCGCAACACCGCGCTCAGCCTTCTTTCTGCTTATTCCCCTAAATTCAAGTCTAGGGTGAATGAGCATTTACTAGGCAAGTGTGCTCCATGGTAGGCCTCATCTTCGCTTTCCATCAGGTGTGATTGTGAATAGAATAGAATAGAATAGAATAGAATAGAATAGAATAGAATAGAATAGAATAGAATTTCATTTATTGCCACAACATAAAATACAATATAGAAATTTATTACATAATTAATTAATATAAAAAAAAACTAAATTAAAAACTAACATCCATCAGTTGTGGCAAAGGGGATGCACTCAGCGTATGCTGTGAGTCAGGAGACTGGCATAGCGCTGATTTTCAGTACACCCCCTTAATACATCCCTGTTGTCAATCAACGGGTGCTGAATGTTGAAAGCATTTTTTTTTTAAAAGATTTAAAAAGTATAAAATAAAAAACAAAACAATAGCCTAGTCAAACGCAAGCCTATATTGTATATAAAAATATGTATCGAGATGACTCGAGCCAAGACACACGACATGTCCTCTAAAGCAGAACACTAGGAACTACCATTTTTAGATATACCTAATAATGCTTAAATTTTTGTTAGCCATTACTTTATTTTCAAGGTCATTTTAATTTTGACTTAATTTTTTCCTTACTTGGCAATTTCGGTCATTTATTAATTTTCATTTTTAATTAAGTACATTTTAATTTAGATTAAGTACATTATTACATTAGATTATTTTATTAACAATATCGAGATCTATGTCATCTTGAAAAAACAAAATTTCATTCATTTCATTCATTTTCCAATAGATTTAAGTAGTAGTATTTTGAATTCGGATTTAAAGGATTAAAAATTTAAATACGAAACTTTTTTTACTTATTACATTTTTATAAGCTACTCGATCCTTGAATTCATCGAATCAGGTCAAAAGTACACATGTCCAATATATTTCAGGGCCTAGAAACGGAGGTTTTTTCAAAAAAGAAGTCATGGGACATACACATTTTTTTGTTCGCGTATCTCCTGTGGACATGGCAAAAGTTAATGGTCTACACGCCGGCGTGTGGAATGCCTGGCGAACTTTCAGTCCATTTAAATATATCTTAAGTTTGCTGACTAGGAGTAGCTAATTTTATGTCCACAGGAGAGACAAATTTTGTTTCTTACGGTGTGTACGACCCAAATACGTGGCAGTGCGACGAAATCCATTTTAGCTGCTGATAATAACGAAGCTTAGTATACATTTTAGTTTGTGTAGTAGCAATTTGTTAGCTATAACCGACTAAGTAATTCCTTTACCACCCTAAGGTATTTATGTCAGTTGTATGGCTTAAAACATCAAAGGCTGTTTTCACTTGCAAGTCAATGTGACGACCAGCCTTATTGTTTTTATTCTGATGTAGGAACTGTAATTAAAAACGGTGAAGCACTTACTTGGTCGACCATACTTGAAAGATGACCACCAAGTAACTCCTTTTGTTGTAAAATTCCAGTTGCTTTCTCCACGTCGCAGCAAGGTAGGCGCCTGCTGATAGTGAACGGCTATAAGTTTTGTACTCATCGTTCGTCCGGGCCCAAGCAGCACTGGCGTTGTTCCACACACTGTAATTACGGCTGCCGCGCTGGGGTTACCACCGTTGAGAGCTATATCGTCGCCAAAAAACACGATCATAACCATCCACCAGGACCCCATCGTGCTAATAAATAAATAAATAAATAATAAATAATAAATTGAAATATATTTTGCATGGCAATTTTAATTTTAAATTATTTGTCAAATTCTCTGACAATACTATACGTTTGTGATAAATTGTGTAGACCCCTTGCCCCCCTGCATTGTGTGAACCCTTGTATTGGAATACCTACAGATTTGGGACATATTTTATCAAATGAGTCCATAATCTTCAATAGTTATTATCTCCAAGCTCTAACGCCCCTTCCTTTTTAATTCTTCATTTCTTCCGTTGCATTTTCAGCGGTGTTCGCCACATCGAGGCGAGGTAAACGTCTATTGCTACTAGACAGTTACTCGTTTTGTACACATTCGTCGTCCTTAGGCCCTACGCAACTCTGGCGCTGCTCCACGCATTGCAACCATGGCTGCCGCGCGAAGGTCACGACTTTCGAAGGCTCGGTCATCAACCGAAGAAGCCAGCACAACCATCCACCAAACCCACATCGCATCTAAAATAATAAATTGATAATGATTTCCTGCGGATTTCATTTTATATAATTAATTATACACAAACGCGTGGAATGGATCAGTGGTACAATTGGTAAGTTAGCAATATCGCGAACTAACGAATCGAAGTTTCTAGTAATACTTTTTTACTAAACGATGCGTAATTATGTACTCCTATTAACCTCATTAAGCGCATTTTCACTAAGCGTATTCCTTTTATGTAAAATTCCAGTTATATTCTCTACGTCGCACCGTGGTCGACAGCTGCTGAACATAAACGGTTATACGTTTTGTACTCTCCGCTCGTCTGGGTCGAAACAGCACTGGCGTTGTTCCACACACTGCAACTACGGCTGCCGGGCCGGGGTCATCACCGTTGACAGCTATGTCGTCGCCCAAAAACGGGAGCATAACCATCCACCAGGACCACATAAAAAAGCTAGTAACTAATAAGCACATTGAAATAAATATATTTCGCATGAAAATTATCATTTTGTGTAATTTCCAAACGCGTATTCTCACTACCTAGAGAAAAAACGTTTCAAATTATACGGGTTATTTCTCAAAGGCTACACCAAGCACAACCGTTCCTTAATCCAACGAATGACGTGTTGACACCCACATATTTAATTAAGGGTCTCCCCAAATCTATCGACGCGGAATCGGCTTCAGCCGATCGGAAAAACCTTTGTGTCAACGCAATAACAGGGAAAAAGCCGATTCCGCGTCGATAGATTTGTGGAGACCCTTATGCGTCGCACAATCTAAATGAGTACGTGTGGTTGCGAAGTAACAAAGTAATTTGTTATTAGTTCATATATCGACTTATCAGCGACTAAGTATACATACATACATATTATACACACATCACGCCTGTACTGTACCCCAAAGGGCAGTTAGGGTTAGTTTAGGTTTCGAGGCTACTTTTAGCAATTTTAGGTTAATTGATAGATAAAAGTGGTACAGTAGTGACAGGTATCGCCTGCAATATACCATAAGCGGTAAGCGGCGACTACAGGAGAGTAAGTTTTTTCTTAACACATCTAACATCGTATGATATTTTAGCTAACTTCGTAATTTCCCAAAAAGGTAGGCGCATATTAAGGCCGGATTCTACGCAGGCAGCTCCAAAACGAACGTTGGCGCTGCTCTACGCACAGTACCTCTACCATGAGTTTACACTAGTTTACGTGACCGTACTCGCTAGCGACGGCGTAAATTATTTGTATGGAGAATTGTACAGCGCCTCTAGCGGTCACTTACGGAAGTACAATTCTCCATACAAATCATTTACGCCGTCGCTAGCGAGTACGGTCACTGTGAACTAGTGTAAACTCATGGTAGAGGTACAGTATAACGTAACTGCCTCGCCGCACTAATAAAATAAAAAAAATAAAATCGTCGTAAGACATCATCAACCATTAGAGGCGCATAGAGAATTGCTTTAAAACCTGATAGGACTTGAATTTTGCAGCTATGACACTCATGTCACTGACACTGACTAAACGCAACGCTAAATATGTACTGTTCATTTTAGAGCTATTCAGCACTATAACACTGTGATTGTTGTAACATTTAGTGAACAATCTGCAAATTGTCTTTGAAATTACAGCAGAGTTCGTTATTTCACAACGAGGTAAACGCATGCTGAGATTCGATGGCTACACGTTCTGCGCAGACCGCTCCAGAGGGGCGAAGCTGCGATGGCGTTGTTCTACGCACTGCAATCGGGGCTGCCGTGCCGCCGTAACGACCATTGGCAGTGTAATCGTCATTAGACTTCATAAGCACAACCATCCACCAAGAATCTAAATAAAATAAATTTGCACCTGACATTTTTCTTTTAATTATAATATTGTAATATTCGTCGTCGTCGTGATATTTACTACCAGTTGGGGAAAAAAACTGTGTTCCCTTTATAATGTAGAAAAAATAAAGAACGATGTCAACATCGTGAATTAAGTATTGTAACATTATGTAAAAGATCTACAAATCTAATACTTACTTTCGAAAATTTCAGCTGAATTCGTTGTTTCGCAACGCGGTAAGCGCCTGCTGAGACTAGACGGCTACTCGTTCTGCGCAGACCGCTCCAAGGGACCGAAGCTGCGCTGGCGCTGCTCTACACACTGTAACCACGGATGCCGCGCTGCTGTCACCACTATCGACACGCATGTGATTGCCATAAGGCATCAGCATAATCACCCACCGCGACCCCGCTAACATTATAATTATTTAGGCCTAGGCCTAATGGCAAGATGTTTTGACTGAAACCCCCCGTTTGCCACAAGACAGAGGCTGTCTTGTCAATGCAAAAACCAATAGATTTCACTGGTCCACAAAATTAAATTTATATTAGCAATAACAGACTGGAGTCATTAGCCTCATTAGGTACCGGTCTAGGTATGTTTCATTTTGTTGATTCAATGTATTAATTTGTCGTATTCAATGAAGAATATTTGTATTGTATTATCTTGTATAATATAGTCTTTTTATATGAACAAAGATCAACAACAAACTTGACATACCTTAAATTTATGTTGCCATGTATGCATGTTGCGTGATGTACCTACGCAATAATCACTGTCGTAGAAGAAAAACATATTGTTACGTCATTACGTGGGAAATTCCGTACAAAATACAAAATCCTAAGAAAAATGTGACTTGTTCAATTCGGATAGTATAATTAATAGTAAAATTATATTTTCGTAACGGCTGCGCAACCCTATCCTGGGCGTGTCTGACGACACGCTCTTGGCCGGTTTTTTCGAATGTAATTTTTGCGTTCATACAAGTCATGGCGTGGTTCTATAGTGGCCTAGGAATCAAATTGGTTGACTGTACATTAGAGTACGGTCGGCCAAGAAAGTGGTCTACCAGTTTTGACAAAAGTTTCTGTGGGATCTAAATATCGCTAAGGTTGAATTTTCTAACTGAGTGAAGTCATTATAGTATTTGCAATCATTTACTTTCTCGATGACAGCTCCCGTAGAATGTAACTGCGTTTTTTACGCAAAAATTAACTTTTAAATGCGAGGTATAAAAAATACGACAACTGCCTAATTTTGTTCCTTGATCCCATATAATATTCATCTAAGACGAATTGAGCCCATATGGATTTATTTATTTATTTATATAAATAAATAAATAAATAAAAGTTAATAATAAGTTGTAGTAAAGTTACATTCTATGGCAATATATACAAATAGTGATGTTATGATTGAAATATCGATATTGTATCGGTATTGTTTATGTTGAACTAGATGTGTTCCCGTGACTTTGTACAGTCAACGTCATAAATAAGTGATCACTTTTGTACCTTGTCGCTTTCAGTCGTTACGTAATTTCGTATGGCTTTTCAAACATGACGTTAAAGTGACAAGGTACAAAAGTGATCACTTATTTATGACGTTGACCCTACGCATTGTAATTTTATTCCCGGGATATAAAATAGCCTATGTTACTCAAGTGAAATATTTTTTATTTGTCCAGTAGTTTTTAACTTATTCATTACAAACATACAAATCTTTCCTCTTTATAATATAAGTAATATAAGATAGATAGGTAATCGACAATGAAATGAAATAATTATAATAACAGGTAATTTTTATTTATTAATTTTAAAATTGGATCGATATCGTATCTACTGATCACTTATTTGGTCACAACGCTATAACTTTCAAACTAGATCTGTCATCGAGAAAATAAATGATTGGAACTACTATAGTCACTGTCATGATGTCATCATGTTATTGCAAGGGAAAATCGACCTTGTTGTATTATGACGTGCAAATGAACTTCAACCGTAGATCATAATTATTTTTGGCCGACTGTACATACCTACTTGTGTATCCTTCAATTTGAACGTTACCTTAGTCTAAACTCCTTTGAGATTTTGTTTTCTAAAGCTCCCGCTTTTATAATTAGCTACTGATTAGGCTGCGTTTCCACCAGAGATGTGCGAGGATGCGTTGCGAGGGATGTGTGTGTCATGAAACAATAGAAACACTTCATTTAAAAGGTCGTAAGTGAATGAAGTTTTTCTATTGGTTCATGACACACACATCCTTCGCAACGCATCCTCGCACATCTCTGGTGGAAACGCAGCCAAACCCTCCTACTTTTAACCGACATCAAAATAGGAGGAGGTTATCAAATTATTCTGAGCGTTTTACTGCTACTGCCTCCGAGAAAGCCTTCATTCAGCGCTCTCAATAGGGCGCTGGCGCCCACGTTGACAATCTATGGTCTAACCGACCTGTCGACATTTTTGTTCAAATTGTGAATAGTAATCGTCCAAAATGTGATGTTTGTACTTATAACGTTGATGAAAAGTAAATAAATTTAAATTAGGAAAGACTTTCTATTGTTTTATGAATTTCTGATTCTTAAGTCTACAGAGTGGACATAATGGTAAAGATTATCTAAACACGACGCGCAATGCGAGAAAAACGTACAAGTTTTGTTACATTAACTGTGGCTGACTGTCCGAACACTAATAGCTCCATTGCCTCGAAATGCAGAAATGTAACGCAACTATCGTTATTTCTTACCACTTTTAAACAAGTATTTTAGAACTTTGTTTGAATATATCTTTTATTTTCAGTGGAATTCGTTACATCGTCTAAAGGGCGACGTCTTATAAAGTTTGGCGGCTACACGTTTTCCAGCACGATTTCTAAAGGGCCCAAAATACGCTGGAGGTGTTCCACACATCATAACCACCAATGCCGAGCGGCTATTTATACTATTCAAGATGAAGTTGTGGCTTTCAAAGATCAGCATAATCATTAGGAGGTTAACAATAATTACTACCTAGTATTTTTAGTTTACGAAATGTTTGTGATTACTTAAGTACGAAAAAATCGTAGGTTACAACTGAGAAGTACAAATCAGTAAAGCAGTCAACTTAGTATAGTAACACTAGTATTATAAATGGATTATAGGCATTTTTTTTGTTTTAAGATGTTTTTGTTTTGCTCATAATAAATGCATTATTCACAATGTTCACGTTCTAAAATCAAACATGCAAATAAAATCATAAGTAATCGTAGTACATGTATTTTAGATCAGTGTTGTTGCGATAGTGATAGTTTCGCTATCGATATTTGACCTTGAAAAATAGTCGATAGTGCGACAGTACTATCGAAAATATCGACATGCTGCAATACTATCGATAGTATCGATAGTGAAAATTAGGCGATAGGTACTATCGAACTTGGTCGATACATCGATAGTATCGCGTCAAAAAAGACGAAACTATCAGTTATCGATAGTATCGATACCATCGACCAAGTTCAATAGTATCGCCTAATTTTCAGTATCGATAGTATCGTTAGTATCGTCAAGGCTCGATAGTTTCGATAGGACTATCGATAGTATGACTGGTTTTCAAGGCCACGATTCTATCGATAGACTATCGCTATCGCTACAACACTGTTTGAGATAATAACTTCTTAGCTTGATCGTGATAGTCAAAGAATAGAAAGGTAGGTTGGAAATATCTTCATACCCAATCTGCAACGGAACCTGGGTACCGATTTTCGAAAGCAGCACTTATTAATACCACTTTATTAATACCATATCATTTAAGAGTGGTGAAAATCTATGTATGTATTGAAGCAAAACTACCGCTTAAATAAAATTTTGACTAGTTAACAACACTAATTAGGGCCTCTGCACAGTTCAGGGTTAAAAAATTAAATCGGTAACCCTGGGTAAGAATGACAGTTTTTTTAACACTTATTAACCCTGGGTTAGCAGTTAACTCGAAGCTAGGTAGCTAACTCAGGTCCATACAAGCCAGCCTTAGGGCCGGCGCCCACTGACGGCATGGCACGGCATGGCATTTTATTACTATCAAGTTATTTTGAATCTTATTTCAATGAGTTTAGAATTCATTTTACTTTATTGGTTATGCGTTGTGTCATCCCTCGGCATGTCGCGGCATCGTGGTATCGAAATAAAGTAACATTAATTCTAAACTCATTGAAATAAGATTCAAAATAACTTGATAGTAATAAAATGCCACGCCGTGCCATGCCGTCAGTGAGCGCCGGCCCTTAGAGGTCTAAGCGAGTGTTTCGTTTTTTGCATTGTCTTTTCTATTCGTAGGAGGATCTCTATTTTAACAAAAACAATTGTTCCAGTTCAATACGTGCTCTCAAAGCGTGGAAACCAGTTGATAAAACATCATGGATACACTTATTCAGGAACCTATGCGAAGGGTAAAAAAATAAGGTGGAGATGCTCAACACACCAGCATCAGAGCTGCCCAGCGACATTATATACTGTAGACGACATCATCATATCAGTCAAAAAATTTCACAACCATCAACCGAAACTGGACTTTTAAAATGTCGAATGATAATGATAATGGTATTTATTTAAAATAAACCGGCCAAATGCGCGTCAGGCTCTTAAATGAAGGGATCCCTAATAGGGATAATAATAGTATAATATGCTTAGACAATTTTATTTTGAGCGTATAGTGATAATATACCTACAAATAATTGACTACTTCAACCCGGAATTATTGAACTTCTACGTTTCAACCAGTAAAAATACTTAATGCTACTGTTTTAATATACGATTTATCTAATATATAAAATCTCGTGTCACGGTGTTTGTTATCGAACTCCTCCGCAACGGCTTGACCGATTTTTCTTTACCTTAACCTTTATAGGTTAACCTATTTCTCTATATTTGGTAGGTCTGAAAATAGGTCGTAGGCTATTTTGTATACCCCTATTCTTCTCAGACGGAGTCGCGGGCAACAGCTAGTTAACTATAAAAAAGTTCAAATACTTTGTACGGTTTTACGGTACAATGTTTTTTCGATGCATAGAAAGCAATGGTAAAATAAAGCTGGAGATCTAAACCAGTTCTCCGTCATTCCGTTTTGCATGCTTTGACATAGAATCTAAAATAATAAAAATCTCGTGTCACGGTGTTTGTTATCGTACTGCTCCGAAACGGCTTACGACCGATTTTTATGAAACTTTTTTTCTCTATACTCAGTAGGTCTGAGAATAGGTCGTACCTAGGCTACTTTTCTTCGCGGACGGAGTCACGGGCAACAGCTAGTAAATATAAAAAAAATCACCGTGTATACTAATAGTATATACGTTATCAGTTAGTGTTTATGACATTAGTGGTAAAGCGTTGCTTTGTAATTCTTCACAGCGACTTACGGGGAAAAATTACATGACAATTAATGATCTAAAGCAAACGCCGTTAGCCTTTTCTATGTCTCATGAGTCCAGTAGGTATTGTATTTTTAGATTAAAATTAAATATGAGAAAAATGTTTACGGGCCGCAGCTTACAGATTCGCACCTGAACGATGTTTTAAGAGTAACATGTAGCAATTATGTGCCATATTTATCAAAAATTGACAAAAGTTTGCCCCTGGGTCAAACACATTCATTTTTAAATAAATGCTTTATTTCAAATGTTGCTTGTTTTGTAATTTAATATATGGGAGTTATACGTGTTATAAACATACAGTTTAAAATAGGCTAGATTATTGCGCCCCTCAAGATAAAGCAGCTAGCGACGTTAGGAAAGAAAATGGTTGAGTACCTATGGCTGATCGAAAGCCAGAAGTCGTATTGTCTAACTCGCGGGGCTTGCATTTCACTATTTTTTCAACCGACGAAAACAAAAGGAGGAGGTTCTCAATTCGACGTGTATATATTTTTTTTTATGTATGATCACGCATAACTTTTTACAGAGTAGTCCGATTTTGATGATTCTTTTTTTATTGGAAAGCGTATACCTCGAGGGTGGTCCCATTTAAATTTGGAAACAATATTCCTACCCTAAGGGTAGAAAAACAGGGGATGATTGATTGTTCAGTTACTGATTGTACTATATGACCACGCATAACTTATTACAGAGTAGTCGGATTTTGATGATTCTTTTTTTATTGGAAAGCGTATACTCCAAGGGTGGTCCCATTTAAATTTGGAAATAATATTCCTACCCTAAGGGTAGGAAAACAGGGGATGATTGACTAACTTTTTACAGAGTAGTCTGATTTTCATAATTCTTTTTTATTGGATAGATAGGGTATACCTTGAAGTTGGTAAGTATTATAAATTTGGAAAAAAAATTAGCCCAAGGAAGGAAAAAAAGTATAAAATAAAAACTTTTTAACAAAAAATTAAACCGCCGAAAAAACTGAAAAGCAAAAAATAATACCTTTTTTGTTTGACCTTAATCTAGGTAGGTACCAGTTTGAAGTCGGTGCCTCAGCACTTAGCCAGGAGGAGTGATAGAAGCCAATCAGGTAGACGATTATAGGTCCACTCCTCCTGGCTAAGTGCTGAGGCACCGACTTCAAACTGGTACCTACCTAGATCAAGGTCAAACAAAAAAGGTATTATTTTTTGCTTTTCAGTTTTTTCGGCGGTTTAATTTTTTGTTTAAAAGTTTTTATTCTACCCTCATTCTATACTGTATGACAGAAAGAAGTAGTGACAACGATTGTGATTCTAAGTTCGTGAGACAATAACGCCTCAGATTTTTCCCCCAAATCCATAACACTCAATTTTAACGAAAGTATGATAAAGCCGATAAAAATTCACACTATACTTTAATATTTTTTCCAGATCTGGAGTACGTCATGTCCAAGAAGGGAATCGTCATGGTTGCTGCTGGAAACAAAGAAAACTTTAACCACTGGCCTGAGAAAATTCCGATTCGAGCTAACTCTAAGAAGACATCCAAATACTTGAAATGTAAAGTGTGCGCAAAAAAAAATATCAGAAGGGAGACTAGTCTTAGATGCAAAGGATGTGAAGAGAAGCCAACCCTATGTGCTGTATGTTTTGAGGAGTGGCATAGTCAATCCTAAGATTAGACATTTTTTTGTTATAATGATTACTATTAGATTAGCAATTTAATTGTTCAATAATACTCCCATATCGAAGTAGCAATTTAATTGTTCAATAATACTCCCATATCGAAGCTTTAAGTGGCAGAATCCGTAACTTAATATTTGTTTTTAAGAAACTAGAAAGAAAGAAAGAAGATACATTTATTTAGACGACCTGATGGCCTAGTGGTTAGAGAACCTGACTATGAAGCTTGAGGTCCCGGGTTCGATTCCCGTGTCGGGGCAGATATTTGTATGAAAAATACGAATGTTTGTTCTCGTGTCTTGGGTGTTTCAATATGTATTTAAGTATGTATCTGTCTGTGTAAGTGTGTTTGTCCGTTGCCTGGTACCCATAATACAAGCTTTCCTAGCTTACTTTGGGACTGGGTCAATTGGTGTGAGTTGTCCCATGATATTTATTTTTATTTATTTATTTACAACATCACAAGACACATCATCAATATTTTACAAAACAAAAGGCAACACTAAAGCTAAAGATAGACTGTGCATTGCGGTTGCAAATCGGACACTGGCTCAGCATAATGCTGAGGCGTTTAAAGCACCCCAGCGCTGATTTTCAGCCAGTACCGTTGGTGACACCCAGATCGCTGTTTAGATAGATAAATAAATAAACTGCACACTAATAGCTATATACATACATAAGACTACATGCGTAAATAAATAATTTGTAAATTGTAAAAGCAAATAATAATAACAAAATTTCTTGAACATAATAATTAGTATATCTCACTTGCCAAGTATACAACCCTGCGCGGACTAAAACGAAAAATGAAATAACCGAGACAATAAAAATCAAAGAAGTTTTGTGAAATAGTGCTGGAAAGGAGAGGAAATTAAGGTTTTTGCAATGACAACAAATATCCTTTAAGCTTTCGCCCAAAGGTGTACCTGCTAGTCACACCTAGGATGGGGGGGGATGTCATTCCAGCACTTAGACGCCGCAAACCTAAAACTCCCTCGAAACGCCGCCGTCCGGTGCGGCGGCACAATAGCCTTAAGTCTGCGCAAACTTTTCAACCATGAGATTTTTTCAAAAAGGTAGGAAGGCGTCTTGTCGCACTACGCACTATCGTGGACTCAAAAATAATCAGGCAAGTTTATTTTACCTTAGGCCAATCTATATTAACTTATTGTATTACGTCATGGGAAGGCACATCTAAAACGTCATTACTAACCCTTGAAAGAGCTCAGCGAGCAGTGCTCAAGGTTTCCACTTTCCGTCCTTTTCTCTACCCCACTGATCTTCTCTACAAAGCTTGTACTAACAGTTAGGCAAATATTCATAATGAGCACAGCCCTCAAACAGCACGCTGCACTCCCCTACAGCACTGAAACTACTACCAAAAGACGGAAAGATATAGTTTGCCCTCGAAATATGGAAAAAAACATGGCTTCTCTTCCAGATTTTACGTATTCTTAGGACCATTTCTTTACAATAGATTAAACGCCAAGTGGAACATATATCCTCTTACTTATAAAAATACTAAGAAAATTCTCCAAGATGAACTTCAAAAACTATCCTACGAAGATACAGAGAAACTATTGACTATTTCGAAATGAACATTGTTTTAATAGAGGCATTTTTTGTTATGATTTGTTTATTTATAGTGTTTTGTTATTTAGCTAAGTTATTAAGAACAACTGTTTTTTGCAAGTGATAATTTAAGATAGTTACTATATAAGTCCATTTCGCCTGAAACACAGGAACATCCTAGTTCAGGCATAAGTGTTTCTTACCTTTTGTATGTTTAGACTATAGATGTTATATTGTAAAAGTATTTTTGAATAAAGATTTATTATTATTATTATTACTAAGACTGACTTTATGTTATGATTACTCGTACAAGGAGAATTTAGAATAAATAATATAACAATACCTAATTATAAAAATGTTTCGAGTCATTTTTTTTATACCCACTATTTGAGAAGAAGTTGGTATATGGATGCTAATATTAAAACTAATTTATGCTAAAAACGCTACAAGTGTGCAATTATTTTGGTAATTTATTTTGAGCCAGAAGTCGTATTGTCTAACTCGCGGGGGCTTGCATTTCACTATCTTTTTCTACCCTCATTCTATACTGTATAAAAAAAAATATCACGGGACAATTCACACCAAACAGACAGAAACAGAAACACACACACACTGTATGACAGAAAGAAGTAGTGACAACGATTGTGATTCTAAGTTCGTGAGACAATAACGCCTCAGATTTTTCCCCAAATCCATAACACTCAATTTTAACGAAAGTACGATAAAGCCGATAAAAATTCATACTATGCTTTAACATTTTTTCCAGATCTGGAGTACGTCATCTCCAAGAAGGGAAACGTCATGATTAAACATGAAGGCTACGTATATCACATTCAAAGAGGTCACGGAGAAGTTAAAAAGTTGTGGCGCTGTTCTCGGCACAACTTATCTCACTGTAAAGCTACCCTGACCACTATTGGAGAACAGTACTTTCATATGAAATTCGACCACAATCACTAAAAAACTGATTGACATTTGAATGCAGCTAAGTATGGGTCCTACCACACAAGTGATTTTCTTCGGCGATTTTACGGCGGAGCGAGATCGCGGGGAGCACGCTAAATCCCACGGCATCCACGCCGCAATACCGCCGCGCGCCCGCGTGTGTTATGTTATGTTATGATGAATTATGCGATCGATTACACAAACGCAATTCTTCCTATTCGTGATTCCCATACAATATGGATTCCACACAAGTGCAGTTTACAACGTTCGTGATTGTGCACAGCCATTATTTTAATGCAATCGGGATTCTTCCTATTCGTGATTCTACACAATATGGATTCCACACAACTGCAGTTATTTTAACGCAATAATAGCGTTTCATTCAACAATTTGGGTATGTTAATCGGGAACTTACCATTTCTTATCAATAAAAAAAAATAAAACAATATAAAAATTAATCTAGATATGAAAACTCCTTGGTTGAAATACTTGATAAGATTAATAAAGTCTGGTCTGGCCAGCATAATTTGTTTTAATTTAATAATTTACTTTTAAAGTGAATGTGTATAACTAAATATTCTGTGAATAAGTATTTCAAGCGTCTAAATATTGCCGTTATCAATATCGAGCAACTAAAAAGGATAGATTTGTTGAAATTCCCTCGCGATAGGGAATAAACGGGATTTATTATATTCACTAAGTACCTAATACCAGGATGATGAGTCGATGGATTTTTGGATGTTGCCGTTGCCGGATTTTTGTTTTATTCAATGAAAGAAATGAAGAAGCTTTACTGCGTGGACGAAGTCGCGGGCACCAGCTAGTTTTTGTATAAAGCTAAGATTCTGAGAGGAGGCCTGTGCTGTACAGTGAGACGCGATGACCTTGTTATTTTCATACTAATGTAGGTATTAAAATTTTCACAAATTTCATTGATTTCCAGTTTTATTATTCGCTTGAACTCTGTATCCCATCATGGATTTTATTCAGTATTTTTCTCCGCATTTTTCTCCGAATATTAGTAAGAGTAATAAGGGGCTTATCCACAGTTCTACGATTTATTGCGCCTTTTTTTTACAAATAGATGCATAGTTACCGAAAACGCAGCGTGGGTGAGCCCCCTACAAGGTGGAGTGATGTTCTGGTAAAGGTAATGTCCGTTGAATGGGGGCGGCGCCGGACCATTCATTGTGATACCACAAGATAATTCTCTGGGAGAAACCTATGTCCAGCAGTAGACATCTTTCGGTTGACGCTGATGATAATGTATTGGTCTAATTTCAGGTCCGGTGTTCATGACGGGTTCCAGAGGCGCTCGCATCATTGGCATATCAGGGTACAAGTTCCTCAAACAAGTGACTTACGGGATCAAAACGAGGTGGTTCTGTAGTGAGCAGCGCAATGGCTGCAAAGCTGTCGTCTTCACCATCGAGGATGAAATTGTCAAATGTAACAACAACCATAATCATAAACCTCCTCAAAATACTCGAAAGTTCAATCAGTAGGTACTAATTGGACGTACCTATGTCTGCTTAGTTACTCACCGTATATTTCATGTCATAATCATAACATAAACTTCCTCAGAATACTCGAAAGTTCAATCAGTAGTTACTAATTTGACGTATCTATATTTTCTTGGTTACTTGCCGTATATTGTATATCATAATCATAAACCTCCACAGAATACTTACTCAAAAGTTCAATCAGTAGGTACTAATTTGACGTTTCTTTAGTTACTTGCCATATTATAAATAATGTATAGTGTAGTTCAGGGGGTAAATTCAAATGAACCCCTCCCCCCGCCCCAAAACATTCGTGCATAAGAAAATTGACTGGAGAAAACCGTGACCAAAGAAGTTTGAACCTTCCCCAGTCAAGTTGATAGGTACATGTGCCAGGAAGTCCCGCTTCACTATAACTACAAGTAAAAAATATTATAATAAGCAAACAAGAACAAAAGTAGATGGAAGACTTTATTATTTATATCTAATTAATCTTTAGCGTATGTGTGTGTGATTAATACTAGATTACTTATGATTTTTATTTGATATGTATGTAATTGTCAAATTGTGATACTAGAAAAGTGTTCAAGCTATTCCAATAAATAAGCGCGAAACGTATGGTATAGCAGTAGAACAATATACAAATATTTAACGACCGCTTTAGCCTAGTTGGTAGTGACCCTGCCTACTAAGCAAGAGGTCCTGGGTTCAAATCCCGGTAAGGGCATTTATTTGTGTGATGAGCACGAATATTTGTTCCTGAGTTATGGATGTTTTCTATGTATTTAAGTATTTATTTATCTATATAAGTATGTTTATCCGTTTGCTTAGTACCCATAACACAAGCTTTGCTAAGCTTACTTTGGGACTAGGTCAATTGGTGTGAATTGTCCCATGATATTTATTTATTTATTTATTTATTTATTTATTATGTCAGAAGAGACGAACTAATAAAAACTGGTAAAGTGATTAAATAAACTATTTTAATTATGCCTATTTTATTCCCCTGAAAATGTTATCACTTTGATTTTTTTTGTTTTAAACATGATTAAGTTGAATATTCTGTTCACATGTTGGCCATTGTTGGCTAATCTACTTTATCCTTCTTAATTTTTCACATTGTGTCATAAAGCCTGCAATCAGTATTAATAAAATGATCTTGCTCTGCATTTCTATGAATATTATTTTACAAATACGGAATCCACATTTAAAATTATAAAAATTAAACGCATTGTGCGTCCGAAATTTGGGTATCGTTTACTGACTGTGTTATTTCAGGCCGTTGTCTATTTTTTAAACTTTAAGGGCTGATTTATCAATCCCCAGATAAAAGTATCCGTCAGTTAAAACTATCGCTTTCCTTTTCTCAAGACAATTAATTGACAGTCTTTAAGATGCGGTAGAATATTACATGACGTGTGTTTTTGTGTTTGAACTTCGTTTCTACTTAAGACAAAATCACAAAACATCAATCACAAAATAATATGTTATTTCATACTTTGCAGATTTCCTTTTGATTCTTCATCTTCATTCTAATTCTGACTGTGGATTTTTTTTACTTAAAACCAATAATCCACGAATCACTGCTTGTCCTCTTCTCCTTCTAAACTTCTTATAGATATATAATTATTATTTTAGGTCCAGTTTTTATGACAAGTTCAAGAGGCGCTCGCGTCATTAGCATATCGGGATTCAAGTTCCTTAAGCAAGCGACTTACGGGATCAAGACCAGGTGGTACTGTCGCAATCAGCGCTACGGCTGCAAAGCTGTCATCTTCACCGTTGAGGATGAAATTGTAAAATGTAATAACAGCCATAATCACACACCTCCTCAAAATCCCACTAAGTTCGATTAATCTAGTATTGTTGACGTACTTGTGTTGCCTATTACTTGCTATAAGTTTCAGACTGCCTCAGTGGCCTCGGAAGTGCGGAGCATGGAAAGGAACACAGGCGCCTAGTCCCCAGTAGCGCTCGTATACGTAAGAAAATTGACTAGAGGCAGCCATTATCAAAGATATTTGTACCCCCCTCCCCGTTAAAGACTACTTCCGCGGGTCCTGGATTGTGATTGTAATAATTAAATTATTTTGATTTTTTTTTGTGAATTCGCTAAGCAAAATATTTCTACGTATACACTGCATCTCCGTTTTTCTATATTATCGATGAAAAGGGGAAAACCTGTTATCGTATACATTTCTTATTGAGATAATTTAGGTTTAAATTATCAGGCAGATTTGTTGGAAACACAGATCCTCGCTCTCTCGCTGTTCTTATTTCGAAAAACTTGATAGAATAATAATGCATGTAATGATTTTTATTTGGCATGTAATTGTAAGTAACACTAAATTTTTTCTTAAGCTGTAAAATATATGTGAGAAACCTATGTTATTGTATTAGTACCTACAGTATTCAAAACGTTGTCAGTAGAGTGATTTAGAAATAAAAAAAACTGGTGGAAATGATTAAAGTACACCCGTAATTAATACCTAGTTTGTTGCGGTGTAAAATGTTTTTTCTTTATTTTTTGTTTAAAACATGATAGTTGAATATTTTGCGAACTTGTTGCTATCCGCCTAGGCCTTAAGTCTTTCACATTATTTGATAAAACTATAATCAGTATTAGTAAAATGATCTTAGGTACTTTACATTTCTGTGAATACGAACCCTTAATCCACGTTTAATTTTAGACATTAAAAGAATAATGTATATGTATGTGTGATTTTCTTACCACGGTTTTATTTCTCAGCATTGCGTATTCCTAAACTATCAAACAATTGGAAAATGCCAATCATCCCTGGAATAATCAGCTATTAAAAAAAAATACAGTAAGACAGACTTGCTTTAACCCTTTCAAGGGACTGCGACATCCTTTTTGCTATTTTTAACTTGGGAGAATGTCTCACCCTACTTTTGAATTTGAATTACAATAAGTATGTAAGTAACCTGTTTTTGGACGAATCTCGACGAAACATTACAACCCCTTTCTTGCAGTAAAGAAGAATAATAAAAATAATTCACAATAAGGTCTCAGACGGTTGAAGAAGGGTTTCCGACATGCACATTATTAAACAAATTTTAATAAATAAAGCGCTACTTTAACATCTAGTTGCATTTTTATTTAGGAAGCGTTTATTGTTTATGATAAACATTTTATAATTTATAATAAGTTGGGTTTTAGAAATCGAAGAGTACCTACCGATGATTACATATGAAAGTTGATATTGCACTATTTTGGACGTTTAAGTGAGTGTGAGTGAAAGAGTTTGTTTTAGCTAGTCATAGTTACGATAACAGCGTGTAATTTCTTTACTTCGACGACGGCTACACAGGATACAGAGAGGTAAGACTTGATGTCACTACTGTTAGCGTTATTAGTATAAATATATTAATTTTATCCGAATGGAAACTTTTTGTACCAATACCCGTTAATTACCCGTTATTTTAACTGACAATACTAGCTGTCATCTCATTGGCTGCCTCCCATGATCGGCCGTATTACCACCAATAACGGAAGGCAGACGGGCTCGCCGAAAAATGGCGGGAATAGGGAGAACAACAAAGCAAGGAGATAGACTGCGGGACTTTTTTTTTCATTCCAGACGCATACAAAAGACAACAAGCAAATAAAAGTAATCTTTAGTTGGTGACAGTGAGTGCTGCTGATATGATAACTGTTAAAGTGAACTGTAATACTTTAAATAAAGTGTGGTAATTTTTGTTAACATTGTACACTGCATTTGTCAGTAAATGTTTTTCAAATCAGCTTGGTTTTACTCCTTTCACTACGCTATATATCGTCCGGTATACCTATAGAAGTATAAAACTAAATACTGGCATCTATCGAGTGCACAGTCAATGAAGAATTACAAGAAATCATTGCAATGAGTAGAAATACTTTTTGGAATATACGACGTTCTTGATTCAATCTTAATTTATTCGATGTTTTATTTCTTAAGCTTCGTATACTTCTCTATGTAATACTTTTAGCTTTGATGATCTAATGTAAGATAAACATGATTCCCAGTAGATAATGACGAAGTTTTATGATTACAGACGTAATGTTTGCCACCTCTTCCCGTGGCGCTCGTATTCTCCTGGTGCGTGGTTTCAAATTCACTCAGCAGTACAATATAAATGGAAGGATACGATGGTTTTGCGGTACACACAGGCGTTATGGGTGCCGTGCTGTCATCTATACCATGGATGATGTTGTTACCAAGTGTTACAACCATCACTGTCATACAAGCACTTGAATATGGTTTTGAGACAATTCGAGCATTGTGAGGCTAGTTGCGACTCATTTATCAATATTTGAATAAGTAATGTTTTCCATACCTAACGGTTTTTGATTTAAACCGTTACCTCTCATAATTTACTTTGGTTTGTTCATGTTTTTTTGTACCGCTGGAGGGACGAGGTCCTGAAAGACGTTTTGGACCTCGGGGTAAAAGACTGGCAAGAGCTGATTCAAGATCGTAAAGCGTGGCGTAATCTGGTGTTGGAGGCCAAGACCCACTTTGGGTCAGTGCGCCCTGGCAGTAAGTAGTAAGTATGTTTTTTTAAGGTTTTTGGATATAAGACAAAAACATATTAAATAAACTGCCTGCGAAGAAGTAACGATACACATGAGATTGTAGATTTTATTACCACTAACGACATATTTTCTTAAAGTAAACACATGATACTCCTGTAGGGCACTGCAATTTTCGTACATTCTGAATTATATACTTTTTTGTTTGTTTGAATTCAGTAAAGGTAAATCAAGTAATAAAAATAATTGGGAAATATAAATTAAAATGAATTAATAAAAAAATGTCAGCGTTCAAAATTGTATAAATTATAAAAATGATTATTGAATTAGTTTTTTAATGTTTTATTTTTACTGTCTTAATTTCTTTACTAGTAAGGGTGAGGCGCCACTGGTGCGTTGCGTTGCGTTGCGTCGCATCATCGCAACGAATCAACGCATTGTATGCCACACCTGCGCAGTGTCGACGCACGACAAAAATGTACCTACTGTTAGAGACACCGCAGCGGCATCACCCACTCCTCCGCTTCGTCTCATGTGCGTCGATCCGTTGAAACGTGGCGTACGACGATGCAACGCATCAATGTTACTTACTTACTCCGTTGGCTCAGCAACCCGAAGTGTATCTTGGCCTCCAATACGAGTTGGCGCCAACGCGCCCTATTCTCTACGATTTCCCCCCAGTTTTGCGCGTGCAGGCAGAGCGCGCAGATCCTTTTCCATTTTGTCTTTCCAGCGGTACTTAGGCCGACCAAGCGGCCGCCGACCACCAGGGCGTCCCGCGTACGCTCTCTTTATCAATGTTGCATGTCATAAAAAATATATTATGGAAACCGTCACAGCGTCAACGTTGCGACGTCGCAACGCGACGCAACGCACCAGAGTGGAGCCTCACTCTCACTTAACGCATTCGCTGCCGGCTGTCAGACTCGAGACTTCTTCAGGTGCCACTAACGCACATTGTGCATTCAGATGACTGCCAAACTATGACTGCGGCATAAAGCCACAAAAACTCATATATGCGTTCCCGGTAGTGAATGCGTTAGTAAATTTTACAATTTTTACGAGTTTAATATTAAAAATATGAGAGTCTTTAAGTTTGTTTGTTTGTTGCTCAATCCCGCTTAAATATGAATAGACCATGAGAGCATAGTGTACGTTTACATGAGGTAATTACATACTTAATTGCAGGTACCAAGGAAGGGCCTCAAAGTAAAGGTCATCATCATCTTATTGAGACTGATAAACGACGGAATTGCGTCTGCTGCTACGCCCAGCTGAGGATGACATTATCAAGTCGACAGGCAGACAAAAAAGTCAGAAAAACCAAAATGCGATGTGAGAAGTGCAATAAGTGGTTATGCTGGAAGTGTTTTAACCTGTACCATTACACTAACTGAAAGATTGGATTTCAAGATTTTATTAACGTTCACTTGATTTATTGTTTACCTCAAATGCCACTTCCAATGGTAGGAATGATTTGAAATCTAATATAGGTATAAAATTTTCGTGTCGCGGTGTTTGTTACCAAACTCCTCCGAAATGGCTCGATCGATTCTCATGAAATTTTGTGTGCATATCGGGTAGGTCTGAGAATCGGTCAACATCTATTTTTCATACCCCTACTCTCGACTTCGCAGACGGAGTCGCGGGCAGCAGCTAGTATTGTATAAATGTCCAATAATACAGCAACAAAGTACTTACCAACACCAAAAAAGTTTATAATTTACTTTGAGATTTAATTTTTGGATCAAATTAATTGAACGGCTAATAAACGGCTAGTCCTAATCATCGTGTTAGATTAAGTTAGGTAAGTATGGTCGACCAATAATTTTACGTATTGGTCAATCAGTTTAATAGAGTATCAATGTTTCTATCAAACAAAGAAACTGCCAATCATTATAATTTTCATTCATTAGCCCTTATTATGATTTACTTATGGGAAATTCTTATGGTTTACTAGTGAGCTCTCTTTCTTATTAGATATTTTATAATTTTAAACTGAATAAACGGATCCATATTTTCTTACGTATCGCTGGGGGAATCTAGTAGTTTCAATCTATTAACACGCCAGAAAATAAACACATCAAGCAGACTCAACCCTAAGTTTGCCATTTTCTGTTTTTGTATTAAGTGCTGCTGATTAGACGCATTTTTTCCATTTTTGTAACAAGTACATAGATCTGCTCAATTAAATACAGCTATAATTAATAAGACAATTTGGGATGGACTAGGCGGGAGAGGAGGTGCTGACGGCTGAGGAAGGGGTGGGACCTCAAGCTTCGTAGTCAGGTTCTCTACCTACTAGGCCATCTGGTCGTCTAAAGCTTATTTAGTTGCAATAAAAAGGTTATTTTTTAAACTAATGCGACATTGTATTTAACTGATTATAGAGTTCCTGTCTATATCATATAGGTGAAGCTATTGGTTAAGTCAGAGTTTCAACCACTAGACGATAGATCAGAGCATAACTAAATAGTTTCAAAAACGTCTAATGTGAATCTGTTGAACTAGACTGAAGGCTACTCATTGATTATTATTTATTAAGTTTAAGAATCACGCTACTCAACAAAAGAAGGCACCGTTTTCAAAATGAAATGTATCAACCTGGGTTTAGCATAGAGTCAATTTATTCTTCTTTTTGCTGCGTTATATTTTAATAACTTAAACTTAAGTCATTGTAACTAACAAAGGGATTTTAGATACCGGAATAAATGTAATTTATTATTATTATTTCTATGCAAAAACGACCACCACCGCAACTAATTTGCTATTTACTACATGGAACAATTTACTAGCAAATGCATAACAAACTAAACTACTTAAAATAATTTAAAAAATTGTTCAGTTAAGATACTTTCTCTTAGAGGAAATTAATATTATTTGATTTGATTAAAATCGTGATTAGCGCCTAAATAAAACTTTAACTGATTGGTGAGTGACTGGAGTGGCCAAGGGGCGGAGGTGGGTCACCCGGGGGCCTTATGGCTCCCGGTCATATCTGCCAGTATCCCTTTATCCTTTTCCCATCTACTTTAAACTTCTCCTTCTTGTTCACTTATATATACCTGTAAAGATGGGATTACAGCGTATAGCGCAAGAACAATCAGTAAATAATCTTGCTTTCCTTTTTTTATGACAACCTTATATAACGTCTCTAGGATTAACATTAACCAACAATTTTCAATTTCAGGGATAATATTCACGCAATCTCGCCGGGGAGCACCTTTAGTATTTGTTCGGGGTTACAAGTTTTACAAGCAGCGCGTGTTAGGATCCAAGACTAGATGGCAGTGCGCATCTCATCAGAAGGGCTGCAGAGCATCAGTCATGTCGATCGAAAACCGTCTCGTTAGATGCAACAATCATCACAACCATCCACTCCAGTCGTGTTTACCCTTTTCCTGGCATAAAGAGAATATGAGATTCAAGCAACAATTTTTTTAAAAACCTCTCTTATGAAACGGAAGACTAAGATTCGTGTATACAAGACTGTCATACGCCCAATCTTAATGTATGGGTGCGAGGCTTGGACGCTAACGTTGAAGGAAAAGAAGAAGCTTCTTGTTGCCGAGAGAAAGAGCTTCCGTAAGATCTTGGGGCCGACACGGAGGGAAGATGGTTTCAGGATTCGCAAAGACCAAGAGCTGGAATACATAGTGTCCGAGCCTAATATCAGCGGAGAGATCAAGTCTGCTGGACACCGTTGCCTCGGACACCTCGAAAGGATGTCACCTAGCAGAGCGGTGAAGAGGGCCTCCAGGTCCCAGGCCCCAGGTACCGCAGGTTGATGATGATGATGATGTATGGGGACGCCTTGTTGAGTCAGGCGGGCTGTCGATCGTTTGCACAGTCATTCAGCCCAAGTACCGCAGGTTAGATGAAGTGGAGAAAGACCTCTGCGCCCTCTGCTGCTCTGTGCTGCTGAAAGGAGATCGCACAAGATATGGCGCCTTGGCCTCAAATCGTATCGGAGGCCAAGATTTACTTATTTAGGGTTGCTGAGCCAGCGTAGTAGTAGTAATGTTTTGCTCTGTTCCTATGTAGTTTGCTTATAAGTCGTGGTTTCAAAATTTGAAAATAATTACAATACTTAATTTGGTAGTGAAATTCTGGTGGTCGGTAAAGGATCGTCTCCGCAGGAGGGAATTCTTCAACGGTTCATGGTATCGACTTGGAACATGGTACCTACGTACCTACGTAATTTTAATGACAATGCATCTTGACGCTACAACAAAATACACAGTCTACAAAAAAAATCATTAAAAGCTGAACAAGTCTTGTTATATTTTAATTTTCTTTGAAGTCATCTTCCATAATATAACCATGTTTATTATTACCTACTGTTTTATGCCGTTCTTGCCAAATATCTAAATTCGATAAATATAAGGTTCATCAGGCTATCAGTTGGTCTTCTCAATCTAACCTATGACCCTTTAGTTACCAAGTACATCTCGGCCGAGAAACTACTAATCTTTACAGCTTTATTTTTACGAGTATAACGCATCTTCATATTTTGACGTATAGCTTCGTTCTGCTCGGCCCGTCATCAACTGTTGGCAGTGTACAAAACCCATTAAAATAATAACCAGAAAAGGTAAGATATACAGTGTGTCCCTAAAGCCAACGTCAAAACTTCTTAGTTCTATATAGCTATCCATGCCGTAATCGGCAACGGCGACCCTAGCTACTTAATTACGAGCGTGAGCTCTAACGTGGCTAGCAAAGCCAAACTTAGTTTTAAAAACTCTATCGCAGGTGGGGCAATAGAGTTGTCCAGCATTATTGTAGGTGTAGTTATAGGAGGGTTTCGGTCGGGATTTACGTGCCTGACGTTTCGCATCAAGGTCAATGAGACGAGCGTCTTCAAAGTTCTTTACCTCATCTTAACACGAGAACGCCATTCCGGCCGCTGAGAAGCATACTCCTCAGGCCCTTCCCCTATATAGTAGCCAGTAAGCAAATTTTTATTACGGTCAAAATTAAAGTAGCTCGATCTAATAGTTTATAAGCTGCACTATCATCCGTCTCAGTTTTGGCGTTAGTTTTAGGTTTTAAAGAAATCGCTATAAAATACAGAAATTTTAATTGTACAGAGACACAAAATTACATTGATGAGCAAAAAAGGGACAGTTTTCATACAGGACTCCAAGTGACCCTTTACTTTTGTTCGTCAGTTTATTGCAAAGACATCATCATCATTCATCTAAACTTGAAAATGTGAAAATTATTTTAAACACAACGCTAGAAGTGTATGTCATGGAAATAAATACTAATACGACGAACTGACACAGGTAAAAAAGTATTATAACTCTTAAATTCAATTAAAGCTATAACGTGTATTTTTGTCTTTATACTCAGAACATTTTTTTTTTAATATTTCAAGGCTTAAAAATACACATTTATTGCATAGACTTATGCTTACATTAAGTATTGAGAAGTTTCAAGAACTTTTCTCTCTGAGACATTTTTTATACTTAATGTAATCAGTACTGCATTAAACTAATCTTTATTTATTTTCAGAAGCAACATTCGCGATCTCACCTCGTGGGGCTCCCGTGCTGTGCATATCTGGCCACCATTTTGGGAAGCACCGTACTGACGGCTACAAAACAAGATGGCGGTGTCGATTCTACAAGACGGCCATGTGTCGCGCGGTCGTATTTACGAACCTCAAAAACGAAATCGTTACTTACAAAAGTTACCACACACACCCTCGTAAACCATTATTTTAAATTGGATATTTATTATGACAATTATCGTTTTGCTAATCTATACTATAATATTATAAAGCTGAAGAGTTTGTTTCATTGTTTTCTTGAATGCGCTAAACTCAGGAACTACTGGTCCGATTTGAAAAATTCTTTCAGTGTTAGATAGCCCATTTATCGAGGATGGCTATAAACTATACAATCATCACGCTATGACCAATTCCTATTGGAGCAACAATGATTAACGCGGACGAAGTCGCGGGCACCAGCTAGTAGGTAATATAATGTAGAATGCAGCTAAAATGTATTTAGCAAATGACGTATGGATCGAGCTCTCAGAGAAGGATGACCGTAGCCAAAAGTGGAATCGAAGTTGCTTTCTGAGCGTGACTACAGGCATCGTTTGGGCGCTTACGATTACAGCAGTGTTGTGTATGCCTAAATGTGCCAACTAACATTGCGCATCAAAATAAGTGCCGATCTGTCGTGCAGCCACAGAGTAGCACCACTTAGTACCTACTGCCATCCGTTAGAAGGCTCGTAATACAACCTTAACGGCGGCGGCGTCATCTGTTGGCGTGACTTGTAATTTTTCTACTTTGGCGTTTGCCTTTACACTTGTCTGTCTTGATCTTAATAACACAATAGGTACGGAATTTTATTTTAAGCTCTACCTGTGACCAGTAACAGTATACATTTTTTAATCTTGTACTCCATTGTATAAATAAGGTAAAACGTTACAAACTAAAAATGTAGAGTTAATAAATTATTTAATTCTTTAAATCATTGGTGGTTTTAATCAAGAACTGAAATTATAATAATAATAATAATAATAAATATTAGGGGACAATCTTACACAAATCGACCTAGTCCCAAACTAAGCAAAGCTTGTACTATGGGTACTAGACGACGATAAACATACTTATATAGATAAATAAATACTTAAATACATAGAAAACATCCATAACTATAATTGATTTACTACTAATGTGAAATAAATAAATAAATAAATAAATATTAGGGGACAATCTTACACAAATCGACCTAGTCCCAAACTAAGCAAAGCTTGTACTATGGGTACTAGACGACGATAAACATACTTATATGGATAAATAAATACTTAAATACATAGAAAACAACCAGAACTCGGGAACAAATATTCGTGCTCATCACACAAATAAATGCCCTTACCGGGATTTGAACCCAGGACCTCTTGCTTCGTAGGCAGGGTCACTACCAACTAGGCTAAAGCGGTCGTTAAATGTTTGTATTTTGTACTTATTAGGATTTTGGTTCGACTTTTCTACCTCTCGACCCTTTTCATTGTAGGCAGCGAGTTTTTCACATTAGTAAAGTAAAAAATTAAAAGTAAAGAGGATTTATTTTTCTCCACGACAAAGAATACACTATCCAGGTAAGAACTGTGTGGCGGAGACTGGTGCCCGAACTAGGGTAACTTGTATGCCAGGTCACCAGGCCTCAGACTTCTGGACAACTATATAACCACAGTAAATGTTTTCCAATTACATTGCAGGATAATTTAGGTGCACCAAAATAAATTAATACATTATACATGCAAGCAACTACATGAATAGAAGAATAACAAAAATAAAATGTCAAAAAAGATCAAATTGGTGTAGAGGTATCTGACTATTTGAGCTCCAGTCTAGAAATTCTGACAAAAAACTGCTTTTTCCCAGAAGGAGAAACAGAAGTAGAAGCAGAAACAGAAGCAAAACCAGAAATTTTTACTACGGATCGTGGTACAAGAGTGATGCTTTTTAAAGGCTACAAATACACTGTACACCGCACCCGATTCGACAGGATTCGCTGGCAATGTCGAAGAGGCTGCCAAGCCTCCGTCCACACCTTCGGGGCCGTAGTTGTCCGATACCGAGACAATCACAACCACTAACGATTTGTACAGTAGGAAAATTATGGCGTTATATAAGCATTATTCATTGACGCCTGTAAACAAGCCATAAGTATTACATTTCACCGTTTGATTTCTGACAGACAACACATCATTCATATTATCTTTAGTTAGAGTTACTTCAATTCAATGTACCTGATTTTACTTTTTATTTACGTAGCCTTTAATTAGAGCATTAAAGCAACCGGTCAGTCGGTCAAAAATATGTTTATGTGGATGACGTGGTATGACCTGGTCAAAAAGTGCATTAGTATTGTCATTACCAAAGCGTTCTTACGTCTCCTGCCTAATGTGTTGTGACCGGTTTTTTTAGAATATGTACTAAACTCATGACGCCTCCGGTTCCAAAACTCTGAGCATAAAAATTATTAAATATAATTTATACACGCTGTAATCAGCTGGTTCATTGTGTTCATCTAGAATATTGTCTACAGTTAAACCTACTTACTTATGAACTCAGTCTTATTTATTTTATTCTTTCGTGCTCATTGTTTAATCAACCGTGCAATTTGTTGCTACTCTTAAGCAGCGAGGTACTTGCTATTTACAAGCATTCAAACCGTACAAAATACAGTGGTATAACCACAGAACTAACAATAAGGGGTTATAAAGAATATTTTTCTACGTGGATCTGATGAATGACGGTTTGACTGAGGTACGGCGTAATGGGGAAAAACCTAAAAGACTGCTTGCAAAAAATATTAAACGTTATTATGTACAGTTATATATTTTTTTCATAATAATCGTTTTTTTATTTTTATTCTTTTTACTTTTACGTTGCGAAAAGTGGTCACATCCATAACTTAGTAGGTATTCTTTTTGTAGAACAATTGCGATACTGATGTTTGTTATTTATTTTTTTTCAGAGGCAGAATTTACACATTCGTCTCGAGGGGCGATCGTTTTATGTGTTTCTGGGCGGAAGTTCAGGCGGCACCGCGGCGATGGTTTTAAGGTGCGCTGGCGCTGCTGTTACAACCACATCACCAACTGCAAAGCCGCCATACTCACATATAAGAACGTCATCATCAGACACAATGACAACCATAACCATGTAGAAGATTACGAGGTTGCTTGAAATGTTGCTTTCATTGATGCTAAGCCAAATTACTAATTTTTAAACCTAACATTGCTTTTATGTATTTTGTATTGTTAATCATTCTGTATTTGTTGTTGATTTAATTTTATACATATTGGAAATAAATCTTCTTCTTTCTAACTTTCATAAACCAATAAATCGGTGTAAGCCTCCTTCCATTTCCTTCACTTCTTCCTGTTTTGGGGCAGTGAGGGTCTGGATCTTCACTCCTCAAAACAGATACGAGAACGCGTGACGGGTGTTTGCGTAATTTAACCGTTAAAAACGGTCGTGGGGTGCGCGCCCACTCGAGGGTCATGAGAGCGGCTGCGACGTACGTTCAAAACCCTGTTATACAGCTTACGATCCGCGCATATAGAACACTCCAACAGTGTATCCGACGACGCCTTTGTCTGGCTTGACATCGATAAGGAATGTGGCTCGTTTAGACAAAGACAAATAAAAATAAAATAATAAAAATCACAATTATACAGAAATAGAGTAAAGTTGATCTGAAATCAACTGCTTGTGATAAGTACTTTAAGCCAAGGATGATATTTACTTGGGTTACCACTCGCTTTTCATGTAGAAATCCAAAGCAATCGGAATCTGTGAAGTCCGTGGTTTCTTCATTCCTATTTTCATTGATTGGGCCATTGGCCAAATGTATTCAAACACTATTGTCACATGAAGTACGTAACGTGTCCAAAAGCAATATATAGGCTGTCCTGAAAATCAACGATAACCTGCTACCGGGCAAGAAGTCAAGTGGTACCGTTGTGGAAAATTTAAGAACAAAAAATCGTATTACAATACAATACAATACAATGACTCTTTATTGTACACCAGGAATAGTAAGCAATACAGAAAACAGGTACACAGAGAGTAAGTTACAAGGTAAGCAATAGGCGGCCTTATCGCTTAAGAGCGATCTCTTCCAGGCAACCCTTTACCAGAAAGAAGGAAGGACTAGTTTTTAGCAGGTAGTGCATCAACAGTGGATCAGAAAATTAAAACGCAACAAAAAATAGTACATCTACTCATACATACGAGGGGCGTTCAATATAAAGTGAGAATGAGATGCAAACTCTTTCAATATTAGGAAATTAAATACTGGCCGGTAAAGCTAATCTATCTAACTGATTGCTATGAAAAAAAAAACTAACTGTCTTTTGTTTTAAACAAAATACGGTAATTTCTTTGCAATGCTATTGAGTACGTTAGCGAAAATGGAGAAAATTTAACTGCGCGCCGTTATCAAATACTTGTGTTTGAAAATTTTTTCTACGGACCAAGTTAATTTGGATTTGCGGGACACTTTAGGGTCTAATGCTCCTCCGTATTCGACAGTCGCACGTTGGTGCGCCGAATTTAGACGCGGAAGAACATCGACAATGGACGACCCCCGCTCCGGACGCCCTACTACAGCACTAACTGAAGAAATTGTGAAAAAAGTCGAAAACTCAGTTTTGGCGGATCGTCGTGTCACGGTTCGTTTTATTGCTGAAAATGTAAAGATTTCAACGGGGAGCGTGCATAATATTTTACATGAACGCTTGGGTATGAAAAAGGTATCTGCGCGTTGGGTACCAAGAATGCTTACTGACACGCAAAAACAAACTAGACTAGAGATTTGTCAAGAAGCTTTGAATCTGATGCAGCAAGACCGGGAACTTTTTTTGGCGCGATTTATAACAATGGACGAAACATGGCTCCATCATTACGACCCAGAAACGAAACTGCAGTCTATGACATGGAAAAGGCCATCATCTCCAACTCCGAAGAAATTCAAGGTGAGCCCATCTGCCGGTAAGGTCATGGGCTCTGTTTTTTGGGATGGTAAAGGGGTATTAATGATTGAGTATCTCGAGCATGGAGCCACTATTACGGGCACATTATACGCCAAACAAATAGCGATATTGCGCAATGAGATCCGCGAAAAACGGCGAGGTAAACTCTCGAAAGTTGTGCTGTTCCACCAGGAAAATGCCCCAGCACACAAGTCCGCCGTTGCAATGGCTGCAATTCGTGATGCTGGGTTCGATATCCTTAAGCATCCTCCGTATTCACCAGATCTCGCTCCCAGTGATTTCTACCTATTTCCGAGATTGAAACAATAACTGAGAGGCCAGAAATTTGAAGACGACGACGCGGTAGTCGCTGCAGTACAAGATTTTTTAAGTACTCAAGATGAGACCTTTTTTAAAAATGAAATTTTAAGTTTAGAAAAAAGATATACTAAGTGTATTATGCTAAAAGGTGACTATGTCGAAAAATAAAATTACATTTAGTAAAAGTTGTTTATAACATACTCATTCTCACTTTTTATTGAGCGCCCCTAGTATATCGTACATATAATAAGTACACGTCTAAAACAAATATAAGCATTGGGATAAACAGCCACATATAAATAAATAAACTATAACAAAGCTAATTATTACAAGAAGACAGATAGTACACCTTAAGCATTGATTTAAAGATTGACAGAGATTTTGCCCGTCGTAAGTCAATCGGCAAGGCATTCCACAACCGAATAGCCTGGACAGTATAAGAATAGACATAGAATTTGGAGTTAGAGAGAGGCACGGTAAGGAGAAAGTTCTGAGAGCATCGAATAGAAGTTACGTAGCTAAACCGCTCTTTGAGGTAGCGAGGAGTTGCAGGGTTAAAGAGAATGCCGTAAAGAAGGTGGAGAACGTGAGAATTACGGCGAAGGCGGATTGGGAGCCACTAGAGCTGTGATCGAAAATTAGAGACATGATCGAACTTACGCAGACCAAAAATAAACCGAGTGCATAGATTTTGAATTCGCTCAAGTTTATTAAGCTGCTCTTCTAGGAGATCGGGATAGCAAATGTCAGCATAGTCGAATATAGGTTGCAGCAAAGTTTGAGCAAGCGCAACCTTGGTAGCAAAAGCTAGGAAATTCTGAAGCCGTCTTAAAGATCCCACCGCAGCAAACACCTTCCTGCTCACCTCGCACACATGAGGAGACCATGAGAGAGTGCGGTCTAAAATAACACCCAGGCTCTTGACCTGATGCGCAAACAGTATTAGTACTCCGTCGAAAAGCACCGGTGGCAGAGATGCAAAGTCGACTCTTGAGACAAGTTTCAAGCTACCAATAACAATGACCTGGGTCTTTGTCGGGTTAACAATCAGGCCAAATCGTTGGCTCCATTTCAAAATCTTCTTTAGATCCAAGTTAACAGACTCGATAACCAACGGAAGATCGCCAATCACACCCTGAGAGTAGATTTGTAGGTCATCAGCATAAAGGGGATACGAAGAAAGAAGATTACGAGAAATAGAATCTATAAAAATAGAGAATAATAATGGAGATAGCACTCCACCTTGTGGTACACCAGCAACAGTGTTGCACCAGGAAGATCGAGAATCTTCCGCCTTTATTCTTTGCCGACGACCCACTAAGTAACTACGAAACCATTCAATAACCGCAGGAGATATGTTAAGAGAGCGTAAAATTCCAAGCATAATGTCGAAATCAACAGTGTTGAAAGCATTGCTGAAATGTAATAGAGTTAAAACAGTGAGTTTTCTATTATCCATACCCATTCGGATGTCATCGGTGATCTTCGCAAGTGCGGTTGTATTATTGAGTTAGGTAAGCGATAATAGCACATAACATATCACTTTTAGTATTAGGTTAGATATTGTCGAAGAAATGTCTATTATTGCTATATTATTACTAAGTGCCATGGATTTTTCCTTATTTTTTCCGGAACTGTTATAAATTGCCCTCTCGCCCGGTACCTGGTTATCGTTGAGTCTTGGGACATCCTGTAAAAATTACTTCATTATTGCCTCCCTACATAATCAGCAAAAGCCGATATCGCGTCTATAGATATGATACCCTTAGGTATACTTACTGAACAATGTTCAAATCAAATCAAATAATATTCATTTGTATGAATACGGCTATATACACGGTCTTATGCAAATATAGGTACAATGCGTATTCAACCTGAATGCAGGTGTACAGATTTTCAATGTCGAACTATAATTAGTAATAGTATATTATATTCTAATTTCAAATTTACAATATTACGATTTCAAATCGCAACTATACTTATTATTATACTAGCCTTCCGTTCGCAGCTTCGCCCGCGTTAAATTAATTTTCCCGTAGGAAAAGGTATTTTCCCGCGGTAAGAAGTAGCCTACCTATATGTCACTCAGTGATAATGTAGCTTTCTAACGCCAAAAGAATTTTTGAAATCGGTCCAGTAGTTTCGGAGCCTATTCAATGCAAACAAACAAACAAACAATCAAATCTTACGTCTTTATAATATTAGTATAGATAATTCATACTAAATCTATCTATCTATCTAATCTAATACCTTTAAACGAGCAAATCTTGTACATATATGTATATAATCAGAATCTCAGTAACCGCTCCAACGATTTCGATGAAATTTGTTATGTGGGGGTTTTCTTATCTCTGGGAAAACGCTCGGTACCGAGTTTCAGCCCGAGCGGAGCTCGGTCGCCCAGGTACTACAAACTGAAACATGGATGCACAGAAAAAAAATCATAAAAATGACCAGCGCTTGGAATCGAACCCAGTGAGTGGTGGTGTAGGAGAATGGCACACGGCACGGAATGCTGAGCACCTGAGTTCGATTCCCAGCGCTGGTAATTTTTCTGTTTTTTTTTCTGTGCATCCATGTTTCAGTTTGTATTTAGTATGAATTATATGGATTTCACGGGATGACCGTAAAAGTAATAAAAATGAAGTTCAAAAAATAAAAAATACAAAAAGGTACTTCATATCAAACTTATATTATGCCAAATACTCTTTAATACTATAGAAACATTTTTCTTGGAGCCATTATGTCAATTTAATTTTGAATAAAATTATATTTTCTAGTTTAAGGTCTTCAGGCAAATTGATATAACTACAGGAGAATAAGTACACAACAAGTTTTCTTGTAGATAGCAGATCGAGGGAGGCTGGTAAAGGTTCATATATTGGCCCCTTGCTTGTGTCTCTTCTACTGGTCTCACTAGCACTACGAAGTGTAAAGTAGTGTGGGTTTTCCTTGACAAAGAGGCTCGCATCCCTTACGTACAAACATGGTAGCGGGAGTAAGTATTTTTTTTTGTGTTTCGTGAACAGTAGCTAATTACAGTTCTTATTTTAGAAGCAGTCTACGTAAAAACAAACAAGGGCGGTCAGGCGCTGATCTTCAATGGCTACAAATATCACAAGCATCGTTGCCAAGGGAAAAAAATCAGATGGCATTGTGGTACAGATCAAAGATTCGGGTGTCCAGCCATAGTGTTTACATTGAACGACGAAATTGTGAAATGCAACAGAGAACACAATCATACTCCGGTGTACCCCACTACGATGAGTCGTCAACTGAACAGGAATGGTCCGTTACAGAACCCAAAACCACAATAGGACGAAACGTGTTTTGTTGTAGATACGTAGGAGTTTATTGTAACAGTTGAGACGTTATTTTAATAATCACTCTGTATTGAGACTACAACTTTGGACCTTTATTGATGAAATGATGAATGTGTTTAGTAATACACTCGAATTTATTCATAAATGCCTGCTAAGCTTTTGTTAACTCGACATATTTATGTTTTCTCTGAATGATCAGTGTGACATTTTTCTGTGCCTGGCACAGGCCTTTTGGCTTAAGTTAATTTTTGCGGCTTTTAAGTTAGTTATTAAGTTTTTGCAGCTCGGCAATTTTTGTTTTGTTCCGCAAAATAATGCCTATGTCCAACAGTGGCCTACTGTTGAAATGATAATGATGATGATGAAATAGTACAACGGTTTTTTTATTAACTCTATATAATTATTCTCCGTTGATGTAGAGGTAGAGCGTCCGATTCACATTATATAGTGCCCTTAAAGGGCAAATGACAGAAAAACACAATGTGCTTAGACCAAAACACAAAAAGATGAATTTCAAAACTAAACTAAAAAGACTGTAGTGCAATACATATTATGTTTAAAGTACACTTCACATTCTGTGTCTCCTTTTCAATGTGTTGTTTAATCCTTCCTCTCCCTCGTACCTATCTGAAAGGTTTAGCTACTTGGCCACCGGAAGCGGGCACCGTTTGCGGTCCAGCTTCAAACTCACACTTGCCTTCCCGCCGAACACGGCGCGTTCTTACGCCACATCTTTCAGTATCCATTCCGTGAAGCTGTGGAACGAGTTACCTTTGCTCGTTAGGGAGTCCCCGTCTGTGGCCTCGTTCAGGGAGAGGTTGAAGAAACTGTGGAAGTAGGGTACCTACTTAATCGTATTCTTTTTATTTACATGTACTGTTTTTTCGTATGTGTGTATTTTTTTCAGTGTAAAGTTAGGTATAAGTTGTTTATTTTGTGTATTTGTTTATATGTTATATTTTCTTTCTTCTCTCTGTACATAAAGTATTGTTTGCCTATCTTTTTTAAGTTTTTCCTTTCATGCCAGGTTAGCTTGAAAAGATCCCTTTTAGGGATAAGTTCGCCTTTGTACCCTTTTTGTTTTATATTATTTTTGTGTTTTATGTACAATAAAGTGTTTACATACATACATACATACATACTTTAGTACAGCAACGTAATTGAAATTGTGAGGCGTTTGACGTTTTCTTCACAACAGAAATTAAACGTTGCAATCGAAGAAAGAATTTGCAATCGAAGTATTACAAAAACATATTTATTGCTCTCATTGCAACGGTAGCTATATATAACTCATGCACATTTCTGATTCCACACGGAAATATATCTAGTCTTGGGACTTCGTTTTTGTTATTATGAGATAATCATTTTTTCATAATACTCATAACTTAACGCATTTATACTTTGTATTTAGACCTTTTGGCATTTAATCTTAATGCTTATAATCTATGTAGTTTTTATGTACGTAATTACAGTTTAAAATTTTGTGCAGTAGGCAATAGCGAATATAGCTGTAGTCATACATTGAAGCTGTGTTATATAGTCAAGACGAGCTATTTAGTCGTATGTACTTCGTCCTTGCGAACTATAATAAAATATGCTATGCTTTTTGATCTTTCATTCCAGAAAAAAAAACACATTCCTTGAAAAAATACACGCATTTTTTAATGAAGGGTGAGGCCAAACGATCGTTCTTTTTTAGTTCCTTCGCGTAGTCGCGTATTTTCGCTCGCGTAATTTTGATTTCATACAAAAGTTCTATTTGTGAATACTCATTTTGCGTCACCGAGTGGCATTATAAACTGAAATTTTGTATAAAACCGAAAGCAGCAGAAATTACGCGACCGAAAATACGCTCGTTACTTGAAAAAATTACGTTCCTTTAGGCACACACTAAATCACCAGACGAAATTATGAAGATTCATTATCAATTTGCTGTAAATTAAAACCTCTCGCTACTCCCATCCACGCATCCACGATCACGGAGATGCGTTTGGTTACAGTTGCCTTTGTAGACGTCCGCAAAGTAACGCGTATATTGATCATAATAGTAACGTTATTCTCAAAAAACTTTTGCAGGACCCCTGTTTCTAGATACCACAAGAGGCGGCCAAGTCCTTTTCTACCAAGGATATAAGTACCATCGGAAGCACCACTATGGTCACAAATCTTCATGGAACTGTGCTACGAGAAAACGGTTCGGCTGTGGAGCTGCGGTGTTCACCATTGATGATAATGTTGTCAAAATTACCAGAGGACACAACCATTTGCCTTTGTTCACTGATAACTGTATAAGAAAATTGCAAGAACGGGTTAATTTGAGAAAGGCATTAAATAGTGTCATAACTGTTTCCAAAGTCAAGAGCGAAAGGCGCACGATGACTCCGAGAGCGTCTTCTATGCTCAGTAATATACATATTTCGAATGTAAAAAGTGAGAGACGTGTGCCTGCACGGGCTTGCTCTAAAGGCGTGCGATACGATTGGGACACGAAGTTCTCGGATTTGGACTAATAATCGACCAAATTTGAGCCAGAGTGCATGAGACGAAGGGTTTCGTGCCACAGTTGGCTTTTGGGGCCAACTAAAAACTACGACACACAATTTTTTTGAAAAGCCGTGGTAGGCTAGTGGTTTGGCCTATGGCCTCTCAAGCAGAGGGTCATGGATTCGTGCCCCGGCACGCACCTCTGAGTTTTTCGAAATTTATGTGCGAAATACATTTGAAATTTACCATGAGCTTCATGGTGAAGGAAAACATCGCGTGGAAACCTAGACGGGTTTGTATCATAATACTGAAGTACAAAAGATCAAAGGTATTAAAATATGGAATGAGTCAAAAGACCGAAAGGTTATTTTTTTGAAATCGTAAACTTTTAAGATTGTTATGAATCCAAGCTAACCTAACCTAGTGGGTTCTATACGATGCCGTTTTAATAAATTCTGAGAAGTTTATGGTTTCCGAAAAAAAAAACTTGTCGATCTATTGACCCATTCAATATTATTATACATTCGGCTTTTCGTACTTGGCAATTATAATACATACCTACCTACCTAGCCTAGATATACATACCTAGTTACCCAAACCTATACACACCTGCGAAGTAATTCAATGGTGCGTGTGAAGTTCGCAATACGCACTGGGCCTGCGTGGGACGTGTATTTTCTCCTGTGGTAGGCTTCGGCCTTGGCTGGTCACCAGTGTCACCACCCTACAGGTTGAGCCAGGCCGCCAAGCGACTCTCGTCGTGTTCCGGCCTGTTACCTATAGAAGCCATTCTGAAGGAATGGTCTGAGAACTGCAGTTGTGCATTGCGCACTTACCTAACGGTTATAGTGCCCCGTATTGGTTGTACGGTTTGCACTGCATGGGGGCGCGCGCAGCGCAACACCGCGCTCAACCTTCTTTCTGCTTATTCCCCTAAATTCAAGTCTAGGGTGAATGAGCATTTACTAAGCAAGCGTGCTTCATGGTAGGCCTCATCTTCGCTTTCTATCAGGCGTGATTGTGGTCAAACGCAAGCCTATTTTGTATATAAAAAATATACTTATTTACACACACACGCCACAATCACTCCTGATGGAAAGCAAAGATGAGCCCTACAAACCTACGACGGAGCAAGCTTGCCTAGTAAATGCTCATTCATTTCATTATACCATAGGCTAGGATGATGATGATAATGATGATGATGATGATGATGTTGAACTTTTTTGAACTGTAACGCGGTTGCGGATCAACAAGGAAAATACCAGAAGGTTGTGGTTTATTGATTTCCAGAAATGCATGAAATGCATGAAATGCATGAATGGAATGCATGAACATTGATTACTTATGAATTAAGAATGATTATTTTTAGAACCTGAAAATTTGTTCGTGTGTTACAGATCTTCTAAACGTGTGACGTTATTTAGGAATGATCCCTTTGTTATCATAGCCTAGTCATACTGCACCCTCTTCTCAGAATTAGAATACTTGGGCCCTAGATCCCACGCGGGCCCAGCGCGGATTGGAAATTTCACACACACCATTGAATTTATTCTCAGGTGTGTGCAGGTTACGGTCCTTAATGCTCAATGTACTGTACGAACCCTCTCTTATTTTAACTTTAATTATTTTTTATAACGTTTAATCTTTGCTTTTTTTGCTATGGAAATTTGATCAACAGTTCCAGCAGGCCTTAACTGTACAAAAGTAACAACCAAGCAATAATTTAATGTGAAAAGACTCGAGCGAAGACACACTACATGTCCACCAAAGCAGAACACTAGGGACTGCCATTTATAGGGTTCCGTACCCAAAGGGTAAAAAAAACGTGACCCTATTACTGAGACTTCGCTCTCCGTCCGTCGGTCTGTCTGTCACCAGGCTGTATCTCACAAACCATGATACTTAGACAGTTGAATTTTTCGGTTGCCGCTATATTAACAAATACTAAAAATCAGAATAAAATAAATATAAGGGGACTCCCATACATCAAACGTAATTTTTTTGCTCGTTTTTGCTCGATATTGATAACGGCAACAGGTAGACGCTTGAAATATTCACGGAAATTGAAATAAAATAAATATTTGTTAAAATGTTGTTATAATAGCAAACGTGATTTTTTTGCCGATTTCATAGATAATGGTACCTACAGAACCCTTCGTGCGCGAGTCCGACTCACACTTTGCCGGTTTTTTAGATATAATAATGCTTAAATTTTTATGTTAGCCAATACTTTATTTTCAAGGTCAATTTTAATTTTGACTATTAATTTTTTCCTGACTTGGCAATTTCTGTCGTTGTAATATTAATTTTCATTTTTAATTAAGTATAATTTTAATTTTGATTAAGTACATTATTACATTACATTATTTTACTAACAATTTACTATCTATATGTCATCTTGAAAAAATAAAATTTCAACATTTCATTCATTTTCCAATAGATTTAGTATAACGTTTTGTATTCGGATTTAAATGATTAAAAATTTAAATACGAAACTTTTTTTACTTATAACATTTTTATTGCAATACCTTGCCATCGATCCTCCAATTCATCGAATCAGTTCAAAAGTACCCATGTCCAATATATTTCAGGGCCTATCTTCGAGGAAACCCAGCGAGGCGGTCGAAAGCTGTTTTACCAAGGGTACAAGTACCATCGCAAACGGCACTACGGGCGTAAGATAGTGTGGCACTGTGGTACGCACCAGCACAAGGGATGTCGCGGCACTGTCACGACCTTCGACGACGTGGTTGTGAGAAAAAACAATACACACAATCATTTACTGTTTTAATATACCGACTGGATACTTTTGAGCTGGCCATTGAAGTGAAGATAAAAAAATAAATGACAACCTTTCATTTTTTTAACACCTGAAAATTACTACAGGAATCGAAAGAGTTTCGCCTCCTGAACACGGAAAAATATTTATTATAATTTATTTCTCCATATTTAAAAAAATACAACTAATTTTAAAACATATATATATATATATATATAACGACCGCTTTAGCCTAGTTGGTAGTAACCCTGCCTACGAAGCAAGAGGTCCTGGGTTCGAATCCCGGTAAGGGCATTTATTTGTGTGATGAGCACGAATATTTGTTCCTGAGTTATGGATGTTTTCTATGTATTTAAGTATTTATTTATCTATATAAGTATGTTCATCGTCGTCTAGTACCCATAGTACAAGCTTTGCTTAGTTTGGGACTAGGTCGATTTGTGTAAGATTGTCCCCTAATATTAAAATATATATATATATATATATATATATGTGTGTTATGTGGGTCTTGGGTGTTTAATATGTATTTAAGTATGTATCTATCTATATAAGTACGTTTATCCGTTGCCTGGTAACACAAGCTTTCCTAGCTTACTTTGGGACTAGGTCAATTGGTGTGAATTGTCCCGTGATATTTATTTATTTATATGTTTTAAAACGACCTTCACCGAACTGTTTAATGGATGAAAAGTAATTTATATTAAATTAAACATGTTAATAAATATATTGCAAGTGGGTTGACTAAAAAATGTCAGTCCAGTATATTTTTTTTTTACATTTACGAAATGATGAAATATTATCTACCAATCAAAAGTATGAAGCCTATAGAATATGCAAACGTTAGGTTAGGTTGACTATTTTTTCCGGTCATAACTTTTGGGTAGGCAGGTATACCTAAACAGGTAAAAACAGGTAAATCGATATTTGCACTGGTCTGGTTAGTCAACCTAACGTTTGCATATTCTATAGGTCTTATACTTTTGATTGGTATGTCATTTATCTATTAACCGGAACGGTAAAATGTTAAAAAAAAAATAAACATATTCTGGACTGAAATTTTTTAGTCAACACACTTGCTATATTTATTAACATATTTAATTTAATATAAAATACTTTTCATCCATTAACCAGATCGGTGAAGACCGTTGTATACTCGGATCCTAGGCTATCTAACCAATTGGCTATCTATTATAAATCGACTGATTAAGACTGGCCAGGCTTGACTACAAAGAAAATTCGTAATAAATAAATGATTTAGTGGTACCTACCCAACGGATGCCAACAGGACCCTATTACTGAAGCGTTGCTGTCAGTCTGCTACGTACGTAACGTACGGGCTGCAGCTTTTAAACATTTTTGACGTGAAAACGTCTAATAAATCGATGAACGCCGGCCGCCGGGTGCAAACACGAAAAAGGATGACGCATTGTAACGTTACGTAACGATTACAAGTAACGTTGCATGTACTTACAGAGCGGCACGGGCCAGTTGCAATAGAGCGGCGTAGGCCAGTTGCAATAGAGCGGCGAAGGCCAGTTGCAATATTACGTAATACAATCTTAGTACTAGCGCTCGAGTAATTTTTATTGAATGTTTTGTTATGACGTTGTCACGTTAAACTATCGTCCGTAAACCGACTTTTTTTTATAAGATAAAGATATTACTTACTTCTATTTATTTTTATTTTTTTGCTGAATATCTTAAAAAAAGTTAATATGTTAAGTTAAACTGTTTATCTAATTCTATCATACCTAAAGATTTCTTAAAGCAAGATGATTGAATTATGCAGTTCCGGTCAGTTACTGTTACTGCCACTATCTCCTAAGATATTTTTATGTTTAACTAGCTGTTGCCCGCGACTCCGTCTGCGAAAAATAAAAATTAGCCTACGACCTATTCTCAGGCCTACCGAATGTAGAGAAAAAAGTTTCATAAAAATCGGTCAAGCCGTTTCGGAGAAGTTCGATAACAAACACCGTGACACGAGATTTTTAGATATTAGATAAAAAAAATGCATCTGATGGAAACTTCGGTTAACCCTTAATAGGGCATAGGTATGAATTACGGAAATAAACAACTAAAGCATCTGATTATAATATTTATTGTGGTCACAATCAACATGGTTTCCAAAAAAAATTTTTCAGGACATCCGTTTTCATGAAAAACAGGGTGGTAACTATATGACCGTTGCCTCTTTGTAAACTTTAAGAGGTGGTAACTATTTAACCGTTACCCGTAAGTGCTGCTTGAGGCAAAACTGTCGTCTGTGTGGTGAAGCGTAGGTATACCATCTGCAGGTACCCCATGAAAAGTTTTGAAGCACGGCGTGGCACATAAAGCCCACGTCACATCGTATCCAATCTGAAGACCAATACAAGTTGCAATCAGGCAGTGGATTGAGGCCCATCATTATCAGAACACCGAGAAATGCACGTATTTCAGTTTTATTTGTAGGAAGTCAGTGCAAAGTGCCCTTTTGTGTAGCATAAATATTAGTTTGTTCTACAATAAGTTCGCAGACAGTGTCGGGAAAAAAATGGTCAAAGAAAAATGGTTAAAAGTCATGGATCTTTATTCAGTCAAACGTGGGTATGTGAATTTCTGGCAATTCTGTGGACCATTCTTGAGCTGGTTTTATTCGATGAAACCTACTTAGATCCATGTCTTCAGGTCTGTTTTGATCGATAGCAGGGGACTGAGCCTGTATTGGAAATGAAAGGGAAGTAAGCACAGTATCTGTTATTTCATTTTCTACGACAATAACTCGTTGCAGTTCTTTGTTTGGCTGAGGCTGAGCTGTGTCTGAAAAGCTGGATGTGTCTCTAGGAATCATAACATCAATCAAGGGACTGAGTGGTTTTTCAATTTGTTCAATTTCCATGGTCACGTAGTCAACTAACTCCAAAATATCATCTGAAGACCGATCAAGGGCCCCATCACATATTTCTCTCACATGTTCACCAGTTTCTGAAGTGCTTTGTGGGGTGGTTTCCACTACCGCCATATTGTTGGTCTCTAGACAATCATCTCTATTATCAATACAACCCTCGCCATTAACCTCTAAACTCAAAATTTTTGACAATCCTCGGAAAACCCGGTTGTTGTACTAGGGGCGTTCAATAAAAAGTGAGAATGAGTATGTTATAAACAACTTTTACTAAATGTCATTTTATTTTTCGACATAGTCACCTTTTAGCATAATACACTTAGTATATCTTTTTTCTAAACTTAAAATTTCATTTTTAAAAAAGGTCTCATCTTGAGTACTTAAAAAATCTTGTACTGCAGCGACTACCGCGTCGTCGTCTTCAAATTTCTGGCCTCTCAGGTATTGTTTCAATCTCGGAAATAGGTAGAAATCACTGGGAGCGAGATCTGGTGAATACGGAGGATGCTTAAGGATATCGAACCCAGCATCACGAATTGCAGCCATTGCAACGGCGGACTTGTGTGCCGGGGCATTGTCCTGGTGGAACAGCACAACTTTCGAGAGTTTACCTCGCCGTTTTTCGCGGATCTCATTGCGCAATTTGCTATTTGTTTGGCGTATAAAGTGCCCGTAATAGTGGCTCCATGCTCGAGATACTCAATCATTAATACCCCTTCCATCCCAAAAAACAGAGCCCATGACCTTACCGGCAGATGGGCTCACCTTGAATTTCTTCGGAGTTGGAGATGATGGCCTTTTCCATGTCATAGACTGCAGTTTCGTTTCAGGGTCGTAATGATGGAGCCATGTTTCGTCCATTGTTATAAATCGCGCCAAAAAAAGTTCCCGGTCTTGCTGCATCAGATTCAAAGCTTCTTGACAAATCTCTAGTCTAGTTTGTTTTTGCGTGTCAGTAAGCATTCTTGGTACCCAACGCGCAGATACCTTTTTCACACCCAAGCATTCATGTAAAATATTATTCACGCCCCCCGTTTAAATCTTTACATTTTCAGCAATAAAACGAACTATGACAGGACGATCCGCCAAAACTGAGTTTTCGACTTTTTTCACAATTTCTTCAGTTACTGCTGTAGTAGGGCGTCCGGAGCGGGGATCGTCCATTGTCGATGTTCTTCCACGCCTAAATTCGGCGCACCAACGTGCGACTGTCGAATACGGAGGAGCATTAGACCCTAAAGTGTCCCGCAAATCCAAATTGACTTGATCCGTAGAAAAATTTTTCAAATACAAGTATTTGATAACGGCGCGCAGTTCAATTTTCTCCATTTTCGCTAACGTACTCAATAGCATTGCAAAGAAATTACCGTATATTTTTTTAAACAAAAGACAATTAGTTTTTTTTTTCATAGCAATCAGCTAGATAGATTAGCTTTACCGGCCAGTATTTAATTTCGTAATATTAAAAGAGTTTGCATCTCATTCTCACTTTATATTGAACGCCCCTCGTAATTGTACTCATTGACGAAATTAGTAATGTATCCCAAGTCATCATCTGAGTCACTTTCGAGACTGAAAAGATCATTTTCTAGTATTTCTTCGATGGCTTTATCGTTAAGCCTTTGTTTTCTAGACATTTTCATAGAAAATAAGAAAATAGAAAATACTTTTTTAAAATAGTTCCGTACTTTTACGACCTTACAAGGCAATGGTAAAATATTTACCACCAACTTTGAACTGTTTCTCCGAACCGCGAATATTTGTTCTCAAGATCAATAATACGTATTTTGCTAGATAAAATAACCTATTACAAGGAGAAAATAACAGAAATCACTTACCGGAATCTTGCTAGAACACACTGACAACAATATTCGACCAACGCCAACAAAAACGTTCGTTTTTTTAAATTTTCTGCTTAGCAAGTAAATTCCCGACTTTGTGACACTTCAAGGTGTTGCCAACCTTTTTTTATGGATGTTCGATTATCAATGCGTTCACAAAATGAAAAGAGACGTCAGATATGTCAAAATGTGTTTAATCTGTGGCCTAAAAAACGAAGTGGTAACTATATGCCCGGTGCCCTATTAAGGGTTAAAACGCATCTTCGGTTTCGGCTCAATTCGGAAACGAAGGAGTTTTTCGCAAACGCATAAGTATGTAGGTACACTCAAGGCAGCTGACTGCGAATGTTTGTTTACAAATAACGTTCGATAAGCATTGATAATGCTATGCTCGGAGTTTCTCTGAAAGATCGCATTTGTAACGAAGTGATCCGACAGAGAACCAAAGTTATCGACATAGCCCACCGCATTAGCACGCTGAAGTGGCAATGGGCCTGCCATATAACCCGAAGAACCGGTAACCGTTGGAATAGACGAGTTCTTGAGTGGAGACCACGGATCGGCAAACGTAGCGTAGGGAGGGCCTCCTCAGACTCGGTGGAGCAATAATCTTCGCAAGGCGGCTGGCAAGAGCTGAATGAGAGTGGCCGAGGATCGTGCTCTGGGCCTATACTCCGAAGTGTAAAATTCGAACTTCGTATCGTGCTATTCCGCTCTAATAGTATTTAATACGAGAGCGAGCGAGACGGTACGATGCGAACTTCGATTTTCGAATTTCGGAGTAGCCCCCCAGTGGCGTGCCTTGGGAGAAGCCTATGTCCAGCAGTGGATGAGCATAGGCTGATGATAATGATGAAGTATTGATAGTAAATCACCGTGGATCCCATGCAAACTTATACCTACATTCTAGGTAGTTAATGCACTCTAGTCTAGACTAGACAAAAAAGAAGATATTTTTGTTTGAAGAATTACTGATACATTTGAAATTACCTATTTATTCCAAGAACCATTGGCATCGGTTTTTACTTCAGCCGAATGTTATGGCATGAGCTCAGACCAAATGAAAAGTAAAAACAGAATTCTACGAACAATAAAGCGAAGTCGGGTAAAACTACGCCTTTCCTCGTACGCGAGTGCGTAGTTTAATAAAATTAGTGTGTGGCCAAGTTTGGTAGCACTTGTGCATACAACTGTATGCACGATGCGGGGCATAGTTCCACCAGCCTTACGGTGCCGTACAGCGACGCGGCAAGCATTTTCTCTGTTCACTGCGCGGCCGAGATGCTCGCCGCACAGTGGTTACCCAGTGGCACAAGCAATGAACTGATAAAACGCTCGCCGCGCCGCTGGTCGCGTGAAATCGTGGCCGGCAGTACTACGACTTCAGCTTCGGCCTTCGGTCGGATACTGATGCCCAATTTTCAAGATATTAACTGTGCTACATTTTCCAGATCCGTATTTCCAAATGACTACTCGAGGAACACGCATAATGTACTTGAGAGGTCACAAGTACCACCGGGAAAGACAGAAAGGTCTCAAAATTCGATGGCAATGCGGAACGCACCAGAAAAGGGGCTGTCGTGGCGCAGTAACGACATTCGAAGACAAAGTGATTAAGATGTCCACACACAACCATTTTCCACTATTTGACATGTATTTACAAGGAAACAGTGATCTGTGCGGATAATGTTGTGAATCTTTTTTAAACACGAATGTTTTAAAGCCAGCGCAAACCGAACGGCAGAGGGTATTTTTTTTCTTCAATACGTATTTAATTCAACCTGGGACTACGGATTTCTCCCTGGCAGATACTACAGTGTGGTGAGACGGTATGCGCCAACATGATAGTGAATATTTTCTACATTTGAGCTCCAAAGTAGCGTCCAAAAATATTTTATTTGCTCATTATTCCGGAACTATTAAAGTCAAAATATCTTTATTCAATTTAGGCTATAACAAGCAATTATGTAATTCTAAGAACAACCCCAGCAAGAATCTCTGAGGAACAACTATAAGCAGGGAGCGTAACTTTGGTGCGGGTGACGTCGTTATGACGTAAAGTCACGTACCTATGGGATGTATTTTAACAAAATTGCAACACTGCAATGATTCCAAATAATTTAATGGTAATGTAAATTAAAATATTTACGTAAGTACATTTACATTTACATTTTATTGGGTAATCTAATTCGACAAAAAATATGTTTCTTCGAGTAAATGAAACAATAGATGATTCGTTGAATGACGAAGTATGCAGAAACGCTTTAAATTGAAACAGAACGCATCTTCTTTCTTATTTACACGAGGATTCAAATAGACAGATTTCCCTTTGGACGTTCTAGTCAGCAATATTTTTTTTTTTAATGTGTATTCCCCTATTTTCTGTAATATTATTTTATGTTTTCTATACTTACATATTTTCTCATTTGCATGTAACTCAATCTTAAATAGTTTTGCCGTGATAGTTTTAACCACACACTATGACTCGCTGCACCTCGCTGAATCTGCATACACCTGAGAAGAAATTCAATGGTGTATGTGAGTGAAGTTACCAATCCGCACTGGGCCCGCGTGGGAACTACGGCCCAAGCCTTCTCATTCTGAGAGGAGGCCTGTGCCCTGCAGTGGGACGTATATAGTCTGGGATGCAATGAATGAATGACTCGCTAGATAAAAACACTCTGTATGTAGCTTGACGTCATATATCTGTCATCGGCAGCAAAGTTTCGCTCCCTGACTATAAGAATTGATAGTATTTTCGGGTGCTTCCACAGAAATAATAATAAAGAGGATAGAAGTGCCTAAGACGCGTGACCTTGGCGCCGCGCTTGTGACTCTGTTTGTGACTGTGTAGGTCACAAGCGCGCGACTAGTGGCTCAGTGCTATTTGAAACGTGGGTATGACAACAAGTGCTTTATAATGGTGTTTTGCAGCATTAGCAATTGCGGAAACTCGTCCACACTGTGTAATTACACTAATAAGGGGATTACATTTCATTGGTATGTATTAATTTAATGTAATAATGCGGTTTATATCAAAGTACAACTTGAGAAAATATTTCATTATGAAATATTGGTTTACACGTTATTAACACGAAACTTCATATACCATTGCTACTCATGCCCATAAAAACGCAGGTCGTTTTGAATTATACGCAGCAATGTAAAGTAATTTTTGATAACCCTTCCGTCTTGCACAAAAGTTCGTGGTACGAACAAAAAAACAGGTTACGACTAGTACAGACATAATGCCGACGCGGCCAATAAATGGCGCCGTTGTGTAAATGTGGGTATGACTTACGTTGAGTGTTCTTCAACGCTATCTCTAAGGTGTAAGGTTGATAATTGTTTGTAAGCAAAAATATTAGTAATTGTGCGCGTGTTTGCGTAGTACGGTTCCAGTCTTTTGCATGTGTGCATTAACACAGTAACTAGAGGGGATGAAACAGCGACACGAGTTCCGGAAGAAAATAGGAACTAAGGCATTTCTATCCTCTTTATTATTATTTCTGTGGGTGCTTCATCTTAGTTAGGTTACTTAGGTTAGGTAAGGATGCCACGTTATTCCAACGAAAACTCACGGTATCGTAAGGAATGGTCCTTATCAATACGTTCTGACGGATATAAAGACTTATAATCCCGTCCGCCGGTTTGCGCTGGCTTTTAGGTTTAATCTTTGTAGGTACTTAATTTGTTGTATATTGTTAATTATTGGTTAAAAAAATAATACAAAGAATACAGGTGTCCCAAGAAGCAGTGTCAAGCGAAAATCCTTATAAAACATATTTAAATTCCCTCATTTTATTTAAATTCTACGAAAACTACGAAGAATTGCGGACCACACTTTTGGATGCCCGTCGAGTATACCTATACAAGGAATAAAACGCACTAAGGCATATTTCTTCTCGGTAAGGCTGCGTATCCACCTGAGCTGTGCGAGGATGTGTTGCGAGGGATGTATTTATTTATCATGAACCAATAGAAACACTTCATTTACCTATCCTCGCTCAGCTCAGCTCTGGTGGAAACATCTCAGCGGAGCGAGGTTTTTGTACATACAAAAGATGGGAAAGATGTGTGCGAGGAATGTGTTGCGAGGGATGTGTTGCTAGGCGGCGTTGCTCCGCTCCCGCCTCACCGCACCCCGCCCGCTTATTTGAAAAGAGCCCGCTAGCCCGCTACACATCCTCGCTACGCATCCTCGCACCGCTCAACTAACTCGCACATCTTTGGTGGAAACGCAGCCTGAGCGAATTATTATAAAGACTTTTGCATTTAGACTATAAACCGCTGAAAGAAAATGCTCTTGTTATAAGGGTTCATTAAGTATAGTTGTCAGTATATTTTTTAAATTTCTACTGAGAGTATTACGTAAACTGTAAGAAAACGATAAATTTTAGTAAATATCTTTTATATGTCTTTACCCATATATGCCCAGAACTATTTTTGGTCTCCGATTTCTTTCATTCGGTAGATGTCACAGATAAGCGTTTTCGTTCACAAATCCGCGGGTTTTTAGCACGTCTCAAAAACGATCCACTGGGCATATATGGGTCATTTTTTTAACATATTATTACAACCCTCTGAACACTAAACAACTAACACATTGAGAGGAGAATAAACAGGAAAACACCAGAAAATAAAGATAGATCTAAATCTCAAACAGACAGTAAACAGATTCTCTAATCAGTCGTCAAAAATTAGTAGAAAAAATAAACATTTGTTGTATTTAATTTAGGTTCTATAATTTGTGTTTACTTTTAACATTACGAATAATAAAAGCAGGCAAATACAAAAACTTATTCATTTGCTTCCATTTCAAACTTTTTTTTTTTACTGTAAATAAATAGTGTAAGTGTAAATTTACGGATATACCGGATTACGTGATGTAATGAATGATTATTTACGCTTTATGCGTGAGGCCGTTTTTGATGTAGGTTTAATGGGAGAGAACCTTTTTTCCCTAAAACGGTATGAACTTTTTGTTAATTTAAATTTTTTACTTTTTAGTTTTCTACCAGCCAACACGATTCGGAGGACATACTCTCTTCTACAAAGGCCACAAGTTCTATAAAGAGCGCAACCTTCGTCTAAAGGAACGTTGGCACTGCGTAGTGCGACAGAAGATCGGTTGTACAGCGACTGTAACTACAGTATTGGGAGAAATTGTTAAAGTACAGAATGAACACAATCATCCTATTGACTTAAGTATCTTGCCAGATAAGTATAGACGGTATTTAGAAAGTACTGGGCAATTCATTACCGAGGTACCTATTGTGCAAGATGACTATTTGAATGCTCCGTGATCTTTTTACTGCAGGGATCAACTCGCTCAACTGAATGGCAAATGTAGAGAGCGAAGAGATAAGCTCTTTGTGATAGCATATCGTAGCTTTTACTGCATTTGTAATTTGTCCAGGATATAAAAAATACGGAAAGGGTATTAATTAGCTTGCGTTCTAGAAAACAGCAACTGGTACCTTAGAAAGTAGCAGGTACATTTCGTCCATGTGTTGTTAGTATAGGTATTTTAATTATATTTTTAGTTTTAATAAATATTTGATCTTACTTAATCTTCTGATCGGTAGAGTAACGATAATTTATAATTACTACTTGAAACTTGAATTTTACGAAACTTTTATTGTTATGAATTTCGATTTTTGATGAATTACATTTAATTTTGTAATTTAAAGACAATCTAGGTTTACGTGGATTAAGTAGTAATTGACTGTTACATGTTAATATTACTCAGGCAGTTGGAAACGCATTCCAAAATTATTATACATACATACATACATATGGTTATTGGTACAGATAAGTACTATACTTATGTAACTTTTTTAAATATTATTTACCTACACTTTTATTAATAAATAATTTAATAATTCCACATGAAAGTGTTTACGAATCTACCATGTTTCTTTTTTGTTTAGTTTATAAGTACACAATGGATCGTGTACTACATACCATAGTTACATCGCTATTCCACGCCACGATGCATTGCTTCTAACAGTTGCGTTGCGTTGCGGGCCATTGTGTACCTACAAGTATTTTTACCAACATCTCCATGAGTCGGTGCGTTAAGAATGTATAAAACATACTTTATGATTGCTTTATTACATGTAAGTCTGATTATTTGATTCAAGTGTCACTTTAGACTATTTTTATGTCTCACAACTTTTTTGCCTTGCTTTTCTGATACTATACGTACACGACAGTTACGTCAGCTACGTCTACGTCTGTGCGGTTGCGACTGTGGAGGAGGGCGGGTCTCAATAGCCGCCTTTATACAGTCGCTCTATCGCACATTCTCAAGAGCGTACGGGATTGCGTGCCGGAAAGCCTGTGCGCGCAATCGAGCGCGATTATGTTTTGTTAGTTTTTTAATCTTAACGTTCATTCGCGCGCGATTAGAAGTATACGTTTTTGAGAATGGAAAGACCGAACGTGTAAAGGCTAATCGTGCGCGATAGACCGCGTGGAACTGGCGAGTGGCGCGTGTGCAATTTACAAAGAATTTACACAGTTTTACGCGTGGTCTATCCCTTCCCCTTCTGACATCTTTACACGCGCATTCTTTCGCACACTATTGCTGTTTCACGCGCGATATAGTGACTGTATAAAGGCCGTTAATGAAAACATATCTGTTGCATTGACGTAGCTCTCGTGTTCATCTGGTAGCGGAGGAGCAAGGCAAAAAGGTTACACTTATTACCTACTAACCATACTTCTACAATGTTTTACTATTTTTAATTTTAACAACTCTTGCATGACACTCACCAACTAACACTTGCTTTCAGCACATGTTAGAACCGCAAACAATGGTGAGATACTGTATGCCAAGGGATTTAAATACTACCGTCAAATGCAGACAGGATTCAAAACGCGATGGCACTGCGGAGACCGGCAGAAAATGGGCTGCCCTGTTTCTATTGTGACTGTGAGCAACAAGATTATTCAATCTGACAACGAGCACGTCCATGCTCCAAACAAGGAATTCTATTGAAGAAAACAATTACAGATGAGTGGAATTAGGGTTCACGCAAACCTTTTTAGGCTTCCGTACCTAGAGGGTGCCCCACGGGGCTCCGTTACTTTGTAAGCCTTCGCTGTCTGTCTGTCAGAAACAGTACGCTTGCTGTCTGCCGCGCTGAGGCTTGCTTTCGCATTCACTATTTCTTTCTGTCAAACGTTAAGATGGTGACAGAGAAAGATGGTGAAAGCGAAGGCAAGCGCCCGCGCGTTATACGGCCTCTGGGCTTTTATCTATTGAACCGTACCTATACTTGTTTTTTTGTAGCATTAGAAAAGGGTAAACAATCTTGACAAGTATTTTTATTAAAAAACGCTTTTAAAAAATTGTACCTAAGTAAGAAACCAAATGAATGTAAATGACCATTATGTATGTTCTAATTGCTGCGACGTATTTGCTGCGACTTCAAAAGTGGTTTTCAATAAAAAGACACGTAATCCTTCTCTCTAATGATAAAAAAGTATAATAAAGGGTTATCCATAAAAGAAAACATAAATTTAGGGGTTAGGGGGGGTCTGGCGATTTGTGACATGAGAACAAAATAATTGCAATTTTCATAGCATTTTAATCAGTGTGACAAGGGGGTTGTAAAATGTGGGAAATTGGTGTGACGTAATTTATGGATAGAAAGTAGATATTTTCTAAGATATAACTACTACTATGTCGGATGTAATAGCAAACAATAGAAAATAAATTAAATCAAAAATTAAAAGGGATCGCTCATACACGAAACGTATTTATTTCCGTCTGGTGATACGGAACTCTCTGTACGCTAATCCGACTAGCACTCAGCCAGTTTTTTTAATCAGCTACCTAGTACTAGTAATTTGTATTTGCATCAATATAGATGAATTTTCTTAAAATTTTTGTGTAGGTATGTACTCGCATCTAGTCTATCTAGTCTTTAATAATAATATACCAGTATTATAATAATAAGATAATAAACGGATGATACTCGTTCAGTAATCGAATTAAAGAGAGCCTTTTTTTAAGACAAAGACATCGCCACTGATCCAGCAGTGTTTGACGTGGAGATGATTCTATCTTAGCCCTTTAAACTGGTAAAGCATCTGCAATCTTCTGGTGTTGCGTGTTTCTATGTCAATGTAGGTGGCAGTACTCATTTACAATCAGGTATTCACTTGCTCGTTTTCCACCATATTTCAAAAGTCTAACGAAAAATGTAAAGCAGAACTGACGACTTCCAATCCTATGTTTCTGATTTTTCAAGGTATCTGCGCGTGATCATTACCATTCGCTGTAATAGTTATAAATATTATAGAACCAAAAATTAATCTTCAAGATCTATTGGTATACTGCCATCATCTTTCTAACTTGTGTGACGTCGTTGCCATTCGCACTTGCCACCAAATATCAACGTAAATCTGGACTGGAATGGTTTTAGACGAGATGGTAGCCAAAATACGCTAACACAGGGGAAGAAAAATTGTTATCCTTCTATGAAGTAGATTAAAAAGGAGGAGATTCAATTCGATTGTAACTTTTTCACAAGCTTTTACCTATTAAAATTGCAATTTTCATATGTATAAGTATCTAGGTCGTGTAAGTGTGTAAATAACTTGACCGTTTCAAAAACTTGTTTTATTGCAGTCAGAAAAAAGCTTATATTAAAAATAATCATGTTGGCATGGACGATTATTAACAAAAATTTATCTCTTTCAGTTCCCTCATTCATGGCATCTCGGAAAGGGGGCCGCGTGCTTTGCTATTCCGGCTATAAATACCACAGGGAGAGACAGAGAGGCATCAAGACAAGATGGCACTGCGGCACACACCTCAGATTTGGATGCTCAGGGTCCGTAACTACAATAGACGACAGAGTTGTCAAGTACATCGAGCACAATCATAGTTGAGGCAATGTACTAGTACGGCAAAAATGTTGTGGCATTCCAACGTCTGTTGAACAACTCAGTACTACATTTATTTTACTATTCATTATCTCTATATTTAAGTGTACCGTGGAACCATTTGATTCCTGACCCACCATAGAATGTTCTCACAATAAGTGTCATCTTGTCAGTCAATGCGTTGCACTGACATTTTCTTTGAAATGGTTCTCTATTGTGTCACAATTTAGTTGGTTCTATAGTATATTCAGTTTTAAAACCAAGAAGTAAACATTGGACTCTTATGTATGATCTTACCTCAAAAACCCTAAACAGTTGTTAGACGTGCTTAAAAGAGAACGCGGGGCACTTGCAGTCAGGGGATGGTCACTCGCTGGTTTGCTCGCTGTTCAAGTAAAGTGAGAATATCACTTTTCAAGACTTATTGCCAATAGCGATATATTCCAGCAGCTTAAGGGTGTCGCATACTTGTAGAGCCGAAATTGCGTAGCACGTTCAATACAATAACAACTTCAGGATATTGTTGCGTTTGCCCCATTGTTTTAGCGCCTCCAGAAGATCGCCGAGGCCCGTACGGACCTTCAGGAGTTTCAACCCATTATTCACAAGAAAGTCGCTTCTCTTTTGCAACGTACGCGGGACGCCGACAATGGCATGCTAAAGATGTTGTCAAACATATTTGATTGCTTCATTTAAAACTGATGACGATAAATAATGTTAGGACTGTTGTAACGGGTAAAGTTTCGGTCATTTTTCAGTTTTTTATATTGTTACTATTATTGCTACAATTTAATCGAACACTAACATAGACATAAAACTATTGTAACTAACATTTCTGTGGATTCAAATCCTATAATAAAAGTTAAATTGTTTGTTATTAAAATTACAATTTTCTATGAACTGACATGTGTTGAACACGTGTTCAACGATTATCAAAGATTTTTGTGGTAAAATTGAAGTCTCTTAATTATAATTTTCCGTATTCATCTTGAAGCTTTGTTAACCGTACATATTTTTTATGGTACTTTATGTTTTGGCACATGGTTGTTTTAATTATACTAACGCTCGTAAAATAAATAATTATAGTTGGTTCTTAGGTATAATAGTTGTTTTGTATTGTTACAGGTACAAGATCTCACTTCGTGCTCAGTGCACACGGGAACCATCTGATGTCCTTACCTACGTTGTTAGTAACAGGCCCGAGTTGTTAGCGATTCCAGGCATTCCTTCCCTTTGTATTTTATACCACATTTATCATCCCGAATTATCTTGGGAAATAGCATACTAAATGACCTATTCAAGGGGAAGATTCTTTAAAAGTACCACGCTTGATTGATTGTGGGAGGGTGCTTAGGTTTTAATCATGCACGAAGTCAATATCGTCCAGGGGGACATTTCACGCTGTTTCGATTTTTTTTCAAATGTGAGTAGCGAACTTTTCTACCTAAATAGCGTGGTAAAAAAAAGTAAAAAAACTGTCAGTTGCTTTTTAAATAGGGCAATTTAATTGAGGAGATTATCTTTAGGTGATCAAATGACCTGCTTTTTTCCTCGGGCAACAAGATTGCCATCGTCTCTGGCCTACGTTGTATACATTATGCAGTTCCCACGCGCGCCCATTGAGGATTGGCAACTTCACAGACTCCATTGAATTGCTTCGCAGGTATGTGCAGGTTTCATCACGATCTTTCCCTTCACCTTAAAGATAGCAAATTTTCGTATAAGAATTCTAAAAACACAGAGGTGTGACCCCGGATTTGAACCCCCGATTCTCTGCTTGAAGGGCCATAAATCAAACCACGGAAGGCGTTTACACATTCCAAATAATATTTCGTAATTAATATGTCACGGCAAGTGTTATAGCTATCTATATCTTAATGGCAGTTTTTTCTATAATTTATAAAAAAATACAACAATACTTAGTTGAATTAAAAAATAATTGGCTAGCTCTCGTGAAACTTCAAAAACTATTTGGGTAATGACAGTTATTTTATAGTTCAAAAATATTTATTTAATTTCATTTAGGGCCGATTTTTCAATCCCCAGATAAAAGTATCCGTCAGTTAAAACTATCACTTTCCTTTTCTCAAGTCATAGAGGGAAAAAAGGACAGAGCTTACATTTATCGGACACATACCTACTTTTATCTGGGGATTGAAAAATAGGCCCTTAGTTAATTTTTATGTTCAGAACAAGAAAACTAATCAAAATAAGTATTTGTAGTTAAGTAGACGACCGGATAGCCTAGAAAACCTGACTATGAAGCTTAAGCACCAAAAGCACTGACAGCGATAGCGGGGCGGCTCGGCGCGGTGCGGTGCGGTGCCGGTGTCGGTTGTAATACTCGTATTCCAACTTCTATGAAAGAGGTCGCATAGAGCACCGGCCGAGGAAAAAAGCGTGGCGGTAGCGGTGCGGCGGCCGAGGCGGTAACATAACATCGCTATGTCAGATCGGCGGTAGCGGCGTGGGGCGGTGGGGTGGCGTGATAGGACCGGTACCAGCGGTTGTATTTATTTACAACTTTTTTGTGTTGTTGTGCTCGTTTTTTGCTGTAATAATGTATATTACTAAAAATTATATAGGTATTTCTTGACATTTCACGCACACCGCCACCGGCGCCTTCCCGCGCGGTTTCCGCCCGGTTTTTCAGAGCGACGTCCTCCAGACCGCTATCACTTCCCGCAAAACCGGCGACGCACCGCGCCGCGCCGCGCCGCCCCGCTACCGCTGTCAGTGCGTTTGGTGCTTAAAGGTCCCAGGTTCGATCCCCGTTCCGGCCAGATATTTGTATGAATAATACTAATGTTTGAGATCGAGTCTTGAATGTTTAATATTATTGTTCAACTTTTTCTTGCCACCCGTTGCTATGGTTGCACAAATTTTATCTCACGGACAACCTAAGCATTTTTCTATGAAACAGTATGAAGATGTCACTTGGACAACTGGAGACTGAGTAAACAACATGAAAAAGTTGATTCACCCATTTTTAAATATCAATATCCGTTGTTTAGTAGCCATAGTACAAGCGTATGAATAGTTAAAATCAACATCATCATTATTATTAGTCTCATGATTTATTACACTCTCAACGCCGCGTGGTCCGCTGGCCGCTTACAGACTTTCGAGCGCAATTAGCCATTGCTAATTTTGAATACTGTCGTGGCAGGCCATTTGGGCGGCCGGCGGCCAGCAACTATATCCCGCCTAATCAGTTGTCAAATTTTGCCGTTATAATTTTTGAATATTCAAGTGGGCTAGCCATCAACGTAATTAGGTCAGTTGGGCGCGTGCCGCCCACGTAGCCTGCAAGGAAAGAGTTTCGCACACTTTCTCCCCCGTGCGCGCGAAAATTACTTAAAAATGTCCGACCCTGACTCTGGAAGTGATCCAGACTACAAACCATCTTATTCAACGGTTTCCTTGAAATCTCAATCATCTAGTGATGAAGATTTATTAGTTACCCGAGACAATAATCATAATCACCCAAGGGAGCAGCGGGCTCCGTCGCCGTCGTCAAATTGGCATCATTCTATTGGAGGGGTCACCAAATGGCGGACCGCGGTCCGGATCCGGATCGCCGACCAATTTTATACAGACCTTCACTAAACAGTAACATATACTGAGTAGGTAATTTAATAAAATATATCCAGCGCTTTGTCTTTGCTGCAGCCAATTCGATTTACTGATGAAGATCTCCAAGATTTAATGGCAATAGCTTGCACCAACTTGACGACCAGATGGCCTAGTGATTAGAGAACCTGACTATGAAGCTTGAGGTCCCGGGTTCGATTCCCGTGCCGGGGCAGATATTTGTATGAAAAATACGAATGTTTGTTCTCGGGTCTTGGGTGTTTAATATGTATTTAAGTATGTATCTATCTATATAAGTATGTTTATCCGTTGCCTAGTACCCATAACACAAGCTTGCCTAGCTTACTTTGGGACTAGGTCAATTGGTGTGAATTGTCCCGTGATATTTATTTTTTTATTTTATTTATTTTAACTTTACTCCAAACTTCAGACAAATAGGCAAAAAAAATATTTTTTCCCATTGATATATTATTATATAAAAAGCCTTGTTACTTTTGTACAATTACACTTGTTTATTTAATAAATTCGCCAACGGATCGCGATTGTAATTTTATTTTGAAAACCGGACCCGGAAAGTAATTGTTGATCCCTGTTCTAGACATTCAACTTTCCCTGGACATTCAACCAGGTATCAATTTTCTCTAATTCAGTAGGCACACACATGCAGCCTCAACATCAGTTCAACAAGTTGGCCCAGAGTGATCACAGAAGAAGATTAGTTCGCCGTCGGTGTATTCATTGTTACCAAAGACATCGAGCCGCAGGCTTGTCAGCTGCGGAAGCTAGAAACAAGACGAAAAAAGTGAATACTGTATGTCTAAAATGCCCATCTCAGCCAAGTGTTTGTGCAGTATGCTACGGAGAAGTTCACAGTAGAATACTGTAAAATACAGTACTGAATAATTATATTTTTTATAGCCCTAATAATGTTTTTTGTTTAATTTAATTGTAAGTACCTGGGCGGCCGAGCTTCGCTCGGGCTGAAACTTGGTACCAAGCGTTTTCCCAGAGATAAGACCAAGCTAGATCAATTTTTCATCCCCGGAACCACCACATACCAAATTTCATCGAAATCGTTGGAGCCGTTTCTGAGATTCTGATTATATACAAGAATTGCTCGTTCAAAGGTAGTAGATAGATAGATGGATAAATAGATACGTAAATTTCGTTGTTTTTTGATTAAAAAGTATATAAATATTTATTTAATATGACGTTTTTATCATCTGTTTTTAAGTAATGGAAATAATGTTCGATTTCTGTCGTTTCTTTTTTTCACGAGTAGCTTTTTGCTCACAGTATTTAAAACAGTTGTTCTGGACTCCTTACCAGGGCAATCCAAATGCAGAAAAAATACACAAATTTGTGGGATCGCAGCGGACCAGACCGCCTGTTGATAAAGATGTTGTTGTATCCCGCCGACGTACCAAATAGCCCGTCCCAATATAGTTACATAAATTGACAACATTTCATTTTTTTAACACCTGAAAATTACTACAGGAATCGAAAGAGTTTCGCCTCCTGAACACGGAAAAATATTTATTATAATAAATTTCTTCATATTTAAAAAAATACAACATATTTAAAAAAACATATGTGTACTTACCTGTACCTCCACAGAATAGATATGTTTCCTTTACCCTTTTCACTAGAAAAAAGAGCTGCCATAATTTTAAATTTGATAAGAACCTTAACGTCAAATTTACGTCATCACTTTTTTTTAATAGAGACTAGACAAAAGTAATGGATCTATTCTATCGTTACGCTCTTTTAGAATAAGCACATCTTTAAAAAATTGTAATAAATTCATTAATAATCCTAGTGAAAATTTAAAACTATCAGCGTCTTTCTCTTTCCAAACAGTATACAGAGAACGAATCAAATTATAGTCTTAGAAATATGAAATGTTGTCAATTAGACTATGGCAAGAAATTAAAGAAATGACGTGGGCCGCTCGCATTCCCCAGGTTCTGCTGGACTGGACAATTATTACATACGATGGCGTTGAGAGTGTTAATTTATTAGCTAGTGTAACATCGTGGAATTCAGAAAAAAAATAGATAATATAGGTAAATTGTTACAGGATATCCTATTTTCAAACCAAGCATACGAGGCAAACGTATATTATATTTTCAAGGCTACAAGTACCACATGAAGAGGCAGTACAATATGAGAACAATGTGGTCGTGTGCCACTCACCGCAAGAACTTCAGATGCACCGGCTCAGTTATGACCGTCGAAGATAAAGTTTTAAAGTCAAGTAATCACAATCATTATCCAGTCGCTATGGATTGAAATTTAGGATGAATTATAATTATCTAATGTTTCTACTTTTTTTTGTATTTAACGTTACCTTTATTTACCACGTCGCTTTCGCAAACAGCTCTAGCGATTTTTAACCCCCGACACAAAAAGAGGGGTGTTATAGGTTTGACCGCTATATGTGTGTGTGTCTGTCTGTCTGAGGCATCATAGCTCTTAAACGGGTAGACCGATTCGGATAGTTTTTTTTTATTTGAAAGCTGGTTTCTTGGCGATGGTTCTTAGACATGTTTCATCAAAATTGGTTCAGCCGTTTCAAAGTGATCGGCTCTTTTTTTTTTTTTTTTAATTAGTCGCCAGAGGGGCCAAAGACGCGAAGTCTTTGCTGTTTTTTACTTTAAGGATTGGAAGGGTGACTTGTGCTCGGGAAAAATCCCTTCGGACGAACTGGGAATGGAGGGCCCAGACAGTGTCCGACTTGCACAGACTAAAAAACCCGGTCACAAGTCCCCTTCTCTATTGGTTATCAATACAAAAAACGTGTGCTTTAAATTTTGAGGAGGGGAAGGGTAGGGAGGGGACTTAAATTATCAGCTCTTTTGCTAACTGCGGAAGGGATCTTAGACGCATAATTTAGACATTTCATTTATTTTCAAAATATGTGTGACCAAATTGCGTCGGGGGTTTTTAAAATTTTCAATTTATAGTTATGACGTTAAGTTTAGGGGAGAGGTATTTTATTTTGGATCTAGACTAGAAAGATCTGCCAAAAACATCTATTTTTAAAAATGTTTTTCGTTTAGCTGTAGTGTTTGGTGGCGCCATCTCTTACCGAATAGGTGAATTACCGTTCACCCTTGTTCAGCCTGACTTGAGCGCCATTTTTTGCAAAGTATGTGAATTACATTAGTAAGAGCTACTTGATAACAGATGGTGCTGCTCGACGCCGTATAGCAGAAATACAAACTAAGACCAATTGTACACGTTTAAAGCCACGCATTACGCATTGTATTTTAGCTAACTCAATACAAATTTATAAAGGTTCGTACACAGGCACGCTTCTTGGCGATGAATTGATATTGCGCAATCGCGGAAGTCGTTTAGAGACTGAAAGCATCAGGTATCGATAATTTGCATAGCCTAGAGTACGAAGAGCGTAAAGGCGCGGAGCTAAGCTTGGTCACCCAGCCAGATATTATTTATTTTAACATATTCATAAATTCATATTCATTTATTCGTTGCAACCATGGTATTACAATATGAAACATAAATAGATATTTCAGTGCTACATGGACCCTGCTAGGGCGAAGCAACAACTTACCCATAACTTATTCTAGTCTAGATTAATGCTATTATTATTATTATTTTAATTTTTCTTATTACTTAAGTGCAATATAGTTAAGCAGTTCTTCCTTAAATACAAATCAATCAATCAATCAATCTTATTTTATGTTATCTTACTTTATTTGGCCTTTTTTGCCCTTTAAAACTAAGTCTTCCATATATTCCTTGACAGTATAATAACATTTTATAATTAAAAACCTCTTTAGCCTCTTAACAAATGTAATACACATACATACAATCACGCTTCCTCCGCAGCAAAGGGGTAGGCAGAGATTACTATTTTCTACCTAATATAAAATTGTCCATCTGTTAATTTTGTCCTTTTATCTGTTAATTGCATGTGTTTATAGACAATAAAGATTTATATATACATACAAATATGGGTTTTTCACTTTCTTCTAAACTCCATACCGTACCATGCTTGAATGTCTATTTTATTACAAAAGATCGCTCTACTCCAGCAATCTTGGTAATAATTATATGGTTGGTTACGTAAAATAACATCTTTTTTTGTTACAGAACTTCCTATATTTGTACCTAGCGTACGTGGAAATCGAATTTTGTACTATAAAGGTTACAAATACCATCGTTGGAGAGAGACAAAGTATAAGTCTCGGTGGCAATGCGCAACCCATCGCAGAAGTGGATGTACCGGCTCGGTCACGATAATGGAGGGAGAAGTTATTAAGTCAAGTAGCCATAACCACAACCCGTGCTATCATTTCTAACCTATTGTAGTTTCTAAAATAACGAATGATCTATCAGTAGAAATTTTCGACATTAGTGAATGAAGTGAATTTATGTAGAAAAAACTGAGAAATTTGATTTCATAGATTTTTTTTGTTTTGTCTAATTAAACAAAGAACTATTTTACGATATTGCTAAGTATCAGTCTTATCCATGGTTTCATTATTTGTCCAGAGGCTAAGGTCACCTTGTATAAAATTCTCGTGTCGCGGTGTTTGTTACCAAACTCCTCCAAAATGGCTCGACCGATTCTCATGAAATTTTGTGTGCATATTGGGTAGGTCTGAGAATCGGTCAACATCTATTTTTCATACCCCTATTCTTCGCAGACGGAGTCGCGGGCAACAGCTAGTCTAATATATAAAAATCTCGTGTCCACGGTGTTTGTTATCGAACTCCTCCGAAACGGCTTGACCGATTTATATCAAATTTTTCTCTATACTTGGTAGGTCTGAGAATAGATCGAAGGCTATTTTTTATACCCGGTGATATATGGCAAAACAACGTTTGCGGGGTCAGCTACATTAATTTTTCGATGTTACAATTATCAATTTTTGTACACTTAAAATTATAAAATAAATAACAAATTTTATTAAGTAAAAAATTAAGTAATTAATTAATTAATTATTATTTTTATTATTAAGTAATTTTAGTGAAAAATGTGAAAATGAAACAAGAAATCTAACTCAAAGTTCTTGTTAATTTATGACGACCACTTCTCCTAAACCTCCTCCTCGTCCTCCCCCTTCCTCCCTCCTTCTTCTTCTTTTTCTTCTTCTTCTTATTTTGACTAAAATTCCAAGCTGCTCTTTGTAAGGTTGTTATTTTGACAGGTGACAGCACGGCCGTTTGAGTCGATGTTTCTTCCGTTTTTCTCATACTTCGGCGTTTTTTTCCAATTATCTAGAGACTTTCAAATCAAACTTTGTTTGCGTAAATCGTTGCAGGGATGCGGATTAAATAATTATTTTGGACGTGGGTGCTGGTTTTGGAAATTAAAATTTGGATTTTGACTCTAGTGAAGTGCTTCATTAAAAAAAAAAAAAAAAACCGTATATGGCAATAGTGACAGCTCTACGTGAAGGAGGCCGGCTTTGGGGTGTACGGCCATTTTGTTGATGCTCGCAGTGTTTGTCGTGTTCCAAGTGGGAATTAATCCTTGTTTTGGGTGAGTTTCTCTGGATTGACCTGGTAAGAGCGTGGAATGCGCTGTTAGCGTCCTGGTATACTTATTTTTCATTTTGTTTCAGCACGGTGGTGTAGTAGAAGTGGGTGACGTGGAGCGTCGCACGCGGAATCATCCTGAACACTTGGTATGTGGCTAAGCCACTGGAGCCCTGCCTTTCCTTTGGGTCGACAACGCTAATCCTTGATCTTTGGTTGTAGATTGCTGTGGTGTCCGAGGTCTTGCACCTTCGTTGGAGTTGACAGCGCGACCCAGGCGACCAAGCAAGTCCGCATTTCCTCCACGGTGCGTGCTTATGTAGTTTTCAAGTTTCTATGGTGTCCGTTCACCGAACTGAGCAAGCCGGTTCCTCCTGTCCTTAAGGAACCACTCTGGAGTTATTTCTAATCCATGATCCATCCACAGGAGGTGTTAAGACACGGCCTTGTGTGTGTGGCTGTTGTGGCTTCGTGTAGAAGCGTTTCAAGGAGGCTTGGTGGTTGTGAAGCAGGTTGGTCTGCGCAGTGTGGCGGCTGTCGGCGTCGCTGGGACGTCGGGCACGAGACGCCGTCCGAGTGTGGCCTACAGTGGCCCGCAGCCAGGTTTGGCCGTTTCACAGCCCAGGTACAGGAGTGCCCCTATATTAGTTTAGATACATTTGGTATATCGGATCACTGGCCAATTGCATTCACGACCCTGTGAATTGTAGTAGTGAGTTAGGATTTAAGCTTAAGCCTATATGGTCTATGTATGTAAGTGTGTGGAGAGGGCGGGATAGCCGGGGAAGAAATTGTTAAGTATACATAATAATATACATCTTGTTGCACCTACTACTTGGTTTAATTGCCCACCCGCAGCACCACCCCGCTACCCCGTGTAGAAAATACATTACATCTTCCACACAAATAGGCAGTAAATTTCATTTTTTTTAAAGTAAAATGGCCCCTATTAATATTCTATCTAATAAATTACATAATTTCAGGGCCATTCTTCGGTCTGTCTCACCTCGGCAACAGGACTTTGTATTACAAAGGTTACAAATACCATCGGAAGCGAGTTAATGGACTCAAGACCTCTTGGCACTGCGGCACCCACAGAAAACGGAACTGCAACGGTCTGGTCACGACAATTAATGACAAAGTTGTGAAATACAGCGCGCACTCTCATGATGCCATAATGTAGATCAAAGCCCACTGACGTTTAAAAGCACGATAACGTCCAAAATTATACGAAATAAGCAACAGCTAATGCCAATCGGTTTTATTTTGCATGATTTGACCGGTTTTTGTTTTAATAAGATGTTAAACAGATCTGCATTGCCCACCGATGTATGAGATGGATGTACTCAGTTTACTGTATAAAAGTTTTGTTTTTATGAAGACGTTTGTATGCACAATCGAGTATATGCGTCTTGGCGTTCAGTATTCATAGTTATAGTTTGATAGACATTAAAAAAGCTGTAATTATAGCTTTCGTAGGAATATGTATCTCATTTGATTCATATTTTTCATTGACATTATGTGATTAATTAGTACAAAATGTGATATATCACTGGTTTGACTTCATTCATTCCTTTGTAATAAGAAGTTAATTTGATGAACACTAAGATATCCTTGAATTTTCAAAATTCATAACTGACGAATTTGATGAATCGTTAAAAAAATTCGCTTGTCATTTTTTAAAAACCTTATGATAAAACGTAATAATGTATAAGTGGTGTGAATTAAATCAAGGATGATTAAATTATTGAATAAGTAACTATTGAATTACAAAACCGTTATCGGGTGAGGCCGCGAGGCGTTTGAACCGCGTGTCCCGTGTGTTACCAAAATGTCCATAAACTAAAACCAATTGCAATTCTGTTGCAATAGTGGTGGTCAATGAGATTTTTTAGTTGACGGACGTACTATTAGTCTATTTTGGTAACACACGGGACACGCGGTTGAAACGCTTCGCGGCCCTACCCTTTCTCGTTAATCCGAATTTTAAATTCAGAATTATTTTGTCACTCACTTAACGGTGTATTGACACTAACAAAACGGCAAACAACCATAAATTGACACTTTTTATTACAGTATTCTTCGGTGAGACTTCTAAAGGGGGTCGATACATCTACTACCGCGGTTACAAGTACCACAGAGAGAAGCAATATGGGTTAAAAACCCGCTGGTACTGCGGAACCCACCGCCGGTTGGGCTGCCATGGGGCTATCAGCACCGTTGAAGGCGACATAATCAAGTATAATAACAATCATAACCACCCTGAAGTGCCTTTTGAATAATTTTAAAGAGGTTCTCAAATCGTTTTTTTTTTGTAATTTTTGTTCTAATGGCATATCCCAGAACTCCGTTATTTTTAAACCGATTTGTTTTTATTATTATTTTAAAGTTCATTAAGTAGTTACATTAAAGTTATTTAGTGCATAACAATGATACAAAGCGAGTTGCATCCCTGATGAGGCGCGTGCGCGGCAGCACCAACAGTCTCCTGTGCGCAGTGGCTGATACAGCTGACAGCCCGATAATTTGTCACTGGGTGGAGTCGCACGCATCACTAGTTAATTATGTATACTAACATAGCACCTAAGAACATTGTTACTAACAATTATATGGAGAATATCAGAAATAAATAAATATTATTATTATTATTAAAAAAATATTACTTCCCAACTTTCACAATATGGAAAGAAAACTACAATCTGCGATAACAGGCACTAAAATCAAGGTCTCTTTTGTTTCCGAATCTGCATTTAATCGAAGAAAGGTCCTTTGTAGTTTACTAAAGAAAACAACAAAAAAGCTTTTTATTTAAGCTCTCGTGACACACGATCTATGACTTTAACAAAAACAACTTCTGATCGTGACGTCTAACAATTTATTTTTCTTATTAGAAATAAAAATGAAATCCCTCATAATTGAATTGGTATTTTTGTTTTGCCGATTTTCTGTCAGTAAAAAAAAACACCACTTTTGCAGCTTTTCGAAAGATATAAAAGAAATAAATTATTAAGCTCAACCAGAGGATATATTGTCTAACAGAGTCGGAATCACAATCGCTTTCACCGCTTCCTTCTTTCAATCGAAATAGAATGAGGGCAGGAAGACGGTGATGCAATCGCGATTGCCCGAACGTTTGACCATGCGGCCTCTGATAAATAAAATTAGGGACTAAATTAAGTCTCCATATACAACACGCTGTATCCATGTATCAATTAACGTAATGGATTGCCATTCCCTCTAGGAAATCTGACCCTGTTTTGCTCTATAGGTATTGCTCTTGACTACGGTACGTCACCTAGCGCACTAAAAACAATAATCTGTATTTTTTAGCCATCTTCATACCAAAGTGGGATGGTCGTAGGATGCTCCTTTACCGAGGCTACAGGTACTCACAACACATCCGCAACGGGCCAAAGACGCGATGGCGCTGCTCCACCCACACTCGGCGCGGATGCACCGCTAAAATACACACCTACAACGATATGATCGTCAAGTGTAAAGATATACATAACCATTAGTTCCTATTTCAACACTAATAAGTTTTAATAATACTTCTAATTAATTACGTAGCATTTTGGTAGCATTCACAATTTGCTTTATTTTTGCAAGCGAGCCATGTTCTTGATAACTAGACCTTTTTCCACTAATAGAGGACAACTGCCAGCTCCCTCTTTATACTGTGAACGAATCGGGCTAAATTTAAATTCTGGCTCTCTACGATACGTCACAAATAGAATAAGAAGTAGTTGTACTGCAAATTATTGAATAAACTATCTTATCTTATCTTATCTTGTATCTACTAGGACTCTATATTTTCTTTGTTAAAATAGCTTTGTTAAAATTTGTATGTTTTATTGTTTTAAGTTATTAAAAAAGGTAAAGGTGGTAGGTAAAGTAGGTAGGAGGGTCCTCACTGGGAGCATTCTTACCCGAGCATTTGCAAACGAACAATCGACGGCGCCGGCGTGTAAGCTTTGTACGCTCTGCTCAACGTCCACACCACTCGAATATTCGACGCCGAATGCTCTCAGTGGGCTCCTTTATATGTCAAAGATCTTTGAAGTCATTCCGGGTCGGAAACCGTCGAGATCTTTTGTAAAAAAATAACACTTTTCATGGACCTCTGATTTTAGTTTCTATATATTTAAAATGCCAATGTTACCTAAATGCTACGTTTAGATAGCGATGTGTAGAAAAGATTTAGTTGCCAAAAAATAACTACCATTTTATTTCTGTAATTTTACAGTGTCTTAAAGTGAGTTGAGTATACAAGGTGCACTTTGTTAAATTGTTTTAAACAAACATTCGTATAATAGTCGCTACAGTAAAACATGTAGTAAACCAAACTTATTTTCAACTGTAGCAATTATTTCTGAATTTATTTAACTACTTTGATATATGCAATTCTGCAATTTAAATTGCCTGAGTAGGGACACCTTTATACGTTGTTAGTTAGGTAACTTATGTATAACCCGTATGGTAGTCTTTGACAAAATATTTCATTCCTTGAATGATTTCAATTTGTAAGTAATATAATAAATAATTTATTTGTTATTTTAAATAATAAATAAATAAATATCACGGGACAATTCACACCAATTGACCTAGTCTCAAACTAAGCAAAGCTTGTACTATGTAAATGTTTTATTCAAGTTTATTAATTGGATACGTTAGTAGTACCACGTGTCCGAGCAATTGTTTTCTTTTAGTAGGTACATTTCTTATCAGAGTTAAACATTTTAGCAGTCGTTACTCACTGTTTAACATACTCAGAATCTGCGTACATATTTATACTTGCTATACCTATTTCAGCTCAACACGATTAGAAGTTGGTTAAATTCGACACCTTTGATTGCGTCGTTAGTTACGATTACCAACCAATAAAAAAATTTGAGGCAAACCCATCATTGGAAGTGGATTAAATTATATTTGCAAGACTTGATATTTTTTTATTATTCCCTTAGATACCGATACCTACAGGCGAAATCAAATAAAAACTTCTAATAAAAGTATTAACATTTGTACTCATTTTTTAGCTGAATACAAGCTCAGTAGAAAAGGTACCCCAGTTCTGCATTACAAAGGGTTCAAGTACACTTACCACCGGCAGTCACATAATGGGTACAAGAAACGATGGCACTGCTCAACTCACCGACATCGTGGCTGCACCGCCGCTGCATTTACCGTTGATAACAAGGTCTTCAAATGTAGCGGTACTCATAAACATTGAAGATGAAAATTGCGTTTTATTATCACTCTTGTTCTTTGATTTTTTTTTCATGGCAGCCCTTTGGTTAATAACGTGGCAGACAATGATATAGGCCTTAGGAGTGTTCGGCTTATTATATGGCTTAGTATACCTAGTCGACCATGAAATTCCTTTACCGCCTCTAAAGCTGAGTTTAAACAGCAAGAAAAAAACGTGCAATTGCAATCACATTGTGGCGCTCGATCTCGTTCGCCTTACTGCCTCGCAATGTAATGTAACTCGCACGTTTTTTCTTGCAGGTCTTTTGACGTACAAGATGTGACAATCAGCCCTATTATTTTTATTTTGATGTGGGGACTGTCCCGAAAAAAGATAAAGCACTTACTTGGTCGACTATACATCGTTAAAAATTACCTGGTAAAAGGTCCTTGAGAGTTATAAAAAGAAAATGTCAAATATGTGTGCTTTAACTTCGACAGCCGAGCTTTGTTGTACTTACATAGTGTACTGCGCATAATTCATTAAACTTAATTCTTGATTAACAATAACAATAAGAGTGAAGTTCCACTGGTGCGTTGCGTAGTCGCAACGTTGACGCTGCGACGATTTTTTTTTTTTATATGACATGCCACATTGGTACGTTGCGTCGTCGCACGTGACGTTTCAACGAATCGGCGGACATGAGACGAAGCGGGGGAGTGTGATGCCGCTGAAGCCGGTGATGTCTCTAACAGTACATTTTTGTCGTGCATCGACGCAGCGCAAGTGTGGCATACAATCTGTTAATTCAAATGCACCAGTGGAGCCTTACCCCAAGAGTTGGGACACTAGACTAGTGTCTTAAAGAAATTAACTTCATTTGACTTGTTGAAAGGAAAGTAAAAATAACACAGTGTATATTATTTCTAGGTACCCTTTTTTATCCTATAATAATAATAAAATGTATTCATTCACCCTAGTTATATTAAAAATGTGACACTTGAAAATTTGTTTTACTTTATCACACGTAAGGAAGAAGTAGAATCTGTATGATATTTTCACACAGTTGCACTGACTTTTTATTCCAGAAATATGGATAGTTCCTGTAAGCAATTATATGACAGCCAACGTGCTCTGTTATAAGACAACTTTTATCTGAATAGGTAAAATAGAAGTTTTGACTGATATCAACGCGTAGTTCGCAATAATATAGATATAAGAATGTAAGTATGTTGCCTAATTTCCCCCGAGATAGCTAATTCAGCAACGAGGGTGGACCCACAGACGTATTCTAGCTCCATATAGACGTATTTCTCAGTTTAGTTGCTAGGTAATGATATCGGAGCAGATAGGCACTCTATATTCTTTCTCTGATAGTGTAAAAATCTTTTTCGTTATTTGTCTTGAAAACTTATTAAAATAACCTAGAATTTTATAGACTTTTTATGCTTTCAGTCAAATATGAACCTACCAGGAATGGTGGTCGCATTCTTGTCTACGAAGGCTACAAATACCATCGAAAGAGCAACAACGACTTCAAGATTCGGTGGCAGTGTGGCAAGAACTACAAGTATAAGTGCAATGCCGTTGTGCACACATTTGGAGACCGAGTCATCAAAACTTATGGATTTCACAATCATTAACTGTTACATCAAAGTAATTTCATGTTCCGTGACATTTGCGTCATGTGAAATGTACAGTTTTCTTATTCTTAGATAAAATGGCGAAAACGGAGATGATGGATGGAGGTCAAATCACTTGGAATGGCTTCATATTTTCTTATTTTTGTTGACGACTATAGCCGAATGTGTTTTGTGTATTTCCTAAAGTCAAAGCAAGTATTTCAAGGAATTCAAGAAGTTAGTCGAGAATCAACAATCCAAGAAGATAAAAACATTGAGATAAGATAATGGCGGTGAGTTCTGTTCCAACATAGAAATAATAATAAAGAGGATAGAAATGCCTTAGTTCCTATTTTCTTCCAGAACTCGTGTCGCTGCACATTTCATTTTAATGTTGTTCGTGGATAATGCAAATCCGCATAACTGGCATTAGATAATTACGCGTATTTGACAAATTTAGCCCATTGCAAATTCGTTAAAATAAAACAAATATGAAGTTAAAACCATCCCCTGTACAACCACATGAAGTGCAGATACGCGGTATATATAATTATAACTAGCAACCAAATGGCCTAGTGGTTGGAGAACCTGACTACGAAGCATGAGGTCCCGGGTTCTATTCCCGCGTTAAGTATTTATCTATCTATATAATTATGTTTATCCGTTGTCTAGTAGGTACTCATAGTACAAGTTTGGGACTAGGTAGTAAATTGGTTTGAATTGTCCCATGATATTCATTTATTTATAATAATATACGTATAGTAGATATGCGAATTTATGACAAAGCATATCTAAGTGTTTGTTTTATTTCAGTTCAATTTTTGCGCACTAAGTCAGGAGGACGCATGCTCTTCTTTCAAGGGCACAAGTATCATCGACAGAGCCACAATCAGTACAAGACTCGGTGGCAGTGCAGTAACTTCCGCCCTTTTAGATGTTCGGCTGTGGTACACACATTTGATGACGAAATTATCAAAATTCACGGTACTCATAATCACGATTAACTTGAATTACCTATAGTGTGTTGTGTACAATTTTTGAAGCTATGCAAGGCAAATAGTCTTGTAGCATATATTAATAACCAAACCTACCTTAATTGTAAGAGATGGACAAGAATTTCAATTTGCCAAATATTAACAATTTTAAGCTGCTCTAGTAGGGTCGGTTCCCTAACTTAAGTATCCACTTTTCCATACTAACTGCTACTCTCACCTCATTTGTTTTTGACTGCAGTACTGGATAGGTGAAAAACTTAAGAAAACCTGTTGTATGTAGTAGTGCACAAAATTGATACGAAGCTTAAGTCAGTTTTCTAATTTGGAACGTCAATTTATTTATACCTACTTACGGGCACGTTACTACTACATACAATAGGTAATTTTATTAAGTTTTTCACCTGTATCCTATCTATGTCATATACACCGTGAAATTTTAGTGGTTGTTTTCCCGAAACGAGGTGATTTAGTTTCGATTGTACAATCGATTTATAATTACTATTTTGACTAGAGTCAAAAATCCAATTGTGAAAAACGAAAGTCGAAAATGACCGCAAACCAATAGTAACGCTTCGTTGGTACAAGTAGCGTACGATCGTACAATAGGTTAGGTACCAACGAAGCGTTACTATTGGTTTGCGGTCATTTTCGACTTTCGTTTTTCACAATTGGATTTTTGACTCTAGTCAAAATAGTAATTTTAAATCGATTGTACAATCGATACTAAATCACCTCGTTTCGGGAAAACAACCACTAAAATTTCACGGTGTATAATTTATTTGTATAACATTTCATCAAGCCGTGTATGTCGTAAAACGTCATATGTACGGTCGGCCAAGAAAGTGGTCTACCAGTTTTGACAAGTTTCTGTGAGATCTAAATATCGCTAAGGCTAACTGAGTGAAGTCATTAATTAGTTACTGTCATCAGTGTCATCATATTAGGGCATTACTAATGTTTCGCAAATTATTTTTCCCAAACTGATTCATTTGGCAAATGTTTAATTTCCCAAATGTTTAATTTTTCTGAAACTGTAAACTTTTCAGGATTGATATAAAACAAACCTAACCTAACCTAACCTAACCTACAGAATAGTCCTGAAATATATCCTGAATAGTTTACAGTTTCAGAAAAAATAAACATTTGGAAAATGAAACATTTGCCAAATGAATCAGTTTGGGAAAAATAATTTGCAAGACGGAAGTAGGTACACCCTATTTTTCGTTGTACCCAATTAAGAAATAGTTAACAGGGAGTTAAAATTAGTCCGTTTGGTTACGCACTTTTTCAAGTCTTTACAATAAAAATAAACTTAACAAACCGGACCATTCTTCACTTCTTGTTACACATTGTTAAACTTGTCCGATTTGTTACTTTTTTTTTATTGTAAAGGCTTGAAAAAGTGCGTAACCAAACGGACTAATTTTAACTCCCTGTTAACAATTTCTTAATTGGGTACAACGAAAAATAGAAATGCCCATTATTGCAAAGGAAAATGACGTACAAATGAACTTGAACCGTAGTAGTAGAACGTAGACCATATTTTTGGCCGACTGTACACTCAAAAAGCATAACGCGCCGTTAACATTATTACGTTTCATTCATGTGTAGAGAAATCAGATTTTCTAAAAAAAGCAAGTACGTTGCCAGAGCTGCCTTTATACTAGATACCCGTAAGCTTTCCCTTCAAATATTGTAATTTCCCTAGGGAACAATATTTTTGGAATCCGCCTTACAAAGAAAACCTTTTTGGCAAAGCGACTTGCGTTTAAAGTAGTGAAACATTCTGTTACCTACCTATTTTTTACCAAATTCAAAAAAGGAGGAAGTTCTCAGTTTGTCAGAATATTTTCTTTGTGTATTTTTTTAAACTGTGTGTATTTGTTTGATTAATAAAGTCAAAGTTTACAAACTCATTTCTTTGCTTTTTATGCCTTACTACCAAAACTATAGCGTGCGAGGAAGAATGAAAGAAGGAAGAAAGAAAATGGGGTGCGCAATATAATCCGTGGTGGCCTAGCGGTTTGACCTGTAGCCTCTCAAGCAGAGGGTCGTGGGTTGGAGCCTGGGCTCGCACCTCTGAGTATTTCGAAATTTATGTATTTACATTTGAAATTTACCATGAGCTTTAAGGCGAAGGAAAACATCGTGAGGAAACCCGCACACGCATGAGAAGAAATTCAATGGTGTGTGTGAAGTTTCCAATCCGCACTATACGGCCCAAGGACTCTCATTCTGAGATGAGGCTTGTGCCCTGCAGTGGGACGTATGCAGGCTGGGATGATGATGATGATGAATCTGGGCACGGCAGCTTGCGACCATTATAATTATGCTACGATACATTTCAACTAAAAGAATAAGTCTTCAAATAGAGTATCTTCTCTTCCAGAACTCCTATTTCTACCATCAACACGAGGCTCTCGCATCCTTTTCTTCTCCGGCTACAAGTTCCATCGCCACTACGAAACAGGAGTCAAAACCCGCTGGCACTGCGCGACACGCCGCAAGCACGGCTGTCTCGCCTCCCTCATAACCGTTGATGACAAAATTAACGTCAAAGCTAACTGTAGGATCATGCACAACCATGAACCCGAGGAGTATCCTGAACTTGGAGATTACTTTAAGAGACCTGAACATGTTGATGTTAAATAATAAAGCAATTAACAAATAAATAAATAATAAAAAAAATAATTGAAGAAAAATTGGGGTTGTCTATTTTTTTGTACTGTACGAGTATATAATAGTAAATTAAAACCATTTCGAGATAAATACTTTTTAAATCGTTTTCTGTAGTTATTTAATTTGAATATAATATAATGCATTTATTACATATAAAATAAACCTTACTTTAATATGTGTGGAAAAGCATTATTTAGAATTCTTCACAATTTACGCGTGGATTATACCACGGAGTTAGATTTGGACCCGCTGTCTGCATCTAGCTAGCACTTTGGATCTTCATAGCCCCGGACCTCAACTTACATGACTATTCTCTGGGAAAAGTCCCACCCACCGAAACTTGGATTCTCTGAAACGAGTCCTGAGGCCGTATTGTCTAACGCTTCTGACGCTTGTCTTCGCTTCCACCATCCGTTTGACAGAAATAAATAGTTATTGCGAAGGCAAGCGTCAGAAACGTTAGACAATAAGCCGGCTGGTCAAAGCAGCGAAGCAAATCCCTCTGGAAAAGACTCGTGCCGCGATCGATAACTGGTCAGAGCGTATAAGGGCTTGTTTTAAAAATAGAGGCAGTCATTTCGAGTAGCAATTATTGATACTTGTTGGTCAGTGTTTACGTACCATTAGTTAAATATATAATTATTTAGCTTAATGACAGGCGAGAGTGGAACAAGAGAGGAGAGGCCTTTGCCCAGCAGTGAGACACCAAAATATCTTAGTTTTTTTCGTATCCAATCTTATGAACATACGAGGTATAGCATTAAATTCGGGTACTGCCGTTTCGGTGAAAATTATTTCGCAAAATGATTCATTTTGCAAATGTTTCATTTGGCAACTGTTTATTTTTTCTGAAACTGTAAACTATCCAGGATATGTTTCAGGACTATCCTGTAGGTTAGGTTAGGTTAGGTTTGTTTTATAACAATCCTGAAAACTTTACAGTTTCAAAATAAAATAAACATTTGCCAAATGAAACTTTTTGCGAAATAATTTTTCGCCGAAACTTTAGTAAACCCAATAAAATACTAACAAATTTATTTCAGATGCTACTTTTTGTACGTCGCGACGAGGTGCTCGCTCGCTTTTGTATGGTGGATACCGCTACGTGCGACACAGAGAACAAGCTTCAAAGGTTCGTTGGCAGTGCGCCACCCACCAGAGACTAGGTTGCCGAGCCAACGTTTTTACCATGGACGACGTAATTGTTAAGTGCAATGTCCTTCATAATCATCCCAACTTAAGCGAGTCACCCTTATTCTAACATAATCTTGCCTTGAATTTTATTGCTCGAGGAATAGCACGTTTATTAGTTATGTGAACAAAAAAAAATAACACTCGTGATAGATTCCCACTACTCCTGCTAACAAAATATGATCTAATTTATTCTTAGACTGGTTTGTTACTGGAATTGTCTGTTAGAATTTAAAATGAAATGGACTGCACTTATTCATAATAAAAGAATTAATTATGTAATAACTTAGATCGTTTCTGGCTTGGTTATAAACATTGGCCGCGGGTAGCGCCGGGCCGATCGTTGTGGAACTCTTTGGGGGACCTCTTTGGCCAGCATTGGACATCTGTCTGCTGATTTGATGATAACGATGATGAGGCTATAGCAATTGATTTCAGAAAAAAAAAAATAGTAACAATGTGACGACCAGATAGCCTAGTGGTTAGAGAACCTGACTACGAAGCTTGAGGTCCCGGATTCGATTCCCGTGTCGGGGCAGATATTTGTATGAAAAATACGAATGTTTGTTCTCGGATCTTGTGTGTTTAAAATGTATTTAAGTATGTATCTATATTTATATAAGTATGTTTATCCGTTGTCTGGTAGGTACAATAACAGTAATAACACAAGCTTTGCTTAGCTTACTTTAGGACTAGGTCAATTGGTGTGAATTGTCCCGTGATATTTATTTATTTATTTAATATTTAACTGTATGTAGGCAACTAAATATTGCGCTTATACCTATGTATACATATCATGCAAATATAAGATTTAGTCATGTCACTGTGATGTTCACTAACTTCTGGAAAAGGAATATAGAAAAATGGTTTTTGTTTTATAAAGTGAGTGAATTAAATGATCCGCAACAACGAACGAATGAACCAAACCTGCATGTAAATTACGATTTTGACTAATGTCAGGTCTATTTTAGCGTAAATAAAATTATCTAATAGGCAGATATTTTAATTTTAATGTACTTGTCAATGCCATCTTTAGGCGAATACCTGAACTACCCCGACAAACGACATCTTTTGTCGGATAGCTAGGTACATAAATTACGATATATCTTCTGGATGTAGGTATCCCCTGAAAAATAAAATATGTTTTGTTTCTTTTACTAGGTGGTTGCATACATTTATTACTTGTTTACATTTATCTACCTGATACATAGTAATAAAATTACTTTATGCTAAATCTGTTACATAACGTATCAATGTTTAATAATAAAAATATACTCACTAATCAACTCTAGTTTTCTATAATAATACATATTTACTCGAGTTACAACAACTACAGCCACGGGAAATAGAAAGTAGTGGTTATTAAGAAAACAATCTTATATTAGATATAATACGGTTGTAAGGATTGGTAGAGCATTCCGTCTATAAGCGCTTTTCACACTGAAAGTTAAATCCACCAAGACATTGACTAGACTCTCTTTCACAGATCGCCCAACGTTTCACACCTCGGCGATGGGTGCAAGGATAATGAACCACAAGGGACACCAATATACGCGGCACTCCGTATGTTCATCAAGAGTGAAATGGCTATGTACGGAGAGCAGGAACAACAAGTGTCACGCTATAGTGGTCACCATCGGTTGCAGAGTTGTGGACTACCACAACAAGCACAGCCATCCGCCACATCAAATTAGCGTACATTGTAAAGATATATAAATACAAGGGTAGATAGTTATATTAGCTATGAAAATTTAATTCGCTTTCTCAATCTCGTATTACATTAATTTTATAGTGAAATATGATCTTGATAATTGTGTTTTGTTGAAACTTTGGCGTCAGAGTAAATATGCAAAACTTTATACGGGATTGAGAAAGTAAAAACGCTGTTCTGCCAATATTTACGCGGCCGTATGAAAACTGTTTTTGATTTTGCATTTAAAAGATCTCATTTTTAAGTCTTCTTAATTTTAAATTACATTTTAATTTTTATCTTTGTAAATGTTTGACAGACAATCGGAACCAACAACAATTGTTGATTGAAGTGCTTTTTTTGTAATAGACAAACATAAAGTATCTTTATGTTCGCTAATTTTGATTTGGAACGAATTGTAGATCTTGCGCTCGTTTATCAAAATTACATAGTTTTTATTTTTATTTTTTATTGATAGAGGGAGGCAAACGAGCAAGTGGGTCACCTGTTGGTAAGCGATCACCACCACCCATGAGAACCAGAAACCCCGGAAGGGTCACTAGTCCGTTGCCGGCCTTTAAGGGAACAATACACTCTTTTCTTGAAGGACCCGATGTCATAGTTAGTTGGAAACACCGTAGACGGGAGTTGATTCCACAATTTAACTGTGAGTGGCAGAAAATGCCGATGGAAACGCACAGTTGTAGATGTATATTCATCAAGGTGGTGACGGTGGAACGCAGACTTACGGCGCGACGTGCGATAGTGGAAGCCCGTAGCTGGTAATAAATTGAATAGCTCCTCGGAGCACTCCCCGTAGTAGAGCCTGTAGAGCACACAAAGAGAACCTACGTCTCTTCGCAAGGAAAGGGGATTCAAACGACCAGAAACTAGCGGGTCGCCGACAAGTCGATCTGCGCGACGTTGGATACGGTCAAATGGAAGGAGAAAGCATTGGGGCGCCCCCGCCCAGAGGTGAGAGCAGTACTCTAAGTACAGCCGCACCTGGGCCTTATACAGTTGAAGAAGGTGCTTTGATGTAAAGTACAGCCTGGATCTGTTCAATACCCCAAGCTTTTTCGAAGCCAATTTGGCTTTTCCCTCCAAATGACCGCGAAATTGAACGTCACTCGCCATCAAAGCGGGGAGATAGCGCGAACGGGGACTTTTTTGCGGAGAACACGCACACCTGCGTCTTTGTGGGGTTGAATTTAACAAGGTTGGCCCTTATATCTTTTAATTAATGCTTTTAGACAATAGATAAGCCTTTTATTATAATTGTTAATTTTGCTTTGTTTGACAAAATGTTGCCATGTAAGTATAAAAATAAACGTATGTAAATACTACATAAAACGGCTCCGAAGTTCCTTATGTTATGATAATATACGCAAAAATAAGTGTATACATATGTGACTTTTTGAATAAAAAAAACTCGTTTATCCACCTTGTTTTACTAAATAACTAGCTTTTGGCTGCGACTTTGTCCTCGCAGAGATAAACAAATGCGTACAACTCCAGTTCTCCATCCCACGGGAAATTCCAATAATCCCTTTTCACTGCACCTCAATGATCCTTCAAACTGATATGATCTCTATAAATAGTAGCGACAGTTACAGAAATAAGGTATCTTTGAGTCGTATATTATGTCCCGCTTATTCCTTATCCCGTGGGTTTTTTCCGTACTATCCTTCTATAAAATATTATTAGAAATGTTTAAAATAAATTAGTAAAGTCGTTCTCGAGTTTCGTACTTAGCAACACATTTGACGATTATTTTTTGTTAATATTAATAGATAAATACTGTTTATATTTATAATAAAGTAATCTAACGATGATCCTTGTCTTCGTTGCAAATGTTAAATGACAGATAATATACAGGTTTAAACAATACGACAAACAACATGCGCGTCATACCTGATAAATTAAATTGAAATATTTTTAACTGTTGTCAAAATTAACACTATGTAAAACATATAAATTCAAAATTCCTACAAAACAATTAGATCGACATATCGGGGTTTGACCACGCACCCCTCGATATACTTAAATTAGGAAAGAGACTTCGGTTTCAACAGAACATTAGCTCTCTTTCATTCATTCTAGCTTGGAGAGAATGAGTTTACACAGAAATATCTACCGTCTGCGTTTACAAGATTTCTAGAATCTTGCGAGTGAACTATGATAAACTGTATTCTCAGATTAAGACTCGCCAATTTTTACACGTCCAATCGACTCTTGAAAGCATGTTCATAATGTAGTTTGTACTTGTATTTAAATATCGATACCTTAGAGCACAATCGTTACAATTCAGAGCACAATTAAGTAGTACTTTTGTACACTAGGGCATACAATGCTAATTTATATGTGCAGTACATTGTAATTAATGCGATTGTGCGCTAAGGTATCGATATGCTATTATTCAAAGCAGATTTGGTTAAAAGTAGTGTACCATTTACAGATTTTCCGACCTTCTTGACAACGAACAAAGGCCACCAAGTCATGTTCTACAGGGGGTTTAAATTTAGGCTGCATCGCGACAACGGAATAAAAAAGAGATGGCGCTGTTCCAAAGAAGGCTACAGAGGCTGCCGAGCGGCAGTGTACACAAGCCTCGACGGCAGAGTTGAGATGAGGAACGAACATAACCATCCTCCTGGCGCGTTAACTGAGAACCTATATAACTTCTCTGTACCTATACATACTTAATCACTTTTCTCTACTCATATTATTATGTATTTAGGTAGTAGGCAAAACTCTATTAGCTCAAATTAAAATTTATGAGCGTTAAGTTACGACAAACGCAAGTCGGATTCTCGAACTGATAGTTCCATGTAAAGAATGATGTGCAGATTTCTTGTCTTTCTGAGGTATGGAATCCTAAAATATATCGGGTGTGCTACCAAATTGTTATTATGTAATTTTAATTCCAGTGTAAGACGGAATTTTCCAATCAATAAAATACGTACTTGGATTACGCGATGGGTGTGGTATGGTTTCTGATTAAATTATGTAAATAATATGTACTCCCACGTAATAATACATATTACGTGGTAATAATATGTATTATTACGTGGGAGTACATATTCACTGACACGATACGTGCCGTTTCGAAATGTCACGAGAGGGGATATGTACTTACCTATATCAAAAGTCATTAATTTGTTTTGGGTAAATTATGCTCATTTAGGTAGGTATGTATTTGTACTTAGATCATTTAGTAGCGTTATCTTTCATTTAAACAATTTCTATTTTACAATTATGATACTCAATAAAAAATGGTGTGCACTGGTGTTTTTTTTTAACTGTTTCTTTTCGTACCTTGATATGTCTGTTTTCTTGATATATGTCAGGCTTACAAGCCTGTTAAAAACAGTGATTTGTTTCAAAATATATCTTTTATTCCTTTGTAATTCAGTGCCCACTTGGCTACTACTTAGTAGCTCTTTATTCCGGATGTACTCATCAGGACATGATATCCTGGTCTGAATTAATATAGAGCAAACTTGGTTTTCAACTATTAGACCCTAACATCAAACCATGTTATCATAATATTGTTACAGAATGGGAAAATCAGAAAAAAACGAAACCGAACCACTTAGAAAGAAAGAGACTTGAAGCACGTAAACGACGTCAAAGAATAAAGAATGATCCGATTCTATACCAGCAGTCGAAAGAAAAAGAAAAAGAGCGATATGAAAAAAGAAAACGAGAAAAAAAGTTGTTGCCAATTTCCGAAATGTCTGTTAAAAATAGAAAGAAAACTCAAAAGCGAAACAGGATCAATTCCAATGCATGGTATGAAAGACAAAAAGCTACAAGAAAAAAATAATGAAGGTTGAAATAAGTTATTTTGATAGTGAAAAATAATGTTTAGTTACTCTATCTACCTACTTTTTAATATTTTTGATAATTCTCTTTCTAGCTAGTTACCGTAGCCATCGAATATTAAAATTTTTCAGTATCAACTCCGATACTACCTTACCTATTCTTATGTTGTTTAGTCAATGTAACGAAATAAATATTAATTCTATTCCCCCTGAGAGGCCTAATTATTTTTTCTCAAACATGCTATGAAATATTGACGTTATGTTCCTTGTAATACGCCACGAAGTGTCACGTTGAAGGTGCGGCTAGCCGTGCGGGCGGCCGTGCGGTCAATAATGGAATTTCATACAACATTGCTGGCCAAGGCCAGCAAAGTGATAGTCTATTGTTTCATGTGACACAGCACCATGACGGTTATTTATAGTACTATGGCATCATAGCATTTAGCCATTAAAAAAAAAACTATAAGCAATATTTGCGTTTTGGTTCATTATGACATTCTGCCACTACGTTTATTTAAGGTGAGATGATGATGATGGTGGTAATTGTGATGATGATGGTGGTGATGATGATGGTGGTGATGATGATGATGGTGATGGTGATGATGGTGGTGGTGATGATGATGATGATGGTGATGATGGGATGGTGATGATGGTGATGTGATGGTGATGGTGGGTGATGGTGATGGTGGTGATGATGATGATGGTAATGGTGGTGGTGATGACGGTGATGGTGGTGGTGATGATGGTGATAGTGATGATGATGATGACGATGATTTTATGATGATGATGATGATGATGATGATGATGATTGATGATGGAGGTGATGGCGATGACGATGGTGATGGAGGGTGATGATGATGGTGGTGATATTGATGATGGTGATGATGGTGATGATGATGGTGGTGATGATGATGATGATGATGATGGTGGTAATGGTGATATGATGTGATGATGATGATGACGATGATTTTATGATGATGGTGATGGTGATGATGATGATGATGATGATGATGCATGTTTGAGAAAAACTCTATACAAGCCTTGGCCACGAACAGGGATTGCCGGCCTCGTATCTCTAGATGGCCTCGTTACCACTCGGCCATCTATAACTACTCGGCCGGCAATCCCCTATTTCGCGGCCGCTGCAGTAATGTACTATTACGTGGCGACAGTGATGACAAATAATATGGTAAAGGTACCTACTAAAGGTAGTCTTCACTAACTGTTAAGTGTTACAGCCGAATCCACGCCTAACTCTCTCTTACTCTCCAAGTTGCCTGACGAAAATTCATTGCGAAGTGCTCCGGAGAACAAGTTCTGAGGATGGACGCAATAATACCTAACCTAAACACCAAACCGACAGTCCAATCTCCAACCATTTGTATTAACCCCAGTTGTTCACTTGTTCCGCAGAAGCAATCCTAGTCGAGACTTCAAAAAACAAACGCTTCGTATACCTCAACGGCTACAGGTTCAGCCTTCAAAGCACCAACAACACTGGCGAGAGATGGCGCTGCGTCCGACACTGGGACGGCTGTCGGGCTGCCGTGTACATCGCTGACATAACAGTGGTCAAGGCAGTAAACTCCCATAATCATAGTCAGGCTAAATTAAAAAAGGTTGATCACAAACGCGTAATCAAGTTGGTCTCTGATTACATGTGGAACTGTGAGATTCCATTTGTTCGCAGATCGAGAAAAGATAGTATAGAGGCGGACGAATAAGGTATGGTTGAACTAAAATCAATTACCCGTGAGCATACGTACCAGACATCTACGTCTGTGCGAGACATGTGGGCTTTCATGCGGGGCCTCGTAACAACCCCGTCTGCATAAAACAACATACATCATTCTAACCCCCTTATTCATAAAAAAAAATAAACTTGTTTTGTTTGTATCCTGGTAAAGGCAATCAGTGTCAGATAAAGTTTTAACCATAGGCTTAGCGGGAGTTTATAAATAAATGGATAAACTATTACAACCAACATGCTAAGACTTAGATGAGTTTTACTGTCAAATACCGTCACCTCAAGAAAGAACACGACAGATTATCACTCGTTGGGTTAATGTAAGTACGAAATAAGTTATATCACGTACAAAATGGGTAATTGATTTTAGTTCATTCATATGAATTTCCGAAAAGTGCCTGATTTAATTAATTATTTAAGAATTAAATTTTTTGATCATAGAGATGATTTAAAAAAAATGCTTTACATAAGTAGAAATTGCATTCTATATTTTGTTTGTCTATTATTTTGGGACATGGATAACAAATGATTAAATCGTTTAAAGTTTAAATGTTACTATTGATTCGGTTTTGGTTAAGTGCATGCATTAAAATGTTATTATTATTAAATTAGAATTACTTTTAATAAATAATTATATTTTAAAGAGTACAGTTTTAACTAAAACCATCATTTATATTATATTACTTCCAAATAAACGCTGCTTAACATATTTATACAAAACAAAATAGCTATAACTTCAAATAATCTTACCGCATTTTGTTTCTTTTTTATATTTAGGAACAAAATCGCATCGACAACAAAGGAAAAGATTAAGAAAAATTCCTTACGTGCGCGGAGTCACGTGGACCACCAAAACCATGGCAGCAGCACTACTGGAATACCAAACGAGCCAGGAGTGTCAGTCATTCATCGCTAAGAAGTACGGCATACCTCGAAAGACCTTCAACAATCATGTTAAGACAGGGTGCCCCGAAAAGCGGCTCGGACGACAGTCACAAACGATGCACGGTATTCCAGCAAAATATAAACAAAACAATTTTTGGTAGTGGCCACTTCCTGTTGTGTTATATAAATCACTTTATAAAAAAATATATAAAACTAGACTAATAACGCAAACTGATAGCAATGAAATATTCTGGCTCTGTGTTCTTGTTGGCCGTACAGACTGCAGTGTGTAGTGTGGCATTCAAACCGGCATTTTCGTTTCATTGTATATGTTGGTTAAGATCTACATGCAAGTTTATTTATTTGTTACAATTAAGTAGTTGGAAAAGTTTGACCCACTCATACAAACATTTCATACGACGGTGATTTTTAATCGGTAATCAGGAGTTAAAAAAATTTAATCCCTAGCCAAAATGGAATTGAATACCTAGATGAAGTCTCCAGCAATTAAGTCTCTCTTTAATTTAAAAAAAAACCTTTATTGTTAAAACTTCCTCCATCTACATACGTTTGTTGAAGTTAAGTAGTTTCGCAAAGTGTCATCGCTTTAGCGGGAAATTTGACAAGTCTGACGTCAAAGTTTGTTTAGGAAACTAACTTATCAAAGATATTTTAGGCTCATAGACTAAACCATGTCTAGGGTCACAATGACAATGAAACAAAAGACGGTTTGGTATATGTAACTACGACTTAAATGTAGTCGCCACCGAATACTGTCCCAGAAAAATTGATACAGACAGAGAGAGAGAAAGAGAGAGAGAGATTTATTTACACATATTAGATACAAAGAAAAAAAAATGTGACCGCCTGCCCGCATTTCTTTTGCCTAGCCGAGGTAATGTTGTTGCGATAGCGATAATCTATCAATAGTACCTATCGTGATACTATCGTGGGCTGATTTCCACTATCGATACTATTGCATCGATAGTATTGTAGCATGTCGATATTTTCGATAGTACTATCGCACTATCGACTATTTCTCAAGGTCAAACTATCGTTAACGAGAGTATCGCTATCGCAATTACACTGGCCCTCCACCCAAAGGCGCTTGCTCCGCCATTCGTTGTGTCGTTGGCACACGTGGCCAGCCCAAGCCCATTTTAGCTTGGCGACTCCATGACATGTCACCCATGTCCATGTCCATGACATGGTCATGACCCACCCACGTCAACCACTTTCGTGCGTTGTCTGATGAGTTCGTTAGAGAATCAATCGCACAGATTTATGCCGAGCGTGACTCTCTCCATATCTTACAATAGTTGTACTATTTGATAATATTATACAAGTAGAAGTAACCATAAAAAACGATCAAAAGTGCCTTGACGTTCCTGACGTGGTTTTACGGTGTAAACAAACGCAGGGATCCGATTTTAATTTAAATCAGGAAAGCCTGTGATATGTTAAGAAAAGTAAACATATATTTTTTTAATGGCAACAAAGCTGTCTATTTAATTATATAAATAAAGTATTTAAAATTACTACAATAAATATTTGTTTTATTTTTAAATCGATTTCTTTACAAAACCCCAGAAAATATCAACTGTACAAGAGTTTGTAGGAGTCTTATTAAATGTTTTTAAAGTAGGTAGGGATGTTTCAAGGAATAAAATACTATGCAAGTTGATTCATTAACTTTGGTTTATTAAATAAAGTGAGAGTAACAGTTTACAAAATTGTACCAACATAAACAGATACAAATAGAATTACAAACACCATGTTACTTAAGGCACAATGGACAAATTTTAAAACAATACGTTAATCTCGTTCATGATTACAAATATACTGGTCAAAAATTTTAACTCCTAGATCTAGTGAAAGCTTTGTTTAATTACATTTATAACTACATTTTACATGGTTACACTACAGTAAGTTCTTTAGTTTACGAAATATAGATTCATATTTCATCTTACAACGTGTATAAACATAAATATCCACTGTTAAAATAGTATATAGACCAAAACACAAGTAGGTAAAAATATACTTTCGTAAAACTATATTCATATATTTGGAATGCATCTAATGATTGACTAATCTTTAGTTACTAAATAATTAACACTTCCACCAACCAAGACACTTACTTAGGTACATTATTATCTTACGTTGAAACTAAACCTTAACTAAATCCATACCATATCCAAAAATACTTATTTTGTAAGCAAATTGATACCATTTGTGGAGTTAGACCTCTTAACAGTAATTAGGCATAATTTTGCCTTCATTTATTAAGAGAACATATAGAACTGATTAATTGATTTACTAAACTTTTCTTTTACAAGTGCCTAAATTTTACTCTCATGATATATTTAAACAACTCCCCGTATAAACGCAAAACTTACATTATCTTGTTAAATTAGTAGTTATATATACTGTCTTTATTGTTTTCAAAATACATATAGGTGCTTACAACATAATTTTTATTACCTAAGATGAAATAATATACTTAGACAACAGTTATTAACTTCTACAACACAATGAGAGTATAACGCCACTAAGCAACGCTATGTGGATTACAATAACAATAAATTTGTGTTCAACTTTATTTTAATCGATTTAAAAAAAAGACTTATTAAAAATATGAGGATTACAAGGTTAATAATATTTCAGTAAATGTATGGGGTTTATTTAAAAACAACATTTGAATGATTGTCAGTATGTATGTATAAATAAGCCAAGAAACATCTTTCTTTGGTACTTTTTCATTTTTATATATAAGATTTATCTGCAAAAGCAGATTGGTTTCGACAGTGATTAAAAGACATAAACAGTAACTTACCAACCAGCGGTTTCCATCGACGATTGAAGCTTTGATTGGGAATGAACTCACTGTGTGCACATAACTAATCAGTTCAATTATTAATATGAACCGCCTAGAAACCCACCATCATTTTCTCCTCACACCATCATGATCGTGCTGATTATGGAGCTTAATAATAGCGTCGTTCAGTGTGGTCAGCCTCGCCTTGCACCCTTTGTCACACTTGTTGCATAACCAGTGAATCTCCTGCTTTTGGTTGACGTGTCGAGAACGCTTCTTGAACCTGTAGCCTCCGAGCAGGATGATGGCGTTGCCAGCTCGAGACCAGCAATAGCGGGGAGTGAGGGGATGACTGAGGGGGGGACTGAGAAAGAACGGACCTTCATCATCATTATCTCAGCCTATATACGTCCCATTGCAGGGCACAGGCTCTCAGAATGAGAGGGCTTGGGCCGTAGTTCTCACGTGGGATCTTAATACCATGGATTTCAATCACATACATACAGGGTAGGATCGTAGGATCGGGTAGGCTAGTAGGGTATCTAAGTGCAGTTTGGTTACACGGTGTAGCGTGAAAGCTCCTCCCCTTCGCAGTCTAGAATTACTCAAGTCATCTGGTCAAATTATTTAGCACGCTCAAAACTGACAATAATTCAATGAAACTATTAAAACATCTATCGATACCGAATCACGTACCAGAATTTGTATATGATGGTTAGAATGCTTTTCTAATTGTGTTTGCTGGGAAAGGCTTTAATAGAGATCTCTGCATGCAGACGTTTATTCATTTCATTTACACTAGCTGTCCTGAACCTTACTATACCTAGGAAAAACGACTTTTATGTTTGAACAGAAATGGTATTTAATGTTAAAATAAGAATATGTACGATGGGCTGCAAAAGTGCATGGACATCTCGGGGCGATAATCACGTGAGCAGTGTTTGATCGTTTGATGATATTAACATAACCGCGCGCGCGCGCGCTCACACGATTATCGCCCCGAGGTGTCCATGCACTTTTGTAGCCCACCGTACCTATATATGTATATAAAATATATTTAGAATATTTTAATGTAAGTTAAAGAAACAATCGAGGCATAGAAAAGGTTTTCCAGGACTAATTTCGCAGAAAGTTGTCACCTTTTTTGTTCTTTTTTTGCCATCTGTCGTCCGTCCCATTTTCTGTAGTACCTACATTTTGCTTGTATTACAATACCGAAGTACGAAAGACCGAATGTATTAAAACATCGAATGGGTCAAAAGACCGACACGATTTTTTTCTGTAACCGTAAACTTTTCAGAATTTATTAAAACGGCATCATACAGAACCGGTTTAGGTTTGTTTTATAAAAATCTTAAAAAGTTAACGGTTTCAGAAAAAAATCGTGTCGGTCTTTTGACCCATTCGATGTTTTAATACATACCCCTTATAACATTGCTGGCCAGTCCTTCTGCTCCGCTTTACGGGTCCATTTTTTTTATTAGCTTATGTTTTAGGCTTTTTGGTGTCGGATCTTGCGTTGGCAAATCGTTTTTCTCCAATAATCTACTAAATACTTGTGTTCTAAAATCAAACACTTGTTTTTTATTTCCTGTAAACAATTGAAGTAAGTATCCAGGCATTGACTACGCAGCCATTTAGTGTCTTAAATTCACACCGGCTTTGTTGTGGTCACACAAGATAAATAATGCAATTTATTGAATCAGGCGTTCCTTTGCGGAGGTCCATAATTATGAACTGAAACAATTACTTTGCTCACCCGCGCCCTTACTATAGCTACGTTTATGTAAAAAATGCGTGTTCATGCAGTTCCTCCACCTCCACACTGTATGAACACACACAAATCACACAAACCCAACTATCACCACCTCCAAACTACACTGACGCGTTTCGAACTCAACCAGAGCTCATCTTCAGAGTAGGTACCGCAACCGTTCACTGTGCTACTAAATGTTACATGTTGTAGGTGTAGTGAAAGGTAAGTGGTTTAAGTCTATTGAAATATTATTTATCATTTATTTATTATTTATTATTTATAATTAGTTAGATTCGATAAATTATTTGATACTTAAATCGATGGCCCCTACGTAAACCACCGAAACTCAAAATTGCCGTTTTTTTTTATTCGTGTAATCTACTTCTTTTAAGCCATATTTTACACCCGCGAAAGGAAAAAAGAAAATTCTTATTTTTAAGCAGATATTTGAGTCGTATAACATCGAAAACATTATAACATTTCCGTAGTGGATCATCGTAAGTCTACATTCGATTGTTTACGTGGGAATAGTTGTCGTGTAAACGAGACGAAACTAACAGCTTCAATAGTATACGTCGCACAAGCCCGCGAGGCGATCAGTTGGCAACAAGCGACCAATCAGCTAATAACGTTACAATTTTACTATGATTTTTGTTTTTAAAACACGTAATAATGAGGTACAACAGATTTAATGCGTCGAGATCTAAAAAAATCTTGGTTTGATAACAAAAGACAGTGCAGCCACCGATAATTAAAAACCTAAAGCTGATAAGTTTGAACATTTTTAGTGATTATATTTTAAAAAGGTTGTGTATTTTACGTTGTTAATAGGAATAGTGTGCAGTTACGGTCAAGTTATTGACAAATAATTATTAATTATGAACATTTAATAGTATTACCGACTTAAATAATCGAAACTGTCAGTTTCAATATTGTACTTTGGAATTTACTATTGACTTGGTATCGAAACTGCCAGTTTCAATATTGTACTTTGGAATTTACTATTGACTTGGTATCGAAACTGCCAGTTTCAATATTGTACGTTGGAATTTGCCGTTAACTTTGTATCGAAACTGGCAGATTCGATATTGTATTGTGTTGATCAGAATATCAAACTACCTAAACTACTACTAATGGTACTAGTATTTTTCAGATTCTTCGCTACCTGCAATTTGTACCTTTGGAGACACAGAATGGGCCACCCTCGAGGGAATAGTTGACGAAGAACTATCTTCAGACAGAAACTTGGCTACGCCACATTTCTCTATTCTGGAAGCGACGGTAGAAAAAGTACTAATTGCAATAAACATTAAACAGTGATAAGGAGTCAATTATTTTAAGTAACTCAGTAAATACTCCAGTGCCATCCCCATTACAAAACTTTGAAATCTCAATACAAAGCCAAACGGAAGATAATAAGCAACATTAGAAGTTCGTTTTCTCCATTGACACCGCTGCCGACTGAATCCGGGAAACTACCTACACCTACCAGTAGTCCAGGCCCCATAGCTAGCGTTAGCTCTCTTATAACAGTATCAGAGTGTGATTCGCCGAACTCGACCATTTCATTAAACCAAAAGAGAAGGTCTACATTCAAAGCAAACCCAGGAAAAAAAGAAAAAGATGTGTCGTTCTACGTGCAAATTAAAATGTAACGATAGATTTGATACCGACACCCGGCAAAGAATATTAACCAATTTTCGGAAATTAGGGGTACATACTCAGCAGTGGGAACATGTAGACAAATTTACCGAAAGGCAACCAAAAAAGTAAGAGAAAGTAGTTGTAAACTTTATCTGAATAATAACTTATCCTTCAAAAAAATGTTTTCCTTGTACAAAGAATGGGATCAGCTGCCAAACTATAAAAGTAAATCTGTCACACTACGTCAGTACTAACACTGATATAGTGAATGAGCACATGAACGTTGGATTCTATGTCCCAAAGAAAGACATTTGCGACAAGTGTCATGCATTTTCAAATGAGGCAAACCCGACTGAAGAACAAATAAGTGCCCAATCTCAGCATATAGAAAATAAAAAAAATTGCAAGAAAATTTAAAGCAGATGACAAAATAGTAGCTCAAAATTCACCCGAAGTTGTTTGTGGTACATTTGACTTTTAATATTGAATTGTCCACTTGGAGATGTTGGACTTGCTGTATTATAATATAAGCGAAAATTTTTGTAATATGGAACAAAGTCAAATAGGTCAGGGTAGAAAAAAATGCATCTTTTCTTTAAATACTATTTAAAGGGCGAGCAATTTTGCTTAAACACAGTTATCACTACTAGAAGAAGTGGGAAAATAATGAATGATGACGCTGAACTTATGGTGGCATATGGTAACCTGCTGACTGTTACAGATGCAAAATATAAAGATCTTATTTCTTTATGTCAATCGGGGGTGATACCTATCACCTAAAGAATATTAAAACAAAAATTAACCATTAATTACAGTACAGTATTGGTGATAATGTTGACGATTCTAATTAGAATATTATATGCTTACTTATATTTCATATTTTGTTGGAAGTAAGTGAGCCAAAGAGGTATTTCGTTTTTTTTTCTCATATAAGTAAGTAAGATTCATTCATTCGTGCAATAAAGAGTTTTTGAGAAGTTTTTTGTTTAGTAATTTAGAGCGTTTGGATACATTTATGTTGTATGTTACGAGTTTTCTTATAATAATTTTTATTTATTTACTACATCTGTAGTTTGTTGAGAACTGTTTTGATTTTCACTAGCCATTACTAAGCAGTAATTATAAAATAATAAGTTGTGATGATAACACAGTGATTTAAAAGTCTGATTTCTAAAAATAAATAATGATTTTCTGAATAAAGTTTTCAATTAACAAAACAATACTGATTTTATTTAAGTACTCATACTAAAAAGTGTCTCAAAAAATTATGCTTTTATATTGAAACGGGTAAAATAGCTATAATAAAGATTTTTTTTGTGGCGTAGACCATCTACACTACCAGTTACGTTAGCTACCGCAGTACTGCTGTCGAAGTAAATAATCGAAACTACCATTTTGAATAAGACCTTTAAAAATAATTCCGGCGTAAAAAATCGAAATTGGCAGTTTCGATACATGTAATTCTCTTTATCACGACGTATGCTATCGAAACTCAAATTTCCAGAAAACTATTATAATTTTCCTGAAAATAAAAATCCCGCAAGATAAATACTTACATTATTAGTTATTATGGATATATGAAGTCAATGTAATATTTATATTTTCGGAATTATACCATAAACCAACTTCAAAACGCTATACTGAAAAGTGCAGAAATTGACTTTCGATGATTTACGTAGGGGTCATCGAAATATTCTAAAGTTCTGACTTTTTTTAACGGACATAGTGCTACCGAGCTAAGAGTACCCAGTTTTGTGATTCTGGATTTTTTTAATACAAATTTAAGGTTCTCATTTCATTGGAAAATTTGTACTCAGTGCAGTACATTCGGGAGCTATTCTTAGATGGATTTTTCCTTTACAAAGTACGCGAGGACTTACGAGGATATAATAAATAAAACAAAGTAGAATGAATTATGTATACTTTATTGCTTATTTAAAATCAGTTTACAAACGCTAGTCTAAATTAATAAATTCAATTATCAAAGTATTATTATAAACTATAAATAAAATGTAATATGTACTATATTTAGGTATCTACTGAACACAGTCATTGCATTTTAAGGGAATATTAAGGGAGCGTTTTTATCAAATAAAATATATATCACATAATATATAATCATTGCAATTATAGACACATCTATGTTACCACGAAAACTTAGACAATCGTTGAATATGGTGTTTAACACGTGTCAGTTCTTAAAAAACTTATATTTATAATATTAATTTCTACCCAAATTCTTTACAATATAACCCAAAAACTTTTGGTAAGTACTTAAACTTTTCCTCGTTTTTTTTTATATAATTAATTATATATCTTTAAACATGATTGCACAAACTTTTAACATTACGATAATAACATACAACCATAAAAACCTCAGTCAATTATTTCACAAATTACAGTACACCTTATTTATAGTATACTATTCTTAAAGGCACTACAAGTTAAAATGCTTATACAATAATATACGCTTATATAAGTAAACTTTAAAAATCAGTAAAGTGCGATCGCGCACTGAGGATTCCCCACCTGGACATAAAACACAAGTCCATAAGCTATAAGGGAACCAAACATTGCTAAAGTGAAAAGTCCAACTAAAATGATAAACAGATAATATTGCAATAGAAAAAATCCAATAGACCATTGATATATACGCCTGGACAATTTTCAAACTTTTAATCAGGAAAAATTGTGATATAATTACAAAATAACCATTTTCTGATTTTTTCCGTTTCTTGTACTGTAAGAATTTTCTTCTTGCCGGATATCATGAGTCTACCAATCAATGCAAACGAATCACCAATTAAAATTATAGATTTTGATTTACTACGAATTTCAAAACATGTCAGGTAGACAGACTAACAAAGAAATAATCCTGCAATATCTGGGTTCAGTTTTTCTCTTGAGGTACGGAATCCTACAAAAGGCAAACTTACAAACTAAATTTTATCTATACTTTGGAAGGCAATGAACTTTATTCCAAAAACCAGAAAGTATATTTCTGTTATAATTAAATCAGGTGAATACCTAATTCTATACAAAATATGGTCACACAGTTAAGTCGAACTACTATACCTATATATTTATTATAGTGCGTTTATGGATTTCGCTAATATTCTACTAAATTCTATCTATCTTTTATTCTTTATTGCACAAAGCGTAGACAAAAAAAAATCTACACCATTTAAATAAGACATTGAACCAGTCTTATAGCGATTTAAGTCTTACAATTTGATTGGTCGATGTTAATGTTATTGCTTTTTTTAAAGCTTATTACTAACCTAAGTATTTTGCACGGTTAAGATTTCTTTCCAATCCGCATTTTCGTTTTGTCATTCCATATTACATGTGGAATAATAGGTGCACATCGACAAACAATGCCAAAGACATCGCACAATTAAAGTTGTTGTAAATTATAAGTATAAGACAGCGGAACTTTATTATGTTACCCCATTATCGCTTTTTTAAATCTTTATTGTTATTTAAAAAAATTTTTTTTCATTATAATTACCGTGAGCACAAAAAATACTTAGTTCAGATCCAAACAGCTTTGTCAGAATTTACATTACGTATTTATATATTTTTATTATACTTGTTTGTACAACTGAAGAAAAAATCTTATTTCTATTGAAATTACAATATAACTGATATAACTACTTTTTTAAGACGAAGGTTGAACACATTCGAAACGCAGACTCTCTAGTCACAAGCCTGCCCAGCAGTGCGATATTTATTTAACGTGTATAAAGTTGCCGATAAATTATAATTGCTACCAGTAAAACCTTGGAATTTCTGGTCTTTCATGGATCCCAAAACTTAAGATTTCATGTCTTTAAGACTGTAAACTGCAAAGTTTTGGCTCGATTTCCAGGTTTGTTCATCATTCTTCAGACTACCCCTTCCCCCTCTTTCCCTCGACATTCTAACCAGTTCGGTTCTCATACCAACCAGCTTGCACTTCATAAATCTACAAGATGGGCACCTGGTTCTCGTATTAGGCGTGATGATGCAGGCATTGGTTAATTTGGCGCAAGTGTAGGTCTTTCGCTGTACAACGCCTCTCTTGAAGAACGACTTGCAGGATTCACACGTGTAGATTCCGTAGTGTATGCCGTTTGCTACGTCACCGCAGACTGGGCACGAGAGAGAACCTGGGAATGAACAAAATAATAGATTACACAATGATTTATTTTTTTAATGAAGCAGTGCTGGGATTTGTCTACTGGATAATTGTCTACGGGATGTACCGCGCGATGTGCGATCATCACGGGTAGAAAATTTAAAAAAGAAGGGCCTTCCGAAGACAGTGAACAGCAGGATTTTATAACGAGATGTAAAAAAAAACTCAATATCTTTATTGATTAACAATGAGAAGACCAGTCAGTAATAGATATTTTGAAGCACGAAGTCAAAATATTTCAACGTGTTAAAATAATCTTATTTGCGCAAAAAAAAACACAAAATGTTATCATTTACATTTCCTTTATTCCAACGCAAACACTTAAATTAACCAAACACTTTACCCCTATAAATTAATGAATTACTGATCTACTTATACATTATTATTTGTATCCATACAAATTTTACAATGCTTGGTTACTAAAGGTATCATGCTGATGTTGGCGACCGCGACATGCGACCGCGATCCAAAGAACGTAGTCGCGCGCGCGACGCGGTCGCTTGCATCCGTGAGGCCGGGGCCGCACTGGTAAGGCGACGGCGACGCGACAGCGATGTGACTAATAATGATATGATGCGTTATGTGAGCGGCCGCATTGATCAATGCGGCCGCTCACATAACTAGAACTATGTTTGATTTAGTCACATCGCTGTCGCGTCGCCGTCGCCTTACCAGTGCGGCCCCGGCCTCAGTGCTTGATAGTAATTTTATTCACACTAAGCAGTGGTCGCGTGAACTAGACGCGGTCGCCAGCATTAGAATGCTACCTGAGGCTGTAAGGGGAAACGTGACCTTATTAGTTTATGTTTGCTAATTCATTACACGACATAAAGTTTAACGTTTGGTATAGGAGGAAGTCCCGTAACGCCAAACGGCACCTAACTGCAGATTACATTCGCGTTTGACAGGCGCTACGTTCACCTGCCAGTCGGCTCACCGCAGTGTTATTAGCAGACAAAGAGTACATTTTTGAGTAAAAACAGAACTGTCAAAGAAAATGGAATCACTACGTGCCACCTAGAAAAATCACCAAACCACTGACTGAAGTGATTGTTGAACTCTGATTCAAGCAGGACAATAATGTATTGTAAAATGTAATAGCCCGTATTTCCATTCCAGTGGTTAATTGCTGTATGCTACTCGTATTAAATTGCTCATAATAACAAAATACCAGTAATTTGTTTTATTTCATAATGATCTTGATGTCCGTCGTCCTATCCCATCTGTTCTTCAATTTGTTTAACCGTTTCATCAGGCCACTAGGTTCGTTATCGCTACTATAGAACTCTCTAAGCATAGTTGTATAGAACTCTCTAAGTACTGACTAAGTAAGAATGTTACTGGAGACAGTAAATTGTACAAGGGGACATATGATGGGACACTTGATACGACACGAAAATTTCTTTTTAAACCTGCTGGAAGGAAAAATAGAAGGAAGACGAGGGAGAGAAAGGCCAAGATTTACCTATTTTGACCAGGTGAAGGAGAAAGTGGGTGTCGGTCGTGTCGTATCAGGAAGTCAAACGGCTGGCCGAAGACCGTGCGGAGTGGCGGTTACTCCACCGACAAGAGCATAGCTTTTAAATTTAAGAAGAGAGAAGTACTTTGTACTAAAATCAAGATCGGAATCCGAATCCATTTCTATAGTTTCCACGCATAGGTCACGGGCCATGATTGTGTGCCGAGTTACAGAATTTCATAACACCTGCGTACGTGAGCACGACGGCTTTGCATCCAAAATAGCTTCTTCTGCTGCATTGCCACCGTTCCCTCTGGTTTCTTGCGTAATGTAGAGAGAATCTGTATCCGTTCATTATCATTATCGGCTTGTTGTTCTTTGATATTGCGAAGCTAACTGGAATTAAAAATCAGCTTTGAGATTTTGCTCTTCGTACTTTAATATGCTTTACTGTTTCTCCGACAAAGTGGACAACAAGATGTTAAAAGAGCTTGCCAGTACAATGACGCGTACAGGGTGTTGTTCGGGCTGCCGCGGCACTGCAGCGCCTCGGCCATGTTCGCCGCGAGCGGCACGGATGGCTTCTACGCCATCATGAGGAAGCGCTGCGCTTCCTTGCTGGCGCGCCTGCGCGGCAGCCCTAACACCATCCTGGACGTGTTAGTTGGCAGGTGGGATTCCTCAATGTTGCGGCACTGGATGAGGTCTCATACACGCCCATTATTATGTTTAATTTAATTTAATTTAATGTAATGTTATTTTATTTTATTAACACTAGTCTAAATATTGACTATATTATACTAACACCTATGGATTATGTGCCTTAATGTGTCATTTATCCGAAATAAATATTTTTGAATTTGAATTTGAATAAATTAATTTGATTAAAAGTATCATGTCATGTAGCAACGAATAAAGATTCCAGGAGTTAGGTTGTTATAGCGGATAAATCGACAAAGAATAAGTTAAAAATAATAGAGCCCTGTATGATATAACAATTAGAAAACTTTGGAACCCAGATTCTATGGAATGGAAATTAAAATCTTAATTTAAAAAGTTTACTCATCTATATTTCCGGACAGATACAACTAAGGGGAAGGGCTAGGGTGAACAGAGTGTGACTGTATCAGTGAGACATTCTTGGCCTAGTCTGCTTATTCTGTGAGCTGGATAGAATTTAAAAAAAAAACTGAATTTCTGAAAGCAATTTATTACCAAAAATTTGTTTAACATCGAGGAGTACAGTCTCAACTACAGTTTTCGAGCACAATTTAATTAATCTACAAGACAGGCTGCCCATGACTAGTTAGGCGGTCAAATGAAACTAGATAGTCATAAAATATATTTAAAATTTAAGAACCAGTCTGTGATTTGGTTAAAAAACCGTTTTTTAAGATTAATTTATTAAGATTATTGATTAATCGAACGCGACGTAAACCCGAACGCACTTCATATTTTTTTTTTCAATTTTTGCGATTCTCAATGGATATTGAAAAGTTTTTATGTTACAAAAGTCACTATTTATAACAGTGATCTAAAATCGGGCCGGCCCAATGTGAAGTGGGAACTTCCTATGCACCAACAACAACAGTGATCTTATTTTAATATAATAAATAGGTATACATCGTATAAAAACGAGCTAACTTGAAAAGAATGAAGTTTCGTTGAAAAACACATAAAAATAATTAAAGAAGAATAATTAAATATAATTTAATTAGGTACCGACTTATGAGTTTCGCTAACTTCATGCGGCTATATATTGCATATTATATACACCCAATCATAATATCAGAATACTTGTTAATTTTTCACAATATTTTACTTCGTAATTTTGCGCTTTTCTCTTAGATTGGAGAAAACTCCAACACCTGATGGTCTACTCTTCTCAATCATCAGTCTAACTCTTTTTATAGATACTCCAAACGTACTAAGAAATAATTTTTGACACACTTCATATTTATCATCGCTGTTATCGGTAAATAAATAATATTTTCGAGTGTACTTTCGTCGACTTGTATGACCTGCAACCTTAGTGGTTTTCTTTGGGAACTCTTCTATTAAGCTTGCTAAATATATAGTTTGGTTTTCATAATCTAGATTCAAAAACTCTTCGGACATTTTTCTTCTCTCTTCTAAAGAGAATTTTTCACAACATTTTTTTCGACATTTACAATCACGTCCTAGTTGCTCAGTTGACATTGTAGTTTCAGGGTGGCCACTTATTTCTATATCAATTTCTAAAGTGTTTCCTTCGTCCGATGAAGACCATGCGTTTCGAAATTCTGAAAAAAAAAACATGTTTAAAATTCTGAAATTTGTCACTTTTTAAGCAAGGTTAAGGGTCTTTACAGACGGACTGCATTGCAATTACAAGGTGACTGCCAACTGTCGACTGCTCATATATTTTCCGTACTGCAAAACTGCACGTAAACTACACTGTAATGAAAATGTATGAGCGGTATAAGAAATAAAAAAACCGGTCGAGACGGTGAAACGCTCGAAGAATAGGCCATTAGAAACGTTCTTTGGTCAAATACTTGGGCTACGGGATATACACAGCGCGTAACGTAATGAAGTTACAAAATTCAAGACAATTAACAATTAGTTGAGTTAGTCGCATGAAAGATCTGTTTCCAATGTTGTCAAATGAAGAAGATCCTACCTACCTACATTTAAAAAAAAACACCTATTACTTTTTCATCAAAATAAACCTCTTGGAACCTGACTCTTACAATTGAACTATCGTTGACAAATATGGGATTATAACAAAATATCGCCTTTTTTCAATAAATTTAAGAACAAAAAACCGGTTAAATCCAAGTAAAATTTATTGCATTTACGATATTCACAAGCTACGTGGTCTACATTACAGCAACTACTGTGATGTTAACTCGAGATCTCTGCATAAGCCTTTAAATCGATGATATAATAACCTATTCACTAGGAATAGAGAAATATCTACTTAGCCCACTCAGACACAAAGTCTCGGTCCATTATATCCATTGGTAGAATCTACTCGGCTAAATTCGAACAAGGGATTTTATGGGAAGGACGGTAAGTATACGAAATATCATTGAGCAACACAAGAGTGCAAATTAATTAGAGTTCCTATACATAACTTTAACAATAAACGAAACGTTCCGAAAACGATAAATCCCGACCGAAGTCCGAAGGAAGAGAGTTGGAAGTTGTATTTATGCAATGTTAAGTATGTATCTATCTATATAAGTACTTATGTTTATCTGTTGCCTAGTACCCATAACACAAGCTTTGCCTAGCTTACTTTGGGACTAGGTCAATTGGTGTGAATTGTCCCGTGATATTTATTTATTTATTTAACTAAGTTGAGAAACTTCGATAGTGTGATGCAGAACAGGATGTTGTAATTAGTTTCGTATGTGATGACTAGATGGCGCTAGTAGTTGCTACACTATTAAAAGATAGTTAGCGAGATCAAGATTAACTTTATCTTCATGACAAATTGCAGACATTTCAAGGCAAACGCCTAAAAACACAAGGGACACCTAACTAAGGTAACAGCAAATGAATTATTACCTACCCCTTTATTTTAAATATTACCAGAGGAAAGATACCACGGAAATATCTATTGTAGTATGCTTTGTTTTACATTGCGGTATAAAAGTTTTTTTTACTAGCCTATTATAGTGCAAAGGCCTCCCCTCTGGTCCTCGAAAGCTCCCTGTCCTGAGCTAAATCTGGCCAATCGTTTTATTCCGGTTATCAGACTATTTAAAAATAAAATTATTGTAAAATTATCACATAAACAGTCTTCAAATCATATCATATAAAATATCACAACCAATAACTTTGCAAGCTGCACTTATCATAAACGCATAAAAACATACTTGAGAACCACAACGGAATTGCTAATGTTCTTTAAATATCAAACATTTGACTGGAATTTATCATCTACTAATAATAATAAACGCTTTCTCATTGTGCGTAGAGTAACTACTCTTAAGTACTTATATTCCTTAAAAAGTGTTTTGTAATTACCCGCTTAAGTGAATTCAATGTTAACTATAGAATATTCCACCAAAATCTATTCAAATCCACGTTTCATAAAAACATATTTAAGTATACGACTTAATAATCTCTGACGTTTAATTCTATTTACATAATATAATATTAATTTGTTACGTTTCCTATTTTAAAGTCGATGAATTAATATCTACAAAGAGATCAGTATACTAATCTAAATGATATATGGGTTCTCACTACAAGACTTAACAATAATTTGCTCCGACAACGACAAACTAAGCATTGGTTTTCCTCTATTAATGAGGAGCTCAGCCGCATTATGGTTGTGAGTTCCTTTGACCTCTATGATGTGAGTCCCAGAAGTCTTGACCACAGCCTTGCAGCATTTGTATGAGTGAGTGGAACATGTCCACCTTACTATCCCATTTCTGACTGAATGCTTGCAGTAGGTGTAATTTTTATACACTATGAGCGGCTTTCCTCTTAGTGATTGTATAAAAAATGCTTCGGATCCTGAAAAAATATATCGTCAGTTGATTGTTCTAATTAACTTTTAAGCTCTAGTAGTTAACCGTGAGCATGAGAGAAATTAAACAAAAGACAAATTAATCGCGTTAGCTAATATCATCATCCCAGTCTATATTACGTTTCATTGCAGGGCACAGGCCACCTCTTAGAATGAGAGGGCTTGGGCCGTAGTTTCCACGCGCGCTCAGTGCGGATTGGGAACTTGTTAGCTAATATACTAGCGTATAATGTAAGTGTTCCTCCCGTTGTCGGTTGTAGCTTTATAATAATAATAAATAATACTGTCCGAGCCGATTTCGGCTACAGCGCCTGCTGGACAGGCTCAGCAGCTGGCGCCTCATTGGTCCGCGCGTTGGTGTGCTCGCATGTGACTGTTGTAGCCAATTTTGGCCTTAAATGTTCTTGAGCATATCGGACAGGTGAGAACGCCGCCACTATAATTGTAAGTTAAAGCCGTTGGTGGTCTGGCTTTTAGCTCGTCTCTTTTTGCGTCGAGCTCGTCTTTTCGTAGCTTTTCAAAGGCTTCGATGTTCTGCCTTAAAAGACGTCTCCATTCCGGGCGATTTGCAGCAGATGACTCCCATGTAGCTTTATACCAGGAATATAAAGAAAAAGTACTAGTAAAAATACTTTTTAATACAAAATAGAGAGCAAAGGAACACGAGTATCTTTTTAATACTGTTAAATTTATGTTCTACATAATAAAGTCATAGTAAGGCAAGATTACAAAATAGAGAGCAAAGGAACACGAGTATCTTTTTAATACTGTTAAATTTATGTTCTACATAATAAAGTCATAGTAAGGCAAGATTACAAAATAGAGAGCAAAGGAACACGAGTATCTTTTTAATACTGTTAAATTTATGTTCTACATAATAAAGTCATAGTAAGGCAAGATTACAAAATAGAGAGCAAAGGAACACGAGTATATTTTTAATACTGTTAAATTTATGTTCTACATAATAAAGTCATAGTAAGACAAGATATATTTAAAGAGATCATATTTGATGGTAATCTACAAAGCTAAATATATCACAAGAATAGCACCCATGTTTTACTTTTACTGGCTGGCTACTACGTATACCTTATTATTATTATTAACATAATTTTCTAAAAAAACAGAGATAAAGTTATAATAGCAAGCTATGATTTAAATATAGATTATACGGATTTACAACAATATTCTGATAAATACGGTTTAAATAGCGTTTGTATGTTATGAAATGTACATGTTCCAACTTGGTAGATTGTGGCTTATGGTTAGCACAAACGCAGTTTAGCAACGATTTGACCATACTTAGCGTTTTTTTTAGATTTCCGTCTACGTTCGATGTTTTAAATAAATCCGTTAGTTAGATGAAAAAACTACAGTAGAGTACGGGTAAGAGTGACGTAAACAATATTTGCTGAAATATTATAGGTATTTACAGACTCCTTTGTTTTTTTTTTGATGTATCCCTGCGAGATATACAAACTATGTAGTGCTGTAGGCAAGTTATAAATGATAGCTGACCTAACAGAAATATTAGACGATATTTATCTTGCATCGGTGAAATGAGAATTAACGCAATCCACTTCACCTAACTACATAACGTGTTAAACGCAATTCGTCAAACTAACTGTCATACAAAGAACTCAGTAGGTGGATGATTGTGGGAATTCTCCGCATAGACCACTATGTTCAGCTCAGTGTGAACTATGGCTGGGCAGCCCGTCCCATGCGTATAACAAGACCAGCTACTCTTGAACCCTTCTTCTTTCTTTCCAGCGAATGTAAAGTCACCCAATTTCAACAGCATCTCTCCATCCCGTGACGTCATGAATTTCGCTGAAATCATTTCAAAAGCTTTCAATAAGGAAGATATTAGAGTTCCGAAGTCAATAATAGCAATTAAGAGTTTTTATTGTAGTAGAAAATGAAATGCTTTCTGAGGTGCGATTTAGGAAGTCTTCTCCACGCAAAATTAACTGAATTGATGATGTAGCGATGCAAATGACATTACCTATGATTTGACAGCAGGCACCTAGAGCATAAATACTGTCAATCCTCTATTATTGGTTGAAAACATGGTCAGACACACGCGTTATAATTTAATTTATTTATTATTAAACAAATAATTTAGATAACATAATAAACAAAAGTTGTACGTACAGTCACGAACAAAGATAATTATGTGCACACCACAAAATGTCAAAAAATGCTATCATCGGTAGGATCATTAATTAGGGAACATCAAAAGGTGCATAAATATGTATACGCTGTTTGAAAGATAAGTATATAAGCAGCAGGTCCAATATCCTCATAACACCATAAAGTTCATACATATGTATACATCATTTAAGTCTACAAGTCAAGATGTACGGCAATCCTTTATTGCAATGTGGCCAGTCACTTAATTGTAAAGTCTTGCTTGACGTCGGTAATAAGTAGGTACAATTATCTATGCCTATAAAACAGTACCGTGATTGACTGACAGACAACGCACAGACTAACAGAGACTTGAAATTTGGCATACGAGTACACGTAACTAGAGTAAGTATAGTAAATAAATGAGCATTAAGGAAGGATTTTTCCGAATTTCAAATGGAATAGGGAAATATCTAAACTTAGTTAGATTATTATTTTGTTTGTTAGGGGTAATCTCTGAAAATACCGATCTGATTTTAAAATTTCTTTCACTAATAGAAAGCTACGCTATCCCTGATTGACGCAGGCTATTTTTCTCATGGAAAATGCAAATTTCCCGTGGGATAGAAATAACTAAATTCAACTTCGGGGCTGATTATAAAAGTTCCACTTTTCTCGGGATACAAGTTGCCTATGTCAATCAGAAACAGTGTAGCTTTATAGAAACATCTGCCTTCAGAAATATTTCTCTATTGTGGCTTAAAAAAAGAAGATAAGCATTAAGTGAAGGCATCAATGTCGCTCTTCAGCCTGATATTATGCGTTATGTTATAGGAGTGAAAGATTTTTTTAATCGGTCCAACTATAGAATCTACTTACATATCTACATCTATCCCCCGGGAATTTCGCATTTTTCCGAGGAAAAAAGTAGGTAGCCAATAACTGCTTTCTATTAGAAAAAGTTTTTTTTTTAATCGATCTAAAGAGTTATTTCTATCCCGCGGGAACTTTGGATCTTTCCTGAATTATCCTATGCGTTAATCAATGTAATAAACTACCTGTAAGCCAAATTTCATCAAAACAACTATCGTTATTGTCCAGGCGTACGAAGTCGCGGGCAAAAGCTAACGGCTCGGCCACGATTACGCGCGTTTAGCGGCGTGGAGAGCGTTTTCTGTGTTCATTGCGCGGCCGAGACGCTCGCCGTACTGTGGTTACCTGGCGGCACACGCAATGAACTGATAAAACGCTCGCCGCGCCTCTAAACGCACGAAGTCGTGGCCGAGCCGTAATTGATAATATCGAGTCACACTGATTACTAGCCTTTAGTTTAGATACTGATCCTGAAAAAACTTAAAGAATCAGGTGCTTGATGTCTGGGATTCTTTTAGAGGTACGGAAATATGCTCTAAAATGGTTGACTCAATGAGAAGCAGACTTCAAGCTGTTATTGACGCTTATGGTACGCGGTATTGATGATAATAAATGCGATATTTTTTAAATGAAAATAAATATTTAAGTTCAGTCTATCAAGTCTAAGTTTAAGTTTTTAATCCCGTATTGTAATATAGGTAATCACACGTTTTAGCTCATAAGGGTTGTTTTATTCAATTCGATTGTCTGTTAGTAAAAATATCAGTCAAACTCGCGATCGTAAAACGTGAGACAAACGTATAAAATGACAAGTCCGCACTGTTTTCGTGAAGCGTCGATCGCCTTATTTATATCATGATTCGTACGACAAACGAATAAAGTTCAATCTTGGTGATTTTCATAATATTGTATACATATTTATCTAACTGTTCTAGTACACATATTTTTAGTAACTTAAATGGTTACAATTCAATGCAGCTTTTGTAGAATACATATTTATATCATATCAATCATGTATAAGTTATTGCTTGTGTATTTTACCTACATATGTGTATATTATTTAGCACGTGGATGAGTCGAATTTAAAGCATCTTTTTATGATAACTTATTTTACATTTTCTACATAACTACAAAACTAAATAAAACAAACAACGAAAAAAATCATGACACATCAAAGAAAATTGTTATAACTTCAAAGATATAAAATTTTGTTTCATAAATCACTTTCTTTGTTACAAACTTTGCAGCAGGTCAAATAAATTTTTATGACCTCTTTGGAAACGTTACAATATTTAGTTTTAATTTCGGCATCCATCACATCTTTGTTAGCATGAGTAAACAACAGATGAATGGTATGGAGAACTCCGAACAGCTCGTCGGTTGGTATATAAAATTTAATACTACAATTTGTGTCGTCTTTGGGTTGCACGAGCCTTTCTCTCCCACTTATTTCTAGGACATCGTAATTCGCCAACATTTTATAGTCTTCATAGTTCTTATAAGGCCTCTCTTTGATGAACTTGATTTCTTTAATGAAATCCTGGTACCTTTCCCGAGTCATAAGGTACGCGCTGTTACTTTTCTTCCTTGCCATGATTTTGTCAAGTTTCGTATTAAATTCGTTTCTCATTGGTGCAACGTAATTGTGCGAGAAGTTTTTGTAATCTGTAAATAAACGAAACGAAATTTGTAATTATTTCGATTATTATAGGTAAAATAAAATCTCGATTACTTAGGTGACTGACTAAATAAAACACTTTGATTATTAATAAAAAAAACTGTTTAAAACGTCAAATTGTTAACAGTTGTTTGTCGCTATGATACTCCATAGCAATTAAATAATTTATTTTATTTTGAACTAGCTATTCCCCGGGACTGCAGTCGTCTGCGAAGAATGTCTATAAGATATCATCTATATAATGTCCCATAATTCTTTGAGTTAAAACTACCGTGAGACAGACATATTTACTAAAATAAGGAACAGGGGTCGCTCATGTTTAGTAGTCGAATTATGCGTGGCTCTTTCTCAAGGTTGATTCGAACTGAACCGTCATGTGAAAAGACCAACTGAACCGTCAGTTCAGGGTTGGCTTCAAGTTCGAACCAACTTTGAGAAAGAACTATGTATTGGAGCATACCTCGAATACTAATACGTGCGTGAGTGACTCGTGTATCTTCTTTTAATATCTTTCATGTATCTCATTTTGATGTCTTTGATTTCTTCACGTTTCTTCGTTCTTTTTTATCTTAATGACTAATTAGTAATTAATGTTATAATAATGATGAGTATCAGTATTATAAAGATCATGTACTATTCTAGTAAATCCATAGTGAAATGATTTAAAATCGGTAAAAAGATTTATATTAAATTGTCGTACAAAAACTAGGTACAACACTTCAAATAATTGTAGCACCATAATTGTTCTATCAAAACAATGTCAAAGTGTCATTGGCTAAAAAATATATAATAAACTAGCCTTCCGTCCGCAGCTTCGCCCGCGATAAATTAATTTTCCCGCGGTAAAAAGTAGCCTATGTCACTCAGTGATAGTGTAGCTTTCTAACGGCAAAAGAATTTTAAATCGGTCCAGTAGTTTCGGAGCATATTCAATGCAAACAAACAAACAAACAATGAAATCTTTCCTCTTCATAATATTATATATATGATAAATAATTAAAGTAAAATTGTAACGGTTATTCTTCATATCATAATTATTCGAACGGTGGTGGCTCTTAAAAAACAAATCACCCATCATCATCCCAGCCTATATACGTTCCACTGCAGGGCACAGATCTCCTCTCAGAATGAGACGGCTTGGGCCGCAGTTCCCACGCGGGCCCAGTGCGTATTGGAAACTTCACACACACCATTGAATTTCTTCGCAGGTGTATGCAGATGTTTTCTTCCCCGTAAAGCTCATGGTAAATTTCAAATGTAATTTCGCACATAAATTTTGAAAAACTCAGAGGTGCGAGCCGGGATTTGAACCCACAACCCGCTGCTTGAGAGGCCATAGGTCAAACCGCTAGGCCACCACGGCTTGCAAAAAACAAATCATTGTCTCTAAATACCTTGTATGACGAATACCCGGTCCGTGCAAAATTTTGGTGTATCTAGATAGACATAAAGGTCAATGATTTTTAACGCAGGAAGTTCGCTCGGACAACGCCATCTACTGATTACATTGTCATCTTGAAACCTGAGATACGGATAACCAATTTGATTCCTAGGACATCATAGAACCTTGTCATTGTGAATTTTTTTGTTTTTTTTTGTGACATGAGGTTGTTATAGAAGTAAATTTATTTAATACGATAGGGTTCTATGGTGGCCTAGGAATCAAATTGGTTGACTGTACCTACCTCAACGTTCTTGGATAACGCACTCTATTCTTGTTTAAAATTAAAATATGTAATCCCAGGGAAACGGATTACCACAATATGAAGTCTTCGTTCCGTTCAGCCGTTATTGCGTGATTGACCAGCAAACTTTCAAACACCCAAACATCTTCATAACCTCAAAAGGTTAATCTGTTACCGCTTGTCGTCTCTCACAGGGATGCATTTTTACAGTCGTACATGCAGGCACTTGAAAATTTTAAATTCAATTTTCTTTCCGACTCGCAGCGTTCCAACTTCTACTGCTTCCGCACACAACATAATACGCAAGGGCATGGCTTTCGTATTTTACTTTTTTTTAACGCTAATGCGTATGATTCAGATCAAATTTAGTTATGTTATTGAACTTGTCGAATATGACTTTGGCGGGGCAACATCTGGATTTCCTCTTGGAGCAGTACCAGGCTCTGGACTTCCAACTATTGGAGAACGTGTTATCTTGAAACAGCAGCACCTGACGACCGGCTCTGGTCGTGGTAATCTCGAAACAGGAGTCTAAGGGGAAAAAATATAGTTTTTTTTTAATGTAGACTGGTAGCGTGGAGCTTCGCCTTTCAACGGAGCTCTAAAAACGAAATAAGGAACAATGAGACCGCTCGTTGTGTGTGTGTAATCTCACCATCTCATCGCCGCCCTTTTCACGTCCCACAGGCAGACCTCCTCCCTGAATGAGAGCAAAGCCATTAGTTTTTCTCCAACTTGGCTTAATCTCATTGCAACAACCTGGTGGAAGAACTACGCTTGCTGATTTGGATCGAATAAGATAATACTAATCTAATTCGACCTATCTATGTATGGTGTATGGTATGGTTTTAAAATTTCCATAATTATATCACTTTTTTTAATAAGGTGGCACGAGCAAGTGATTGTAAATGAGCGTCACCGATCCACAGCTGCAAAATCAGATGATTGGCGATGGGTGAATCAACTTTTTTTGCAATTTTTGTCTTCTGTACTGTTGAGATTCTATTTTGATGGGTTAGGTGAAACTATGCAGAAAGGGTTTTGCTTGTGAAAGAAATTACTTGGTGGTCAATTTAAATAAAAATTTGGCTACAACTTTGGTGGTCATTTAATACTTTCATGGTAAAAAATATTTTAGGTGCAATTTTTTTTATTATTTAGTGACTCATTAAATAATAGCCTTATTTAATTTGACTTATCACTAGCTCTAATAAACTAAAGGATGTGTTAAGGAGTAACATGCATAATTTCACTCTCGCATCTCTAAAAGTTAATTTAATTTGTTAATGTCCTATCGCATTAGTTTAATAAAATCTTTAATTGTAGAATAATTATAAAAATAAAATAAATAAATAAAATACAAATAGCGGCGGTCGCGGCACTAGATCGGTTCGTTTTGCGAACGTCCGTCGAACGAAACGTCAAAATCTGCTTTGGTACTTGAAGTTGCGCACCCACTCCATATGATTCGCTGCTTGATTTCTTGCACAAAGAAAACAAACAAATCGTTCTTCTCAGAACTTTCAATCTTTGCGGTCCGAGTTTCTTTACGACAACCCCAACAACCTAGAGTTGTTTCCCTCATTTTATATCTTTATATACTTTCCACATGGCGATTTGTAATACCTCACCGGGTCGTGATTGTGTACCAGATCATGGAACACTATAACTCCTACATCATTAAACCTTAGTCTCGCAGTGCATTTAGAAGAGATTTTTTTGCTGCAATTCCAGTATCGGCGGTGGCTGGTAGTCTGGGCAAATGTATGGCCCTGCAGTAGCAATAGTGGGTTCTTATAGTTCGAAACATCGATGAATGTGAAGGATAAATCTGAAAAAAGTCACAGTTTTAAACATGTTCAGGCAAAAAATTCAAAAGTCAAAATCTACCCGGATCAGAGAAACCATATTGAGAGCAGTCCGGCAAAAAAATCAATGAGGTATATTTTTTCGAAATAGATCTACACTTTTATTAATCCAAACATCTAAATTACACCCAAAGTATTTAAAAGAACAATTTTTTTTAATATGAAGCTAGAGATTCCAAATGCGAATCGGAATTAGTTCCAAACATCCCTGTCCATGATAACTAAACAATCATAAATATCATAAAACGCCTTAGATATTGTCTTTTTGATAGTGGATTTCAATTTAGTTCTGTTAAATGGGTGGAAACCGTGGTGGCCTAGTGGTTGGACCAATAGACTCTCAATCAGAGAGTCGTGGGTTCAAATCCCGGCTCGCACCTTTGAGTTTTTCAGAACTTATGCGCGAAATTACCTTTGAAATTTACCATGAGCTATATACGGTGAAGGATAACATCGTGAGGAAAACTGCATACACTTGCGAAGAAATTCAATGGTGTGTGTGAAGTTCTCAATCCGCACTGGGCCTGAGTGGGAACTACGGCCCAAGCCCTCTCATTCTGAGAGGAGGCCTGTGCCCTGCAGTGGGACGTATATAGGCTGGGATGATGATGATGATGATAGGCCATTGTTATGTTCTTTGGCCTCCTGAATTTAAAACAAGACATAGAAAAATAGATACTTTATTATTTTTATTTGAAATCATAAGTTTTCTTAGGCAATTTTGAGTAAAACAAAATTAACACAAAATACGTATTTTACGCTTAATAAAAACGAGTATTATAAAAAGAAATGAAAATAAATCTATGCGAAACGAGGATCAAAATAGTAAATTTTAAAACAATTCACTATGCACAAAGCGGGCTTTTCGGGGCAAGTAGCACATACAAAAGATGATTCCTTGCGCTTTTTGTTTTTTGTGAATACACGGCAAGGTTTGGATGGAACGGCTTTCTTAGCAGTGGGTGGTAGCTTTTCCAGATAATGGAAATTTTGCAACGGAACCCGTGCACCTTCGTGAGCCAATGGATGACTCGCAACAGTAGCAGGCGTTCGAGACGTTTCAGAGGGCCCTTCTAATGACTGCGAAGGTTCTTGTAAAGACAGTTCGTACCCTTGGTCAAATAAAGCCAAATCTGCAAAATGACAACTTTGAGGAAAAAGGTTTAAAGATTCGTCGCGCGGAATTAATGAATATCTTTCTTTTCCGTAAGAGTACAATAACCAAATTTCAGTTATAAGTTTATGAAAAAGTATTTAATTAGATGGGAAATATTGAATTTAATTAAATGCAGTATTTTCGGAAATTATGTGACGCAAGTCTACATACGTCTTTGTTTTACGAAGTTTCATCGATTGCTTGTACACATACGTCCCTATTTTAGGAAAGTCCACGTGAACTTGCGTCTTTTTTTTACAAAATTTAACAATAATGAGGGGTCGCATGTGCAATAATATCATCAGTTTTATTTGAAAAACGTTTATTTCGACTTATCTTTTTAACAATTTCGTCAAAGGGTTCCGCAGCTGTTACGAAAAAATCCTCTGTCTTTCGTGAGTGCAACCTGTGTCTCTCGTCTCGGCGTCCATGGGTTTTTTTTCTAATAGGTGCCGGCTACGCATTATTGCATACAAGACCATTTATATGGTGGCCACCAATTTCAATTAGACCCTCACCTTCGGCACTCAATGGGTCAAAGAAAATAATTTATTATTACTATACTATTCAAATAAATAAAATTGAAATTTAAGAAAACTGAAAAAAATGCTGATTAAGGGGTACCGTGTTTTTGGCGCATTTATTGCATTAATTTAAACTCGTGCTGTATCATTACTAGCAATGCTATAGCCCTGAAATTCATATGTAAGATATTTGAGGATTCACTCTAGCGACTAGTATTTTTCGAAACACGATTACTTATAGTTCGCTCGATAGAAAAAAAATCCAAAGTTGTCTCTAAAATATAAATTAAACTCGTAGTACGACGCTAATAGGAAGGTCATGACTTTTTGAATGTTAATAAAACAAGATTTTTTCTAGGGCGTAGTCTGGCTACATTTTTAAAATATGTATTTGTTTTAGTAATATGCATGATGAAAATACCCAAAAACACGCGCAGTCCAACCAACCTATCTTGAGCCATCGTGCCTCCCCCAAAGGACCCCGCGCCCGATTATCGCCCACCCAAAATCGATTAGCGCGAAAAACGCGGTACCCTTTAAATGTAACGTAAAGCCAACGACTACGTTACTTTAAATATAATTTAGGAAAATTCGGGATATCTTCAATTATAACTAATCATCATCATTTCAACCGTAGAATGTCCACTGCTGTACATAGGCCTCCCTCGTTGATACCCAATTATTACGGTTGGAAGCGGCTTGCATCCACCTTGAACATGTGATCTTTACCAAATCGTCCGTCCATCTCGTTGGTGGACGTCCCACGCTGCGCTTGCTAGTCCGTGTTGTCCGTGTTGGGGTCGAAAGTTTTAGAATGGAGACCACGGACAATAAAAATTGGCGATTAGTGATAACACTAATATCACGTGAGACATCAGTTTCGTGCGTTCATATGTAGATAGATAATTGGTTAAGCAATAAACACATAACATTGTCCATTTAAAGTGCTATACTTAGTAGATTTTTGATTGTGATTTTAATCATGAAAGTCTGTATTATGAGATGTATTTCATGGAGCAACTCCAATAACGTCGCTGATTGTACTAAACCGAGAAACTGTATACCCCAGCGGCCTCTTACGATTTACAACTAGTATACTCTGAAAAAGATTGTAGTTTATTTAATCAGACAATAAATACTTTTCGGAAGTCCATATCAATGAACAAAAACCATTTTACCTTATTAATCCGCAACCAAACGTGCAAGACTGCTACGCCTGTGCCCCATATGTCCTCATGCCAAAACCCACATTCCTACCGCCTCCACAAAAATTGACATAAGTATCTCAGACACCAACACCTCAATTAATTTTTTATTCTTAAAATTAAATACACCAAACACGACCGTTCCTTATCCCAAAAAATAACGTAGGTACCTACTAATTAGTAGACTTTAAACAAAGGGATAATTTATATTTATTCTAACACATTCACTACCACACATATATACGTATATATGCGTTTGCGTGAAATTCGCCTAGTGCCGCTGTCATAATTTAGCAGTCATTGGAACGTACATATGCGTGCGTACCTGGCGAAGGTTAGGAGTCTAACGACCGGTAGAGGTACATTAAAGTAATGTCAAATACCAGATATTGGTAAAAAACACGATGAGTAACGCTCGACTTTTAAATACGTGAGCGATCACAATCATTAGCACCAATGTAGTGCTGAATTAATGATTGTTTTTACGATGCAATGATGATCCAGCAAACCAGCAAAAACAATTTGAAATTATATGCAACTAATAGGTAGGTACATTTTTTTGAATACCTAAATTGTTAACACACACAAAACAACAAAAAAACGCGCCGTGTTATCGTTTGACAGGTCCAGTAATTAAAGTATCCCATTTCCGAAATTAATTTATTTCATTAGATATTAAATCACACACCTCATGCCAAATATAAAGTAAAGACGGAGTTCTGCGAACGGTAAAGTGAGGCCGGTAAAACTACGCCTCGCCATGTGTGTACTGTACTGTACAAGTGCAATGGAACTCCGCCTAGCAAACTAGTTAAACGCACGAGGCAATGCCAAATTTTAGCTAGTTTTACTTGGTTATTCGCAGAATTCCGTCTTTATTTTTTATGTCCGAGTCACACAAACACATACAAAACACTAGAAAATATCATACATTATTGTGTATACAGTTACTTTCGTATACTTTACGTAAGTATTACTGAAACTTTTAGAAGTAAAGTCCAATTTGAATACTCTTTTTTTCAAATATGTTTGGGCTTCGTTCTTTCTCCTGTTTAGCTCTCTAACGTAGACTTTGACACATTGTCCGGCCACTTTTTTTTCTCCCCAACACGACAGGTCCGCGACCAAGTCCTTTACTCTATATTTACAACCAATCGAAAACTCGTAGTAGTTGAGAAACAGGCTTGTGAACTATTTCCATTAGTACACGTAGTTAGTACATCTTAGTATTTCTAGAGTAAAAAATTGAACTGAATCGCTCCGAAATACTCCGATTGACCGACCAGCCAAGCGCCAACCGAATCAAACTGAACGATTTTTGATTGGTGAATGGAGTTTGAGTGAGATAGCCAAAAGAAATGGACTGTACATATTTTGGAACGAGAAAAGACCGAAATGGTACATTTGGCCGATTGTAGTAGTTGGGAGCGATCCGTTTGATGAATGAACGAACACGCACAATTCTATGTGTAAGTAAACGGAGGTTTTTTTTACACTATTGTTATCTAAAGTACATTAAGATCTATTTACGACTGGATTTCCTTATACCTTTCTTTTCCTTCTTTATTCGCCATGGGTAGTACTTTCCACAGTCTGGTTTGATATAATTTGCCGGCACATGATTGTGTTTCAAGTCATGGAACACTATGGATCCCGCGACATTGAATCTCACTCTAGCAGGGCAAGCTGTAGTGTTCTTCGTATGGCAATGCCAGTAACGGTTGTCGCTGGTGGTCTGAACGAAGATATGTTGCTGCATCAGCAACGCAGGCCTCTTCCGGTTAGCAAATACAACATACGTGTAGGATAAGTCTGAAAAAATAAACTAATAGTAGTAATGTTGGAGGAAGATTATGTTGCATTTCTACAGATTTGTAGCAAGGCACTCGAAAAATTATATATTTTACATGAATATCTTTTTAACAGCCTACAAAAATCCACGTTTACAATACAGTCATTAGGCCGGTTCTATTGTACGGGTGTGAAACTTGGACTCTAAGGTTGAAAGAGGAAAACAAACTCTTGGTTACGGAACGTAAGATTTTGCGAAAGATTCTGGGTCCAACGAGGGACGATGACGAAAATTGGAGGCGAAGGTTCAACCGGGAAATAGAGGAACTAGTGTCTGAGCCGAATGTCATCGGGGAAATAATGGCTGCCCGACTTCGATGCCTGGGGCATGTGGAAAGAATAGGAGAGGATCGAGCTGCCAAAAGAGCGTATCTTGGGCGACCATCCGGACGACGTCCGGTGGGTCGACCAAGATACCGCTGAAAAGATGAAGTTGCTAAAGATCTGAAAGAGCTGGACGTGACCGATTGGTCAGACTTGGCACAGAGCAGGAAGGAATGGCGCACTTCGATGTCGGAGGCCAAGATCCACTTCGGGTCGCTGAGCCAGCGAAAGTAAGTCAGTAAGTAAGTAAGTAAGTATCATTTTAACAAAATGGATCATATACGCCAACACAATGCGGCGGTTGCTGCACTCTGATTGACCAGTCAACATCAAGCAACAAGTAGATATTACGATCGATATCTACAGTATATGTTTCGTCATTGCGTCACATGGTAGATAAAGTTTTTAATAAAAAAAAGTTGGTATGTAATCATAATTTTAATAACTATATAAAATGACTTTTTCTAGGGGAAAAAGTAAAAACTAGCGCTAAAAACTATCAAATCAACAATGTGATGTCACTAAGTAATCTCTAGCCCCTTATTCCAACTCTTGTTAACTAATTATTTGGGCTAATTTCTATTTTGTTCTATGTTTTGACGTTCTTTAAAATGGAAAATTGTATGTGGTTTCTGCACAGATTCACGAACTTTTTCGATCCTGCAAGGAGAAAAAAAAGTGTCCCAAAACATCCATATAATTTTTGATTCTTCCATTTATAGTTACAGACATGTAAAGTCTATGAAAAATGGTAACTCAACGGAAAAAAAAACTTGGGTCACATTTTTTGTCTTAGTAGGTTAGAAAAAGCTCGAGTGATTCTCAGCAGAAATCACATAAAAATGCCAAAAAAAATTGCAAAAATTGACCAATTTCGCAATTTCTCATTTCATCAGTCATTTTGACATTAGTAATTGTCACAAATAGACAAAACATAATTGGCTGCAACTTGTCAGCAACTTTTATAGAAAACTGGGTTACTCACTCACTGGGTGTCTCACTTTTACATATTTTCCGGTTGACGTTTTAAAGTACCGCGGAGCTGGATGGTTGTGGGTAAGTTTGTGAAAAACTATGTCTTTGTTGTCATTGAACCGTAGTCTAGCCTGACATCGTGTGCGCGTGCGCGTGGTACAGCTCCAGTAACGGTTATCTTGGTTGGTCTGCCTGAAGGTGAACCCTCGGAGCGTTAGAAAAGGTTTCTTCGAGTTTGTTACTTCGATGAACTTGTAAGTGAGGTCTGAAGGAGAAAAATATGTTGAGTGGTAGGTATCAGGAGCATTGTTTTTCTTTATAGATAGTGATTTTTGTTTACTTTAGAGCCGCTTAAATGTTTAAGGGTTAAAAAAATTAAACCATTAACCCTGGGTTATGCGTGACAGTTCCATACATTTTGACACTACATAACCCTGGGTAAGCAGGTTTGTTAACTGTGGTTGGTGCTTAGAGATGTTAGCCAAATGATGTTACAAACTTTATAAAGAAGGATAACAATATTAACACGATATGAGAATTACAATTTGACAGGTAGTGTTGTGACTTAGGTAAAGACGGCAAATCACTGTCGGTTCAAAAGAATGACGTAAGCCTCACCAGTAAAATTTACAATCATAGATTCCTGCTGATTTACTGCACTACAATGTTGTGTAAGACAGCTGGTGGAGTTATAGATACTTCTCTCAAAATTGTTTCCATAAACAGAAACCTTTTTCTTTTTCATATGTGTTGCGATGCGACTGACGGCATTTTTATGAAAATTATCTGTTATCTATTTTTTCTTGGTTCATAGTGAAAATTCGCTATTTTCTTTGTAACCCACTTATTTAATACTAATAAATACTAATTAATAGTCGGGTCATAGCTTACTCTACAAGATGTATGGATTGTATGCTAATATTTATACATCTTTTCGAGTTACCGGTTTTTGGCTGCGACTTGGTCCGTGCAGAAAACTTTGCAATTTGTTTATGTCGGGATAAAAAGGATGCTATGTCCTTGCCCAATATCCCAGCTATCCCGATGCAAAGATTAATCCAATATTAGCTGAGAGTATGAATAAGTAATAAATGTGGGTAAACTAGTGTCATAGGCCAAAAAATGAAACGAATAAAATTAAATTTAATAATTTATTTTGCTTTTGACATGGTAAAAGTGGTATTATGTGTAGGGCTATTGTGCTGTTGCATGTCTATCGAGATGACATTGACATACTTACATTATTTTATTTCTTCATTATGAATTGATTTGTTAAATATAAAACGGGCAAAGACAACCAGAATAAAGAGATTGATAGACGTGTAAGATTGGAATGGGCAGCCTTCTCAAAATTGAGTTTCGCCTACTAAATAAAGATTAATCAAAAATCCTAAATCTCAATAAATGATATTGTTATGCTATGGATTTCAAACTTTTTGCATTTCACTTTCTAGTTACAGGCTCGCACTGTTGCAATTCCCAAGACGATCCCATAGTGGCTATGGGTATGAAAGCGGTGCGTGCTCTTGGTATCAATCTACTTTCAGAGCAGGACATGAGTGGATGAGAGCTAACTTTGGGGGCGGCAGGCGTAAGTTTTACGTTACTTGACAATAAAACAAAAATGCACATATTTCGTAATTGTATGTATATTTTGACATTGGTAAACCTTATACATCTCTAATTCATTTATTTCACGGTGAAAGCATTTTACACTTCAAGTGAACGTGAATGACAAGTAAAATAGATAGTTTATTAAAATTTTGTTACATAATAACACATAAAATCTATTATTTAGGACATACTCCATAGAGGTTAGTGAAATATGTAGAGTGCACATACCTCTAAGAATTGTAATATTACTTAATTAAAACTAGATGTGATGACAATAAATGGTTTCGGTAACCATATTTATTTGTTATCTTATAAAATTTATGTATGAGAATATATTTCTACGATGAATGAACTAAAAAAAAACATTGAAAATGCCGGACATCGATTTCTTTTATGAAATCACAAGAGCTCTTGCAGTGCAACTGTTAAAACTGTTCGTAATAACGTTTGAAATCTTGTTAACAATATTTAATAGTTTATTAAATATTGATTTGATTGTTTAACAGTTTCGAGTAAGTATCTAATTTTAGGATAGTTCCACGTTAACATCTGGATGTCTTTTCATAAAACTATCAAGCCAATGTCTACCCGGACGGTTGTTTTTAAATGGTGTCTTTATATTCTTTTCTTCCACAATATTTTTCACTGTGTCCAATAAATGTCTTCGTCTTATAGGTAAACCGGCTCTAGCTTCATCTTTAATCCACTCCACCAAGCACTTCTCTATATCTTCAGGCAAATATGTCTTAGGGCCCATGCGGCACACGCGTGGTGTTTTCCCACTAACTTTATTAGCTAAAGTAACGCGCGGAATACCAAACTTTCTTGCAGTGCTTAAAATGCTAGATCCATTTAAGACTTCCGCGATTGCAAAATCCACATCTTCCTGAGAATAGTTCGCGAACAGACGACTGGGACGCTTTCCTCGTTTGGACGTTTTGGGCATATCTGAAATGAAATAACCTATTGTAAACAGAGTTACAGTTAATAATTTACAAAAAGTTATCAATTACAAAAAACTACTTTCAGTGCCGACTAAAATTGGTACAAACTCTGCTATTAAAATGCAAAACTTCGTTTCGGTCTTAGATTTGAGGAAAAGTTACGTTACTAAAATTATATTTTAATTCTAATAATAAGTATAGTCGTTGCAAATCACGAAAGTGAGCGGGGTTTACTCGTGATTGAACGTGTATATAAAAGTATATAAGATTTAATGTTTGCAAGCTTTGTGTTGAACATTTCTTTTTTTATGCTATATTTATACACGATTACGCTGTCACGCACACTGTGACAGTTACACTGATAGGTGCGTGTTTACCACAAGTAATGCCCGCACGACTTCGTGACTTGCAAGAAATACTGGGTGACCTTAGCCTCTGGACAAATACTACTGGTTTAGCAAGATATTTAAAACCAAACTGCAAATTATCATAACAACCAGTCCAATATTTACCGAAAAACTAACGGTTTTCAATGTATCACTTTGGAGGAGCCTGTTTATTTGGATGATACGATTTCAGATTTTTTTTTTGTTATCTTGTCTAATTAAGCAAATAACTATTTTACGATATTGCTAAGTATCAGTCTTATCCATGGTTTCATTGTTTGTCCAGAGGCTAACGTCACCTTGTATACCTATTCGTACGTAGACAGTCCTTAATTTACAGGGAAAATAATACATACCATATATTATTACACAAGTATATTGTGTATTATCTATAAATAACACAAGACCGAAGCGAAAAAGTTCGGATAACTCACGTCTATGATCGAGTTCAGTTTTTCGCTATGAGTGAGTCTCACGGTAGTTTTATGTTCAAAATACAAGACCAAGACAGATGGGTGGCGGGATAACTTGACACGTAGGTAAAAATTTAACATCAAATTTTAGACATTTTTGTAAAGGTTATATAGCAGCAGTGATACTTCGTCGGTTAACCACTTAGACCGCCTGAATTACATTTTTGCTAGTTTTTTTGGCAATTCTTCATTGTTACCCTCTGACTTGCACACTAAGAAATATCTTTTGTAAACTTTTGGCACATTTGGGGTCCCAAATCATACATCTTTTTAAAATCTAGATGTAAAATGGTTTCGGTAACAATATTTGTAATTATTCGTTATCTTATAAAAACACGGTCACGTAAGTTTTTTATTTATGTGGATATACTTATTACTCATCATATCATCATCATTTTAGCCGAAAGACGTCCACTGCTGAACATAGGCCTCCCCCAAGGCTCGCCAAACAGATCGGTCCCGCGTCATCCGCCTCCAACGCGATCCCGCAACCTTAACCAGGTCGTCGCTCCATCTTGTTAGACGCCTAACTACACTGCGTCTTCCGGTCCGTGGACGCCACTCGAGAACCTTTTTGCCCCATCGGCCATCAGTAGGATATATTACTACGACAACTGAATTAAAAAAATATATATTGAAAATAACAAACATCGATTTGCAGTGCAACTGTTAGAACTGTTTGTAATAATGTTTGAGATCTTCTAAACAATATGTAAAAATAATAATATATTTTTTTTTATTAATGAATCATCATTTACTTCATAAGCTTTGGACCAATTTTTTTGTAAAGAAGTAGATGAATTAAGTAACCCTATAAGAAATTTATTAATAAAAAAAAGGGAGAGAAAAGGATACAATAAAATCAGATCCATAGCGTAGGCTTCATCAATAAAAAAAAAAACATTTTGTTTCATAGCAACAGATCGAGATCCGCAACAGGCTTCGTCAGCTAAATAAAAATATAAAATCCGCTAAAAGCATCGCATAGCATTCAATATTGATTTGTTTGTTTAACAGTTTCTCGAAATTGTACTGATATTTACTCGTAAATATCAAATTTTAGGACAGTTCCACGTCAACATCTGGATGTCTTTTTATAAAACTATCAAGCCAGTGTCTACCCGGACGATTGTTTTTAAATGGTGTCTTGATATTCTTTTCTTCCACAATATTTTTCACTGTGTCCAATAAATGTCTTCGTCTTATTGGTAAACCGGCTCTAGCTTCATCTTTAATCCACTCCACCAAGCACTTCTCTATATCTTCAGGCAAATATGTCTTAGGGCCCATGCGGCACACGCGTGGTGTTTTCCCACTAACTTTATTAGCTAAAGTAACGCGTGGAATACCAAACTTTCTTGCAGTGCTTAAAATGCTAGATCCATTTAAGACTTCCGCGATTGCAAAATCCACATCTTCCTGAGAATATTCCGCGAACATACGTCGGGGACGCTTACCTCGTCTGGACGTTTTAGGCATATCTGGAATAAAATAACCTAATGTAAACAGAGTTACAGTTAATAATAGATTAATGAAGGTGATACCGCGCTAAATCATGTACATATGGGCGGAGCAACTGATAGCGCGAGGGGCGCTTCCCCCGCTCCGGGATATCGCGCGACCGCACACATAACCCCACATATTCGATACACAGGAAATACAGTTGATAGGAAAAGATACAAAAAAAATCATCGAATAGTAAGTATTCTTTTTATTACGAATAATAGAGCCAATAAAATAACTGTGATAGTTAAGAAATCTTACTAATATTATAAACGCAAAAGTTTGTACGGATGCATGTCTGGATGTAGGAATGTTTGTTACTTTTTCACGCTAAAACGGTTTGGCGGATTCTGATGAAATTCGGCACACAGATAGTTTATAACCTGGATTAACATATAAGATACTTTTTATCCCAGTTTGCAAACAGAATCGCGGGCAGCAGCTAGTAAGTAATAATAACAAGTAACAACAAAGCCAAGTTTAGACGAAATTATAAAGTAAAAAAAGTATTTTTTATTTGTAATTATTAAATTCAAAATTGCGGTTATAAAAATGGGAGTTAACTACACCCTATTCATTTATAATGATAATATTTACAAGCATCTATTTTATTTGGTCGACACATAAACTTACAATCATCATGCAATTTATGTATCTCAATATTATAGGTACCCTGAAACAATCCAATTTTGCCCTTAATGGATATTTTGCCCGCCGAGTCAAATATAAGCTAAAATGTAAATATAACAAAATACTTAAAACAGCATTTTAGTAACATTTGTTTGTAACAGTAGAAAGCAGGTTATATTTATGACCACACTACGAATTGTATTTGGTTCCAACTTCATTCAGTTGGCTGTTACATCTTGTTGAAGTGCCAGTATGGTTTGTTTCGGGCGAAACGTGACTCCAGTATTTTTAAAATATTGACAAATGACTATTTGTTTTTGTATAATGTAAACGTAAGTTATCAGAACATTAACCTAATGCTTTCTATGCAGTGAGTAGCTTAAATTGTAAATTATGATGCTGGGCAAATTAAACTGCAACCGTAGCCAATCCAAAATCTGCCAATTTTGCCCGCTCTAAAATATGTACTAGGGTTGTAATTATTTCATTTCACTTTGCTTGAAAGCACGGACGCAAAAAATGCTTCATGACCTCAATTGGGGGCACCCGGACAGGAAAGGTAAAGGTGTTAATTGTGTATAGTCTACGAGTTCGCGGTACGGTACCGCACAACCGTTCATACAAGTTAGAATACTTACCTATTACATCCGTCACCGCCACCGCACCGCCACGCCTCCGCTATCTGTGCGTTTGGAGCTAAAGGCATAAGTGAAAGTGGAAGAAAGATAAAAGTATTTTGCTTTCGTTAAATTATTTATTACAGTTTAATGTATTGTCCTGTCGCAGTTTTATAATATTTCGGAGGTCGATGATTATGAACTAAAAAACATTTATCGATTTTGTCGTTTTCATCAAGAAGAAGTTTCGCTTTGCAGCGGCTCGAGATCTTGCTCGAACAGTTCCACCATCTGCAGAATTTATTGACCCTAGAGAAAGTGTAGTCATTCACCATAAGAAGGTTTGAGTTTCCTCTGGGACTAATAATAAACTCCATCTGGATGTCGTCTGTGAAAAAAAATAGAATATGTATATGAATATATATATGAATAGTGGAATGGTCGTACCGATTAACTTAGCAGATATACCTGGGTGCGCTTCCACCTAAACGGGGCGGAACGAAAAATTGCAGAGACAATCTACCACTTAGCTGAAATCCATACCACATTGTCGAATAACAGAGGGGACCCTCTGACAAGAAGTGGATGTCAACTCACCTCTCGGCCTTATATACGTCCCTCTCAGAAAGAGAGGGCCTGGGCTGTAGTTCACATGCGAGCCCAGTGGGGATTGGAAACTTCACAAACATTGAATTTCTTGGCAAATATGTGCAACTTTCCTCGCGACGTAATCCTGACCCAAGTCTTTTCATTCTGAGAGGAGGCCTGTGCTCAGCAGTGGGACGTATAAAGGCAGAGATGATGAATATTAAGAGATTATTTCAACACTTTTTGAAAGCCCGGATACTTTCGGGCAGGTAGAGTTGAAATTTATTTCACAACGATACGACGATGTAGCCGTTAAATTTACCCATAATTTCCCTAGCCGGATCAGGCGGATTTTAGTTATTTTTTATTGTAAAAACTTAGGTTACTAACTTTTTACAAATATTTTTCGCAGTTATTTGTAAAAACTACAAATTTTACGAGAAAAACGAGTATTTGAGTCCGTCCTCCCTTAAAAATATACATTGAGCTGTAGTTTCATATTTTTATTTTTCATCACCAATTCTTTCTCAATACCATCAATACCAAATTTACAACTCACACAAATAGAAAAATATATATAAATAAATGGTATGACGCCACTTTATCCTTTTCTAGGTTTATCTAGGTGTTTCTAAATTTTTTACAGAATATCGGCAAAACACACTACATAACTAAACTAACAACTAAAAAAAAAAAAAAAATTTATTCTGTTTATTGCAATTAATGTTGTAACAATTTTCTCATACTTAGTTACAATCTTTAAATATTTAAGATTATTATAACTAAGGAAATAGAAGGAAGAAGGAAGGAAGGAAGGAAGGAAGACATTTATTCACTTTTACAAGACACACAAATACAAGAAAGTACACACAAATTCATACAAATAAACAAGGTTCACAAAACAACGAAGTAATAAATACACAGATGTGCATGTGTGTCCATAAACACGAAATACGAAATAAACGAAATAAAATAAAACTATTACTATTACTAGTACTAGTACGGTCAGCGCCACAAACAAGCGACCACCTCTGCACCCCGCCACCATGTCATCCCATCATGTATAACGACTGAAAGCGACAAGGTACCAAGGCGCCTACTCCTTCATGACGCTGACCGTACTGTCAAGTTCACCAATATCCGCACCGCCAACATCCCACAAATATCTATACATAGACCCTATTATGGTAACATAAGGTCCATGTACAGACATCCATGAAAGGCCGGCGATACACATACCGGCGAACCAGACTGTACATTTATTACCTAGATTTAAGCAGCCTTATAATAAGTAAATACAGCATATGATGATGTCTTAAATACTGTAATTCTCCCATCAAAAACTATCCAAACATTTACATTTCTGTATTCAAAAACGTTAGTCTAGTTTGTATTACAATGATAGATTAATAAAAATGTTTTTACTATTTTTCTTATTTGTTAGGTATAAATAAACCACGTTCCTTTTAATTCGAAATTGGAATGATGAACTTGAAAATACACTCCCGACAGATTTATATAGTAGAGGTACGTGTTTCATCCGTGAGATACCTACGAAAGTTTAAGGCACCTCGTTCGCTAGACGGCCACGACCACGATGAGAGGCCGCAACGACCAGATTAACTGAAGCCCTACACACACACACACACACAGACGACGGGTGCGGGTCGGTAGCGGGCCGGATCGGGAACGCGACGGGCCTATTTACATGGCGGTATATGGACGACATCACACTGACGGCGGGCGCGGGTCGGGCGCGGAACGGGCTGTCTTTGTATCGCGCTGCCTTAGCTGGCACACGCCGCCTCATGTCAAAGGATGCCTCTATTTTTCACAATAAGCAGGTACAGTAATTCCTCGTCCGTGTCCAACTCTTCCGACATCTTTAAACACACTGCCTCTCGATAGCCGCTGCGGGACCGTCGCGGACCTGACCCGCACTCTGTGTGAATACAACGAACCGCGCGGCTCAAGCGTCGGAAACGACCCGGCCCGCTCCCGACCCGCACCCGCCCTCTGTGTGCGTTGCGCTTAAAGAAACCAACGCGCAGACATGACACTTGCCATCGCGTTCACTATTTCTTTCTGTCAAACGGTATAAGATGATAGAAAGAAAGAGAAAGAAATGGAAAAGAATAAATGGATGGATGGAATGGAATGGGAAAGATATGGTGAAAGCGATAGCAAGCCCCCGCGGGTTAAACAATATGGCCTCTGGTCGTAGTGGCTACTGGTCGTGGCCGTCTATAGTCCGACAAGCTCGTGCGCGACCCTCCGCGGAACTCTGTCGCAGTCAGCGTTTGCCGCACTTATTAAAATTACTACTTATTATTAGCAGAGGCTCCCTGCGATAGGGTTCCGCCGAGCGCCGCGCACGAGCTTGTCAAGGTATAGTGCGCGAGGTGCCTAACAGTAAGTTGGTGAAAAGTTTTAGGTCTATAACATTCTTACGACAGTGCCATCACCAGCTCTGTAAAGCGTGGGAGGTTCATGATTGTGGTTTAAATAGCACGACTTAATGGTTCTATCAGCGGCTAAGCCGACCGAAGCCTTACAACCCAGTTTATTTTTCTTCGAGCAGTAGAACCGGCGCTGGCTCGCCCCTTGCACTGAGAAAGTGTGACCGTCAACCAGGATGAGATCATTTTTGCCTTTGCCTGATGGTAGAGTTTGGTATCCTGGTCCGATCCGATCTGAAACGTAGTAAAAAGTTAAGTCCCGATAAAGACCTATATTCTGACCACCAAGGTGTAACACTCTCAGAGAATTATATGAATAAGATATTTGTCGCAGGGGAAACATGCAAGCCTCATGGTAAGCAATAACCACCGCCTAAGAACTTTTTTAAATATATGAAGTTGGTTAAATGATAATAACATATACGTACTATTGCTACTACTACTTATAATTTATTAATTGAATTAATATATTAAACTGTGACTCATCATCTAATCTAATATATAAAAATCTCGTATCACGGTGTTTGTTACCGAACTCCTCCGGAGCGGCTTGACCGATTTCTATGATTCTCTTTTGCCTGTATTCGGCAGGTCTGAGAATAGGCCGTAGGCTATTTTTTATACCACTATTCGCCGCAGACGGAGTCGCGGGCAAGAGCTAATCTTCTTCTAATATATAAAAATCTCGTGTTTGACCGATTGACCGATTTTTATGAAACTTTTTGTTCCATGTTCGGTAGGTCTGAGAACAGGTCGTAGGCTATTTTTTGTACACCTACCCTTATTCTTCGCAGACGAAGTCGCGGGCAATAGCTAGTAACCGTATAAATAAATAACAAAGGTGTAAAGGTGGATCTTGTTGTAATCACAATCTAAGCAGCTAACAATTAGCTTTTTCGTTTTAATTTTACCGTACTCGGGTAAAACAGTGAACTTATTTACCTGCTAATAAAATGTTCATACAACATGACGGTAAAAAAGTATGAACTCAATGAAATGTGTTTAACGAAATTAGTTTAATTTACAAAGCTCACACACAGCAATTGGTTTCAAATTCTGATTTATGTAGGTAGACATGTGAAAATTAACGTTTAGCATTGTTTCAGCATTGATTCTTGTTCTTACTTATTTCTACACATTGTTTCTTCGGCGGGCAAGATACTACTGAAACTCCGCAGTCCGCACTAAATAGCAGGCACACAATTTTGTAATTTTGCGAAATATGCAATCTTGTACATGTTGTGATAATAAAACAGTTACTTATATTATATACAATCCCCATGTTATATCAAACAAATATTAATTCGGTAAAGAAAAAATACATAGTGCTCTGTACATATATAGGTAGAAGGATGGGGCTCTAAAACCACCGTATTCAGTGTGTTACGAAAATCAAAGTTTTTATTTAGATTACATAGTATAGTATAAATCTTCCCAGGTGAATTTTTCGCTTCGAGCCATTACATTAAATTTGAACCTTAATACTATGACGATACCGTTTGTTTTGAAAGATAAGGGCTCGAAGCGAAAAATTCACCTGGGAAGATTTATACTTATACACATAGGTGGCCATTGGGGGTTTTGGTTGACGGAGGATATATTATTATTAGCCGATTTTCGTAACATACAGAATATAAGAAGTGGTTCAAACTCAGAAATCCTTTATCTGTTACACACGCACACGCACACACACACAATCAAATTTACAAGAAAAAATAATAACGCTGATTTGCCCTTAGTGCGTACGGTCGGCCTCAGTAGTGGCTGGACTAGTGGACATGGACACTTAGTATTTTGTCACTTTCAATAACGTGACATATTTCAAACTTCAACAAAGTACTAAAGTGTTAACTTGAACTGAACGCGTACGAAACGTTTTTAATGTCAAAAACTGTATTAGTGTAAGTTATTGAGCTCATAACAGAGATGTTTTTGTGTATTCTAGTGATTATCTTACATCTTTACATAACAACCACTTGCCGTCTTAAGATACTTAATAGGAGCATGATTATGATCAATCACTTCATATTCAATGCCTTCGTTCGTGTCCAGTCTTATGTACGCCGGACACCTCAAACACTTGCGCTTGGAGCACACCAACCGCCGGCTTTTTCCACGGTCGTGGTACGAAAAGGTGTGACTCTTGTACATAAAAAGAGATTTGCCGCTTGCCAATTTCATGATTTCAATTTTATCTGAAAGCAAACGTTTCGAATTAAGAAAGACAGTTCTATGCACTGATGTTAAAGCCAATTTCAATTATTGACATTAGACCTCGGTACCTCAATTTGTATTAGAAGAAACAAACAATTTTTAGACGCACAATATTTTATTATTATAAATAAAATGTTAAGAGCGTTAATACCTGCTGAGCTGGCAACGTTGCATTTTTGTTCGATTATTCCATAAAAATTGAATGAAAATGAAATATGTGGTCTATAAGAATTGTTCTTAATATATATATAAGTTAATGTGTCTACTGCAATAATTATTCCTGATAGACTTTTATTTTCTTTAAAAACCGTTAGGTAATAATTTGTTTGTTTTTAAAGAAAATAAAAGTCTATCGCGAATAGTCTGTGTCGGATTGGTTCCAACGGAAGACCAGCGTCGGCTGCAAGGCCGACAACATGCTGAGTTGGGACCATTTCGTGACAATATAAGTATCTGTTTCCGATTCCTCTTTTTGTATTTGGTGTTTCTTTTGTTCTTTGTCACGAATAAATGTTTTTCTTTCTTTCTTTCTTTCTTTTTTAATAATTATTGCAGTAGACACATTAACTTATATTAGAACAATTCTTATAGACCACATTTTTAATTTTCATTCAAATTTTATGGAATAATCGAGAAAAACTAACAAAAATGCAACGTTGCCAGCTCAGCATGTATAAACGCTCTTAAGATGTCAATTATTTTCAAATTACATGTGTACGAATTAGAACAGCAGGCTTATTGTCTAACGTTTCTGACGTTTGCCTTCGCAATCACTATTTCTTTCTGTCAAACGGTATCAAATGATGACAGAAAGAGATGGTGAAAGCGAAGGCAAGCGTCAGAAGCGTTAGAAAATACGGCCTCTGGTGTTAGTACAAATATGGAACTATAGCTAAACCGTTTAAATGAGTCCTCGCCTCGCCCGCGCGGTACAAGGGCTGGGGGATATGACGACAAAGTGGACCGAAAGAGGTGCGGGCGGCGAGCGCACCTCGTGTGCCTGCCGCCCGCACCTCTCTCGGCCCCCTCTGTCGTCAACCCCCGCCCTCTGTACCACGAGGGCGAGGATCATTTAAACGGTTTAGCTTGAGTAAAAAATAGTGTTCAGGAGACACATCGATAAAATGCACTTTATGGCACCTATTTGAATGTGAAATTTAATTAATAATTCCATTCAACTTTCGTAAGCACTAAACCTTAGATTAAAGAATAAACCTGAAACCGGGTATAAGCCAACAATAATACTCTCAAATAGTACAATATCATGTTTTGATAAACAATCATTCAGCGGATAGACCGTGTTGCAACTTTCGACGACTGAGATCACGAGTAGACGAGTCGACCGTAGAGGAGGACGGGGATACGATACCCGTAGCGCCGTTAATAGGGATGTTTCCTAGGTAAAAAAATAATAATTCTTATTAGTCCGTATTTTACATTATCAAAAAATATTAGACACGTAATTTTTCTTTTGACAATTAAACAAAAAATGACGAAGATATGGCGCGTTGAAGTTCCGCGTGACGAGGCGTGACGTCACTTGTTCCTAAAACGCTCATACAAAGTGTAGGAACAAGTGACGTCACGCGAAACTTCAACGCGCCATATCTTCGTAATTTTTTGTTTAATTGACAAAATAAAAAATACGTGTCCAATATTTTTTGATAATCTAAAAGACTGACTAGTTAGGAAAGTAGCCTATTGTAGACACACTTGTCTTGTAACCGTACGCAAAATTCTAACGCGGCTTCTGGTTTATTCTGTATTCTCAGAGATCGAAATTTTCACGGCAAAATATAAAGACCACTGTTGGCGTATGTAAGCGATTAAGAATTTCGTGGAGTCGGTTGGATGCGACGTGGTTCAAATGGTAGAACACCCGTTGGGGCGCATACCCAGGGGACGTGGGTTCGAATCCCACCGGCGCACCCGAAAAACTTTTTCGCTTTTAAATAAATATATAAGACTGTGGCAATCAAGCTAGTGTTGGAACCAATTTTTATCGATATCGATAGTTGTGCAAGAGCAGAAAAGAACGGTCCACTAAATAAAAAAACATATTTAATACAGAATTTTAGGTCAGGTGATAAACGCAACAGGCTAATGTTCAGAAATTAATGATTATCTACTCCTATCACTATCACAAACCAAATAAAACGTCATGTGCTGCTGTGTGTACTGACGCGGACTTCGAAGAAGAAATTGCAACTGTCTCTATATATTTTTTTACAAACCTGACCTAAAATTCTGTATTAAATATGTTTTTTTTATTTAGTGGACCGTTTTTTCTTCTATTGCACAACTATCGATATCGATAAAAAATTGGTTCTAACACTAGCTTGATTGCGACAGTCTTAATATTTTGCCGTGAAAATTCCGATCTCTGCTTATTACTAACTACACTTACCACTAAAAATAAAGCATTGACCAAGTAATAAGTTATCATGATAAAAAAATGAGTATTCGAATAGAGAGCGCTTAAGAATACATGAAAATTATTTCACGTTTAATCTACGATGATCGACCCTCTTATTCATAAACGCTTGTTAAGGTTATATGAACTTGGCACTATTTCGTCTTTGACATTTGCCGCTGCAAAACACAGACAAAACATGCATTTTCTTGAAGGTAACATGTTCATTCATATTTTTTTACGAATAAGAGGGTTAGTCATATTAGTCGACTAACCTTAATTAATCTTAATTGTCCTATATCAGTAAATATTAAAAAGCCATACCTATCTAGTAAAGTTAAAGCCCTCTTTACACGCTAGACAAGTCTTGGCTAGCATTTACAAGCTCAGGCGTGTGAACTGTGAACAGGGTGTTTGGCATGGCTGCAGGCATACGCTTGGAGGACTTATTTCCGGTCCAGTAGAGTGTCAATTTTCGAACACATATAAAAGGACTGGTGCGAAAAACGCTTGCCACGCAATATCTACAGACATCGTACGTGTCAGATACATACCGTGGCAGACACATACGTGGCAGACAAAGTGACATTCTTCTACAGTTTCTATTAACGAATTCATATCTATCGTAACACGACCGCGCAGACACGGGCCGCGCCCGGCCAGTATACGCGGTTCATGTCTGTACGTGTCTGTGGCTATCTCTCGGTCAGTGTGAATAGGGCAACGGAACCGTGCGTCTGACTTTCGTTCGTGACGACGGTGTCTTGTCGATGTCAGACGACACGGCACGCTTCTGCTAGAAGTGAATAGAGTCTGCCTCGGCACGTATCTGATGCGCTTAATGTCCGTAGATATGATTAAACAGCACCTTTCGGTATCTGACACGCTCGGTGTTTGTAGGTATGAATCGACCTTTAACAAGTTGACCGCTTGCAATGGCTGTGTCTGATAAACACTTGGCAAACCTCGGCAAGCGTGAAAAGGCGGCATCAGACATTTCATCACAAACCAGATCGGGCACGTTTAGGGCCTCTGCCATCATCTTTTACATGTCTGACATTATTTTGGTGATCGCTCTGCTTCTATATCACTAAACTGTTAACAATAATGGTCAAGGTGAAAAGGAAGAGCTTATACAGAGGGTACAGAAGTACAGTCACCAACACTAAATTTACCTACTCGTAACTAATTCCTTCAGCTTGTTACGATATGATTTTCCCTAATGGTCAGATAAAGTTATTGGTGATGGCACATCCTTCCATTTCGTATAGTTCCTTTTCAGATTCCTGTAAGACCGTGAATTCTTAATGACTATAGTTTTTGACTGATATTTTAAATAATAGTATCTTCACCATCAGTGATACGTCCAAGGAAATGGTCAACCGGTGTGCCGGGAGGAAGCAGTTCCAAACGATTGGGGACTTTAACATACGTGCCGTTAGGTGTTTTCATGTAGATAGGCGGTGGGTGGTTGTGACAGGTATCAGCAAAGGTGATGACCCCGTCATTGTCAAGTTTCAGCCGGGCTTCGCATTTGGTGCTGATCCTCCTGGAACATTGGAGACGATTCGTGCCGCGTTGGTGGTAGCAAAAGGTGTATCCTTTATACATGATGACCTTCCTCCCGCTGTTGAGTGTCAAAAATTCAGGTTTTTCTGCAACAAATATGTGAGTTAGTATCTATAGATACCGTTATAAGTATCCTTTTTGTAGTTTTTATCGGAATTAATCTATCATTCTTTTGATATTGTAAGATTAGGTAGCTCTAAAGGACAAATTGCTCCTAATGTTCAATTCCAATGGAAACGGGCCAGATTCTATAAAGGAATTCGAATAGTTGTTATTGTTCAAGTTAATTTGAAGATCAGAAAAAATTGAATGTTTTATATTTTAAAAAATAGTGACATACTGTGTCATAAACTACTAAATTAGGTGCAATTAGTTCTATAGAAATAATACTGCAAGGTGATATAAAATTACATTTAATAGCCCTTGTTTTTTCTAAGAGTTATAACATGGAATTAATACATATAATGTACACTTAGATTCTCTGAATCTGTACTTATTTGATAAGTATTGATCATAAAATATAACTATTATATTTCATGAGATCTTTATGACTACTTTTATAAGTATTCCGACTCAACTTAAATCGCCTATCTTTGCAGTATAAGCATAAGTTAATATAAAAAATAAACAATAATTCAGTCATACAGGAACTGGGAAGAGCTTTTAGTTTCATAATACTTATTTAGTTATATTATATAGTACAATAATTATTGGGAAGATCTTTCATTAATAATTTCATAACGCAGTCATGTCTACCTTTGAAAAAAAATATTGATTTACACTTAATCACTAAAATTAAACGAGCGACATCTAACTATTATGCTAGATTATACCTACTTCACAAATTTTCATTAGCATAAAAATAAATAAAACTCAACAATCATTTAACAACATAATAAAGAAATAATTTTCAATTAGTAGGTACCTAAATAACAAAAAAAAATAACGATGTGTATAATACTTATTATTAATCTTAACAAAACTATCACCTGACTACAGCGCCAATATAATAAAACACATTGATTTTAGACGTACCAGATGGCCTAGTGGTTAGAGAACCTGACTATGAAGCTTGAGGTCCCGGGTTCGATTCCCGTGTCGGGGCAGATATTTGTATGAAAAATACGAATGTTTGTTCTCGGGTCTTGGGTGTTTAATATGTATTTAAGTATGAATCTATCTATATAAGTATGTATATCCGTTGCCTAGCACCCATAACACAAGCAAATTGATTGTGAATTGTCCCGTGATTTTTTTTGCTTATTGCATTTGTTGTTTTTCGTCCATTATTCTCTTTTCCCTTCATGCATAATATATGTAGAACTTGAATGAGAATTTCGATAGCAAATATCTAGAACGCATGTCTTAATATCTAGAACGTTTTGAATGTTTACCTCGATTATCTTCAGTTTTACCTTCTATAACAGCGCTTTGAATCATCCCACAATTGAACCTCGAGAAACCTAAAGTTCCTAAGAAAAAAAGCCTACAAACTCTTTCTTTAACTTTATCCCGGTTCCTTAAATAATACGCTATCGTTCTTTTCAATCTTTTTTCGTCAGGATCGAATTTTACACATAATTCCTGTACGAACTTGCATCTATCTCCGTAACTTTTGCTCCAGAATTCTTTGTTAATCGCCTTTCTCAAATCTTCTGGAATTTTTGTATGGCACTTTCTATGACAGTTACTTTTCTTGTACGCTTGACAACCCGGTTTCACCTGATGTCTCTGTTGTATCACTTGATGTCTGAGCTCTTTTTCCTTTTTACGATTGCTAGCCTCTTGATAAGGATTAGTGGAAAATTTTGAACGTTTTCGAATGGCGACAACTTCGTCTTCGCTAGATGACAATGATGATGATGATGTTGATTCTCTTTTTATGAAGTCGAATATCATGGGAGTATTTTCAGTAGGATCTACGTTGAAGAAATCTGAAAAAAGAAACGATCTATTACCTAATCACTCGTATATCTTAGTTATAAAGGGTAATCATAAACAAGATATTAATGTGGTAGATGCTGACACAAAGATAGTTAAATGTTCTAGTATAATATATTATAATACGAACTGATTGTTATGACATATTTTATGTATTTAGATCAAAATAAAACGAGTTCTCTGATATTACCATTACAAAAATATGTACTTAATTAAAAGTACCTACTTACCTAATTTTGGTCTATATCAATTTAACGCATATTAAAATAAACAGAATAAAATAGTGTGTGCGTATTTTCTGGGTCTATATCGGATGGCATAAAAGTATTTTAGCCCTAATGTTGTATCGCATGACTACTTTCCCCCGAATATCGTATGGCATAATCATTGTTCCGCATAGTTTTTATTTGCCGAAATTGTTATTCCTAATGTTGTTTGTCCTAAATATTATTTGTCCTATTCTTTTTTGTGTCTAAGATTTAACTGTCGATTGATTAATGTGCATAATTGTTTTGTTCCTAATATTTAATGTACTAAAATTGTTTTGACTACAATGTCATTACTCATAAATCTCTATGATTATTTGGAGCGCAGAATCCATGGCATAACAGAATTCAAATATTATTGGGCAATCATCACGTGGAATTCTATCATTTATTGAATCAATTGATAGGGGCAGAAATTCAAAAACTGGTGTATGTGGAGCGCCTCCACTAGCTAAAAAGCGTAAATATACAGCGGCCAGTGATCGAACGAACAACGTTTATTAAATAAAACTAACTACAAAAAAAAGATTTCCTGATAGCCAGTAACATTACTTTGATGTAAACCTAGTTCTGATTACACATTAAAAAATTAAAGTGTTTTATTAACGAACCTAACCAGGCCAAAGAATGTTTGTTTGGAATGTTTTAGTGGTGACAGACGTCTAAGGGGTGCGGGGAAATGAGAGCCAGTAGATGAAGCCTCACTTCGCGGGGCTTCTATTTCCGCTCTGAGGGACAAAAGGTACCTAACGAACCTAACCAGGTTAAATTAGGCGTAGTTTGTAAGTTTTTTTTTAATGCGGGGGGCTTCATCCCCCCGTCCCCCTTTTCATTGTAGCTGTCATAGCAGAATTTAATGTTATTTTAGCCATTTTAATGATAGGCAAAATAATTGTTAGCAATATTACGTTTTAGATAATTCGATGTTAGAGTTATCAATATTAGGACGAACATCCTTTAGGATATTTAAATACGTATGCGCAAAAATGAATAGGACAAACAAGTAGTAGATATGCCATTCGACATTATGCCAAACATTTTCGGCAAAAAAAATAATGCGATACGACAGGCACCCGTATTTTATTATACTTATATCTTAATGTACTCCCCATCGGAAGTCTTGTGCAGTAGAGGAGGCGGATGGTTATGATTGTGGTTGGCATAAGCTACTTTTCCCTTAGCGTCAAACTTAATTCGAGCCAGGCAGCGCCCTCTAGCGCGTCTTGAGCAAATCAGAAGACGACCCGAAGACCCGTGATAAGAAAAAGTATAGTTTTTGCACATTACGACAGATTTGTTGTTCCGAAGGCGCAACGCGTAGCATGTGTCGTCTGTAACAGAAAAACGTAGGTTGATTAGAAAAGCATTTGATTATAGTTAAATTGAACGTAGCAAGAAATATTTTCACTACACAAACATTTTACAACTCAAAAATTTGATTGATTAACAAGTTTACTGTCCCCTAACATAAACACACACAAAGTCACTCTTCCAAATGTGCTTCCACAGATTAGATGCACGAGCTTGTCGGTGTGAATATACTGTTCAAAACTTTCGTGATTTTCACTCATTTCACTCACTTCATTTTCAGTCATAATTATTATACTAAACGGGACTTATCAGTGATAGTCTGACTACTTTTGTCGTGATACATTTGGTAACCATAAGTGTAGCCATTGACAGTGCACAACAGTGAACTTATAATAATAATAAATATTTTATTCATTTACTCAGACAATTCGTTCAATCGTTATTTGTCAGGCGGAAGGTGGCAGATGCCTTTGTCCTCTACAAGATATGCACGGGGAGTACAACAGCTCGGACCTTCTGCAGCACATTATGTTTAGAGTCCGCTCGCTGCACATCCCGCTTGGCCGCCCTGTTCGCCGTGCCGCTATCCGCCAGCCAGGCCGGCGGCGTACGCGCACCGCTGCGTCACATGTGTGTGTGCCGCGTAAAATAAAAATAAAGCAGTAGTCTCGGTCGATATATTCAACACTTCTTTGACTCAGTTTAGTAACAAGATTGGTAAACGCAATTGGCCATGGTGGCCTAGTGGTTTGACCTTTGGCCTCTCAAGCAGAGGGTCGTGGGTTCAAATCCCGGCTTGCACCTCTGAGTTTTTCGGAATTTATGTGCGAAATTACATTTGTAATTTACCATGAGCTTTACGGTGAAGGAAAACATCGTGAGGAAACCTGCATACACTTGCTAAGAAATTCAATGGTGTGTGCGAAGTTCCTAATCCGCACTGGGCCCACGTGGGAACTACGACCCCAAGCCCTCCAATTCTGAGAGGAGGCCTGTGCCCTGCAGTGGGACGTATATAGGCTGGGATGATGATGATGATGATGAAACGCAATTGAAGAGGAACCGTGGTTACTACTACGTAGCTAGCTAAACCTACATGCCTATAGCATTGGGTCATTTGGGGCTTGACGTCTCCCGCTGTTGCAGGTCAGCGTCAGATTATAGTTTTACTATACCTTATTGTTTTTTTTCTAATGTTTCTTTTCCTGTACATCACTGTTGGCTACTGATTGGGAAAAATGGTAGGATGGTTGTCGCGTTGTTGTCAGTGTAAATTTTTAGATATTGGAACTTTTCTATTGTTCATTTTATTTCGTTTTTATTTCTTCTCTAAAATCTTTGCAGCACACAGTGCCAGTGCCGAATTACATTAATACTAGGGGCGTTCAATAAAAAGTGAGAATGAGTATGTTATAAACAGCTTTTACTAAATGTCATTTTATTTTTCGACATAGTCACCTTTTAGCATAATACACTTAGTATATCTTTTTTCTAAACTTAAAATTCCATTTTTAAAAAAGGTCTCATCTTGAGTACTTAAAAAATCTTGTACTGCAGCGACTACCGCGTCGTCGTCTTCAAATTTCTGGCCTCTCAGGTATTGTTTCAATCTCGGAAATAGGTAGAAATCACTGGGAGCGAGATCTGGTGAATACGGAGGATGCTTAAGGATATCGAACCCAGCATCACGAATTGCAGCCATTGCAACGGCGGACTTGTGTGCCGGGGCATTGTCCTGGTGGAACAGCACATCTTTCGAGAGTTTACCTCGCCGTTTTTCGCGGATCTCATTGCGCAATGTTGCTATTTGTTTGGCGTATAATGTGCCCGTAATAGTGGTTCCATGCTCGAGATACTCAATCATTAATACCCCTTTACCATCCCAAAAAACAGAGCCCATGACCTTACCGGCAGATGGGCTCACCTTGAATTTCTTCGGAGTTGGAGATGATGGCCTTTTCCATGTCATAGACTGCAGTTTCGTTTCTGGGTCGTAATGATGGAGCCATGTTTCGTCCATTGTTATAAATCGCGCCAAAAAAAGTTCCCGGTCTTGCTGCACCAGGTTCAAAGCTTCTTGACAAATCTCTAGTCTAGTTTGTTTTTGCGTGTCAGTAAGCATTCTTGGTACCCAACGCGCAGATACCTTTTTCATACCCAAGCGTTCATGTAAAATATTATGCACGCTCTCCATTGAAATCTTTACATTTTCAGCAATAAAACGAACCGTGACACGACGATCCGCCAAAACTGAGTTTTCGACTCTTTTCACAATTTCTTCAGTTACTGCTGTAGTAGGGCGTCCGGAGCGGGGGTCGTCCATTGTCGATGTTCTTCCACGTCTAAATTCGGCGCACCAACGTGCGACTGTCGAATACGAAGGAGCATTAGACCCTTAAGTGTCCCGCAAATCCAAATTGACTTGGTCCGTAGAAAAATTTTTCAAACACAAGTATTTGATAACGGCACGCAGTTCAATTTTCTCCATTTTCGCTAACGTACTCAATAGCATTGCAAAGAAATTACCGTATATTTTTTTAAACAAAAGACAGTTACTTTTTTTTTTTCATAGCAATCAGCTAGATAGATTAGCTTTACCGGCCAGTATTTAATTTCGTAATATTAAAAGAGTTTGCATCTCATTCTCACTTTATATTGAACGCCCCTCGTATAATAATTCTCAGTGAAAGATGTTGAGGACGTAGATGCATGTTATTTAAAAGTATTTAAAAATAAGAACTATTATTGTACATCTGTTTCTATTTGATCTCCAAATCTTCTTTCAAATATACAAAAATCTCGTGTCACGGTGTTTGCACAAAACTACAGGTTCGAGAATGAAAACACAGCTACATCACAAAATACTATTTTATTTGAGAGTAGTAGAAGTTACAAAATTCTCAGATGTTTGAAGGTGTAACGATAAAAACATCGTACATCACGTTATGAAGTTGAGAAAAATATTAATAGCGCGATGTAGGAATCGGATGGGATCTGAGAGCGACATCTAATGAGTCGTTTTGAAACAAAATTAATAGTTTTGGATAATATCTGTTTACAATTTTAACACTGTGTTTGTGTACAAATGTGTTGGTAATAATTTTGCAATACATTTATAGATTAAAATAATCAAGAAATAAGTTACACTTTTCGTACTACTAGCGCCATCTGTTGACGGTTTGAAGTAAACTCAAATGTAAACAGAATAATTTGTGAACGGTTCAGTGTTTGTAACTGAACTCGTCCGAAACGTGTTGACCGATTTTTATGAAACATAGTATTTGGTAGGTCTGAGAATAGGTCGTAAGCTATTTTTAACACGCTTTTATTTATACTTAACTACCCCTATTCTTCGCAGACGGAGTCGCAGGCAACAGCTAGTAAAACTATAAAACCATAGTTACTTTCATTTTGCTAGTAAAAAACATACAGAAAAAAAAACAAAAAACAAAAAAAAAGATAGTTATCTACCTATGTATCTTAAATATCTTTATCCCGTACTTACGTGATCTGGATGGAATGTACAGTCGGAACAATCGTCCGCGAATTGGCACCATAGATTCGTCTACGACTACACAGTATCACCAGAAGTGTAAATTTTTTCCACATTATGAGGGTTTATACCTGCTGAGCTGACATGACAATGTTGCATTCTTGTTAGTTTTTCTCGATTTTTCCATAAAAAATAAATGAAAATTTGAAATGTTTTGTATACAAATAAAATTGTTCTAATATATAAGTTAATGTGTCTACTGCAATAATAAAAACCGTTAGGTAATAATTTGTTCGTTTTAAAAGAAAATAAATGTCTATCACGAATTATTATTGCAGTAGACACATTAACTTATAGAATATAATTATATTAGAAAAGTTTGTACACAAAACATTTTTAATTTTCATTCAATTTTTATGGAATAATCGAGAAAAACTAACAAAAATGCAACGTTGCCAGCTCAGCAGGTATAAACCCTCTTAAGTAACAACATGATAGAAGTTGATATTGATATACATAGGGAGTAAATATAATAAATATATAACAGTAGGAACTATGTAGGTAAAGCTTGTTTCTACTTTTTCCAGTAATGGTCGGTTTTTATTTATGTATTGATAATCTTGATCTTGATCTTCCCTGTTTTTTTTTAATTATTCTTGTTATTTTTGTGTGGCATAAACTATATAAAGCTTTTGGTATTTTACTGAAGACCATTTTTATTAACTGAGAAATAATAATATCATGTTTTTATCTGCTTGCTCTTATTCTATAGTCTATTTTTTATAATTACTGTACCTACTAAACGGGACTTATCACGCTAATAATATTTGCCTCGACGTTTCGGCCACATTGCAGCAGCCGTGGTCACGAGTTAATTAAGTGTAGGGTGTCAAGTTCGTTTAGCCGCACGAGTCTTTCGAACTACCCGCACTTGATCCCGATTAGAATCGGCACCCGTACCTCGAACTACCCGCACTTGATCAAGATTTTTTAAAGGCACGGCTATTTTTTTGTTAATAAAGTACCGAGCTTAGTACCGAGGCGCTTATTAGTTTTTTTATGGTATAGGGGGCAAAAGAGCAGACGGATCGCCTGATGGTAAACAATTACCGTCGCCCATGGACACCTGCGACACCAGAAGAGTCACAAGTAACGAGGTCTAACGGCCCTTTTATTTAGGTAGGTGTACGCTCTTTTGTAGTTCATTGAAATTAAGTAAATAGATTATTTATTTTCGTGAAAACTATTAGTAACATATAATTTTGTTATGAAAATAAGCAAAACGTTATAACTTCTTAGGTTTCGTGACAGCAATACATGCACGGACTCCTGAAAACAGCTTCATGACCCCACATTGGGGGCACCCGATCAGGTATATAAGGTGTTAACTAAGTAGGTAAATAAAGTCATGTTTAGTTTTAGTTTTTTATTAAGCATTAAACCTTTTCCACCACCTTATTTGTATATTCATTGTACCTACTATCCCGAGATAACCTGATGCATTAACGTATTTATCATTGCACGGTGGAAAAAATCTATGGGCCTTGGAGAGGAACTACCTTTAATCCTTTAGTGAGCTCATTTTACATAAAGGAAATTCATTATATTTAAGAAGAAACAAAACAGGGTTCAAAGATTTTCTAAAATTCGTTTGTCACGTCCGGGAATCGAACCAGTTAAAAAATAAAAAAAAACTACACTCACTATATTTTATTCCTCTAATCGATACGGTCAATGTGAAAGATAAAATTTCTCCTAGACACATTATATCTTGCGTCATGCATTATAATGCGTCTATCGTACAAAATATCCATGAAATCGACCTTTTTCTGCACCTGCCCACAATTTTCAGAATTTCCAGACCTTAATGAAAATTTCAATGTCTGGTTAGGTACAAACGGGACGATTAGATGGCAAGAAGTCCTCCAGGTCAGACGCCTCTGGACTATTTTTTATGTGATCATGTATTTATAAAACGTGTTACGGTTATTATAATATGATTGTACAAGAACTAAGGGTTGCAGTAGAAAATGTTATTATAGGCTTTTGCAGAATGCTACACGAAATGGATTAAAACGAAGAGTAAATTTGTATATACGGAACGAGGTGGGTCATTTCGAACAACTTATCAATTAAATTATTAAAGTTTCAACATTTTAGTTTTAAATACTCTACATGGCAGATAAAAAATTTTTTTCATGATTTCATGTTCCTAGTATTATAATTGACGATAAAATAAAATTTATCTTAGATTTCATGTTTTTTTTCCAAAGACCATATATTCATTAGATAACTTTTATCTTTAACATTGACAGTATCGACTAGTGACAATAAAATAGCGAGTGTTGATTTTTGAATTTAGAGCTGGTTCGATTCCCGGGTGAGGCAAGGGAATTTTAGAAAATCTTTGAATGCACTTTAAACATGAAACTACCGAGAGACTCACTCATAGTGAAAATAAACGGATCACTCACGTCTTAAAACAAGTTTACCTCGACATATTTCGGGCTAATCTGTAGCCCTTCCTCTCGGAGTTGCACGTCACACAACGTAACATGTCGAGTTAAACTCGTTTTAAGACCTGAGTGATCCGTTTATTTTCACTATAATCTTTGAATGCAGTTTCGTTTCTTTTTAAAAAAAAAGTATGTTTCTTTTAAAGGATTTAAAGGATTGAAGGTAGTTCCCCTCCAGGGCCCATAGATTTTTTCCATCCTGTATTTTAGTACAAATATGTATAAAATCATTATATTAGCTACAAGACGTGCAGTCCACTATTTGGACGTAGATCTTCTAACTCCAGAGATTCCCAATTATTTCAGATCTGATATATCTAATATCATTCAAAATCATATCATTATTAGTTATAATCAAATTATAAACACCTCTAATAAAGTGCATAGCTTCTCTTAGTACTATGAAACGGTAGTTTTATTTTCTAAAACAGATTCCGAGGCATGATACTCTTCAAAACATTTTCCTTGGCATAACCCGGGATTATTCGGACATTTAGGACAGTAACTAATAGTGTCAACCCTTTTCCAAAGTTTTTTCCAGCAGTTCACACACCTCTTCCTTTTAAATCTGTTAGTTTTAGGATCTCTCGGTAATTTATAAGGTGTATGCCAATTATTTTTAGATATGTTCGTCGGGAAAACTCTAGCCTTTTTATTTTGAGAAACCAATGCTTCGATGATAGCCAATCTAAAATCTTGAATTTTGAGAGGCCTGTCACCGTATTTTTTGTGCAAAATATAACTGTTGCAAAACATCACATTCAAAATGTGCAGCAGCAGACTCTTGTTCCGTGCTATATTTTTTTGTGTGTACATAGAACTGAAGTAGCACACCATTTGTTCATGTTTTTTGATTCCGACCATATGTTTTTCGTGTTCTGCCACAATGAAGGGTTTCTTTTTAATTTCTTTTTTCACAACATTACTTTGCAAATCTTCATCATGTTCCGTGGTTAAAATGAACGACGGTGACCGATTTTGCCATTTTGTAACACAAACTCCATGCTTGGAATAAAATGTCAAACTTTCATTCATGACATTCGAGTCTACAAAATCTGTCATCGGCAAATCTTTTGGCCTAGTTTTGAATACGCCAGTTATATGTGTGTTATTCTGTACCAAATAATTAGCGAATTTGATCGATGGATTATTAATGTACACGGCATGCCCAACTCCAAGCTTATTTGCAAGCAACGTTTCAGCAATTTCATTTATTGATTCATTTTTATTTTTACCTGGCACTATTTTTAAAACGTAACCAAGCTCATCTGTTAATATATATAGATTATCATTTTGTTTTACTCTATTTGTAAAAGGATTTTTTTTTCTCCTCCCAGCTATTTGAGTTCTATCTATACATAATACTTTATCCGGAAGATAAGCTTCTTCCACAATATTGTTAAACTCATTCATTATTTCGGTTATGTTAGCATCAAAATCAAGACATTTCCACATCATCCTGAATTTTTTGCGAGTCATATGCTTGGCAAAGAATTGGAGTCCGTAAAATTCATTAGTATTCCAGTATTCGTTAATTTCAGTCATTTGTATGATACCCATGTGGAGGACTAATCCTAAAAACACCCGCAACTCGTCTATCAAAAAAGGTTTGAACTCTTTTAGTCCCAAAAAATCACGATTTTTACTGGAATACAATTGTAGCGCTTGCTTATTTATGTTCTTTAAAAGGAGCTCAAGGAACTGTTGCGTAACCATACAGTCGAAATACTCTATTGGCGTCTGTAAGTCGAGAACCTGTGGCCCGGTTTTAGCTGAAAAGGGTAAAACATGACTTATTTTGAGTTCTTTACTCCAGCCTTCGTCTGATGCCTCTACATATGAGTCTTCATGAAAGCCAAACTCAGGTCCACCGTATTCAACATCGGAATCATCTTCAGATTCTTCACCGCTCATTTCTTCATCAACTGAACTTTCGACGCCTTCTGCAAATTAATAATACAAAGATTAAATATTAACACATACAATACTCATATATATATTTATAAGTATATTTCTAACTATGAAGTCCTATGGCGAAACTTTACGGTGTTCGTATATCAAATACGTGTGCCGAATAATATTTTACAAATTAAAAGAGCGTGATCAAACAGGATTCACTTCACTATAAGTCTATATTTATAAATGAGAATCGAATTCCGAATATATGTCAGCAGTGCATGAGTTCAGAACAGCTACACACCTATGTGACTTATTATTTTTTTGTGTATTTAACTGTCATTGGACAAGGTTTGTATAAAAAAAAGTTTAAAAATTAACACAGAAATTCTTATATTTTCCCGTTTTGATTCAAATACAATTTATAATTATTATTTTGTTTACTTTGCTTGTTATAACATATAAACTCTGTCATTGTTTAACACATAACCAGGCGGTGGATGGTTATGATTCGTGTTTGCATAAATGACATTTCCTTTGTCGTCCGTTTTCAGTTGGGCTTTGCATTTGCCCCTAAAAGCCTTGGAGCAGCGTAACCTGTTTTTCGCTCCGCAGCAGCGCGAATACGTGAAGTTCTGGTAGACGATGACACGCCCTTGGCTCGTCTTAAATATTTGTAAACCTAAAATTAATAGTCATCCAATAATTAAGATTCCGTAAATATTATATTTAACTCCGTCTATAATAAACTTCCAACAAGTTAAGTATCCTTACTTTGTGAGAACAATTCCTATTTTTAATTCAATATTTATTATATTGCAACATTTGTCTAAAATGATGTGTATTCATCTAGACATTCATATTAATTTACCTAACATCCATCAATATTCAGATCATATTCTTCGTTTCATCCTATCTTGACGTATTTGTCACCGAACACTCTATACATAGGTTTGTTATGGTTATGTAATGTGATCGCTTTCACGATATTGCCAAGTTTGTCCAACATGAGACGAGCCGGACACCTGCCGCAGGTCATTTTCGAGCAATAGTAATTCCTGCCTGTCTTTGGTCCCTTGTGGGAATAAGTATACCCTTGATATAGGATCAGTTGTGATTTCCCTGTCGGAATAACTTCGTAGTTCAAACCTAAAAGTAATGCTGCGGTTACATTGATGACATTAACAATTTCAACTATAAGCTGGCCATATACTTTACAGTTGACTTGAGAGCATAGTCTTAGCATGCGCATGTCGTAGCGTGTATGGATTGATGCGGTAGGTATGCCACAGATTAACCACATAAAAAATTGTTGATTTTAGATTTTGTACCAGTCGTTTTCACAAGTAAAAAAAACCTGCACAGGCTCGTTGCAATTAATTCACGTACCTACTCTCCGATCGACCCGTGCTGCTGGTTCTCTCCAGTAAACCATGGCGTGTATGGCTAGATTTATGAGGATAATAACGATGTCAAAATGGCAAAGATAATATAGGTCGCTTCTGAGCAAAATCTACGATACGCAAATTGTACACAACACATATTGTGAAACACACGGAATGTACAAAACGCAAAAAAAAAATATATTTTTTTTTTTATTAATATTAATAAATAAATAAATTTTCCGGTTTGTACATTTTGCGAATGTAATTTTTGCTTTTTGTGCGTTCCACGTGTTTCACAATATATGCGTTGTGTATATTTTGCGTATTGTAGATTTTGCTATTGGTTACATTTTACGTGTAGTGTTAATTTTGCGTTTTGTGCATTTTGCTCCGAAGCGGTTTAAAACATGGGGCAAGAAACTATTCAAGTGATGAGTGTGAAAAACAGGTAGGTAGGTATTTACGTTCACAGGTTTATGCCACATAAACCATCAATCCCTTTCATACTCACATACTGGTTAGAAAGGGACATGCATTTTGTCCGTAATACCTAGTTACTAGCACCACAAATAATACAAACTTTCGTATCATTTCCAATTGTTTCAAGTGCTATGAAATATCGAATAAAATTTTTCATTTAAAATGTCTCGATATTGCCTTAAGAGATTTTGCATGATTAGAGTATAGTTCCAAGTTATCTGGTCTACGTATCCATTCAGCGTAGTCAGCATACATTTGAGACAAATTAAACTCTTCATCTCCTGTACCAGTTGCCAAAAAGATTCTTGCGTGGTCATAAACACTTCTCTTCATTTCAGTATCTATAGTGTTTTGTTTATAACTACGTCTTCTTGCATCAGATTACGAAGTGATATTACCTTCTATATCGTATTCTTGAAGAGCTTCGTAAACGGATTCCTGTCCGATAGCAAAAGTATTTAGAAACATGGTTTTACGTTCCTTTGAAAGATCACTGTCAAAATCTTCAAGCAAAAAATATTTTATATTGAACTTTTTACGTTGCGTTGTTCCTTCAATTTTTTTTCTATCGCACCATCGGGCAATAGGTACATTCTTTCTGCTGCTTCGAGTCAGCTAAAGCCCAAAACTTTTCAAACAATTCTTTCCTAGTTTCATCACCAATCTTTTGCGTACATTTCAAAATACAAGTATTCTTGCAAGGCGGTAACATTGGTACTGCATTTGTATCGAATGCGCCTCTACATTCATTAATTAATACTCGATTTTTCAATACTTTTCTCATATTTGCTTTCCATTTCGATTCTTTATGTTCACGTTTAGTCTTCGTCATTCTATTGGTAATTTCTGTTAGAACGTCTAGGCCACTAGACTCGTTTGCTGATTCGTTACCAGAATAATACAAAAACGAGGTTCTACGTGAATCTGAAAGGAAGCAGTAATAAAGCAATTTTATTTCTGAAGCCAGCAATGAAAATAAAACCAACTTCCAATCATCAACTGTTGCAAAAGCACGTCGATGACACATAACTGATATCCGCCACATAACATTCATCTCATTCATCTGTTACTTTATGACGTGAGATATCGAAATAATCCTGTTTAAAGTTGTTGAAATGACCGCTCTACACATCGAGCCAACTTCAGTTAACTCGAAGGATGCAATAAGTCAAAATGAGAGAGAAATACATGGCGCTCAACCAAACGCGTCCCTCAGGAGATTCAAGATAACTCCAATTAAACTGAATGGAACCACGAGAAATAAGTCTTCCTCGTGGTCCCATTGATGGGGCAAATCAATGGGACCACGAGAAAACGTCGGCTCCGTTGGCGCCCCACGCTTCGGTTTGTGGTGGCCTTTACAGTCCGAGTGTCTTCAAGATAGGCGTTCTGAGCATCCGACTCACACTAGTATCATCTTTGAGCAGTTGTATTTATGGCCTTTCCCTTTACGCGAATACGTTAAGCTACGGCCATGATACATGAGCAAATGCGTCTTCAGGACATAATTTGTAATCTGTTTCTAAAACGTGAAATCACAAAATGTTACAAGTTTAAAAATCTTCCTACTATCGGTTTAGGATGAAATAGTAGAGTGGAGTGTTTGGATGAACAAGACAAAAACAAAGTAATGGTGATTCATATAAATTGTCTGTATTTGATAGTGATATTAACTAGTTATGTCAGAAATTCATTCAGTTATTTAACTGCTTTAAAAATAACAAAACGATTACATCGCGCTTTTGGCAAAACACATAAAGCAAACAAAATATTATAGGAAATTAAAACTGACACTAACCTTTAAGTCGATCCGCAGCAATTTATGTCACCAAGGTACAGTTTTTTTGAAATAACCTTGTGTTATTATTTACTTGTGGTATAGGCCTGGTAAATTAGGAATTTATTATTTCTCGGAGTAATAATCTATACATATAATAAATCTGTATCAAGTCGGTGTCTGTACATTGAAGATATTTGAGAAAAACTGTCACTAGGGCTATTTATTAGCACAATAGAACCTAAAACAATGATTTTTAGAATTATTGTCTGTTTGTCTGTGCGTTTGTGCGCGCTAATCTCAGAAACGGCTTAACCTAGAAGGATGCGGTTTTCACTGATATGTTGGTATTTTCTTGGATTAACATTTAGTGTTTGTTTCATTTGAATCGGTTCACAAATAAGAAAGATACGTCTATTTTATAATTTATCGAACAGGTTTTTTGTTTGAACGCGCTAATCTCAGGAACTACTGCTCCGATTTGAATAATTCTTTCAGTGTTAGATAGCACATTTATCGAGGAAGGCTATAGGCTATATATCATCACGCTAACACCAATAGGAGCGGAGCGGAGCGGAGCGGAGCGGAAGAATGTTTCCAAATCGGGGGTTTTGGAAGTAAAACGTCTATATCTCGGGAACTACTACTGCTCCGATTTGGAAAATTCTTTCAGTGTTAGATAACCCAGTTAGATAGGGCGGGTTGGGAGCGGTTGGGGGGGGCAGGTTTAGAGCGGGTTTGGGGCGGCTTGAGAGCGGGTTGGGGGCGGGTTGGGAGCGGGTGGGGGGGCGTGTAGGGAGCGGGTTTGGGGCGGGTTGGTAGCGGGTTGGGGGCGGGTTGGGAGTGAGTTGGGGCGGGTTAGGAGCGGGTTGGGAGCGGGTTGGGGGCGAGTTGGGAGCGGGTTGGGGGCGGGTTAGGAGCGGGTTGGGGGCGGGTTGAGAGCGAGTTGGGGGCGGGTTGGGAGTGGGTTGGGGGCGGGTTAGGAGCGGGTTGGGGGTGGGTTGGGAGTGGGTTGGGAGCGGGTTGGGGACGGGTTGAGAGCGGGTTGGGGGCGGGTGGGGGGCGAGTTGAGAGCGGGTTCGGAGCTGGTTGGGGGCGGGTTGAGAGCGGGTTGGGGCGGACTGGGAGCGGGTTGATTTATTATGAAGTTTCACTTCTTCCGGAAGGATCTAAGGAGAGCCATAATTGATGAAAAAGCAAATTGGATAAAAAAATAAGCTGCCCAAATTACTAATTCCACGCGAACGAAGTCGCAAGAAAAGGCTACTTAATAATTGTCGTTGTTTGGTATTCGCACTTCCTTTAATGATATCTTACATTGAAAAGTAAATTGTTAAATTAATTTGATCATGTGGATAAATACCACAGGTAGCCAAAGCCGTGATTTTTTTTTTAATATCGACACGAACAGCACTACCCTGTCTGTGGCAACAATTAAGCAAAATGAAATGTCAAAGTTGTCTCACGGATTATGGCCACTAGTTTGGTCAGTTAAGTGGTCACCTCTCGCACGAAAAAGTAATTTTTGAAAATTCCTTCTAAATGCACTGCTATGGCATTCAGGGCAGTCGAATTTCGACAGTCTCTAGCTTCTAAATATGAATCTGTATGGTACTGTTGCACGCTTTAGATATAATCCTGACTTTAGAAATCTTCCGGTATACAGGGTGTCTCCAGTAACACGATCAGTAAATTAAATTATACATCCTTTAACTAATCAGTAATTAAGTCCAAGTAGTTTAAATTTTTTTAAATGAAAAAAAGAAACTGTTCTTTTCTAACATAATTAATCGGGCCAGCAATGTCCTGCAGGCAGACCGTCATGTCTAGTCGAAGTACTTGAAGTTGACATTTACTATCGTTTCCAATTGAAAATGTACTAAATACACCAATATTTTGGTTAATAAACATGCGCAGTTCTTAATTAAACGATAAGTTCTTTCAAAATCAGATAATAGTTTTCTCATCAAGTACCTAGCTAGGTGTGGGTGAAATGATTAAAATAATAGCTTTATCCTGTTTATTTAACGTTACCAACAAAAAAGTGCATTACGATCATATCACTGACAATAGTAAAATTATGCCGATCTCACCAGGTAACTTCTGCGCTAGATAACTTGTACTTTTATAGCGAAAATGCCCTTGGGCCGTATGCTGGCTGCACACCCACGGTCACAATCAGAATCACATCCCGTGATCGTGACAACAATACAAATACTATCAATCGGAGGGTCCTCGTATGCGTTATTTAGCTCAAATCTCAGCTTACATTTGCTCTTGTTTCCTCATAATTCACGAGCATCGTAATTTAATTTTGTTGATGCCATTTGTAATTATTTTGATTTGTTTAATAATTATAATTATAATAAGAAATCTATTTATTCAGATAACTCTACTTGACTTACCAACTTGACTTTTGTATTTGTCAATGTAACATGTAGTAATAGAGTAACCAAGGCTTTCTTAATGAAAAGACAAGGTTGTATTTGCAATGTATGGTTTATGGTTTGGAGTTCAACAAATACCCGTACCAAGACATCTAACGACCGATAACTGACAATTTCGCAATGATGAAATTCATTGATTATGCATTGTAACTTTAAATTTACTATTTTTATGAGATTAAGCATTTTGGCGCATTAGGACCAGGTCAAGGTAACTTCGGATATGCTTAGGAATCATCTTCTAAAGTTATTGATTCACTTATGGGCGGCACCCGGTATAAATAAAAACGTCGCATCAAGTAGTATTACTAACTAATTTTTATATATTGATCACCAAACTTTTTATACACAGGCTTTTCATGATTGTGTTCCGTATTAGCCTTGATGATGGCGCCAGATGTGCCATAAGTTAGGCGAGCTGGGCATCCTTTTTTTTTTTAGAACAGTACCAGTAGTTCTGCTTGCCGGTCTTCGGGCCATGGTGCGAAAAAGTATATCCTTGGTACATTAACACTTTCTTTCTCCCAGAAACAATGATTTGGATATCCATTTCTTTAAAAAAAAAGTTTTAATTAGGTACATCCAGACAGTAATAACTACACGGTTAAAAGCATGCAACTCAATTGAGATCCAGCCGATCCAGGACAAGTATAAGATAGGGGCGGAAAAAAAAGAAAGATAAAGAAACGAATAAGAAGAAGGAGGAGGAAGTGGAAGGGGAACGGATAGGCGATCAACATCATGATCTCCCCGCAACTTAATCCTCTGCTGTCAATTACGTTTTATGTAGGTACTTATTTTAAAAAGGCACATCATAAATGGCAGCATACGTTAATACTCGTAAAACATAGTTTAAATAATATTAATGTTTGTTGGCGAATACAGCACTCTTTTTTTATAAACTAGTAATTAAAATAAGCCATAAAGCTTATACCTAAAACAAGATAAACATAAACACACAAACATACAATATTTGCGGACCCTAACTTTCACTTTCTTTCATGAAGGTATCCATCAAACACGCCTTTACTTTAGATTTAAATATATTTTTCGTTTCACACTCATTATCCGATATGATTGTATTGTAAATGCGTGGTATCAGGTACCTTCTTGTTCTTTGTCCGTAGTAATTATTAAATGATCTAGGTTCAACAAACATTTTACGTGACGATGTTAATAATTTATTTATTTACTCAGACAACTTCCATTTTCTTAGTAAAATCATACAATTAACTTATAATCTATTGTTAGTAAAAATTGTACAATTTGACAAAGGGATTCTCAAAACCACTGAGTATTTTGGGATCTTGACCATTTATCTTCAGTTCGTTTTTTCTTTCACACAATTAGGCTCTTAGGTTTTTGTGGCATCTAATTCCATCGTCTTTAGTTCACTAAACCGATGACCGATTCATCTGACGGCAGTCATCACACTTTCAAAATGCCGCATGATCGGGGAGTCGTATCTGACAGCTATAGTGTTCAGAATGGGGTTGGAGCTGGCCCGTACTCTGCAGAGTAACGAGGCGATTCGTTTACGCACTATGGCGTAAAAGTAGTCAGTGCGAGCTTACGCAAACGTGCCCGATGCGCTGTAGCAACGAGGCAGCCCCAACAACATCCTGAAACCATTATTATACTGGACTCGCAGGGTACTGATTGTCCTTTGCGTGAAACTGGTCCAAAGGCTGCACGTGTAGAAAACCTGGCAATATGATTTAAAGAGCGATATTTTAACTTCTTCGCTGTGCCTCGGGCCTCAAGAGGTTTTAAAGGCTCGAGACAAAATTAAATAAGATGTTTTGGAAAATAAAAATAAAGATCAGATAATTTATCTTTATAACTGATCGCTTTTAAGCGATACGACCACCTACTGTCTACCTTGTTTGCATAATAACTGGTAGTAATATCAGAACTCTTTAAAGTAAATTTACTATGTATCGAGAACGAAGAGAAACCAAATAAGACAAGACATAAATACATACATAATCACAAAAAAACTTAAATTCTACATTTACTAAAAAAAGCTTAATATAAAACTAAATCGGTTATTTCGATCTGATACCCAAAAGAATTCATTCACCTTAGGGTGATTGTGGGAAACGTATGTCCGAGAATTTACCCTAAGCTCTCAAGGTAAATCCTTTAGGGTAACAAGATCATAATAACCGAATTAAATCATACTTTTACGTAAACGAGAGTGATCATTGATCAATAAAACTCTTCGTAATATTACGCACAGTCAAGTTTTCCGTCTTACACCTGATCACGTTTTTGATCATCAAATCTTTACATGTAGATCACCTACCCTCCTGTATACAGGTTTACTATGATTATGGTCTGATTTGAATTTCACTATGTTGCCGTGGTGATCGAGAATGAAGCGAGCTGGGCACTTGCTGCTGCTCATCCTAGAACAGTAGTAGCTTCTGGCAGTCTTTCCACCCTTGTGAGAAAACGTGTACCCCCTGTACATGATTAATTTAGATTTTCCTGTTGATATGACTTCGTAATCTGCAAAATGTAGTAAAAGGTAACTAACGAGCCCATTGACAAAATAAGTACTTTACTTCATAAAGAAAGGACTCTAATGCCGCAAAATAAATTACTAATTCCGAAATGATTTACTGGAAACGTAACTTCATGAGTAAGGTCAGTAACACATCGAAATTGCTTTACAATAAAAAGAAAATATGTAGCAGATTATTATTTCTTTATTAGCTTGCCTACTTTGGATTTCTAACTTACCCTGCCTGCACTTAGGTCTCATTTTTATAAGAAAACAACTCCAAGGCCTACAACTTGCTTTATCATTAAAAAAAAGTGGCATTCATTGTTTTTCCCGTGGAGTCTTCTATTGAGTCAAGAAAAACATTAGTTATGAGGGAGAATGGAGAAAGATTAAAACATTGTAAAATAAACTAATATGAATAAATAAATAAATGATTTAAATAACATACTTGAGTAATAAAAATAAACTTAAGCTAAAAAAAAAATATTCATAGGTCTTTAAATACTTTTCATAGCTACATCAAGAAAATTTAAATAAAATTTCATAAGCACACACACAACACTCGCATTGTACAATTCATTGGAAGCTTGTAACATCACACTTTTACCATCTATTCTGTATGTCGATGCAGCTCTTTCCTTCTTTGCTCTCGTAACATAATGAAAAGTACCCTAAACTAGTGACCATAATCCGTGAGACAAGCTTGACAATTAAAGGGTTACCAGGGTCAGATGAAATAAAATAGTGAAGTGGCCGATATATCGATAATCAGTGTGGACTGGACTATATAATTTTCTATAAGACGAATTTTTCGTACAAATTCGGAAATATTGAAGTTGTATTTATCAGACACATACTGGTGAGCAAATATGAACCAATGTTATAATACTGGACATTGCATCAATAAATCTTACATGCGCATTCGTTTAATTATTATACTTGCATATTAACATCAACACCAAGTATGTAACTTTTTGTGTGCCCTGCAGTAGGACATATATAGGCTGGAATGATGTAATTTTTATTATATTTACCCGGTCAGCCTCCATATTTTATACTAGTTGTTGCCTGCGACTGCGTCTGCAAAAAAATCGTTTACGGGAACTATGCAATTTTCCGGGATAAAAAGTATCCTATAGGTATATGTTAATCCAGGTTCTAAGCTCTCTGTGTGCCAAATTTCATCAGAATCTGTGAAACAGTTTTAGAGTGAAAGAGTACAAACATCCATACATCCTTACATCAACACAAACTTTCACGTTTATTTTTATTTGGAAATGTTTACGTAACTTGCATGGTAAAAAAGCAATTTATGTAGACAAATAGATCGTTCAGTATGATGTGTTATAAAATCTTAGTCAACTTGGACTTTATAAAATCTTAGTCAACTGGCTCCACACTAATAAAGTGCATTTTAAAAATTAATGTGAGACTATGAACAATCACAATCTTCTTGTGATCTGTCAACGCACAACTCAAACCGTTGAACGGATTGTGCTGAAATTTGGCAGGCAGATAGTTATTATGACGTCGCTAAGTAGGGATTTTTTGAAATTCCTACTGGATCGAGAATAAATAGGACTTATATTTTCGCTTCAAAGTGGCCCTATCTACGTATTACGAACTACTTCATTTAATTTAGAATTGAAAACCACAACATCATTATATTGCGGCTCGTCAACTATTTCTTACCTAGCAAATAGTACAGTACAATAGTCTGGGAGCCGCAAAATAAAATTGTTTTAATGTCACTATTTGCGTGTCGTCAATTGTTACTCTAGTACAAATTGTAAAGAGATTACAGTTCACGAGCCGCAATATAATGTTGTTGTGGTTTATAATTCTAAATTAAATGGAGTGGATTGTAGGCTGCACTGAAAGTTTCGGGAATCGATTATTTAATGGTATAATAGTGTTTCAAATTTAACCTTTTTTATAATAATAGAAGTCTTATCAACTCATTACAACAGGCAGTTTGAAAAAAAAAGTAGACACTTTTCAATAATTATTTGTTGGATCGTTGCCGCCAAAATGGAACTAATGCGAGAAATTTTAAGAGCTACGAATTTTTATGATTTTTAAGAGTGGTTTATCTCAAAAATACTGCCTTGATCGGACAACTTATGCATTTGGGGAGGGAGTTGGGTGTATCGCTGGTTTTCCGAATTTTACCACGATGGAGTGAAACTCAGTGATGATTTTCGTAAAGGGCGGCCCGAATCTGGGGTTACTCAAGAAAACGTCGATGCAGTAAAGGACCTGATCAACAAAGATCGTCATGACACATATCGTGAAATTCAGTCATGTTTAGGGATTGCAATGAGTCAAATCCAAACTAAGTATCTTGCAAACAGAGGTCGTGAGAAAGTTATTTTCCCGTTGGGTCCCACACCTACTTTCTGATGAACAAAAGGGGCCTGGGTCAATAAAATTGGTGCCGAATAAATTTAGAAAGGTTCAACACAGGAACTTCCAACGCAGTATATAAAATCGTGTTTGGTGATGAAACGTGAATATATGCTTACGAACTTGAAAATAAAAACCAATCACGAGTTTGGGTGTTCGAAAACGAACTGCGACTGACCAAGATTGTTCGCTTCCGAAGCACGGCGAAAAAGATGGTCGCTACTTTTGTATCGAAATCAGGGCAAGTTGCAACTTTTGCACTTGAGGATCGCAGAACGGTTAATGCAAACTGATGTACTATAATTAGTCTGCCTGAAATCGTTGACATACTCAAAATAAAAAAATGCAACCGATGCATCATTCTCATCACGACAACCCTAGCGACTACACTGCTCGTCAAACAAATGAGTATTTGGACTATTATAACGCCGAATTAATGATCCATCCACCATACAGCCGCGACTTGAGTCTCAAAGTTGTCTCACGGATTATGGCCACTAGTTTGGTCAATAGTCTCATCTCCCACGAAAAAGTAATTTTTGAAAATTCCTTTGCACTACTATGGCACTCAGGGCAGTCGAATTTCGATAGTCTCTAGCTTCTATGAATCGGTATGGTACTGTTGCACGCTTTAGATATAATCCTGACTTTAGAAATCTTCCGGTATATAAAGAAAAACGTCGCATCAGTAATATTACTAACTAATTTTTATATATTGATCACCAAACTTTTTATACACAGGCTTTTCATGATTGTGTTCCGTATTAGCCTTGATGATGGCGCCAGATGTGCCAAAAGTTAGGCGAGCTGGGCATCCTTTTAATTTTTTAGAACAGTAACAGTAGTTCTGCTTGCCGGTCTTCGAGCCTTGGTGCGAAAAAGTATATCCTTGGTACATTATCACTTTCTTTCTCCCAGAAACAATGATTTGGATATCCATTTCTTAAAAAAAAAAAACGTTTTAATTAGGCACGTCCAGACAGTAATTACTACACGGTTAAGAGCATGGAACCCAATTGAGATCCAGGACAAGTATAAGATAGGGGTGGTAAAAAAGAAAGATAAAGAAACGAATAAGAAGAAGGAGGAGGAAGGGGAAGGGATAGGCGATCAACATCATGATCTTCCCGCAACTTAATCCTCTGCTCTCAATTACGTTTTATGTACTTATTTTAATTAGGCACATCATAAATGGAAGCATACTTTAATACTCGTAAAACATAGTTTTAGTGTTCACCAAGTTACCTACGCGGCTGATAAGTAGTACGTTCTTAAAATGCCTCGGGCCTCAGAGGATTTAAAGGATCGAGACAAAATTAAAAAAGTTCTTTTGGAAAATAAAATTAAGGATCAGTTAATTTATCTTTATAACTGATCGCTTTTAAGCGATACGACCGCCTACTGTCTACCTTGTTTGCATATAACTATGGTAGTAATACCAGAACTCTTTAAACTAAATTTACTATGTATCGAGAACGAAGAGAAACCAAATAAGACAAGACATAAATACATACATAATTACAAAAAAACTTTAATTCTACATTTACTAAAAAAAAGCTTACAATAAAATTAAATCGGTTATTTCGATCTGATACCCAAAAGAATTCATTCACCTCAGGGTGAATTGTAGGAAACGTATGTCCGAGAATTTACCCTAAGCTCTTAGGGTAAATTCTTTAGGGAAACAGATCATAATAACCGAATTAAATCATACTTTTACGTAAACGATCGTGATCATTGATCATTGAAACTCTTTGTAACAACGCACAGTCAAGTTTTCCGTCTAACACCTGATCACGTTTTTGTTCATCCAATCTTTACATGTAGATCACCTACCCTCTTGTATACAGGTTTACTATGATTATGGTCTGATTTGAACTTCACTATGTTGCCGTGGTGATCGAAAAGAAAGCGAGCTGGGCACCTGCTGCTGACCCTCCTAGAACAGTAGTAGCTTCTGGCACCACCCTTGCGAGAAAACGTGTACCCCCTGTACATGATTAATTTAGATTTTCCTGTTGATATGACTTCGTAATCTGCAAAATGTAAGTAATATGTAACTAACGAGCCCATTGACAAAATAAGTACTTTACTTCATAAAGAAAGGTCCCTAATGCCGCAAAATAAATTACTCATTCCGAAATAATTTACTGGAAACTCTAGCTTCTATGAATCAGTATGGTACTGTTGCACGCTTTAGATATTACTTAATCCTGACTTTAACAATCTTCCGGTATATAAATGAAAACGTCGCATCAAGTAGTATTACTAACAAATTTTTATATTTTGATCACCCAACTTTTTATACACAGGCTTTTCATGATTGTGTTCCTTATTAGCCTTGATGATGGCGCCAGATGTGCCAAAAGTTAGGCGAGCTGGGCGTCCTTTTAATTTTTTAGAACAGTAACAAACAGTAGTTCTGCTTGCCGGTCTTCGAGCCATGGTGCAAAAAAGTATATCCTTGGTACATTATCACTTTCTTTCTCCCAGAAACAATGATTTGTATATCCATTTTTTTTAACACGTTCATTGCCAAGTCAAAATGCAGAACTAATACAGATGGTCAAAATAAAAAAAACGTTTAATTTTACTTTTAATGTCTTATATATGCTTTTATATATAGAGCCTTTAATTATATAATATATAAACGAATGTATATATGTGAGTCGCGAGCGGCAGAATTTCGATTGCGCCATACATTGTGTCACGTGAGTGTCACGTGATGGCTCGCCCAATGTATGGCGCGAACCGAAATTCTACCGCTCACGACTCACAAAATTACGCTTGTGTGGCCTCACCCTTAACTAAATTTACTATGTATCGAGCGAGAACGAAGAGAAACCAAATAAGACGAGGCATAAATACATACATAATTACAATAAAACTTTAATTCTACATTTACTAAAAAAAAGCTTACAATAAAATTAAATCGGTTATTTCGATCTGATACCCCAAAGAATTCATTCACCTTAGGGTGAAATGTTGGAAACTTAAAAACCGAGAATTTACCCTAAGCTCTCAGAGTAAATTCTTTAGGGTAACAGATCATAATAACCGAATTCAATCATACTTTTACGTAAACGAAGGTGATCATTGATCATTAAAACTCACGATGACGTTTTTGTTCATCCAATCTTTACATGTAGATCACCTACCCTCTTGTATACAGGTTTACTATGATTATGGTCTGATTTGAACTTCACTATGTTGCCGTGGTGATCGAGAATGAAGCGAGCTGGGCACTTGCTGCTCATCCTCCTAGAACAGTAGTAGCTTCTGGCACCACCCTTGTGAGAAAACGTGTACCCCCTGTACATGATTAATTTCGATTTTCCTGTTGATATGACTTCGTAATCTGCAAAATGTAGTAAAAGGTAACTAACGAGCCCATTGACAAAATAAGTACTTTACTTCATAAAGAAAGGTCCCTAATGCCGCAAAATAAATAACTAATTCCGATATGATTTACTGGAAACGTAACTTCATGAGTAAGGTGAGTAACACATCGAAATTGCTTTACCATAAACAGAAAATGGCACTTTTTTATTTTTTTATTAGCTTGCCTTCTTTGGATTTCTAACTTACCCTGTGCCTGCACATAGGTCTAATTTTTATAAGAAAAAAAACTCCAAGGTCTACAACTTGCTTTATCATTACTGGCTTTAAAAATTGATTGCTGGCACTAAGAATCTTTAAGAGTTTAATTAAACAAAAGCGCACTGTCAAGATCATACATGTACGTTACTTAATAAGGCGCCAAAATTATCTATACTACCATTAGGTTTGTGTTATGGTATATTTGACGTGATGGCTGTATACACATTTAAGCCTTCGACTGTACATAAGGTAAACGTCCCTGTGCTCGACACTGACCCTATACATATGGCACCTTCAATCTTATGTCATAGTAAGAGAGCTGCCAGATGGGTATCATCTACTGGGCGTTGAGGCGTCGAGCATATTGGTACGTTTACCTTAGGTAGTATCATGAAGAATTTTTTACATACTGATCACCTATCTTTATATAAACAGGCCTGTCATGATTATGATTATGAGTCGAATATCGATAGTCTCTAGCAGTTGGAGAGAGTCTAGTTTCACCTTAGGGTGAATTGTGGGAAACTTATGTCCGAGAATTAAAGCTCTCAGGGTAAATTCTTTAGGGTAACAGATCATAATAACCGAATTAAATCATACTTTTACGTAAACGAGAGTGATCATTGATCATTAAAACTCTTCGTAATATGGTGTTGTAGGTGTCCATGAGCGGCGGTATTAACTCACCGTCAGGTGAACCCATGCTCGTTTGTCGGCTTTAATATAAAAATGTATGGATGTCAGCCCTGTATGGATCGGGGTAAAACTTATTGCATATATTTTATTGCATTAGTAAAAATAAAGTTAAAACTACTGTAAAAATAAAATTTATTTAGTATTGAACCATCAACCTGTGTCTTAGCAAAGATTTTTACATTACAAAAATATAAATTAATTTACGAGTCACATTTCACATTTATTTTTGTTTTCAGAGAATGATCATCACATTTTTGGTACACAGGCTTAAGAAGCCATCTCAAGAAAAAATACAAGCAAAATGTAAACAAAATTCTTAATAACAACAAAGAACACTTATTTACATGCAGCTACATATTAAAATATATAGCAGTCCGGAAATTCATTCCAACAAAATAGAAGAAATAAAATAAAATAATTAAACAAAACAAATTATCGGAAAAGTACAAATAATAATCACAATTAAGCTGGTCTAAAGGATGATTCTCTGTAAAACGTTGTCAGCCCATACAAAGCAGTCCGATCAAATAATTTTTCTCCTTATTAAAAAAAACTACTGAGGACTAGAATAGTATATGTAGCATCAACATTCCTATAATTATAATGTTTTGTTTCCAAGCAAATTCTAAAAAAGTGGCACTAATTTAGGTGCCAGCGGACTGAATGTTGCAGTGGCTCCGACACGTGTCGTGTTCCTACCGCAAATGCTCCGACACTAAATAAAATGGCTAAAGGACTAAATATGAAACAGCAACATTTTTATTTATATTAGTGTCAAACTAAAGCGTAGTGAAAAAAAAATTGTTTTGTGGTTTTGGCAGGTTTTTCTTAAAAAAGCCAGGACCAACTTTGATTAAATAAAGTGAATGAGTTAAATCAATTTTAGGTATTTTATTTTGGAAGACTGTTAGTTATCAGATATGGCTAGAATGGCGTTTTAGACGTTTACAGAGAATCGCCCTTAAACCCAAAAACTAATAATTAGCTAATTAGTAAAATACTCGACCACTTCATCTTACTGCTTTAAACTTAATTTTGTATCACTGTTGAGTAAAGGGGTCTGGGTAAGTGTTGTAATTTTTTAGGTGAGCGGCCACTCACTAAAGTGGTAAATTATGATAGATCTATTCAAAATAAACATATTTTGTAATAGCATGTAATAAATACTCTAATAGCTCATTTACACTCGCGTACGAGTGGCGAGACGAACTGCGAGACGAGCAACGAGGCGCGTGTGAATAGGCTCGCCTCGCGCCTCGTCTCGTGATTTGCAGGCTCGCGTCCAGAGCGAGACGACGAGAAGAAGCACGAGGCGAGGTAACGAGGCGAGAGTGTAAATCAGGTATGAAGTGCATCGGAGCCGAGATATTTATAATATAGATTTTCATAAGTCAAATAGAAAAATTATAATTATAAAATCCAGATAAGATATATTTTCTCACGCCTGTATTATAGGCCGAAAGGGACCAAAAGGGGTAGGCAGAGCATATTAAAACTAAAGAAAGATCGACAAAATGTGATGTTGCAATGACAGGTTACTAGTCTATCGCCCACAACACACATGAATCCGAATCCTTTAGTCGACTCTTATGGCACCTACGGGAAGAAAGGAGTGGTGTTATTCTCTATAACCGATACCACACACAGAGCCGGCGTTAACACCACTGACATCCCGGGCAAGAATATTATGGTGCCCTGGACCGTCGCCCCATCCCCCCCCCCCCCCTAACGCCGACAGTCTCAGGTCTAAATCCGAAACTAATTAACATGATTTACTTAACTGACTTCATAGACTGAAGAAAAATCTGTTATGGTATCTACCTTTAGCAGGAACTGCTTGAGATAATGATTGTATATATGAGATGAAAAATTAAACCTTACATATCTCGGCTCCGATATTATTAAACGCCATAAATTACATCCTCGAAATAACTAGGTAAAAATCATCCGTGGCCGCTAAAAAAAAAGATAATATTCTTCATAGATACTTACTTGCCCAATGTCCTTTCAACATGATATTTACCAACTTTTTTGTACAAAGGCTTGAAATGAGTATGTTCTCCATCCTCTTTCACGATAATGCCATCTTTGTCCATGACAAGGCGAGCCGAACAGTTGCTTACTACTCTCTGTGAACAGTAGTACTGCTTTGTCTTTCTCATTAGTTGTTGATGTAACACGAATGTGTATCCACGGTACATTACCATCCGGCTTGTTTTAGTAAATATTATTTCATAGTTCTTCGCTAAAAAATAAGCATTATGATAATTCCCAAGCTAAGCAAATACAATTTATCAAAGCAAAGTCGTTTATCTTCAAATAGCCAGTTTAGCAAAAAAATACAAATTAGGAAACGCCCATAATCATCATATTAATAAACCAAGACTTAAACATGGATATTAAAACACATATCAATGTAAAAATCTCTTTACAGATGAAGAAGCTTGCAAAGTATAGAAATAAACATATAAAACATAAAAATAAAAACAAAGAATATAAAAGAAGAAGAAAGAAAACAGAAAAAACTAAATAGAAACAGAAAAGTAAGCTTCACAAGAACTCTAATAAGCTATCCAATCTGAGAAATACCTTTCTCCTTCGGACTTATTATGTATCACTGTTCAGTAACATTTTGGCATAATGATAATCACATTTTATGCATCAAGGCTTGTCATGATTATGTTCTACATTCGCTTTCACGTTAACACCGCTGTCATTCAGGACTATCCGTGCTGGATATTTGCCGAATCTCCTCTTCGAACAATAGTACTTGTACATACTCAAAGTATAATGTCGTTTTATCGAGAACCTGTATCCCTGGTACATTAATTTAATATATGTGTGCGAGTAGTGGTGGATATAAAACTGATAGTCCCTCACTGAAAACAATAACTTGTGTGATAAATTCTAAGCTCGACTAAACGAATACTATTTATTACAGCTAAATAATTTGTCATCAGTTTTCTAAAGGAGCCAAGTTCAATGAGAAATGCAACTAAAGAGAACGTATCTACATAAAGAAGACAGACAGACAGAAAGAGACTTGCAGAGTTACAGAAATAAGAAAATAAAGCAAAAAAAAAAGAGAAAGGAAACAGTGAAACAAACAGTAAAATTCAAATTTAGCTTGGCAAGAATACGATTAAGCTAATCTGAAAAATATATCTATAACACTGGTTTAAATATCACTGTTAAATTAAATAAAATGTATAGATATTTAACACGAGAAAAATGATGAAGAGACTTACAGAGTAACAGATCGAAAAAAGAAAAGTGCAAGAAAGAAAATAAGGAAACAAACAACAAAAACAACTGGATAAAGAGACAGTGTGGACCGAAAAAAAAGAAAAGTGTAAGAATTAAAATAAAGAAATAAACGTAATCAAAATTTAGTTACTCAAAACATACTGCAAGCTAATCTGATAAGTATGACACCATTCACACTTATCGTCACTTAGACCAACTTCCTTAACAAAAAGGTTTATGTTATGATATTAATGGGTAGTGATGATTTGCCAAACAGTAAAAAATTAAGTAGGTAACTATTATTATTGTTATTAACTGCAACAATCCTACAATTTAAGGATTTAAGTTAATGCTGTATAAAGTGTATTTTTTTTTCTGAAATAAACAGTTTTAATTTTTTTTATTTTATTGAACTTACTATAATTTCTTTAGTTAATCATCAAATCTTAATATAATTCACCATATTTTTTATACAACGGCTTGTCATGATTATGTCAGCTTTTGTGATGATGCCATTTTTGTCCACGATAAGTCGAGCTTGACATCCGCCATCTTACTTGAACAGTAGTAACTACTAGTACTACTAGTAGTACTTGTCTTGTTCGTTAACTGTCTTCTTAAAGAAAACGTATATACAATACGTATAAACGTATATCCTTGGTACAGTCGAGTTCACCAATATCTGTACAGCCAACATTTCATAAATATCTATACATACACCTTATTACGGTAACATAAGGTCTATGTATAGATATTTATGAAAGGTTGGCGATGCATATATTGGTGAACTCGACCGTACATTAGCAGATGTGCTTTTCCGATCGTCACAATTTGATACTTCCCTTTAAAAAAAAAACAATAGCCTTTAATGAGAACTTCTCAACCAGCAAAAACGAGGACAACTAATCAGAAAATTCTTTAGGTATCAGCGTCTTAGAAACCGAGCTAACGCATTGTTACGTACGGACCGATAATGAAGTTGAGCCCGAATATCCACATCTTCATAGAAGCAATGAGTGTGTACATTTTTGAATAAAAATTAGTTTTTCGTAAAAATCTCGAAAAGTATGCCTGCCCATGCCTGACCTGCATTTCAAACCAATTTTATCTGCACTGTTCACTAAAGATCTATCTATGTAGTAAAGACATAGTAATCACTTATTATTGTGTACATAATATACATGTTTTTTCAACTATGAGTACCTAGTGGTATTCGCTATTATTAAAAAAAAATGCTATTATCATTGTTGTTATTAGTTGCACAAGTGTTCCTTGTAACGAGTCTGGTTGGATCATGATTATTCATTTGTCTACCCATTTTGTATAAAAAATGGAAGATATTCGAAGTCAATGTGAATCCCAAAGTAAAGTTCGTATATTATTATCAGTTCTTTATATCCGACTAGCTGCTGCCCGCGACTCCATTTGCAAAGAATTCGTTTGCCGCTATCCCGAGGTAACTATGCAATTTCCCGGGACAAAAAGTATCCGATATGTTAATCCAGGTTATAAACTTTCTGTGTGCCAAATTTCACCTGAATCCGTCAAACCATTTTAGCGTGAAAGACAAACAACCATACAAACTTTCGCGTTTATAATATAATATTAAAATATAAATATAAAATAATATAATAATACTAGCTGTTGCCCGCGACTCCGTCTGCGAAGAATAGGGGTATAAAAAATAGCCTACGACCTATTCTGAGATCTACAGAATATAGACAAAAAAGTTTCATAATAATCGGTCAAGCCACGTCAAAGAAAGTGAGTAGTATTTATTTTTATACAATCGACTATCATTCGTTTTACTGAACCTAAAAAAAACACGCTATTTAAGCAATTTTCTAAAATATATCTTTAATGCCCATTAAAATTGTTTTGAAATTTTTTAAACTAAATTGTACTACTTAATTTCACTTCGGAAATTATGGTAATTCAAAGAATAGAAGAAAGTGTCAAAGTAAACAAATAAGAAAAGAAGAAAAAATAATGAAAAGTTTCAATACGCAGAGTCCAAAGAAATTTATATATCTTTTGATAAAATAGAATGTGGTGGTTAGGCAGCTAATATATTGCGCACCAACAATGCCGTTACTAGATCTAGAAGCTCGGCTTCATTTCTCGGGAAAATTAAATTGACAGTAAATTTTAATGTAGGTACAACTTCGCCAAGACTTTGGCGTAAGTTGTACATAAAATACAACCTGTGTTAAGTTTAGTGCCCATTTTACTCTGGATTCTGAACAAATAATAATAATAATAATTCACATGTATATTTATATTTTTAATCATAATCGAAGAACAGCAGTACATTTGAAATTGTGTCTGGTTTTATTAAAGGTTCAAGATAATAAAATCAAAAATATTTAGACATAATTCCTAAAGGTAAGAAATACTAAATTTCAATTTAGGATACGTTTAAAAATTCTTAAGCTGCATCCAGGCTGTCCCTAAAATCAATACCAAAACTAAAAGGGGCTAATAACCAGAGCAACTGAAATAAGCTTTTGGATTAATTTAATTCAACTGCAAAGAAAGTATAGCAGCAGATTGCCTTTATAGATAATGATAATGACACTTTTATACAAACTTAATCAACCAAAATTTGTATAAAAGTGCCAATATCTCAAAAACATGTCACTTTGATTAAGATCTTTCTAGTTTTGGCGTTGGTTTTAGGGGTAACTGATGTACAAGTAATTCTTTAGCTAATTTTGATATAGTAATCTTGAATTTTCTTATACACAGGTTTTTCGTGGATATGAGTTGAATCAGCTCTTACGATGAAACCATCCTTGTCGAGTAAAAGGCGAGCTCGGCAGTTATGACTCTTTCTTGAGCAGTAATAATGTCTGCTTGTTTTTGGACCCTGGCGCGAAAACGTATAGCCTTGGTACATTATCACTTGGCCCTTTTGTGTTGTGATTACTTCGTAATTACTTCCTAAAAACAAATAGGAATCACTCGTCAAAAGATCAACTTGTCTGCTAGTCACTCGCCCGCTTTGGACTACCTGTAAGCAAAGCGTTACAATTAAACATGACTTTGACTTTTTCTGTGTATGATAAGTTATTTATTATTTAAATGATTTAATACACTGAATTCCTATGAAATACACAAATGGAACTAAAGACCTATCCACTAACTACCAAATTAAACATAAAGAAAATTACGAATAGTATTTGTAAATCACATCAACCGACTGAAGAATCAAATCATGCTGGACCCAACGAACAAATACTTACTAATAATTTAAGGGACTTCATCACGAACTATTATTGCTAAAATTTACCTCGGCGTTTCGACCACTTTGCAGCAGCCTAAGTGGTCCCGGGTTTAAAACATTAAACATATATTTTTTCAATTACAACTATCTCTTTGTTTTCGTTTAGGCAATTTGCATGTAAATGTCACCATATCGTCTATATTCAGGTTTTCTATGTGTATGTTCTGTGTTACTTTTTACGATGGCGCCTTTTTTGTCCAGGCTAAGGCGAGCTGGGCACGAGCTGCTAGCTTTTCTAGAGCAATGATAGTTTCTACTGCGCTTCGGGCCTTGGTGGGAAAACGTGTAGCCTTCGAACATAAGGAGTTGGGCTTTTGTTGTGGTTATAAATCCATAATCCAGTTCTATAAAACAAGAGACAAATAACTGACCATTATGTTGACTTGAGCCGCTTGTCAGTTTTGTCAAAGCATATAAAGAAAATTTTATTTGAAATACGAATTATAAAAATTGTTTAACGTAGCGACTATGAATCACCTATTATATTTAGTCCAGATATAATTGTATAGTCGGGGTAAGAAAACGTTCGTCACTTTTCGACTCTATGTCAACGATTTAAGGTCGAAAAGTGACGAACTTTTTCTTACCCCGACTATACAACGATTGGATCGACACAAGCGTAGTAGGTACAATGTTACTATCAAGCAGGTAGTTTAATTTAGGTTATACAACATTAGAATAAAATCACAGAATAATTAATATTATAAGAATTTATACTGAAATTATTAACGTTCTATTCTGTGTGAAGTTCCCAATCCGCACTGGGTCCACGTGGGAACTACAGCCCAAGCCCTCTCATTCTGAGTTGGACGTAAATGAGCTAAAATGTGACACTGAAATTGTACTTAAGGATCGATAGATAGGTAGATAAAATTAAAAAAAAATGTCGAAAACAATTACAAAAGTTAAACTAGTTCTCCACTAGGGATCTTTAAAAAAATCGTTAGGAGTATGTTATGTTACATTTAACAACAAGTCTCATTAGGATGCAAGTAATAAGTGTATGTTTAGGAAGTAAATTAATGTTTGCAGACAGGTCGCAGTTTGTACTCTATTATTATTAAGTTAATTATGAACACAACATATATATTTGTATTAGTAAAGTTTTATGTACCGCTCCCCAAACTTTTTATATACAGGTTTTTCATGATTATGGATTGTGTGGGCCCTTGCGATCGCTCCCGATTTGTCCAAAGATAACCGGGCAGGGCAACCTCGGCACACCTTTCTGGAGCAACAGTAATGCCTGCTTTTCTGCGTCCCAAAACGTGAAAACGTGTATCCTTGGTATACAAGTAGCGTAGCTCTATCCGTAGTTATAAACTCGTAATCCCTTCCTGTGACAATTCACAAAAAACAATTGGCTTAGTAAACTTTTTGAAGAGGTGCTAATTATATAATCGTCGTCTTTAAGATCGAAGAACTGCAGCTGTTTTACTTTTATCGGAAATATTTTTTTAAGTATTCGAGATGATGTGTGAGATTTTCCGGCTGACAAGCCGTTTGTGCTCGGTTAGTAGAAACAGAAAAAAAAACAAAGTCAACTGTCTCTTTTGTCATTGTCAAATAAAATCTAACTGTTTCGTTTGCTTTGCGTTTTATTTTAGTTTGTATAATCAATTGTGTAATTAATTTACAAAATCATTTGAAAAAATCATAACAAACAGCAAGTACGAGTAAAACACTGTTAACTGAAACCATATTTATCATATTTGCTTGTCAATTATTTATATGAGAATATTATCAAGGAAGAAAATTTATAGAGTCGCTACCGTAAAGAGTATCTTTCTATAAAACGACAATGAAGTAGGTACCCTTAAGCTATATTTATGTTCAACATTCAGAGTTGATGTCAAATGAAATTAAAACTAATTGCGTTTATAGCACCGTGACTTCTGCAACTACAATTTATAATCACAAACAAAGAACTGTTTAAGTGTCACGCTTAGGAACGATTTTTTTTAGGATATCACACACGCGGCTGACAGCGTTTCGGGCAATGTCAGGTTCCTCTTCAGCATCAGGAATGACAAACTTCTCTGGGTTCAAGCTGCGATACCGTCTATAGTATCTGAGGAATTTGTCATCTGAATCTGAAAAAGGTACCTATCATGAGATCAGGCCGTGTGAGGCGACTGTAAAACATATAGTTGGAAGATGAAAGGAAAATTGACATTTCGCCGTGACCCAGGGGCTTTCACGTTTCCAATTATCAATGATAAGTAAATACGGTGTGTTATTTACTGAATGTTTATTTTCTATACGTGATATTTAAAAAAATACGACAAAAGGAAAGAACACTGAAATATATACGTTATGTATCAAAATTTTAAGAAAGTAGCGTAATAGTAATGACCAACATGACAGTCAATGTTATATTTATTTGAAATACTGACTAATAATTAACAAAATTCCATTTTAAGGAATAGCATGTTTGACTCCTGAATGAAAATCGAATAAATAATATAATAATTTCACGCTCGATAGGAACTAAATATTACTATCAAATTCTGTCTTTAAGTATATTTGCCCACGTATGTTTATGTTTACATGTAACTTTTACCCTGGTACAACAAACATTTTTTCTAGCCGTCGGCCTGAACAAAACAATATAGGCCGTGGGTGGTCGTGGTCGTTCACCAACTGTATAAACTGTTTATCTTCCGTAGTGACTAAGATAGCCTTGCACCCACTACAAGGTTTCCTGGAGCAATACCACTTTGTTTTGCCCGTCATTTGGACAAACGTATGTCCCTGGTAGACAGCAGAGAATTTACCTTGACCCGCAGGGATGAACCCCAAAGTATCGTCTAAAAAAATCAAGTAAAAATGTATAGGGTGCTAACAAATTAGTCACCAATTTTTCTATGGTTTAATCTACTCATCAAAACAAGTCACTTTTATTCCAACAACTTTATAAAATGTAAAAAAAATCTCGATTTTCCATACTAAAGCAGTTCTGTTTGGATGGATATGTATGTAAAGTTTGCGTTATTTTTTGCAATTTTAAATCGTTGTTAGAATAAAAGTGACTTGTTTTGATAAGTAGATTAAGCCATAGAAATATTGGTAACTAATTTGTTAGCATCTTATATATCTAAGGACGAATATGACATTATTTGTATACCTTTATTTTTATATCTTTAATAAATATTTGTGGAATTGCATCTGATTACAATTGGTATATTAATGTGTTTTGTTTCTCATTTAAGAAGGGTAACAAACAGCAAAACCATTTATCAGTTATTAAGGATAGGGATTGGTCTTACTTATAGTTGTAAAAAACCCGTTAGCTACCGTTAATTAACCAAATTTATGGTTAGCTACCGATAAAATGCAGTTATTAACGGTTAATAAAATGCGGTTAAATAACCGTTAATAACGAAAAATGCATTTTTGACCGCTTGGTTAAAATCGTTAATAACCGGCTTCGCATCTATTATTACTGGCGAGACTCTTTACAGGTTCTGTCTATCTTCGGATAAGGACTCTAATATATTATAGGTATCTTTATCGGAACAAAAATAGAAAAAAAAAGCTGGAGTTACAATATAATAATTTATTTATAAAACATCAAGTTACAAAGGTGTAATAAAACTTACTGTTACTATAATTACTTATACGACATCATTTAATCATATATTATCGTGAAAGTACGATAGACGTTTGATGTCATCTTAGTGTGTTACAAGTAACAAGACAATATGTATATACCTTTAAAGGGCAACCGTTACTGACTATTCTATCAACGCACAGCTCAATCAAACCACTGACCGGATTGTGCTGAAATTTGAAAGAAAAAGAAAGAAAGAAAGAAAGAAAGAGAAACATTTATTTATAACAACAATTTAACACACAGATACATATTATTACGTAGGGATCCGCTAAGAAAGGATTTTTGAAAATTCCTACGGGATAGGGAATAAATGGGATTTATAATATTCGCTTCAAAGTAACCAATTCTCCGTAACTATAATTATTAGTGACTTCAAATTTAGCAAGCAAGTAGGTGATTGTAAAAGTAAAAAAGTAATTTTAGGTTTTTCGGAAAATCCTACAGGATAAGGAGAAAATGAGATTTATATATTCAATTCAATGGGACCGGGACCCTATCTCGGTAATCATTATTCCTTTAGGATCATAGAGGTGTAGTAAAAAAATTCCCGCAGGATAGAGATCGGGAGTTAACCAAAAATTTTATTTGTGCGCGGACGAAGTCGCGAGAAATGGCTAGTTTAATATAAATATTTAAAAAAGTACAAAAAGGATAGCAAAAACCGTAAGTAACGCAAGTTAAACACGTTGAGTAAACCTTTTTTTGATTTGTTCTAAGTACCTTATATTTACCTTGCGAGGGGGTTCGGTGGGGGGGTGGGGTTGGGAGGGGAGTGCGGGGGCGGATAATTTTTTATATCGAGGAACTAAGGAGAGCCATAATCGATGAAAAAGCAAACTGGATAAAAAAAATAAGCTGCCCAAATTACTAATTCCACGCAGACGGAGTCGCGGGCAACAGCTAGTTACTCAATAAAAGCTGTAGTTACTCAGTAAGTTTTCAGAATTGTGAAATGGTTCGTTTTTTGTATCATTTTTTTCTTGAATGCGAAAAAAATTTCCGTTCTCCAGTCTAACCAATTTAGGTGGCGGGTGGTCGTGCTCATTCTCAAACTTTACAAATCGCCTGTCCTCCGTAATGTTTAGAATAGCCTTGCAACGACTTCTCGAATACTTCGAGCAGTACCACCGCAGTTTGCTTGCCGTCTGTTTAAAAGTGTATCCCCTGTAGACGGCAGTCAATCGACCAAGCAAAGTAGGGAAAAATTCCAAAACACCATCTAAAACAGATTTAAGTTAACATAGTTACATATAGTTGTTTGCCGATGCTTCTGGTTGTAGTAGGTATACTTAGTTATAGTTGTAGTTTTATGGTATAATATGTCGCAAGTGTTGTTTTGTAGTAATTTGTCTTTAGCGACATGCGTATGTTTATGTTTAATGCATGCTGTGTTTGCCTGTAATTGGGTGAATACTCTTCTATTTCTTATTAATATGTTGTAGTGCAGGTTTTATAGTATTTTACCTGTTGGCAAACCATAATAAATAAATAAAATAAATACATACTAAACTAAGTGTTAGGATAAAATCAACAAAAAGGGTTCTGTGGTACCAGGAAGTGAAAAAAATGAAATACCGAACCGACAAAAGGTAAAAGCCTGAGGTATAAGTAAAGTAAATCTAGTTTCTTTATAAAAGGAATCGTGACATTTAAATGCGTTTAATATTTTCAGTCGACAGTTTAGATAACATAACGACGCGATCTCGAGATCGTATTCTAAGTTTACAAATTATATCTTTGGTAGATAGCACATAACTTACCGTATTTCAAGAATCAAAAACGTGAAGTTAAAAATCCATGTTAATATTAATAAGTGTGGGGTCTAATTAAGGAAAAGAGAAGTTTTATTTAGGGAATTGAAAGAATTCGAACTTAAAACAACAAAGTATATAGAACTGCAACAACTAGAGGTAAGATCCTGAGAACTGAGTAAATTTCTATACATTTTGTACCAGATTTATTTTATTTACTAAATAAAATATGATTTATATGCGTACAATTTCACCCGTTGATGTTTTAAACAATATAGGCGGCGGATGGTTGTGTTCGTTTTCTAAGTTTACAAATAGTCCGTCCTCGGTTGTAAGTAGGGTGGCCCTGCAACCTCCACGGGATTTCTTCGAGCAGTACCACCTGATTTTGCTTTGAGTCTGTCTAAACGTGTGCCCCTGGTAGATAGCAGACAACTTACCATGTTTCGTAGGGAGAAACTCCAAAGCATTATCTAAAAAAGTAAGCGAAAACTTATATAATCTAATTTAATATTAAAATTTGGCAAAGGTCAGTACCTACAGTAGGTACTTCTAGGAAACTTGTTTAAACCAAGATAGAAACACTAATTATTTATCTTCATGCTACTGTATTGCCTATCTTGGGTTTATAAAAACGAATTATTTTGCCGGTCTTCGTCGTAAAAGTTACAGGTAGTGGATGGTCGTGGTCGTTTAACATAGCTACAAACTTCTTGTCCTCTGTTAGAAGTAAGATAGCTTTGCAACCGTCACGTTTTTTTTTCGTGCAGTACCACCGGATCTTGCTTTTCGTCTGTATAAAAGTATGTCCCTGGTAGACAGCTGATAGCTGACCTCGATTTGTCGGGAAAAACTCCAAATAGTTCTCTGAAACTGTAAACAAAACTAATTTAAGAGATAAGTTTAATTAAAAATATATATTAAACATTAGATTCAAAAGTAATTTTGTAAACAATGACAGCTGCATAATTCATTTTAAACTAAAACCAAATTGCCTTGCTACTAGTATTTGAGAACTAGAAGAGAAAGAGAAGTAAGAATCATTAATTGTAATACGAGTAGACACTTTATTTAACAACCTTTTTATGTATACATATGTATTGAAAACTTAATAGACAAACATGCTGTAAAAACCGGCCAAGAGCGTGTCGGACACGCCCAGGATAGGGTTCCGTAGCCGTTACGAAAAAATCGTTGCATATCTTATTAATTTTACTATTAATTATAGGTACTTTACATATTAAGTAAACAAGCAGTATTTTATAGGTCATTTACTCTAAACTACTATAGTACTAGGCTATTTACTCTTAACTTAAACTACTATAGTAGTTCCAATCATTTATTTTCTCGATGACAGCTCCCGTAGAATGTAACTGCGTTTAGTTACGCAAAAATTAACTTTTAAATGCGAGATATAAAAAATACAACAACTGCCTAATTTTGTTCCTTGATCCCATATAAGATTCATCTAAGACACGTTGAGTCCATATATACAGTATTTTTTTTAAAGTACAATAAATAATAAACGTTTTAATAAAGTTACATTCTATGGCAATACAAATGTCATGTTATGATTGCCATAGAATGTAACTTTAATAAAACGTTTATTAACTATCGTACTTTAAAAAAAACTATTGCATATATGGACTCAATTTGTCTTAGATGAATATTATACATATAGGATCAAGGAACAAAATTAGGCATTTGTCGTATTTTTTATACCTCGCATTTAAAAGTTAACTTTTGCGTAACTAAACAAAGTTACATTCTACGGAAGCTGTCATCGAGAAAATAAATGATTGGAAATACTATAATAATTCTCAAGCAAACTTAGCCGTTATAGTTTTCCTTGTTAATTTGACATATTTGTTCCCAATCTGATTTTATTCAAGATTTTTATACCAACAATTTAGCTTTTAGAGGGGGGGGGGGGGCTCGATTTTAACAAAAAAAATAATATTTCGCATTATGCAGTTGAACATTTCGCAAACGAATCACTATTACATCGAAAAATGGTCTTCACAGCCTTGGAATGATTTTAAAGACCTATCCAACGATACCCCACACTATAAGGATAAAAGACAAAAAAATCACCCCCACTTTACGTCTACGGGAGGTACCCTAAAAAAAAATTTTTCTACATTTTATTTTTTCACTTTGTCCGGATGTATGAATGTACATGTCCATGCAAAATTACAGCTTTCTAGCCTTAATAGTCTCTGAGCTAAGCTGCAAACTGACGGACGGACGGACGGACGGACTGACAGACATGGCTGGCATGACTATGACTATAAGGGTTCCGATTTTGCCATTTTGGCTCCGGAAGCCTAAAAACAAGCGAAGTCCCGATGACAGTAGTGAAATTTCATAAACAGAAAAACCTAGGAGGCGCATATAAGAAAAGAGTACCTAGGTACTTATGTACTAGGGGCGTTCAATAAAAAGTGAGAATGAGTATGTTTTAAACAACTTTTACTAAATGTCATTTTATTTTTCGACATAGTCACCTTTTAGCATAATACACTTAGTATATCTTTTTTCTAAACTTGAAATTCCATTTTTAAAAAAGGTCTCATCTTTAGTACTTAAAAAATCTTGTACTGCAGCGACTATCGCGTCGTCGTCTTCAAATTTCTGGCCTCTCAGGTATTGTTTCAATCTCGGAAATAGGTAGAAATCACTGGGAGCGAGATCTGGTGAATACGGAGGATGCTTAAGGATATCGAACCCAGCATCACGAATTGCAGCCATTGCAACGGCGGACTTGTGTGCCGGGGCATTGTCCTGGTGGAACAGCACAACTTTCGAGAGTTTACCTCGCCGTTTTTCGCGGATCTCATTGCGCAATTTGCGATTTGTTTGGCGTATAAAGTGCCCGTAATAGTGGCTCCATGCTCGAGATACTCAATCATTAATACCCCTTTACCATCCCAAAAAACAGAGCCCATGACCTTACCGGCAGATGGGCTCACCTTGAATTTCTTCGGAGTTGGAGATGATGGCCTTTTCCATGTCATAGACTGCAGTTTCGTTTCTGGGTCGTAATGATGGAGCCATGTTTCGTCCATTGTTATAAATCGCGCCAAAAAAAGTTCCCGGTCTTGCTGCATCAGGTTCAAAGCTTCTTGACAAATCTCTAGTCTAGTTTGTTTTTGCGTGTCAGTAAGCATTCTTGGTACCCAACGCGCAGATACCTTTTTCATACCCAAGCGTTCATGTAAAATATTATGCACGCTCCCCGTTGAAATCTTTACATTTTCAGCAATAAAACGAACCGTGACACGACGATCCGCCAAAACTGAATTTTCGACTTTTTTCACAATTTCTTCAGTTACTGCTGTAGTAGGGCGTCCGGAGCGGGGGTCGTCCATTGTCGATGTTCTTCCACGTCTAAATTCGGCGCACCAACGTGCGACTGTCTAATACGGAGGAGCATTAGACCCTAAAGTGTCCCGCAAATCTAAATTGACTTGGTCCGTAGAAAAAATTTTCAAATACAAGTATTTGATAACGGCGCGCAGTTCAATTTTCTCCATTTTCGCTAACGTACTCAATAGCATTGCAAAGAAATTACCGTATATTTTTTTAAACAAAAGACAGTTAGTTTTTTTTTCATAGCAATCAGCTAGATAGATTAACTTTACCGGCCAGTATTTCATTTCTTAATATTAAAAGAGTTTGCATCTCATTCTCACTTTATATTGAACGCCCCTCGTAATTTTCCTTTCCTTTCCTGTTGTGGAATTTAATTTCACATGGCCGTCGCGTGTTTTTGTTAGGCTTAAGCTCAAAAAACAGTAAATATGTAATAGTAACGAACGATGACTCCTACGATATTTTAAACGGTACAAATAACATAGAATCCCACAATAGGCCAGATATTATTAGGTTTGTATCTACCTCATAGTCTTGGCTGTTCATGTTTGTGTGCGATTTTAGTACTTTTTATGAACAAATCATGTCAATCGAAACTTGGCACGTTTTTACCACAATGTTTTATCGTGATTTTCGTATTATAATCTTGTTTGTGTCTGTTTGCAGTACCAAATATACATTTTTATTTATCTATCGAAAGAAAAATTTATTCCGTTTTAGGAAGCTCCAAACGCACAAACAGCGGAAGCGTGGCGGTGCGGTGGTGATGATGGTTGTATGAACGAGTTCGCGGCACGGTACCGCACAACCGTTCATACAAGTTAGAATATTACAACCGTCACCGCCACCGCACCACCATTACTCCTGTGCGTTTGGAGCTTATAACTTAAAAAAAACTGTCCAACTTGACGCCGTTAGACATGGTTATGATATTTTATCAACTCAATACTTTTTTCATCATCCGTGTTAATCAGTAGGGCCTCACATTTCTGCATCTTCCTCGAGCAGTGCCACTGGTTTCTTGTTGTTTGTGTAAACGTATGTCCGTTGTAAACAGCAGTCCAAATGCCGGATTTAGTTAGAGTAAATTCCAAAGTGTTGGCTAAAAACATGATGGAAATAAAAAATATGAGAGTATGTATGTAGTATTTTTTTGGAAGGAAACATAGGAACAAACACGTTTGACTGGCGTTAGCAAAGTTCGTATTATTTTACTGCAATAATCAAATAAGCTCACGTCGAAAAGCTCTCCTCGTGACATGGAGATTATAAAGGATAATCGACGGGACATAGAAATTTGATTCGTCTGTCCGGAATATAGCAATATAATAACACAGCGATTGCACATGCAAAGGCAATATAAGTGTGTGGCAGCAATGAAAGCAAGCATGTTAAAAATTTTGAACTACATAGATGATTCACATAGACATGTAAGTTTCAAAGAGTGACATAAACAAACACGTCAGTTTTGATTTTATAATTATTTAACCCATAACATTAATATGCATAACATAATACACAACAGAATACCTATATATAATATTAACAAACATAAAAATAACTTTGATTTGTACAGTAAACTGGATACTATATTAGGGTTTTTTACTGAGAATGCGTTAAAAACTATAACACAGAACAACATTTTTTTGAAACGAGGTGGAATACTCGTAATAATGTGTTTGAAGTAACTATAGTTAGGAGAGCGTTGACGGAGTTCCGCTATGCTATATTATGCTATTTCTAAGTACTCTCTGAAATGCAATATATAAGCTAATTTATTTACCTAGCTAGACGTAACTAACACTACCCTACCTGCGCTACTCTTCTGTAGTATTGAAGTGAAAAATATGCAGCCATTTTGACGCTTTTATAAATGTATGTTACTATTTAGCTGTTGCCCGCGACTCCGTCTGCGAAGAATAGGGATATAAAATATATCCTAAGATCTATTCTTAGACCTACCAAATGTAAAGAAAAAATTTCATAAAAATCGGTCCAGCCGTTCTGGAGGAGTGCGATAACAAACACCGTGTTATATATTAAAAGATTTTATCCCTTCTCTTTTGCTTTTAGATACTTGTTGTGTGTCATAAAGTCATGTGTTTTAGGGCTCGGTAATTCAGGTAGGTACATATTTACCAAAAGTTGAGGAAACCCCGGAAAAGGCTAAGTACATAAATTTTCTACAAAAAGCTTCTTAAAAATTTTGTTTTTAATAATTTGAGTTCCGAGATACCTGGATTGAACAAAAAGTCACGAGAACGTAATAACTCGCAAATATGTTTAGGTTATTGTTATTTTTTAGCATTTTTAGGGTTCCGTACTCAAAGGGTAAAAACGGGACTCTATTACTGAGACTTCGCTGTCCGTCCGTCTGTCTGTCTGTCCGTCTGTCACCAGGCTGTATCTCATGAACCGTGATAGCTAGATAGTTGAAATTTTCACAGCTGATTTATTTCGTTTGGCGCTATAACAATAAACACTAAAAACAGAATAAAATAAATATTTAAGGGGGCTCCCATACATACAAACGTGATTTTTTTGCTCCTTTTTGCTCGATATTGATAACGGTAACAGGTAGTCGCTCTAAATATTCACAGAATATTAAGTTAATAATAATAATAAATATCACGGGACAATTCACACAAATCGATCGACCTAGTCCCAAACTAAGCAAAGCTTGTACTATGGGCACTAGACAAGGGATAAACATACTTATATAGATAAATACATACTTGGATATGCATTTATATTTATATTAGTTAAGAAATCCTGGCAATGTTATTAATAAAATTAAATTGAGTCCGCTTCCATATCGCTCAACATCACCGCTGCCGCCGAAGTTTAGGTAAATATGTACTTATCCAAATTTCGGATCCCTACTAACATTATGCTTAGTAATGTATGTATCTATGTAAACACTTTATTGTACAAAAATAAAGAAAGAAACATAACTGATAAACGTTGAGATACATATGTTACACAGGCGAACTTATCCCTTTAAAGTATAGACATTATGCGTATTTACACTATGCGTATGTATTAAGTAGGTATTATGAATTTTTATTGTTATGCCACATCAATGACACAGAGGGAATCGAGTTCAGACATAAAACCAAATCAATAAAAAGCTTTACCAATTTAAAGTCCAAATTAATTGTGAAGTTTCACTAGATTTATATTTGTATTATAAATCGTCATTCTGAATACAATATTATAATACTTAAATCAAATTTTTGTTTCGAATGACATGTCATCACTGACAAAATGTGACCACGTTTCGGTAGCAGAACATTTAGAACATATTGAAAGAAATTAGTGTCCGACCGAAACACGATTTTTAGCCGAAACCGAAACCGAAACCGAATATTCGGTTTTTTTCTGATTTCGGCCGAAACCGAAACCGAAACCGAAATTTTTGAAGACGTATCATATCAAACAAAATATTCAAAATTACTGTACTGATCGTAAGGAAAAGGTTATTGCAAGGATTTCTTATATGAGAACAGTTACTTTTTTTGTTAAACAAAATAAAAAACGATTATTTTTAATGAAAAATGTCTTGGCATAGGTATTATATTATTCAAAACAAACAACCTATTCTTATCACGTCTAAACTAAATTCACAATCCTAATATCAAACGTATTGTTCATTAATCACAGCATAAAACGCGGTAACAAATAAAATAAATAAAATAAATAAATATTAGGGGACAATCTTACACAAATCGACCTAGTCCCAAACTAAGCAAAGCTTGTACTATGGGTACTAGACGACGATAAACATACTTATATAGATAAATAAATACTTAAATACATAGAAAACATCCATAACTCAGGAACAAATATTCGTGCTCATCACACAAATAAATGCCCTTACCGGGATTCGAACCCTGGACCTCTTGCTTCGTAGGCAGGGTCACTACCAACTAGGCTAAAGCGGTCGCCAAACAGATTCTAAAAAGTAAATAATAATTTAATAAATAAACAACACTCATACATACTACTGTCGCTGGTCCCAGCTGGGCCGGCCGCCGATGCATTACCTATACCTACCCGGCCGAGCGTGTCCGAATTAAGCCGAGCGCTCCCGATGCGAGAGCCGCGAGAGGCCGCGAAGTAATTTCGGCCCGGCCGAAGGTTTCGGCCGGATTCTGGCCGAAACCGAAACCTCGGCCGAAATCACTTTTTTGGCCGAAATTGGCCGAAACCGAAACCGAAACCGAAACTTCGGTCGGACACTAAAAGAAATAGATTCGAAAGTTAGTGTTATAAATAAAACGGGCTCATTTATTTGTTTTTTACCCGACTGCGAAGAAGGAACGGTAATGTGTTTGACCCGTATGTATGTATGTATGTATGTATGTATGTATGTATGTATGTATGTATGTATGTATGTATGTATGTATGTATGTATGTATGTATGTATGTATGTATGTATGTATGTATGTATGTATGTATGTATATATGTATGTATGTATGTATGTATGTATGTATGTATGTATGTCCATTCCTATGTCCTCTCGTAACCACACAACGGTTGAACCGAAATGATACGTCATTGGATTCGTCTTGATAACGCGAGTAACACTGGATACATGAAATTCTTGAAAAATAAAAATGGCGGATTTTTGGCGCCAAATTGTGAGTCTTCAAAAAATTTTTTTATTCAACCCTATCGTGTAGGGTATCAAAATAAAGGGATTTTGAAAGAGATTACAAAAATATATACAAGTCATGTGTTTAAATTTAATTTGGAATAGTAAATTGGCAATCAATGCATTAAAACGACGACGTACCTACTTACTAAGATATCTTTGAGCAATAATTTTCTCTATGAAACCCATGTGGAAAATTAAGTACCAACATATTTCAAAATTGGTTTTGAACTTTAACTAAATATCAACGGATTCCCAATTCAAATACTCAATAATTTATCTGAGTCTCAGGAACACTAAAAAGCAAGAAATAAAAAAGTAATTAAAAAGACTAAAAACCCGCCTGCGGTGTAAATAAAATAATAAATTAAAAAATCCAAAAAACCCGCCTGCAGAAATACTGAAAAGTTGGAAACAAGATAAAATGTTCAATAACAACAAAACGAATTTAAAACACGTCGATGGCAGTCTTTCAAAATTTAATGCAACGATAAATTGCAGTCGGAGGTATGGGAGTCAGTGGCTGCATGGGATTTAATGTCACTTCATGCATGCCTCCGATTGCATTTTATCGTTGCATTAAATTTTGAAAGACTGCCATCGACGTGTTTTAAATTCGTTTTATTGTTATTGAACATTTTATCTTGTTTCAAACTTTTCAGTATTTCTGCAGGCGGGTTTTTTGATTTTTTAATTTATTATTTTATTAAATATGTTATTATCTATAACCCGATGCCCTGCCAAATAAATGCCAGTCGCAAGGCCAAATTTTGGTCAGTTAAGTCCATTTCCTGACAATTTGTGACCGATACTTTCCACGGTTTGTAATGTCACTAATAAATGTTTTCTTTCTTTTTATACGACTTCAAGAAAAGGAGGAGATTACATTCTTATTTTATCTTGTTACATTGTTGGAGAAAAGCCATGTACACATATATATACCTCATTGGAAATGGCAATACGAATATTTACGCTTACGTAACGCTTCGTCAAACTCTACTCGTACACGAACTGCTTCTACCCGCCTCTCGCTGTAATATTCTTGTGAAGAGAGAATTTTATTTTCTACTTCTAGAATCTCTGCTACACTCGTTAACGCGTAGTTACAGGAATATAATTTTTCTCGTCATATATGACAGAGGTAATGGATGATTGTGTTCGTTGAGCAACGCGAGGAACTTCCCGTCGTCCGATGTAACTAGGATAGCCTTGCAGTCGCCTCGTCTTTTCCTCGAGCAGTACCACCGGTTCTTCGTAGGTGATTGTGAAAACTTGTTACCCTTGTAGATTGCACAACGGTTACCGAAGTTAGTTGGAATGAACTGCACATAAGCTAAAAAAAATACGTACATAAGTATAAAAGAAAATTTTAATCTTATGTAAGCAGCTGGTGGTCCTATTCATAAATGAACTGAAACAATTGGGGATGTCTATTTTTTTGCAATGTATAGTAAATCGAAAACCATTTCGAGATAAATGATTTTTAACTCGTTTTCTGTAGTTATTTAATTTTAATATTATGTAATGAATTTATTATATAACAAATAAGCAATGACCTTCATTTGACATTGGTGTAAATTGCGTGACCGGTTCAAGTCGACCTTTATTCTATGTGGTTAGAATTCTTCACAATTTACGCGTGAATTATACTACGGAGTTTGATTTGGACCCGCTGTCTGACATCTAGCACTTTGACAGTGCCAGTAAAGTGACACAGTGTATAGTGTACCAATACGCAAAAAATAATTAAAGGGGTTGCCTTATCGTACGCATTTAGATAGATTTAGAAATTTGGCATTGTAGGAGCCCTCAACTATAATCTGACGTCATCAACTAAAATAGTTTCAATAATTAATTTTGAAAAAAGTAGAGAACTAAATGACAAAATATTGAAATTAGTTTCTTATAATTGACTTTTCTATACAAAATATATATAAAAATCACTGGTAATTTTTTTTAGACATTCCCAATTATTTTACTCACCCGCGACCTTATGATAGATACGTTTATACAAGAAATGTTTGTTCATGCAGTTCGTCGACCTCCACACTGTACCTACGAACACACACAAATCACACAAACTCAACTATCACCACCACCGAACTACACTGACGCGTTTCGAACTCAACCAGGGCTAGTCCTCGGAGCACCCAACGCAACCGTTTACTATGCTACCAAATGTTAGATTAACAAACCAAAACACATTTTTTAATTTGTCACTATAACTTTCAAGTACCCACTTTATTTTTCTCAAACAAACTACCCACAAAAATTAATGAAATTTAATTGTCAATTGAATTTTTGTTTATTTATTGTTAAGGCATGTTTGCATTGTTAATCCTAATTAATTTTTCTATCAAGTTGCAGAAACTACAATCACCGTACAACGTCGCTCCCAAGAGAGCTTACTTCGACACTGGCGAAATTGTCCTACCTTTAAAGTGGGACAGAAGCCATATTTTTAAAAAAGAAGAAGAAGAATCCTAATTATTATACATAGCTCAAAATAGACCCATGCCGCAGTAAGGGAGAAGTTAACAAATTTACCTGTTCAGTAATACCTAAAATACCCCATACTGTGGTACCTAATTAATTATTTCCATGCATTCCAGAGCAACCAGACGCAACCCTTTGCCGCAATTATGTAACACTTCGTAAGTATCAGAGTCTAATAAATAATGAATGATTTGATTCTAACAAATGTTTTGCAAAATTCAATCTGTCTAGATGCTCATTCCTATATGCCGAATCATGCTCTTTAAATCTAGCTTTAAAACTACGACCTGTCTGCCATGCATATATTTTATTGCAGTCATTACAAGCATTTACAAGTAAGCTTGTATACACCCGACCTAGTTCCTTTATCTACCTTATCTTTGTGGTTACATAGCCTAGAGTACAAATGGCCAACTTAAGAAATGCTACATCTATATTTGTCAGCTGAATGAGAAGGCAACGCAACGGAAAGCATGCTATTCAATATCCGTGCCGATTTTAAATAATTTATTGAATCAGGCGTTACTTTGCGGAGGTTCATATCAATGAACAATATATATATTGGCGCATTAAAATCCCTGAATTTCAATTCAACTACCATATTTAATAGTTAACGTTAATTTTAAGTAACGTTACGTTTAATTAAGTAAATACTAGTAAAGTAATAAATAAACCAAACTGAACTAACTACATACATAAAAAATAACTTTAAAAAGAGGCAGGCAAAACAAAATATTAAAAACGAGATTATGTAATTAAACATAGAATTATCATCCCAGCCTATATACGTCCCGCTGCTGGGCACAGACCTTCTCTCAGAATGAGAGAGCTGGGGCTGTAGTTCCCACGCAGGCCCGTGCGGATTGTGAATTTCACACACACCATTGAATTTCTTCGCAAGAGTGTTCAAGATTCCTCACGATGTTTTTCTTCACTGTAAAGCTCATGGTAAATGTCAAATGTGCTCACAAATTGGATGCATAATAGGCTACTTGAAAAGAAAATAACAGGTTTTTCATATCCGGGATTTTATTAAAAATATTTAATAAGATAATTTAATGTTACACGTGAGATACGTGATGTATTAAAAAAAATCCTCTTCTAAATTCAATATGTATGTCTACAATACGAGTAGGAACTCCCATTTTGACACTCGGACATCTAGGTTTTAATTGTCAAGATTCGTGTTTTCACATAAAGTATATAAAATACCAGAATTTTACTCACATATGTATAATATTCTAATAAATATATTTAATTTTTAGACGACGAATGGCCCAGTGGTTAGGTTAGAGAACCTGACCACGAACCTTAAGGCCCCGGGTTCGATTCCCGGTCGGGGTAGATTGTAGTTTGTATTAAAAATACGAATCATTGTTTTCGAGTCTTCGATGTTTTATATCTATTTAAGTATGTTTATACATTACCAAGTACCCATAACACAAGCTTTGCTTACTTTGGGACTAGGTCAATTGGTGTGAATTGTCCCGTGATTTATTATTATTTTTACTAACGTGATTAATAATAAAAACTCAACCTAAGTATAGAAACTTCATTACTATTCTAGATATTCAAATAAATTATAGTCAACTTTTGATGACCATATGAAAGGAGGAAAGTAGGAATGTGCTTGAAATTAAATTAAATAAAAATAAAAATAAAATATTGAATAATAAGCCATACATAAACATACAATGCAAAAATCTTATGTATAGTAAAGCATCTTAAAAAAATCACTCGTAACAAACAAAAATAATGCAACAAGTAGGCTTGTTAAACGACATTAAGGTATTTAGATCCTCTGACCTTCATGCTAGGATAACCTGGTGTTATGAAGATCAGCGGTTTGGTATTGGAATCTAATACCTTTAAACGAGCAATTCTTGTATATATATATATAATCAGGATATATACATACTAATGTAACAATTTCACTTCAATCCTGCGCCACGATGCATTTTAGTTTTACTAGTCTTATATTCATTGACAAGAAAGATTACATATATATGTAGGTATACATGTTTATAAAATGTAATATATAGGTAGTGTATAGATCTGCGCTAGGCAGAGTTGTTTAGGCATAAATACTTAAATATAAAAATGGGGGGAAAAGTGTACCTCGCTTTCACTGCGCCGCTTCTGGCAGGGCCCTGCTCGCTTCCACGACGCTCTTCAGCTCGATCACTTTGTGATGTTGGTGTAGGGTGTGTGTGTGTATTTTGTATTTGATACAGCCCGAAATCCGCACTTTTATTCTTAAAGATGCGCACAAAAACTAGGCGCGTGCCGACCGAAACTCGATAGATATCGAACTGTCACCTTGACAGGTCAGAAGAGTATTTCTGAAGGAATACACAGAGAGGTGTATTTTCCTATCAAGGTTGAAAACCGAACATTCCCCCGCCCAAGCCATTTCCAATGGCTTAATCCCGAAACAATCCGAATAGAAGAAACCGAAGCCTAATCCATAGGCAGCCGAGAAAGCTTGGCAATCGCTCGTTGTAAGACCGTGCCTTGAGCCAACTTAACGTCAGCAACCCGAACCGTACCATCTTTGCCTGGGTACAACTGGACGATACGTCCACGACGCCAATGTAGAGGAGGGGCGTTTTCCTCCTTTAATAGAACCAAATCTCCCACCTTGGGAGGGGCAGCAGGGTCATTCCACTTGACTCTCTGCTGTAGAGTATGGGGATACTCCAAATGCCAACGATGCCAAAATCTTTGGGATATTTGCTGTAACATCTGGAACCGAGTTAACCGATGCAGTTTCTCCTCTTGGAGGGGGAATTCAGGAACGCCATTTAAAGGCTGACCGATTAGAAAATGACCCGGGGTCAGCACCTCTGGGTCGTTAGGATCCGAAGAAAGGTGACTTTGTGATTTTTGGTTTCCGCAATTTATGTGATTTCACAAGGAACGGCCCTGAAAAATCTGTGCCAACACCTTCAAAAGGCTTGGCTGCTACAACCCGATCGCGAGGCAAATTACCCGTTAACGGTTGAGTGGTAGATCCCTTTAGTTTGTAACACGGTATGCAGTTAGTGGTGACCTTATTAACCGCTCGTCGAGCCGATTATACCCAATATTTGCGCTGCAAAATACCTAGCAACGTATTTGGACCGACATGTGCATCTTTTATATGTAAGTCCCAAATTAAAATTGTTACATAGTGACCCGATTTAGGAAGCACTAACGGATGTCGCGAATCGTAAGGTAAGTCCGAATTTTGTAGTCTACCACCTACTCGAAGCAACCCCTTAGAGTCTAGGAAGGGGATTAGACGTTTCCAATGGCCCTTAAGCCTTCGATTATTCCGCAGAGTATCTATTTGTGACACGCGATTCGCTTCAAATACCTGAAGAGTATGACGTGGCGTTTTAAGCCACGATAGGACAATTGAGCTGTCCGTCCATCCGTATACCTCCGAGACATCCATGGTTCTTTGCAAACAAAGACAAACATGATGCAGGAGCTTAGCTAAGAGCACGGCTCCACACAATTCCAACTTTGGAATGGTGAGCCGAGATCTGATGGGGGCGACCTTACTCTTTGCCATGATCAGGTGAACCGAAGAAGAACCGGCCTCAGTGATGGTACGTAAGTAGACCACTGCTGCGTATCCTAATTCCGACGCGTCACAAAAATCGTGAACCGAAACTTGGCACATTGACTTGGGAAACATACTTCGCGGAACCGCGATCCGATTGAGGTTACTTAAATCCATTTTAAACCGAATCCAGTCTCTCGCTAGACTTCCACCGATTTCTTCGTCTTTACATACAGCATGATGAGGAATGACGTAAAACTCCTGACCCGATTGAAAGTCAAACTTTGAAAGTGACTTATGACCGAGATCTAAATACTCCCGCATAAAGTTAACGTACTTTTCGCGTAAGGCAGGCTTCGCCTTAAGCCTGCGTTCTAAAGCCAGAAACCGTTTCTCCGCAATGGCGCGGGAATCCCCTAAAACCGGTCGCGATGATATAAATGGCAATTTAGTCATAAACCGTCCGTCATTCAACCGTACTGTATTATTTTTATAATGAAGCTCACACTCCTGGTCTAATGGACTAGACTTGCACGCTTGGGGTGGCTCTTCCACCTTCCAAAACTTCTCTAAAGTATCCGAAATTGACGCACCAAAAAACTCCGAATCATCTATTTGAGTGGAGCCAGCCGGCTGCACTAGCACCGGGCCTAGCAATACGTAACCGAAAACCGAATTATAAGCCGTCAGCCCGTCAGGCTGTAATACTATTTTATCTCCTCCTACTAGAGCACCGAAAACATCTGAACCTAGTAATAAATCGATAGGTGCCGGTGAACCGAAATGTGGATCTGCCAGAGTTAAGCCCTCTGTAAGCCGAAGAACCGAATTATTTAAGTTAAGTGCAGGCAGGTGACCGATTATATTTTTCATACTAACCACCGGAGTGGTAACCATAGGAAACCGCTTAGTAACCGGAGAGAAGGTCAACGAACCCTTCCCACAAATACCGATAGCCTTTGTATTACCAATACCCCGAATATGGTTGTCTGATGGCTCTAGCCGTAATCCTAGCTTGCGAGCTAAATCCGAAGTTATTAAAGACCCCTGCGAGCCTACGTCCAGTAACGCCCGAACTTCAATACCCGTATCCAAATCCGAATTAAAATAAACCTTTACTAATGCCGTGGGCAGTAGCACTGTTACTGGAAGGAGTCCCGGGGCAGTATGACCGAGCGAAACCGTATCCTATGGTCTAGTATACTGCTGGTTGTGACGACGAGCAGTATCTCTTTCGCCATGACGACGTTGGTCATGACCATCACGAACCTGACCTTCACCCTGGTCATACTCTTTCCGCTGTGGATTCTGATGAGGAGATCGAGGTTGAGTGCGAGACGGATTCACTTTTCGTCCAGACCTAGAAGGCGAGCCACGTTGTGACTGTGAAGGAGAGCCACGGTGTGACCGTGGTGGATCCGAACCAATATGACCCCCGCCCGTACGGGCCGGTGCCCGCTCAGCCAAACGCCGCTGGTTTGGGTGGCCCTGATGAGAGCCCGACCGATTGAAACACAATAAGGGATGATGTTTCCTACTCCCACACGATGCACAATTGGGAACCCTATTACAATATTTATATCCATGCGGTCCGAGGCAAAAGAAACAAAACCGATTTTTCTCCACATAATCCTTCCGAGCATATGGGGACATTGCTTTAAACTCCGAACAGTGTGGGAGATCCCGATGGTCACGATCTCCACAAAAGCTACAAGGCTGGATGAGTGTCACTCCTGTGAACTGCGGTGCCCTACGACGTGGCCTAGATGGACCCGCAATAGGCTCCTGAATGGGTTGCACAGGGTCAGCCCTGGCACACTCCAATAACCGACATTCTACCTCAAGAAATTCCTTTAAATCCGAAAATGTTGGGATGGTCTCCGCTTCATTCCCACACTTTTGCTCAAACCGTGTCCTTAGATTAGTAGGCAATTTTGCCAGACATATATGGACTAGTAGAAATGACCACTCAATGACAGGAAAACCGAGACGCTCCAGTGAGTTGACTGCCATAATGATTGGATTGAGAAACTGTGTCCGCAGACCGATAAGTTTGGGAGACACAGACGGCAGGTTAAGGATCTGGTCCACATGCAAGTCTGCCAGCCGACGGGTATTTTGATACCTTTTAATTAAAAGTTCCCTCGCAATTTGGTAACCTTCATCCGATATCCGCAAATGTTGGATCAAACCACGAGCCTCACCGGAGAGGCACGACATAAGATAGGCTAACTTTTGAGCCCCCGATAAGTCCGAACGTGAATCCACCAAACTATCAAATAGATTATTAAATCCTACCCATTGGTCCATAGCCCCAGCAAAGGACGGTAATTGTAATGTGGGCAACCGAGATAACAGTCCATCCGACTCCATTCGACTTGAATCTGACTTACTATCTGAACTATCCATTGCTTGTTTATATTGGAAATTCGCCTCCATTAGCTTATCGAAAGCCTCTAAGCCGCGCGTATACTCAAGGCGACATGCAGCAAGAATTTCTGCCTGGGCAGGTACGTCCGAATCCGAAAGTTCGATTATACGTTGAAACGCCTCTTCAAATTTTAAAAATTCCGTATTTACCGTTAACAGGCGCATTTTCAATCGACCCGCGTGCTCTGATCGCGTAATAAGGTCCGCACTATCGATCAACCATTGTAATTTAACTTTAAATACCGAGAAATTATATTTCAACGACATCGTAATGTTTATCAACTTACTCACCGACAATAAGTAATTAAATCCGTATATAACTTATCAAACAGTAAAAACCGAATGTTACACGTATTACGCAAACCGAAATTCACTTATTCACTTCACTATTTCACTTAAACACTTATTTAAACCGTAAATTAAAAACCGACAAACCAAAACAAACAAGGCAAGTGAGTGATAAGAGTTGTCAAACGTCAAACGTCAAAATGAAATTCAAGTGACACAACCATAGATCAAATTAAATCCGAACTGTCATTAATGACAGCGTTTATTACCACGAACTCGAATACACCCAAGTTACCAACCCACTATCAAAAAAATAAACCGAATTGAAATTCGAAGGTAGGTATACAATCCTTTGTTCGAAGATGAAATATGGTCAATCCGACCGAAATGATCAAAATAAACCGAAATAAACCACGCTCTGCTACCAAAAATGTATAGATCTGCGCTAGGCAGAGTTGTTTAGGCATAAATACTTAAATATAAAAAAGTGTACCTCGCTTTCACTGCGCCGCTTCTGGCAGGGCCCTGCTCGCTTCCACGACGCTCTTCAGCTCGATCACTTTGTGATGTTGGTGTAGGGTGTGTGTGTGTATTTTGTATTTGATACAGCCCGAAATCCGCACTTTTATTCTTAAAGATGCGCACAAAAACTAGGCGCGTGCCGACCGAAACTCGATAGATATCGAACTGTCACCTTGACAGGTCAGAAGAGTATTTCTGAAGGAATATACAGAGAGGTTTATTTTCCTATCAAGGTTGAAAACCGAACAGGTAGTCCGTGTGTTTTTATGCGTGTATGTGTGTGTGTGTGTGTGTGTATGTGTGTGTGTATGTGTGTGTGTAAGTGTGTGTGTGTTTATGTGTGTGTACGTGTGCGTGTGCATATGTGAGTGTTAGAAATTATGTATAGGCGATTGTGCTAGCTGATCATTATACACAACTAAAGTAAAATACAGTGTCGTACCTAGTGTCGTATTATCATTAATTTACGTGTTTTTACTAACCCCCGACACAAAAAGAGGGGTGTTATAAGTTTGACCGCTACGTGTGTGTGTGTGTCTGTCTGTCTGTCTGTGGCATCATAGCTCTTAAACGGGTGAACCGATTTGGATGCGGTTTTATTTATTAAAAAGCCGGTTTCTTGGCGATGGTTCTTAGATAGGTATGCTTCAGCAAAATCGGTTCAGCCGTTTCAAAGTTATCAGCTGTTTTGTCAGCTGCGGAAGGGATCTTAGACGCAGAATGGACATTTGATTTATGTTCAAACATACGTATGACTAATTGCGTTGGGGGTTTTTAATATATGTCGAAAATAAATGTTCGATAAATGTTATCGTGGCCGCGATAGCGACAAATCCGGCTTTATATATTAGAGTAATATTAGACAAAGTAAAAAGCTTGATAATTAATTTCGCAAAGTTATAAATAATGTACATAACTAGAAGTGTTTGTAAAGAAACCAACAAATTTGAAAAATATGAAAAAAACGTTGGAAAAAATTAATATGTTGGGAATTTTTAACTGAAGAAGAGAAGCTGGATGTGTTTAATGACAGTTTCATAATCAATGTCTCCAATTCAGACAGTGACAGTGATGGAGCATGTATGGTTTCATTATTAATCATACAACAAGTATATATTGTAAATAATGCTAATAAAGAAGTAAATTCCCTTGTATTATAATTTAATATTTAAGTATTTAGTAATGCGACATAATAATTAAATCAAGCTACATCTGTGTTATTCAAAAGTCTACTGTAAAAAATGTGACTTAGACTTCTGTTAAGTGCAAACAATGATATTATCAACATGCAGCAATGTGTCTCGTGTCATTAGCACTTCCGAACTTTCCCGATGAATGGCGAGAATTGCGAAGTGTCAAAGTGGAAATAATTTTATTGTAGATTGTCGTCAGATTTTATTTTAATTATAATTATGACAAGAAGCCAAACGAGCAAGCGGGTCATCTGATGGGAAATAATAACCACCACCTATGAATATCAATAACTCAGGCAGGAGAGTCACTGATTTGTTACCGGTCTTTAAAGGGAGTACTTAATTCGTTCTGTTATTAGTCACTTGTTACAAAATACCTGTCATAGCCTTAAATACCTACCTACGTATAATTTTCCAAGTAGCTGTTTTAAGCAATTCAGTGGAAGGGTGTTCGTGGCTGTTTCGCAAGCATACGAACTCTTTATTCTCGGTTGTAACTAGGATAGCTTTGCAACCGCGGCTAGTTTTTTTCGAACAGTACCATCGAGTCCTGCTTGCAGATTGGTTAAAAGTGTACTCCTGGTAAACAGCCGCCAGTTTGCCGCGATTCGTTGGGATGAAATGTATCGAGACATCTAAAACAACAGCGAATTAAAATAAATGAGAGTATGAGAAGTAGGTACGCAACCAAGAATTTCAAAAAAAGTCCGAAAAATATACCTATACAATTTTTTAAAATTGAATTTATAAACAATTTTATTTAAGGTTTATAGGTCACAGGTTTAAGAAAAAAAAATTTTTTATAGAAAAAGTGGATGCCATTTTCCAGCAGTAGGGCGTCCAATATAGGGTATTGTAAAAAAATATAATGGCAATAGGTTATTCTTTTAAGTTTTCTTAAGTTTAGCCCTCATTTTCTAAAAACCTGAGTATATACCTACTTAAAACAGTGAAAAAGACAATAATTAAGCACTTTTTTATTTATTTAATTATTAATATATGTATAGATTACATACTCGTATATTAATCAAATTAATGTGATTTGCAGCTAGCAAAAAAAAAACTAATTAATAAGATTTTAATTCTAAACGAAAACAAAGAATGAAAAAAGAAAACGAAATCAATAAGAATCAACTATCAATAATATGTACTTATATGTAGGCAAACAGGTAATCAATATTTTTAAATGTTCTTAAAATGTGTTTAAATACGAACTATGTCTCCAGTTGAAGTCTTCATTAACGTAGGAGCAGGGTGGTGATGGTCGTTATAGAATGCCACAAACTTTCTGTCCTCCGTAGTGCGTAGAGTAGCCTTGCAAGCGCCATTCGTTCTTCTTGAGCAGTACCACCGGGTCTTGGTCTGTGTTTGGTTAAACGTGTGTCCCTGGTAGACAGCGACCAGATTACCACGTTTCGTTGGGATGAATGTTATATCTGAAAATTGGGTTAAACGTTCATTATTTCGTAACGGGACGGAGGAACTATTAAAAGGAATTCTCTATTTTTAATAAGAATTAACATACTGTATTAATTAGTAGTACCTACCTAACACGACAACGTAGAATCCGTTCTGCCTCATTCATTTCGCCTAAAATCTATTTCACTAGATTAATGTAGTAAGATAGATTAATCCAGTGAAATTGTAATTGGGCGAAATCGATGAGGCGATTATAGGGATCGTGCTCGTATTATAACTATATTACGATCACGGTCGGTATACATCACAGCTTCAACCATCTTACTACGACATTATATACAAATACGGTTCTTACTCGTCTTTGATGTCATAAGTTCAAATCCGAACAACTTTTCCGGAATTCGTTCGGAATAATGGAGGGGCCGGGTGGTTGTGGTCGTTCACCAAGTCTAAAAATGTCCTGTCTTCCGTAGTAATCAGGACAGCCTTACAGCCACTGCGAGATTTCCTCGAACAGTACCACCGACTTTTACTTGCAGTTTGTGAAAACGTGTGTCCCCGATAGACGGCAAGCACTTTGCCGCGTTGTGACGGGATGAATTCCACTAGCATACCTGAAAAACACGCACTTAAAAAACCTGGAATGAGAGGATGGATGGCATTGAATGATATCCTGAACAAATATAAGTATATTGTGTTAACTGGTTTGGGTTTTGTTTTCCGCAACTGGCGTTTGACGACAAGATCTCCAAGATGAACTATTTGGAAGCACTCATTAGACTTCTTTAAGGTGTTGCGCCAGTCAGATCGGCGATATGCGGCCTTTTCCCAAACATGACATGAATAAAATGAAAACGTGGTTTGACATTATTTCTGGTAGACAACATAATGGTGCGTCACATTGGAATAACTAAATTTAAAGGTGATCTTGAAAAACGTAATTAAAAACAAGTAGTGAAAAAAATATCGATAGTGACATTGATAATCATTTTATTATTTAGTTATAACATATATTAATTGAAAATATTTTTTTTTTGCAGTCAGCAAAATAAAAGCATATGAATATGAAATTGTGAACGATACAAATAAATGAATATACTAAGATCAAATCAATAAGTATTAGGCAAAATAACTAAATAACTGATGAGTTCAAACACGAATTATGTCTCCAGTTGAAGTCCTCATTAACTTAGGAGCAGGGTGTTGGTGGTCGTTATAGAATGCCACAAACTTTCCGCCCTCCGTAGTGCGTAGAGTAGCCTTGCAAGCGCCCTTCGTTCTTTTTGAGCAGTACCACCGGGTCTTGGTCAGTGCTTGGCTAAACGTGTGTCCCTGGTAGACAGCGGCCAGATTGCCGCGATTCGTCGGGATGAATGTTATATCTGAAAATTGGGTTAAAAGTAGATTACTTCGGAACGGCAAAGGGAAACTATTCAAAAGAATAGTATATTTTTAATTCAATCAACGAAGATACCTACAGTACTAGTTAAAAGTACTGTACTGTAGGTACCTAATACGACAGCGCAGAATGCATTTCGCTGTTAATCCATGTAATAAACTACCTGTGTGCCAAATTTCATCCAAACAACTAACGTTATTGTCTTCGCGTACGAAGTCGCGGGCAAAAGCTAGTATAACTATATGACGTTCGATATAAAAGGTACTAATAAATTAGGTACAATATTTCCAGAGCGTAACTTACTCATCAAATCAAGTCACTTTCACTGAGACAATTTCAAAATTTTAAAAAAAACGCAAACTTTTCATACATATCCATCCAAACGGATTACTGCTTTAGTAATGGAAAAAACAAGTCTTTTTTTCAAATTTTAAAAAGTAGTTAGAATAAAAGTGACTTGTTTTGATGAGCAGATTAAGCCATAGAAATATTGGTACCTAATTTGTTAGCATCCTGTATACCATGACTTAGACCATCTTACTACGACATACTAGGGGCGTTCAATAAAAAGTGAGAATGAGTATGTTATAAACAACTTTTACTAAATGTCATTTTATTTTTCGACAAAGTCACCTTTTAGCATAATACACTTAGTATATCTTTTTTCTAAACTTGAAATTCCATTTTTAAAAAAGGTCTCATCTTGAGTACTTAAAAAATCTTGTACTGCAGCGACTACCGCGTCGTCGTCTTCAAATTTCTGGCCTCTCAGGTATTGTTTCAATCTCGGAAATAAGTAGAAATCACTGGGAGCGAGATCTGGTGAATACGGAGGATGCTTAAGGATATCGAACCCAGCATCACGAATTGCAGCCATTGCAACGGCGGACTTGTGTGCCGGGGAATTGTCCTGGTGGAATAGCACAACTTTCGAGAGTTTACCTCGCCGTTTTTCGCGGATCTCATTGCGCAATGTTGCTATTTGTTTGGCGTATAAAGTGCCCGTAATAGTGGCTCCATGCTCGAGATACTCAATCATTAATACCCCTTTACCATCCCAAAAAACAGAGCCCATGACCTTACCGGCAGATGGGCTCACCTTGAATTTCTTCGGAGTTGGAGATGATGGCCTTTTCCATGTCATAGACTGCAGTTTCGTTTCAGGGTCGTAATGATGGAGCCATGTTTCGTCCATTGTTATAAATCGCGCCAAAAAAAGTTCCCGGTCTTGCTGCATCAGGTTCAAAGCTTCTTGACAAATCTCTAGTCTAGTTTGTTTTTGCGTGTCAGTAAGCATTCTTGGTACCCAACGCGCAGATACCTTTTTCATACCCAAGCGTTCATGTAAAATATTATGCACGCTCCCCGTTGAAATCTTTACATTTTCAGCAATAAAACGAACCGTGACACGACGATCCGCCAAAACTGAGTTTTCGACATTTTTCACAATTTCTTCAGTTATTTCGTCCGGAGCGGGGGTCGTCCATTGTCGATGTTCTTCCACGTCTAAATTCGGCGCACCAACGTGCGACTGTCGAATACGGAGGAGCATTAGACCCTAAAGTGTCCCGCAAATCCAAATTGACTTGGTCCGTAGAAAAATTTTTCAAATACAAGTATTTGATAACGTACTCAATAGCATTACAAAGAAATTACCGTATATTTTTTTAAACAAAAGACAGATAGTTTTTTTTTTCATAGCAATCAGCTAGATAGATTAGTTTTACCGGCCAGTATTTAATTTCGTAATATTAAAAGAGTTTGCATCTGATTCTCACTTTATATTGAACGCCCCTCGTACATAATATAGAAAAGGTGTTCTTACTCGTTTAGATATCACAATTTCAAAGCCGAATAACTTCTCCGGAATTCATTCTGAATAACGCAGGAGCCGGATGGTCGTGGTCGTTAATCAAGTCTGAAAATGATCTATCCTCCTTAGTAATCAGGATAGCCTTACAGCCGCCGCGAGTTTTCCTCGAACAGTACCACCGACATTTACTTGACTGTCTAAATGTGTGTCCCTTGTAGACAGCAAGCACATTGCCGCGTTGTGATGGGATGAATTCCAGTGACATACCTGAAAATATGCATTATAAAAAACTAGAATGATAGGAAGGATGGAATTGAAGATAAATAAATTATTAATGTTTGAAGAACAGCCATCCTGAAGAATTATAAGTGTATGTATTTATACACTGGTTTGGGTTTTATTTTCCGCAACTGGCATTTGAGACAAGATCTTCAAGACGAACTATTTGGAAATAGTCAACAAAGCTATTTTTCACACCACCTGCTCGACAATGCCTTATTATATATCATGCAAACCTCTCTCAAAGTAAATCATTAATAGCCCTTGGCTTTCGCCGGGGCATAATGTTGTACTGAATTTCATTATAACCCGCCGGGCAGTAATGTGATTCTCACTTCTCGTAGTTCTTATTGGTACGCATTTAAAGTCTAATTTCAAAATCGCCCGGCGTGCAGGCCGGCGCGCAGCTCGTGCACGTGCTGGTGCTCAACGTGCTCAGCCCCGCGGGGGCCTCGCCGCACCTCATTTATTTGCAGTTTCGCGGCCGAACGAAAACAAAGTCAAATACTTAAACAAAAGCCGCGAGTCTTTCAATACGCTGCAATTTTAAGTATCAAAACTGCAAAAGAAGATAAAACATTAAGAAAATATCGAGTGATGAAAGTGTTTTGACTCCTGATTCCGTTAAATTAGACGCCTTAGGACCACTTGCACAGTTCAGGGTAAAAAAATTAAATCGGTAACCCTGGGTTAAGAATGACAGTTCCATACATTTTAACACTTGTTAACCCTGGGTTAGCAGTTAACTCGCTCGGAGTTAAGTAGCTAACCCAGGTCTGCGCAAGCCGGCCTTAGAAATTGTTAATAATGTACTCCCAGAGAAGTCGAAGGAAAAATACTTAAAAGCTTACAAAAGATTTCGACAAATGGAAAACTGCGAAAGGCGCAAAGTCAGTGTCAGAATAAGTGCTTCTGGGTCTATTTCGAGTATTTTTCTAGTAGCCTTGGTTTTTATTGTCTCGCAAAAGATGAGAAAAGTAGAGTATACTATATATATAGTAGGGATAAAACTGATTTTGCCTTGGGCGCGCTTAAATCCTTCACTGCTCTCAGGACTCCATCTTAATTCCCTCGCTTCGCTCGGGAATCAACTAAAAACCCCCTCGCTACGCTCGGGAGTTAAATCTGGAGTCCCTCGATACGCTCAGGATTCAATATCGCGCCCGTGACATAATGCAGTGCTTTATCCCCTTAGTGTACAATCTACTATTACAACGCTGCGCCACTTATTTAGATCTTCGATACGCGACCTTTTCCTAAACGTGACATTTTATGAAATGAACCATGGTTTGAAATTATTTTTCTCTTAGTTGTTATTTATGTCGAGAGAATGCTGAATAAAATATACGTCCCGTCCCATAGTTGCACTGCGACTATATACGTCCCACTGCAGGGCACAGGCCTCCTCTCATAATGAGAGAGCTTTATGCTCTAGTGCATAAAGTAAATAAAATCTTCGTTTAAAGACCAAGGTAATCAAGCGCAAACAGTCACAAACTTATAAAAAGAAGTTTTTTTTATTTTATTAAAATGGTGTTTTATATTACGAAATTAATAAAACTAGGCAAATCTAGTACATTATTTTAGAAATTGCAATCCATGAAAAAAAAGAGCTAGTATATTTCCAATGTTGCTATTTAATTTCCTTTCAATCGAAGTGAAAAGCAGTGTAAAATTCAAGCATTAAACCCATTTTCCACTCGACGTGGCTAAACGTCTCGGTTAAAATGGTTCGTTTTATGCTCTTGTTGTATGTACAATCTACGTACTATTGGTAGATATTAACATAAAACTGCGTCTCATTGGAATAAATTTTAAAGGTGATCTTGAAAAATGTCATTAAAAACAAGCAGTGAAATAAAGGACAACTCACGTCTATGATCGAGTTTAGCTCAACATCTTTCGGGCTAATCCGTAGCCCTTCCTCCTGGACCACATGCCACGGCGGCTGCTTTGCACTTTGTATACGCATTTGGCAGCAGCCGCCATAGCGTATGCTCCAGGAGGACTAGCTACGGATTAGCCCGAAACATGGTAATATCATAGACATGAGTTATACGTATTTTATTTTTTTCACTATGAGATAGCAAGCAAACTAAATAATGCGAAGAAATACTTGGGGTACACCTTAATACAACTTAGCGCGTGTCGATAAGAAACATATGTAACATCTGTAATACTGGATAATCCAAAGTCATTTTCTCCTGTTCTGGCTTGTTTCTTATTTGACGTCATGCGATCAAAGCCGAACAACATTGCCTGTGGCCGTCCTGAATAAAGTAGGGGCCGGATGACTGTGGTCATTCAAAAATTTCACAAACTCCCTGTCCATGTTAGTAACCAGGATAGCTTTGCAACCGCCGTTTTTACTTGAGCAGTACCATCGATTTTTACTTGTCATTCGTGTAAAAGTATATCCCTGGTAGACAGCAAGCAAATTACCACGTTTCGTTGGAATGAATTCTAGGAAAGTACCTAAAAATATGTACAATACAAAAATCTGGTTTATAATTTCAAATTGATTGATACCGTTGGTTGAATAAACCACTCGTGCAACTCATCAAATGGTCCCAATAGACAGAAAGCAACCAGATAATATAAAAACTTACCTTCAAATTTCATGCTAAGGTGTAACCTTGATCAGTACAATTACGACAATTGCAGAACTATGTAAGGCGCAAGCCACACAGAAGAGATGTGGGACCGGGGTGCGTCACGGACGGGGTGGAGACGGGGCGAGGACGCAACTTTTGGAAGTTAAAGAAAGGACGAGGCACAGACGCGTCTGCTTCGCGCCCTAGCTTGTTATTTTCGGCATTCAACATCTGATGTTGACACGGACAACATGTCTTCTTCTGAAGACGAAGATATGCTAGCGTTTGTATAACAATGACGAAGATATTTTCTTAATTAAAACACTACATAAAAAAAAAGTTTAACGAAAGGCTCAAAGACAGTATAATGTCGATTGCGTACAAAGCACAAATGTTGTTTTTGTATGTAGACCAACCAAAGAAAGACCTCTGCTTCTGACTTTTTTATCTAACTTCGTGTTATACGATCATATCCGAACAACTTCTCCGGTGGCCGTCTTGAACAGATTAGGGGCGGGATGATCATGATTATTCAACAACGCCTGAAAAATCCCATCTTCGGTAATAACCAGGATAGCCTTGCAACCACGACGCGTTTTCTTCGAACAGTACCATCGAGTTTTACTTCTCATTCGTTTAAAAGTGTGTCCCTGGTAGACAGCAAGCCGATTTCCGAGTTTTGTTGGAATGAATTCCACGTAGGTACCTAAAAAATAAGCAATTACAAAATGTGGATTACAATTTAAAAAATTATTGAATCCTATTGTTGGTTGAAAATAAACAATTTGTCGCATTAAGTAGACAGCAACCAGAATACGTTAAAAACTTCTCTTCGGAATAAAAGCTGATCATTATAAATATTTCCAGCTGCATAACTATGTAAATATTGGGTTATACCGACACGAGAACAGAGACTGACAATAATTTGAAAGAAGTATTAATAACCATAATGAAAATACTTATTTAATTAAAAGTATTAAAACACTATTTGAAGAAGGTAATAATAAATAAAAGACAAAAAATATGTGATTAAAGTATCGATTGTGTAATTAATGTTTAAAATAAAAATGCTGTTTCTGCGAAATACCAAAAAAACTCGGCTTCTGACTTCATTACCCAATTTGATGTTATGAGATCATATACGAACAACTTCTCCGGTGGCGGTCTTGAACAGATTAGGGGGGGGATGATCATGATCATTCAACAAAGCTCTAAATTTCCCATCTTCAGTAGTAACCAGGATGGCCTTGCAACCGCCACGCGTTTTCCTTGAACAGTACCACCGAGTCTTGCTTGTCATTCGTGTAAAGGTGTGTCCTTGGTAGAGAGCAAGTAGATTTCCGCGTTTCGTTGGGACAAATTCTAAATCTGGAAAGATGTTTACTTAATACGGTTGCATTGTATACCTTTCCCGCTAGATTTTTTAACCCCAACAAGAAGTACGTATGTACGTATCGGTAAGCACTGAGTTGTGAGTGAAAATAGCTTTTGATGTTTTGAGCCATGCAACTGTCATTGAACCTTGGATGGTGAAGGGATTTCTTGGTTGACTATACCGCTCTACGTTTTTTTTTATCGTCCTACCCGCCTGTTTTGCAATGTCAGCACGCTATAATAAGGGCGCAGGCTGAAAACCAGCGCGGTGATGAGTAATCCTCACCGCACATGCTGAGCCTGAGCCTTTTGCCACATAATTTTGTGTATTTTTTCTTTTTCTTTTTTATGGGCAATAAATGGTTTTTTATTTTATTTTATTTATTTATTTAAGGCAGTGTACACAGCGTCCTAATCACGGCAAAGTTAAAGATTTACGGCAGCAAAACTTATACAATAAGAAAGGTAGCAGTTATTTTTGGTACAAAAATAAAAGTATACGAAATAATATAGGTACACAATGTATAATTCCACATACGAGGGGCGTTCAATATAAAGTGAGAATGAGATGCAAACTCTTTTAATATTACGAAATTAAATACTGGCCGGTAAAGCTAATCTATCTAGCTGATTGCTATGAAAAAAAAAACTAACTGTCTTTTGTTTAAAAAAATATACGGTATTTTCTTTGCAATGCTATTGAGTACGTTAGCGAAAATGGAGAAAATTGAACTGCGCGCCGTTATCAAATACTTGTGTTTGAAAATTTTTTCTACGGACCAAGTCAATTTGGATTTGCGGGACACTTAAGGGTCTAATGCTCCTCCGTATTCGACAGTCGCACGTTGGTGCGCCGAATTTAGACGTGGAAGAACATCGACAATGGACGACCCCCGCTCCGGACGCCCTACTACAGCAGTAACTGAAGAAATTGTGAAAAAAGTCGAAAACTCAGTTTTGGCGGATCGTCGTGTCACGGTTCGTTTTATTGCTGAAAATGTAAAGATTTCAACGGGGAGCGTGCATAATATTTTACATGAACGCTTGGGTATGAAAAAGGTATCTGCGCGTTGGGTACCAAGAATGCTTACTGACACGCAAAAACAAACTAGACTAGAGATTTGTCAAGAAGCTTTGAACCTGATGCAACAAGACCGGGAACTTTTTTTGGCGCGATTTATAACAATGGACGAAACATGGCTCCATCATTACGACCCAGAAACGAAACTGCAGTCTGTGACATGGAAAAGGCCATCATCTCCAACTCCGAAGAAATTCAAGGTGAGCCCATCTGCCGGTAAGGTCATGGGCTCTGTTTTTTGGGATGGTAAAGGGGTATTAATGATTGTGTATCTCGAGCATGGAGCCACTATTACGGGCACATTATACGCCAAACAAATAGCAACATTGCGCAATGAGATCCGCGAAAAACGGCGAGGTAAACTCTCGAAAGTTATTCTGTTCCACCAGGACAATGCCCCGGCACACAAGTCCGTCGTTGCAATGGCTGCAATTCGTGATGCTGGGTTCGATATCCTTAAGCATCCTCCGTGTTCACCAGATCTCGCTCCCAGTGATTTCTACCTATTTCCGAGATTGAAACAATACCTGAGAGGCCAGAAATTTGAAGACGACGACGCGGTAGTCGCTGCAGTACAAGATTTTTTAAGTACTCAAGATGAGACCTTTTTTAAAAATGGAATTTTAAGTTTAGAAAAAAGATATACTAAGTGTATTATGCTAAAAGGTGACTATGTCGAAAAATAAAATGACATTTAGTAAAAGTTGTTTATAACATACTCATTCTCACTTTTTATTGAACGCCCCTAGTACTTATGAGAAACAGTACGAAAGTTGATGGAAAAACAAGTGGCTAACAAAATCGCGTGTAGTTACAGCTTGACTCCCATGTGTTCATGTTACAGCCTATTCTTATTCTAACTTCTTGAATATGACATCAATGGCGTACGACATGTCCAGTAGCCGTCCGTAATAATTTTGGGGCCGGATGGTCAGGGTTATTCAAAAATTTCATAAACTTTTTGTCATCCGTAAGAAAAAGAACAGCCTTGCAACCTATATTCGCTCTTTTTGAACAGTACCATCGAGCCTTGGTATGTGTTTGAGTAAACGTGAGAGAGAGTAGGATATCCCTGGTAGAGAGTAGGATAGCTTAGCGCGTTAAGTTGGAAAAAAATTCTAGAGAATCGTCTAAAAATATAATAACGGATGCATTAATGTTGGTGATTTTTCATTACAATGTTAGAACGAGTAGTAAACTACCACTTAAAATATATCCACCACGATTATAAAGTTATCATATAATAATATGGTGATTACCTTAGAAGCATAGGAAGTCAACTCAGGGACTTTAGTTCTCTGCAAAATTAGTCATAATTAAAGTAAATATTGGACTATGGTGAGAAAAAATACGTAAGAATATACATAATAATTGGACACTTTAAATGATCTTACAAACTTAAAAATCTACACTATTATCTACACTAATATTATAAAGAGGAAAGATTTGTATTTTTGTATGTAACGAATAACTTAAAAACTACTGGACCGACTTCAAAAATTCTTTTGCCGTTAGAAAGCTACATTATCTTATCACTGAGTTACATAGGCTACTTTTTACCGCGGGAAATAGTACATTACTGCAGCGGCCGCTAAATAGGGGATTGCCGGGCGAGTAGTTATAGATGGCCGAGTGTCAACGAGGCCATCTAGAGATACGAGGCCGGCAATCCCAGTTCGTGGCCAAGGCTTGTATAAAGTTTTTCTCAAACATGCATCATCATCATCACCACCATCATCACCGCCATGATCATCACCATCACCATCACCATCACCAACAACATCATCAACATCCATCAACATCCATCAACATCCATCAACCAACATCCATCAACATCCATCAACATCCATCAACATCCATCAACATCCATCAACATCCATCAACCAACATCAACCAACATCCATCAACATCCATCAACATCCATCAACATCCATCAACATCCATCAACATCCATCAACATCCATCAACATCCATCAACCAACATCCATCAACATCCATCAATATCCATCAACATCCATCAACCAACATCCATCAACATCCATTAACATCCATCAACAGCCATCAATATCCATCAACATCCATCAACATCCATCAACATCCAACAACATCCATCAACATCCATCAACATCCATCAACATCCATCAACATCTATCAACATCCATCAACATCCATCAACATCTATCAACATCCATCAACATCCATCAACATCCATCAACATCCATCAACCAACATCAACCAACATCCATCAACATCCATCAACATCGATCAACATCCATCAACATCCATCAACATCCATCAACATCCATCAACCAACATCCATCAACATCCATCAACATCCATCAATATCCATCAACATCCATCAACCAACATCAACCAACATCCATCAACATCCATCAACATCCATCAACATCCATCAACATCCATCAACATCCATCAACATCCATCAACATCCATCAACATCCATCAACATCCATCAACCAACATCAACCAACATCCATCAACATCCATCAACATCCATCCATCAACATCCATCCATCCGTCCGTCCGTCCGTCCGTCCTTCCGACCGTCCGTCCATCCGTCCGTCCATCCATCCATCCATCCATCCATCCATCCATCCATCCATCCATCCACGTTGACCACGTCGACCACGTCGACACGTTGTATGAAATTCCATTATTGACCTCTCGTCTAGGCGCACCTGCAACGTGACAGTTCGTGGCGTATTATAAGGAACATAACGTCAATATTTCATAGCATGTTTGAGAAAAATACCTTTTCTCAAACATGCTATGAAATATTGACGTTATGTTCCTTAAAATACGCCACGAACTGTCACGTTGCAGGTGCGGCTAGACGAGAGGTCAATAATGGAATTTCATACAACATTGCTGGCCAAGGCCAGCAAAGTGATCGTCTATTGTTTTATGTGACACAGCACCATGACGTTTAATAGGTCGACGTGGTCGACGTGGATGGATGGATGGACGGACGGATGGACGGACGGACGGACGGACGGACGGACGGAGGGATGGATGGATGTTGATGGATGTTGATGGATGTTGATGGATGTTGATGGATGTTGGTTGATGGATGTTGATGGATGTTGGTTGATGGATGTTGATGGATGTTGATGGATGTTGGTTGATGGATGTTGATGGATGTTGGTTGATGGATGTTGGTTAATGGATGTTGATGGATGTTGATGGATGTTGATGGATGTTGATGGATGTTGGTTGATGGTTGTTGATGGATGTTGATGGATGTTGATGGATGTTGGTTGATGGATGTTGATGTATGTTGATGGATGTTGATGGATGTTGTTGGATGTTGATGGATGTTGATGGATGTTGATGGTTGTTGATGGATGTTGATGGATGGATGGATGGATGGATGGATGGATGGATGTTGATGGATGTTCTTGTTCATGGATGTTGACGGATGTTGATGGATGTTGATGGATGTTGATGGATGTTGATGATGTTGTTGGTGATGGTGATGGTGATGGTGATGGTGATGATGATGGCGGTGATGATGGTGGTGATGATGATGATGCATGTTTGAGAAAAACTCTATACAAGCCTTGGCCACGAACAGGGATTGCCGGCCTCGTATCTCTAGATGGCCTCGTTAACACTCGGCCATCTATAACTACTCGGCCGGCAATCCCCTATTTCGCGGCCGCTGCAGTAATGTACTATTTCTCAAACATGCTATGTAATGTTTACGTTGTGTTCCAATTAATAGGCCGGGACGTATCACGTTGCGGGCGCGGTTAGACAACTGGTATGTTATGGATTTTCATACAAAATTGCAGGCCTTGGCCGGCAATGCGATCGTCTATTGTTTCATGTGATACAGCACCTTGACGTTTATAGGTCTATGGCATCATAGCAATTAGCCATTTAAAAAAAACTATAAGCAATATTTGCGTTTTGGTTCATTATGATATTCTGCCACTACGCTTATTTAATAATAAGGTAATGGTGATCTGCCTAGAGAAATATTTCACCATCAACATCACCATCACCATCATCATCATCATCGTCATCATCACCATCATCACCATCACCATCATCATCGTCTCCATCATCATCACCATCATCATCATCATCGTCACCACCATCATCACCATAACCATCATCATCATCATCATCATCATCATCATCATCATCATCATCATCATCATCATCATCATCATCATCATCATCATCATCATCATCATCATCATCATCATCATCACCATCATCATCATCATCATCGTCGTCGTCATCGTCATCATCATCGGCATCGTCATCATCATCACCATCACCATCATCATCATCATCATCATCATCACCATCATCATCATTATCACCGTCATCGTCATCATCATCATCATCGTCATCATCATCATCATCATTATCATCATCATCATCATCATCACCATCACCATCATCCATCATCATCATCATCATCACCATCATCATCATCGTCATCATTATCATCATCATCATCATCATCATCATCATCGTCATCGTCATGATCATCATCATCATCATCATCATCGTAATCATCATCATCATCATCATCATCATCGTAATCATCATCATCATCATCATCATGATGCCGACGATGATGATGATGATGATGATGATGATGATGATGGTGATGGTGATGGTGCATGTTTGAGAAAAGCACTATACAAGCCTCGGCCGGAACAGGGGTTGCCGGCCTCGTATCATGCCGGCCTCGTACGGCCGGCAACCCCTTACGTCCCGGCCTCTGCAGTAATGTACTATTTCCTACGAGAAAATTAATTTATCGCGGGCGAAGCTGTGGACGGAAGGCTAGTTAAAAATAAAATGTTAATTAAGTATTCGTTCTGTTTTCTTCTTCATCGAGTATGTTCCTTAGTATCCTTCGTCTATAGACGTACAATTTCTCCAGTCGCCATCCTGAACAATGCAGGAGCCGGGTGGTCGTGCTCGTTCAGTAATTCTACAAACTGTCTGTCTTCCGTCATAACTAGGATAGCTTTACAGTCGCCTCGTCCTTTGGAACAGTACCACCGAGTCTTGCTTGTCATTTGTACAAATGTGTGCCCCTGGTAGACAGCAGAGCTTTTTCCACGTTGCGTGGGGATGAATTCTATGTAATTATCTAAAAAATAATCAATGATGAGGACGTAAGAACGGTTTTTGTGTATAAAAGTGGTAGATAATCAGAATACACAGGTTGTCCGATGGCTATGCCGTGACTGCCGTGAGAAGATGAAATAAATCGACCCAATTTCTTAAGAGACAGATGAACTAAGCATAAAGAAATACATGTCAAGCTCTTTCAAAAAAGTAAACAAGGTAATGAAACACGAAGCACTTATATTGCACAGCCTTTATTTAGTTCAGGAAAATAATTAATTTGGTGTAGTAATGCAGTTATATGTATGTCCTGGAAGACATAATTTTAATCCTTTGGTTTATATCGCCTTTCATAAATAATAATTGACTAAAACTCGCAATTCTAAGATGATCAGAAGTTATAATTTGAGATAATATCCTTCTTTGGTTTGCTTGTATTCATTACGCTCGTGGTTGTGGACATTATCACAGTACGTCATCACCAAACTATCACCATCGCAATCGGCTAAATGAACCTTCGCTTTGCACCCCTTTTTCTTTCTGGAGCAATACCAGTTCTTTTTAGAAACCTGGGAGAATGTGTACCCATCGATCATCAGTACTTTAGCGGCATTCAAACCTAGCCTGATGAAATATGCGTCGACTGAAATAAAAATGCGATTATATTACCAACCAGTTTTTATAGCCGATCGCAACTGTAGAAAATGCTTAATACCTAATAATAAGAGTTAACCCAGACACTATAAAAATTAATGTGACATAACGTCGGTGCGATTCCAAAAATCGGCATGTGTTTTACACCAACTTTTCACCAGAGCAAAAAAACTGTTTATCTCGTAAAGTAAGTTAAATTAACACATGAAGTATTTTTTTATGCACCATACATATGGTTTTATATTATCCGTAGTTACAAAAACCAAGTATTATTTTAAATTATTACCAACAATAGCCAAAAACGATAATTGGAACACATAGCGGGTTTATTTTGGGACATTTAATATCGCCATGTAACAAGCAAGCACTTGACTATTTTTTTATAGTGTTCTTTGTTTAAGTATTGACACAAAGCGGGATTTTGATGAAACATGTTATCATTAGAAGTTCAAGTTTATTTAATTTAATTGTTTTACATACAATTGGTAGATAAACTATAAACGTCGGGACTTAGATTAAATACATACGCTGCATGTATAAGTAATAAATTGTTTATTTCAACAATGTCAGGAAAGTCAAGCAAGAATGAGGCGGGAAGGTATTTCAGTTTTTATTCATACACTGCACTATAATAATATTAATAAAGTAACCCGAAATACAGGGATCGATTCTACCACTCAAAATGAACGAATTTTATGAGCTTTCATTTTGATAATACAGGGTGAAATCCAAATGATAATACAAAATGCTAGGTAACATAATGCATTTAATTTTAATCAATTGTTTAAATGAGTCTGATAAAATTTGGGATGTTTATACTTGTATGGGTACCAACTCAATGTATGGACATCTCAAATTAAATAAGACTAATTAAAAAATGAGTACCTAAGTGCATTATATTTTCCAGCATTAACTGAGTTAGAAACACTAATTTTATATCACGATTTTGATTTCATCCTGTATATCCAATTTTTAGCTGTTCAAGCACATGAAAGTAGTTCAGTCTGGACAAGTAGAATCGCTCCTTACGTTGAATGCCCCTGTATAACAGGAAATAAAAACAAGTTCCTGAGAATAATTTAGGTATGAAGATTATCATAAAAACAATGATAATCCTTGTGCATATATAATTTTAAAGACTGTTAGCTAGCATATTTTGATGAGTCAATCTTCCAAAGGGCAATCGTAAAAAGGTTTCGGATCATCCGCTTCAAATCCATCGGATCTGCACCTTCTTTGTTGCAATAAGATGCTTGGGTTTATTATGCGCAGCTCATTGAATTTCACTAGAGCTAAAACTCTAAAGATTTTATACTGTTCATATGTCAGAAGCAAACTTGAATATGCGTCCCAAATTTGGAATCCCTGCTATCAAACATATATTGATAGGATCGAGCGTGTACAGAAAAAGTTTATAAAGTTTCTCTGTTTTAAGTTAAAGATCCCATATAGTTCATCTGATTACTGCACCCTTTGTAAGAGGCATCACCTTATCCCGTTGCACAAGCGTCGTGAGATAGCGGACATCATCTATGCCCTTAGTATCACCAACGGTAAGGTTGATTGTCCCGAACTGCTGTCCAGTATATCTTTTAATACCCCTAATAGGTCAAAAAGATACTATCCACCTATTTCCCTTAAGTTTGGCACAACTAAATACAGGAGGAATAGTTTTTTGAGGCGAGCTTGACGTAGTGTGAACGGCGTTGCGGAAAAGCTGGATATCGATATATTCAAATGTAATCTATCTACGGTGAGGCGGCGGTTGGTGGGGGGATGGTTTGATTGAGCGTGCTTAGGTACTAGGTAGTGACTGCTTTTTACTAATATGTTTTATTTTTGTATAGAGATTAGTTCTGATATCTTTTTGTATCAAAATTTGTGTGGCACAACTTTGCGATTGTTCGCATACTTTCTTTCTTTTTTTGTTTTTCTTGGTTCTATTTGTGAGATCCTATAATTGGCTCCTATGTTATTACATGTTTAACCTACTCTGTAATTTGTAGCTGTTGGTTCTCCGAAAATAAAATAAATAAATAAATAAATAAATACTAGAAAAGGTTCAGTATGCCGTAATTTATACTTAACGACGCCTTCTTTGTAGCTTGGTCCTCTGATATCATTTACCGTCGGATCACCAGTTCGCTTACCAGGCCTAATACTCGAAAAGTTGCCATCTACTTCTTCATAATTTTTGAAAAAGGAGTAATCTAAGTAGTTAATGATATAAGGCTGTCTAGGTCTAGCTTGCCTCATACGTATAATCCGTAGGAGAATAAATTTATTTATTTATTTATTTATTTATTTATAGGAACACAAACAGTCATACATAGCTCATGACAAATAATAAGGTGAGTTGACTCATTGACAAAATAGTGTTACAAGTACAAGTAACAAATTTGAAAAAAATTCAGCCTCCCAGCTGAATATGACGGACGCATAAGATCACTAGAAATATGTACCTATGTATTATTATTATTAAATTGGTGGCTTAAACTGTTTTTTCTAAGGTTGAATGCACGCTGTTAACTTCCATCATAGTATGACCTTTTTCTAATATCAATTGCTCGATTTCTATTCCCATAGATGAAGAAATATTTGATAAAGCACTGCAAAGGACTTTATTTCTATTTTGATATGTACAACCGTCTGATACGAGATAAACTTTTTGGTACGATGAACAATTTTCCCGTAAGAAATGTATTATACAGCTTGTTATATTATTGGCTGTCACGCCGCCTTCTCCCTCATGCCAGACGTATAAATGCACATCCTTATTATTTTTTACATAAAACGTAAAATTATGAATAACCAATTTCATTTTATAGTACAGTTCGGATACGAGTAGTTTAGGACAGAGAAGAACGCTTTGCATATCCATTGTTATAACTAACACTACCAATACTCATAGTAACAGTTTCAACTGTTTCACAAGTCCTTATCCATTCCTGAAATATGTCCTTCTTCAAATCGAACGTGGCTAGAAAAAATGATTTACAAACACGTATTTTAGACCCATTCTGACCAGGTAAAAAGCAATCAAAACCATAACATTTTGTTGCGTTAACTTCCGACGTTTTTGGTCTTCTTTTCAATATATTACGAAGTTGTATGAAGCCATTAATGTACGCTTTCTTCGCTTCCCATGACGTTAGCTGCCAAAAATAGTTAAAAAGGTCATTCCGATGGTCTTCATTTAAAGCTGAACAAAGAAAACTCCGAGCAGATTTTTGGTTTGCTCCATGGCGGCAAGGTTTTTCATTCATAGTGCGACTTTTCTTTGCAACGTCAATACTATGAATTCTTGCTGTAGAAGAATCTCTCTGTCTCTTTAAACCTTTGTATGTTTTCCCCAGTAATCTTAGTTGTTGGTTGGTGCTCTTTTTATTTGACAGTAACTTTGCATCAATAATTTCAGAATTCTTGATTTGTTGAGATTTATTACATTCAGCATTTAAACTTTCTGCAGCTTCAATGGCAAGGAAATCTCGTTGGTCGTCATCTAGCAACAATGAAGTTATTTGGGGTGTATTCAATGTATTATTTTCAAGCCATAGAGTCATGTGGGGTAAACGTAAAAAAAGAAGTCACGAGCAATGAAAACTAGTCTGGTTGTATGTAATTATTTTAGAAATGGGGATTTTCAATGGAGACGACTCCACTTATGTACCAAAATATTAATTAATACATAATTATAACTCCTTATCTTAAGTATATCCTTAGTGCCTCGTTGCGTAACTAGGTTAACACTGGCTAAACAAAGTCACTATGTGCAAAACTACAACAAATTTAATTAATAAAATATAGATATGTGAGTAGAAGTAGCACATGGCGAAAAAAAGAGCATCTTAATACTTCAAATGTGTTACTATAAAATCCGCTATGTGGAAAACTGCACATAGCTAATTTAGTAAGACATATTTCTTATTAATAACACAGCGGAATTATCAATTTTCAAAACCAGTAAAGATATCCGGTCCGGTCACCACGTAGTCTGGGACCGCTTGGTAAGCCATAATTTTTGTAAATTGTATTTATTTTAATAAACAAATTTATTATTATTATTATTATTTATATCAAAAAATGGTTTCAAGGGTAGATGTATTCGACAAAATCAAAACGTTTGGTGAATAAATAAATAAAAAACGAAAAAAACACATAGCGATTTTGGGATTCGCACCGACGATAATATGTAACGGAGGTTTTCACACTTCAGGAAAAATCACGAAATCACGAAATCTTCGTGAAATCACGAACTCAATGTATGGACGCCCCAAATTTTATAAGACTAATTAAAACAAATGAGTTAGCGCATTATATTGTCCAGCGTTAACTGAGTACTAAACACTAATCTTGTATCACCAATTTGAATACACCCTGTAGGATTCAGGAACGAAACCGGCTTGCGACATCGACTTAAGACATGTTTGTCATTCTCCCGCGGGAACTGTACAATTTTCGGGACAACAATGTCCTATGTCCAAGCGGCCTAGGAGGTCCTAGTCATAGTTTAATTTAATATTTGAGGTTTTCAAACTGTTTTGGCCCGGAACTCGGAGGGGAAAGAATTTCGCATGATGTGGTACCTCGAGTCAGCGTACCCAAATGAAGGATGTTTGGGAAAAAAGAGTTTTCTGTAAATTAATACAAAACAACGGCGAGGGATACTTTAAAGGTGGAAAGCGGAGGAAGAGGGAGTGCGGCTGCCCTAAGCAGAAATCAAGTAACTCAGTTGCGACCAATTTTACAGGAGAGCGGAAAAACAAATTTAGTGAACAATTCCTCATTACACGCTCAAAAATTAAATGGAAGCATTTATATAGTTGTATTCTTATTATGTAGCATTATATTAATTGTGTTATTTATTTATTTTTTCACTATTATGGGTACAGCTATTTTAAACTGCAAAAATGTTTTTTGCTTAGAACGAGGTAAGATAATTTAAAAGGTTTTCTATATAAAAACAAGTATCTCGAGATGCTTTAATTTAGCTTCTTCTTGATAGTTTTACAAAGACAAGCATGTATCAATTTTTAATATAAAATACAACCTATATAATTTAAAATACATAATTTAAATATCTGTAAGTTCACCGTGGTCAATTAAATCTAGTGATTGTGAGTTTTCTTGCAAATCTGTCCAAAATAGTTGCCGAGTCTTTGGCATTAGTGGAACTAATTTTCCATAATTTCCTTTTTTTTGGAAGTTTTGATGCCTCTGCCACCTGAGACATTGTTTTTTTAGGTAATTCATATACGGAGTATTTTCTTTGTATGAAATCCACAACTTTATATTCATCACCAAAGTTATTTTTATAAAATAGTGTCCTTTTTCCATTCACAAAACTCACCTCAACTATGTCTTTTAATAAGAAAAATCGTAAGCATCGTGTTGTATACTGTACATTTGTCAAGCATGATATACATTTTACACCGCGGTCATTTTTCATATGTGTGTGGCATTTCGCGTATGTGTCCGACATTGGCCTGTCCAGTAAGGCTAGTGCTCTAAGATAAAAAAAATGAGATTGATATGACATAAACATCCTTCTTTAATCTTTCTGTTGACTACGTTTAAAAATCAAATATATTTATATCAGCTCAGAAACAAGGAAGCTACTAGACTAGTTTATCACTTAACTGGATACTAACTAGTGTCATACAGAAAAAAAAAACAATCCATAAACATTAATGATCATGAGAAATCTGCTTATTCTTTCAGAATCAGGTGTCAGTAATTTAAATTAATCTTTTTTAATCTTTTTTACTTTTGTTATCCTCTCAAATAGAACAATAATGTTCTTTTCACGATATTAGTATCACAGGACACAGGTGATTTTGGGTTATTAACTTTTTGTTGATCACTGGCTGTATTAAGAAGCACTCACTCGGCTCAGCTCGGCTACCTCAGGTACGACTATAACGAATTGCTTTGTATGTCTACTTCTTCTTTTTTCATTCTATATTTATTCGAAGCTTTGCGCCATTTCTTTCGCCTTTCACGTTGAATAAGAAGACTCTCTTCATGTATACTTTTAATTTGCTTCTTTATTTTCCTTTCTTGATATCTTCTCTTTTCTTTTTCTTTCTGTAATGCGTACAAAACTGGATGTTCTTTTATTTCAGCGTATTTCTTTCGTCTAGCTAATTTTAGTTTTTCTAAGCGCTCCTGTTCTTTTATTTTTTTGATAATGCCAAGAAAGTCTAAAAAAGAAGGAATCATTAATAAGACTTGACTGTAAATATAATTAAGAAAAATTTACTGCAAAGTAATGAACTAAAAAGAATAGAAATTCGTATACAGAATTTCTTTTGAATAAAAAAGACGGAAAAAACATACAAATTACAAAGACGCTTTATTTTTAAGATGATTCATTGTAAGACCATATAATGGAAGGGCTAGATCAAGACTCCTGAAGGAAGAAAGATTCGACTATAACACTTTGTTTACACCTTTGGTTTTCAAGATACGATAGGAATATTCCTTGGTAAAAATGAATTTAACATATCACAAGGCTGCAATATTAAATATAAGTACATAGTCTATAAATTGTAGGAAAGTTGACATAAAAATTGGCCTAGATTGATAAATTGATTTATTAATATTAATTTGTGACTAACGAGTCATTTTATTTTGACATCTAAATGCTGAAGGAATATACAGAGTGAACTCAAATTGGTGATACAAAATTAGTGTTTCGTACTCAGTTAATGATGGACAATATAATATGACACTTGTGACACTGCAAACACAGTAACTATCGAGCTTTATGTGAAGATGATACACAAATGATTATGTAATTTATTGAATCAGGCGTTACTTTGCGGAGGTCCATATTAATGAACTAAAACAATTACTTTGCTCACCCGCGACCTTACAATAGTTACGTTTATGCAAGAAATGTGCGTTCATGCAGTTCCTCCACCTCCACACTGTACGAACACACACAAATCACATAAACCCAACCATCACCACCACCAAGCTACACTGACGCGTTTCGAACTCAACCAGAGCTCATCTTCAGAGTTACCACAACCGTATGCTATGCTACCAAATGTTAAACTAACAAACCAAAACAAATGTTTTAACTTGTCACTGTAACTTCTCAAGTACCCACTTTATTTTTCTTATTCTCAAACTACCCCACAAAAATTAACTTTTATTGACATATTATAAAACTACCTTGAATTTTTTGTTTATTTATTTATAAGGCATATTTAATTAATACTAACTGTTCAAATTCGACCCAAGCCGCAGTAAAGGAGAAGATACTAAATTCATTCATTGAGCATCCAGATAGATCGAATTTTGCAAAACATTTGTTGGAATCAAATCATTCATTGTTAGATTCAGATTCTTATGAAGTGTTACATTATTGCGGCAAGGGGTTGCGTCTGGATGCTCTGGAATGCATGGAAATAATTAGGTACAACACTATGGGGTCTATTATTAATGAACAGGTAAATTTAGTATCTTCTCCTTTACTGCGGCTTGGGTCGAATTTGAACAGTTAGTATTAATTAAATATGCCTTATAAATAAATAAACAAAAAATTCAAGGTAGTTTTATAATATGTCAATAAAAGTTAATTTTTGTGGGGTAGTTTGAGAATAAGAAAAATAAAGTGGGTACTTGAGAAGTTACAGTGACAAGTTAAAACATTTGTCTTGGTTTGTTAGTTTAACATTTGTTAGCATAGCATACGGTTGTGGTAACTCTGAAGATGAGCTCTGGTTGAGTTCGAAACGCGCCAGTGTAGCTTGGTGGTGGTGATGGTTGGGTTTATGTGATTTGTGTGTGTTCGTACAGTGTGGAGGTGGAGGAACTGCATGAACGCACATTTCTTGCATAAACGTAACTATTGTAAGGTCGCGGGTGAGCAAAGTAATTGTTTTAGTTCATTAAATGATTATGTATCTCACTCAACAGTCAACATGAAAAAAATAGATACATGATGATGACATCGATTAGAGATCCAGCAGCAGCTGCTCTTCCGCAAAATACTTACTATAGTTCGAGTGCGAAATGTTATACCTCATAAAATTCCCACTAATAATAGACGTAAAAGTTTGTTTGGATGTTTGATTGGACGTGTGGATGTTTGTTATTTTTTACGCTAAAACAGTTTGATAGATTCTGATGTGCACACATATAGTTTACAACCTGGATTAACATTTAAGATACTTTTATCCCAGAAAATTGTACAGTTTCCGCGGGATAGCGAGAAACGAATTCTTCGCAGACGGAAACGCGGGCAACAACTAGTACACCAATAAGCTACAATAGAGAAATATTTCTCTTGGCATATGTTACGCCTGGTATTTATAAAATTTTAGTTAACGTCAATGATACAATCAACATAAATTTCAAAAGGAATTTTAATAATACAAAACAATAACGAATCTTTGTTTGTGACATCTCATCTACAACTCACGTAAGAAAAATGGATTTAAAAGTAAAACGTGGCCACTTACGAAGTCTAAAAAAAAACTTAAACAATCTTTAGATAGATCCCGTTGGACTGCCTATAGACAGGTTTCTCGTGACTATGCTTGTTATAGCAAAACACGACTTCCGTCTGGTCAGCATTCAGACAAACCCTGGCTTTGCATCCTGTTGCTTTCTTAGAGCAATAGAAATGCTTCGGTGTGATCTGTGCAAACGTGTAACCGTCAACCATTAAAAGCCTTTTATTCCTCTCAATACGGATAAATTTAATCTCTGTAACAAGACAATTAGCCAATTAGTCATAAGTCAGGTATCAACAGTACGTTTTATTAGGTTTATTACTTACTTAGGTAAGTTACTTACGAACGAAATGATTATTGGGTATCTTTAGTGGAGAAAACTTTGGAACCTATAAACTATAGGGTTGCTGTATGACTTCCACTTTCCGCTCAAGAATCTTGCCGCCGGCTCTTCTATTCCATAGTGTAATAATAACAATTAGTAAGATAACTTAGTGAAGTGATACGGTTAATGGCTGGTCCGCCTCCTACCCAACCTAACTCGTAGGCCCTAGTCTGTCCGACCTTCAGTGCTTGCCAGGACTAGGCCGGTCGTAGGCAGTCTGTAATATATTTTTTTCAATTAACTGACCAGCGAGTAAACCTTATTTCATCTCCCGACAAATCACACACTTCACTTATACTGTGATTAGGTAACGTCAGTGATACAATCAACATTAATTTCAAAAGGAATTTTAATAATACAAAACAATAACGAATCTTCGTTTGTGACATATACAACTCACGTAAGAAAAATGGATTTAAAATTAAAATGTGGCTAGGTACTTACGAAGTCTGAAATAAACTTAAGCAATCTTTAGATAGATCCCGTTGGACTGCCTATAGACTGGCTTCTCATGAATATGCTCGTTATAGCAAAACACGACTTCCGTCTGGTCAGCATTCAGAAAAACCCTGGCTTTGCATCCTATTGCTTTCTTAGAGCAATAGAAATGCTTCGGTTTGATCTGTGCAAACGTGTAACCATCAACCATTAATAGCCTTTTATTTCTCTCAGTACGGATAAATTTAATCTCTGTAACAAGACAATTAGCCAATTAGTCAGAAGTCAGGTATTCGACAGTACATTTTATTAGGTTAATCTCAAAGGGAGTAAGTTAATTACGCACGAAATGATTATTGGGTCTCTTTATTGGAGAAAACCTTGGAACTATAAGCTGCATGCTGTGTGCATGCTGGAATCTATAGGGTTAATGTATGACTTACACCAAGGATGATATAGACTGGATTAGCAACCGCCATAGTACAGATCGTCCGCAGAAAAATACAACACAATACAAGAATACAATGACTCTTTATTGTACACCACAAATAATACAATACAGAAAAACAAGTACATGTAAAAAAAAAATAAGGTAAGCAATGGGCGGCCTTATCGCTTCGAAGCGATCTCTTCCAGGCAACCTTTAAAAGAAAGAAAGAAAGAAAGAAAGCAAGGAATGCATTTCAGCAGGTGGTGCAAATGGTGCAATATAAAATTTAATAAATAATAATAAAAAACAAACATTTTACTAAAACAACTGAAAACATCTAATAATACACATCATAAAACATACATAGATAAGTGATACACAATATACTTGTAAATAAATGGACTATAATACAATTCTCAAGCACAGGACAATAGATAGTGTTGCTTAAGCATAGATTTAAAAATGGGCAAAGATTTAGCACGCCGTAGGTCTATTGGTAGGGAGTTCCATAACCGAATAGCCTGGACAGTAAAAGAGTACACATAGAATTTAGAATTAGAAAGAGGGACAGTAAGAAGAAAGTTCTGAGAGCATCGAACAGAAGTAACATAGTTAAATCGCTCTTTGAGGTAGCAGGGAGTTGCAGGATTAAAAAGAATGCCGTAGAGAAGGTGTAGAATGAGAGAATTTCGGCGAAGGCGGATTGGGAGCCACTTGAGCTGTGATCGAAAATAAGAAACATGATCGTGCTTACGTAGACCAAATATGAACCGAATGCACAGATTTTGAATTCGCTAAAGTTTATTAAGATGCTCTTCTAAAAGATCAGGATAACAAATGTCAGCATAATCGAAAATGGGATACAGTAAAGTCTGAGGTAGCGCAACCTTGGTAGCAAATGGAAGGAAATTCTGAAGGCGTCTCAGGGATCCCGTTGCAGCAAACACCCTCCTACTAATTTCACACACGTGTGGAGACCATGACAGAGTGCGGTCCATAATAACACCTAGGTTCTTCACCTGATGCGCGTACGGTATCAGAACTCCATCAAAGAATACTGATGGCAAAGATGCAAAATGAACCCTTGGGATAAGCTTCAAGCTGCCAATAATAATGACTTGAGTTTTTGTCGGATTAACCTTCAGGCCAAATCGCTGGCTCCACTTTAGAATTTTCTTCAAAACCAGGTTAATAGTTTCAATAACCGACGGAAGTTCGTCAAGCACGCCTTGTGAATATATTTGTAAGTCATCAGCATAAAGGTGATACGAAGAAAGAAGATTATGAGAAATAGAATTAATGAAAATAGAAAATAATAAGGGGGACAGTACACCACCCTGCGGTAGACCAGCACAAGTGTTGCACCAAGAAGATCGAGAATCTTCCACCTTCATCCTTTGCCGACGACCCACTAAGTAGCTATGAAACCATTCAATAACCACAGGAGATATGTTAAGAGAGCGTAAAATACCAAGCATAATGTCGAAATCAACAGTGTTGAACGCATTGCTAAAATCTTTTTTTATATATATATATATATAAGAGGTGGCAAACGAGCAGACGGGTCACCTGATGGAGAGCGATCACCGTCGTCCATGGACACCCGCAGCACGGGGGGCATCACAGGTGTGTTGCCGAGCCTTTTAGGAAAAAATCTAACAGGGTTAGTACCGTAAGTTTCCTGTTATCCATGCCCAATCGGATATCATCAGTGACCTTCGCAAGTGCGGTAGCAGTGCTATGACCGGGACGGAAACCTGATTGGAAATGATTAAGGAGGTCGTTTCTGGTTAGGTATGATGTTAACTGTTGGTGCACGAGACGCTCCAAAACTTTGGACAGAAAAGGAAGAATCGAAATGGGTTAATAATCAGAAAAGGACGATGGACTGGATTTTTTAGGTAAAGGAATAATTTCAGCATCCTTCCATACTAAAGGAAAAACCTTCGATGAAATAGAGTTATTGAGTATGGAAGTGATGATAGGGACGAGTATATCGAGAAGAGGGAGAATCATAGCACGACTCACACTATCCACCCCAACCGCATTAGAAGCAATGGATAATACGCTCTTCTTAACATCACTGTCGGTAAATTGATTGAAATAAAAGGAGAAGTATCAGGAGTTGACAGTGTAGAAAGATAAGTCAGTGTCGCGTCTTTAGCAGAACTATTAAAAATAGCTAAAGAAGAGAGATGCTGGTTGAGTTGATCCATATTGATATCGATCGGAATAGATGTTTGCTGAGATTTACCAACTCCTAGTGATTTGAGGAATTTCCATACTAGTAAAATAGTTCGATTATTAAATCTAGATGGCGCTGATATTTAGCCCGAGGCTTTGAAAGCAAAACAATAAGACTACAGATGTTTCATATTACTACAAATGTATTATTTTTCAAAAATATTGCATAATAATACATTTGCAGTAATACGAAATATCTGTAGTCTTATTGTTTTGCAACCCTCGGGCTATATGTCAGCGCCATCTAGATTTAAAAATCGAACTATTTTTCCGCGGCCGATCTGTACTATGGCGATTGCTAATCCAGTCTATATCATCCTTGCTTACACTTTCCACTCAAGAATCTTGCCGCCGGCTTTTCTATTACATAGTGTAATAACAACAATGAGTAAGATAACTAAGTGATACCTACGATGAATGGCTGGTCCGCCCCCTACCCAAACTAATTCGTAGGCCCTAGTCTGTCCGACCTTCAGTGGTTGCCAGGACTAGGCCGATAGTAGGATTTCAGCGTATTTTTTTCGTTTAGCTAATTTTGGTTTTTCTAAGCGTTCCTGTTCTTTTATTTTTTTGATAATGCCAAGAAAGTCTAAAAGAGAAGGAATCATTAAAATAATTTTTGAGTGTAAAAATAATTCAGAAAAATTGACTGCAAAATAATGATATAAAATAATGATTCTGTAGAAAAATTTCTTTTGAATTAAAAAGAGGGCAAAAAAATTTACTTAAATAACAAAAGGCTTTAAAGTGGAGAGCCTTAAGACAATATTTATTGTAAGACTAGGTATATTAAGGGAGGGCTAGATCAAGACTCCTGAAGGAAGAACGATTCGACTAATAAAACTTTATTTAAACCTTTTGTTTTTATTTTTAAGGTTGCAGATTGCATTTATTTTAAGATTTTACATTGTATAATTTAAGTAAAAAAGTAAGTAGGGCTGCAGTACTCATCGCCTATCATGCGTATATACCTAACATCTACATTACGTTATGGTGTCATCTTCTGGGGCAACTCGACTGATCGGGAGTTGGTTTTTAAGGCTCAAAAAAAGTGTCTTCGTTCTGTTTGTGGACTTAAACCAACTCAATCATGTAAGCCTTACTTTATTGAACTAAAAATATTAACTTTTCCCTGTTTATATATATTTGAAATAGCTATATATGTTAAATCAAATATTAGCCAATTCTCTGTTTTTAATAGTGTACGGCAAAGACACAAGATCTTAAACAAACGTTCAAAAACAGCCTTATGTGCAAAAAGTGCATTCGGTATGGCACCTAAATTATATAATAAGTTACCTGAATTTATAAGAGCAACTGAAGGGCAAGAATTTAAGAAACTTTTATTGGAATTTTTAACTCGAAATGCATTTTACTCTGTAAAAGAATATCTAGATTATGAGCCTCATATTTATTAAAGTTAAGACTGTAATTAAAACTGAACATTTGCATGCATTAGCAGGCAGAATACACTACAAAATTTAAATAATTATGAACATCCGCTTGACTGTATTTCTAGCAAATAAAATAGGTATTATGATTTATGATTTATGATACATATGATAGGAATTTCCCCTGGTAAAAATGACTTTAACATATCTCAAGGCGGCAATATTAAATATAAGTAAGTACAGTAGGACAGTCTATAAAGTGTAGGAAAGTTGACATTAAAATTTACCTAGATTGATTGATTGATTTATTTATATTAATTTGTGACTAACATGAAGGATAGTATAGTATGATACTTGTGACACAGCAAAAACATTACCTATCGAGCTTTATGTGAAGATGATACACAAATGATTGTGTATCTCACTCAACATGAAAAAAAATAGATACATAATGATGATATCGATTAGAGATCTAGCAGCAGATGCAATGTAAGTTAATGTAGTGTTAATGAAAGTAAGTTGTTGTAAGATTACCTATATACCTACCTAGCCTAAAGTTAAATCGTGCGTGATTGATTAATTTAATTACCTACTTAAGTATTTTTGTGAGTGATTTAAACGGCAGTTAAACCTTAGTATGGTTTTGCTCGTTGCATTATTGTAAAAATGTTATATTATTTTTCTGTTTAGTAAATAAATTAAAAAAAAAAGTATATAATCTTAAAATTTAAAAGATTGTACTAATAATATTAATAATTAATTTGTATTTTTATGAAAGAAATAAACAGTTGAAATTTTTTTATTTTTTTTTATTCCGTATTTCCTAATACATTTAAACGTGAAAGTTTGTATAGATGTTTGATTGGACGCGTGGATGTTTGTTACTTTTTTACGTTAAAACGGTTTGATGCATTCTGATGAAATTTTATCCCGGAAAATTGTATAGTTTACGCGGGTTAGCGAAAAACAAATTCTTCGCAGACAGAAACCCGGGTAACAACTACCTATAGTACCCACATATACCATAACAGGTTTATATAAAATTTTAGGTAACGTCAATGATACAAACAACATTAATTTCAAAAGGAATTTTAATAATACAAAACATTAAAGAATCTTTGTTTGTGACATCTACAACTCACGTAAGAAAAATGGATTTAAAAGTAAAATGTGGCCACTTACGAAGTCTGAAAAAAACTTAAGAAATCTTTAGATAGATCCCGTTGGACTGCATATATACAGGTTTCTCGTGACTATGCTTGTTATAGCAAAACACGAGTTCCGCCTGGTCAGCATTCAGATAAACCCTGGCTTTGCATCCTGTTGCTTTCTTAGAGCAATAGAAATGTTTCGGTCTGATCTGTGCAAACGTGTAACCATCAACCATTAAAAGCCTTTTATTTCTCTCGATACGAATAAATTTAATCTCTGTAACAAGACAATTAGCCAATTAGTCATAAGTCAGGTATTCGACAGTACGTTTTATTAGGTTTATCTCAAAGGGAGTAAGTTACTTGCGCACGAAATGATTATTGGGTCTTTTTAGCGGATTCAACTTTGGAACCCATGAACTATAGGGCCCATTTGAAACCCATGAACTATGACTTCCACTTTCCGCTCAAGAATCTTGCCGCCGGCTTTTTCAACCGACAAAAACAAACGGAGGAGGTTCTCAAGTCGACGCATAACTTTTTACAGAGTAGTCCGATTTTGACAATTCTTATTTTATTGGAAAGGGTAGACCTTGAAATTTGTCCCATATCAATTTCGAAAAAAAATCTTACCCTAAGGCGTTCCTTCCCGCGAAAATAGGGGTGATTTATTGTTCACATACAGATTTTAAAGCTGAGTTGTGTATTACAAAAACCTCACTATGAATGAGCTACACACCTGTCAGTAATACAAAAAAACTAAAAAGCATTTTCCGGCGAAGGATTGATTGTTTGGCACCGACTCAAAATTACTTAGGTATACTTACATTAGTTTCAGAACTTAGTTATTAAGAATAAAAAAGGTTTATTATTTTACGCTTTTCTGTTTTTCGGCGGTTTAATTTTATGTTAAAAAGTTTTTATCTAATCCATAGTGTAATAATAACAGTTTTAGTAAGATAACTAAGTGGTACGGTGAATGGCTGGTCCGCCTCCTAACCAACCTAATTCGTAGGCCCTAGTCTGTCCGACCTTCAGTGCTTGCCAGGACTAGGCTGATCGTAGGCAGTCTTTAATTTTTTTTTATTAACTGCTTAGCTCTGTTTAATATAATTTTATTTAATGAAAATTAATAATTTCAAAATCACATTTAGAATGGTTTATTTATTTCAAATACGATATAAACTTATTCCTATCACATACGATCATATCGCTCACATAAAACGTGTAAAATTTGATTACGAATCGTTTAATTGTATAAATAGAAACTATAATTTTATAATTAATTGAATTTTTCTTTAGACTAGTAGGTGTTTCATGCAATGAAAGCTCATTCTGCTTAATACTAACACATTTTAATTTATTTATTACTAATAAGTAATCCTAAATTATTATAATGATATCTGACTGACCGAGCTTTAAACTCTTTGAGACATTTTTCGGACAATAAATCCCTGACACTCATGTCATCATATGACGAAATTTCATGATTTACATAATATTTTACATTGTTTAGTTCAGTTTTTACACTGTTAGCTGTCAATTCTATTACACCAGATTACAACGACGTAAATTCATATTCATAATTAATTTATAAAAGCTCCTAAAAATATTAAGCTTATGGAAACTTCTGTCTGTTTCCCCTTAAAACTGACTGTGACCCTCAAAACTTTACTGCCCATCTTATGCAATCATTTCCGGTTAAATTCTGTAACTATGTAGGTACACACTTTGTGTAAACACACGTGACAATATTGTTCATCATTTAGTCGCAATTCCATCGCGACTACTAAAAACATAACCCTTTCCTTGCAGTCGGGTAAAAATGGGGAAGAATCGTAACATAGAAATGGTAAGAATCAATTAGCAAATTAGAATACCAGTTGTCACAAGTTCACTTAGGGGCTGTTTCACCACTTTTCTTAAAGTTCGGATCAGCTTAATCATAACCTTATTTGACAGGTGGAATTAAAATTTCTGTTTCACCAGTCTCGATTAGCGCTAAGTGACGGACAAACTGTTTCTTAATTTGACCATCAGATCAGGAGGCATTTAGCATTTTTATCCGTCACATAAAGTTAGTTTATTTTTTTGTGGCCATGGTTGGAGAGCCCTTCAGCCGGTTTCAGAAAAATAAATCAAAGTATTTTTTATTTTTTAAAGAAAGAGGTCATGCTAAATTGCATAAAATAATTTAAATATCAAGATTTGAATGAAAAAATGTAGGTACACTTTTAGTATGTAAAAATAAATCCAAAATTTCGTAATATTTTTTAATAACAAACTTTTTTTCAGTGGCTCAATCGTTTGTTCTACCTGAACTTGTATGTCGCCATTAAAAAAAAGTTTATCTGTCAAATGGTTTGGCGCCACTTTTCGATTCGTTTTACGTGATTTTATTTTTCTTTGTTATTGTTTACAAAATATCGTAAATAAATACCGTTTTTGGATCAATTATAATGTTACATATTTGTTTATGCAAAAAAAATAGATGTATTCAAAAATTATATAGTTAACCATTTCTTTTGCTTTAATAATGAGTGACTCTTTGAACGAAAGTGTGCGAACAGGAACGCGTGGTCGTGAAATGCGACGTTGCCATTCCGACTTTTTGTTAAACCCACGATTAGTTATGTGGTACTTAGTTTGCACAGGACCGGAGTGGTGAAACTGAAAAAACACTAGCTGACAGATTTGTCCAGTACTTAGTTTATTCATTGGTTACGTAACCAGCAGTTTGACAATAAGGTGGTGAAACACCCCCTTAATCTCGTTAATTTTGCTGTCATCGCATGGACCACAAGGGTCTTAATTTTTAAAACTATAATGCTATTCATGGAGAATTCTGTGACAGTTAAAAATAATAATGTCATACTGGGTAAGAAGAGTGCAACAGAAGCCTTTAGAAGAAATAAAAACAGTGTGTTTAGAGACATTACAATATTTTCGAAGTGACTAAACTAGACGAAAAGTACGGAAAATGGTTGGATGTGTGCGAACATCCTGGTGGGTTTACGAGTAACACAAATTGTCTTATAATTACCATTTACATTACCACCTGAGTTTGATCTACTTCCTAGCCCTTAATTTCCTCCTGTGCTCCAGGCTGTCATTAGGCCTCATCTCAGCTGGATGCGAGTGTTGGTTAACGATGAAAATGATCTTTCCATTGCTATCCATCCTGAGTTTAGCGTCACACTTGGGTTTCTTTGTAGAACACTTCCAATGTTCTGTTTTTCTAATGTTAGAAAAAGTGTAGCCTGCGATCAGAAGCAAGTTCTTCCCTTTTTGTGATAGCACGTAGTCGTAACTGATTTCTGAAAAATTCATTTAGTTTACAATATGTCCGACGTGGGTATTGAAAAAGACATATACACACAAACAATTGATATAAGGGTTTTATGAACAATCGACATCTTTACAAAGAAAACTCCTTAACAAAACCCGCAGCCATAACTTAAAAAAGTTCATGCAATATTAAACAAAACATCTCGCGTAACAACGTAGTGTATATTTAATGTAACAAAACACATCACACATCAGTATTGCTTCATGTTGGTACAGTAAAAAACTATAAATACAGTGGGAAATAAACACACTATAAATAACAATTAGAACTAGACCAGGAACATTAAAAACTTTGTCTTATTTTTATACAGTAAAATAATAAAAAAACCGTTCAGTTTTCCTTTTGTGCAAATAAAACAAATATCATTATACTAATGTTCAAGTAACGAATCACATGATAATTAACAATGACGCTCATCGTTATATCAGCCAAAAGATGTCCACTGCTGGGCAAAAGCCTGCCCCAAAGAGTTACGAGCGCAGCCCGCATCCAAAACAGCGCAACGCAACATCAACATCACTAACAAAATGTAATAAAAACAAAAATGGAATGTCAATAAGGAATAGATATAAATTGCAAATAAAATATTCTAAATCATTTTTATGCTATCTTTCCTAAACTTTATGGATTACTGCAGTCAAATACAAAATACTGTTCTTTAATAACATTATTGCCTCGCACTATGAAAACAGGTTCGACCAACTTTTACCAAAGGAAATTTCTACATATAACATACCAAGACCCCACGGTGTCAACGATATTTACATTCGAATTATTCTTCCTTCAGGAGTCTTGATATACTTTCTCGGCGGATGGCAGTGCTCGTTGCAAATGTTAACAATAATACCGTCAGGGTTCATCCGTAGCTTTGCGTTGCAGTACGGATTCTTTGTGGAACAAATCCACAGATTCGGGCTGATTTTGGAGAAAGTGTAACCTCCTACAAGTAAAAGGTTTTTGCCTCTCTGCGACGGCACAAACTCGTACGGAGTTCCTAAAAATAATCACATTCTTTTTTAAATATGTTATTTCTTGTAATACTGTTAAACCTCGTTGCTTACTGTATTCTTTGTTGACTGTGCTTGTATTGTCATCTACTACACAATGATATGGCCGTACCAAATATCAAGCCAATCCGACGATTGGCAGTGGATCCCTGCATATTAACACAGCAGGGTGAGTCAGAGCTTGTAAAAAGTGGGGAAATGACGCCAAGCCGTTGAGAATTAAAGATAAATTTAAATGCAGCATGATAGGTACTTAAGCTTGATCAGTGATAGATCTCAAGAGGTTTCATGGGAATCATAAAAAACTTTCATGCATTTGTTTCGTAAAATGCGAATCGATTAATGTGTCGCCTTTTATGACGGCTGAAGTCCTTTGAATTAACTAAGGTTACTAGCGTGTTTACGAGTTTAACTTAGGGATAACTGATACATAAATAAAAAAGTTGTTGAAAACCATTTACATGTAATTGAAAATACATAAGCATTCAATACAAAAAGCCGACCATTCATATTTTAATGTATTTCCCGGAAGGTGTCAGCATGTATTTAGGCGGTGGGTGTGTATGTTCTGTAGAGAATTGCACAATTACACCCTCGGGGTCTAACTTGACTCGGGCCTTGCAACCTGCATCTTTTTTAGAACAATAATAATTGTTGGTTTGTTTCATTTGAGAGAAAGTAAAGCCGTTTAGCATTAGCAAATATTTGCCGCGGTTTGTCGGTATCAGTTCATAGTCGCCTGGTGATCCTGTAAATGTGAAGACGTCAAAAGAATCGTCGAAAACAAAATTGATATTTAAAGAAAAACTTTTAAACTATCATGCTTTATACCCCATGAGTTAAAATTTGCTTAAATAGCGTGTTCACTTAAAGAAACTATTGTTTTACAATTTATGCAGATAGACAATAAGAATAAACTTATTTTGATGGACATATTCTAATTCTAAGCCACACTAAAACCTATTTAATGTTAATTGTAAACACTAGTTTTCCTACTCGTACTTTGGTTAGTTACCATGTCACCTAATATAGCGTGCAAAATAAAAATAAACATAAACTTACTGTGTTTTATTTCAAAGAAAACACTAAAAAAAATAATACAAACAGTTTTTTTACATAATACTGTACTTTCGTCTCGTTAAACATTTTTCAGGTGGGTCTGACACTGAGAGAAGCTCTACCTTCCACTATGCTCCAATTTTTAAATACGAGCCAGTAGTTGTCACCATATATTTTGGAGGGCTGTGATTATGTTCCTCTTTCAACTCCTTAATCATACCGTCGCTGTTAATTTTCACAGTACATTTACAATTTGACGACTTGTATCGAGAACAAACGTAAATACAATGGCCTTTAGTATCTCGATTAAAAGAGTATGTGAAGCCATTCAGCATTAGGAGGCGGTTGCCACGCTGAGTCGGAATAAAAGTATATGTCGGGGCACCTGAAATCAGATTTAAGCTATCGTCAAGGAAGAACAATTAGAATATGACAAGCCACTAAGACCGCTACTATGGAAACGAGATTTTGTAAAAATTGTATTTCTGATATAAGCTTTTATTCTGACTATAGTTGCATGTGCAATGCAAACATCATATCCGTAACAAATTCCAAGTCAAACCGATCACTAGAAGTTGGCGAAAAATAATTTGCAAGATTTGACCTTACAATACGTACGGTCAACCACTTATTAGTTATTATAGAGCAACTTGTCACTCTTCCCGGTTTTGCCGTCTAAATCAAATCAAAATATACGAGTGTACGCGGCTAAACCCGATTTACACTACACGGCTATTATAATACGAACAGTGGCAAATTCCTCAACAATTGGGATGTCCCAATTTTTGACAACGTATAATAAATCGAAAACCGTTTGGAGAAATAGGCTTTGTGAAGCGTTCTCAGAAATCAGATTCCAAAAATATGATAAAATGAATTAAATAAAGAAAATTTAAGTGATGACCTTCATTTGACCCCTGCAGTGAATCGTCACAAAGGAAGATATAAAGCAGGTCTACACTCTAAAGCAAATTGACAGTTTGAAATGTTGCTGTCCTGCTTATAACAGCAAAGAGTGACAAAGACAGAACTTTAATCACATGATGCGCACCTGGCTTTAAACAGTTGTCATTTATCGTAAAGTCCGAAATGTATACGAGTATTTCCAATGTATTTTTACAAATTTAATTATTAAATTACTACGTTATAAGTAAATATAAAAAAATTTAAATATCAGATTTTAATAAAAAATATCTATTTACTATCACACCATTTAACAAACAGGAATAATTGAAGCTAAAAGAAGAGAAATAAATAAAACTATATTTTGTCATGGTTCATTTAGGACCCTAAGCCGTACTTGTACTTATTATTGACAGTGACAAGACAAATCAGAGGCCCTACCACGAAGTGCATAATTCGAACTTTGTTTTGTGCAGTCCCGCTCACGCTAGTATGATTTGACACGAGAGTGAGAGGGATAATACGATACGAACTTCGATTTTCGAATTTCGTAGTAGCGCCTCAGCAGTGCCACAGATTATGTTATGTACGACTTGAATTTTTCTAGGTAATGGAACGTGGCTCTCTCACTGTGACGTCATCAAACGTATTTCTTAAAAAAATTATAAAAAATTAAATACTCAACCAAATTCAAAATCGATGAAAATGGTATCTTAAAATATCCTATTCTTTCCAAAAAAAAATATAAAAACTATAGGTTATTTTTTTTGGTGCATCCCAATTAAAGTTGTTGATCGTACAAAATAACATTGCAAGTTAAATAAAATCTTGTAAAAACGATACCCCGCATGCAAGCTAACTACACACGTATAGCCTGAATGTACCTACATATCGCTAATAGACAGTTTTATCTGAAGTTTTCCTAAGTACTCCTAAGAAATGTTGCAAACGGTATGTATTAAAACAATGTAAGGCAAATTTCAGATTTTTATTTTTTTAGCTCATAGTGTAAAAAATTAACTAGACAAAAACACATGTACACAATGTTATTTATAACAATTATAACCTTTTCACATCAGCCAACAGACATTCCTAAATTAAACCAGATATCTATTCTATATCTATTCTATACATATAATAAATCTGTAACAAGTCGGTGTCTGTACATTGAAGATATTTGAGAAAAACTGTCACTAGGGCTATTTATTAGCGCAATAGAACCCAAAACAATGATTTTTAGAATTATTGTATGTTAGTCTGTTTGTCTGTTTGTCTGTGCGTTTGTGCGCGCTAATCTCAGAAACGGCTTAACCTAGAAGGATGCGGTTTTCACTGATATGTTGGTATTTTCTTGGATTAACATTTAGTGTTTGTTTCATTTCTATCGGTGTCTATTTTAAGAATTTATCGAACAGTTTTTAGAAGAATTAATAAGCTGAAGAGTTTGTTTGTTTGTTGTTTGAACGCGCTAATCTCAGGAACTGCTGCTCCGATTTGAAAAATTCTTTCAGTGTTAGATAGCCCATTTATCGAGGAAGGCTATATATCATCACGCTAACACCAATAGGAGCGGAAGAATGTTTCAAAATCAGGGGTTTTGGAAGTAAAACTTCTATAGGCACGCTTGACTTGGGAGTACGGTGGTGAATGTGAACGCGGGTGTGCTGGGGATTTGGTGGGGGGTGAGAAGGGTTTGCGGGAGGGGGGGGGGGGGGTTGCAGGGGCGGGTAATTTTTTTTAAATCGAGGAAATAAGGAATAATTGATGAAAAAGCAAATTTGATAAAAAAAATAAGCTGCCCAAATTACTAATTCCACGCGGACGGAGTCGCGGGCAAAAGCTAGTTACTAATAAGAATTAAATGGCAGGCAAATGCAATGGGATGGGAGTTCATCAATGGAATAAAATGGCGCGAAACTTGTAATCAAATTATTTATTTCATAAAATAATAGGTACCTACATAATTATAAGTAGATACTATTAAATACTCGGACCTCCACAAGAACTTACAGTATCCTATGTATCTACGATAGATTGTATACCTCTGTGTCCAGGCTAGTACAGTCTATATAAAAATAGTACAGTCTATGTAAAATACATATGTGTACACGACCATACTGACTCGACGTTATGGTCGTGGATACATATTTTTGTAACTTTGTTCATCATATCGATATCTTTGTAGTCTATTGTACAATAGATTTTGTTGCGAACATGAAGCATTCATCCCGTTTTAACCAGCGCGTGTGAAAGGGATAGATACTTTATACCCGTGTTATCTCTGCAATTCATTCTAAAATTCTTAAATAGTTAATATCATTTTCATTTTTAATATCAAAAAACGGTTCAATAAGGAACTCCTCAAGTCAGTAATGTAAGACGAATTGTCATAATCACTTGTCTCGTACCACATACTCGGGTCATACGCAGCGTAAGAAACAAAAGTCGTCTCTCCTGTGGACATAAAATGGGCGACTCTAAGTCAGCATACTTAAGATTTATTAAAATGGGCTGAAAGTTGGCCAGGCGTCGCACACGCCGACGCAGACTTGACTAAAAAATATTGGCTGAAGACCTTTAACTTTTGCCATTTTCACAGGAGAGACGCGAATAAAAAACTGTGTATGGTCCACTCGTATAAATGGTGCCGGACATCTCCACCCAATCACCCAATTCTGATATGCATACCCCTGGCTACGGTGAATTTCGGTGGGGAATGCGTATGCAGCAGAACAGCAGACTTAATTTCGCCATCAGGTCCTAACTTCAGCTTCGCTTTACAACCCTTGTCTTTCTTTGAGCAGTAATAGTTGGAGCTGCGGCAGTGCTTTGAAAACGTGTGGTCGTTAATCATCAATAGGACACGGTTTGCATGGGTTTTTATGAAGGTGTATGCCGGTTCATCTAAAATGCACAGTTTGATTTAATTATAATAAAAATAAAGTAAACGTCCCTGTGCTCGACACTGATCCAATACATGGCACCTTCAATCTTATGTCATAGTAAGAGAGGTGACTGATGGGTGTCATCTACTGGGCGTTGAGGTGTCGAGCATTGGCACGTTTACCTTATTTACCTTAAAGAAGTCTGGCTTCATAATAATGCGTTTCAACCGCTATCAGTTTCCTGCCGCATATAATGAAGAAATGAACTAGAGTTAGCATGAAATTTTTATAAATTTAAATTGTACCGTAAGTAAATTGTGTGATTTCATAAAAACCTTCCGCTCAGTGTGGCTCATTTCTTCAATATATTATGTGACAAGATAATGGTAGCGGTCGAAACACTTGTAGATCTATAACCCAGCTACAGGTACTCAACCTGCAGAGCGCCCAACTTCTAGGAGTGGCCTGTCTGGTATAAATATTATATTCATTTGAAACCAATATGAGTATTAATGTTATTGACAATTACTGGAGCCCGCTCATCGTTGCCAGATTTTTCTTAGGGCAAAGCGGGATTCTTAGACCTCTAGAATAAAAAAAGCAGGATAATTTTACTTTGTGATAGAATAACGTTTTTAAATTTTCATCCTTGTATTTGAATTCCAAATTACGTTTATATGTATGAGAATAGAAGTTATTCTAATGAAAATACGTTAGTTTACCATATTATTATGTCGTCGCACAATCGAGCCATCCCCCAAAATCGGGACTAAGTCTGTCCCGCGCGGGACATTTAATTTTGGGCCAAAAAATCGGGACGTCCCGCCAAAATCGGAACAACTGGGAAAATTGAGCCCGCTGCACCATTAACTAATCAATAGGGTGCTATAGGATAGTCCTGAAAAATATCTTGAATAGTTTAAAGTTTCAGAAAAAAAACAGCTGTGAGATGAATTAGTCGGAAAAAACTTTTCGTCGCAAAGAAAGGTTCCCCTGGCACCTACCTGCTTTTTATAAATAAAACCATTTTGTATTTTTATAGTAACTTTAGTCGACGGACTAATGTAACGTTTGTTAATGTTCGATACGTTTCGGATAACGGTATACCAGGTAACGTTACTTAAGTTTAAAATAAACTCCAGCTAAATTTCGAAAAAACTTAGGTGCCTCATGGTTATGCAGCTGCTGGTATGATGTCATAATGCCATTTTTGTCCAATTTCACCGTCGCCTTGCACCCACTATGGTACTTTGAACAGCGGAAACCATTGCCATGTTTAGAAAAAGTGAAATTTTGTACCAGCAGAAGCGGAGAGCCGCATTGTGTTGAGATGAATTCGTGCGGAGGGAAATCTGTAAAGTTAGTTTATTGATATGAGGAATAAGCGCAGTAATCAACCAACGGTTAACCGGTTGGTGGTAATGTGCAACGCAGTATACATTAATTACGACTAGATTAGATCGGCCCGTACGTAACTAAGACTAGAAAAGAACAAAAAAGACAGCTTTCGGCACGTATCTATGAAAAATAAGCTTCTTTAATTTAAAAGTGTAACTATGTCTTCAATCTTTCTCTGAAATTGCCAAATTTGCCGATGTACTTACTACAAATACTATATTCTAAACTTATATAAAAATAAGGGATTAAAGAGCAGGCTAAACCATATGGGTTGAAGTTGTGTGGGGTAGGCCTCAATAGAGATCTCTCTTCAGACATATGTTATACCTAGGGACCGAAGTTCGAATGAAAGAAGTTGAATTTTGTATTTATGCTTAACTTACGAGTTGAGTGAGAAGTTCGATTGTCCGGTGTAGAACAGCAGTTTTTCTTAACTAAATAGATGGGGCTAGGGATCGCCGCAACTGTACGAAAAGAGTTAAAAATTCCCTCTCATCTGTACTGACTGATGTGATTAAAAAAAGGAATTAAAAAAAATTGTTTCGGTGTATTTCTATGAAGAGTATATTTATCGTCCTATCTTGATAAACAACCCCGAAGCAGTCTTAGTGTACTTGGGTGGTTCGTGGTTGTGGCCTTCTCTTAATCTCTCGATCTTCCCACTGCTGCTTAATTTGACACTGGCTTTGCATTTGATAGTTGTCAACTTCGAACAGTAATATAATCCTTTTCCAGCGGTTTTTGAGAACGTGTATCCATTAAGCAGAAGTAGACGTCTGTTGTCATCTATTCGGATCATCTCGTAAGCGATACCTAGAATAAATAAATCACATTACAATATTTTAATTCTAATAATTTAATTGTTACTTAAATAAAGTAATCAAGTAATAACTATAAATTGAATTTTTTAAAAACCCCCAACGCAATTTGGTCGCACATATGTTTGAAAATAAAGTAAATGCCCATTATGCGTCTAAGATCCCTTCCGCAGCTGACAAAAGAGCTTATAACTTTGAAACGGCTGAACCGATTTTGATAAAACATTATTTATTCAAATATTATTTATTTTATTAGCAGTACGGCTGCTCACCGAATCTTAGATTATTTAAAAATAATCTTTGATTAAACATGTCTAAAAACCATCGCCAAGAAACCAGCCTTCAAATATAAAAAACCGCATCCGAATCGGTTCACCCGTTTTAGAGTTATGGTGCCACAGACAGACACACACACATAGCGGTCAAACTTATAACACCCCTCTTTTTGTGTCGGGGGTTAAAAAAAAAAAAAAATAATAATAATAATAATATGAGATATTGAAATGGTAGGTGTCCGTTATCTCACTCCATAGCCCGGTAATCCTGTCCACAACATCCCAACCCCATTGCCAATTCCATGTCGCTTCCTACCTGGCAATAGTTTGGCAACTGTGGGGGACTGTCCGCTAGCACATCCTCATGGTGTATTAGAGGATAGACCCCCATAGTTGCGCCCATCTCATTTATATTATATGGTACCAAAGGCCTCTTCATGTTGGCTTCGGCCCCATGTATGCCTTTCAAATGACCGGGTCCCCATGGGCCCGTGATCGGAAATCCGTACCAACATATAATAATAATAATCTTTATTTGGAACAGTAACATTTAGGTGCATTACAAAATATGAAAAACGATGTCACCCGCAGAAGTTAAAAACTGTGTCGCAGGTAGCAACGCCCCCCTCCGTAAACAAAGTGATTTTAGTTCCAAAAAGTAATACAAAAGTTTAACTAAAATTTAAGTAAATACACAAAAGAAATATAAATATTATGGTCATTAAACTGGTTGTCTGTGTGCATGTGTGTGTGTGTGTGTGTGTGTGTGTGTACGTGTGCGTGTGTGTGTGTGTGTGTGTGTATGTGTGTGTGTGTGTGTTTGTGTGTGTGTGTGTGAACAATGAACAATGTGCACTCTGACCACGAAGCAGCCATTTTATTATACCTACTTCATGTAATTGTTTATTCTTATTTATACTAGAAATAGTTGAAGTTGTGCTGGTGACATTAATAGCGCCCCCAATTGTTTAATTGTATGACGAACAGTTTTTATTTGTGCTGATGAATATTTATACTTAAGAACGTTCCAAAAAGGGTTTGAATAAAACAATCACGTGAAGTAATGTGCATTTATTAGCTTATCTTCAAATATACTCCAGAAGCAGTCTTCATATAACTAGGCGGATCATGGTTGTGGTCTTCTCTCAGCCGCTCGACCTTCCCACTGGCATCCAGTTTGACACTGGCCTTACATTTGTTTCTAAACATCTTCGAACAGTAATAAAGTCCCTTAGCGGCGCTTTTTGCGAAAGTGTACTTATTAAGCATGAGTAGAGTTTGGTTACGCGCTGTCGTGATAATCTCGTAAGTGATGCCTAGAATAGAAAAAATATGCTATCTTAATCAAATATAGAACACGAAGTAAAATCTCATGTGCTCGAACAGCTTGCATTGAATTTTTTTTTTATGGGTTTCGTTTCTTAAAATTAAAACTATCTGTCTGTCCGTTTGTCAAAGCTATTTTTTTTCGAATCTAACATTTTGTACACAAATGTATTTTTGTGACCCAAACACGTACAATCAAGTGTAAAAATATGGGTGCACACAACTTGCTCATAAATATGTCCCATAGGTCTTATGTCGTCGATTTAAGGTATAGGTATATAACGACGGGAGGATTAAATCGATACTTATTTTTGTACTTGACCGTACATGCTCGTGTAGGTATATGTAAATGAATTATTTTGGAGTTATATTTCAAGGGAAAGCAGTCACAATCTCCCACTAAAACGGAGAACCTATATTTTTTACTAAAAAAAAACTTGGTATTGATTTGGAATTCAATATTTTATTTACAAAAAAAAATAAAAGGTATACATTGCGTTGGTTGACATGGTGACCTGTTTCATCTGCCCTGCTTGCTGCTCGTTTATGAGCTTATCTTCACATAAACACCGTCAGAAGTCTTCATATAGGTAGGAGGTGGATGATTGTGGTTTTCTCTCAGCCACTCGACCACCCCACTGTCGTTAAGTTTGATACTGGCGCTACATTTGTTTTGTCTTATCTTACTCTTGGAACAATAATAAAGTCCCCTCGTTGTATTCTTGGCAAACGTGTAACCATTAAGCATTAGTAGATTTTTGTTGTGGCCTGTTGTGATGATCTCGTAAGCGACACCTAGAACAAAAAATATGCTTAATGCTAGTTCAATTTGGAAATAACTTACAAGGAAAGGTACCCAACTGTCCGGCTCCGATTTGATTCATTTTTTTTGATATAATGTTAAAGAGTAGTCTAAAGAGTAGTCTATAACAAACCCATTTTTTTTCAGCTGCCCAAACTCAACCTATTTGGAGAAATTATCCTTCAAAGTACTGAAAAGTGACTAAACCCTCTACTTCTATAGAAAAAAAATTTTCAAGCAAGTTGCAAATTACTACTGGATATGTTTGAGAACATGAAAAAATAATGAACACGTGTTTTTTATATCGGCTCTAACTCATATTTACCTAAAAAAGCACCAATGAGAAATATAAAACTTTGAAGGATGTTTTAACTTAAACCACTATCGTCGGACTGACAAATGGGGGCTAAGGCACATGTTAAGCTAAAACTAATAAAAACACATACAAGTGTTCTTTTTTTGAAAATTTTTAGAAGAAATAATTTACGTAACGTTGAAGCGGCGAACTTAAGAACGTTCCAAAAAGGGTTTGAAATAAAACAATCATGTGAAGTAGTGCATTTATGAGCTTATCTTCAAATATACTCCAGAAGCAGTCTTCGTATAAGTAGGCGGGGGATGATTGTGGTCTTCCCTTAGACGCTTGACCATCCCACTGGCATCTAGTTTGACACTGGCCTTGCATTTTTGTCTAATCATTTTCGAACAGTAATAAAGCCCCTTGCCGGAATTCTTTGAGAATGTGTATCCATTAAGCATGAGTAAGTTTTTGTTGCGCTCTGTTGTGATGATTTCGTAGACGCTGTCTGCAAAGTAGAAAATCTATGATTTTTGTCTTTACGAGTAAATAAAGAATATCTTACGTCCTCAAATGTTTTTTTTGGAAAACTAAGGTTTTCCAATGGACATTCTATTATTTTACGAAGCAAAAGGGGCTTTCACTCCTGAACCGAAACACAATAAAGTTCATTCAAAATTGATTTACCAAGGCACCAAATTTGGTTTACTTATTTACACCAATAAGATAGAATAGAATAGTATCGTTGATTGGAAGTCACATTACAGTTTAAAGTTTGCACTGTCTAATGATTTACACAAAATAGATAATTTATGGCAAGTTATCAATCCGCACCGGGCCCGCGTGGGAACTACGGCCCAAGCTCTCTCTTTCTGAGAGGAGGCCTGTACCCTGCAGTGGGACGTACATGGGCTGGGATGATGATGATGATGGTGATGTCAAATCGAAGCTTAAGATTTGACTTGGCTAGTTTTAACCAGCAAATGTAATAGAAGATAAGTTGATTAGCCAAATATAAAATGACTTGTATATAAAAAGTTGCCTAGTGAGGTCTTATTAAGCATCAATTTAACTTATGTGCTTTGTGTATTTTTTTTTAGTATTAAACTTGGCTGACATTTTTCACATTTATGTTTTTGGCGGGATATTTAACATACATATTGAAACGCCAAACTTAAAACAGTTAATAATGTTGTGTGTAGAACAATTATATGTATGTATGTATATAAATACGTTATTGTAAATAAAACACTAAAATAATACAAAAAACGTATCATATAATCTTGTGAAATAACATTTATTTATGAGCTTATCTTCAAATACGCTCCAGAAGAAGTTTTTATATATTTAGGCGGATCATGGTTGTGGTCTTCTCTCAGCCGCTCGACCATCCCACCGGAATCCAGTTTGACACTGGCCCTGCATTTGTTTCTGTACATCTTTGAACAGTAATAAAGTCCCTTCGTAGAATTCCTTGCAAACGTGTAACCATTAAGCATTAATAGACTTTTGTTGAGATTAGTAGTGATTATCTCGTAAGCGATGCCTAGAATAAAAAATATGATTATTGCACAGCAATCCGATAACAATTTAGTTGGATATAGGATGCAAAGTATGTTAAATACAGGCTATATCATTAGCCTACTTTTTTAAGAAACAAGACCCTTTTTTGTGTGTTTTTAATTAAACTGGCCCTCTCCAAACGATTTTTTATATGCTCGAGAAACTTAACAAGAACTGACTTACCTCCCGGACTAAAGCTGAACTAGGAATTCATCATCATCATCATTTTAGCCGAAAGACGTCCACGAACTAGGAATTAAATCGCATTAATTTTAAATATGTGTTTAAAAGCCATGCTCTATTGGGCACATTTAAAGATAAAACCTTTTTAATTTCTTGTTTTATTAATATATCTACAAGAATTAAATAACCACAGATGTTGAATTATTTCTTCAAGAAACTTTATATTTGGGTCATACACATTTTTTTGTTCGCGTCTCTCCAGTCACCATGGCGAAAATTAAGGGTTTACCGGTTTATAGCCAATATTTTTTAATCAAGTCTGCGCCGGCGAGTGCGACGCATGGTCAACTTTCAGCCCATTCAAATAAATTTAAGCAGGATAAGTGACTAGGAGTAGATAATGTTATGTTGACAGGAGAGCCAACTTTGTTTCTTACGCTGTGTATTTTCCATTTTTTTGTTTGCGTCTCTCCTATGGACAGTGCAAAGTGTCTATAGCCAGCCAGTCAATCATGTGAAGTAATGTGAGTTTATGAGCTTATCTTCAAATAAACTCCAGAAGAAGTCTTCATATATCTAGGCGGTGCATGATTGTGGTCTTCTCTTAGCCTCTCGACTGTTCCACTGTCGTCTAGTTTGACACTAGCCTTGCAATTGCTTGACAACATCTTCGAGCAGTAATAAAGTCCCCTCCTGGTGTTCTTTGAGAACGTGTGCCCATTGAGCATGAGTAGGCGTGTCTTTTTTCCTGTGGTGATGATCTCGTATGCGACGCCTAGAATTAAAGTTTCTTACTTTGTGTTACTTAGTTCAGATAGCTTAAAGGTCGGTTTCACCGCTCTGATAAGTAATGTTGTCTCTGTTCACTTTGTTCGAATAAACAGACGAGCATCACAGACATCTGTTATATAAAATACCAGGAGCTTATGAGAGTGGTGAAATAAGTAGTAACAAGGAAAGGTACCCAACTATCCGTCTCAGATTTGATTTATTTTGATATAATGTAGTAGAGTAGTCTAAAATATTATAAAAATAAATATTATTATAGTATTTGTCTATGTTTCCATGTTTTCGTTATGGTTATAATAAGTGGCAAGGGCAAAGGCGTTCGGTCTATGCAGACACCATTGTGCGTTTTGTTTTCTTGAATGCTTTTTATAGTTTCCTTTTGTATTATTTATTTTTTTATTTTTCAGTTGTCGGTTTCACTGAACAGTTTTATGTTTTATTGTTGGTGAAATGGTTCCAACGGAAGACCGGAAGAGAAGAAGAATATTTTTCTTTCTTTCTTTATTTCAAAATACAGACCCGTATTTTCTTTTAGCTGCCCAATCTCAACCTATTTGGAGAAATTGTCCTTCAAAGTACTGAAAAGTGACTCTACAGGCGTTAAAGGAATGTTTGAGAACATGAAAAAATAACGAGCACGTGTTTTGTTATATTGGGTCAAATTCATATTTTCTTAAAAAAGCATCGATGAGAAATATAAAACTTTGAATGATGCTTTTACCTATTCTGGGTACCTTTTTTGCAAGTCGCATACAGGCTGAATTCAAATTGGTGATACAAAATTAGTGTTTCGTACTCAGTTAATGATGGACAATAATATAATGCACTAACGCATTTGTTTTAATTAGTCTTATAAAATTTGGGGCGTCCATACATTATTGTGAACTCTGAAACCACTTAATGTATGGACACCTCAAATTTAATAAGACTAATAAAAACAAATGAGTTAGTGCATTAATCCATTAATCCAAGTCCATCATTAACTGAGTACGAAACACTAATTTTGTATCACCAATTTGAGTTCACTCTGTATATTTAGCAAAAAACAAAAATTATTGCTTTGAATTTTTGTTTAAGATAATTAGATAAATAAAATTATCTGACGCGCACGAGTTTATTGCCCTTTGTTAATTAGGAGGGCCTAATTCTGACACTATGCTGTATCCAAGTGCTTCAGTGGAAAAGCAGAGATATTTGAAGTAATATTAATTCTTGACTAGCTCGGGTAGCTTGGTAACAACAACGGTAAAATCATGAACTAGGTTATGTAATGGATCATTCGAAGCCCGCAATATATTGCTACTCGGATGATTTTTCTCGTAATGTAAAAAATTTGCTTAAGGCATAGTTTTGTACTAAGCTGCGTCCCTGTCTATACTATTTACTTCTCAAGAATTATTTGTTTGTATTAACAGAAAGTTTGCTCAACGAAATCTAACATTTTTAAAGCGAAAAAGGTTTCGGGTGGGCCGCCAGTGCGGTTAAAACACGGCCCCGTATTTGTTGACCCGGGATGAATGCCAGTACTGTACGACCTGATAATTTAACACCTGATTGCTTTAAGGGTTTGATTTCGTGCATTATTGTCGTGTTAGTGTCGTTCACCTCGGGTCGACAAATACAATACAAGTTTGTTTTAACGGCACCTGGGTTCGCCAGGTGGGATTCCGATTTCGATTGCGACGTGGTGCAGTTGGTATAGTGATGAGTCCCTCACTCGTGAGGTACCTCGTTTGAGTTCCTCATCGCGACAAAATGAGGGAGTACTCGAATTGCAACTTTGAACCACCTCATTTAGCTCCTCATTTTCAATCACAAGGTGCGAGCACAGAGGCCCTACCACGAAGTGCATAATTCGAACTTCGTTTCGTGCCGTCCCGCTCACGCTAATATGATTTGACACGAGAGTGAGAGGGATAATACGATACGAACTTCGATTTTCGAATTTCGCAGTAGCGCCTCAGAGTATGAGGCGCGAGGTGCGAGCACAGTACCACTACCATGAGTTTACACTAGTTCACAGTGACCGTACTCGCTAGCGACGGCGTAAAAGATTTGTATGGAGAATTGCACTTCCGTAAGTGACCGCTAGAGGCGCTGTACAATTCTCCATACAAATAATTTACGCCGTCGCTAGCGAGTACGATCACGTAAACTAGTGTAAACTCATGGTAGTGGTACAGATAACGAGGCGCGAGGCGCGAGCACAGATAACTCGCTATACGAAGAGCCAACGATGCGCGCGCCTCGCTACTCACTTACTCATTCAACTCATTGCGAATTGCGATTGTTTTAATTCCTCACACCTCACCTCACCACAAATGAGGGGTACCTCGCGAGTACCTCGCGAGGCAAAACGTTTTACTCCCTCATCCTCATTTAAAAAGCAAGAGTTACACAACGCTAAGTTAGTAGCATGCCTTGGAGCGTATAGCGTATAGCGTCGGGCGTACATTAATTTTTTCGTTTTTAAAAATTTACTTCTCAAGAGGCGTCTCTCTATTAAAATTAATTATATTAATGTCTTATTTTAAAACTTGATGTTTTATTGCTCTACAAATATTGAACAGAATATCTAATCATTTGTAGAAACATGTGTTTATGAGCTTAACTTTAAATACGTTCCCGAAGCAGTTTTCACATAGTTAGGCGGTGCATGGTTGTGGCCTTCTCTCAGCCGCTCGACCATCCCACTGGCATCTAATTTGACACTGGCTTTGCATTTGCTGGATATTTTAGAACAGTAATAGAGTAGTCCTTTGCTATTATTTCTTGAGAACGTGTAGCCGTTCAGCATAAGTAAGCGCTGGTTGCCCCTGTTCCCTGCTGTGATGGTGATGAATCTGTACGCAATACCTTAAATAAAAAAAATACATACAGACGATCGTAGAACCTCCTCCTTTTTTGAAGGAAGTTTAAAGTAATTCATACTGCAGTTTCGCCGAATTGTGAAGAAAGTCGGGTAAGTAATTAACTAATAAACTAAAAAACATAAAAGTGACTTTAGAAAATAACCATGCTGTGGCAAGAGTAAGGTATGTTTAGTTTATGGTCATACATAAGTACTCATAATAATTTAATTATAATTATTTTTTTATTTCATATAATAATGTACATTTAGAATTGTTATTTTATGTATTACACTAGAGAATATTTCATGAGTATTATGAGTTTACTAGAGATGTAAAAACTGTTTGTCTGCCAGCTAAACTACCAATCTGTAGCATCTAGTATAACCACGATATCAATTTTAACTGCTCAGACAAATTTAAAATAAATAAAATAAATTTACTTAATTCCTATTTATTCCTATGTAAAAGTAAAATGACTTGTAAAAAATAATACGAAAGTATGTATTCATCTAATACTGATTTCAAACATGTCCTCGTATCTTGGTCATTCATTATACACAAGATTTGAGACATAGCTACATAAGTATTGTAAAGCAACCTACGTTATTTTTAAATCGGCATAGGCGGTATTTTTTAGAGACCTTACAATTCCCGTATTTCTTTCAAATAAATTAACATACGCGCGACAATCCACTTACTTTAACTGAAAATTCGTGTACTATTTTTCCAAAATACTCACCCACCCACAAATATCAGAATATAACACATTATTTATCTAAATCTAGGAACACCCGGGCCCAGCTTTTTTTGACAGCCAACCTTCAAAAATAGCCCTGAAGGCGTTCGTACATACACGGGGGGTGGATGATAGTGTCTCTCTCGCACCCACGCTATATTTCCATGTGCGTCTAGCTTCACTCCAGAGGTGCATCTCGTTGTACCATCGTTGTGTCGACAGTAATACAAGCGGCCTCGGTTGTTCTTTGAGTATGTATATCCGTTGAGCATGAGTAGGGTTCCACGGCAGGTGGGTATCATTCGATATGCTGTAAAACACATAAAAATGTTGATACCGGAATTATAATGAGTAATCTTCCCATGCTTCATGCCATATAAACTTAAACATCAACCTCCTTTTTTATAAAAAGTTGTAAAACTATTTGTTTTGTCTACGACTGGAAAAGCCAAATGTCAAAGTGATAGATAAAAGCCAAGGACTGTTAACTATTACAAGCTTTTATAAATAAAGGAGTACTTAATTAATAATCTAGTAAATACTTACGAGCAGGAGATGAATTTTGTCTGTAACTTATTTTTATCCAGGAGTTTTTCCTCAGTAATCTACAGTAAAAAAAGGTAAATAAAACAAAAACAAGAAAGATATATTAGGTAACTTTATTTCTCACATTTTTATGACTACGACAGTAAAAAGGAGCCAACAGGTAAAACAGAGTTTTTTTTCACGTTAAAAATAGGGATGGTTGGAAAGAAAATACCACTGGTTTAACTTGTACTATTTATAATGTAGTCTCCGTATGTAATTTACATGCATAGACTATACTTCTTTCTATACGAATACTGGCCAGACGCTGTAAGAATGATTTCTGGTGGTTGATGGTTGTGATATTTCAAATATTCTTTCATCTGTCCATTCACGTCAAACTTGACTCTTGCCTTACAACCAGCGTAGTACTTACAACATCGATAAGTGTTGCTATAGTGTTTCGTAAATGTGAACTCTTGTAGCAGTAGCAGTGGACCGCCGTTTTGCATCGAAATTATCTTGTGGGGAGGGAAGCCTGCAATCAATTTATTTATTCACCTCAATAAACAATTAATTGGTTCTCTGGCATTAGGCCGCCGCAGAACCCATGCGTGTGCGTGTCACGCACCAGTTGCAATGAATGAAACTGTAAGAAAGATGGCACACCATGTGCACGCATCTGGCGTGTCACCTCTCCCACAGCTTAATTCACCACAACCGTTGCGTGTGCGTGACGTGACACGCACACGCACCTGGTCTGCGCCGGTCTTTATTGCTGAAAATATTTTTGCCAACTAATTTATTTCCCAACTGTTTTTATTTCTCTGAAACTATAGGTACTTCAGGATTGTTATAAAACTAACCTAACCTATAGGATTCTACGGGATAGTCATGAAATATATCCCGAAAAGTTTAGGTAGGTACTGTCGGAAAAAAACTAAAGCAGTTGGGTAGGGGGAGATGGGTTTATTATTATTATTATTATTAAATTAATCAGTTGGCAAAAGTGTTTTCGGCGAAATGGCAGGATCCCTAATTAATTGCTTAGTATTTTGGAATTTGAATCCCTCTATGAGAGCTATGTATATGTTGCCCGCGACTCCGTCCGCGAAGAATAGTAGCCTACGACCTATTCTCAGACCTACCGAATATAGAGAAAAATGTTTCATAAAAATCGGTCGAGCCGTTTCGGAGTGTTCGATAACAAAGACCGTGACACGAGATTTTTATATATTAGAAGATGTAGATGCCCCGGGTCGATATCATTTCAGCCTATATATACTTTTCACCCCACTGCAGGGCACAGATCTCTCAGGGCCCATTGTTGGGAACTTCAAGCACATAATAGAATTTTGCTGGCATGTGCAGCTTTTCTCACGATTTTATTTTTCACTGTAAATCTCATGGTTAAAATATAACATGCAACTTCGCACCACGCTAATACACACCCATTCAAAATAATAATCGAATCGTATCGCTGCAAAAGTGATTAAGCAAGCTGAGTTGTGCGATGTATAGGAAAAATTTGTGTCTAAAACTCGTGACCAGTGGTGGTGTAGGGGTTTAGCACGCAGCACGGAATGCTGAGGACCTGGGTTCGACTCCCAGCGCTGGTCTTTTTTCTGGGTTTTTCTGTGCATCCATATTTCAGTTTAAGTATTTAGTATGAAATATAATAATCGGATCGATATATAAAATTAAAATAAGATCTGCTCTCAAATGAGGAAATGATACAACTTTCACAGAGACATAACATGTCTATTATTATACGAGTAGGTACTTCACAAATAAACGAACGGAGGAGGTAGATGATTATGTTTCTTTGACGAAGACACTATATCTCCATTTGGAGCCAATTTTATAAAAGCGTAACATTTCTTTCCTTGATTTTGGTATTTTGAACAACGATAGATATTTTTACTGTTCCTTGAGAAAGTGTAATCTTCAAGCAGTATTAGTGGACGTCCCCCTCTGCTGTTTGGAATCCATTGGTATTTTAAATGTATTGGAGACTCTGAAATTATATCACTCATTGTTAAAAAATAACAATGTTCTAGAACACGGTTATTTTAACATATCAGCGTTTCATTGTTAAAAAATTAAAAAAATATATATTTCAATCAGTCAATTCAGTTATCTATAATATTTTATTTTCGTTTGAAAATAATAGAATCAAAAATTTACTTAAATCAAAAATTAAAAAAAAAAGTGTTTACCCTTATGTCGCGCATTCCATGCACGAGTAGTCGTAAAACAGTCGGTAAGTGTCAACCCTGCTTTTTAAGTCAATCTATTTTGCGATGATGTAACCTTAGCTTTATCTATGCTTTGACTAATGTGGGTATTTGTATGATGACACTTCTGTGGGAGAACAGGAAAACGGCGCCCTGCGTATTGCGATGCGAGACAGAAGGTACTTGAGCAGTGGAACGAAAGGTGTGTGGATGAGTGTGCTATCGTATAACCTGACTCCACACGGCCGCCAGAGATGAACCTGGTAAGTGCTCATGTATATTATAAGCCTTTATAATCGATATAACTAGCTACGTGAATGTGGAATAATGAGCCAACTGACGGACCTCAATTGATTCCACTCTAACGGAGTCCACCCTGTATCTCGCAGGGACGTTGGTCTAGGTAGCCCGGGGCTACTAAGAGTATGTATCGGAAACATACAGGCAAGCTATTGTAATACGGTCGATTATGAGTTGGAGCATACGGGTCGGGCCTGAAGGGGTTGGAAGGAGGGCCCCGTGGCGGCAGCGCCGCCATGTCCAGCTGGTGTCAGGTTCAGGGTATTATGGGTTTTATGACCCCCATAATCTCTGTATCCCTTAATCACAGGTGGGAACTGAGGATACGTAGGACACCAAGACACACTCACGCAGTGTCTAGACTGGAGGCGTAATCGACTGTACGGAGAGGGTAACTCTGGGTAGACCAGGCCCTCATACTATGCAATATGAAGCCATCGCACTATCGGTAAAACTAAATAGCTATACACGGTCGAGGGTGACTCCTTCTTTTCATTCACTTAGCTATGTATATATTATATATAGTGGTACTTATCGTCCATAAGAATCTATACCCAATCGAATTCAGGCAAGCGTATTTCGTACAGGTGGGTATAGAATGCACGATACCTTAAACCATTTGACAACCCTGTCAAGACATTCGATTGTAGACCGTAAATGTTGCTAATTTGAATTGGCTTTGATTTCTGTTTGACGGCAATATATATTGCCGGTATCGATTTAAAATGTTTTGGTTATAATGTCAAGTATTTTTTTATGTTTTAACTAGTGATGTGCTGGATATCCATAACATAAGTGGCTGTATCTTTTGATTGCGTTGGCTTAGCTTAGAATCTTGATTTTTTCACAGCTCCAAGGGACAGTAGATCTGAGTATTTGATATAAATTTCAGCTTGATACCTCCACGCGTTCCTGAGAAAAAGGTCTTGACAGACGGACGGACAACAAAGTGATCCTATTAGGGTTCCGCTTTTTCCTTTCGAGGTGCGGAACCCTAAAAACGATTTCCATAGAACAGACGCGGCATCGGAGCTGTCTAGGTATTCAAGAATATCTGAACACACTCTCCAGTAATTGACAATACGGCTGTATACTCAAATAATTTTGAGCACTTAGAAACCTTACATGTTTGTGATGGCGGTTATACGCTTTTCTTAGTAAATGTATGGAGCTTACAATACATCTGACTACAATGCAATAAGGGCAAAAAGTGAATAGGAATATATATTTTTGTAATCGACTGTACCAAACGAACATTAATTTTAGAGAATTTTACTCAATCTGACTACTTAAAATACTCATACCTACCTCACACTCTATTGAATTCTAGTAAATTAATTCAATCAATGTCGGGAAGTCATTCGAAAATAAGTAAAAAATATATAAAAACAATAAATATTTATTACAATAGTAAAATGACAAGATCGTATTCTAAAGGTACGCTTCCATAGAATCGTAGAGGTGTGGAGTGATGAAGAAATATATAGAATTGTCTAATCAATCACAGTAATTTCATTACATTCTCATATTACAAAGGGACGATGCAAGATGTGGATTTCAAGTAAAATTTAATTAGCCGATATTGCAAGTCATCGGTCTTCTCTGCCTCAATGAAAGAGCATCCTAAGCCTACGCTGTTTTTTAATTAACCAAAAAATCTATTGAAATTTTATGCATACATAATAATGTAGATACATTATATAGAACCATTCGATTTCAAGGTTGACCATAGCTTTTCATTATTTGTATCAGATTGAGACACTTATGACTAGAAAGTTATGACATTAATCGTACCACATGGATCACAGAAAATTAACTATTCGACTGCAACTAAACGCATTGCCAACACACCTGATTTACTAAGTCTCAATGATCTTTCTTCCTTATTGGCTCCAGCTTACTTCGTTTCATATTGGGTACTTATGTGGGAAAGATATCACGATAGAAGCTAGTGCTGCGGCCTCCGCATAGCAAACGATCAACCAAATTACGTATAGAGAGATCCCTTAAATATCCCTGAGTACAGTAGGTAATAAATAACGCATTATTATAGACTAACGAGTGTTGCTGAAGCGAAAGATATATGTCAGATCGTAGCAGGTGAAAACAAATAGTCTCTGCCTATCCCATTGCTGGGAAGGAGGCGCTATTGTATGTATAGGTATATGTATGTATTCTTATATACAATCAGTAAAAAGTTCTTTATACAGTCAAATAATAACCACCGACTTTATGGTTGACGATGTTTGATGAGTAATTCATAATTTTTATATTATACATTTGGTATTTTATTACATATACATTATATATACAACGACAAATTACGAGTATCGAGTGGGTGTCTTTTCTTCTTTTCTAACTAGGTACCTATTTATGTAGCTAATAGTCTGCGAGGCTGTTCCATTCTCAGCAGATTCCTATAAATAAAGGCCTACATTGCCAGTCCTAAATTGGCATTGACCACTTTTTACGATGTGGTCTAATTCCAAAACCATTTCGAAGAATAAGTTTGTTAAATCATTTTATAACATTTTAGTAAAAAAATACTAAATGATCGTGTGTATTTTTGCAAAATAATGTTTGACCTTTGTTTGACCTACATCGTGGCATTAACTTTGAAATTCTTTGCAAGAAGAAAAAAAAAGCCGTTCGTCAATTTTCTCTACACTATTACCTGTCACTTTGACGTTGTTGTAATCTGTTAGTTTAAGGATGCTATTATGAAATAGTACATTTCGTAGCTAGTGCGGAAAGTATGTCATTACTTCAGGAGTTCCGAGATATCTTGCCACGAGCCGAAGGCGAGTGGCAAAACTCGGGACGAGTGAAGAATGACATTTCCGCGCGTGTATCGAACGACTTTTTTTAATACAGTTGCGAAAAAAAAATACAACAGAATAATTTGAGACTTAATAATAATAATAATACAAAACATTTTTATCACCAACAACATCCATCCATCCATCCATCCATCCATCCGTCCGTCCGTCTATTCGTCAGTCCATCCATCAACATCCATCAACATCCATCAACATCCATCAACATCCGTCAACATCCGTCAACATCCATCAACATCCATCAACATCCATCAACATCCATCAACATCCATCAACATCCGTCAACATCCGTCAACATCCGTCAACATCCATCAACATCCATCAACATCCATCAACATCCATCAACATCCATCAACATCCATCAACATCCACATCCATCCGTCCATCCATCCATCCATCCATCCATCAGACTTCAATGAATTGGAACAAGTACAAATTTAAAAAACTAGAAAAGTAAATCGGACTAGTTCACAAAAACGAACTTTGCGCACGCAATACAGCCAAAAAAAGGCACTTTTTGAGCAACTGTATTGAAAAACATTTTTCGCGTTTTTCATATTTTAAGAATGGATTTATGCAGGAAGCGTTTCATTCCTACTTGTGGAAATGATTCTGTCAATAGCCCAAACAAGAGAACATTTACGAGAGAAGTGTTGCCGCGAAGTTAATGAGGAGTATTTCAAAGTTTATCTCAAATTTTCAATAAATTATAAAAAATGATTGGAATGATGAATTGCTGAAATATTCAAATTGGTTTGTTAAAATGCTTTACTTTTGATAAACAAAAAATAAAAAGAGGTGTTAGAAAAAATGAACAATCCCAATTACCAAGGTAATCTTGATCTTTCTGATAAATTGACGATATTCAGTGTTTACAGCGAAATCTACATATTTTGGTCACGTTTGATATGCAGTGGCGAGCTTCTTACGTCCTCTAACATTATCGAGTATCTAGGTGGGTCGTGGTTATGCTCTTCTCGCAGTTGAATTATTTTTCCCTCTGCATCCAACTTGACACTGGATTTACACTTGGATCTTGTCAATTTCGAACAGTAGTAGCGTTTAGACTGCTCCTTATAGGAGTATGTGAAGCCATTCAGCATCAGAAGTGGAGTTTTGCCACGGCTATTTGGCACCAAACTGTAGGCCAAATCGTCTGAAATAAGGTCTTATTTAGTATAGCCTTAACTAGTACATAATTATCTGATACTATCGTAATATCTCTATCTCAATATCTATCGTAATATCCGACTAGGGCACCACGGTCTTTCCTGCCAGAGAAGTGCGGGTCGTTTCTCAAGGCATGCTGCCCTTAATGACATCATCCGCCGGTCTCTTGCATCGGTCAATGTGCCGGCTATTTTGGAGCCACAGGAATATCTAGAAATGACGGCAAGAGACCGGATATGATGTCCCTGATTCCGTGGAGTATGGGACGGGTGCTAGTGTGGGATGCAACTTGTGTTGACACACTGGCCCCTTCACATCTCCACCGAACATCTATAAGGGCAGCGGCAGCAGCAGAAACGGCCGAAATTGCCAAGTTAGGGAAATACAGTGGTCTCGGCGCCGAATATAATATTGTATCTTTTGGCGTCGAGACCCATGGTCCGTGGGGCCCTAGTGCTCTGAGTCTCTTCAAAGACTTATCAAAGAGACTCAGAGATACCACAGGAGACCGAACAGCTGGCAGCTTCCTCGCTCAACGCATCAGTCTTACGATCCAGCGAGGAAATGCTGCCAGCGTCTTCGGTACCATGCCACAGCGGCCATTTTTAGATTTAATTTAGTTTTAATTTAATTTATTTTAATATAGTTAGTTTTAATTTTTATAGTTTGTTAGTGTTTATACTTAGTTAAGTTTTATTCTTTGTGAATTATCTGATTGTAGGTTAAAGTATCGGAAAGTAGGCAGCTAGGTATTTTCGAATACAATCGAACGCTTTCATATCACTGGTGTGAAATCGAAATTCATGTTAAACAAGAGCTTAATTTTATTAAATTATTTATCTTAAATTATCCAATTTGTTAACATGAAAAACCAGAAAACAATATATTAAGGGGCTGTTTCACCACCCATTGATTAATTTTAACTAACGGATAAATGTGATGCCGTCTCCGTCTATTCGAACAAAACAAACAGAGATGGCATCACATTTATCCGTCAAATAAATTTGATCAATGGATGGTGAAACAAGGAGTAAATGAACCAAATTATACCATCAAGTGAATCAACAGATTCCTTATTCAAATAAGAGAGCACGAACTAGGTTCCGTAAAAAGAATGAAAATGTATAACATCTTAGTGCATTGGTCGCGAGAATATTTATATAAAATATAACAGATTAAGTAGTATCATTACATGATCTTTTTACAGAACTGTAATTTTAAATTAATATCTAATTTAAACAATAAGTTAAAAAACACAAGAAACATAACAATAGTCCGCTGATTAGGTTCATTAACCTACAACGTACATTTAAGTTGCTGCAAACTTAAAATACTTACCGTGTTTCACCTTCCAATGATCAAATTAATTTGACGGATAAATGTGATGCCGTCTTTGTTTGTTTTGTTCGAATAGACGGAGACCGTTTATCCGTCAGTTAAAATTCATCAATGGGTGGTGAAACAGCCCCTTAGTCTTTGCAGCTTGGTTATTTTAGTAGGTATTTGAAGGGTCCACGGAAAGAACATGTCTAGTAGTCACCTTTTTGGAAAATTGAGATTTTAATCTCAAATGTACAGCTGTCAAAGTACTATAATTTACCATTGAATTAAATATGGATATTTGAAAACAATAAGTAAGTATATATTTAATTCACAAGAAATAGTTACCATAGTAATTGTTCGTGATTTGATGACTAACTTTCAAACCGCTATAACTCCAGAAGTTGCTTAGGTGACTACCACAGATATAGATACATAATTACATATAGATAACGCAATGCTCACGATTTGTATTGAAACCAAGCGTGTCGACTTTTGACACTACTGTGACGTCACAGCCGAAATTTAGTGATGGGAAATTCAAACCACAGACATAATTACACTTAATTACAACGCAACGAGGCGTTTTCTTAGTTTTCGCGGACGTCCGGCTGCAACAACTGACGCACGCGAACTGTCAGTAGTGGCGGCCAACCCGACGCTTTGTCGGGGTTCGGACACGCGAAGTAGATGCATTTGCGTTATCTATGTGTATCTATATCTGTGGTGACTACACTTCGTTTTTACACGCTTTATATTAGCTTCACCTGAATGTTTGTATGTATGTTTGTAACCGACTCCTTAGGGCGCGATTTTGACCCACTTCCCGGTTTCCGATTGAGCTGAAATTTTGCACATATGTGTAAATTGGATGACAATGCAATATTATTGTAACATGGAGCTGATCTGATGATGGAGCTGGATGGTGGCCATAGGAACTATGTAATAAAACAACACAATCCCGTCGAGTTTGGGCTCGTTTGATTCGTCTTGACGAGCACTTTGATCCCAGATGGTAACCAGGGTCTGATGATGGAGCTGGAAGATGGCCAAAGGCACTCCACAATAAAACGACACAACCCCATCGAGTTTGGGCTCGTTTAATTCGTCTTGACGAGCACTTTGATCCCATATGGTAACCAGGGTCTGATGACGGAGCTGGAAGATGGCCAAAGGCACTCCACAATAAAACGACACAACCCCATCGAGTTTGGGCTCGTTTGATTCGTCTTAACGAGCACTTTGATCCCATATGGTAACCAGGGTCTGATGATGGAGCTGGAAGATGGCCAAAGGCACTCCACAATAAAACGACACAACCCCATCGAGTTTGGGCTCGTTTGATTCGTCTTGACGAGCACTTTGATCCCATATGGTAACCAGGGTCTGATGATGGAGCTGGATGATGGCCAAAGGCACTCCACAATAAAACGAAACAACCCCATCGAGTTTGGGCTCGTTTGATTCGTTTCGACGAGTACTTTGGTCCTAGATGGTAACAAGGGTCTGATGATGGAGCTGGAAGGGGGGTAGGTGGCGGGGTGGTGGGGAAATGGGGTATGTGGGGTTAGGGGGTCGGGGGTTTAGAGGGTTGGGGGTAAGGGTGTGGCGGTTGGGGTTAGGGGATGGGGGGGGTGTTGGGGGGTTCGGGGGTAAGTGATTTTGGGGGGTTGTGGGAAATGGGGAGGGCGTAAGAGGCCTAGATGGTAACAAGGGTTTGATGATGGAGCTGGAAGGGGGGGGGGGGGGGGGGCAGGTGGCGGGGAGGGCTTGGGTGGTGGGGGTCGGGGTTGGGGGTTGGGGGTCTGTAAAATGAGAAGGGGGATTAGGGGATTGGGGTTTGGGGTTGGAGGGGGGGGGTTGGGGAAATGGGGTGGGGGATGTTGGGGGGTTGGGTTTAGGGGGTTGGGGGTTGTAGGTGAGGGGGGTAGAGTTAGAAAGAAAGAGGTTTACGTTTAGTAGTGTAGAGCAGTGCGCGCGCACCAAAGACCAAGTATAAGATGGACTGATTCTATTTAAGACGAGCAAAAACCGTTTTCTCTTTTTAGCACATGGAAACTCTCACTGTGAAAAAATGCAACTAAAAAATAGAAAATAAATAATAGTTTAAAAAAACTAAAAAACACGCTTTAAAAAATAAAAAATAAATTTTAATAAATTTCAATTCACTATTCTTATAGTACAGTAAAAAATCTTTATAAGCAATTATTATATTGTTATATCCAGATCAAAACTTGTAAACAATTCTAAATATTGATAAAATAAATAATAATAGTTTAAAATATTTTATTGTAAAAAAAGCGTGGGGTGCTTTTTAAGATGTTATCAAAATGATAATCCTTGACAATTGACACCATGCACCCCACGCTTTTTTTACAGTAAAATATTTTAAACTATTATTATTTATTTTATCAATATTTAGAATTGTTTACAAGTTTTGATCTGGATATAACAATATAATAATTGCTTATAAAGATTTTTTACTGTACTATAAGAATAGTGAATTGAAATTTATTAAAATTTATTTTTTATTTTTTAAAGCGTGTTTTTTAGTTTTTTTTAGCATTAGAAAGAAGGTAAGCGATCATGACGTGTCTTTTTATTAAAAAACACTTGAAAAATAAATCACGGCAAAAATGTAACAATTAACAAGGAAATATGGTAATTTATATTCTTTTGGTTTCCTAAGTAATAGTTACTCTTTTTTTAAAAGCGTTTTTCAATAAAAATACATATCAAGATTGTTTGCCTTATTTCTAATGCTAAAAAAAAACGAAGTATAGACATGTTCGTTCCGTGAACCATTCATTTCATGTTAATTCGTAAAACAAATAATTTAAAACTAGTTATTAACAATACAGACCTTACCTAGGATGACTTTAAAAATTAGAGTATTATACTTAATCAAATTGGATTTATCAAAAATTATTTAAACCGGCTATCACATATTTCATTCTAACAATGACAAAAAACATATAATTTTTATATTTCCATCAGTTGACTTTCATATATTTTCCAGTGTGAGTAACGATGAACTTCGGTGGCGGGTGATTGTGTTCTCCCTTCAACACAACTATGCTTCCATATTGGTCCAGAATAAATCTTGACTTGCATTTAATAGTGGTGAACTTGGAGCAATAGTAGCTATATTTGCTGTTCTTGTGGTAAGTATACCCGTTGAGCATCAGCAAAGAAGAACCGCAGGAGGATTGGACCACTTGATACCTGAGATCTGAAAGCAATATTAGCTTTATTAAAAGTACATATCTGGGCGAACGAGCTTTGCGTTAACGTGCTTTCCCGGAGACGAGTCCCAGCTAGAACCATATTTCGCCCCTAAAAATTTCTATGTTCTATATATTACTAGCTGATGCCCGCGACTCCGTCCGCGAAGAATAGGGGTACAAAAAATAGCCTACGACCTATTCTCAGACCTACCGAATACAGAGAAAAAAGTTTCATAATAATCGGTCAAGCCGTTACGGAGGAAATCGATAACAAACACCGTGACGCGAGATTTTTATATACACCGTGAAATTTTAGTGGATGTTTTCCCGAAACGAGGTGATTTAGTATCGATTGTACAATCGATTTATAATTACTATTTTGACTAGAGTCTTAAATCCAATTGTGAAAAACGAAAGTCAAAAATGACCGCAAACCAATAGTAACGCTTCGTTGGTACCTAACCTATCGTACGATCGTACGCTACTTGTACCAAACCATGAAAACCAATTATTGTTATTTTTTTGACAACACCAAAGCAATGGAGGCCGCGCCGCCTGGATAGTATGTCAGTCGATTATTAACACTAGTTTTAAAAAAAATGACTAATAATTTGGAGCAACCATTCATCAATAAAACAACTTGTTTGTAATTTGTTTTCTATTTTGAACTGTTACTAAAATAACATATTTAGATTTTTTTGTAACGTTAAGTACATTTATAGAAAATTTAAAACTTTGCATTTATTTACAAAAATTATATTTCTATGAAATGTATAACCGGGGTAAGGCAAGAAAAACAGAATTAGTTAATTAATGGACACTTTAATAAAAATAATTAAAAAGGCACGTATATCGTGGAGCAATGAGTAGGTACCTAAACTTAAAATCTATATCTTGTGAGTACTTTAGTATCATGATATTACTATTATATACCAATGGTATAAACCTATGCGAATAATGCAGTTAAGTAAATAAGCATACATCTTAACTTAATCGAGAAACAATATAAACATTGTATTTAAAATTAAAACTATGTAAAAACAGCAAAAATCATAAATAGGTATTACATTATAGTAACTTTAAAATTTATAAACCAATTACATTAAATATGTGTAACTACCTTAAAACAACATATCCTCGTGTCGACGTGTGTATAAAAAAAACACACATATCAGTATTTTCTAATTATATCTTATTATTTCTTGTAAAATTTTAAAGTTTACTTAAGAAAAAGCTTCTCTTTTAGTACCTTAGGTTATAATTATCGTTAAGCTCTTTCTGATTTATAAATACAATTAGATTGATAACTGAAACTCTATGTTGTTTTAATGTAACGACAATAATTAATTACGACCTTACAATTTTGCAGGGCAATCTCGACAGACGATAGAACATTGTAAGATTTTATAATGTCACCGTATTAGCAAGTAATATATGAACAATTTCCTATACCTACTAATAACGACGATAGTAAGTAACTTCATTACGGAACTGTTTTGATAAACAGTGTACATTGTATGCCTTGTGTACGATTGTAGTAGGTATTACTGAGTGTGAATCTTATGTTGTACAGTTGTGTAGTTGTGCACACGTTACTGAACTAGTCATACATCAGGGAATAAAACAAATTTTATACATTGTAAGTTAAATAACTCTTTCTACCATAACAACAGTTGTTCACAAACTTAAGCTAATAAGATTTCAACGACTAAAAACAAATTTACATTTAGATATTCACTATTAGATATCCACATTCTAAAGAATTTAGAGTCTTGCCAGCAAAACGAGGCAGCAAAGAACTGTATCAAAAAAAAAGTTGAATGCCATAATCCTTTACATAGAATTTGCATTTTAAAAACACAGCTTTTTGATAATTTAGCCTCGATATTCACAACACTTTCCAATTAAATTGGCAACGGGAATAACAAACCAATTTTTATCAATTAAATTGAGGCCTTGATGGAAGTATTTTTTTTTATATAAATGGCGTCTGAAACGTCAAAATGTTGCCAAAGACTAATTTAGCGGCCTGTTATTCACTTGTCACAATAGGAGTTCACTTATTTTACTATAGACGCGATCCGCTGCCTACCTATAGAATGAAAGTAATACTGTAGGGATTAGGTACTGTTCAATGTGCGCATTTCGCCACTTTTGACTGCCAAATAGCGTAAAACAGCGGAAGAAAAAGATTGTTAAGACAAGTGAATTGTGATTCCGATCGTGTTAGATAATACGGTCATGATGGATCACACTACGTTGGCCTTCGCATCCCTGGTGACACCTTATACTTTAGCGGTGGATGGTTATGCACTTCACTCAGCTTCATGATTTTCCCCTGTGTATCCAGCTTCACAAATGATCTGCATTTCATGGATGATAACTTGGAACATTGGTACCGTCGATTTTTCAGCTTATATGAGTAGGTATAGCCATTGAGCACCAGTAGAGTACCGCCACGTAGTGATGGAATCATTTCGTAATGCATGTCTGAAATAAAAAATACGTTACAGCTTTACAGAACACACTATGACATAATGTATAATGCCAGCTTATTTTGTTTTAGGGTCGCACGGTTTAGGGTTAAAAAATTAAACCCTAGACCATTTAAGCGGCCCTTAGTGTAATTATTTGCATATGAAGTCAATGAAGATAATATTCGTAATAACAAGTTTAAATAAAAGATTAAAGAACTGTGCTGTTGCTCTTTGTTTGGATTAAAATAAATAAATTAAATTATCATGGTAAACACGATTTATTGTAAAATAATATAGAATTAAAATAGATAGTTAAATAATACAATTAATGACACATATTTGATTAAAATTCATAATTCCGAGTCCCACAGGGCAGTATACTGGGTCCAACGCTCTTCTTAATTTTTATAAACGACCTTTGTCAAATGATTATTCCAAGTAAAAAAAATGGTCTTATAAAAAAAAATTATGACACGGTTCTCACCTTCACTGAGCCTTCCTGGGAGAAAGTTTTTGATTCTGCACAAAAGGGTTTAAACTGAGTCACAACATGGCTAGCCCAGAACCTTTTAACGCTGAATGTCGACAAAACAAAATACAATACACACTCCATTAGAAGCTCTGGTCAACCACCTAACTCTCTCACCGTTATAGCACACAACTGCCTCATCCGGAACAGAGCTGGTTGTCAGTGCTATCCTATAGCCAAAACTAACTCAATAACCTATCTTGGAGTTGTTATCGGCCCTTACTTGAACTTTAGAGCTCACATTGGACTTATTAGCAATTTTTTTTTTGTGTGTAAATTAATATATGTCTTTAAACAACTAAGACACGTGGCTGATAAATTACTTTTAAAAAATGTCTATCAGGCTTTGTGTCAATCACCTATTGCATATCGACATGGGGCGGAGCACCAAAAACCTCTTTAAAACCCCTTGAAATTGCGCAACGTGCATTCTTAAAGGTGATTAACTTTTTACCTTACACCTTTCCAACCCAAGCACTGTTTGCTACCGCCAAAGTTTTAAGTGTAAGACAACTTTTTGTCTTATCTACTGTACTACGTTTCCACAGTGAACTTATTTATGATAAACGAGCCTCACAAATTACTCATAGACCGCAGTATCTCGGAAATAGAAAAATTAAATTTAATACACAATTTATAAAAAAGATATTATTTTTTTAACGGGCCATTTATATATAATCAAATTAATGGTTACCTATCAAAATTTAGAATTATTTTTTTCCTAATATTTAAAATCCCGAATGCTTCATTTATCCGAATGCATTTTTTTCTGAAACTGTAAATATTTCAGGATTTTTATAAAACAACCTTAACCTAACCTAAAGGGTCCTACACGATGGTCCTGAAATAAATCCTGAAATATTTACAGTTTCAGAAAAAAATGCTTTCGGACAAAAGAAGTTTTCGGGATTCTAAACCTTCGGAAGAAAAATTTTCTAAACATCGATAGGATCCCCAAATTAATAAATTATAAAATATTTATCCTATGACTAAAACCGAATGTAAACGAGGGGTAACGAACTGGTTATTTGCAAAAAATTAGAATGAGACCGAAGACATTCTATCGGTAATAGCCTGATGGTAATTGAAATGAGTATTAGCCATGACACTCATACCTACATAGTGACATTTATGTGTAATGTGTGCAAGCCCAATAATCTTACTACATTTATACAAGACATTAATCAGAGAGACACACACACGCACACGCACGCGCACACACACACACACACACACACACACACACACACACACATATGCACGTATATGCGCAAATACGCATACGCACACACGCACTCGCCTAACTATGACAATTTTTGCCAGCTTGCATTCAATATATTGTACCTTGCTTTCATTTATATAGTTCTTAGTTTTTTATTTTAGTTTTTGTTTCCTTTTTTATTTTATTTTTATCTTCTTTTGTTTTTGCATATGTTAAACATCAAACTTTTTTGTGGGGAGGAGCACTGCTTATCCTAGAGCACAGGTTTTTACCTATCTAGGGAGTAGAGTTTCTAGTTATAAGGACTATGTATACAGATGTACACTTTTTATCAATAAAGTTATTATTATTATTAAACACACGATTAGACGCTTAGTGTAACAAAAATAATAAAAGGTAGGTACCTAATGTTGGCAGTGGTAGGTATTGTAAGGTAAGACACTGTAAGCCCCTTAATTATCAAAAGTTGTTACAACTAAACTATTTTTGTCTGTGTCTGCCATAGGGAAATGTTAAAGTGACAGAAGACGCCAATGGTAAGAAGCTTAACAAGCATTTATGACTAGGTAAGGGGGTTAGTGCTTGATGGGTGCCAGAGAGCGGCCAGTAAGGACGAGGCAGACCAAAGAGTAGGCGGGGCGATTTGGGCGTGTACGCAAAGGGCTGGTCTGACACTGCGCCCAAAAGTTGTGAGACACTGACAGGCTAGTAAAATAAGACAAGAAGTTACACCCGTTGGATTAAATAAACCACCAACCACACCAATTTGTCAATTTTAAGTGGTTATTTTATCCTAAACCTTACTAAATATTACTAGTATGAGTGTATTAATTTATTTTTCCCAGATTCACATCTCATATACTACCGAGGCAGAGACGCCAGTGAACTTTTTTTCGGGAAACAAGACTTTGTTATACCAAACTGAAATAAATGATAGTAGAACTGGACAGACAATTATAGATGCTCTGAAGCGTTTCAAACGCTGTATTCCGTGTGTTACTAAAATCTAAAGATGTCCATGTACTATAAAACCACCAAGTGCAATTCTACAACCACACGCCACACCACGCGTGGTGGTGATCATTGGTTTTTTTACTGACGGACGTATTATTAGTCGATTTGCGTAACAGTAACACTCGGGATACGACGGTTGAAACGCTCAAGGGCACCATCCAAATCTAAGTCAGAAGGAGGACGATGAATGTTGTGACCATGGACTTAATACCTAACCAGGACTGACCTACTAACTTTTATTAGTCAATCAAAAGTGACCCATATTACCAAGCCATACAGTTTAATAATGGCAACTAGAGACAGCGGTCCGAGAGATTACATACAAACTAGAGAAACTAGAGAATTGTGTCCCACTCGCACAGGTACTTGATCACCCTAATTAGAACGAGATGCAATTCTATGGTTATTTTTTTTATCGGCCTCACTTTTTTGTCGCAGTATTAAGTTTTTGTTAGGTATTAAGTCCATGGTTCTAAGTGGGTAACCAATTCAATATTTTATATATTGGCCATCCTTCGTAACTAGATAATTGGGTGGTTCATGATTATGGTCTTCATTCAGAAATGACACCACCCCGTTGTCATCTATCTTCACAGATGCTTTACACAAATTAGGTTTTTTGGATTTAGAGCAGTAATACCGCTTAGCGTGAATGTTAAATCTGTATGTATAGTTGTTCAGCATCAGGAGTAGACCGCCGCGTTTTGATGGTATCATGTGGTAGCAATGACATATGTAATCTGTAAGCAAATGACAAGACAAAGCGATGGTTAGAAATCAGATCACAGTTAGTAGAGTTAGTAAAAACATGTAAAATATATTGAAGCGTTATTTACACGGTGCGTTGCCGGGTAGTGAGCGCCGGGCACCGTACCCGATAGTATGTTGTATGGGCATCCCAGCTTGATTATAGGTACGGCAATATGTGGAATCTACCATACACGCCGGCATCCGATACCCGGCGCCATCTATCCAGCAATTGGCACTTTACGAGTCTATCGAAAGCCTCATGACCCCGCCGTGTAACGCACATCGCACGTTTCTCGCATCGTCTAAAGGAATTCAGGCAGTCCCAGGGAAAGGTTAGTTAGTAACAATACACACTAATCTATTATTTCGCTGCCCAAAAAGCTGAGGTAGTTAAGTATAAAAGAGAAAAGTGAGACTTTTTAGTAAGTTTATTAATATAAGCTAAAAGAAGAAGAGTAGGTACTAACAGCCATTTGTTTTGTAGGAACGGGTAAATTGATTGACTGTCTACCGAATATTAATTCGGTAACCTGAGGCCTTATTGTCTAACGCACTCAGAATTACAATCGCTTTCAACACTTCTCTCTGTTACACGGTATAGGATGAAAATAAAAAGACATGGTGAATACGATCGCCAGCGCCCACGAGTTAGGCCCTTCGTACACAAGGCTTCGCAAATCTTCGATATCCGACAATACATAGAGGTTCGTACACGTGCATGCACGCGTCGCCTACACACGTAGCCTTGTGTATGATGGGCTTTAGACAATATGGCCTCTGTAATATATTAATACTTAATGCCGTACTTGGGCGGTGCCAGCGGCACCCAAGCACTTTTCACAGACCTAATGTATAATGCAAGCTTATTTTGTTTTAGGGCCGCACGGTTAAAGGGTAAAAAAATTAAACCCTAGACCATTTAAGCGGCCCTTTGTGTAATTATTTGCATATGAAGTCAATGAAGATAATAATCGTAATAACAAGTTTAAATACAAGATTAAAGAACTGTTAAATAAACTAAATTATCATAAGTTAAACACAAATCACGATTTATTGTAAAATAATATAGAATTAAAATAGATAATTAAATAATACTATTAATGACACATATTTGATTTAAAATTCCATAATCAAATATAAACACACGATTAGATGCTTAGTCTAACAAAAAAAAATAAAAGGTAGGTACCTAATGTAGGTAGTGGTAGGTATTGCAAAGAAAGACACTGTAAGCCCCTTAATTATAAAAAGTTGTTACAACTAAACTTGTTTATGTCTGTGTCTGCCATAGGAAAGTATTAAAGTGACAGAAGACGCCAATGTTAAGAAGCTTAACAAACATTTATGACTAGGTAAGGGAGTTAGTGCTTGATGGGTGCCAGAGAGCGGCCAGTAAGGACGAGGCAGACCAAAGAGTAGGCGGGGTTATTTGGACGTGTACGCAAAGGACTGGTCTGACACTGCGCCCAAAAGTTGTGAGACACTGACAGGCTAGTAAAATAAGACAAGTTACAGCCTTGGGAATAATTAAACCACCGCGACCACACCAATTTGTCAATTTAAAGTAGTTATTTTATCCTAAACCTTACTAAATATTACTAGTATGAGTGTGTTAGTTTATTTTTCCCAGATTCACATCTCATATACTACCGAGGCAGAGACGCCAGTGAAGTGTTAACTTTTTTTTCGGGTAACAAGACTTTGTTATACCAAACTGAAATAAATGATAGTAGAACTGGACTGAAGCGTTTCAACCGCTGTATTCCGTGTGTTACTAAAATCTAAGGATGTCCATGTACTATAAAACCAAGTGCAATTAATTCTACGACCACACGCCACGCCACGCGTGTTGGTGATCATTGGAATTTTTACTTAACGGACGTATTATTAGTCAATTTGCGTAACAGTAACACTTGGGATACGACGGTTGAAACGCTCAAGAGCACCATCCAAATCTAAGTCCGAAGGAGGACGATGAATGTAACTAGATAATATAATTGGGTGGTTCATGATTATGGTCTTCATTCAGAAATGACACCACCCCGTTGTCATCCAGCTTCACAGATGCTTTACACAAAGTAGGTTTTTTGGATTTAGAGCAGTAATACCGTTTAGCGTGTATGTTAAATCTGTATGTATAGTTGTTCAGCAACAGGAGTAGACCGCCGCGTTTTGATGGTATCATGTGGTAATGACATTTGTAATCTGTAAGCAAATGACAAGACAAGGCTATGGTTAGAAATCAGATCACAGTTAGTAGAGTTAGTAAAAACATGTAAAATATAATATAGCGTTATTTACACGGTGCGTTGCCGGGTAGTGAGCGCCGGGCACCGTACCCGATAGTATGTTGTATGGGCATCCCAGCTTGATTATAGGTACGGAAATATGTGGAATCTACCATATACCCGGCGCCATCTATCCAACAATTGGCACTTTATGAGTCAATCGAAAGCCTCATGACCCCGCCGTGTAACGCACATCGCATGTTTCTCGCATCGTCTAAAGGAATTCAAGCAGTCTTAAACAAAGGTTAGTTAGTAACAATACACACTAATTTATTATTTCGTTGCACAAAAAACTGAGGTAGTTAAGGTATAAAAGAGAAAAGTGAGAATTTTTAGTAAGTTTATTAATATATATATATACAAGGCCTCTTACATCTTGACAGATGATTTAAGCAGCGTCTGTTTGAGAGAGGCAACGCCGTTCGTGACTGTAAAGTCCGATAATATAAGCTAAAGTCAAACCAAGCTGACTCTGCAGATAATAATAATGGTAACACTATATTTTAACGTCAGACCACATACAAAATGTGCGTAGATTTACAGTACCATTATTATTCTCTGCAGAGTTAGCTTGGTTTGACTCTAAAAGAAGAAGAGTACCTACTAACAGCCATTTGGTTTGTAGAAAAGGGTAAATTGATCGACTGCCTACCGAATATGAATTCGGTAACATGAGGCCTTATTGTCTAACGCGCTTAGAATTACAATCGCTTTCACCAATTCTCTCTGTTACACGGTATAGGATGAGGGTAGAAAGATATGGTAAATACGATCGCCAGCGCCCTCGCGTTAAGCCCTTCGTACTCAAGGCTACGCAAATCTTCGATACCCGACGATTTTGGTCTCTAAGCGACTACCGCAATACAAATACATAGAGGTTCGTACTTCGTACACAGGAGGCACGTGTCGCCTACACACGTAGCCTTGTGTATGATGGTCTTTAGACAATAATGGCCTCTGTGCTATATTAATACTCAATACCGTACCTATTTGGGCGGTGCCAGCGGCACCCAAGTACTAGTCATAGACCCCTTCGCAGAAATGACCAGAACGGATGGTCAGTTTTAGGTTTCAAGGGCACACCAGGCGCGTAAAAAACTAGTTTACAGCGCTGTTAAATTAGATTTACGCAAGGTGATTAGGTACAAAAAAAAACACTTAATGCTTGGCGTAATATGCCAAATACCTTCATGTCATAGATGCTCTTCAATTAACATGGGGTTGTAGTAAGATGAAAACTAAACAATAGAATGATTAATTCAATATTTGGAAAGTATTTAACTAGGTACTTATACTTAACTCGAGCTACACTTTAATCATCTCTCCTGAACCCGTCTGTATGTAAGTTGGCGGTTGATGATTATGTTTCTCCAGGGCATATATAACTCTTCCTTTTGTATCTAATCTGACTCTACTCTTACATAAAGTACTCAGATACTTTGAGCAGTAATAAGTGTTTTTACTATTTTTGTAAAATGTGTAATTATTCAGCATGAGCAGAGGTTTCCCGCGCTTGTTTGGAATCATTTTGTAAGTCAACCCTAAAAAAATAAACATAATAAGTTTACAAAACCTTATATCAATAAAATACCCACACAAAAAATATCCGAATTAAATTGCATAAAAAAGCTGATAATATGATAAAAAGGTGTCATAATTATGGGCAGTAAAAGTAAATTGTAATCATCATTTATTCGTGTTTTCATGTCCTCTTTATCTTCTATAATTATAAATAAGTACCAAAATAAATATACTTATATTAAAATCCCATAGCATAGACCATGTGGTTTTGCGTAGATCTCTTAAAACGTGTATATAAATAATTATAGTTTCTTCATCATCAGTATAATTTTAAATAAATCCCCGAAGAGGTCATTCTATACTTGGGCGGTAAATGGTTATGTTGTTCTTTCAGAGCTACGATGTACCCATTTTCGTCTAACTTAACACTGGCCTTACATTTAAGGGATATGGTTTTAGAACAATAGTATCGCTTGGCGTGATGATTGTAAGAGAAGGTGAAGCCGTTGAACATTAGCAATTTGCCGCGTGAGGTCGGTATGATTTCGTAGTTGAGGTCTGTAACAGAAGAAATGATTAGATAGAGATGGAGTTTCCACGTTACCAATGGTCTGTATCCTGATAATTTTTTCATGAAAGGATCACAAATTAAAAAGTTTCTGAGATGGTAACGTCTTGTGCTTGCAAATGAAGGAAACAGAATATCTGTTACGGAGCGCTTCGCTTTTCTAAAAAAACCTGGTACTCGTATTACCGTTTCCGGTATCTGCGTAAAGGACCAGTATTTAAATAATGGTCTGAACCTAAATATCACAATGAGTGGAACCAGGGCGAGCTAATAGGGGAATACTTGAATTTAAACAAAAAAGTGTGTATCATACTGACATATATAATAATTGCACGTTTACGCGGGGCAAGGTACGGAATGTTTCTTAAAATGGATTGTCTATCAACAGTGCAACCATTTCTTACTTTGTAAATAAATGTAGGTTTTTTAATACAATGGCTAGCTCACGCCCGCGTTTTCACCCCGCTACAGGACTCCCCAATCATTTGAGAATTTTGCGAATATCGTCCTTATTTCTTGTTTACATAACAAAGTAACAAACCAACAAAGAAAATGAAAGCTTTTCGAAAATTTGGACTGGACGTTGCTGAGCTGTCAGTCAGGGTTTTTTTATACATAAAATAATGGTCGTTTTTTGGTTATACTATGTATAACTGTAAACATAACTCAAATTTTCTGTTATCTAACCCAAACATCGTTTCTTGTGAGGTAGTTCTGGTAATATAATTCAATGGTTTTTAAACTTACAACTAAACAGCGCAAATTGCATTTATCCGTTTTTTTAATCCCCATAATACAAGCTTTGCTTACTTTGAGACTACGACAATTTTTGTGACAATCCACCTACTGTCCCATGAAATTTATTTTAGTTTTATTCTTATCTTATAAGAAGGTATGTGTAAAAAAACTTTGTAAAGTTAAACCTAATCGTACATTACTAGAGCCATTTTGCTTTCAGTCTCATTGGTGTGTGTTAGTCTTTATGCTACTCTAATATTATAAGCCAAAATTATCATTTTTAACCCCCGACACAAAAAGAGGGGTGTTATAAGTTTGACCGTCATGTGTGTGTGTTTGTCTGTGGCATCATAGCTCTAAAACGGGTGCACCGATTTGGATGTGGTTTTTTTAATAGAAAGCAGGTTTCTTGGCGATGGTTCTTAGATATGTTTCATCAAAATCGGTTCAGCAAAATCATATTTGTGCCAAGTGACAACTTTGAAACTGTTAACTTATATTATTTTTTTTCCTCATTTGTACAACAAAACAAACTTACTGATAACATTTATGTGTTTATAAAGTATAATCTATTTAAATTATAAGATTTTCATAAATATAGAATACTGAATGGCGTATAGTGAGTCACACAACTCATGAGTAAAGAAAACGACCAAGCGCAAGTCGGTCTCGCACATGAAGGATGCCGTTGACGTACCACCGTATCGTAAATTATTAAGATTGAGCAAAAACACGCCGAAAACACATTATTATAAAGCGCAACACACATAGAGAGTGGGCGCGGGTCGGGCGCGGAGCGGGTCACGCGCCAACAAGAGTAATATAAAGTATGCCAGAATGTGCTAGATAACAATAAAAAACAACACTGCACTGGCCCACGCGCTTTTTGTGACGTCGGGCGGCGGGCGCGGGCCCGCGCGTGACCCGCGCGTGACCCGCTCCGCGCCCGCCTTCTGTGTATGTCGTCCATACACCGCTATGTAAATGTAAATACACCCGCCGCGGGCCCGACCCGCTCCGCGCCCGCTCTCTGTATGCGTTGCGCTTAAAACCCCTTCTACACGGTCGGGACCAACCGCCGACCGTCGTGTCGCTCGCGTCGGCTTACAGCATTCCATACGGTTGGGGCCGACCACGGACAATGCGCTCGCGACCAAGGCCGTTGACATCAACCAAATATCGGTCAGGTCAACCGATTTCTACACTGTCCATTTTTAAATCAACCCGACCAAGGACACGATGGTTGGCGGTTGGTCCCGACCGTGTAGAAGGCCTTTAAGGGGTTCCGTTCTGTTATATTGCAGCTGTATTGGCGGCCATTTTACATAACGATAGAAACGGTATACACGTTCTGTGAAAATTTCAAGTATCTAAGTACCACGGACAGACCAAAAGCGGAGCCTTGATGTTATAGGTCTGTTATCACCCTTTCAGAACGGAACCGTAAACGTTCTATCCAACACTTTAATGTTACTTATTTTTAATTTACCTAATCTTACCAATCTCAACATATACAAATTGACGTAGATAACACAGACACAACAACCCTTTATTTGGCAAAATTTCAAAAAGTTGGTAATTCAAACCTCGTCTTAAATTAGGTCTCCTGAAAATTCTATATTCAAAAAAAATACAAAAAGATGGTATTAGGTAATGTGTATTGTGGTATACATTTCCAAATAAAGGGTTAATTATAATACAGGTCCGTTATCACCCTTTCAGAACGGGTATAGTTCTATCCAACACTTTTATTGTTACTTATCTTTAATTTACCTAATCTTAACAAATTAACATTTATAAATTGACATAGATAACACAGACAACATTAATTATAATATCTATCTTGGATAAAGTAAAACAGCTTAAGACAGATTCGATTAGGTATCCCAATTTATAATCAGGGAACAGGATTATGTATAATTTTATCTACTCTCATATCGAAAAAATTCGAATTATAAAATTCAAAAAGAGTTTATATTGACATACTTTTTAAACACAATACCGAAATATAAAAAAAAAAACATATTATAACACTTTTCTTCCAACGAAATAATGTTATAATACAATTTTTTTTTACCATTACGAATACAAGGCAAATCCAAAAAGTTTATATCACCAAGTTTTGATTCCAATTTTCACTTGTCTGTGGCAGCGCCCGCTTTAGCGCATGCGCGCACATGCGCGGTGATGTACTGGGTTTTAGCGCCATTCCATTCATACGTGTCGTTTTGTTGTACGAATTTTCGTGGGAAAATTTAGTTCTTGCTTAAAAATATCTGATATCAGTGTATGCGAAGAAAATTTGACGCTGCCCGATATTTTAGATGCGGCGTAGGAAATGACTCATAATTTATTACTAGCAAAGTTCAGAAAATTATACGATAAATGCTATCAAGATTTTATGGCATGAAAAATGCAAAAAGGCTACTTCGTTTTTGGAAAAATGTGTGAGTGAAGATAAAATATTGTATGCAACTGTACGTAATTTGGCCTTAAAACACTCATGTGACCCTTTATGAAACTCGGCTACGCCTCGTTTCATGAAACCACATTCGTGTTTTAAGGACCCCTATTACGATACAGTTGCATAAATAGCTATTTTATATCAATTTGCCAGTATCGTTATTTCCTAGTAGCAAAATTTCCATTCGCATCTTGTCCCAAATCCTTTTTTCCTAGAATGGTGAAGCCTATTTTCACAGTTGCAATGTTTTCCCAATTCTAATCGACACAGAAACATAGGTAGGTTTAGGTTATGTTAAGTGTGCATCGGCCCGAAGGGCCAAAAGCACACAGAAGAAGGAGCTCTGCGTGAGCGGAGCTCCGTCCACATTGTTTCTGTTTCAATCCAAATTAGGAAAAAAACACTACTGTGAAAATAAACTTCATTAAAAAACACTACTGTGAAAATAATCTTCATTAAAAAACACTACTGTGAAAATAAACTTCATTAAAAAACACTACTGTGAAAATAAACTTCATTAAAAAACACTACTGTGAAAATAAACTTCATTAAAAAACACTACTGTGAAAATAAACTTCATTAAAAAACACTACTGTGAAAATAAACTTCATTAAAAAACCATTGCGAGAAAAAAGCATCTGGGAAAAAATGCGAATGAAAATTTTGCTAAACTAATAGGAAATAACGATTCTGGCAAATTTAACTATACGTTGACAAGCTCGTGCGCGGCGCTCGGCGGAACCCTGTCGCAGGGAGCCTCTGCTGCCCTTAACGAGATTGTTTTTAATAAGTGCAGCAAATGCTGACTGCGACAGGGTTCCGCGGAGAGCCGCGCACGAGCTTGTCGGACTATAACAATAACTTAAGGTACAGTCAAGTGTAAAAATATGGGTGCATGCAACTTGCTCATAAATATGTCCTATAGCTCCACGTCGTCCAATTAAGGTATTGGATAGTTATGAGAGTATGAAATCGAAACGTATTTTTGTACTTGACCCTACTACATTTCCAGTTTCTGGAAAACAAGTTGAAAACAACATACGAAGAAACATTAGTTTTAATAGACGGTGTAGGCAATGTTTACTAAATGAATGGTATACGGAAAGAAAATGTCTAGTAACTCAAGCAACTTTTTGAGTTACCTATAGCGGTTTAAAAGTTAGTCATCACGAACAATTACTATGGTAACCATTTCTTTATAAGTGAAAAAAAAATACATATTATTTTCAGATATCCATATTAAATCCAATGTTAAGTTATAGTACTTTGCGAGCTCTACATTTTTGTTCTTTCTTTCCGTGTACCCTTGAAATAAGTTTTACTTAAAACATACTATTTTAGATAAACCGAATGTATCGTTTGTCATAATTTCACATGCCATAATGTATTGTTTTCTATAATTTTCATTTAACATAATTTAATTTAATTTATTTCTGAAACAGTATTTTCTTCAGAATTGTTATAAAACAAATCTAACCTAACCTACTGTATTCTATGTATAAGATGACATATCAAAAAATCCTGAAATATGCACACTTTTATATATCTTATGGCAAACGTTGTTATGGCAAGTGAAATTATGGCCAATGAAATGATCCGAGTATAATAACGCCATAATCTTTTGTATATTGTTCCGAAACTGTAAAAGTGATTGTATAGATATTACATACAGAGTACGACCAAATATGATCTGAAACTTATAACTTACTTACACTATAACTTAATAAACGTCTCAAAAGCTAAAGTACATTAATAGGTACCGAATGAATCGCATGAGAAACTTTTACCACGTTACTACAAAAACTTAGGCAACCATTGAACAGGTGTTTAACACATGTCAGGTCATATGTCTGAGACATGTGGTAAAGCCATCATAGTCAGAGACTGAGACACAGCATCAACTTCGACACTTCAAAGAATGTTAGATGCATTTTAATAGTCCCTACGCATATCACTAGAAATACTGTCCATTCATTTGCTTTTGCTAACTATTGTGGTATTTGTGTACTAGTATCGTTTTACAATTATTGTCCTTTCGAGCTTGTCGTCTAGGCACAGTAGAGGTACCTACACACTAACGTCATACCACATAAAGGTACATATAAAAACGTACCCGTACTGACTAGCATAAAAATTAAATGTTAAAGCAATTCCGACATTATGTACGGAAATATATACATTTTAAATGTGAAATAACTCGCGCTAAGAATGGTGCAGAGGGAACTGCTCCTACTGGGCCATTATCCGAGAGTGCAAAGGGTGCATGCATGCTACACGAGGCAGGGTCCCAAGGGACGCGGGGCAACCAAAAAAAATCTGACAAGAGGACGTCATTGGCTGATATTTGCACCCTAGCGCTCAATATGATTAAGACAGTCCTGTGCACCGACTAGAGTTTCACTCCTAAATATTAAATAAATAAACAAATCCTTAATATAAATATATGCATATAAAGAGGCCAATAGGCGACTTAATTCGTATCAATACCTGTATATTTTAAAGCTTAAAAGATCGAGTAAGGGGCTGTTTCACCACTTTTCATAAAGTTCGGATTAGCTTAATCATAACCTTATTTGACAGATGGAATTAAAATTTCTGTTTCACCAGTCTCGATTAGCGCTAAGTGACGGACAAACTGTTTCTTAATTTGACCATCAGATCAGGAGGCATTTAGCATTTTTATCCGTCACATAAAGTTAGTTTATTTTTTTGTGGCCATGGTTGGAGAGCCCTTCAGCCGGTTTCAGAAAAATAAATCAAAGAATTTTTTATTTTTTAAACAAAGAGGTCATGCTAAATTGCATAAAATAATTTAAATATCAAGATTTGAATAAAAAAATTTAGGTACACTTTTAGTATGTAAAAATAAATCCAAAATTTCGTAATATTTTTTAATAACAAACTTTTTTTCAGTGGCTCAATCGTTTGTTCTACGTGAACTTGTATGTCGCCATTAAAAAAAAGTTTATCTGTCAAATGGTTTGGCGCCACTTTTCGATTCGTTTTACGTGATTTTATTTTTCTTTATTATTGTTAACAAAGTATCGTAAATAAATACCGTTTTTGGATCAATTATAATGTTACATATTTATTTATGCAAAAAAATAGATGTATTCAAAAATTATATAGTTAACCATTTCTTTTGATTTAATAATGAGTGACTCTTTGAACGAAAGTGTGCGAACAGGAACGCGTGGTAGTGAAATGCGACGTTGCCATTCCGACTTTTTGTTAAACCCACGATTAGTAAAGTGGTACTTAGTTTGCACAGGACCGGAGTGGTGAAACTGAAAAAACACTAGCTGACAGATTTGTCCAGTACTTAGTTTATTTATTGGTTACGTAACCAGTAGTTTGACAATAAGGTGGTGAAACACCCCCTTAGACTAATATTTTCCCTGTCCCCCAGTTAATCACATAAGAAACTTAATGTAGGTAAACACTACATTATTATTTTATACACTTTTTGTAACAATAATCTTGTGTTTAAGTTTTGCAGTAGCTCGGGCAACGAATTTTTCAAAGTACCAAATAGGCCATCAAACACTTAGTAACTTAGTAAACGTTGAAACATTCAGATAAACACTACCTATATCTTTTGGTTCCACAATTTAAAATCTCAGCATTATCTTCTGACTGTCGCATTAAAACGCTGCTTTTGACTTTATGTACTTTTTTCAAAGCACCAAATGCACTATCAAGCACTTAGTAAAGACTCGGTAAACGTTGAAACATTCAGATTAAAACTACCTATTTCTTTTGGCTCCACAATTTTAAATCTTAGCATTATCTTTTGACAGTCGCATTAAAAATGCTGCTTTTGGCTTTATGTATTTTTTTCAATGCACCAAACGGACCATCAAGCACTTAGTAAACACTTAGTAACTTAGTAAACGTTGAAACGTTCAGATTAAAACTACCTATATCTTTTGTTTCCACAATTTTAAATCTCACCATTATCCTGATAGTCTTATTAAAAACGCCGCTTTTGGCTTTATGTATTTTTTTCAAAGTACCAAATCGACCATTAAACACTTAGTAAACATTTAGTAACTTAGTAAACGTTGAAACATTCAGATTACAACTACCTAGATTTCTTTTGGTTCCACAATTTTAAATGTCAGCATTATCTTCTGACAGTCGCATTATAAATGCTGCTTTTGGCTTTATGTATTTTTTTTCAGGTGGAACACATGGAGACGGACTCAGAATGATTGGCGGAGTCGGAGGCATTGACGGAATTCTGGACAAGAAAAATTCTGGAGTCGGTGGGGACTCCAGATCAGATGGTGAAACAGGGGGACTGCCAGGAGGAAGCGGGGGAGGAGGCGGCGGAGGCGGCAAGGGCGGTGGGTATGGAAAGTGAGAGAGTGTTAGAGGATGTGGAATCGTCGGCTCCAATCCATCCTGGTAATGCAAATTTAACCTGGACCTATCCCAATCTGCAGCTGGCTGTTCAGGATTCAATTTTGAATAAAAGAGCACGTAACGGACAGCACCAGTTTTTTTATCTATAATAGGTTTAATTTTAGTACACTTTATTGTAGCATGGTTGAATCTGTTGTCGAAAGCGAATTCTTTAGAAAGCAAGTATGAGTGTGTTTGCATGTCTTCGTTGTGCATTGGTATCTCTGAAAGTATAATAAAGTTAGATATCCATAACGATAGGTTTCAAGCTATAAAACGTGGATGCTTGCAGACGACAACTACATGCAGCTTTAAATAATAAAATAAAATAAAATAAACTTTATTTGCATTTAACAAAGGTTGAGACCTCCCATTAAGTCGAAACTTGTGTTAGGAGGCCTCGCTCTTCCAAAAACTAAACTAAAAACTAAACATTGAAGCTTTAAAAGTGGATGAGTCGTAATTGATTCACTGTTGACTGAGGATACCTTTACTTGTCTTTAAAACACAATTCATACTGGAGTCAATTATTTGTCCCAATCTTCATACAGATATTAATAATAATTCCATATCAATAAATTTTATAAAATGATGGTGAGGCATCAGGTAGCGACTAGCGAATTCGATGCCTCCCTTAACTTCAACACCAGAGGCCTTATTGTATAACGCACTCAGAATCACAATCATTTTCAATCACCATTTTTTTCTGCCACACGGTGTAGGATGAGGAATGAGGATAAAGAGATGATGAATGCAATTGTGAGCCCTTGCGCATTAGACAATACGGCAATAGGTTTTTCAATTCCTTTCACCATTTCTTTCTGTCACACGGTATAGGATGAGGATAGAAGGAGATGGTAAATGCAATCGTGAGCCCTTGCGCATTAGACAACAAGGCAATAGTCTTTAGATTGTTGCAGTTGTGTAACCCCAGGGAATTAAGATGGCAAATAAGCAATCTCTTAATAAAATGCAGTTTGTTTTCATTCATTTTTTTTATTTACATAAAATTATACGAGTATGTTTATAAAAAAAATCAAAATCTTAAAACAACATTAACTAACATCTTGGACAAAAGTGACTGATATTATTACACCTAACGGTTACGGCCATTTGGAGAGCTACCGAGTGGATACCTCCCTTAAACAGGTTTGAAAACTGAATAGGCCCTAAGTAAAAAAATCCTAAATAATTATTAATTAAGATGTCGATAAACTACAATTTTTACCTTGATCGTGCGCTACCATAATGTCAAGTTGTATAGATATCAAGTTTTACTCAAATATTAGGACATTTTACTAAAAAGAGGCGCATTCATGGAATTGAGAAAAAAAACTTTTTCCCATCTGAGTATATAAACCAATTAAAATTTTCAATTTCAATTCAAATGATTTATTGCATAATATGTTGTTAAATTAGATGTTACAATAATATTAGACGACCAGATGGCCTAGTGGTTAGAGAACCTGACTACGAAGCTTGAGATCCCGGGTTCGATTCCCGTGTCGGGGCAGATATTTGTATGAAAAATACGAATGTTTGTTCTCGGGTCTTGGGTGTTTAATATGTATTTAAGTATGTATCTATCTATATAAGTATGTTTATCCGTTGCTTAGTACCCATAACACAAGCTTTGCTAAGCTTACTTTGGGACTAGGTCAATTGGTGTGAATTGTCCCATGATATTTATTTATTTATTTATTTAATATATAAAAGTCCGAAACATACCCCGATAGATAGATAGTTTGGTTTTTGTACGTAAGAATTTATAACTCTTTATTGTATATAAAACACTAGCTTTTGCCCGCGACTTCGTACGCGAAGACAATAACGTTAATAATTGTTTAGATGAAATTTATCACACAGGTGGATTATTAGATTATATAGATTAAAACATAGGATAATGCCATTAAAATGCAAAGTTCCCGCAGAATACGAATAATTGAATTCTATAGCCGCTAAGCCGTGGTGGCCTAGTGGTTTGACCTATGGTCTCTGTCGGTCGTGGGTTTGAACCCGGGCTTGCACCTCTGAGTTTTTCCGAATTCATATGCTAAATTACGTTTGAAGTTTACCATGAGTTTTGCAGTGAAGGAAAACACCGCGGGGAAAGCTGCATACACCTGTGATGAAATTCAATGGTGTGTGTAAAGTTCCCAAATCGCACTGAACCCACATGTGAACTACGGCCCAAGTCCTCTTGTTCTGGTAGAAGGCCTGTACCTGATTGAAACAGACTTATTTTATCCCGGGAAAGTGCAAAGTAGGTACAGCTCCCACGGGATAGAAATAACTGTTTCGACCTATTTTTAAAATCAGAGACAGTGGACCTTTTTATTAGTGAAATAATTTAAAAAATCAGCACCCAAGTTCAATCCTGTGGGAATTTTGCATTTTCCCGATGAAAAAGTAGCCTATGTCAATTGGGGATTATCGCACAATACGTAAGATTTTTTTAAATCAGCCCCGAAATTTAATTAATTTATTTTTATCCCGTGGGAATTACTATTGGTGAAAGAATTTTTAAATCAGCCCCGACGTTGAATTCACTTATTTTTATCCCGCGGGAATTTTGCATTTTCCCGAAGAAGAGTACTCTATACCAATCACGAATAGTGCAGCTTTCTACTGAATTTTTAAAATCAACCTCAAAGCTGAATTCAGTTTTTTTATCCCGTGGGAATTTTGTATTTTCCCGAGGAAAAAGTAGCCTGTGTCAATCAGGGCTAGTCATATTACATAATATCTAGTATGGGTATTGTTTATGTTTTGTTAGTTTGGGTTTATTTTTGATTTCGGCTCTTTTTTTTTTACTCTGCATTGTATGTCTACTCTTGTCTCTGATTTCCTGTCAATCGTTCTAAGGTTAACTGGAAGAGATCCCTTTAAGGGATAAGTTCGCCTCTGTACATCTGTATCTCTTGTTAACTAGTTATATTAATGTTTTATGTACAATAAAGAGTTTTACATACATACATACATATCTACGAATAGAGAATTATTATTCGTAGCATAATATGTAATAATTTTTAAATTCAGCCCCGAAATTGAATTAATTTATTTCTATCCCGTGGAAATTTAGCATTTTCCCGGATAAAAAAGTTACATATGTCAATCAAGGCTAGTGGAGCATTCTAATGAAGAAAGAATTTTTAAAATCGGCTCAGTAGTTTTAGAGATTCCCCTACAAAAAAAGAAACAAAGAAAGTTTATATATTTCCCTATCCCGTGGGAATTTCGAAAAATCCTTCCTTAGTGCACCCCTACAATATTCAAGGTACATGTATGCCAAATTTCAAGTCTCTAGCACCAGTAGTTTAGGCTGTGCGTTGTCTGTCAGTCAGTCACCAATCAGTCAGTCACGGTACTGTTTTATAGGTATAGAATAATGTTTCATATTATGAAAAAATTACATTGGAAACAGTTGTAAAATATGAAGCGGATTAGGGAAAAAAGAAGTGAAAGGTACGGCGGTTGTTGATTTTTCCGGCTCCTTGTATGCGGTAAATATTTTATACGTTACCGCAAGCCAGATCTCCTGACTAGGCGGTATACCTAATGTCGCTATGCTTAATTAATACCTACTCACCAGTCAATTTTATTTTATTGGCAATTCCTGCCCACGCTTATTCCGTCAGGGCCTTACTGGAATACCCAGGTAACTTAGCTATACACCGTGAAATTTTAGTGGTTGTTTTCCCGAAACGAGGTGATTTAGTTTCGATTGTACAATCGATTTATAAGTACTATTTTGACTAGAGTCAAAAATCCAATTGTGAAAAACGAAAGTCGAAAATGACCGCAAACCAATAGTAACGCTTCGTTGGTACAAGTAGCGTACGATCGTACGATAGGTTAGGTACCAACGAAGCGTTACTATTGGTTTGCGGCCATTTTCGACTTTCGTTTTTCACAATTGGATTTTTGACTCTAGTCAAAATAGTAATTATAAATCGATTGTACAATCGATACTAAATCACCTCGTTTCGGGAAAACAACCACTAAAATTTCACGGTGTATAAAAGCGGAAATTTTTCCACTTCAGCGACTAATATATTGTATCTTCATGTCGCCATTTTGTTTACGAAATCACAAGCGGTAAGCGTCCGGCATGGCATGCAGGCTTTTACTGTTTGTTCGCACTGAAACGCGGTAAGTATAGTGTATAGGTATAATGTCCCGCTCCCGCGCAGCCCGCCCCGATCAGTACCACTACCATGAGTTTACAGTGACGGTACTCGATAGCGACTGCGTAAAGGATTTGTATGGAGATTTGTACTTCCGTAAGTGACCGCTAGAGGCGCTGTACAATTCTCCATACAAATAATTTACGCCGTCGCTAGCGAGTACGGTCACGTAAACTAGTGTAAATTCATGGTAGTGGTACAGAAAGCATGCATTCAAATATAGGTGCTCGGTAACGAAGCGGTGACCGACTTTACTGCACCGCTGCCGCACCGCTATGTCAGGAAGGGGCCTTAGTCGCTATGGTTCCCATTTACTTTTGAAAGAAAACGAAGCGTATGCGTTTTTCATTATGTATAGGTGAGTGACATTAAGTAGAGTATTAACTTATTCATAAAAAAAATAAAGTAGCTTGAACAGCTACTATATCAATGTATAAGAAATAAACTAAGCATAATAATTACGAGTAGGAATAAGAAATCAAGTTGGTTATTAACTTAAAGCCATTCAAGTAAAATTAACTTCCTGTTGTGCCTGTTTCTGTAAAACTTTAAAAAAAAATCTGAGTAAAAGAAAGGTAAAATTCATTTTAACAAACTAAAAATATTCCGTACACTTATTTATTTAAACTTATTTTACTATACTTCCAATTTCACCCAAAATCCGTAATATCCCGTACTATCAAGTAATATCCCGTAATATTACTTGAGAATAATGATTGTGTATTTCTTCTATGTCTATTGTATCTTTTTCAATGTCAATTTCAGCTTTTGCTTTGCAATGAAGTGACTTAGATCTTGAACAGAAATAGAATTTTGATGTTCTTGATTTTCTACTGTATGTGTAACCGTTGTATATAAGCAGACTCCCGCCTTTTTTTGTTGGTATGAAGAAAGGACCTGCAATTATAACCATTATGAACGAGCTAGATAAACAGTGAAATCTGTTGTTTGTTAACTTGTCATTATACTTGTAAGATACAAGTGGGTGAACAACATTACGGAGAGACCACAAGCTACAAGAATAAATTGTAAACAATTATTTTTTAACAAAAATATAAAAAGGGTAAAAGGGGTATATTATTAAATGAAACCAGGGAATTCAAATAATTTAAAATATTTACTATTGGGGTGGCAGTTGTCCTATACGCCAATTTCGTTTACAGATACAGACGTCATGACGATCTTATAAAACGCTCTAACGACTTCAACTGTAGAAATCGATCTGTAAAGGTCTAATCTTTGGAAACAATCATTTTTGATGAATGGCTAAACTACCGCCAAAGCAAATTAGTAGGTACAGTCAGCAACAAAAATATGAATACACTCAAAGTACCAAAAATATGCATCCACGACTCTATTACCAGGGCATAAAGGCGTGTATACATATTTTTAGTACTTTAACTGTATTCATATTTTTGTTGCTGACTGTACCTGGGCGACCTAGCGCTCGTTTAATCCTGATTGATTTTAATTATTATCTGAGCTCGAACGAGCCGTCTGTCGAAGCGCTCATGGAGAGGCTGGGTTCGTGCTTAAGATTTCTATATTAATAATTTCGTCAAGGGGTACGGTAGACTCGATTGAAACCTTACCTGAATAATAAAACATGAAAAAAGAATGATTTCGAGTCGACAACATATATCCGCAAAATTCGGATTGTCGAGTATTTTGTTAAATTCTAATGGTGCTGACAGACAAATCGCAATCGCCATATCGGCCATTCTAGCGAAACGTCACTGACACCGAATGACATCTTGAGTATTTACTAAACGTTCCGTTTCATGCTAGCGTACATACCTCGCCTCGCCACTCACACGTCGCGCCATTCATTTTAAAAACAAAGTATCCATTACAAAGAACTGTGACTGTGTAAAACGAAACGTGTTTTTTCTTAAAGTTCAATGTCAATTTTGAAATTTGTCACTTCCATCAGATTGCATTCAAAATCCCTTTTGCTAAAATTGCGAAATTCACGACTACCATTAAAGTGATGAACGCTATCACTCAGAAAAGCAAATCGTCAAATCTTATTGAAAGCAGTTAGCCAAAGTAGCAGAATAACCAAAAAGTGTGTTTGTGTTTCAAGTGGCCGGTTATACATATTATCAATTTAGATTTACCTATTCAACGGAATATCTTTTATATCGTGAAATACGCGACATCATAATATTTTTTGGACGTTCTGCGATTTTGGTGTTCAGCTTTAAGGGCGTGTTGTTATCAGGCCGTGTTCCTTCATAGACGTTATGCGAATTGGGTATTTTATGATTAAGACATCTTCACACAATGGACTATTAACATAATTGGACATATGCTTTTTAGACCATCTGAATTGTGGCCATTTTGCTTCATAGACGATTCGGTACTGAGCGTATTTATTAAACACAATGAACGATGCTATACGAATCTATGCCTTGCTTTGCTTTAATATTCCTTGAGAACCGATAACTACAGAAATATCTACCTACATGTGTATTATGAGTCACATTTCACCCGAGCGAAGCCGGGTTGTCATCTAGTCTTTTAATAATTAAAAGACACCAAGTTTACGTTACCACGTTCATTCGACGCCATGAGAGATGAAAAAGAGAAAAAGTCAAAGGGCAATAGTGCCAACTTAACAATTTGTGTTGGGGTTGCCAACACCATCTCAAAGAAACTGCAATAAGTAAACGGAACTAGATTCGTAATACAGTCGTATTATTATTATGTACAGTATTGTTTCTGTTCAATTACTTTGATAACCGCTACCGAAAGTAGCCCAAAGTTTGTAAGAGTAACCCACCGTACAAAATTTGTTAATTTCACTCATATGCATATGTCATTAAATCTGTGACAAAGAGTGATATAATTATAATCTTAGAACTCGCCTCAAACAAGTAGGGTTCAACATTGCGTAGCGAGGTTCATTCTAACGCAGCTCTATTTCCGCAATAAGAAAAAAAAGTACCCAGAGGAAGAGAGCAAAGTTTATTCGATAAAACAAAAAAACGAACACATTTATGTTAAACAAAATACACATTCGTAAATTCTTCAAGGGCGATGAACAAAATAAACTACTTGCATATTTTAAAATATTTTTACTCAAGTAAAGAACAAAATTGCACTACGAGTAAAAAGCAAAACTACGATCCAGGTTGCACGATTGTAAAGTACTTATTTTGAGTTCTTGCGGACCTTAAATGTTCTTTATATCTAACGACCATATCGTCTCCATGCTTTCTTTTTAGATGAGACAGGAAATTCGATGTAGTATTACAGTATCCGGAAATTTTAATGGTGTCAGGTAAGCAATGTACGCATATACCGACTTTCTTTGTAGATGTAGATTCTGATGATAATATAAAAAACGTGCCATCAAGAACTGTAGGAAGTAGCTGTGCGGCTGCAGAATCTGCAACGAAAAGCGGTTTTCACTCTAAAGCAATAATGACGGGTTGATTTCTATTGTAAGCGATTTTAACGTCAATTAGAAAAATCTTGTTGTGTTCCTGTTGTGCATGTCTTGTTGTATTGCTGAGTAGCTAGTTTCTGAACCATACTCATACTACCTACTACCAATATTTTAGTTAAACATCTGGGCATCGGATAACTTAACCCCTCGTATGCGGGAAGTGAAAAAAATCATGCATTAAGTCTCAACAGTTTCACATACATCCAATGTTAAGTTTAAAAAAAAATACAAAAGTATGCCTTAAATTGACGAGATTTCATTTTTTTTACTACAGGAATCGAAAGAGTATTGCCTCCTGAACACGGAAAAATATTTATTAAGTATAATTTATTAAAGAAATTAAAAAAAAAATTCTGAATTTACAAATACTACCACAGAATAGATGTTTCCTTTGCCTTTTTCACCATAAAAAAGAGCTGTCATAAATTTAAATTTGACATTATCATTGAGACTTGACACATACATAAATGATCTATTTTTATTCATTTTAATGCACGAACGACGTATTATTGATTTAAATAAAATAAGATTTTAAAGGAGCCCGCAGTTGTGATTGAAAAGCAAGAAAGAACCAAACCGCCTAAGCAAACCACACACAACGTTAATTTCAGATTTACGTAATCACTTTTTTTAATAGAGACGAGACTAAAGTATAGGATCTATTGTGTGGTAATTTTGGAGTTATACCCTTTTAGAATAAGCACATCTTAAAAAAAAATAATAAATTCATTAATAATCCTAGTGGCAATTTAAAACTATCAGCGTCTGTCTCTTTCCAAACAGAATACAGAGAATGAATCAAATTATAGTCTTAGAAATATGAAATCTTGTCAATTTGGCACGGATCCGTGTCTTAAGCATACGAAAGGGTTAAAAGCAGTCATAGAACTCCACAACGACTAATTAACCGAGTTCCGACCGAGTTGGAATGGTTGCAACTTTAATATAATAACTTAAAGGCGGGTTTAGACAGGGTCAGTAACTGACTTCGAATTCGAGACAAGTCAGCGCTGACCCGAGAAATACCCAATGTGAATTGAAAGTCAGCCGCTGTACTGACTTCAAATCAATTTACATTGGGTATTTCTCGGGTCAGCGGGCTGACTTGTCTCGAATTCGAAGCCAGTTACTGACTCTGTCTAAACCTGCCTTAATAATGTATTCAAATAGCGAACCGTTTGTTTAACAGTTGTTCAAAAATACCAAATAAAACAATATACTTACCCTTTTCAAAAGTTAAATAGGTAGTGAGTGACTCTTCACTATTTACCTTTTGAAAAGGGTATATTGTTTTATTTAGTATTTTGTACCTCCTCCTGCTCTGAAAGCCGAGGAAAGAAACTCATGGTTGGTTTTTAGACTATAAGTGAGTTATTTTGCTATATTTACTGTAAGTTTACTGTTTAACGACTTTTGTAAATGTATTATTAATTAACATGGCTTATGATATAAATATATAAAAAACTAGCGGTTGCCCGCGACTCCGTACGCGAAGAATAAGAGTATAAAAATTAGCCTACGACCTATTCTCGGACCTATTGAATATTAGACAAAAAAGTTTCATAACAATCACTCCGCCGTTTCGGAGGAGTTCGATAACAAACACCGTGACACGAGATTTTTATATATTAGACGAGCTGCTGCCCGCGACTCCGTCTGCGAAGAATTCGTTTATCGCTATCCCGCGGGAACTATGCAATTTTCAGGGATTAAAAGTATCCTAAATGTTAATCCGGATTATAAACTATCTGTGTGCCAAATTTCATCAGAACCCGTCAAACCGATTTAGAGTGAAAGAGTAACAAACATCCATCCATCCATCCATACTTACAAACTTTCGCGTTTATAATATTAGTAGGATTAGATTTCAAGGCAATCATTTCAGGGCAGTAACAGACTGGAAAAGACGATTAAATTTTACTTGTAGACCTTTCTTTTTCTCCGAAGTCTGAAAATGGGATCCAACTTCCAAGAACGAAACATTTTCTTCAAAAAGACTCTTTTTATTTTAGTAGTACGTAATCTCCTTGTTTGGACAAGAAGAACGGTGGAGGCTCGTGGTTGTGCATCTCTTTCGCATTTACAAGCTGATTATTTTCGTCTAACTTCACCTTGGCTTGGCATTTCAACCTAGATTTTTTGGAGCAGTAATATAACCCCTTTGCAACTCGACTATAGGTGAAATTTTTGTAAAACAGAACATTCGAACCGTGTCTGGCAGGTATGAACATTGGACCTAAAATAGGAAAAAATATTATTAAAAGACAGACTACATATTATACTACGTGCAGTTTATAAAATGATACATCCAGTCTACCTAACAGCATGATTACTTCGTATTGAAAAGTAAAGTAAAGATACAATAAAAAAAAATCTTTTTTTTATTATAGCAAATAATTAATTATCTCTTACCTGTTACACTAACTTATTGTCAAACCACTGATTACGTATCTAATTAATAAATTACGTTCTAAATAAATCCATCACACAGTTTTTTTTTTCAGTTTCACCACTCCTCCTTCAAAGGAGAGGTGAGGAGTTCGTTCAATGATTCGCTTATCAAAGCACAATAAATCTTAAACTATGTAATTTTTAAATACATATTTTTTGCATAAACAAATGGGTAACATTATTTGTTAACAATAACACAAAGACAAATAATATTAAGAACGTAAAACGAATCGACAAGTGGCGCTAAACCCTTTAACTAAATTTCTTTTTTTAATGGCAAGTACGTACAAGTCCAGATAGAACGAACGATTGTGTGCTAATGACAATGTGAGGATAAGGTCGGAATTTAATTAAAACGTATTTCGGAATTTTGGATTTAGATAGAAAAAATAAATAAAAAATAAATATTAGGGGACAATCTTACACAAATCGACCTAGTCCCAAACTAAGCAAAGCTTGTACTATGGGTACTAGACGACGATAAACATACTTATATAGATAAATAAATACTTAAATACATAGAAAACATCCATAACTCAGGAACAAATATTCGTGCTCATCACACAAATAAATGCCCTTACCGGGATTTGAACCCAGGACCTCTTGCTTCGTAGGCAGGGTCACTACCAACTAGGCTAAAGCGGTCGTTAAAGGTACGGTCGGTTAAAAAGGTAGGATCGGGATAGTTATAATACTATAATAATACTGGATGTAATATATACATTTTAAACATGAAACTACCGTGAGACTCACTCATAGTGAAAATAAACGGATCACTCACGTCTTAAAACGAGTTTAACTCGACATGACGTTTGGCAGCCGCCGTGACGTGCGACTCCGAGAGGAAGGGCTACGGATTAGCCCGAAACATGTCGAGTTAAACTCGTTTTAAGACGTGAGTGATCCGTTTATTTTCACTGTAATATATACATACATACACAAACCTAAATATCATTAGAAACAATAGAGGAGGCTCAAGTCCACATTATTTAATTTCATAATTTTCTTTGCTTGGAAAATGTCAGATATAACATTATTATAAGGAATTTCTGTGTTATTTTCCAGTGTAAGTATGCAGCTTGTCATAAAAATATTGGGAACAATTTTAAAATTTTAACATTATTTTAATATATTTTTCTGAAATCTGCTGAAGGGCTTTGGCCACAAATAAAATTAACTGACTTTTAAAAAAGGCCCCCTTATCCGATCGGTAAATCATGGAACAGTTTATCTACCGCATACCGCTATTTGACACTTGTGAAACAAATTTTTCTCAAACATGCTATGAAATATTGACGTTATGTTCCTTATAATACGCCACGAAGTGTCACGTTGAAGGTGCGGGCTAGACGAGAGGTCAATAATGGAATTTCATACAACATTGCTGGCCTTGGCCAGCAAAGTGATCGTCTATTGTTTCATACTATGACGTTTATAGGTCTATGGCATCATAGCATTTAGCCATTAAAAAAAAAACTATAAGCAATATTTTGCGTTTTGGTTCATTAAGACATTCTGCCACTACGTTTATTTAAGGTAAGGTAAGATGATGATGATGTTGGTGATGGTGATGGTGATGTTGATGGTGTCGATGATGGCGGTGATGATGATGGTGATGGTGGTGATGATGGTGATGATGGGTGATGATGGTGATAACGAGATGATGATGATGGTGATGATGAGATGATGATGTTGATGATGATGATGATGATGATGGGTGATGATGATGATGATGGTGATGATGAGATGATGGTGATGATGGGTGATGGTGATGATGATGGTGATGGTGGTGATGATGGTGATGGTGGTGATGATGGTGATGATGGGTGATGATGGTGATGATGATGGTGATAACGAGATGATGATGATGATGGTGATGATGAGATGATGCTGTTGATGATGATGATGATGGGTGATGATGATGATGATGGTGATGATGAGATGATGATGATGATGATGGTGATGATGAGATGATGGTGATGATGGGTGATGGTGATGAGATGATGATGGTGATGATGGGTGATGATGATGATGATGATGATGATGATGAGATGATGGTGATGATGGGTGATGATGATGATGATGGTGATGATGATGGTGATGATGATGATGGTGATGATGATGGTGATGATAAGATGATGATGGTGGTGATGGTGATGGTGATGATGATGGTGACGACGACGACGACGATGACGATGATGATGATGATGATGATGCATGTTTGAGAAAAACTCTATACAAGCCTTGGCCACGAACAGGGATTGCCGGCCTCGTAACTCTAGATGGCCTCGTTAACACTCGGCCATCTATAACTACTCGGCCGGCAATCCCCTATTTCGCGGCCGCTGCAGTAATGTACTATTAACTCCTTCTGCCAGATAAAGTAATGTTTAAACTAAAAAAAAAGTGGAGGAATAGGCCCTTAAGGACTTATTCAGTAATTATGTAATGTCCATCTCTTTCAAATACACTCGTTTCGTGATTATGTGTTCCATTTATATCAATTATAGTGTTGTTCTCATCCAACCTTACTTTTGCTTGACACTGCAGTTTCTTTTTCTTGGAGCAGTAATAATTTCCACAGTGCGAGAGTATGTAAGTATGGCCGTCGACCATGAGGATATTTCCTTTCGTAGTAGGTATCAATATTGGCCCTAAAGCAAAAAATATGGAGTAAAGATAGTACGATTAAGAAACAACGTGAGATGATAACAGAATTCCTTAAGTCAGTGACCAGTTTGACGGAACTACACTGTATGATCATAGGTGTTAGTAATACGTACCTATTACGTATACGCATTGACCAAGATCTTCGCTAGTTGAGGGAAGCGGTTATGGGTACTTTATTCGCGAAAAGACAGAGCCGAATCGACCGCAATCGTCAATCTGAACAGAGATCTTAGGATCTAGCAAGCCAGCTTTCGTCGCGGATACAGAACATATATCCATTTTTTTCTAAGCAGTATGGAACAGATATAGAAATCTGCGATAAGAACCAGCTTGATAGAATCTATTATTGATGATTAAGAAAAAAAGATTACAGAACCTGTAAATTCAAATTGTTGTTATTTCAATTTAACTTAATTACAAAGATGAACTAAGTTGATCGAACCATATGTAAGTAGGTAACTATTTTACAAAAACAAATCTGCGAAAAACCACACAAACGAATCGCAGTGCAGGCTGCAAATCAAAGAAATAAAACACTTATTTTAATAATATTTTATTAATTTCATATAATTATAAAACCCATTAAATTAATTTTAAAATTTCCAACTTAATATGTTAAGTACGTTTGCTTCTAGCTTTAATACAGGAATAAAAATATATCTACCTTACATTTATCACGACTGTATATATGTCATAGTATTATTTAAACTATCCTTAGAAAAGATTTATACTAACTAAAATTAAACAGCTCAGCTCACAACTTAAAATCGTGAGTAAATTTTGTAGTCACTAGAGATATTTTATGTTAAAGGACTACCATTAAATACTTAGGTAAAATTACGAGATTTATTACTAAAGGCATGGTATATTATTGGCGAGACAAAGGATATTGTAGAATAATCCAGAATATTTCAGCAGATGGTACGGTCAGTATAACAGAACAACATTGCAAAGGTTTTTTAACCGGAATTTTTAATATAAAACATAGCCACGCCTTTGGCAGGGTACAACTTGAATATCGATCAATGTAAATGTTGAAACATTTGTCTACCAAAATTAAAACGTCTTCGAATATACAAGGTACATGAACAGCCAACTATAATTTTACGGTAAGAAAATGCATTAGGCATACGGCCGCGCCCAGTTGACTAACCTAACCTGAGCCAAACATCTGCTGCAATATTCGGATCATAAAATACTTTGTATACAAGTGATCACATCAATTGTCGCTCTATGTGTCTTTTTTTATTCTAGCGGTAAGAAAATCCTCCAAAAAACATCGAAAAAGTGGCTCGCACGCCTCTTTTGCTAACCGTCTACATTTCAGGTAGGATCATTTTTGTTCATCTCATCATACTAATTTATTGTGTGATTGGATGTATGAATACCAATATGTTGGTTTTGCAATCATACATATTTAACTTTATTCGTGTAGTGTGCGTGCATTCAGTCCAAATTTCAAAATACCTCGAATTGCATTATCTATAATAGGATCTAAAGTTTCTAGTTCTAGTTTCTACAGTTCCGAACCGAGAACTTAACTGTCGAGCCATATTCGTCTACTTATCTTACTATAGGAATATATTTTCCGAATTCTGCTATTTTTAAAACGGGGGGTTCATGGTTGTGAGTTTCTAGTACTTCCACAATAGCACTATCGTTCTTATCCAATTTCACTTTGGCTTTGCAGCTCAACTTGTACTTTTTGGTGCAGTAATAACGCGGACATTTGAGGTGTCCTTGGTTATACGTGTAGCCGTTGTACAATAGAATCTTGTTACCTCTCCGAGAAGGTATAAAGATTGGTCCTGGAAAAGCAATAAATAAGGTTTAAATGGTAACTGGTATTGGTAAACAAAAACTTACATATCAAATATAAAAAAAATAATCAATTTTTTTAACTATTTATTTCATTCTTCCCAGATCTTAAGGTGTGTTTAGATAGCGATCTCGCTCAGCGGAGCCAGAGATGGAGCACGACCAAGAGGAGGTTCTGATTCTTTGATTTTTTTGAAGCGAAGAGAAGATGCCTACTACACTCACCGGCAAAAAATTTGACCCACAGTCCACCTTTCATACAAACGAGATCACTTTGATGTCTTGGTTCTCCACTAGGCGGTGGTTTGGCTGTGATCTGATTATGGTTACTCCGAGCATTGATAAAGGACATTCAGAGTTCCTAAGATACCCACCTGATTGAATCTGCGTTTAACACGGAAATTATACACATTTAGAAAAACAGCTAAAATGGCAATAAAATTAATGAAAATCTCAGTGCTGTACAAATTCTCTCGCTGTGGTGTAAACTAGTTGTTGAATCAGTTGTGTGTGTTAGAAACTCTGGCCCACCATTATCGATGCTCTGGATATCCATCATCAGATCTCAACCGGCACTTGTCTGGAAGACCGCCTATTGTCTGCCAGTTTTTTTTATTGTTATGAATATTTTTTCTGTCTTTTTTTTGGTGATCAATAAAGAATATTTGTATTGTATGGTACCCTGGGTCCCTGGTGTAGAAATAAGGCATCAAAGTAACCTCGTTTGTATGATATGTGGACTGTGGGCCAAATTTTTTGCCGGTGAGTTTATATAAATTTCTTCTTCGTTCACACAAAAAGAACATAGCGGATCGTGCATAGAATGCTCGTTTGTTTGCTTAGTCTAAATGCACCTTAAATAAGTTTTTACAGATTAGTATTTAATAATATGAAAAAAATACAGCAGTATAGTACATGCAGCAACCGCATTATGTTTCACACACAACCGGTCACCAATGATTGTGAGTGTCATGTGCAACAATAATGACGTTGTTTTTATCCAATTTGATTCTAGCTTTACAATTCTTTGGCCTTTTATTGCAGTAATAAAGCCCCTTGTAATATTTGTTATAAATAAAACCATTGTATAAAAGATTTTGGTTGCCTTGCTGGGAGGGTATGAATACGGGTCCTGAAATAAGCATATAATTATCGTCAAAAATATGAATGAATGAAAACTGTTAAAAAGAAAGAAAGTTAAAACATTTATTCGTGACAGTTAACAACAGGCATACGAGATAACAATTATGTAAGGCAACTACAACTATCACGAAACGGACCCACCTCAGCATAATGCTGGCTCGAGAGCCAGCGCTGGTCTTCCGGTGGGACCGTGAAACCTTCCGGTGGGTGTTAACTATTCTTACGTGAAAAGAAACATTTGAAATGCGTTATTAGATCCGTACCTAGGTTGTAAACATAGGCGATGACGCTCTCTTGTGAGCGGTGAAGGCTTTCAGGGAGACAGTAGCAGTAGAAAACACGAGGAAAGTTAGGAGGCTTTACTTAGTAATTAAAAGAAAATGGAGAAGCTTTAGAAAAAAATAACAAAGGAGGCGGGGGGTTTAGTAAGATTGAGACCCTATGCTGTTGTATATTTAAACTGTCTATTTTCAAATTGTTCAGTTTTTTCTAACCAGAATATAAATCTATACAATGTAGTAAAATAAATCCATGGTAAATTTTACTGCATAAGTAAAGAAATAGAGAAAGTAAATGCTGCCTTTAAGCAACAGTAGATACTCTATTCAATGTATGTCAGACAGAAAAACGTCTTTTATTTATGTACGTATACAATGTAATTAAAGTATGTACCTACATATGTATAATGATAAAAAACATGGAATAATCAATTTTAACTTATATCATTCAGCGATGATTCAGTAACTTAATTTTTTTTTTTTTTAAGGGCTTCTCACAAACAAATTCACAACTTATTGATAAACTTTATTTATTTCAATCGAAAGCACTAAGTAGGTATGTACATATCAAGTCAAATACTACGGTATTTCTTACAGGTCTCTCGTAATATTCTTAAACATATTTGTTTACTTATTTGTTTGATTTAAAAACTAAAGGATTTAAACTACACAGCGACTTTTTTTTCAAACAGCAACATCAACATTGAACAATAATAAACGTACCTAACATGTATTCATATTACAAAAAAAAATACAGAGCAAATGTCTCTCAGTCCTCAACAAATTATCACAATAATCAGTATTGATAAAATATAAAGGACAAGGGAATCGATCCGTCATGTACATTAGTATCATAATTTAAAAGAAACAAAACTAAAATCAATAACAAAATAAAAACATCCTCTTTGCCCCTTATCGCTAAACGCCAGCAAAATTTGTCGGATAAATAAGAAACAAGACCGATAGTGGAGAAAATAAATGATTCACGGTTAAGTAGATTGGGTATATTTTCTACATAGGTTTTTTCAAAGGTAATCGCCAAACCGAACAAACAACCAGCCAAGTTTATAGGTAGAGACAAAAAGTGGACCACGATAAAAGGCTGTTAATCATACAAAACGACTGACGGGAAAGGTTCCATTGTGACACGAGAATTATCCATTAGTTCATTTTTGTGTCACAACGGAAAACTTAAACAATAAATTGTATCTATCTAAGTTACGGTGTCCAACTCTTTAACTCCCGTCTTTATACTGTATCTAGATCCATACAGCCATAAGCATACCAGCTGGCAACTTTAAATTAAAAAATCAAAAATTGACTTATTATTTATTAGAACTTCGGTAGCATAATTGTTTGTCTGTTACACGTTAGGTAACGGTTTGGTCGAGCTTTCCACTTCATTTACCAAATTATCGGAATTCATTTCTGAATTAGCTTGGGCATTTCTTGGTTGCTGCATTTCTTGTAGAGTCCTGAGGTTTCGTTCGCCTCAAAAAAAATAATTTATTCTCTATTTCTTTTTTTTTACTCTAAATTTTGTAGCTGAAGCCCGTACTCGTTTAGCAGCATTTCGTTTGACTGCATTGCGTAACATACTTTTAAAAAAGGCTTCGCACTCTACAAGACTGTAAGTATTGTCAGAATCGTAAATGATTGAAAAAAAGAATTGTATGACGCGATTAAATGCTTTGAAGCAAATTTTTTTACCTTCTCCACGAGTACCTCCAGCCCACGAACACGTAGTCAAAAAATTACGGCTGAACATTACATCGATGAGAATGAAACAGTTGTTGGGACCCTTACCTTTCCCAATTCTACAAACAACAGACAGTTTTTTCTTTAACACAGCTGCTGAAGCATCTTCTTTTAAAAATTCTTCTAGGTATTCAAGTGAATCTAAGTTATCTATGGGTTTAAAACTAAGTTTTTTTCCTCCAGCTTCACTTTTTGATCGTTTTATAGATTTTTCTCTTTGCGTACTTTCACCCGCTAAACTGTATTTTTTGGCTTGTTGGCCAATTTTCAACACTCTCGCCGTCGCGGTCAAATGGCCCTGTGTTTGAAAAACAATATATTTATTTGTGTTTTGCGTATTATGTATCAGCTATTCCTGTGGATACGATAAAGCTTGGCCTGTTTGAACTACACTTACAGATTCTACGAATACAGCTTGTTCGTTCTCATAACGACTTGCCGGCTCGAAAGTCTTGTAACAGCTCATCGATACTGAAAAAGTACAATTACTTACATAAATATGAACTAAAATAAAACTGTCCGTGTATTTCAAACTTAGTTATTTCTTAACAAGATTCTTAATTTAGAGAAAAAATTTAAATACAAATTAACCGCTAAACAAAACATTTTTCTTGCGTTTACGCGAATGTATGGATCCTGAAAAATTGTAAACTCTTTCCTGGACGATACCATGGAAGGAGTCTAGTAGATTGCACTGAGATGGACTTGAAGGAAATCTTGGAATAGGTAAAAGGAAAGTGGTATTGACCGCAAAATAATGCTGGCTAACTGTAGTAAATCCCGAAGAGACGACTTTTACGATATTATGCGGAAACTTGTGGCATCCCTGATGTGTCGCTAGCGCGGGAGAAAGAGATAGGAAACAGGTTGGATAATCCCATCCGTCGTGCTCGGGTATTCTGTCACATGGCCAAGTATACAAGCCATAAATAATATTAAGTAGTACAGGGTTATTTGTAATTCACTAGCATCCTTTTAACCCTAAACTCCTACCACTTAAACAAATGTTTTTTGTTTTACGGCTTTTGTCATAACTTAATATTTTTGGTGTAATTACGTTTTGAAAATTTGAGATTACCTCTTATTTTTACGATACTCTGTGTATTTGTATGGGAAAAAAAGTGTTTCATTTTAAAAAGTCGTAGAACAAAAAACATTTGTTTGAGTGATAGGAATTCAGGGTTAAGAGGATGTCAGTGAATTAAAAATAACCCTGTATAATAACAATGTATTGAAAAATAATATAATGATCTAATTGTAATCGTAACAATAACCAATACTAACTATGGCATGATGCCCGTAATAATAGTAAAAGGCGAATTACGAGTGGACTGATTTTCGACAATGGTGATTTATTACGTGTATTTTCCGATCTATTTCCCGATTGAACCCTAACATAATTAACAACATTTCATTTTTTTAACACCTGAAAATTACTACAGGAATCGAAAGAGTTTCGCCTCCTGAACACGAAAAAATATTTATTATAATTTATTTCTTCATATTTAAAAAAATACAACATATTTAAAAAACATATGTGTACTTACCTGTACCTCCACAGAATAGATATGTTTCCTTTACCCTTTTCACTAGAAAAAAGAGCTGTCATATTTTTAAATTTGATAACAACCTTAATGTCAAATTTACGTCATCACTTTTTTTTAATAGAGACTAGACAAAAGTAATGGATCTATTCTATCGTTACGCTCTTTTAGAATAAGCACATCTTTAAAAAATTGTAATAAATTAATTAATAATCCTAGTGAAAATTTAAAACTATCAGCGTCTTTCTCTTTCCAAACAGAATACAGAGAACGAATCAAATTATAGTCTTAAAAATATGAAATGTTGTCAATTTAAGTTTTATGGCATTATTTATTTATAACAAAATATGGACCGTAGTATTTAATGCATTGTGTTGTGTGAAATAAATAATATAATAAAAATAATAAATACACATTGTTCCAATAATTGTACACACAATAACAATTATACAAGAAAAATTTGTGGCTGCTTTTGGTACTTAGGAAGAAAGTCAGTCCTAAAAAAACTTCATTAAGAAATACGTACCTACTTATATGTACTTATTTGCAGCGATTAGGTTAACATGTGTGATTTATGTAATTAATAAAAACTTCGCTATTTAAAAAGATATTTCATAAGATATTAGATATTTAATAAGATATTTCATTTACCAATTGAATTCTTATTGTTCATGAACTAAAACAATTACTTTGCTCACCCGCGACCTTACAATAGTTACGTTTATGCAAGAAATGTGCGTTCATGCAGTTCCTCCACCTCCACACTGTACGAACACACACAAATCACATAAACCCAACCATCACCACCACCAAGCTACACTGACGCGTTTCGAACTCAACCAGAGCTCATCTTCAGAGTTACCACAACCGTATGCTATGCTACCAAACGTTAAACTAACAAACCAAAACAAATGTTTTAACTTGTCACTGTAACTTCTCAAGTACCCACTTTATTTTTCTTATTCTCAAACTACCCCACAAAAATTAACTTTTATTGACATATTTAAAACTACCTTGAATTTTTTTGTTTATTTATTTATAAGGCATATTTAATTAATACTAACTGTTCAAATTCGACCCAAGCCGCAGTAAAGGAGAAGATACTAAATTTACCTGTTCATTAATAATAGACCCCATAGTGTTGTACCTAATTATTTCCATGCATTCCAGAGCATCCAGACGCAACCCCTTGCCGCAATAATGTAACACTTCATAAGAATCTGAATCTAACAATGAATGATTTGATTCCAACAAATGTTTTGCAAAATTCGATCTATCTGGATGCTCATTCCTATATGCCGAAACATGCTCTTTAAATCTAGTATTAAAACTTCGGCCTGTCTGTCCTACGTATATCCCATTGCAGTCATTACAAGTAAGCTTGTATACCCCCGATCTAGTTCCCTTATCTACCTGTTCTTTGTGGTTACATAGCCTAGAGTACAAAGAGTTGTTAGTCTTAAAGGCAACATTAATATTGTTTGATTTTAAAATGCCATAAATCTTATCAGACAAACCCCCGACGTAAGAGATGCTAGATCTATATTTGTTAGTAGACTGAGAAGGTAACGCAGCGTAAAGCATGCTATTTACTAACCGTGCCTGCTTCTTTTGAACTAAACTATCTACCATTGATTTTGTATAACCATTTGAGATCGCTATCTGATAAATAGTACTCAACTCTAAATCATAATGTTCCTTAGAAAGAGGCACAGTCAACAATCTATTAACATAACAATGGAAAGCAGCCAGTTTATGCTGCCACGGATGATTAGAAGATGCTGGTATAACAGCATCTGTGTACGTGGGCTTACGGTATATTTTAAATTGATGTTTACCATTTAATTTTGAAATCGTTAAATCCAAAAAGTTCAACGAACAATTTTCCTCCAATTCTTTTTTGAACCTTATCTTTACGTGCTTGTTATTCAAACCATTAATAAACACGCCAAGCTGTCTCATACTCCCTCTCCAGCATAGGATCAAATCATCAACAAACCTAAAATAGTACACAATATTACTATTACCCACAATATACTGATTCTCAAAATGATCCATAAATATATCTGCCATTAAAGGACTCAGAGGTGAACCCATAGCTAAACCTACTACTCCCTCTCCAGCATGAGACAGCTTGACGTGTTTATTAATGGTTTGAATAACAAGCACGTAAAGATAAGGTTCAAAAAAGAATTGGAGGAAAATTGTTCGTTGAACTTTTTGGATTTAACGATTTCAAAATTAAATGGTAAACATCAATTTAAAATATACCGTAAGCCCACGTACACAGATGCTGTTATACCAGCATCTTCTAATCATCCGTGGCAGCATAAACTGGCTGCTTTCCATTGTTATGTTAATAGATTGTTGACTGTGCCTCTTTCTAAGGAACATTATGATTTAGAGTTGAGTACTATTTATCAGATAGCGATCTCAAATGGTTATACAAAATCAATGGTAGATAGTTTAGTTCAAAAGAAGCAGGCACGGTTAGTAAATAGCATGCTTTACGCTGCGTTACCTTCTCAGTCTACTAACAAATATAGATCTAGCATCTCTTACGTCGGGGGTTTGTCTGATAAGATTTATGGCATTTTAAAATCAAACAATATTAATGTTGCCTTTAAGACTAACAACTCTTTGTACTCTAGGCTATGTAACCACAAAGAACAGGTAGATAAGGGAACTAGATCGGGGGTATACAAGCTTACTTGTAATGACTGCAATGGGATATACGTAGGACAGACAGGCCGAAGTTTTAATACTAGATTTAAAGAGCATGTTTCGGCATATAGGAATGAGCATCCAGATAGATCGAATTTTGCAAAACATTTGTTGGAATCAAATCATTCATTGTTAGATTCAGATTCTTATGAAGTGTTACATTATTGCGGCAAGGGGTTGCGTCTGGATGCTCTGGAATGCATGGAAATAATTAGGTACAACACTATGGGGTCTATTATTAATGAACAGGTAAATTTAGTATCTTCTCCTTTACTGCGGCTTGGGTCGAATTTGAACAGTTAGTATTAATTAAATATGCCTTATAAATAAATAAACAAAAAAATTCAAGGTAGTTTTAAATATGTCAATAAAAGTTAATTTTTGTGGGGTAGTTTGAGAATAAGAAAAATAAAGTGGGTACTTGAGAAGTTACAGTGACAAGTTAAAACATTTGTTTTGGTTTGTTAGTTTAACGTTTGGTAGCATAGCATACGGTTGTGGTAACTCTGAAGATGAGCTCTGGTTGAGTTCGAAACGCGTCAGTGTAGCTTGGTGGTGGTGATGGTTGGGTTTATGTGATTTGTGTGTGTTCGTACAGTGTGGAGGTGGAGGAACTGCATGAACGCACATTTCTTGCATAAACGTAACTATTGTAAGGTCGCGGGTGAGCAAAGTAATTGTTTTAGTTCATTAATATGGACCTCCGCAAAGTAACGCCTGATTCAATAAATTATTCTTATTGTTCTTTGGGCCTTATTGCATATTTTACCTATGTTGAACTGTGTAAGAAGATCAAGAGCTTTATTCTAGTCAACAAATTACTTTCTCAGTCTCAGACCAAAAAATTGGACCACCATAAAAGGCTGTTAATACTACTCACAGGGAACATTGATCCCTGTGACACTGACAGTGGTTCATTAGCTCCACTTTTATATAAACTTGTAATGGAGTCCTGTTACGAGAAATTGTTTAAAAAGCAATGCTTGGAAGACTAGCACTTCATGATTAGTAGAATTATAACATTGAAAAAGAATATTATTAAATTATTAAGTATTACTCGTAATTATAGGAAGTAAGCTCATCCAAACTTACACGGCGACGTATCGCAAAAGTTACTTCGTTAGGCTGTATCGACTTCTCTTCTCTTCTTCAGCCCGTAGCCACCCAACGCTGAGTGTAGGCATCCTGCATTGCTCGCCACTCATCTCTGTCCAGTGCTCTCCTCATCCAGCACCTTCCCGCCACTTTGGCCAGGTCGTCAGTCCACCTCATCTCCTGTCTGCCAACGCTTCTCCGACCAGTTCTGGGTCTCCACGCCAACACAGCCTTCCCCCATCTTCCATCACTCGTGCGGCATATGTAACCAGCCCACTTCCACTTTCTTTGGGTGATTACCTTGGCTATAGTGAGCCTTGTTCGTCTCCGAATCTCCGTATTTCGGACTCTGTCTCGGAGAGATATGCCCAACATCGCCCGCTCCATCGCCCTTTGCGTGACTTGCAGCTTGTGTGACCTTCTGCGTGAGCGTCCAAGTTTCGGCTCCATATGTCAGCACCGGGAGGATACACTGTTCGAAGCATCTGCGCTTGAGATTAAGAGGTATGTCCCCTCTGAGCACGTCGGACAATTTACCGAATGCCGCCCAGCCTAAGCGAATTCGGCGTTGAATTTCCAGTTCTTGTCCGCTCTTTTCTAGGCTCATGGTTTGACCGAGATAGACATACTCCTCTACCCTCTCCAGTACCTGTCCATGAACTGCAATGTGGGTAGCATCGGTGTTCTTGCACATAATCTTTGTTTTTGCCATATTCATTTTAAGACCCACCATTACAGACACGTCATACAGTTCAGCGACCATGACTTCGAGGTCCTCCAGGCTCTCCGCAAAGAGTATGATGTCATCCGCGAAACGAAGGTGTGTCAACTGTTTGCCCTTGATGTTAATGCCTCTACTTGACCAATCGAGAAGCCTAAATATATTCTCTAGGCAAGAAGTAAACAATTTAGGGGAGATGGTGTCACCCTGCCTCACACCCCTTTTCACCTGAACTGGGTTCGTCAGCTCGTGTATCTTCACTTGCAGAGTAGCCGAACAATAGACCGCTTTGATGGCTTCTATATACCTGCTGTCCACTTGGCATCTTTGCAAAGAGTGTATAACTGCCCAATGTTCCACAGTGTCGAATGCCTTTTCGTAGTCTATGAAGGCTACGGCGAGGGGCTGGTTACATTCGTTGCACTTCTCCACCACCTGGCGAACAGTGTGTATGTGATCGATTGTAGAGAAGCCACCTCTAAAGCCTGCCTGTTCCACTGGTTGGTCTGCTTCGAGCCGGCTAGTTAAACGTAGTGTGATGACTTTGGTGAAGAGCTTGTAGACATGGCTAAGCAAGGAAATAGGCCGATAGTGAGAAAGTTTGGTGACATCGCCTTATTTATGCAGCAAAATCACTATAGCATTTCTCCATTTCTCTGGTGACACACCCTCGAACAACACCTTATTAAACAGTATCTGCAACTGCTTCAATACTGCTCTCCCGCCATGCTGCAGACTTTCGTATGTGACCCTATCTTCACCTGGTGACTTTCCAGCTTTCATAAATTTAAGGGCACGTTCTATTTCATACAAACTGATCTCGGGAAGATCCATGGTAAGATGTTTCCCTAACGGAGCACAAGGGTCCTCGCGGACGGTGGTCTTTTCCGGATTTTTGCAACTGTATAACTCTGCATAATAGTTTTCAACTAGTTCCAAAATTTTCGATCGATCGGTTATTATGGAACCTTCTTCCGTCGTCAGCTTATGAATCTGCTGGCTGCCTCTTTTTAGCTGTTTCCTAAACACCTTTGGTCCCTTATGCTTCTCTATGGTCTCTAAGATAAGCTTGTGTTTTCTCTGCCTAAGAAGCTTTCGAAGGAGACTAAGTAGGGGCATATCAATAAGCGGATGTCGATGACTACAGAAGGATATAAAGAAACATGTTTGTCAACAATGTTTATTGTCCTTGGACTAGGCAAAAATAAAACAAACGCTTTGAGTTATGATTAACTTTTAAATTTTAATTAGAATCTGATAATGAAATGTTATCTGTCCGACTTTCGGAGTCCGATCCCGTGCTACAGCTATCATCGACGTTTATTATTAATGGCTGGTCAGTTATGCTGTCGTAGCGTATGTCTCAATCTCAGTCTTCGAAGCACGTCTCCTTTGTCCTTTGACCACTTTGCCAATCTTCAGGAGTCACTTGAGCGCAAGCTTCGTCTGACAAACTCATCATTTTATTTGCCGTGAATGGCGGAGTTGTATTATGCCTGGTCGCATAACCTTTGATTTGCGCCCATATATCAATGTATTGGCAGTGACAGGGCGGTTGCCGAATCACAATGTGTCCTTTAGATTTTGCGATCTCATCTAAATAGCATGTCCGCTCAATCTGATCAATTATCTTTTCAACATTTGATTATTAGCTTCGACATCATTGCGTTGCATTGCAACCACTCTACGTACTAGAACAAAAACAGCAACAATAACAGCTATAGCAAAAACAGGACTCCGATAACAACAAAACTCGTGGCGCATACAAGCCGTTAGCACTCGTACTAGTACGATAATAAGATAGCAAGTAATACCATAACTAAAAATATAAGTCAAGCCGTTACAAATTTTTCTAACTATTCAATTTGAATTCAAATTAAAAATAGCTCTATAAATATAAAGATAGGAAATTTAAAGGTGTGTAATCTATCTTCTAATTTATAAAAATCTAGTGTCATGGTGTTTGTTATCGAACTCCTCCGAAACAGCTTGACCGACTTTTATGAAACTTTTTATCCATATTAGGTAGATCTGAGATTATACCCCTATTCTTCGCAGACGGAGTCGCGGGAAACAGCTAGTCTAATATATAAAAATCTCGTGTCACGCACGGTGTTTGTTATCGAACTCCTCCGAAACGACTCGACCGAATTTTATTAAACTTTTTTCTTTACATGCGGTAGGTCGTAGGCTGCTTTTATATCCCTATACTTCGCAGACGAAGTCGCGGGCAACAGCTAGTCTAATATATAAAAATCTCGTGTCACGGTGTTTGTTATCGAACTCCTGCGAGACGGCTTGACCGATTTTTATGAACCTTCTTTCTCTACACTCAGTAGGTCTGAGAATAGGTAATAGGGTATTTTTTACCTTCCCATTAAAGTACTGAACGCATAAATATAAGAATTTGAAAAACATTACCAGGGCATCAAATTTATTTTATTAAAATAATTTATGTTAAATAAATAACTTGGCTGAATGCAAGATACCTTTGCCTGCAAAAAAATGAGAAAATCGAAACTGTGCAACACTATCAGAAATGTCAGTGAAACTGTCATAAGGATCAAGGTTCCCCGTGAGTAGTATAATCATAGAAAACGACTAACTGGAAAAGGTTCCATTGTGACACGAGAATTACCCATACAATTGTATAGTCAATTTTTGTGTCACAACGGAAAACTTAAATAATACATTTTAACTACCGGAGTTACGGTGTCCAACTCTTTATCTTCGTCCTTATACTGTACCTAGATCCATGCAGCCATAAATAAATTAGCAACTCTAAATAAAAAAAAAAAAAAAAAAAAAAATTGAGTTAGTATTTATTAAAACTTCGGTAGCATAATTGTTTGTCTGTTAAACGTCGTCGGGTAACGGATTGGTCGAGCTTTCCGCTTCGTTTACCAAATTGTCGGAATTTATTTCTGAATTAGGTTGGGCTTTTCTTGCTTGCTTCATTTCTTGTAGAAAAAGCCCTGCGGGTTCGTTCTCCTCAATATGAATAAATTCTCTATTTCTTTTTTTTTTATCTTAATCTCGGAGCTGAAGCCCGTACTCTTTTAGCGGCATTTCGACTGACAGCATTGCGTAATATATTTTTAAAAAATGCTTCGCACTCTACAAGACTGTAAGTGTTGTCAGAGTCGTAAATGATAGAAAAAAATAATTGTATGACGAGATTAAATGCTTTAAAGCAAATTTTTTTCCCTTCTGTACGAGAACCTCCAGCCCACGAACACATAGTCAAAAAACCACGGTTGAACATTACATCGATGAGAATGTAACAGTTGTTGGGACCGTTACCTTTCCCAATTCTACAAACAATAGACAGTTGTTTTTTTAACATTGCTGCTGAAGCTTCTTCTTTTAAAAATTCTTCTAGGTTTTCAAGTGAATCTAAGTTATCTATGGGTTTAAAACTAAGTTTTTTTCCTCCATCTTCACTTTTTGATCGTTTTATAGATTTTTCTTCTTGCGTACTTTTACCCGCTAAATTGTTTAATATGGCTTGTTGGTCAATTTTCAACACTCTCACCGTCGCGTTCAACCGATCCTGTGTTTGAAAAACAATATATTTATTTGTGTTTTGCGTATTATGTATCCGCTACCTGGGACGACGATAAAGCTTGGCCTGTTTGAACTACACTTACAGATTCTACGAATACAGCTTCTTCGTTCTCACAACCACTTGCCGGCTCGAAAGTCTTGTAACAGCTCATCGATACTGAAAAAGTATAATTACTTAAATAAATATAAAGGGTGACCGTTAAAGGTAAAGCACATTTCTCATGCTGAAGTCAAATAAAACTGTGTGTATTTCAAACTTAGTTATTTCTTAACAAGATTCTTAATTTAGAGAAAAATCAAACATTTATGCCTTTTTATGCCTTAACGCGAATGTATGAATCCTAAAAAATTGTAAACTCTTTCCTGGACGATACCATGGAAGGAGTCTAGTAGATTGCACTGATGGACTTGAAGGAAATCTTAGAATAGGTATAAGGAAAGTGGTATTGGCCGCAAAATAATGCTGGCTAACCGTAGTTATTCCCGAATAGGCGATTTTTATGATATTATGCGGAAACTTGTGGCATCCCTGATGTGTCACTAGCGCGGGAGAAACAACAGCCTCAAAAAAGAGATAGGAAATAATTCCATCCGTAATGCTCGGGTATCCTGTCACATGGCCAAGTATACAAGCTATAAATCATATTTAGTAGTTAAGTATGAAGTATCTTTTTCTATTTATTTTTTTATTTTCTTCAACTTCATTTTTTTATTACTTTTACGGTCATCCCGTGAAACCATATATTTCAAACTAAATACAAACTGAAATATAGATGCACAGAAAAAACCCCAGAAAAAATACCAATGCTGGGAATCGAACCCAGGTCCTCAGCGTTCCGTGCTGCGTGCTTACCCCTACACCATCACTGGTCTAGAAGTTAGCGACGAATCTTTCCCATACATCGTACACTTCAGTCTGTTATAATCACATTTAGGCAGTGATAAAGCGCATCTATGTTATGCCCTCTACCGAGAGACTTCAACACTCCACACTCCACACGCAGCACGGAACGCTGAGGACCTGGGTTCGATTCCCAGCATTGGTCTTTTTTCTGGGGTTTTTTCTGTGCATCTATATTTCAGTTTGTATTTAGTTTGTCATATTTAGTAGTATAATAACAGAACAGTGTATTGAAAAATAATATAATGATCTAATTGTAATCACAAAAATAACCAATACTAACTGTGGCACGATACCCGTAATAATAGCAAAAGACAAATTACCAGATATTAATTGATTTTCGACAGTGGTGATTTATTACATGTGTTTTCCGATCTATTTCCCGACTGAACACTAACATAATTTAAGTTTGATGGCATTATTTATTTATAACAAAATATGGACCGTAGTATTTATTGCATTGTGTTGTCTGAAATAAATAATATAATAATAATAATAAATACACATTGTTCTAATAATTGTACGCACAATAACAATTATACAAGAAAAATTTGTGGCTGTTTTTGGTAGGAAGAAATCAGTCCTAAAAGAACTTCATTAAGAAATACGTATGTATTTCTTAAGTAAGTAAGTAGGTATCTACTTATATGTAATTTTTTTAGCGATTAGGTAATCATGTGTAATTTATATAATTAAATAAAATCTTCGCTATTTAAATAAAACAATAAGATATTTCATTTAACAATTGAATTCTTCTTGTTCTTTGGGCCTGATTGCATATTTTACCTATGTTGAACTGTGTAAGAAGATCAAGAGCTTTATTCTAGTAAACAAATTACTTTCTCAGTCTCAGACCAAAAAATTGGACCACCATAAAAGGATGTTAATACTACTCACGGGGAACATTGATCCCTGTGACACTGACAGTGACAGTTCATTAGCTTCACTTTTATATAAACTTATAATGGAGTCCTGTTACGCGAAATTGTTTAAAAGCAATGCTTGGAACTAGCACTTCATAATTAGTAGAATTATAATGTTTAAAAAAGAATATTATTAAATTATTAAGTATTACTAGTAATTATTGGAAGTAAGCTCATCCAAACTTACACGGCGACGTATCGCAAAAGTTACTTCGTTAGGCTGTATCGACAAAGTAGGGGCAAATCAATAAGCGGATGTCGATGACTACAGAAGGATATAAAGAAACATGTTTGTCAACAATGTTTATTGTCCTTGGACTAGGCAAAAATAAAACAAACGCTTTGAGTTATGATTAACTTTTAAATTTTAATTAGAATCTGATAATGAAATGTTATCTGTCCGACTTTCGGAGTCCGATCCCGTGCTACAGCTATCATCGACGTTTATTATTAATGGCTGGTCAGTTATGCTGTCGTAGCGTATGTCTCAATCTCAGTCTTCGAAGCACGTCTCCTTTGTCCTTTGACCACTTTTCGCCAATCTTCAGGAGTCACTTGAGCGCAAGCTTCGTCTGACAAACTCATCATTTTATTTGCCGTGAATGGCGGAGTTGTATTATGCCTGGTCGCATAACCTTTGATTTGCGCCCATATATCAATGTATTGGCAGTGACAGGGCGGTTGCCGAATCACAATGTGTCCTTTAGATTTTGCGATCGCATCTAAATAGCATGTCCGCTCAATCTGATCAATTATCTTTTCAACATTGGATTATTAGCTTCGACATCATTGCGTTGCAACCACTCTACGTACTAGAACAAAAACAGCAACAATAACAGCTATAGCAAAAACAGGACTCCGATAACAACAAAACTCGTGGCGCATACAAGCCGTTAGCACTCGTACTAGTACGATAATAAGATAGCAAGTAATACCATAACTAAAAATATAAGTCAAGCCGTTACAAATTTTTCTAACTATTCAATTGGAATTCAAATTAAAAATAGCTCTATATGTATATATAAAGATAGGAAATTTAAAGGTCTTCTAATATATAAAAATCTAGTGTCATGGTGTTTGTTATCGAACTTCTCCGAAACGGCTTGAACGATTTTTATGAAACTTTTTTATCCATATTCGGTAGGTCTGAGATTATACCCCTATTCTTCGCAGACGGAGTCGCGGGAAACAGCTAGTCTAATATATAAAAATCTCATGTCACGCACGGTGTTTGTTATCGAACTCCTCCGAAACGACTCGACCGATTTTTATTAAACTTTTTTCTCTACATGCGGTAGATCGTAGGCTGCTTTTATATCCCTATACTTCGCAGACGAAGTCGCGGGCAACAGCTAGTCTAATATATAAAAATCTCGTGTCACGGTGTTTGTTATCGAACTCCTGCGAGACGGCTTGACCGATTTTTATGAACCTTCTTTCTCTATACTCAGTAGGTCTGAGAATAGGTAATAGGGTATTTTTTACCTTCGCATTAAAGTACTGAACGCATAAATATAAGAATTTGAATAATTTATTGAATCAGGCGTTACTTTGCGGAGGTCCATATTAATGAACTAAAACAATTACTTTGCTCACCCGCGACCTTACAATAGTTACGTTTATGCAAGAAATGTGCGTTCATGCAGTTCCTCCACCTCCACACTGTACGAACACACACAAATCACATAAACCCAACCATCACCACCACCAAGCTACACTGACGCGTTTCGAACTCAACCAGAGCTCATCTTCAGAGTTACCACAACCGTATGCTATGCTACCAAACGTTAAACTAACGAGTTCGAAACGCGTCAGTGTAGCTTGGTGGTGGTGATGGTTGGGTTTATGTGATTTGTGTGTGTTCGTACAGTGTGGAGGTGGAGGAACTGCATGAACGCACATTTCTTGCATAAACGTAACTATTGTAAGGTCGCGGGTGAGCAAAGTAATTGTTTTAGTTCATTTATAAGAATTTGAAAAACATTACCAGGGCATCAAATTTATTTTATTAAAATAATTTATGTTAAATAAATAACTTGGCTGAATGCAAGATACCTTTGCCTGCAAAAAAATGAGAAAATCGAAACTGTGCAACACTATCAGAAATGTCAGTGAAACTGTCATAAGGATCAAGGTTCCCCGTGAGTAGTATAATCATAGAAAACGACTAACTGGAAAAGGTTCCATTGTGACACGAGAATTACCCATACAATTGTATAGTCAATTTTTGTGTCACAACGGAAACTTAAATAATAAATTTTAACTACCGGAGTTACGGTGTCCAACTCTTTATCTTCGTCCTTATACTGTACCTAGATCCATGCAGCCATAAGCATACTGGCAACTTTAAATTAAAAAAAAAAAAACAAAAATTGAGTTATTATTTATTAGAAATTCGGTAGCATAATTGTTTCTCTGTTAAACGTCGGGTAACGGATTGGTCGAGCTTTCCGCTTCGTTTACCAAATTGTCGGAATTAATTTCTGAATCAGCTTGGGCATTTCTTGCTTGCTTCATTTCTTGTAGAAAAAGTCCTGGGGGTTCGTTCTCCTCAATATGAATAAATTCTCTATTTCTTTTTTTTAATCTTAATCTCGGAGCTGAAGCCCGTACTCTTTTAGCGGCATTTCGTCTGACAGCATTGCGTAATATATTTTTAAAAAATGTTTCGCACTCTACTAGACTGTAAGTGTTGTCAGAATCGTAAATGATAGAAAAAAATAATTGTATGACGCGATTAAATGCTTTAAAGCAAATTTTTTTACCTTCCGCTCGAGAACCTCCAGCCCACGAACATGTAGTCAAAAAACTACGGTTGAACATTACATCGATGAGAATGAAACAGTTGTTTGGACCCTTACCTTTCCCAAATCTACAAACAACAGACAGTTGTTTCTTTAACTCTGCTGCTGAAGCTGCTTCTTTTAAAAATTTTTCTAGGTTTTGAAGTGAATCTAAGTTGTCTATGGGTTTAAAACTAAGTTTTTTACCTCCAGCTTCAGTTTGTGATCGTTTTATAGATTTTTCTCCTTGCATACTTTTACACGCTAAACTGTATTTTTTAGCTTGTTGGCCACTTTTCAACACTTTCACCCTCAACCGACCCTGTGTTTGAAAAACAGTATATTTATTTTTGTCTTGCGTATTATCAGCTACCTGAGGAGACGATAAAGCTTGGCCTGTTTGAACTGCACTTACAGATTCTGCGAATACAGCTTGTTCGTTCTGACAACCACTTGCCGGCTCGAAAGTCTTGTAACAGCTCATCGATACTGAAAAAGTATAATTACTTAAATAAATATAAAGGGTGACCGTTAAAGGTAAAAAACATTCCTCATGCTGAAGTCAAATAAAACTGTGTAATTTAGTTATTTTATTTTAAGACAAGATTCTTAATTTAGAGAAAAATCAAACATTTATGCCTTTTTATGCCTTTACGCGAATGTATGAATCCTGAAAAATTGTTAACTCTTTCCTGGACGATACCATGGAAGGAGTCTAGTAGATGGCACTGAGATGGACTTGAAGGTAATCTTGGTATAGGTAAAAGGAAAGTGGTATTGACCGCAAAATAATGCTGGCTAACTGTAGTTAATCCCGATTAGACGACTTTTATGATATTATGCGGAAACTTATGGCAATGGATTTTATTATTAGATAAAAAAACATCACTATTTAAATAAATCAATAATATATTTCATTTAACAATTGAATTCTTAATGCTCTTGGGGCCTGGCTGATTGCATATTTTACCTATGTTGAACTGTGTACGAATATCAAGAGCTTTATTCTAGTAAACAAATTACTTTCTCAGACTGCTTTGATAATTAGTTAAGTCACACACATCGAACTAAACTAACTAAAGAAGCAAGAGCAGGTTTACCAGGGAGGTTTCGCTGCGCAGGTCGAAGCGACCGCAGCGCAGTGTATATTGGAACAGACAGAATAGATCTGTGCACTTTTTTGACCTAGGTAGGCGCAAAAACGAAAATCAAATGTTTTGGATGAAACTGCGCGGTTAATTCTTTAAACGTAAATATGGATGATGACAATCAACTAATCGAATTATAGTCTTAGAAATATGAAATGTTGTCAATTTTTCTTGCACTTTGAATGCGGATGCGGATGATGCAGGACCGGTATGTTTGGCAAATCTTGGGAGAGGCCTATGTTCACCAGTCGACGTCTTTCAGCTGAAATGATGATTTAGTTCATCTAATATAATATCTCCCGCTTTTGCTTCTGTGGATTTTTGGAGCTTCGTGGTTGTGTATCTCAAATACTTGTGCTACGTTGTTGCTGGCATCCAATTTCACGTTAGCTTTGCAACTCACTATCCGTCTTTTGGTGCAGTAGTATGCGTTTCGACGAGTATGATCGTAAGTAAAGCCGTTATACAAGATCATTTGCTTTCCCCTTTGGGTAGGTATAAATATCAGCCCTAAAATAAATAAATGAAGACAAATGTTATATTGGTGAGGTACTGGGATTGTAAAATAGAAATTAATTCCTCTAATTTTCACTCATCAGCGGCGGAACCGGAATGTAGCTGAATGAAACGTCGAGGTAATTTAGACAGTATTTGATTACGTGGTCACTTGACTACTTTTCCTGGGTGTTGAATTTTCTGTTGCGTCGATATGTGTACCTATAGTTAGTCGAGAGATATGAATGTTTCAAAATTTGACACAATTTTTCGGGTTTTAAATAAGAGAACTGAAATAAAACGGAAAGTGAAATTCTGCAATGAATTTTTACACGAAGTTTTTTAATTAACAAAAAAAAAATTACTTTCATAAGAAATACAAAATTAATTATTAATATTATTAGTACAATCTTTTAAATTTTAAGATTATCTACTAACAACTTACTTTCATTAACACTACATTAACTTATTATAATTAGTTAATATTTGTTAATATACTTTGCGCGAGATAAACCTGGACAAAAGTTCATTGACCCGACTTCTACCACGTTTCACACAAAATGTACGTTCTCTGTCGCTCGCGATACAAACTGTCGCTAATCATGTCGCGACACGAGTTTCATAATACTCTGACCAAATGTGAAAAGAGTAACTACGAAAGTATCACTTTTTAGTTACTCTTGATATAATATGACATTATTACTATTTTCTTATTTGTTATTGTAACATGAATTACGGTTGATATGATTGCTAAATTTCTCACTTTTCATAATTTTGGATACAGCTGATTTTTTCTTACTTTTATACACTTTAAAATAAATACTTCGTAAATTTAACCATCAATATATATGCGTAGTTCATTATATACTGTAATTACTTCATTACATAAAATTAATCAACAATTTTATTTTACACACTCAAAACTCGAAATTTTAAGTTACGCGCTTACGTTTGCAAGCGTCGTTCGGGCAGGGGCGCGACATCCGGTCGCCATTTTGTCCGTCTTTTACTTTTGTTTCGTTTCCGTTCCGCGTTCGGCAAGCGCTTGCGTTAGACGTACTTGGGAGAATTCCACTTTGTTGTTTATTTGCTAAAGGTGTTGTTATTTGTTTTTATTAATAGTTAGTTTTTTGTTTTTGTTACACACTTACCTACATTTCAACTCAATCAGAAAACGGGAAGTGGGTCAAATTCAACTTGCAAGATATGAACCGTTGCCGGCGGTCAAAGTCAAAGTCAAAGTATTTTTATTTTGTAAAACATAGGTAAAACTGAGTACAGTGATCGAATAATATTATTTAGTTTCACTATGTTTTGCCAATTGGCGTACAAAAATTGGCCGTACATACAGAAAGCGCGAGCCGACACGATCGGGTAACGAGTGCGAGTGAGAGAGAAAATCGCGTGATGCGCGGCACCCACCATGGCGGCGCGCCGCGGGTATTTCACGATGACGGCGCGCCAAACGAAAACGCGGCGACGGCGGCGCGCCGGCGCGGCACCCATATCTACTAGGTACTTTACTTAATTAGGCACCTTGCCTAAGGGGACTAGCTTTCAGAATATGTTTTAGTTGTAATTATCATTATTTTATATTTTTGTTTTCTTTTTTCTTATTGTACATATTAGGTTATTTTATTAAGGTGTTTTATAAGTGTCTTGTAACTTGTTTTATAAGTGGCTTTACGGGTAGTTTTGTAACATCCTGTATATAATTATTGTAGCATTAAAAACGATTTCTTTGAAATACTCTTTTCTTTTTAATAAACATTTTTATTTGAATTATAAGCTCTTTCTTTTAATCTAATGCTTTAAAAAAATATAACTAGCATGAAAATGTTTGTTACGTCTGGCAAGGTCAAGCGCTCACCCTGCCTTCTACTACGTTACGCAAGGTAAGGCGTATTAGCGATAATTGTCATAGATTTTGTATCGTATCGTTTGTAAAAATGGCGTACATTGGTAGACAGGCGTCAATGAATTTTTGTCCAGGTTTATCTCGCGCAAACTATAGATACTTTTTTACAATAAGTTTACAATACTCTTAGTCTGGCCCTATACTACGAAGCGCGAAATTCGAACTTCGTTTCATGCCGTTCCGCTCACGCTAATGGTATTTATTACGAGAGTGAGAGGGACCGCACGATCCGAACTTCGAACTTCGAATTTCGTAGTAACCTCCCTGCTGTGTTGGCTTATTGTACCATCGAGTATATTACAATCATATAAATTATATTTTTTTTTCATCATCTTCATCATTTCAGCCGAAAGACGACCGATGCTGCAAATACGAGGGGCGTTCAATATAAAGTGAGAATGAGATGCAAACTCTTTTAATATTACGAAATTAAATACTGGCCGGTAAAGCTAATCTATCTAGCTGATTGCTATGAAAAAAAAAACTAACTGTCTTTTGTTTAAAAAAATATACGGTAATTTCTTTGCAATGCTATTGAGTACGTTAGCGAAAATGGAGAAAATTGAACTGCGCGCCGTTATCAAATACTTGTGTTTGAAAAATTTTTCTACGGACCAAGTCAATTTGGATTTGCGGGACACTTTAGGGTCTAATGCTCCTCCGTATTCGACAGTCGCACGTTGGTGCGCCGAATTTAGACGTGGAAGAACATCGACAATGGACGACCCCCGCTCCGGACGCCCTACTACAGCAGTAACTGAAGAAATTGTGAAAAAAGTCGAAAACTCAGTTTTGGCGGATCGTCGTGTCACGGTTCGGTTTATTGCTGAAAATATAAAGATTTCAACGGGGAGCGTGCATAATATTTTACATGAACGCTTGGGTATGAAAAAGGTATCTGCGCGTTGGGTACCAAGAATGCTTACTGACACGCAAAAACAAACTAGACTAGAGATTTGTCAAGAAGCTTTGAACCTGATGCAGCAAGACCGGGAACTTTTTTTGGCGCGATTTATAACAATGGACGAAACATGGCTCCATCATTACGACCCAGAAACGAAACTGCAGTCTATGACATGGAAAAGGCTATCATCTCCAACTCCGAAGAAATTCAAGGTGAGCCCATCTGCCGGTAAGGTCATGGGCTCTGTTTTTTGGGATGGTAAAGGGGTATTAATGATTGAGTATCTCGAGCATGGAGCCACTATTACGGGCACTTTATACGCCAAACAAATAGCAACGTTGCGCAATGAGATCCGCGAAAAACGGCGAGGTAAACTCTCGAAAGTTGTGCTGTTCCACCAGGACAATGCCCCGGCACACAAGTCCGCCGTTGCAATGGCTGCAATTCGTGATGCTGGGTTCGATATCCTTAAGCATCCTCCGTATTCACCAGATCTCGCTCCCAGTGATTTCTACCTATTTCCGAGATTGAAACAATACCTGAGAGGCCAGAAATTTGAAGACGACGACGCGGTAGTCGCTGCAGTACAAGATTTTTCAAGTACTCAAGATGAGACCTTTTTTAAAAATGGAATTTTAAGTTTAGAAAAAAGATATACTAAGTGTATTATGCTAAAAGGTGACTATGTCGAAAAATAAAATGACATTTAGTAAAAGTTGTTTATAACATACTCATTCTCACTTTTTATTGAACGCCCCTAGTATATAGGCCTCCCCCAAAGTTCGTCAAACAGACCGGTCCTGCGCCATCCGCATTCAACGCGCATGCGTATTATTTTTTACATTGTTTACTACATGGTAATCCGCGAACCAGAACACGTGGCCTAGGAAGGTCCCCAACAAGATGGACCTAAGAGCAGGAATCACTTAAGGTTTCGACACACAGCGGCCGTCGACGGGACTCCGACGGGACGGTACAATCTGTAATGTACTACTTTAAATAGACGCCGTCAAACGGCGTTGTTTGATGGTGTCTATTTGAAGTAGTACATTACAGATTGTACCGTCCCGTCGGCGTCCCGTCGACGCCCACTGTGTGTCGAATCGAAACCAAGCGCAACACACACAGAAAGCGGGCGCGGGTCGGGCGCGGAGCGGGTCACGCGCGGCGCGCGCCCCGACAGGTCCCGCGCGCGCCCGCGCCCGTCGCCCGACGTCACAAAAGGGTGTGTAATGATAGATATAACAACATTTGACATAACTGTAACATTTGGTATAATGCTACATTTGACATAATTTGATTTACTCGAGAAGTAAACATTCTACGATTCTTTTATAAAATAAACTAATCTAACCTAACCTAATGCATATCAAATAGAATTAATATCAATCCTCCGAAGTTTACTTTTTGAGTAAATCGCATTATATCAAATGTAGCATTACACAAAATGTTACAGTTATATCAAATGTTGTTATATCTATCGAGGCGCACCCGTCACAAAAAGCGCGCGGGCCAGTGCAGCGTTGCCAACAAGAGTAATATAAAAAAATATGCTAGAATATGCTAGATAACAGTAAAAAACAACAATGCACTGGCCCGCGCGCTTTTTGTGACGTCGGGCGGCGGGAGCCGCGCGGGACCCGCGCATGACCCGCTCCGCGCCCGCTCTCTGTGTGTGTGTTAAGGCAGGTTTAGACAGGGTCAGTAACTGACTTCGAATTCGAGACAAGTCAGCGCTGACCCGAGAAATACCCAATGTAAATTGAAAGTCAGCGCTGACCTCCCACCGCTGTACTGACTTCAAATCAATTTACATTGGGTATTTCTCGGGTCAGCGCTGACTTGTCTCGAATTCGAAGTCAGTTACTGACCCTGTCTAAACCTGCCTTTACGCTTTAGATGCGGGCAGCGTAGAGTCGATCGTTGTAGAACTATTTGGGGGAGGCCTGTGCCCTGCAGTGGAACGTATATAGGCCGAGATGATGATAATGATGACGATAATGAACACCACAAATCATTACAGTGAGTTAATAAAACTAAAAAATAAGAACACAATAAACAAAAGGAGGTCTTATCGTTTAAAATCGATCTCTTCCAGACAACAATTTAAATACCGAAACTGATATAAATAGGTTAAAGTATTGGCGTGTAGTGAGAGTAGGTATTTATCTAAACAGTTATATTCACATATTATTTATTTTATTAGCAGTACGGCTGCTCACCGAATCTAAGATTATTTAAAAGCGAAAAAGTTTTTCGGGTGCGCCGGTGTTGGCGCCACTGTTGGTGTATGTAAGCGATTAAGAATTTCGGGGGAGTCGGTTGGATGCGACGTGGTTCAATTGGTAGAACACCCATTGGGGCGCATACCCAGGAGACGTGGGTTCGAATCCCACCGGCGCACCCGAAAAACTTTTTCGCTTTTAAATAATTATATTCACATCCTCTATTTCCGCAGCACCATAAAAACTATTTTGGCTCATACGATGTGACGGAGGCAAGTGATTGTGCGTTCCTTTTAAGTTGACGATATGACCATTCTCATCCAGCTTCACTTTCGCTTTGCATTTTAACGATTGTCTCTGAGAGCAATAATAGTTCCCAAGACTGACGTGATTGTATGAGTAACCATTGTACTTAAGAAGTTTGCGTTTTCGTGTTGGGACGAAAACTGCTGCTGAAAGATAATTAAAGGTCTATTACAGGTAAAAAGTGCATTTATACATTTCCATTGATAAGTTTTCTTGGTTGCTTTGTTGTTAAACGGACCTCCCAGAAAGAAATAGGTTCTCAATTAGACATTAGACTGTTTTGAACCACTACAGCTATTACACTTCTTTCAGTCAATTCTTCTCTTGAAGTCGATTTTTATTTACATACACGGAGTAATATTACTTAATCACAGTACATAATATTTGCCATTCTTGGTTTTAACAATATTCGAAGGCCGTCCATGATTATGTGTCTCTTTTACGTAGATGATGGCATGGTTTGTATCTAATTTCACTTTTGCAGTACATTTCAAAGTAATTTTCCTTGAGCAGTAGTAATTGCCGCCAGTCATCAGGCTATATGTGTAACCGTTATATAAGAGAAGGTTTCTGCCCCTTTTCGTAGGTATAAATATTGGACCTAAAAATAGAACAAATCATTAATTTTATTGCTAATATTGAACAATGTTTTGTTCGGATCGACATCTTCGTGTAACAAAAAACAATTTATCTTTTCTATCTTACTGTCCAACTGTCGATCAAGCGAAAACATGAATATTCAAAAGTCCAAATCGCGAACGCAGCATTTCAGGGGTTAAAAGGACGGATCGTATCTGGACTAGAACACCACAATTAATTTCGCAGACGTAAAGCAAAATAACCACCTGGTCCAATGAAATTAGGATTAGACTGACCACGTCTGCTGCATGTACCCAGAGAGGTGCGCACGTCTTACTATTGGTTGATGCTCCAAGATACTATACTATCGACGCCTCGACAAACCAAGAAGAAGATGGCGGGATGACCTAGAAGCGTGCTCCAGCGCGACTGGCCAGACATAACTGGAGGCAGGGTAAGTTGAAAGTCCAGGTGATATGCCTTTATCCATAAGTAGGACACTGTCTCTCACTTAAACAGGACAGCTTCTACAAGACTGATTCTGAGACTTGCTTGCATGCTGAATACATGTGCTAAACTTATTTTAAGATCATTTTACCTACTGTATTCTTACAAATAAGAGCCCCCGCGCATTAGGCGGCCAGGTCGCGCGGCCAGGTCGCTGCGGCCAACTAATTCTTCCGTGACATTGCAAGTGCGCGCACTAGGCGACCAGCGGCCAGCGACCACGTATTGGCCGCGCGGCCAGCAGAAACATCGCGACCAACACGCGGCCAGTTGGCTGGCTACGTGGTCGCAGATAAAATCGCAGCTACCGCGGCCAGGTCGCGTGACCAGGCCGCGCGACCTGGCCGCCTATTGCGCGGAAGCTCTAAATGTTTTTAAATTTGAATTTGAATTTACCGCGTTGGACGCGCAGAAGGCGGATCCGTCCTTGATGAAGCGTTTCGTACCAGGCTTAAAACCAAGGGTGGTTAGTGTAGAGCAACGGCCTATAAACTTACCAAAGTTATATGATAAATTGATTACCATTATGTCCAAATTTTATGTTGACTATCTATTTATGTTTATATAAATTTCAAAGTCGTGACTGACCGATATATCAATGCACAACCCAAACCGTTGAAGATCAAACTTGAAATTTGGCACAATATACATTGAGTGTCACAGAGGTACAATAAGAAGCGATTTTTTGAAATTGCGACGGGACAAATTGGGACAGGGAAATGGGATTTATATTTTGGCTTCAAGGTAGCCTTATCTCCGTAACTGTAATAATTAAAGAGTTCTTTGGCATGCAAGTATGTTATTATAACGGTAAAAAAAATATTTTAGAATTTTCGGAGAACCCCACGGGATAAGGAAAAAATGGGATTTATATATTCAATTTAATAGGACCCTATCTTTGTAACCATTCCTTTGGGATCATAGAGGCGCAGTAAAAAGGGATTTTTGGAATTTCCCGCGGGACAGAAATCGGTAGTTGACCATAAATTTTATTTGTGCGCGGAAGAATTTGCGGCCAAAAACTAGGAAAACATACTGTAGCTCAGTGACAATAGCGCCGTATATCCAATAGCCGCCACGGGTCGCGACGCGACATTCGCCTACGGACTTTAATTGACTCCAATTACTAATTACTAAATGTAATAGAAAGTGGTATTACTAACTATAATTTTCGAGTTAAAAATGTTTGTTATATTAAACTCATACTCCTCACTACACCAAGGTAGGTACTCACCTACCTTGGTGTAGTGAGGAGTATGAGTTTAATATAACAAACATTTTTAACTCGAAAATTATAGTTAGTAATACCACTTTCTATTACATTTAGTAAGCATTTGTATAATAATCTAAGATCCCTCTATAAGACGACCTTCCCCGAGCTGGTTAATGGATGAAAAGTATTTTATATTAAATTAAATAAGTTAATAAATATATTGCAAGTGGGTTGACTAAAAAATTTCAGTCCAGAATATGATTAATTAACAATTAAAAATATTTTTTTTTCACTGGTTTGGTTAATAGATAAATTCCATACCAATCGAAAGTATGAAGCCCATAGAATATGCAAACGTTAGGTTGACTATTTTTTTCCCGTCACAACTCTTGGGTAGGCAGGTAGGTATAAACAGGTAAATCGATACTAGTAATTTGCACCGGTCTGGTTAATGAATTAAAGTTAATTAAAATAAAGATTATTTCATTACGAACACGGTGGTATAGGGTTGTCTGCGAAAAATCAGTCCTGAATTCCGGTTGTCGAGTTTTAAAAAGTGAAATATTGCTGCGAGTGAATACGTGCGACACGACAGAGAGGTCCCAGCGAACCAATATTTCACTTTTTAAAACTCGACAACCGGAATTCAGGACTGATTTTTCGCAGACAACCCTATACCACCGTGTTCGTAATGAAATAATCTTTATTTTAATTTAACTTTAATTCATTAACCAGACCGGTGCAAATTACTTGTATCGATTTACCTGTTTATACCTACCTGCCTACCCAAGAGTTGTGACGGGAAAAAATAGTCAACCTAACGTTTGCATATTCTATGGGCTTCATACTTTCGATTGGTATGGAATTTATCTATTAACCAAACCAGTGAAAAAAAAATATTTTTAATTGTTAATTAATCATATTCTGGACTGAAATTTTTTAGTCAACCCACTTGCAATATATTTATTAACATATTTAATTTAACATAAAATACTTTTCATCCATTAACCAGCTCGGTGAAGGTCGTCTTATGGAGGGATCCCGTACTATAAGGATCAACTCAAAGTTTTTTGGAAACAAACAAAAATATTGCAGACATAAATTGTTTTTCTCAAACATGGTATGAAATATTGACGTTATGTTCCTTATAATACGACACGAAGTGTCACGTTGAAGGTGCGGGCTAGACGAGAGGTCAATAATGGAATTTCATACAACATTGCTGGCCTTGGCCAGCAAAGTGATCGTCTATTGTTTCATACTATGACGTTTATAGGTCTATGTCATCATAGCATTTAGCCATTAAAAAAAAACTATAAGCAATATTTTGCGTTTTGGTTCATTAAGACATTCTGCCACTACGTTTATTTAAGGTAAGGTAAGATGATGATGATGTTGGTGATGATGATGGTGATGTTGATGGTGTCGATGATGGCGGTGATGATGATGGTGATGGTGGTGATGATGGTGATGATGGGTGATGATGGTGATGATGATGGTGAGAACGAGATGATGATGATGGTGATGATGAGATGATGATGTTGATGATGATGATGATGATGATGATGATGGGTGATGATGATGATTATGATGATGGTGATGATGAGATGATGGTGATGACGGGTGATGGTGATGGTGATGATGATGGTGATGATGATGGTGATGATGATGATGGTGATGATGATGGTGATGATAAGATGATGATGGTGGTGATGGTGATGGTGATGATGATGGTGACGACGACGACGACGATGACGATGATGATGATGATGATGATGCATGTTTGAGAAAAACTCTATACAAGCCTTGGCCACGAACAGGGATTGCCGGCCTCGTATCTCTAGATGGCCTCGTTAACACTCGGCCATCTATAACTACTCGGCCGGCAATCCCCTATTTCGCGGCCGCTGCAGTAATGTACTATTATTATACAGGGTGACCAAAACTCAACGTTAACCTGGTACCGGGCGAGAGGTCAAGTTATACTAGTTCTAGAAAATATTACAAAAAAATCCATGTCACTTACAAATCTTACAATTATGTAGTTAAGCGATAATAGTCACGTAAAATATCACTTTTAACATTACATATTTCCGAATAAATGTCTTGGGGCTCTAGTGAAAAAGGGGTTAAGTAATTCTGCAAAAGGTGAACAGCTGATTTCGACTTAACCCCCTTTAAACACAAAATAGAAAATAGCTGTTTAAAAACCCCTTTTTCACTAGAGCCCCACTATTATCGCTTAACTAAGTGTCATGGTTTTTTTTTTAATTTTCCAGAACTGTTATAACTTGGTCTCTCGCCCGGTACCAGGTCATTGTCGAGTTGTTTTTTTTGTGATTATTAAAACTTCTTTGGCAATTAAAGTACATTTAATAAATATCTGTCCCTTCTTTAACAATACAAACACATAGCCACATTAGAAGACATAATGCATTTATGATTATTTTAGAGACAACCATTAAGATTCTTAATAACAATAATTCATATGAGATTGCAGTTGAAGCACCCTTCCCCTTCCTTATTGTAAACTACATTGAAACAAAAAAATAAACAGGACTCTAAAATCAATCTAGTTTAAGTATGGCACATTTAGGGCCTATTTCATAACATTCTAATAAATCCTTGATATTATATGTGAAAATCTCTGTTATATTGTTTGTATAAAACAAATTTGGTAAAATTATATGGTTAGTTATTTCTATTGAGTGAAATTTTACATTGTTGTAAAATTGTTATTTTATTATGAACTAAAACAAATTCCATTCCATGATTGAATGTACACATGCAAACAGACATGTCCACACAGACATAGCTGTCTTACATGTGTAGTCATAGAGCACCAAGGTCTTAGTTAATGGATCCACAAACTTTACCATTAATTTAACAATTATATTCATTGCATTGATACTACCCATCTGTTTTTGTCAGTTTTTCCCGGACAAAGCAGTATTCTGAAAACATTTGAGAAAAAAAAGTAGGATTCTTTCGTCAAAAGCAGGACATAGGTACTATTGTAAGGTCGCAGGTGAGCTAAGTAATTGTTTTAGTTCATTACATAGGTACTACTAAACCAATGTGTAAAATCAGTGGTTTTTCAATGTTCATCTTTGTATTTGAATTCCAAATAACATTATAAATATGACGATAGATAGCCAAAAAAGCTATAGAGAAGTTATTTTGATGAAAATAAGCATGTTGTTCCTTGCTTTCTTTCTTTTTTAAAGGTTGCCTGGAAGAGATTGTTTGAAGCGATAAAGTCGCCTATTGCTTACCTTACATATTTTTTCATGTACTTGTTTTCTGTATTGTATTATTTGCAGTGTACAATAAAGAGTCAATGTATTGTATTGTTATTTTGCCATACATTGTCACACAGTCAAGCAATCTCCCAGAAGAGGCTGAGCCTGTCCCATTCCCTTTTAACTTTGGGCTAAGTTCAGGACATCTGGCAATGCTGTACCTACCCCATCACTTGCAATCAGGGGCGGACTGTGAATTTGTGGAGCCCTGAGCTACTACTTGGCGGTCTACCTAATTATTTACTAAATACGATTTTCTCAATGTTTTCAATAATAGTATCCAGTGGGGGTATCAGTTTCCAGTGGGGTTGAGGGCCCTTTTTATCCATGAGGCCCTGGACTGTAACTTACAAAAGCCCTTCTATAGATCTGTCCCTGCTTGCAATATAGTCTTAGCATTTTAACAAACATGCCCAGTCTACCAATTTAATACCTAAGCCCCAAAGAACCTTGTTGTTGTGACATTTTCCATCAACTGATAAGTATTTTTTTAGACAAGCAAAATTATTTACAGTAATAAGGTCCTATAGTGTCCTCGGAATGAAATCGGATGGCTGTATGTTTATTAAAATAAAAGTTTTCTAATCCATAGAAGAAATTTAATTTGCACTCACAATAGCTGGTACAATATTTGAAAAAGGAAGTAAAAAAGAAAGTAAAAAACAATGTTGCCAGCATACAAAAAATATAAAAATTATGTTCCTATGTACGTTATTGTACACTGTACAAAAAAAAACAGTAGGTACATAACATGCCAAGTACTTTAGCAACTTTTATAAAAAGCATCATAATTAGATCTCAAATATTTCACTGGTGAATGAGTGTGCTGCATAGATGCTGCCAATATATCCGCATAATTGTGAGCCATTTTAATGTATGCCAAACATTGTTTGTCTTTTAGAGCAGTACCAGGAGATGGCACACTTGTTACGGGGATCCTTCCAATATGTATATATCCATCTGAAAGTAAAATGTAACCTTTTTGTGATTTTAGATATTGAATTTGGCCTGAAAATATATTTGTAATACAGTTTCTTTGCAAAGACAAGTGAAAGTCAATATTCTTTGTTCAATTTAGGCATTATTGATGCTCCTGTGAATGTTGAAGAATCTACCACCGGTTCGGAAAAACCCTGTTGAGATGAATCCGGCAAGAAACTCAACAAGGTTTATAAAGGTAAGTACAAAAAACAACACCAAATGCTGCTCAAAATGGCTAAGGATGAAAGGAGAATATGAAGAGAGGCATTTGCCCAGCAATGGGTGTTCTCCAATTTAAATGATGATAATAATAATTATAATAAATGCAAAATAATAAACTAGATACTGTACTACCTGGAATCCATTAAGAAAAGTCCAATTTTCCTGAAGTTTTTTTTGTATTCATGACGGTAAAACTTAAAACTGTGTGTTTAATTTTTTTTTTGTCTTTTTGCCTCAATTTTAGTCAAATAACTGACAAGAGACCAAAATGATTTTTGAATTAATAAAAAATACTTGCATATCAATATTCAAACACCCAAATATAACTAAAGTATTCAAAAATGTAAACATATGTAACAATTTTTTGTAATTGAATTCAAAATGTTGCTGTTAAACTGGCAACTACCTCTAAAGACAAATGGGTGACCAAGATAAAAAAAGTACAATTTGTTACTGATATTGTATGTTACTAACACTTCATTGAATCTTAGGCAATAGGAGTAAGTTAAATAACATGTTTGTTTGTTCAGTTTAAAATTTGCCAATAATAAATACCTGGTAAAAAAAATAGGTACACTTTACACTCTAAGAAAAACTAAGTTTACCCATAAGAAATAATTTAAAAAAACTGCAGACAATTTTGAATGGCGCCAAAAGCCTGTGCCAATGACAACAAAAAGGTTTGTTATTGTCTATGTACTTACCCCCAACAGCATCGCTTATCCGAGGAAATCCAACAAATATAGAATACTAGCACTTCACTACATCACAGCGGCAAATTCACGAGCCTTTTTAGCATTTTACACACACAATAATATACGAAACACAAAATGTTATCACAATTTTGGACGCAATTTTTAGGTTATGTCAAACTTCACTTCAAATTATTTGTGATTTGAGTCACTATATTTCATTTATAACATGAACAACGGGGAATAAAAATAAATCTGTAACGAATGCATGTTTTAGTATACTTGACAAGGTAGAAATTACCGTTGATTTCTTATTTTTTGACATCCCGATGTTTACAACTAGTGTAAACGACCGTAACTATTCCGAACTGTCAAAACAACAATCATAATCGACCGATTTTAATAATATTGAATCGATGTATAAAGCAAGATAAGTACTTCAAAAAAGACAACGAACCAAGATTAGATCAAAATCTACCAAAAGTGAACAATTTGTGAGTTTACACAAAGCAAATGTAAAAATAAAAAAAATTAAATGATATTTTAAATAGGTACTAAAGCAGTTTACTTTTAACGCAGATACATTTATAGCATACCATTTTTTTATAGGTTTAGTTAGTATTTAGTTCAGTTTAGCTCAGTAAAGGACAGTAAAATGAGTAAAAAAGTTTTTTTGGTACATCAACTTCAAAAGCACCATGTATGGTTACGCATGCTATAAGCTCGTATGTTTCCTTAAAACATTTAGCGATTTTCTTTGTATCCTAACAAATACTACAAAATCATAATTTTACGTGTAAATAAATAAATAAATAAATATTAGGGGACAATCTTACACAAATCTACCTAGTCCCAAACTAAGAAAAGCTTGTACTATGTCTTGTCTTGTCTTGTCTTGTAAATGGTCTTGTTTATTTATTACCTTAACTAACGACAAACCCGCTAACTATCAATATTACAAATTTTTCAGTTTTTCAGAATTTCATTCAAATACATATGGAATAGAACTACTTGGTATTTTTGAATGAGACTCACTGGAATAGCGTAATTCATATCTATATCTATACTAATATTATAAAGCTGAAGAGTTTGTTTGTGTGTTTGTTTGAACGCGCTAATCTCAGGAACTACTGCTCCGGTTTGAAAAATTCTTTCAGTGTTAGTTAGCCCATTTATCGAGGAAGACTATAGGCTATATATTATCACGCTAACACCAATAGGAGCGGAGCGGAGCGGAAGAATGTTTAAAAATCGGGGGTTTTTGAAAAAAAACTTCTATAGGTGCTAATCTCAGGAACTACTGCTCCGATTTGAAAAATTCTTTCAATGTTAGATAGCGCATTTATCGAGGAAGGCTATAGGCTATATATTATCACGCTAACACTAGGAGCGGAGCGGAGCGGAAGAATGTTTAAAAATCGGGGGTTTTTGAAGTAAAACTTCTATATCTCGGGAACTACTGCTCCGATTTGGAAAATTCTTTCAGTGTTAGATAGCCCAGTTAGATAGGGCGGGTTGGGAGCGGTTGGGGGGGGGACGAGTAGGGAGCGGGTTGGTAGCGGGTTGGGAGCGGGTTGGGGGCGGGTTGAGAGCGAGTTGGGGGCGGGTTGGGAGTGGGTTGGGGGCGGGTTAGGAGCGGGTTGGGGGCGGGTTGAGAGCGGGTTGGGGGCGGGTTGGGGGCGAGTTGGGAGCGGGTTGGGGGCGGGTTGGGAGCTGGTTGGGGGCGGGTTGAGAGCGGGTTGGGGGTGGATTGGGAGCGGGTTGGTTTATTATGATGTTTCACTTCTTCCGGAAGAATCTAAGGAGAGCCATAATTGATGACAAAGCAAATTGGATAAAAAATAAGCTGCCCAAATTACTAATTCCACGCGGACGGAGTCGCGGGCAAAAGCTAGTTAATATAATAAAGCTGAAGAGTTTGTTTGTTTGAACGCGCTAATCTCAGGAACTACTGCTCCGATTTGAAAAATTCTTTCAGTGTTAGATAGCCCATTTATCGAGGAAGGCTATAGGCTATATATCATCACGCTAACACCAATAGGAGCGGAGGAATGTTTAAAAGTAAAATTTGTGAAGTAAAATTTTTGGGAGTACGGTGGTGAATGTGAACGAGGGTGTGCGAGGGGGATCGGTGGGAGTGGTGAGTGCGGGGGGAGGGGGTAATTGATGAAAAAGCAAATTGGATAAAAAAAAATAAGATTTAAAAGCGAAAAAGACTCAAACTGTCTTCAAAAAATTCCTATATCATGTGTATTGACATATATAATAAACTGCCGAACACATTTAAGGATAACCACCTAGAAACATTTATTAGTTTAACGAAACAATGGCTGTTGAAGAAATGTTATTAGTGTCAGAGATTTTCTTTGTGATAGTATTAACTTGTAAGTAATTTAAATTATTATGGTACTAAACTAATTTTATCGACATAATAATGATAAATAATAATGACATCGAATTTAAGATGATTGAGTATAATTTTCTATTTTTCATCTTACAATGATATGATTATGTGACTATTCTTATTTTAGATTTTTATTTTTTAACTGCGTGTACATCTGTAAAGGTAGGGTTAAGTGAAACTTACATTTATGCATATGTATCTGCAATCTATAACCTTAATTCATACGCAATAAATTTTCATTTCATTTCATTTCATTTCATTTCATTTCATTTCATTTCATTTCATTTCATTTCATTTCATTTCATTTCATTTCATTTCATTTCATTTCATTTCATTTCATTTCATTTCATTTCATTTCATTTCATTTCATTTCATTTCATTTCATTTCATTTCATTTCATTTCATTTCATTTCATTTCAAAAAGTTTATGGGTGCTCCGGTGGGACTTGAACCCACGTCTCCTGGGTATGCGCCCCAACGCATACAGCAGACGAGCAGACGTAACTGCTAATAAAATAAATAATATTTAAAAAAAATAAGTTGCCCAAATTACTCATTCCACGCGGACGGAGTCGCAGGCAAAAGCTAGTATCGTTATATAGGTAAATGGTTTATGCTCATAAAGTTTCAAGTCACATGACATGTCTATTAACATTTACCATAACGATACCTTTGGGTTCAATTGGCGTAAAAGCCAAAATACAACTTTTCAGGAGAGCGAAAAACCGATTTTTTAAATCGTTTTTTTTCGAATATCTTTTTAACTGTTAGCCGTATAAAAAAGTTATCTACATGAAATATGCTTAAAATTTCAGCATGAAAAAGAATAAACTATTAGCATTTACCAGCTACCTTCGGTTTAGAAAATAGTTTGGATTTACGCCCAAGAAATTTGCTTTTCATGGTAATTACGTCCATAAAAAATTGATGATTTAGAATCTTCATGTGACGTATCACAATTTAAAAAAACGTGGGTTAGTATTTCTTGCCGTAAAACACAGATATTCGAGAGTTGTAGGTAGTATTAACTACATAAATATTTTGTTTTTGTCTGTAATCTTTAATTATCTACAAAAGTACATGTTATTTTGTATCATAGTGAATGAAATAATACAAGTAGAAGTTGGAAAAAATATCTCTCTCATTATTTTTTGGTTCTAGCTCGAATTTAAAAACCGTTTCGAGTGCCTAGGACGAGATGTGGACGATCATAATGACGGGTTTGTGGAAACTGTCCATATGGGAGGGGCTAAGTACTCAAAGACCCGCCGTACAAGCAGAAACAAAAAGATCACAGACTCTACTCTAAGCTCATGGAAGAGTGACATGAGATGATCTTACATACATCAAGTGACGTTTCCCGATACTGGCAGCTCAACAGACAGATCACAAAGTCTCTGAGGCGCGATATACGCAAGTTCAATAATAGTAGTATTGAAGAGGCTCTAAAGTTTTTGCGAAGAATTTCTCTGCTGGAAAATGCGAATTACCAAACCTGAAGGCCGATAACAGTAGGATTGTGACCTTTAAATCGGAGCTATTGTTAGAAGTTGAGAAGTTTTATGGACAGTTATACACATCAACTAAGAAACCCGTCAAAGATCTAGCTAAAGACCTGAGAGCTAGACTAACCCGACCCGAATACCGAAGATATCCCGGACGTCAGCCTTTACGAGATTAGTATGGCTCTCAAATAGCTCAGAAACGGCAAAACGCTTGGCGATAACAAAATAACGACCAAACTTCTAAAGGTGGGTGGTAAACCAGTCCTCAAGGCCCTACAGAACCTGCTTAGTTCCGTCATCCGCGAAGAGAAAAAGCCGAAAGCATAGAACAGAAGCGATGCTGTTCTTCAAAAAGGGTTATAAAATTCTATTGAAGAATTATAGACCCATTTCACTTGGCGAATGGCTAATACATCTCTCACCTTCGATTTGCCGACGATATAGTGGTCATGACGAAGACCTTGGAGGACCTCAATGCGATGCTCTTTGACCTCGGAAGAGTCTCTGAAGAAGTTGGTTTTAGTTTAGAATTAGTTGGACAAGATAAAACTCATATTGAACACCCACGTTGTACCAACTTCCATTATACTCGGGGACCATTCGCTAGAAGTTGTTGACGACTATATCTACCTGAGACATACAGCGCAATTACACTTCGTTTTTTTTAGCATTAGAATGAAGGTAAGCGATCTTGACGTGTCTTTTTATCGAAATACACCTTTGAAAAATAGTTCACAGCTAATATGTAACAATTTGAAAGGAAATATACACTCATTTGGTTTCATAACTAATAGTTACTATTTTTAAAAGCGTTTTTCTTAAAAAGACTTGTCATGATTGTTTACCTTATTTCTAATGCTAAAAAAAACGTAGTATAGGTAGGTCCAACTTCGAGAAAGAGGTCAATCGACGAATCCAACTCGGCTGGGCAGCGCTAGGGAAGCTCCGCAATATCTTGTCATCCAATATACCGCACTGTCTCAAGTCAACAGTCTTTGACCAGTGTGTGTTACCTACCAGTGATTTATGGCACTGAGACGAGTTCGCCAACGATGGGCCTCATACGAAAGCTCAAAGTCACACAGAGGGCTATGGAGAGGCGTGTGCTCGGAGTTTCTCAGCGGGATCACATGAGAAATGATGAAATCCGTGCAAAAATTAAAGGCTCTGAAATAGCTTTAAGAATCGCCAGACTCAAGTGGCAGTGGGCAAGGCACATCACTCTTAGAACTGATGGCCAATGTGGCCAAAAGGTTCTCGAATGGCGTCCACGGACCAGCAGACACACTGTAGGTAGGCCTCCAAGATAGAGCTACGACCTGGTTAAGGTTTAGGGAACGCGTTGGATGCGGTTTGCGCAGGACCGATCTGTTTGGAGAACCTTAGGGGAGGCTTATGTTCAGCAGTGGTCATCTTTCGGCTTACATGATGATGATGATCAAAATAAAAATATTTCATTTTAATGTCGTGATTGATCTATAAATTAAAGTTGAGGCAAGGGACCAATTCAAAAATGTAGTTGATAAATGAACGTTCAAGTAAAAGGTATAGCGTTAAAGCCAATATGCAATGGTTAAGTATCGTTATACACTCGTAAAAGACGTAATTTTTTGATGTTTAGACGTAAAAACCACAGTATTTTATAGTTTATCGATAAAACATACGGCCGTAAATGCAAGATATATTTGTTTTACATAGCTGGTATGGACGTAAATACCATACTACTATCAAATAGACCGCGTAAGTTACAATACATATAAAAAAATAAACCTAGCAAATTGATAACGTATAACCATGGAAGATTATTTACAAATATACAAGTTCAAGTGAAAATGGTACTTAAGTCAAATATCATAAAGAATAACAAAAAAATATTCCTTATTTTGCTAATGTAAGTTTGTATCCACGCAAAAAAAATGTTTATTGATTTCGCTTTATCCTAAGGTATAAATTTCTCTGATCAAAATCACATTTTAGTTTTTACAGTACTTTAAATTTATGTGAAATATCATTCAAATCGGCTCGGAGGTGTAGGTAAACAAAGAAAAAACTCTTATGGCGTGGTATGAATGATAAGAAGTGCTTTCCGATATAATAACAATAACAAACGTGCCTCACGTAATGTAAGTAAAACACATGTCAGGAGTGTGTCTTGTTACGTATCAAATATGAGTAACAGAAAGAGATAAACATATTTGTAAATCAAAACTTAAAATAATTGTGTTGTGAACGCTCGGAAAACGGACTAAAGTAACCAAATCATTGACAATTTTTAAATTCTATGTACGAACTCTATTCATTCTGGTCTTTCATTATTGATGTAAAGGAAAGCAAATTGAATAATCACATTTTTACAGTACTTACTTTTATACATTTTAGAGATCTTCTTCATAATTCATTAGCGTAAAAGCCGTGATGCTAAAAAGATGGTTAATACATCAATCCACTCGACTAAAAGTGGACTTACGCCATGCCGACTATACGCAATAACGATACTATACTTACAAATACTATGGCGTATAAACCCTCGATAGTAGCACTGTCTTTAACGTCATTTAACAAAAAACAAAAAGGTAGTTACGACTAACCAAATTTAAAATAAAAAATTGTTTGACTGTTACATTACACGGTTCTCATTTCTGTTGATATTTTTTGTTAAAAAGCTAGGGCGTATAAACCCTAAATTTGCGAATTTCAATGAACCGTATATACAGATCGATAGAGCTCAAAATTCTGAGAAAAACTGTATATATAACTCATTTTGGCCAAAATGGCTTTTACGCCAATTGAATCCAAAGATATCGATAATTTAAGTCTTAATACTTCGAAAAAATTAATTTTGATTTGTACTGTGTTGTTTTTTTTCAAATTGCGTAGTTCCTATGTTTACATTTAAATATAGTCTAGCCCAAGTGTAATTTGGACATGCAGATTCTGGCACATTATGGGTACTAAAATCTAAAACAACAACTACACTTTATACACTATATTTGTGTTCTGCGTTCATTTATATTAAAATACTTACACCAGGTTTTCATATTTAGTAGTATTCCGATGTCACGTTCATGTTTTAATTTACATGTGAAATTTCTCAAAGAAAAAAAGTTGATTCTGAGAAAATTATACGGAAACAATTTTTTTTGTTATAGTTATGAAATAATTTGTACTGGCTTGATGTTTTTTACAATCTCCATCTTAGTCGAAGTGGTTGACATCACTAGTCGTGGAGTTGACGTTTCTCGACGCTTACACATAACCTAAAATTAGTTGCTTGTTTATCTTCTAATTTTAAAGGAATACAATATTTAAAAAGTAATTTGTAATTTATGAACATAATTTTGTGAGAAAGAAGTTCAAGAGTGAATTATTAATGTGTTTTCGGACGTTAGTTTAATTTCAAGGCACATTAAGTGCAGTCTGATGTTTCCAAGAAAAATATTACATTATCATGGTATTTTTGTGAAAAACGACAGGTTATAGCAGCCTGTATAATTATTTGCTGCCACATAATTGTTTACTTAGTTTTTTGTCGTGAAAAATGTGTAGTGTAGTGAAATTGAAGTGTTCTTGTTTGTTTACCTCCAACTTGTGTATGTTCTCTTTGGAAGGTTTGAAATTTTTTAAGGTAAGTTTTCAAAACCATCATACTGTATTTAAGTTGGTAACTTTTGTAGAGGTATATTAATAAGCAGACTTTATATCACTCAAGATTTGTAAGGAGATTACAGCTACCAGTCTACAATTTACTGAGTGACAATGGAGACCTGTTGCACCTAATACATCTCTGTACTATACAGAGGCTGTATTGTCTAACATGCAGGCAGACGCTTGACATGGCTTTTGCAATCTCTTTCTGTCACCGTCTCATAACGTTTGACAGAAAGAAATAGTGAATGTGATAACAAGTGTCAGCGCTTTAGACAATAAACATGCAGGTTGTCCCATTAGTCTAGGGTTGCCATCCGTCCAGGTTTCCCCAGATTTGTCATAGTTTAGAGAGCGTCCGGGCGGGGGTTCCATTTGTAGTCCAGGATTGAATTCATGAATTTGTGTCAGCCGCTAGTAGTAGTAAAGATTAAAATAAAACAAAAAACGATGACGTGTCCGGTTTCTGAGCTCCAAAATCCGGGGATCATACGCTTTTTGACCTGGTTGCCGAATTTTAGAGATGGCAACCCTACATTAGTCGCATACCAAATTTGAGAGGGAGGTAGGAGGGCAGGTCACCTTACAGATATAGAGAAATGACTTCAGTTTAAGTGACACCAGCTTCAAGATATTTGGATTTTTCTTTATTTTAAATGTTGTACACCTACGGGAACTTTTTAAGTTATGGTATTCAGAATTAGTTACTTTTTAAATTTGTTTTAATTTTATAACATTCTTGAGCAACTGCCAATGTCGAGGTTTATAAAGAAACTATTGGTTGGCTGTTGTTCGGTAACTTTGGTGTGGATGAGAACCTAAAATAGACAACACAAACATACATTTTGTTAATCCCCACAAATATAAAATTTTTTAATCTACCTATTTACATAATACATTTGTAAGGTGGCTGTGTGCTAGTGCAAGAAGGAAGTTTAAGTTAAGAGGGTTTATACCTGCTGAGCTGGCAACATTGCATTTTTGTTACTTTTTCTCAATTATTCCATAAAAATTGAATGAAAATTAAAAATTTTTTGTATACAAATTGTTCTAATATTTAAGTTAATGTGTCTACTGCAATAATAATTCGTAATAGACTTTTATTTTCTTTAAAAACAAACAAATTATTACCTAACGGTTTTTAAAGAAAATAAAAGTCTTATCACGAATTATTATTGCATTAGACACATTAACTTATATATTAGAACAATTTGTATACAAAACATTTTTAATTTTCATTCAATTTTTATGGAATAATCGAGAAAAACTAACAAAAATGCAACGTTGCCAGCTCAGCAGGTATAAACCCTCTTAACAGGGCGAGGAAATTTGGAAGGGAGGAGGTCATGTAAGGAAGTAATAATTTTGCGGCAATTAAAAACATGTGTTCCAGGGTGCTTTTGTCTATGCCACATTCACATATGGAATTGTTTCAGACCTGTATTTTGGCAAGAAAGACTGGAGAGCATACACAAAACTAAGTTGCTTAACTTCAAACTAAATCCTACATAATAAACCTTTTTGGATTAACAATTGGATTTATTTGAGATTGAAGATAAGGGACTTAATTGTACTTAGTTTATTTTTTTATTTTTATATCAATTAAAATTTTGTATGGTCTCCGTAACTTTGAAAAAAAAATACATTTCTGTTCAATCAGTCCAGTTCATGAGCTTAACCTTTTCGAAGCCATCAACTTGATATGAAGTCAGAACATACTGTGCCCCACACGCCACAACTTGACAACTTGATATCAAGTTCCTTAAGTTTGACGGGTTGTTTACATGCAATTTGTTGCTTGGCGTGGGTGGCACGCTGTTGTTTTTTTGACGTGGCTGCGAAGAGGTTAAAAACATGCCTGTTTAATAGACTACATATATTTAAAAATTGTAAATATTATATCATCAAAAAAGTAGTAGTCTAGCAGCCGGAAGACGCAGTGTAGGGAAGATGGAGCGGCGACCTGGTTAAGGTTGCGGGATCGCGTTGGATGCGGATGGCACGGGACCAATCTGTTTGGCGAGCCTTGGGGAAGCCTAGGTTCAGCAATGGACGTCTTTCGGCTGAAATAATGATGATGATGATGAGAGCTCTAGTTAAATTAGACATCAATGAAAAATTTATCAAAAAAATTAAAATCTGCTAATTGGACCCGTTTTTTAACCCCCGACACAAAAAGAGGGGTTTTATAAGTTTGACCGCTATGTGTGTGTGTGTGTGTGTGTGTGTGTGTGTGTGTCTGTCTGTCTGTCTATCTGTGGCTTCATAGCCCTTAAACGGGTGAACGGATTTAGATGTGGTTTTTTTTTTAGTAGAAAGCAGGTTTCTTGGCGAAGGTTCTTAGATATGTTTCATCAAAATCCATTCAGCGGTTTTTAAAGTTATCAGCTCTTTTGTTAGCTGCGGAAGGGATCTTAGATGTATATGGGCATTGACATAATGTTCAAACATATGAGTGACATAATTGCATTGGGGGTTTTTAAAATTTTTAATTTATTGTTATCTTATCACCAGAATGTTGAAGGAGGGTTACATTAAATACTAGCTGTTGCCTCTGACTTTGTAAGTGAAGAATTCATTTATTGCGTACCCATGGAAAGTTTGCAATTTTCCAGGATAAAAATTATGTTGTGTCCTTCTCAGGGTCTCACACTATATCCATACTAATTTTAATCTAAATTTTTTTTTTGAATGAGTCGCCAGAGGGGCCAAAGACGCGAAGTCTTTGCTATTTTTTACTTTAGGCTAGGAAGAGTGACTTGTGCTCGGGAAAAATCCCTTCGGACGAACTGAGAATGGAGGGCCCAGACAGTGTCCGACTTGCACGGACTAAAAAACCCGGTCACAAGTCCCCTTCTCTATTGATTATTAATACAAAAAACGTGTGCTTTATATTTTGAGGAGGGGAGGGGTAGGGAGGGGACTTATTCATCTAAATTGGTCCAGTGATTGCACAAAGAGGTAATAGACATCAATCACATTCATGGATATTTACTGCACACCAAAGCTACTAAACAACGGCCAACCAATAGTGTCTTTTCAACCGACTTAAAAAAAAGAGGTGGTTCTCAATTCTTTTTTGTTTTTTGTTATGCGATTACTCCCCCAATAGTGAACCGATTCTCAAAATCCTTTTTTTCTTTGAAAGAGTATACTCCTGAGGTGGTCCCATTGGCATCAAGTCAAGATCAGATGATGAAATAGGAAAATTGAGGGCAACCTTCAAATTTTTTCTACCTCAACATTTGCAGGATTATAAATAGTAAATAAATAATAAATAAATAAATATCATGGGACCAATTCACAGCAATTGACCTAGTCCCAAAGTAAGCTTAGCAAAGCTTGTGTTATGGGTACTAAGCAATGAATAAACATACTTATATAGATAGATACATACTTAAATACATATTAAACACCCAAGACCCGAAAACAAACATTCGTATTTTTCATACAAATATCTGCCCCGACACGGGAATCGAACCCGGGACCTCAAGCTTCGTAGTCAGGTTCTCTAACCACTAGGCCATCTGGTCGTCTAAATAGTATTGATGTAGCTATATTTTTAAAAAAAATAATTGAATTGAATAGTATGGATGAAAGTTTGCATGTGTGGTTCCAAATGTGGCTATAAAAATATTTTTCTTCTTCCACAGGTAAGTGCTATATTTGTTTTGGAGACCCATCAGTTAAATTAAATGGTGAGTTATAGTTATAGTTTTTAATTTTGTTTAGCAAAAGCTGACTTTATGAACATTTTTTTTAATGACAGTTATTTATTATCGAAATAGTTGTTTAATGTAATCTTTTAGTTCTACAAAGGGGGTCAGAACAGTGTTGCAATTCAACAAAAAAAATTGTTTTTTTCATTTTTATACCACAGAACGCACTTGTAATGTTCAAACTTCCAAAATAGGATTGTGAGAATATTAATTATAATTAGTATTTAATTATTGCTTCACTATAATATGTTTAAATAGAAATGGTGCTTTGTTTTCAATTTTAACTCTTACTCTTAGACATTATAATCTGTAACTAAAATACTTATGATTGGCTGTGGTTCAAAATACTCATAATAAAATGGAAAAATGGTTACTGTTACATTATGTTCATACAACAATTAACAATTTTTGAACTATGGATTTTCTATATGAGTTTACTCAATGATAAAACAGTTTCGTCATATTTTTAATATATTGTGTTGGTCACATAGTCCAGATACTTGCCTAAAGTACATGAATGTTTATTTTCTTCCTCTTTGTCAAAAAAAAAACCTTACCTTTCTGCCAAGTTTGCAAATAAATTATTCCTCTATGTTTCGTGTTTGAATACTTTGAATATGTTAACCTTGATAATTTATTGTTATTGTTTAAGAGGTAGTAGATATTTATTATAATGTATACATATGTACATTAACATTATTATAAATACTGTAGGATTTGCCATATACTTTCATATCACGTGATCTTATTATTGTTCGCTCACAAAACTAAAACAAAACTTTTAGTTTGAGCGAAGGACACATAGTCGCAAATCGTGTTCAATGTGACAAAGTCGCATACGACTTAAGTTTTTTTTTTTATACGACGAGAGAAGAGTTAAAAAGCTTGGGCATTACGGATTGCAAATGTAGTAGCCCAAAAATAAGTAGCTATACTTAGCGTAGTATTCATTCACCGTGAAGCATGTGGTTTGGCCCCTTTATAGGCCCACACAATTCTGCCTTATATACGACAGTAAATCTAAAAGATTCCTTACCTTGCGGGAATCTTTCAGACGTACTGCGAACCGTATATTAAGGCCTATTTCATAGAAGAATTTACGTTTCATTAGGATTGACTGTACTCATTCTTACAGCAAGCTACGTAAGATCCGTGCGGGGAGCAACTCTTCTTCTCTTCAACAAATTTATCTACCGACTGCAGTGCAAAGCCACGAAGGACGGACACAAGACCTGGTACTGCGTTATGTACGGAAAAATCCAATGCCCCTCGATCCTTACTACCGACGTTAAAGAGCACATCATCCAAATACGCGGCACGCACAACCACTCCAGACCTGAACTCAAGCACACTGCTGCGGGATTGGAATATAAACATTTTAAGAAGGATCCCCACAAGAAAGCTAGTAAGAACTTACCTGCTGAAGATTGTGATGTGGTGGAAATTTTACCTTAGTGACGCGTGATTTATTTGAGGTACACGATGAGACCCTCTATGCACTGGCTGAGAGGCGTAATATAAGTAAAATAAAATAAATAAAAATGGCCTTTATTCAGTGATATAGTGTTGTTTTATAAAATTAGTTGACACCAGCATCCTTCACATCAGGTTGTCCATCCTGGATATACGCCTCCTCCAGTTCTTGCCATTTTTTTATGTCCCTTGCAGTTATTCAGAATCCTTTGGGTAGGTCATCCTCCCACCTCTTGCATTGCCTCACTCGAGTTCTTTTGCCATCCCTGGGGTACCAAAGCGTGACATCCTTAGTCCATTTGTCCCTCGCTGACATTATCACATGGCCAGTCCATCTCCATTTCAGTCTTCTTATCTTACGAGAAGCATCTGTCACCTTTGTAACCTTTCAGACTTTTGTCAGTCTCCATTTGTCGCGGGGTCTTATATGCAACATGATCCTCTCCAGTCCCTGTTGACATACTTTTATCTTATGGCTTGGTTTCTTTGTTAGAGCCCAGTTTGTGCACCCATATGTGAGAACAGGTAGAATGCACAAGTTGTAAACTTTGCTCTTTTGTGCTATAGGAATGTGTTCATTTTTTATTATGCTTTTGAGTGACCATCTATATATATAAAAATGAATCCCTATTTCCCTTGGTCACGGCATCACGCATGAACGGCTGGACCGATTTCACTAATTCTTTTTTTGTTGTGTTCGTCATTGTCAGGAGAAGGTTCTTATGAAAGAAAAAATTAAGAAAATTGCGCGGAAAATTAGAAAATATAAGAAAAATTACCGTCCATAATAACTTTTCTAATGTAACCTTATGGCGTTTGACATAACTGCCATGCCAGTCGTTTGACAGTTGGCGTGATTAACAGAATACGATCGTTTAAATTAAATGTACGGGTCGAAATTTTATTCATAAAACTAGCGACGCGCCCCGACTTCGTGTGGGTGTAGTTTGAGGAAAAAGAGGTAAATATGTAATTTGCCTTGTTTGCTAGCCAAGAGCTAAACTTATCCATTCTTTCCAGTTCGAAAAAGTTGTAAAATCGGGTCTGCCAATTTTGCAAACTCGCGAAAATATATTAGCTAAGATCTACTAGAGGCCTATGTTCAGCAGTGGACGTCTTTCGGCTGAAATAATGATGATGACGTTATAATATACTAAGTCAAAGATTCGGTGACTCAAGCTCCATAGGAATTTAGTTTGATGTTTAAGAAGTGGATCTTTGCATATTTTATCGTAAAATCGTTTTCACACTATCCGATCCGATATGGGCGATAGACGCCGATTGGATGTGGGCGCGTATCATTTTCATCATCATCAGCCGAAAGCAGGGCCTCGTGAACTCGTGAACCTTTCTGCCCCTTCAGTTATGCGTTCTTTGAGCGATGCCTGCCCATCGCCATTACAAAAGTGTAAAATGTATTCGCATTTATCCGATGGGACAGCAAGAAAAGAACATACCTAATTCAAGAATACTTACATTTTACTTGCCCTCTTATCGGATCTACTTTTTAACCTTTTCAACGCCAAACCTCAACCAAATGTAAAGCTAATTTGAACCTTATGTCATTGCGTGAGTATCACTTTGACGTTGTGACGCATATATCCGTCGTTGGCGTTGAAAAGGTTTATAATTGATAACGCTCTAACAGGCATATCTAGTTCTTTTGTTTTTTAGTTAGAGACTTATGACTCAAAGACTTAGATTAAGTATAGGTTATTGGCAAAATTATGTGATAATGATAATGATTGTAAGTGTTGAGTGCTCTAATTGATTTAGAGTTTCGTTTGGTGATATCCAGACGAAAATATAAAGATATAAATGTTGAATTTTATGTTTTTTTTTTTGGCAAAATTAATAATGATCCGAAACGATTTATTTGAGTTTTAAATTATCTTAATAATTTGAATTTGTCAATTTTTTTTGGTAGATGCCTAAATTCGTAGTCGAGCGGGACTTTGTTTCGAATGTTCGGTTCCCATAAAATATATCTTGATTTAAGTACTTTGTCACATTATTCATATGATTAAATAAACGTTCCTAAGTATCACCGCATTATTTTTTGTAAATGCAATATTCATACCTAATTCATGGTATAATGGTAACAATACCTGTACCTAAAAAAAGGCAAATTCGTTAAATGGTGATTTTTAATAGTGAACAACAATAAATAAAGTAAATATTATTATACTCAAACACATTTATTTTCGATGTATAATTAAGTAATTTATACCCTTTAATTTTTAAATGCACGGCGAATGCCACGAAGCCTGCGCAGGATTACAATTGGATCTGTAAATTTGACTCTAAGTGGCCACAAACCTTTCTTCAGAATCCGAGTGGAAAACATGAGAGGTCCGCGCTGTCTTGCCAACCATCACATTATTATTATTATTATTATTATGAATCTGAAGCTGAAAACTAATTGATGGATTAACAACTTAAAAGATATACAAACAAGAGATATGTATACCTAATATCAAACCATACTAATAACGTTAAGATAAACAAGGATAGGTAACATTTTACGATTAAAAAGCTGAAACTGCCGCGACAATTTGAGAAAAACAACAGCTTAGCTAGTCAAGAAAGAAATAAAACGAGGCAATTTCTTGGTTTTTTTTTTATATATAAGAGGGGGCAAACGAGCAGACGTGTCACCTGATGGAGAGCGCTCACCGTCGCCCATGGACACCCGCAACACGAGGGTAATATAGTAGTTATTTCCCATAATAGTTATTTCCGACAGGTTGAAGTTGGGTGGTATATTAAAACATTTTTAACGCATTTTTCTACGTTCTCCCATAATATGACAAGTTTTATTTACAGAGGCTCACATTCTACAGACGTGGGGAGGAAAAGGCATGCTGATTTTCCGTGGCTACAAATACTCCTGGAGAAATTCTAAAAAATGCGGCGGCGCGTATTGGACATGCTCCAGTCACCAAAAAAAAGGTTGCAAAGCTAACGTGTCTACTGAGGAAGCGGAGAAGGCCGTCATTGTTACTAAATTTAATTGTAACCATACCCATTCGCCTCCTATTCTTCCGAAGTTTATTAAGATAGAAGACGGGGAAAAGGAATAAATTGATTTTATGAAATATTTATGTAGGATTATCGGTGTTACAGGGCAATAATCTACGGTCAGGATAAATATACTGATTTTAGGCTGAAATTTGAACCACGTTACGAAAATATTCTGCCTCGTTCATTTATTATTTTACTGTGAGTGCATTCGGAACTCATTTTATTCGAGATTCACAGCGCGTGGCATCGTTTTCATTTTTAGCCCATAGGTTTAGAGAAATTGTTTTAAATAAATTATTATTAAAATAATATCTTAACTGTTGAACAATGTGTAGAGGATGTTGAAGGTTTTTGCATCATTGGTCTGTTAAACTTATTTAGAAGATAGGACATATTGAATATTTTTTACATATTATGGTAACCGAACATTTATTATGTTATTGTCTTTATATGTATTCCCATAATTTGATATAAGTTTCAAATGGGACTCAGAGGTTAATAAATATGATGATGTTTTGTTTTAGTTTATATCCAAAAACCTTAATTACCTTTAGGGTGTCTAAAATACTATGAAACGGAAAATACTACATTAAAGCTACTTTGCTTTATTAATTTGTTACAGCAATACATTTTATTACTTCGAAAAAAGGTAAGAAGCTGCTAGTTTTCGAGCAATACACTTTCGCCAAAAACAGCTCGAGCAAACACAGAGTTTCATGGACATGCTCGTCTCGTTGCTCAAAAAAATGCCCAGCTCACGTCTCATTGGGCAAGAATGGTGACTTCGTTGTACTCAATGACAATCACAGCCATCCTCCACCAACTTTCTACGTCAACGATGTCGGGGAGTACATAAGAGTGCCCGAGCAACGTTTAATGTTAGGTTGAAAATAAAGAATCAGATGATGCAAAAAATTAATTAAGCAATACAATAATACATTAATCTCGAAACTTTGAATTGTGATAAGATTTTTGTCGACGCGTTGTGTAATTGTGTTCAAGAGAAAAATGTTGATGATGATTAGCACAATCGCTAACTATTTATGATTCTGATGTCATATTGAGCTTTTAATTTTTTTTAATAAAGATCGATTTAGATGTAGCAAATATAAACGAATCAGGGCTTGCGGAGGTCCATTTCTATGAGCAAAAACCAGTTAACTGGGATTAGTTAAAAGTAGCAAGGTGATTGGTTTTAGCTCAAGAAGCAATTTTGTCAATAGAGAGGTATCCATGACCGACGCAATAGTGGTATCACATCGGCAAATCTCATTTGATACAAAATAGTTCCACTCTGAGTTCCACTCTGATTACATTGTCACTGTGCTCGTCCGTTTCACGGTACTGATAACAGTTTGATAAGCTTAATTAATTAACTTGCTTTTCATGCATGTGTAATACGTATGACTCACATCACTACTGTCGTTTGTTTGCAGGCCATCTCGTCAGATCATCTCGCGGAGAGCCAATGTTGTTATACAATAACTACACTTATAATAAAAGTTACTACAGCAAAAGGGATACTCACATCAAATGGTACTGCTCTTCTAGGAATTCAAGGCGATGCAAAGCCAATTGTGTCACTGATTATAACAATAAAATTATCCACGTAATCGGCACTCACACCCACGATACGAAGATGATGAAAGTACCTGATTGGGACATTTTGCTACCCCCTAAGCATTTGTAAATCTTATAATTCGCACACCTAGATCAAAAGAGAGTCATCTCAAAATAATATAGGTACCATTTTAATTTAGACCTTTCAGAAATTGACTGAAGTCTAAATTAAAATGTTACATTATTTTGAGACGATGCTCTTTTGATCTAGGTGTGATATATTTGCTATTGTGATTCAAGATCTATTCGAGATGAAAAATAGACTTGTTAGACTTGATGTTTGATCTGATATTAGGTGTATTTATTGCAGGTTATCTGTGTTTTTTTCTATTTCGTAATTGTAACATTCGTTATTTTATATTTTTGATTCGACTGATCAATGAATATGTCCCAAACTATGATTTGTGTTAGTTTATTACTCTTGCGTAAATGTATAATAACTATCGGTAGTTAATCGAAAATATTATTTGTAAAGTAATACATTTACGAATAGTTCCTAGTCATTTATCTAAATAATATTAGGCTAAGGTAGTTTTACATAACGTTATCGTTACCTATAGGTTTCTGTAGGCTTCACAACAGTTTCGAGAAAATTTTATTTTATATATTTGTATTTTGATAATGTTAGAATTTGTAATTTTTATTATATACGTTTACTTTTTGGGGCGAGTCTATATTTGTATCATTTTAGCGTATCGTACTCGTATCACCGCCCCGCAGCACCGACGAGTGCCTGTCATGATCGTTAGTTTGGACGCTTAAATCAGATGCGGCGTGTTGCATGATTGCGTATTTTTTCGGACCCAAACTAACGATTGTCCCTTTGAACGCCCCATTTCGAGTACAAACGTGTCACCAACACGCCGAGTGTAGACGAAAAGTAACACAAATTTCAATCGTAATGTCGCGTATCAAAGTTTCTTTGACAATAGTCGTCATGACCACTACAAGCGTCGGTGGCGTGGTAGGCACGGCAGTACTCGACCTCTTTAGGCGTTCTTGGCGTTCAAAGGGTTAAGATACTTCTCGTCGGTGCTGCGGCGACGGAGATACGATACAAAATGTGGATCCACCTTTATAAATCTAAAAACTAAACGAACACTTGAAACATGGACTTATTTAGATGATATGGTATTTTATAGACCAAAATATTATATTGCAGTTTTCTTTTTTTTAACACGCTTCTATTAGATTCATTTATAACTTGATAAGTATGTATAGTCGACCAAGAAACTCCTTTACCACCCTAAAGTTCAATGTCAGTTGTATGACTTAAGATATCAAAGGCTATTTTCACTCACAAGTCAATGTGACAATCAGCCTTATTGTTTTTATTCTGATGTAGAAACTGTCACAAAAAATGGTAAAGCACTTATTTGGTTGACTATACATAACAATGTAATCGAATCGAATTTGACCAACTTCTACCAGTCGTATATAATTGAAATTTGGCAGGTACAAATAACTTATTTAAATTAAAAGCTCCCTCTTGCCAATAAAATAATTTCTATTTCTATTCGGCCTTCGTTCAGGCTTTTGGACTTCTTGATACGACTAGACTAGATATTTGCAATATATTGTATATAATATATATGTTACAATATATAAGTATTGTAGCTAATAAAAACATTTTGAATTCAATTTTCTTTTTAACTTCTCCATTAAACCCAAAAGGTACGCAAAATTAGTATCCACAAAAGAAATAGATATTTTATAGTTTCCTTTGTAAATGCGGCAAACTAAGCTTCTGTTTGATCGATTTTCCGACCTCAAAGCAGAGCCATTTACTGGCCGGTAAAGCAAACTTTTGCTTATGGCTTATACATAATTATTGAATAATTTAACACTCCAAACCTCATCCATGCCATATCTTATCAATCCTTAACCAACTCAGCTCACTGAGCTGCAAGCCATATCTGTCCCGATCCGAAGGTTTCATTTATTGGCTTGTAATGTTGGTACCATTACTACGAACGGTATACTAGCGTAGCTGTAGTTTTGTAACATAGTGAATATGCAGAAAATTTGGCGTTTCCAGTCTATTTCCACCATCGTCTGGAAGAAATTCCACGCCGTCGTGATAATAAACTGGTGAGGAGACGATGTTCAAGCTGCTACCATAAACTCAAGATGCAGGGTCGGCCGCCTAAGGCTGCCAGAAAAGTGCGTACGCAGTGTAAGCGATGTGCCAAGGCCTTATGCTTGACCTGTTTCAATGAAATACATCCATGAAATGCCTATATTGTTATGTTAATAAATTTATTAACTATTGTTTTATTTAATTGTCACTTATTGGGAAAGTATTTACACCTATTGGTGTAACTCTACACGTCGTGAGCGAAATTCTATCAAAAGCGCAAGCCTTTGGTACACCTATGAGTGAGATAGTATTTCGCTCGTAGGCATCTTGTCTAAAGGCACTGGTTAGGACACTTCGGAAAGAGTGATATTCTTAAATTTTCTACCGTTTTCAATGGGACCACAAAGTAGAATCCTTCACAGTATGTAAAGCACATAATATTGGTTACGATTTCACTACCTTTTTGAAGTATATTCCAACCTTAATCAATTTGAAAAGCTTCAAGTCATGTCACCTAACCCGATGCTGAGACTTTATTTTTATTGGGTTGTAATGTTGATGCAAGCACTTCGAGCGGTATACCAAAGTATGTGTGAATACCTTTTGACATTTGCAGTCCATTCCCGCCATCATCTCGAAGAAATACCACGCCGTCTTGACAATAAACTGTCGAGGAGACGATGCGCTAGCTGCTATCATAAACGCAAGATGCAGGGTCTGTCGCCTAAGAACGCCAAACAAGTGCATACGCACTGCAAGCGATGCGCCAAGGCGTTATGTTTGACTTGTTTCAATGAAACACATCCATGAAACTATAATTTTATGTCAATAAATTTATAAACTGTTGTTTTATTTCATTGTCACTCCTTATAGTAAAGTACTTAAGCGGGTACCTACCGTGTTTTTGGCGCATTTATTGCATTCATTTAAACTCGTGCTGTATCATTACTAGCAATGCTATAGTCCTGAAATTCATATGTAAGACTAGCTTTTGCCCGCGACTCCGTCCGCGTAGAATTAGTAATTTGGGCAACTTATTTTTTTATCCAATTTGCTTTTTCATCAATTACGGCTCTCCTTAGTTCCTCGATATAAAACTTTGTTTACTTCAAAAACCCCCGATTTTGAAACATTCTTCCGCTCCGCTCCGCTGCTATTGGTTTTAGCGTGATGATTATATAGCCTATAGCCTTCCTCGATAAATGTGCTAAATAACACTGAAAGAATTTTTCAGATCTGAGCAGTAGTTCCTGAGATTAGCGTGATCAAACAAAAAAACCTGTTCGATAAATTCTTAAAATAGACTTATCATTCTTATTTGTGAACCGATTCAAATGAAACAAACACTAAATGTTAATCCAAGAAAATACCAACATATCAGTGAAAACCGCATCCGTCTAGGTTAAGCCGTTTCTGAGATTAGCGCGCACAAACGCACAGACAAACAGACAATAATTCTAAAAATCATTATTTTGGGTTCTATTGCGCTAATAAATAGCCCTAGTGACAGTTTTTCTCAAATATCTTCAATGTACAGACACCGACTTGTTACAGATTTATTATATATATAGATATAGATATTTGAGGATTCACTCTAGCGACCAGTCTTTTTCGAAACACGATTACTTGTAGTTCGCTCAATAGAAAAAAAATCCAAAGTCGTCTCTAAAATATAAATTAAACTCGTGGTACGACGCTAATACTGCACGGAAGGTCATAACTTTTTGAATGTTAATAAAACAAGATGTTTTGTAGGGCGTAGTCTGGCTACATTTTTAAAATATGTATTTGTTTTAGTAATATGATGAAAATACTCAAAAACATGCGCAGTTCAACCAACCTATCTTGAGCCATCGTGTCTCCCCCAAGCGGCCCCACGCCCAAAATCGATTAGCGCGAAAAACGCGGTACCCCCTTAAGCCTGTAAAGCTGCGTACGGACTGCGCGCACCCGGGTACGCGTACCCGGGCTTGCGTGTCCTGGAACGCCATGTCCGTACGCCATGTACGCGTACACTGTACACGTACACGTATATGTACACTGTACGCGTACATGGCGTTCCAGGACACGCAAGCCCGGGTACGCTTACCCGAGTGCGTGCAGTCCGTACGCAGCTTTAGCGTTTGTACGCCACTCGTCGCGAGCGAAATCTTGTCTACGTACAAAGGTCTGAATTCTTCGACATGGGTATGGTTCTTTGTGGATTTATTCTTGTTTAAAATATATGCTCACACAGTCAACCGTTTATAAACATATAGACGCAGGTATGAGGCCGTATTGTGTAACCGAGCCGAATCACAATCACATTTACCACTTCTTTCTGTCAAGGATATAGGATGAGGATAGAAAATATGGTGATTGAGATCGCGAGCGTTTGCTTTGCACGTTACCAGTTGCATAAAGCGCGCGTCTACGTAGATTGGTGTTTATGAACGGTTGAATGTTAGATTGAAAACTTACAAGAACTTAAGTATCCAACTTTAAGATGCAATCGAACTCTAAAATAACATTCCTTTTCTTTTAGGCCCAGTCTTGATAAAAGGTGCCAAGAAAGGCGTTTATAAACTTCTATACAAGAGGCACCTTTACACAAGAAGCAGCAAGTCCAAGAAGGGAGTAGTATGGAAGTGCTCAGCGAGCAAAACTGAAGAATGCAATGCTAAGATCACCACTGACGACAATTTAAACGTAGTCGTTAGAAAAGGGGAACACACCCACAAAAAACCTGACATAGAGTCTAACCCTAAACATGTTTATTTTACGACACTGTAAGCTGTTGGAGCGTTTTTACAAGCTTTTATTTAGCTCACCCCGTTTGTTTTATTTTTGGGTCAAATCTTAGAAGTCGAATTTGACCCCCTTCCAGTGGTTGGATTCACCTGAAATTTGGCATACTTATGTAGGTTGGATGACAATGCAAGTACCGTCAACAAAAAGTACAGTCAGCTAAAAAGCTTGCTTTAAAAATGAAATTTTTAACAAAACTTATTATATTTGAGAGATAGTTTGACCTAGACTCTACTCTAGATTCTAGAGTATTTTGGAAGCGTAGGTATTTTTTCTCAGTAAGTACCCGCAAATGTGTTTATTTACCCATTGGTAAAATTCTTTAGTAGTAGAATAAGTACAGTCATGCATGACTTTGGTAGGAAAAAAAAAATAAAAAAAAAAAAATAAAAAAAATATGATAACTAACCAAAACAATTTTCTTTTAGCAGAATATGTAGATTGTTCCATTGTATCGATGGTTTTGATGTAATCATGCAATTTTAAGGTCACTTTTCATTTAGTTATATTTACAAACATCAATTCATTCTATCAATAATTTACCTACAAACATTATGTGTGTATGTGTATAAGTAAGTTTGACGTAAGAGAAATTTTAAATAACAATAAATTAATAATAAAGTAGTATTAAGTAATAATAAAGTTTTAATCATAAACAGCTTTTTGACAAACTTTTAATTTTCAAATACAAAACTAAATTCAGGTTAAATCATCTTAAGTATTTTAAGTATCAGCTAAAACAGATTTACATCCTTCTTCCACGTATGGGCTCGCCTTTACCTGTCTGAGATTCTTCAAAGACAAAACAAACAGATAGTAGATGTTTCCGGTGATACCATCACGTATTCATTATTGCAATTACGTACCTAATCCAATATGGTATCTCGTTTAATTTTTGTAACAAACTAGGCAGCTCACAGACAACAGTGTAAATTTAACAAATCGCTTTCTTTATCGTTATTCTGGACAATCGGGCTTTATATGGGCTATAAGGTGAAGCCGTGGTGGCCTAGTGGTTTGACCTACGGTCTCTCAAGCAGAGGGTCGTGGGTTCGAGTCCGGGCTCGCACCTCTGAGTTTTTCGGAATTTATGTGCGAAATTACATTTGTAATTTACCATGAGCTTTACGGTGAAGGAAAACATCGCGAAGAAACCTGCATACACCTGAGAAGAAATTCAATGGTGTATGTGAAGTTCCCAATCCGCACTGGGCCCGCGTGGGAACTGTGGCCCAAGCCCTCTCATTCTGAGAGGAGGCCTGTGCGGCACAGGCTATACGTATATGGGCTGGGATGATGATGGGCTATAAAAACCGAATAAGCGTGCCATCACGGTCAGTCACAGTTTTAGTTGTTAAACATTAGAATAAAACCTCTCAACTTACGGAGCGGATCGTATAAGTTGTATTACATTTCTTTTGAATAGGTCGTTTGTACTAAGTATAAGTATAGCTATATAGTGTTATACATAGTCTTCTAAGTACCTCATTCTACCTCGAATGTTTGAATGGATGTGGTTATGATATTATGATAAAGTTTCTATAATAACTGTGTGTGTGCAAGTCTTGAATTTGACGTTCTAGTAGTAGTATAAAGGTATCGCCGGATATACACCATGTTTTTTTTTTCGTTAACTTTAGAGGAAGATTATTCAGGTCAAATAGAGTTAATTTCTTGAAGAAACTAGTGTCTTAATTCTTACTATTCTACTATTATTCTACTACTATTCGCTACAAGGAGATTATTGAAGCGAGTTCGTTCGACATTACATACACTTTTTCTTTCGAACTTAGTCTTAATTTATACTAACTGTTGTGTAACTCTAAGGAACCTTTTGCACTGTAATCTTCTCTAATATATAAAAATCTCGTGTCGCGGTGTTTGTTATCGAACTCCTCTGAAACGGCTTGACCGAATTTTATGAAACTTTTTTCTCTATGTTTGGTAAGTCTGAGAATAGGTCGTAGGCTATTTTTTATACCTACCCGTATTCTTCGCAGACGGAGTCGCGGGCAACAGCTAGTATTATATAATATTTACGCCGCGTTACCTTCTCAGTCTACTAACAAATATAGATCTAGCATTTCTTACGTTGGGCGTTTGTGTGATAGGATTTATGGTATTTTAAAATCAAACAATATTAATGTTGCCTTTAAGACTAACACTCTCTGTACTCTAGGCTATGCGCTATGTAACCACAAAGACCTGGTAGATAAAGGAACTAGATCGGGAGTATACAATACTTGTAATTACTGCAACAGGATGTGACGTAGGGCAGACAGGTCGTAGTTTTAAAACTAGATTTAAAGAGCATGTTTCGGCATATATGAATGAGCATCCAGACAGGTCTAATTTTGCAAAACATTTGTTGGAATCAAATTATTCATTATTAGATTCGGATTCTTATAAAAGGTTACATTATTGCGGCAAGGGGTTGCGTCTGGATGCTCTGGAATGCATGGAAATAATTAGGTACAATACACAATGCTATGGAGTCTATTATCAATGAACAGGTAAATTTAGTATCTTCTCCCTTACTGCGGCTGGGGTCTAATTTGAGCAATGACAGTTAGTATTATTAAATATGCCTTATCATTAAAAACAAAACTTCAAGGTAGTTTTATATGACAATAAATGTTCATTAATTTTTGTGGGGTAGTTACAGTGACAAATTAAAACATTTGTTTTTGTTTGTTAGTCTAACATTTGGCAGCATAGCGTACGGTAGTGGTACCTACTCTGAAGATGAGTTCTGTTTGGGTTCGAAACGCGTCAGTGTAGTTTGTAACGCGATTCAATAAATTACTGTAATATTGAAATATTATGTATGGAAAACAAAACAATTATTTTTATTTAAAAAAAAAACATACCAGGTAGATTCTGTTAATGTACCGAGCAACGAGTCGAATTCAACGGAAGTAAAAAAAAAACACGGTGTATACCTCAGTGCGAATAAGTAGGTAGGTATTTAGTCTAATAAAAACGATTTGAATTTTAATAAGTCTCATTGACCTATATTGCTCTTAACCGTAACTGGATGAGTAGTATTATTACACGAATATTAAATTAATAATAATAAATTTCTGTATACCTACACCACATATTGAGTGTAACAATTTTATGGAATGTTCAATCTAATTTCTTATAGATATTATGTCATTAAATGTAATAAGTGAAATGGTGTTTTTCTCCGAAACCTGGCATCGAAGGAGAATAGGAGATCATCGATATAAGGTACATTACATTTTTCACCATCTTTGACATATACATAGGTCATATATTAACCTCAATGTGACATTTAATGTAATTTGTTTGCAGGTTACCAGCCGAGACTCGTAATGTCCTACAGAGGGCAACCATTGCTTTTATATCGTCACTATACGTATTCGAGGCACCATATGACACTAGATAAAATATGTTGGTACTGTTCATCGACCAAGGCACAAGGCTGCAAAGCGAGGCTTTACACTGATTTTTTTAACGCTTATCTGTATTCGAGGTATGATCATACACATCCCCCACCGAGCTAAGACGGTAATAAACTTACTAATGCAAGAAAAATGTCGCCTGACGTAAAATTACGTTTTAGAATACATTACACATACAGTAGACTACCTAATAGATGTTAATTAACAACGTAATCTAATATATAAAAATCTCGTGTCACGGTGTTTGTTATCGAACTCCCCCACGACGGCTTGACCGATTTTTAGGAAACTGTTTTTCTCCACATTCGTTAGGTCTGAGAATAGGTCCCCCTATTATGCTTCGCGGACGGAGTCGCGGGCAACAGCTAGTCTAATATATAAAAATCTCGTGTCACGGTGTTTGTTATCGAACTCCTCCGAAACGGCTTGACCGATTTTCATGAAGCTTTTTTTCTGCATATTCGGTAGATCTGAGAATAGGTCGTAGGCTAATGTTCTTCGCAGACGGAGTCGCGGGCAACAGCTAGTAATAGTATTTTTAAAAATACAGATAAAAATTGATGCAATTCATTTAGAAGGCAATAGGCAATATTTTAAATATTTCTTCATCATTTCAAGATTTCAATAATGTTTCTGCACAATGGAAGAAGTTAATTTGAAATTTAAATGATTAACCTACACACTTTCTTCACTCCAAAAGTTTACTGTTTTCGATATAATCATAGATTTCCGATGGTTTTGAAGAATTCCACATAACTGATGTTTTGGGTTGGATAAATGTATGATAGGGTATGACCAAAATGTAAAAAATCGAGTTTTTAGATCAATCAGAAATTCATGATTTCCTCGAAAACTACGTTTGGATTTGAGATATTGATTAAAAATACCTAAATTATTTCTCCAATCAACCTGTGAAACTTACATCGACCCTGCTGCACCTGTATGTTAACATAATTAGGTAAATTAATGAAACATGACATGATCTCGCGTTCAAAATCATCCCAACGTTTAAAATGAATGTATTGTAAATTAATCTATTTTATCTTGGAATAAAAGTTTTACATTTTTACTTGATAATGGTTGTATTGTTTGTTTATAAAACTTCCCTTCACTTAATTGCTAATTCGGGATGAAAATTAAATTCAGGTCGATCGAATATCTGCCATCTCATTTACAAGGTCGTATTGTCTAACGCGCTAGCGCTCGCGATTGCATTGTCCATCCCTTTCTACCCTAATCCTTCATCTCGTGATGGAAAGAAATGGTTAAAACGGTTGTAATTCAAAGTCCGTTAGACAATTAGGCCTCTGGAGAGTCTTTTCTGTGAAGGTCTTCCATTCTCCCCCAAACGCATAGGAAACTTTACGTCTTCTGCGAATAATTTTGATTAGTCGTGTTAGAATATAGTCGTTGCATTTCCAGTCTCAGTGGTGACTGCTGTTAATGGGGCGACGTTGCTCATGCTGAATGGATTCTCTTTTACTAACCCCTCGCCTATGCCTGGAGGGGAAAGGTGGTACTGTTCCGGAAGGATCAGGTGGAAATGCACGGTCTGCCTCCACGTGAACGATGACTATGAGCTCGTGTCCATATCCCATGAGCATACGCATGAGCCACCGGTTTACGAGAAAACCAGTACGGGACTTTATGTTGAGTCCGTGCCGTAGAATTTAGTTAGTTTTAGTGAAGACACGGAAATACTGAAAATTTGTGGTTTTGTCTCTCAAATAGCTTTAACAATGTTTTATCAAAAGACTATTTAGCGTTTAATGAATAAAGTATTATGGATTTCTATATTTTGTATTGAAGAATGACTATTTTTAGAACTCCGATTTGGCTTTGAAACTGTAAACATAATTAAACACATTGTCCTAAATTAACCTGACGCTACTTCACTTCAACATGTTTTGGCTGTATTTGAAAAGACAACTGACTATTGACGATAAATAAATAAATAAATAAATATCACGGGACAATTCACACCAATTGACCTAGTCCTAAAGTAAGCTAGGCAAAGCTTGTGTTATGAGAACTAGGCAACGGATAAACATACTTACTTATATAGATAGATACATACTTAAATACATACATATTAAACACCCAAGACTCGAGAACAAACATTCGTATTTTCATACGAATATCTGCCCCGACACGGGAATCGAACCCGGGACCTCAAGCTTTATAGTCAGGTAGGTTCGATAGCTCCAAAAAATCTGGTCTACTTAATTGTTGAAAACGAATGAACATGAATCAGGTTCGCGTCAGGTTTTATCAGTGTGTTTATTTTATAAGTAACACTTTCAGTGATATATAGTAGATATCAATTAGTTTTAAGGACGTGCATTTAAATTAACTATAGTATGTTGAAATTTAAATTTAAATTGTATGTAACTAAGTTAGAGTTACTGTTAGAGTAAAGGTTGTGCAGGGTAACGATTGTTTAGAACTCTGCAGTTTAAAATAACTATATTGTAATAAAATAAATATAAATTAAAAATTTAAAAACCCCCAACGCTATTTGGTCACACATATGTTTAAAAACAAAGTAAATGCCCATTATGCGTCTAAGATCCCTTCCGCAGCTAACAAAAGAGATGATAACTTTGAAACGGCTGATCCAATTTTGATGAAATATGTCTAAGAACCATCACGAAGAAACCTGATTTCAAATAAAAAAAACCGCATCCAAATCGGTTCATCCGTTTAAGAGCTATGATGCCGCAGACAGACACAGACACACAAAAGCGGTCAAACTTATAACACCCCTCTTTTTGTGTCGGGGGTTAAATATATCCTGTGAAGTACAAATTTAAATTTAGGCTAGCGATTACCTCAGATAAATTAATTACGTATAAATAACTTAAAATAATTGGATACCGAAAATTTATTAACATTTTGAAAAAACCTAATGAGATAGGTACAATATTTTTAATTTAAATAAATACTTCTTTTGTCAACAACGGGTTTTGAAATATTCTTGTATTTATTACCAAGCTTAAATCCGAGTCTATCTATTTTTACCTGTAATAATGAGAATGCTCGAAAGCAGTGCTAGTTTACCCTGAAATTATACAGGGGCTAAATTCAGGAATGGCACAACACGGTTTGCGAGCGGTAATTCAATCGTTTGCGGGAGGATAAGAATGGGCTGAGCTTGGGATGAGCCTTATTTTCTGTTAATTCGCTTTGTAAATAAATAAATGAATAAATAAATAAATAAGGCTCATCCCAATCTCAGACCAAACCTCTCGCAAACCTGTGATTTTTGGCGTTCCTGAATAGCAAACCCTATCCTCTTGCAAACGATTGAATTACCGCTCGCAAACCGTGTTGGGCCGTTCCTGAATTTAGCCCCTGTTCTATGACAACAGAAACCTTTGACTCAAGATCCAGCAAAATTAAAATTAAGCAATGAATAGTCCTACAATTGCCTACGCCGTTTAGGTGAACAGGAATTTACTCAGATGGGCAAGATGAACATGAACATGTTCAGGATAACATTTTTGATCTGAGGAATTCGACACAAAACGCTTACTACGCCTTGCTTCAAAGTAACATTTCGATATCTACTGTTGCTACTGGATAAAGCTTTTACCCAATTACTGTTCTAAATGAATTTAATTTTGTAGTTACACAAAGCAAAGAAATATAACGTACTTAGTTGTTTTATGTAAGTTACTGTTAAATTTTCAGCCGGGATGGTACCGTTAACGAGCGGCAGAAGTGTTCTCATGTTCCGAGGGTTTTCCTTCAGCAACCCTAGAAAGCTAGCCAGTGTCCTGTGTTGGAGGTGCTCGGGCAGAACAGCCACACGCTGCAAGGTCTACATTCATGTTGACAGCAACCTACGTGTCATCAAGTCTGGGAATGAACACAATCATAGTCCACCAAACTATGACATAGACAAAAGCGGAATATCATTGACTTGGAGCAAAAAGGGCCGGTGGTGAAATTTACTGATTTCCAATCGAAAACTTCTCATCTTCTACTTTCTGTTGTTGCTATCAAGTGTATTGAGATTCTAATGTAGGTACCTATTTCGTCATAACACAACATACACCATTCCAACTGTAAATACATTTATCCTGAAAGTGGACTGTTTTTAGCTGTGTTTTATTTACCTCCAATATTAAATCTGCAAAGCCGTGGTGGCCTAAGTAGTGTTTTGACCTATTGCCTCTCAAGCAGAGGGTTCGAATCCGGGCTCACACCTCGTGAGTTTTTCGGAATTTATGTGCGAAATTATATTTCAAATTTACCATTTATTTAATCGTATGGCGTAAAACATTAAACAATTACACTAAAGAAAGAAACTACAAAATAAATTAGCTATAAATCCACATTCAGGGTCCCAAGCCACGAGATTGCGTCAGGTGTTAGATTGTACAGATCTCCAGGGGAGCCCGATTATGAGTGTAGAGGGCAGCGCTGTACAATGTGCTCCATAGTTTGAGCCTCCTCGCCGCAATCGCAGAGGGCCGAGTCCCGCCAACCCCACTTGTGTCGGAAGTAGTGACAGCGTCCGTGTCCTGTTCTCAATCTATTTAAGCGACACCAGAGCTTGCGTGGTAGATTGAAACCATCTGGTTTAACCGTGGGGTCTATAGTTGGCAGGGCAGTTCCAGTAGTTTGTGTAATCCAATCGTCCTTCCACCTCTGTTTGATGTCAAAATCCCCTAGGTTTTGGGCTGTTACACAAGCAGGGTGCCGAGATTTAAGCCGTTGGGGTGGAGGGTGACAGAAAGGCTGGTGAACAGGCAGAGACTGGTGCGCCTGTATTTTTTCCGCTTCTCTTTTCAACGCTTGCATCCTGCGGAGATGTGGCGGAGCAATATAAAATAGCTAAATTTACCATGAGCTTTACGGAGAGGCAAAACATCGTGAGGAAACCTGCACATACCTGAGAAAAAATTCAATGGTGTCTGTAAAGTTCCCAATCCGCACAGGGCCCGCGTGGAAACTACGGCCCAAGCTCTCATTCCGAGAGAAGGCCTGTGCCCTGCAGTGGAACGTATATAGGCTGAGATGATGATTAAATCTGCCTGTACGGTCTAATACTGAAATTAGGCATTCACATTCAGAACATTTTATCATATCATTCTCAAAGATGACTTGCGAATAGTTACAGCAACGATTTTTATAAAAGTGTAACCAGAAAAGTTTTAGTCCGCCTATGCGGGAGTTGTTCCATAAGCGGTTGAAACACTTGCTTGTGTAAGTGATACTTCCTTTTAAAATAACGTATCTTAAGTTAAAGTATCAATTAATTACAATATTTTTATCTCGCTTCTTCGCTACCAAACGTGCGTCACAGTTACGTCTATGCGATACATAATATGTCTTTGGCAGTGGGTAGTTTCGAGGATGAACTCTTAGAGATTATGAAATGCGTCAGCATATTGCGTGGTATTTTGTGATAGTCGGTCCTCTAAGACGTTTCCCGCATCTTTAGGAAACATCAGACTCCCCACACCGTGTTACAACTAAAAGACAACCGTTAAATAGGAGTTTAATTTTAGGCATTTCTAATCTAAGACGTGTTTAAGCTTGTTGTTGTAAGCCCAACTATGATTTTCATAGTGAATTAATTTAACTCAATTTATATGTACTAGGGGCGTTCAATAAAAAGTGAGAATGAGTATGTTATAAACAACTTTTACTAAATGTCATTTTATTTTTCGACATAGTCACCTTTTAGCATAATACACTTATTATATCTTTTTTCTAAACTTAAAATTCCATTTTTAAAAAAGGTCTCGTTTTGAGTACTTAAAAAATCTTGTACTGCAGCGACTACCGCGTCGTCATCTTCAAATTTCTGGCCTCTCAGGTATTGTTTCAATCTCGGAAATAGGTGATGCTCTGATTCCATGTCTGTGAATGCTGGTGTCCCTCAAGGCTGTGTGCTATCGCCTACACTCTTCCTTCTGCATGTCAATGATATGCTGCCATCCGGCGGCATTCACTGTTATGCGGATGATAGTACGGTTGATGCCTCTTACACCGGCCGCGCCGGTATTTCTCGGGAAAACGTTATAGAGTGCCGAAACAAACTTGTGTCTGAAATTGAGACTTCCCTAAAAGAAGTTTCAGAATGGGGTCGACTTAATTTAGTCCGTTTTAACCCCACTAAGACACAGGTTTGCGCGTTTACCGCAAAAAAGTCTGCGTTTGTCGCGTCACCTCTTTTCGAAGGCACTCCCCTTGCTACCACAGCCAGTATCGGAATCCTTGGTATTGACATCTCGAGTGAAGTCCAGTTCCGCGACCACTTGGAGAGTAAGGCTAAATTAGCCTCGAAGAAGCTCGGCGTGCTCAACAGATCGAGACGGTATTTCACTCCAGCCCACCGCCTTCAGCTTTATAAGGCGCAGGTTCGCCCACATATGGAATACTGCTCTCATCTGTGGGCGGGGGCTCCCCGGTACCAGCTTCTCCCTCTGGATCGCATACAACGGAGAGCGACTCGAATAGTCGGCTGCCAACGAACTTCTGATGGGCTTGATTCCTTGGCGCTGCGTAGAGATGTAGCTTCACTGTGCATCTTCTATCGCATGTACAACGGAGAGTGCTCCGAGGAGTTATTCGGGTTGATCCCTGCCGCATCCTTCCGCCACCGCCCTACGCGACAACACTTCCATCCTCACCATCTGGATGGTTGGTTGTCTTCTACTGTGCGTTTTTCCAGAAATTTCCTGCCTCGCACAGCAAAGCTCTGGAATGAGGTTCCTGCTGCGGTATTCCCGGACCGATATGACCTTCAAGCTTTCAAAAAAAGAGCGTACTCCTACCTAAAAGGCCGGCAACGCACTTGTGACTCTTTTGGTGTCGCAGGTGTCCATGGGCGACGGTAATCGTTTACCATCAGGCGATCCGTCTGCTCGTTTGCCCCCTATATCATAAAAAAAAAAAAAAAAAAAGGTAGAAATCACTGGGAGCGAGATCTGGTGAATACGGAGGATGCTTAAGGATATCGAACCCAGCATCACGAATTGCAGCCATTGCAACGGCGGACTTGTGTGCCGGGGCATTGTCCTGGTGGAACAGCACAACTTTCGAGAGTTTACCTCGCCGTTTTTCGCGGATCTCATTGCGCAATGTTGCTATTTGTTTGGCGTCTAAAGTGCCCGTAATAGTGGCTGCATGCTCGAGATACTCAATCATTAATACCCCTTTACCATCCCAAAAAACAGAGCCCATGACCTTACCGGCAGATGGGCTCACCTTGAATTTCTTCGGAGTTGGAGATGATGGCCTTTTCCATGTCATAGACTGCAGTTTCGTTTCAGGGTCGTAATGATGGAGCCATGTTTCGTCCATTGTTATAAATCGCGCCAAAAAAAGTTCCCGGTATTGCTGCATCAGGTTCAAAGCTTCTTGACAAATCTCTAGTCTAATTTGTTTTTGCGTGTCAGTAAGCATTCTTGGTATCCAACGCGCAGATACCTTTTTCATACCCAAGCGTTCATGTAAAATATTATGCACGCTCCCCGTTGAAATCTTTACATTTTCAGCAATAAAACGAACTGTGACACGATGATCCGCCAAAACTGAGTTTTCGACTTTTTTCACAATTTCTTCAGTTACTGCTGTAGTATGGCGTCCGGAGCGGGGGTCGTCCATTGTCGATGTTCTTCCACGTCTAAATTCGTCGCACCAACGTGCGACTGTCGAATACGGAGGAGCATTAGACCCTAAAGTGTCCCGCAAATCCAAATTGACTTGGTCCGTAGAAAAATTTTTCAAATACAAGTATTTGATAACGGCGCGCAGTTCAATTTTTTCCATTTTCGCTAACGTACTCAATAGCATTGCAAAGAAATTACCGTATATTTTTTTAAACAAAAGACAGTTAGTTTTTTTTTTCATAGCAATCAGCTAGATAGATTAGCTTTACCGTCCACTATTTAATTTCGTAATATTAAAAGAGTTTGCATCTCATTCTCACTTTATATTGAACGCCCCTCGTATAGGTCGGTTTGTTTTTCGGGAGTATAAGACCGTCGATTTCATTGGAATTTGGAGCTGAATGTGACCATTGTTTTATCTGTTCTATTTTTTCCAGCTACCCGTAGTTATGCTTTTTTAGTAGGTAGTTAAATTAGTTTAGAAACTCGTAGAGTTTAGTTGGGCAATATAGGGTAGACTTTCAATTCTGTAGCTTTTAGCGCATGCTTTTTAATTACTTCATCTCTTATTTTTTTTATTTATATTGCGTGCATATTTTTCTTCAGTTTCAGTAGTCACTCTCTCTACTGGTGAAACACTGCTCATTGTTAATGGTTACAGTTTTAAGAAAGGAGTGAACTTCACTGGCGGGTCAAGATGGTGGTGTAATGAGCCTGGCCAGGGAAAATGTGATGTTTTTGTCCACGTAAATGATAAATTCGAACTTATTTTACCAGTTAAAAATCATAACCACGATCCTATATTGTGCCGTGTTTTCCAAAAACGAATAATGTAAGAAAGTTAATTTTACATACTCAAGAGATTTGAATTGATTTTAGCTAATTTTAGTGGCCAGTTGTTATGTTTCGTTAATTCTTTTTAATTTTACTGGATTGATCTCAATTACGTTAGGACGTGTACTACGTATTGTGTTGTTTTAAATTGTCATTGACTTCAGTGAAATTAGTGAAGTCTTTAAAAAAAAGTGTTATTTTTGTTATTGGTTTTTGTTTGTTTATGTTTAATTTTATTGCGTTGTATGACCTCCAACTGTCTGAAAAACGTGTAGGTTTTTATGTTTTCCATACCTACAATAATTTTCGGTCACAAAATTCAACGGTGCAAATTGTAAGAGTAGACTCAGGCATTGTAGTAACGGCTACAACATTTGCAAAGGATGAGTTTCGTTGCGATGTGTATTAAGGCCCTACCGAGCTTTTGGAGCTAATCGATTTTAGGTATTCTATGCACTCGTGTATGTGTGCGTGAGAGCGGCTAGAATCAAAGCCGCGCGTACAAGCGCGCGCGACACGAGCTCCCCGTCCGATGGCCGAAGGAGAACTAAGGCAGCACTCACGCGGACATAGCGGGAACCCGATGGCTCAAGATAGGTTGGTTAGACTGCGCGTGTATTGAGGTATTTTCATCGTATTACTAAAACAAATGCACATTTTAAAAATGTAGCAACACTTCGACCTAGAAAACATCTTGTTTTATTAACATTCAAAAAGTCATGACCTGCCGTGCAGTATTTACGTCGTGCTACGAATTAATTTTATTTTTTAGAGACGACTTTGAATTTTTTTCTATCGAGTGAACTACAAGTACCTAATCCTGTTTCGATAAACACTGGTCATTAGAGTGAATCCTCAAATATCTTACACATGAATTTCAGGACTATAGCTTTGCTAGTAATGATACGGCACGAGATTAAATGAATGCAAAAAATGCGTCAAAAACTCAATAATATTAGGGGACAATCTTACACAAATCGACCTAGTCCCAAACTAAGCAAAGCTTTTACTATGGGTACTAGACGACGATAAACATACTTATATAGATAAATAAATACTTAAATACATAGAAAACATCCATGACTCAGGAACAAATATTCGTGCTCATCACACAAATGAATGCCCTTACCGGGATTCGAACCCAGGACCTCTTGCTTCGTAGGCAGGGTCACTACCAACTAGGCTAAAGCGGTCGTCAATAGGGCGTTAACATTGTGATTGTTACGGAACTGTTTATTTTAGAGTGCACTACTTATGTAATTTTAATGTATAAGGTACTTTCTGAGAATTTTGTGTAGAGTTTGTAATTGTATTGTGTTCACTTATGGAACAGAGTTTAAACGATGTTACTAGTTCCTATATCAGCTAGTTATGGAGTTAAGTTACATAAATACTGTTCGTTTGCAAAGTTACTTTTACTCGGAATTTGAATTGCATCAAAGGTATCAAAATAAGTCTTTTACGTCAGTGTTGACCTCACATTTTATCTGTTTTCTGTCTAGCTGTCTAGTTCAGTAGCTACGGAAAAAAAAAATGTCTATATACATATCACCGACACACATTTTAAAATTGAATCAAATTTAGTTAAGAAGTATGTGTACACAATTGCACACGTGTGGTAACAGGTGGCTTTTCAAAATGAATGAGCCTATGCTGTCATGAATTAACAACTTTTGTAAACAATAGTTCATAGTGTAGTATGTTATAATACTATAAACATCACATCTTTTGATAGTTTTGTGTTGTAACGGTCACATTTAATTGCCATTTTTTTATTACTTGTCATAGTGTTCCACTGATGAGCAAGAGGGAAGCCTCTTGACCTCCAAGACTCCCGGTCTAACGCAATGTCAGGCCAGTACTTTGCGTACATGTTCAAATCGCCCCGCCTTCTTCTTCTTGGTCTGCCTCGTCATCGCTGGCCGTTCTCTAGGCAGTAGGCATCCACCAAGTGACTGTGTAAGACCAACTTTTTAGGTGCACGCGACAGATGTGTCTAGCCCACTATTTTAGTTTAGCGGTATTTTTCCCAAGCTCGGCTTTGCGTGTTTTTGCCATTTTAATTCAAAAAATGTTATACCAATCTTTTTCTGTTTATTTTCACAAACTCGCGTTGTTACAATACCATTTATTTTTCAAAAGTACGCACATGTTTGCACCTATTGGTATAAAGTAAACCATTTTGTGAAAGAAAACTCAATGAAATTTCACTTTTATTATGTCACAGACTTCTACATTATTGCTATGTCATTTTTAAAATAAAGATAAATGCAGTCGATACGACGCGACGGCAGCAAAACTAACGACTGAATTGTTGAATGATGTGATAAGCAGGCGCAATTATGAAATTTATGTCAACCTGTGTGGTAACTTGACCTGATAATCTAAATTTAACGGTTTTTCGTTACGATTTTTTCCTACTTTTAGTCCTCCTAGTCGTAGACAGAACAGCTATAATCGAAATTGTTACGTTTGTTAGCGTAAGGTATGCACACAGTTACTGAGTGTGACCGGAAATTATTGTATGGGTTCTTTTAACAAGATGTTAATTGATTGTAGGTACTCAAATAAAATGAGAAACCTATTTAAATTACTCTACTACATCGATTTACTTAGCGTGACCTCTAATTGTGTTAAAATATTATATCTAAATTGTTAATTAAATAAAAGTGTGACCTTTTTGTTTAATTTTATTCTATTTCTCAACATAAATATATAATGAAAATTATAAGAATTCTTCAATTAACTAAAAAACCGAATTCTTGTCAACAGATGATTTGGATGAAAACATGGATCTAGAAACTCTAATTGCTTACAACGAAGCATTAGAAGACGAAGAAGACGAAGAAGACGCAGAAAATGAAGAATTTGCTGAACTAAGAGAGGAAGATGGTGATGAAGTTGCACTCTTTGTACAATCCCAAAAAGGGCATACTATACTGCAATACAATGGCCACAGATATAGAAAAACTTACAGATCCAAACATGGTGTGAGATGGAACTGCTCTACTAACAAGCGATGTACAGCATTCCTGTACTTAAATGACCATGATGAAATCATCATGGCAAATAAAATACATCTACACGATCAACCTGTCAACGAGAACATTGATGCTGATCAAACTGGTAAGTAACAACACTCGGGGATTTTCTAAAACCGGTAGCTTTATAAAACTTTATATATTTGTATTGTTTACAGACACTGCAGTTGTCATCACGTCTAGAAAAGGCAAAGAGATGCTTCTCTTCCGCAAGTATACGTATCGCAAGCAGTACACCAAGGCCAGCAGGACCCGATGGGTCTGCTCCACGCTCAAGAACTGTCGTGCTTGCGTCTTCACTGATGACAATAACTTCATAACGTCAGCTTTTGAGGAGCATTGTCATAATCCTCCCAAGTATTATCTTAAACCAGATCACGTGTTAGAGGCAATACGAGAACCAGTACATTAGTATCTGAAAATAAGTAAGTATAGGAAATTAATTGATGAAGCTTAGGTGAACGGCCTTATATTAAATGCGCTGGTCCATTTTGGTGTTATAAGGCATTAGCATAAATTGTCGATAAATAGTCCTTGTTTTCTCTCTTAATTAATAACTTTTTTAGTATATTTTTTAATCTTGTCTTTCTTTTGTATATTTAACTATGGATAAAGAGCGTAAAAATATAGTCTCTTCCATTGAAGTGTAGATAGAGGCACTGAAAATTCTTTTTTTTGTACAAGCTTTGTATGTTACATCTCATAGATACTCAGTCTAGTCGCCTGTAGTAAGTTTAATTTTACTCACTTCTAGTGGTTGGATTAAATACTTATGCTGTGCTTATAAATGTGATGACAGTGCAATTTATAAAGTGCTGACATTAAATTGATTGAGTATCTTTTAAATAAAACAGTATTTAAGATACAGTCAATGTGGTGTAACTTTAACTATTTTCTAAAAAAATGTATGTCTTACGAATACTTTAAAGTATTTGTGATACGATTACTGTCTTGCGAGCAGGACTGAGTACCCTCCAGAATATATTACAAGTACATTATTTAATGTATTTTAAATCTATAAAAAAGCAGAACACTTGTAGTAATTGAAGTAATTTGTAACCATATAACATTCTTACAATACGTGATGTTTCACCCAAATTGTGACTCAAACTCTTATTACTTATTTCTAAATTTTTGTCGTAAACTAATTCCTTGTACGTGGTTAAAAAAATATAGATTAGACTTTCAACATTATCTGTATTGACAGCAATCGATCTATTTCTATGCTCTCGTAACAATTTTCATTAATAGTTAACATGGCACGAATTGTCCTGAGAAAGAAGCCCATTTTGCGACATTTACATAATTACTATTTTCATTAAGGTAAGTAGGATCTAAATTCCCGTTTCCTTTGATTAAGATGGAAACTTTCGTGTATCTAAGTTTAATATTATTTTTTTAAATAATTATTATTGACATTAGTATTATGATTAAGTACCATGATTTGGTTATGGATTAACAAAAATATTCAATATTGCCTTAAAAATATTTCATTAAAATTGTTTTCTCTACACGCACACAATAGTTGTATAGAACTTTTAAATTTTAATTATTTTTACTTTACCATTACTTTATTAAAGATGATAAAATATCAAGTGAGCTTTTATTTTCGTTTAAGGAAAAACATTATATTGCAAATCTGTGTTGCATTGGTACGTAAAAGGCTCGATAATTATTACTAATATTTTTTTTCATATATATTAATATATCTTCTTCTTCTAATATATAAACATCTCGTGTCACGGTGTTTGTTATGGAAATCCTCCGAAACGGCTTGACCGATTTTTATGAAACCTTTTCGTCTATATTTGGTAGGTCTGAGTCGTAGGCTATTTTTATTCCCTTATTCTTCGCGGACAGAGTCGCGGGCTAGTAATAATATATATTTTCTTAAAATCTGATAGTAACCTGTATTATCAATTTTCACTATGCTTTTAGGTCCAATTCAAGTGACTTCAAAGCGTGGTCGTCCGCTATTGCTATACAGGGACTACACGTACTCCAAACATCCTTATCCTTTGAAGAATGGTTGGAGATGGTATTGCTCGAAGGTCAAGAGTTGCAGAGCATACATATTCACGGACAATGAGAACAATTTGACCGGCGCGCGAGGAAGCCACGACCACGGTCCAGTGCTAAATACATACGATTATACTCAGGTGCAAGAGCTTGTCCGTCGCCCAGCCCCTGTGAATCATCTGATAACTTTGGCGCAATGCCGTCGCTCCCTTAAGCATGACCCCGATGGGCATCCGACCTAAGTCAAATTTGACGCCGATCAGCGCTTTCGGCACCTGAGTGGTGATTTCAAATTTTATTTGAAAGTCTCGTGTTGTTTGAGTAGCGCGATAAGGCCAATAAATTAGTATTTATAACATGTTAAATATTATACCTGTAGTGTTTATTCACAAGAAAAAAAATGGTCGTAAACATTTCGTACAATTTACAACATGGAGGGCCAGAGGGGAGGCCTTTGCCCAGAAGTGGGACACTACTATGGGCCAGTAAAAAAAAAGACGTGGTGGCCTAGCGGTTCGACCTATGGCCTCTCAAGCAGAGAGTCGTGGGTTCAAATTCCGGCTCGCACTTCTGAGTTTTTCGGAATTTATGTGCAAAATTACATTTGTAATTTACCATGAGCTTTACGATCAAGGAAAACATCGTGAGGAAACCTGTATACACCTGCGAAGAAATGGTCTATGTGAAGTTCCCAATCCGCAATGGGCCCGCGTGGGAACTACGGCCCAAGCCCTCTCATTCTGAGCCTGTGCCCTGCAGTGGGACGTATATAGGCTGGGATGATGATGATGATGATGAAAAAAAACCACTAGGTATAAAATGTTTATTATTTCTGATTTGTGATACAGAGTACAGACGCCGATCGGCGTCAGCGGCATCCATGGGCGGAAGCGATCATGTATTTTTTTTTAAAACCTACTACACCTGGACCAGACCAAATAAAAGCTTACTTTCAAGATAGGAAGTTTAGTTCTTTAGAATAAACCCTAGAATCGTCAATAGGATTTTGACACCGATCGGCGTCAGCGGTAATTAATGGGTATAATGATACAAAGAGACATGATCGGTTTTATTCTGTATGTACTACTACATATATTGTTAGTTTTTAAATTTCTAAATATGGCTATGATTTTAGATTTAAAGTGAAAGTGACAAAATTTATTAATGAGCATTTCCCAAAATACACATTTAAGTGATTTTCACTGCGAAGCGAAGGATTATTGTGGTAACAAAAAATAGTTTCTTTAAAAATGCATTAGGACACATTGATTGAGCTATATGGACTACCATATTACATACATGCATTTTTTTGCAAATCGGAGTCAAATGTTATGCATTAGATAGTACCTACAAGCTTTTCAGGAAAAGGTTAATAAGGTTTGCTCAGGTTTTTTGTACAGTCAATTTTATACTTAATTGAAAAGAAATTAATTGGATCGAAAATAGCTCGAAAGCTCAGTGTCGATAAAATAATAATATTTATAGTATTTTCACTGTAGCATGGTGCTGGTGACATTTGACACACCGTTTCGTTACACTAAGATAAAAAATGCTGCGGTGTATATACATGGCGAATTATTTAAATTGCACTCCAAATGTCTCTGGGGTTAGAGATTTAAACATCGAAATAACTAACTTATACGAAAGAAATTTAACCTAATTCATTTTTAATATCAATAAAAAAATACGATAAAGTTAAAAAAGTTATTTCCGTTACTAAACATTAGAGAATCCTTAAATGACACAATCTGCCACGAGTTTATCGATATAGTTCGAGTGCGAAATGTTTTTCCACAGGCCAAGCGAAATACAGTGTTATTACCATGTCATAAAGGCGCTGTTATGGAAAAACATTTCGCACTCGAACTATACTTTCGCATGATATACTTCGTAATATCTGTTACTGTCTTCGGTCTGCCATGCAAAAAATAATGCCTAATAATTTGTAGTATATTATAGAACTCCGGTTCTTAGCTTACTTTACAATGTGGTTTCATGATCATGAAATACTCTTGAATTAATATTATTACATATGACTGGAATTTAAAATTAATGGTTTTACCGATTCGAGTTTTAAAGGTTTAACTTCTCTAGTCTGTGGTTTTGACACCTGTCACCCGCACAGTGCAAATACAATAAGTAAGTATAGATAATATTTATGTAAGTTTCATTTCACTATGGTTTAGTTAGTATTTTTTTTTTATATATTATCATACGAAATGCGAGTGGTTTTAGCAAATGCAGGCTTTCTCCGCATTACCCAAAGAAACAGGTTAAGAAAATTATCCATTGTTAATTTCATGTTTTCATGTACATCTATACTATACAATTTCATGTTTTTCTGCATTGTATTATTTGTGGTGTACAATAAAGAGTCATTGTATTGTATATATTTATGGACATACTTAGTTTTAAATGGTTGTTTTATAAGTAAGTAGATCATAAAATGCCTAAATAGATAATGAATTTCTTCTTTATTTTTTAATAAATGTTATATTTTTATAACCTGATACGTCTTTTTTATTTAATTTATCCGTAATTTTAACCTGTTGCTTGCCGCTGATGCAAATATATGGATCAGGTTTAATTCTTTTTTCTTGTCTTTTTCCAGTAAACGACCGCTAAGATATAAGTTTGTTGATTAAGAATTGATTTATAAATATCTAAATTAGCCGTATATTATTGAATTATGTATTGATCTGCAGTGCTATAGAGTATACACCGTGAAATTTTAGTGGTTGTTTTCCCGAAACGAGGTGATTTAGTTTCGATTGTACAATCGATTTATAATTACTATTTCGACTAGAGTCAAAAATCTAATTGTGAAAAACGAAAGTCGAAAATGACCGCAAACCAATAGAATAGTAACGCTTCGTTGGTACAAGTAGCGTACGATCGTACGATAGGTTAGGTACCAACGAAGCGTTACTATTGGTTTGCGGTCATTTTCGACTTTCGTTTTTCACAATTGGATTTTTGACTCTAGTCAAAATAGTAATTATAAATCGATTGTACAATCGATACTAAATCACCTCGTTTCGGGAAAACAACCACTAAAATTTCACGGTGTATATTTTAAACTACCCTATTAGTTATTACAGTGTCCCACTGCTGGGCAAAGGCTTCTTCTTTTGGCATTCATTTAAGAGTCTGGTGCAATTTCTGGCCAAGCAAATCTTCCCGCCATCAATTACTTGTCACAGTTGTCACACTCAAACGAGGGGCATCTGGCGGCACCCAGTAGGTAAAGTTTACAAATTACACATTATCTAATGTAGGCAATTTAAGATTGATACAAGATAACGGGTATTTTACAAATACTAAGTACGTACGTATACGTATAGTTGCTAATTAAAATGTGTTTTGTAAACCTTACCAAATGACGTGCCCGAAAATGTCCGCTGCAGTGCGACGTATTACATACAAAATGAAAATATACATTGAAAAAATTTCGAACGAAATTGTTAACTTGACCGGAAAATATGCTAAAGCACCAGCTGAAAACCTTCAAAAGATATGAATAACATAGATTTAATAGTAAAGGTACCTATCTAACACGAGACTATTGGGTTTCATTTTAGGATTTCGTCCTTCAAGCACAAAAACACCATTCACTGCAGCTGAAAGAGTGCGAATGTATAGAGAACGGCTTAAAAGTGATCCTGAGAAGTACGAACAATGGCGCCAAAAACATGTGAAGCATTCGAGGGATAGTTATCACAGAAGAATGGAGAAAATCAGCCACGAAGCTCGAGAACAATTAAGATCCCAGTGGAGAGTTCGTAAAGAAAGAAAAAGAACTCTAAGTATTATGAAGTTAGAAGATAACTAAAAAACTTGGTCTTCTGTGGAACGATTCCATATTTTTTAGAGGATTCGTAGGTTAGGGATATAAGGGTATATGTATTATTACAGGTACTGCCGTTTCGGCGAAAATTGTTTAGCAAAATGATTCATTTGGCAAATGTTTTATCTGAAACTGTAAACTATTAAGGATATATTTCAGGACTATCCTGTTGGTTAGGTTAGTTTTGTATTATAACAATCCTTAAAAGTTTACAGTTTCAGGAAAAATAAACAGTTGTCAAATGAATCATTTTGCGAAAAAATTTTCGCCGAAACATTAGTAAACCATATTATTATGTCGCTTTGCCATCTCTGTTTGTCAGCGGCTTAGCTCGACTCATAGGACTAGAAAGCTGTAATTTAGATAATGGGTACATAAAAATCACGCCGTCAATGTATTTTTTTTTCTCGTCTACCCCATAGTGAGGTGTCGTCTAATAGGTCCTTCGAAAATATTGCCAATGTTTTCGGATGAATACGTGATCAAAATGGCAGTAGTACTAGGGGCGTTCAATAAAAAGTGAGAATGAGTATGTTATAAACAACTTTAAACAAGTTAGCTATGAAGTATCTTTTTTTTTTTTTTTTGATTTAGCAGATTGAAATGTATGATGTATAGGAAAGATTCGTGTCTAATCTCTAGACCAGTGGTGGTGTAGGGGTATGGCACGCGGCACGGAATGCTGAGGACCTGGGTTCGATTCCCAGCATTGGTCTTTTTTCTGGGGTTTTTTCTGTGCATCTATATTTCAGTTTGTATTTAGTACGAAATATTATAAACAACTTTTACTAAATGTCATTTTATTTTTCGACATAGTCACCTTTTAGCATAATACACTTATTAAATCTTTTTTCTAAACTTAAAATTTCATTTTTAAAAAAGGTCTCATCTTAAGTACTTAAAAAATCTTGTACTGCAGCGACTACCGCGTCGTCGTCTTCAAATTTCTAGCCTCTCAGGTATTGTTTCAATCTCGGAAATAGGTATAAATCACTGGGAGCGAGATCTGGTGAATACGGAGGCTGCTTAAGGATATCGAACCCAGCATCACGAATTGCAGCCATTGCAACGGCGGACTTGTGTGCCGGGGCATTGTCCTGGTGGAACAGCACAACTTTCGAGAGTTTACCTCGCCGTTTTTCGCGGATCTCATTGCGCAATGTTGCTATTTGTTTGGCGTATAAAGTGCCCGTAATAGTGGCTCCATGCTCGACATACTCAATCATTAATACTCCTTTACCATCCCAAAAAACAGAGCCCATGACCTTACCGGCAGATGGGCTCACCTTGAATTTCTTCGGAGTTGGAGATGATGGCCTTTTCCATGTCATAGACTGCAGTTTCGTTTCAGGGTCGTAATGATGGAGCCATGTTTCGTCCATTGTTATAAATCGCGCCAAAAAAAGTTCCCGGTCTTGCTGCATCAGGTTCAAAGCTTCTTGACAAATCTCTAGTCTAGTTTGTTTTTGCGTGTCAGTAAGCATTCTTGGTACCCAACGCGCAGATACCTTTTTCATACCCAAGCGTTCATGTAAAATATTATGCACGCTCCCCGTTGAAATCTTTACATTTTCAGCAATAAAACGAACTGTGACACGACGATCCGCCAAAACTGAGTTTTCGACTTTTTTCACAATTTCTTCAGTTACTGCTGTAGTAGGGCGTCCGGAGCGGGGGTCGTCCATTGTCGATGTTCTTCCACGTCTAAATTCGGCGCACCAACGTACGACTGTCGAATACGGAGGAGCATTAGACCCTAAAGTGTCCCGCAAATCCAAATTGACTTGGTCCGTAGAAAATTTTTTCAAATACAAGTATTTGATAACGGCGCGCAGTTCAATTTTCTCCATTTTCGCTAACGTACTCAATAGCATTGCAAAGAAATTACCGTATATTTTTTTAAACAAAAGACAGTTAGTTTTTTTTTTCATAGCAATCAGCTAGATAGATTAGCTTTACCGGCCAGTATTTAATTTCCTAATATTGAAACTCTTTCAAACTCTTTCAATATTAGGAAATTAAATACTGGCCGGTAAAGCTAATCTATCTAGCTGATTGCTATGAAAAAAAAACTAACTGTCTTTTGTTTAAAAAAAATACGGTAATTTCTTTGCAATGCTATTGAGTACGTTAGCGAAAATGGAGAAAATTGAACTGCGCGCCGTTATCAAATACTTGTGATTGAAAAATTTTTCTACGGACCAAGTCAATTTGGATTTGCGGGACACTTAGGGTCTAATGCTCCTCCATATTCGACAGTCGCACGTTGGTGCGCCGAATTTAGACGTGGAAGAACATTGACAATGGACGACCCCCGCTCCGGACGCCCTACTACAGCAGTAACTGAAGAAATTGTGAAAAAAGTCGAAAACTCAGTTTTGGCGGATCGTCGTGTCACGGTTCGTTTTATTGCTGAAAATGTAAAGATTTCAACGGGGAGCGTGCATAATATTTTACATGAACGCTTGGGTATGAAAAAGGTATCTGCGCGTTGGGTACCAAGAATGCTTACTGACACGCAAAAACAAACTAGACTAGAGATTTGTCAAGAAGCTTTGAACCTGATGCAGCAAGACCGGGAACTTTTTTTGGCGCAATTTATAACAATGGACGAAACATGGCTCCATCATTACGACCCAGAAACGAAACTGCAGTCTATGACATGGAAAAGGCCATCATCTCCAACTCCGAAGAAATTCAAGGTGAGCCCATCTGCCGGTAAGGTCATGGGCTCTGTTTTTTGGGATGGTAAATGGGTATTAATGATTGAGTATCTCGAGCATGGAGCCACTATTACGGGCACATTATACGCCAAACAAATAGCAACATTGCGCAATGAGATCCGCGAAAAACGGCGAGGTAAACTCTCGAAAGTTGTGCTGTTCCACCAGGACAATGCCCCGGCACACAAGTCCGCCGTTGCAATGGCTGCAATTCGTGATGCTGGGTTCGATATCCTTAAGCATCCTCCGTATTCACCAGATCTCGCTCCCAGTGATTTCTACCTATTTCCGAGATTGAAACAATACCTGAGAGGCCAGAAATTTGAAGACGACGACGCGGTAGTCGCTGCAGTACAAGATTTTTTAAGTACTTAAGATGAGACCTTTTTTAAAAATGAAATTTTAAGTTTAGAAAAAAGATTTAATAAGTGTATTATGCTAAAAGGTGACTATGTCGAAAAATAAAATTACATTTAGTAAAAGTTGTTTATAACATACTCATTCTCACTTTTTATTGAACGCCCCTAGTAACTACGTAATTTAAAAGGAAAACTACTACAGCTGAATGGGTTTTATGGGGTAATAAGTAAAGTCGATCAAACTTAATATTGAATATTTGCAGCAAATTAGGTAGTATAGTGCGTGGCCCGAAATCTAGGTACCTACTTATCTAATGTTTATAAGAAGCTTTATTTGTACCTACTTGATGTCTGTTGATGTTGTGTTTCATCGCCAAACCGCTTGAGCTTGCTATTTATTCACTAGAAATAATTTAAGTGTACCTACTAATGAAGCAAAAATTACGCGATAATACATTTTTGAATGCGGGTTGTTATATTTAGATACTGTATTGTCAACGTGGACAACGAGTAACGCGATCTATTTAAAACATAGATTCCTCAAGTTATTTGAAGCCAAAAACGTAGTATAAAATCAGGCTGAATTATCTTGCCTATAGTTTAGGAGATATTTTATTTTTTGTAAAAAAAAAAAACTATTTTGTAATATATAAAAATCTCGTGTCACGGTGTTTGTTATCGAACTCCTCCGAAACGGTTTGACCGATTTTAATGAAACTTTTTCTCTCTGTATTCGGTAGGTCTGAGGTCGTAGGCTATTCTATATGTACTTACCTCTATTCCTCGCAGCAGACGGAGTCGCGGGTAGCAGCCAGTACTTTTGTAAAATTCTGCAGTGCAACACTTCCTAATGACAACAGTGATAACGTCATGACAACTTAGAATGCGTTGGGAGCTCGTTCTAAGACCTTGTTATCTTGAAGTTCGAAATTATTAATATTTTTTGTTAGAAAACTTCGAGGGGTTCATAAATCTGTCATATGACTCTGACGTTGGAAGATTATTGTTCTCACTGAGTACTTAGCTAAGAATTATATCGAAAGCTGATTATTAATAAACTTTACTTAACGAACATTCGCATTCGTACCTACTCATCCTTGCCAAAGTAAACTTGGGTTCTCTTAAATTTATTTTTTAATACAACTTCTTTTAAATACTTCAATTTATTTATTTCTGCAGTAAAAATACTACAGTCGAGAAGAGGTCGTCCATTGCTTATGGTAAACAATTTCACATACAACAAAAGCGGCGGTTCTAAGAACGCGAACAGATGGGTGTGCTCTTCAAGCAGATCTAAACATTGTAAGGCTTGGACAACTACTAAAACCAACGGTAGTAACGAAGATATTTTGGAACTGTCAGAAGATCATAATCACGATGCTCCAGCGTTTCATATAAGTTCAGACGGTTGCTTTATTAGGCTTTAACCAGTTTAAAACTAGCTGCAACAATTGGTCGGATTCCTTACCAGATTTCTGTTGACTGCGATACTTTTTCTTTGCTCTCGAGTGTGTTGTGGTCTATGACATTTGCCAATTGTTAAAATATTACTTACTTATGTTTCGTTTAAATCATAATATTAATAAATATCTAGTAACTAGCCTTAACCTGCGGCTTTGCTTTCATTAGACATAACTTCACGAGAAACTTACAATCTTAGATTTGTCTGAAAAAAGGTAACGGTAATTTTTTTAAACACAACGTTCGCTCGAACAGCGCTATCTATTGATTGCAGACGAAGTTAACACGTCATCTCGGAAGCCTAATGCCTTCTTTTCTTGTTTAACAGGTTCCCTGTCCTATGAGGCACATGCGCCTCATGTGTGACTTTACTGGTACGGTGCCTCATGACTCTATGAGCGTTTAATGTCATTGTTACTATGGGGACGTGTCGAAATAACGCCGCACCTTGCTTCGGGACAGGGAATCTGTTAAAGTTTAAATGTTACCCCACGGGAACGGCGTTACCGGGGTATTAATATCCTATGTCTCAATCCAGATCTTTGTATATCTCCACGTCAAGTTTAAATCTTAATTATTTCGTGATTGATTAACGAACATCCAAACATCTTCACAAACTTTCTCATTCACGAGTACCTAATATTGGTAGGATAAACACCTATTTCATTATATATATTTTGACCTCACGCACTTAGTGCACCCATTTTTTTATTCAAAGTACATTTGTAAATCTACACAGTTTTTTTAATTACCTATTTGTTTTTTCTTTTATTCAATTTTAAATTAACAAAGGCTCCAATTGGCTTTTCTTTTCAGCAACCTTGAGAGCTTAGCACCTACCAGCTCATTTTTTTATGTTTTACAGTGAAATCAATTAAAGCAGAACGTAAAAGTAGAATTAAATCTGGCAAAAAATATTCTGCAGAAGATCTCCGATTAGCTGTAGAAGCAGTACGACATAAGGGTATGTCAAGTTACGCTGCGGAAAAAAAATTCGGCGTTCCCCGTCGAACTGTTTTAGACAAGGTACACAATGCTCACCCCAGAGCGATAGGTCGCCCAAAGAGACAGACTGAAAAGTCTGAAGATTTTGCAATCGTCATCAATTCTTCTCAATCTCACCCCAGAACGAGAGGTCGTCCAAAGAAATAAACTGAAAAGTGTGAAGATTCTGCAACCTTCATCAATTCTTCTCAATCTCACCCCGGAGCGAGAGGTTGCCCAACGAAACAAACTGAAAAGTGTGAAGATACTGCAACCTTCATCAATTCTTCTCAATCTCACCCCGGAGCGAGAGGTTGCCCAACGAAACAAACTGAAAAGTGTGAAGATTCTGCATCCTTCATCAATTCTTCTCAATCTCACCCCGGAGCGAGAGGTTGCCCAACGAAACAAACTGAAAAGTGTGAAGATTCTGCAACCTTCATCAATTCTTCTCAATCTCACCCCGGAGCGAGAGGTTGCCCAACGAAACAAACTGAAAAGTCTGAAGATTCTGCAACATTCCTCAATTCTTCTCAATCTCACCCCGGAGCGAGAGGTTGCCCAACGAAACAAACTGAAAAGTCTGAAGATTCTGCAACCTTCATCAATTCTTCTCAATCTCACCCCGGAGCGAGAGGTTGCCCAACGAAACAAACTGAAAAGTGTGAAGATTCTGCAACCTTCATCAATTCTTCTCAATCTCACCCCGGAGCGAGAGGTTGGCCAACGAAACAAACTGAAAAGTGTGAAGATTCTGCAACCTTCATCAATTCTTCTCAATCTCACCCCGGAGCGAGAGGTTGCCCAACGAAACAAACTGAAAAGTCTGAAGATTCTGCAACATTCATCAATTCTTCTCAATCTCACCCCGGAGCGAGAGGTTGCCTAACGAAACAAACTGAAAAGTGTGAAGATTCTGCAACCTTCATCAATTCTTCTCAATCTCACCCCGGAGCGAGAGGTTGCCCAACGAAACAAACTGAAAAGTCTGAAGATTCTGCAACCTTCATCAATTCTTCTCAATCTGGGCCTGTACGCATGAGATAGACATGGAGCTTAATCTAGCTTACGAAATCTATTGTATTTTTACCCCCGACACAAAAAGAGGGGTGTTATAAGTTTGACCGCTATGTGTGTGTGTCTGTCTGTGGCATCATAGCTCACGGGTGAACCGATTTGGATGCGGGTTTTTTTTTTGAAAGCAGGTTTCTTGGCGATGGTTCTTAAACATGTTTCTTCAAAAGTGGTTCAGCCGTTTCAAAGTTATCAGCTCTTTTGGTAGCTGCGGAAGGGATCTTAGACGCATAATGGGCATTTACTTATTTTCAAAATTATAATTTTAGACAACAATTGCATCGTTTATTTTCGATATATCTTTTCGAGGTGTGGTTAGTATACGACCCTGTATTTGTGTACGACATTAATGCACGACTGCATAATTCGAACCCTTATAGCGTAATTACATGATGATTTGAATTATCAGATCTTAAATTATTGTTATTCATTCCGGGTTGACAATTAAAGGTCGTACTTTAACCGTACCTTCTTTTTGATCTTACTTTAACCTACTGATTTATACCGTAGCTTAAGTACTAATTTTAACCCTTAATTTCGAATTATGTATATTAAGCACGCATTTTCTTTATCTTTATCTTTTTTATGCTATAGTGTCTGCCTGGAGACGGAGAGAGCTCTATTGTGAAGCCTATCTGCACGATAAAATTTAGCATAGTGTGTTTAATTTAATTTAATGTAATGGATTTTTATTACATTATTTATCTATTAAAAAAAATAGAGGTCCAAATTAGCTGTTATTTTTAATTCTTACCGTAATAAAGTAAGAAACCTACAGGCAATATTTTTTGCTATGTATTACAGTGGCACCAATTAAAGCAAAACGAAAAGGTGGAAGAAAGCCCCGTGTTCGGCGTTATCGTAATTATACTGAAGACGCGCTCCGGTTAGCCATGGAAGCAGTACAAAATAAGAGTATGTCAGCTTGCGTCGCGGAAAAAAACTTCGGCGTTCCCCGGCAAACTATTTTAGACAAGATACACAATCTTCATCCCAGAGCGTGGGGTCGCCCAAAGAGGCTGAAAAGTGTGAATATAGAAGAGACATGACATATGGACATGAATCCTTAAGTAGCTTATGAAAACGATAGAGCGAAAACCACTGTTGTCCAGTGTACTTTGGCTTGTGTAGTTTGAGACACGGCAATAGAAATATATATATTTAATATATTTGATAGTGAGAAAGCTTATATCTTAGATAGATTCCGACAAACGACTCCTGGCACAAGCAATGTCTCTCAATTTTTTTCTCGATATCGATAGTTGTGTAATAGAAGAATAAAAAAGTCCACTAAATAAAAAAACATATTTAATACAGAATTTTAGGTCAGGTGATAAACGAAACAGGAATGTTGAGAATTCCCAGAGAATGTTGAGAAATTAATGATTATCTACTCCTATCACTATCACAAACCAAATAAAATGTCATGTGCCGCTGTGTGTACTGACGCGGACTTCGAAGAAGAAATTGCATCTGTATGTATATAATTTTAAACAAACCTGACCTAAAATTCTGTATTAAATTTTTTTTTATTTAGTAGCCCGTTTTTTTCTTCTATTGCACAACTATCGATATCGATAAAAAATTGGTTCTAACACTAGCTTGATGCGACAGTCTTATATTTTGCCGTGAAAATTCCGATCTCTTCAAATTACAGATGAGGGTACCAACATATTTCCATTACCTACCATATCTTAGACTAGCGGGGTCTTTGGCAATTGCTGAAATAGTATTCGGTGAGAAATTATTCGTTAAAATTATAAAAATAAAAAATATAATTATAAACAAAAATTCGTTTTTTTTTTCGATGGATTTTTTTGGCCGTAGGTACACTTCAGGTGTACCTACTTACCTACCCATTTTTTTATCTCTTAATTTCGAATTTTGGTATTTGCCACCACGTTATTACAATTTTTTGGAGTTTCTACCTCAGTACCTACCTTTGAAGTATCTACATACATCAAATCATGACCTACCAAGTCAAGTATGAACCACTTTGTGTTTTTCTAAAAGCTTAAAATGTGACAATGTTTGTATAAATAACTACATACTTGGGATTTTTAAAATCGGTGTTTTAGTTTTTTTTTTACACGAAATTTAACACTGACCTGCTTAAACGTACAACTTTCGCTTTTGGTAATTTTTTCCTTTGTAACTTGCATCGAAATTAGGAAGGTGTTTTTTTCGTGTGTAAGTACCTACAGTTGGTAATAACTAGTTTACAAACTATAACCATAGACCATAGAAGAAAACCATAACCATAGAAAGTATAACTTAAAGTATAAGTCATTCTTTCCTAGTAGCATTTCCATTCGTTTTTTTTTCTCACTAAGTATAGTTTTTTACTGAAGCTTATTTTCACAGTACCTAACCGTAGCGTTTTTTCCCAACTTGAATTTACATAACCTAAACCTACCTATGTTTCTGTGTCGATGAAAGTTGGGAAAAAACGCGATTGTGAAAATTCAGTAAAAAACCATAGTGAGAACAAAAGCATTTGAGCAAAAATTGCGAATGGAAATTTTTCTACTAGGAAATAACTATTTTAGTAAATTGATCTAACCAGACTTATATTTTGACAGCCCTGGATGCAAGGCATCTAATTTTTTTAACGTCCATGTTTGGACTACCATGTAGGTATTATGCTATACATATTTTTTACTGTTTCTTTAATAAACTAAAAAAAAAAAAAACAAATAAAAATCATCGAAGGTCCAAATGCGGTGCCTTTTTTAATTCTGCGACCTTAAGGGCAAGGAATTGTCGGTGGTTATTAATTGCTTTGTATTACAGTATCATCGGTTAAAAAAAAACTAACAAGCCGAAGAAAGCCGGGCGCTCGGCGTTACGGAAATTATTCTGAAGAAACTCTCCGGTTAGCTATGGAAGCAGTACAAAATAAGAGTATGTCAGGTCACGTCGCGGAAATAATATTCGGTGTTCCTCGGCGAACTATAGCGAACAAAATAAAGAAATTACACCCAAGACCGTGGGGTCATCCCAAGAAATGAGCTGAAGTCTGAAGATTAAAGAGGCATGACATGGTCATGATCATGAACCATTAAGTAGCTTATGAGAAAGATAGAGTGGGAAAAGACTGCTGTCAAGTGCATTTCGGATTCCTTGTAGTAGGAGACACAGTTCACACGGCAATACCCACATTTGACAAGCTGCTGCAAAGTTTATATTTTAACATTTTAACGCTTGATTTCGAAATGTGTTATGCTAAACATGTTTTTATTGTTTTTTAATAAAATACAAAAATAACAACAAAAGGAAATTTAATTTATTGACAGGGGTCTAATTTTTTAACTGTGCTACTTTAAAGGTAAGAGGTGCAGACACGTTTTGCTACCAACTTTTCATCGAATATCATAAGATCGACAAGGATTCATCGAATACCCAGTTCTCGTATTTTTGTTCCATCTACCATTCATTTAAAATTTTCTCACTTAATTGAAAAACCGATCAACCAAATTACTTAATCGATGATTCATTTCGTGAGTAGGTAATTCTCCAGTTACAGAACTAAGTACTAAACATCGATGTTCATGATGGGGGTACGTATGTTAAGTAGAAACGAACTGCTACCAACAGGTCACACGTAGATCAGGTTAGGTAGGTAGGTCTGGTTAGTACCCCACACAAAAACTAACTGCTACTAGAAAAGAAGTATCTAAGTACCTAGGTCTCCGGTTAGCTGCTTTTGTTTACGTTACAATTAATCTTGTCTGAGTACGAAATGTTACACATTGTAATGATTTTGCACGTACCTAAGTACTATGTCTTTTGTGTGATTTAACAGAATTTGAAACCATAAATTATGAAACGTAGGTATTTCCGCAATGTGAATCAGCGACGAAACGAGACATCTACTAATTAAAAGTCCGCGCGCGTCGTGAAATTACTTGTATCGACCGTTCACCGAAATGAATTGTCGATGAAACGAAACTATAATGAAACGTTGTCTTTGAAGTTGAATTCGATAAAAGTTTGTTGGGGATTTAAGGGTAAATCGTAAGGGCTCTATGAATATGCACATTATTTTTGCTTTGTTTTACAGTGCTACTGGTTAAAAAAAGAAGAAAATGTCGAAGAAACCCCGGCGCTCGGCGATATGGAAATTATTCTACGGAAGCTCTTCACTTAGCTATGGAAGCAGTGCAAAATAAGAAGTTGTCGTCTCGCGCCGCGGAAAAAAAATTCGGCGTTCCCCGTCGGACTATCGCGAACAGAATAATGAAAATACATCGAGGAACGTGGGGTCGTCCCAAGAGACGGCCTGAAGTCTGAAGCTTGAAAAGGCATAGGCACGACATGAACCCTTATTCATATCACACCGAGCGTGTCAGACACGTGCCGTGGCAGACAAAATAATATTCTTTTATACAGTTTCTATTAGATCGCCTTCGAAAACAATAACGGCCCGGCCATGCCATGACTAGGAATGCGCTACCGGCGAGCATTTTCTCTGTTAAGCTTTGTGCGGCGAGCGTCTTGGCCGCGCCAAAAACATAGAAATATTCGCCGCGCTGCCAGTCGCGCATAATTAGTGGCCGGCCCGTAAGATCGTATAACAATCAGTTGTTGGACACCAGTGGATGCCCAATGTTTCTCATAACATAAGTTTCTACAATAGGTATGTTTTTTTTTAATACGACGAAGTTTGTTTTTTTAATTTATCTTGATACATTATAATGGCGTCCACGGACCGGAAGTCGCAGTGTAGATAGGCCTCCAACAAGATGGAGCAACGACCTGGTTACGGTTGCGGGATCGCGTTGGATGCAGATGGCACGGGACCGATCTCTTTGGCGAGCCTTGGGGAAGGCCTACGTTCAGCAGTGGACGTTTTTCGGCTACGAAAATACGTCTAAGGCGCACAAATAAGGCTCAGTCAGTGGTCATCATCAGATACACTATTAAAAGCTGAAGAACTCGTGAAGCAAGGCCGGTCTATGAGATATGCTGCTAAAACTACGGGTAAGTATTCCTTTTTCAAGTCTTCAAAAGCGGCTAAAGAAGAAAGATCCATCGGAACCACGTCTCGGCCGACTTCCTGTATTCACACAAGATACAGAAAAGATCTTGGCAGACCGCATAAAATACTTGTCTTCAATTTTTTATGGGGTTACAGCTGTACAAATAAAAAAGGCAGCATATCGATATGCAGTAGAGCTTCAAATACCACACAATTTTGACCAGAGTGCTCAAATGGCTGGAAGGCTTTCTGACAAGGAATGGAATATCTGTTTGTAAACCAGAAGCTACCAGTACCAGTATCAACAGAATAATGGCTTTTAATAAGGAAGAAGTCCATCTTTTCTATAAACTATTGGGAGATCTAATAGACAAACATAAAACTACTAAAAATATCTATAACTGTGACGAAACTGGTATTTCTACGGTACAAGATCCTGATAAGATATTGGCTCCCAAAGGCTTGAAAAGGGTCGGTTCCATAACAAGTTGGGAAAGAGGAACAAAACATCACACTTTTATGTGCCATGAGGGCTGCTGGTAGTTCTTTATGTTCCTCCGATGTTTATCTTCCCTGGAAAGAGGATGACTCCACAGCTTGAGAAAGATGGTCCAGCGGGAGCTATATACAAATGCTCAGATAATGGATGGATTAACGAAAATCTCTTTGAGTGGCTGCAACACTTCGCCAATCATGCCAAACCATCCTCACATGACCCAGTTTTATTGATTTTTGATAATCATGCCGTCACACTTCTTTAATGGCTTATGATTTCTGTTAACAAAATCACATTCATATTCTATCACTGCCTCCCCACACGTCTCACAGGATACAGCCCTTAGACCTCACATTTTTTGGACCGCTTAAAGCTACTTTACAAAAAGGAATGTGATTTATTTTTAAAGAATCGTCTAGCAGAAAAAATAACTCCATATGATGTAGGTAGCTGCAATATTAAATAAAGCATATTCAACTGTGGCTTCTATTATCAAAGGTGAATCAGGATTCCGAGCAGCAGACATTGTCCCATATAACCCCGATCATTTCACTGAAGAACTATCATTGTCCCCTTAGTGACTAATTTAATTACCCTCATGTGCGTACAATGGTAGTCAAAGTTGTTTTTTTTTTTAAGTTTAATAGCTAGTTATATAGAAATCCAAGGGTAATAGGTAATTAGGTTTAATTGAGACTGATATTTTAATAATGATGAAGCTATCGTAGTCACGGTAACCTTAAGATGGCGACAGGTAAAATAAATACGATATAAGGGGTTATAGGGGGAAAAGGGGTAGTGGGAGTCACTTAAGAATGAATAGTACATTGTGCATCAAGGGCCGTAAGTATGGGATCAGATTACTAACGAGGGTCTATTAGAAGCCCGACGCCGAAGTCTCGAGTTTGTAATCCCCTTACTGCCCGTGATACACAGAATGATTTTCATCACATTGTGAGAAAAAACAACAAAAATAAAATTAATTTGTCTTTAAACACTTAAATTGAATAAACAATGGCTACCCGCCAGTACATATTGTAATTTTTTCAAGTCATCTGCCATAGATAATGTAAACTGTGTTTAGTGTAGAATTCGAATGGTCATACATACGGCCAGATTCTGCCAACATGTTAAAAAATACTTTCTAAAATTATTGCATAACTATTTGATATAAATTTAAAATATGATGTGGTTGTTGTTTTATGATACTAGGGGCGTTCAATAAAAAGTGAGAATTATTATGTTATAAACAACTTTTACTAAATGTCATTTTATTTTTCGATATAGTCACCTTTTAGCATAATACACTTAGTATATCTTTTTTCTAAACTTAAAATTCCATTTTTAAAAAAGGTCTCATCTTGAGTACTTAAAAAATCTTGTACTGCAGTGACTACCGCGTCGTCGTCTTCAAATTTCTAGCCTCTCAGGTATTGTTTCAATCTCGGAAATAGGTAGAAATCACTGGGAGCGAGATCTGGTGAATACGGAGGATGCTTAAGGATATCGAACCCAGCATCACGAATTGCAGCCATTGCAACGGCGGACTTGTGTGCCGGGGCATTGTCCTGGTGGAACAGCACAACTTTCGAGAGTTTACCTCGCCGTTTTTCGCGGATCTCATTGCGCAATGTTGCTATTTGTTTGGCGTATAAAGTGCCCGTAATAGTGGCTCCATGCTCGAGATACTCAATCATTAATACCCCTTTACCATCCCAAAAAACAGAGCCCATGACCTTACCGGCAGATGGGCTCACCTTGAATTTCTTCGGAGTTGGAGATGATGGCCTTTTCCATGTCATAGACTGCAGTTTTGTTTCAGGGTCGTAATGATGGAGCCATGTTTCGTCCATTGTTATAAATCGCGCCAAAAAAAGTTCCCGGTCTTGCTGCATCAGGTTCAAAGCTTCTTGACAAATCTCTAGTCTAGTTTGTTTTTGCGTGTCAGTAAGCATTCTTGGTACCCAACGCGCAGATACCTTTTTCATACCCAAGCGTTCATGTAAAATAATGCACGCTCCCCGTTGAAATCTTGACAACGTATTTGATAACGGCGCGCAGTTCAATTTTCTCCATTTTCGCTAACGTACTCAATAGCATTGCAAAGAAATGACCGTATATTTTTTTAAACAAAAGACAGTTAGTTTTTTTTTTCATAGCAATCAGCTAGATAGATTAGCTTTACCGGCCAGTATTTAATTTCGTAATATTAAAAGAGTTTGCATCTCATTCTCACTTTATATTGAACGCCCCTCGTATTTAGGGGCTGTTTCACCACTTTTCTTAAAGTTCGGATTAGCTTAATCATAACCTTATTTGAGAGATGGAAATAAAATTTCTGTTTCACCAGTCTTGATTAGCGCTAAGTGACGGACAAACTGTTTCTTAATGTGACCATAAGATCAGGTGGCATTTAGCATTTTTATCCGTCACATAACTTTTCAATTAGTTAAGTTTATTTTTTTGTGGCCATGGTTGGAGAGCCCATCAGCCGGTTTCAGAAAAATAAATCAAAAGTTTTTTTTATTTTTTAAAGAAAGAAGTCATGCTAAATTGCATAAAATAATTTAAATATCAAGATTTGAATAAAAAAAATGTAGGTACACTTTTAGTATGTAAAAATAAATCCAAAATTTCGTAATATTTTCTAATTACAGACTTTTTCAATGGCTCATTCGTTTGTTCTACCTGAACTTTTATATCGCCATTAAAAAAAAAGTTTATCTGTCAAATGGTTTGGCGCCACTTTTCGATTCGTTTTACGTGATTTTATTTTTCTTTGTTATTGTTAACAAAGTATCGTAAATAAATACCGTTTTTGGATCAATTATAATGTTACACATTTGTTTATGCAAAAAAAAATAGATGTATTTAAAAATTATATAGTTAACGATTTCTTTTGCTTTAATAATGAGTGACTCTTTGAACGAAAGTGTGCGAACAGGAACGCGTGGTCGTGAAATGCGACGTTGCCATTCCGACTTTTTGTTAAACCCACGATTAGTTAAGTGGTACTTAGTTCGCACAGGACCGGCGTGGTGAAACTGAAAAAACACTAGCTGACAGATTTGTCCAGTACTTAGTTTATTCATTGGTTACGTAACCCATCGTAATTAGTTACGTACGCCGGCCGGTAAGTACCACTTAACTAATCGTGGGTTTACAAAAAGTCGGAATGGCAACGTCGCATTTCACGACCATGCGTTCCTGTTCGCACACTTTCGTTCAAAGAGTCACTCATTATTAAAGCAAAAGAAATGGTTAACTATATAATTTTTGAATACATCTAATTTTTTTTGCATAAACAAATATGTAACATTATAATTGATCCAAAAACGGTATTTATTTACGATACTTTGTTAACAATAACAGTGAAAAATAAAATCACGTAAAACGAATCGAAAAGTGGCGCCAAACCATTTGACAGATAAACTTTATTAATGGCGACATACAAGTTCAGGTAGAACAAACGATTGAGCCACTGAAAAAAAGTTTGTTATTAAAAAATATTACGAAATTTTGGATTCATTTTTAAATACTAAAAGTGTACTTACCTACATTTTTTTATTCAAATCTTGAAATTTAAATTATTTTATGCAATTTAGCATGACCTCTTTCTTTAAAGAATAAAAAATACTTTGATTTATTTTTCTGAAACCGGCTGAAGGGCTCTCCAACCATGGCCACAAAAAAAACACTAACTTTATGTGACGGATAAAAATGCTAAATGCCTCCTGATCTGATGGTCAAATTAAGAAACAGTTTGTCGCACTTAGCGCTAATCGAGACTGGTGAAACAGAAATTTTAATTCCATCTGTCAAATAAGGTTATGATTAAGCTAATCCGAACTTTAAGAAAAGTGGTGAAAAAGCCCCTTAGACGAACAAGTGGCATCGTTTTTCCTACTCATAAGGGCCTGTTTCACCGGTCCCTGTTATGTATGCGAATGGTAGCGGTCGTGCTCGGCAAAACACGGGCCCCGTGCCTGGGCGCACGTGCAAACGCACCACGCCGCCAGTGTACCGCCCCAGGCTGCCGTCAAACAATGACTCATGCCTGGAAAGGATTTCGTTCACAATATCAGTTTTATTTACTTTTTCTGCGCTTAGACTATTTACTGTCAATGTTGGGATTTCTATACCTAATTCCGAGAGCCACTGTCTACCTAAAAGGTTAGTGGTGCCATGATCTATAACGTAAAGGTCTAATATTTTTTTATTATTTTTATATATCACTTCTACTTGTAAATAACCCCAAGGTTGAATCATCGAACCATCGTAAAATTTTAATTTTAAATGACAAGCCTGTACTGGTAAATCACTAAAATGTTTACGATATGTATTTAGTCCAATACACGACAAGGCCGATCCCGTATCAATTTCCATTTTTAAGCACTGATTTTGTACTAATAACTTAATACATACCGGTTTATATTTGGCTAATGACATTTGAAACATTGGTTCCTCGTCCTTGTCGTCGTCGCAGCTATCCTCTCGCGCTGACGTATATCCACTATTATCGCTTTGCCCACCATAATCCGCTGATGTCTGGTGCTCGTGCACCCAATAGTTATTCATGCCGCGCCCGCGGCTGCGCCCCCGGCCGCCCCGCCAGGTTGCCCGTTTGCCGCGTCCTCCGTTAGCGCTGAAGGTCACGCTGTTGCCGCGTGACTGTGACTGGCTACCCGCCGTTCCCGTCGCTCCGAGTCTTGCATTCTTCTCTGGGCACATTCTTCTTAAGTGGCCTAAATTCTTGCAGCAACTGCACTCAAAGTTTTTATATTTGCAGGTTTCCGTTCTATGCCCTATTTCCCCGCACGCCATACATTTGTGGTTCGATTGAAGTTTATGTACACCTGTCATCACGCTTGTTTCGCGATCTACTGCCACCGCGTTCCTCTCCGCCGCTTCAAGTGTCGTAGCTAATCTGAGCGCTCTAGAATATTCGATACCGTCCTCCGCGAACAATCTTTGCCGCGTCGACTCGCTGGTAATGCCACAAACTAGTTGATCGCGAATATTTTCCTCTAAGTTAGTGCCAAAATCACAAGTCTTTGCGAGCTTCTTCAACTCTGCTACATATTCAGTAACACTTTCTCCTTCTGCCTGCCGCCGCTGCCTGAACCTGTAGCGCTCCGCTAAGATGGATAGTTTCGGTTGCAAATGATTCTTAAGCAACGATACTGCTTCATTGAAGGTTAAAGATGAAGGTCGTTTCGGGCTTGCTAGCGTAGACAACAACTGATACGCGTCCTCTCCCATCACGGCTATTAACGTAGGTAGCTTCACCCCGTCGTTAATATCATTCGCGAGAAAGTACATTTCCAACCTTTCGCTGTACACAGTCCAGTTTCCCGCTTTCACGTCAAACTCGTCTATTTTACCGACACCCATTGTTTTATTAGTTCGTATTTTTAATGTTAATACGCGCCACGACACAGATAACGGTAAAAAAACCAAGCCTCGTCGCCAGTGACAAATAATAGGCGTGCGTGTGATACAACGTTTATTACAAGACTAAAAGCTACCCTCACATTGTACATATATACCAGATACTCAGTCACACTATCGAAACTATTGACCCTTGAAAACACTATCGATCGTCAAAATTAGGCGATACTATCGAACTTGGTCGATACTATCGATAGTATCGCGTCAAAAAAGACGACACTATCGATCTTTAGCAATAGTATTACTTATTTTCAACAATCGATAGTAGTCTTTTGACGCGATACTTTCGATATCATCGACCAGGTTCGATAGTATCGCCTAATTTTCACTATCGATAGTATTGCAGCATGTCGATATTTTCGATAGTGCTATAGTACCATCGACTATTTCTCAAGGTCAAATTATCGATAGCGAAACTATCGCTATCGCAACAACACTGATGTATGGCTCTCTCTAGACTAGACCATTGATTCCAGAAGTGGTCCACGTGGACCCCCGGGGGTCCACGGGAGACTCGACGGGATTTAGATTTAGATCCAATCTTCACATTTTTGTCGAGTTTTGGGAATATGGTACAAATGTAGCTGCAAGGCGTCGACCGGAACCAGCTAAATTTTGAAAGTGGTCTATGAGAAAAAAGTTTGGGAACTAATTCTCTAGCTAGACAAATGAATGATAACTGATGCTTTCTTATGTGGATACTTAGTAGTTTAATTTGCTCAGCTCATCGTTCATCCTCCATTACCTGTCGTATATCAAAATTGTCCTTATGGACACAGGCATATTTCTTTAAAACTACCTACTAGTTTGCTACACCTGTAACTCTTTTAACTTTCTCTTTTCTCTTTTTATTTTTTTATTTACAGCAATAAGGTCGAAAATCTACATTAAAATGCATAGTTCGAGAGCATAATTATTTTAATTAGTATATAATAATCTCATTTACTTGATATAAAAATTATACTAAATACAGAAAAGTCAGTCAGTCTTACAATAAAAATCTCTTGAGCAACGTAATACATAGCTACATGTAGACAGTTTAGCAATTGAGCAAAATATGTCTGCTTAAATCATTAAATACTTAGTTGTTAAAAGTAGGATTATTCCTTAATTTAATGTTTCCCACCTGAGATCTGTGGTCCAATCCCAGAGCGTCCACAGATAAAAGCTAATTTTAAATAGGTCTAAACTGGGCTTTAATGTTATGGGGAATAGAGAATAGATTTTTCTGAAGTCATATTATCTATGTTCTTATTTAATTGTTTGTGACCATGTAAAAAACAGATAAAAGTACAGAATATTTCATACTAAATACAAACTGAAACATACATAGATGCACAGAAAAAACCCCAGAAAAAGACCAGCGCTGGGAGTCAAACCCATTCCCAGCACTGGTCTTTTTCTGGGGTTTTTTCTGTGCATCTGTTTCAGTTTGTATTTACCGTAAAAGTAAAAAAATGGAATTTAAAAAATAAAAATACAAAAAGATACTTCATATCAAACTTGTAAAAGTACAGAAGTAGAGAATAGTATTAACAAGGGTCCACAGATCATGGTAAAGAGACGCTAGGGTCTGTCATTCATTGTAATTTGTCAGTGAAGTTCTTAGTGTGCAAGTCAAAAAGTCTACTTTATGTACAGGAGAGTAATAAAACTGTATAAAATATTTGCTAGCAACCCTTAATGTATTCATATTGGAAAAAAGGATTTAAAATTATGCTATTAATGCAATAACATTTACTTTCTAAAATAATTCAGATAATAAAATGTTGAAATCTGTATGCACTGATAGAACTTAACTGACAAATTGTCACTAAAAAGATTGGGAGAGCCTGCCTTACTATAAAAAATAACTTTGTTACACTAAGGGGCTGTTTCACCACCCATTGATTAATTTTTACTGATGGATGAATGTGATGCCGTCTCCGTCTATTCGAACAAAACAAACAGAGACGGCATCACATTTATCAATCAAATAAATTTGATCAATGGATGGTGAAACAGGGGGTTAACAACTCAATTAGCAAGTCCATTTTGAAGTTCTAAGGGAAAACTAAAACAGGTACAACAATAATGTTCAGTCTTCATCACTTAAGAATAATCAGGTATATTCCGAAGTAGGCCTAACAATAAATTTTATTAATTGAACACATAATTATGAAGATTGGCAAAAACATGTCTTATAAAAATATTTCATCTTATTTCTAGCATTAATAATTTGTATAAAATTATAAAAGAGGGTCTTAACTTGCTCTTAATACTTGACAGTAAAAAATTAAATATATTTCTTTTAAAACCTAATAAATTAACAGTTCTTATTGAAATATCAATCAAACATTTAAAATAAGAGGTATTACAAAATGAGGTAGGTATTTAAGTCTTAAAATCAGTCTTCTTTGTGTGACAAATTTTCAAACAATTTTGAAAGATCCATCATTACGTTTATAGAAACCTGGAGCTGGATGGTTATGAGTATTGCGGACTCGTTGAATTATGTTTCCAACACGGTGTACCACAGTTGTGACATCTACATGACATCCAGTTTTAGTGCGGGACGTACAGTACCATTGCTTCTTGCCATATGCTAATTTGTTCTTCAATCTGAATGCAAACCCATTGTGAACCAAAATCAAACTTCCTTTTCTTGTTGGTACAAAGTTAGCCACTGAAATAAAAAGCGCTTGTTAGTAAATGTTTTCCATATATAAGGATTTGCTTTAGCGCTAATTTGTTACCAAACACATGATGTTCACTAAGGAATGCAGTATCACAAGTGAAAAATAAAAACATAAATTTGATTCTGTCAGACTTTATTTAATGCATGGAATATTAAAATGACAATAGTATGCAACTAGTTTGTCACTGAAACACTTCAAACTAGCTAAAATACAGTCCTCAAGGCATAGTAGAGTCGTCAAGTAGTCCACATCCTAAACTTTCGACAAAGTTCCATAATACACATATAACCTTATTTCTTTAAGTATTAACCCTCAACATTTTCTAAAATATTGCAAATAAAAGAGTAGATTAATGCATAGAAGTCATTTCTAAAACTCAATTAATGAAACAATTGAATAAACACAAATGCAATCTAAAAAACAAAACATTTGACGCACGCAACTGCGGTGACAGCAGACGTGACAATGTGACAGTACGTACAGTAAATACCGTACAGTACAGACAGAAGCGGACGGAGAGACGCTTGAATGTATTGAGAGAAAAAAAACAGGGTTCAGTGGGTTTGAGTCATACGAAAAAACTTCCGTTTTCCATTTTCTGAGTGTTTTTTTAAATTATCATTGCTTCAATTGAGAAATTAGTTCCAAATTCAAATTTTGCGATTCAACTCGGATGATTTTGTATATTACCGCTACACACTAATAGAGGGATTTATTTTAAAGTATGTAGTTTGATACAGTACAATTTAGAGATTGTAAAGCCCCTTCTACACGGTCGGGACCAACCGCCGACCATCGTGTCCTTGGTCGGGTTGATTTAAAAATGGACAGTGTAGAATTCGGTTGACCCGACCGATATTTGGTTGATGTCAACGGCCTTGGTCGCGAGCGCATTGTCCGTGGTCGGCCCCAACCGTATGGAACGCTGTCAGCCGACGCGAGCGACACGACGGTCGGCGGTTGGTCCCGACCGTGTAGAAGGGGTTTAAGACTAATATAAAATCGTTGTAATAATAATAATAATAATTTATTTCAAGTATCAAGGACTCGTATGTTATTAAGTTTGTTTAAAAAAAATGCACATATTGGATATATCTTGTTTATTTTTGAATTTAGCAAAATTAATTTTCATGAAAATTGCTCTACTCGACACTCGTAGGATCATAACTCGGCGAAATTCTAAATTCCTATATACTCTAAAGATAACGTATTATAATCTATGATAATAATACCAAACACGCTATTGATAAAAAAGTAGGTACAAAGTTCTTTCTGTGATGGGACTATCAAATACGGATTTTTAAACGAAGTGTGGCGACTCGATCGAGCTCAGTAGCTCGAAGCGGAGCTGTCAGTCTCAATTGTCAAACAATGCTCTTGTTGACTCTCGTGTTTTGCATGAATTTAATTTAAACAATATTTAAATCGCGAAAATGTCTTCTGCTTGTAAGTGCACCTTTAACAGTGTGTTTGAGTGTTAGTTTTATATTTAACTTAAACAGGTGACTCTACCATTGATTTGATTGAATGATAAGTTTCCAAAAGTGATTACAAAGTGTTTTGAAGTGTAAATACGTATGGGTGAGATGGGTACGTACGTAACCAGATCCCATTATGTGTTTATTAAACGCATTAAGTGAATTTGGCTTTACCACTATGTAAATTGACACAGGATTCTATTTGTCATAGAAGATTTGAAAAAAAAACCCCTGTTGATGTTGTATTTGTTTACATTGATCACTGGCCACTATCTAAATTTTCTTGATTAAAGTAAATGCTCGTTGTTGGTAGATTTTCTTCTTATATCAGACATATTAATAATCTCTCGTCCATTTACAGATTAATTAAATTGCTTATGGAACCTAACCTTACTTTTATACTTACAAATAAATTGTTGCCTTATATACTGATTCAAACTTTCGTTATTTTCTCTCATAACTATTACTCTAAACGGACTTATTATGTAAACGCTATGTATTTACCTTGATGTTTCAACCACATTACATGGGGCCACAGGGTCACAAGCTGACCAACTCAAGTTGATTTCAGTAGTAAGACTCATTTAGAGCAATAGTTATAATTTTGCCTTGACATTTTTTTTGAATTAGTGGTTTATAGAAAAAGTGTGTAAGTTATTCTTTTTGAGTCTAACCCCATAGCAGGAAGCTTTGTAAAGTGGTATAGAGGAACAATTAATAGGGCTGATGATATTACTGATCAATGGGCATACATTGTGACATCACTTTTATTTATTTGTTTTTTTAACCCTTAAATTGATACCGGCAATATATTTGCCGTCAAACAGAAATCAAAACCGGTCCAAATTAGCAACATTTATGATCCAAAATTGAATGTCTTGACAGGGTTGTTACACTAGCTATAAATCTAATTTTGCAATTAATTGATGTTTATGTTTAACCTTTTGTATGCTGAAATGCGGATCTGCACCAGATTTAAGGCTATCATTTTGTATTTTTATTTTAATCTGTGATGGTGGTACTATTTGAGACAAACAAGACTAGAATGCAGGTTTTATTTTTATTTTCTGCATACATAAGGTACACAGGTAACATCTGTAGGTTCCAGTTTAAGTTTTTTTTTTAATAGAGGTGCATCTTTGAATTATTGTTTTATGGTAGCATCTCTTAGGGCCACTTGCACAATCTAGGGTTAAAAAATTAAATCATTAACCCCGGGTTAAGAATGACATTTCCATACATTTTGACACTTGTTAGCCTGGGGTTAGCAGTTAACTCGGAGTTAAGTAGCTAACCCAGGTCCGTGCAAGCCCACCTTAGTGTTCTAGTGGGAATATGTGAAAACCATTTACCTCACTGTTTGTTAGGGAATCAAGGTTTTCTTTATAAAACATTTATAAGTACTTGGTTATCTTACTTGAATTTGACCTATATTGTTTGTACATACAAGTGTGTTGTTTTTCACTGATCTGACTCTGTAATGTTTATTGTACAGGGTGTTTTAAAATTACCCGTAATAACTGAAGGGTATGGAAGTACTCCAGTAAAGAATTAAATTAGTATATATTTTTTTTGGGATGGCGGGAGCTCGCCTTTGATAAGCAGGAGTGGAGCAAGAGAGGAGAGGCCTTTGCCCAGCAATGGAACACAAAAATAGGATAAAAAAAAATTTTTTTTTTTTAAAAAGAACAGTGCACAAAATTACAGTTTTATTTACTGTTCATGGGGTTTCAGGCTTTAGGGGTTATTTTGTAACACCTGTAAAATTCTGTACAACTACCATCATATAGCCATCAGTTAAAAATATGTCAGATAATTATATAATAAGCCCAAAGTATTAAAAAAATTACTTTAGTGTCAAAGGCACTCAAAAATGTTCTTAGATTACTTTTGCACATTTTATATTACAACTACAATGAAAGCATTTGATTTATTTGTGACCCACATTAGAACTTTTTCTTAGTACTTAAATGATTTTGAAGCCATGGTGGCCTAGTTATTTGACCTATGGCCTCTCAAGTAGAGGGTTGTGGGTTTGAATCCGGGCTCACACCTCTGAGTTTTTCACAATTTATGTGCAAAATTATATTTTAAATTTACTATGAGCTTTACGGTCAAGGAAAACATTGTGAGGAAACCTGTATACACCTGAGAAGAAATTCAAAGGTATGTGTGAAATTCCCAATCCGCACTGGGCCCGCGTGGGAACCACAGCCCAAACCCTTTCATTCTGCTTTAGCCTAGTTGCTAGTGACCCTGCCTACGAAGCAAGAGGTCCTGGGTTCAAATCCCGGTCAGGGCATTTATTTGTGTGATGAGCACGAATACTTGTTCCTGAGTTATGGATGTTTTCTATGTATTTAAGTATTTATTTATCTATATAAGTATTTATTGAATCAGGCGTTACTTTGCGGAGGTCCATATTAATGAACTAAAACAATTACTTTGCTTTGCTTTGCTTTGCTTTGTCGCGGGTGAGCAAAGTAATTGTTTTAGTTCACTATATAAGTATGTTAATCGTCGTCTAGTACCCATAGTACAAGCTTTGCTTAGTTTGGGACTAGGTTGATTTGTGTAAGATTGTCCCCTAATATTTATTTATTTTTTATTTTTATTTATTCTGAAAGGAGGCCTGTGCCCTGCAGTGAGACGTTTATAGGCTGGGATGATGATGATGATGATGATGTGTTTTTACTATCTGGCATTGCAATGTCATTACATACATAATATCATTTATGTGATAATTGTAAAAAGATTTTACAGTGTGTCATAATTTCAGTTGGTTTGATGGTAGAGTTAATTAAGTAAGTGCTTACTTATTTACTTATTAGTTCCTATGTCAGACAAAACAATAACATTGACTGTGGCATTGATTATTAAGTGATAATTTCTGAATATAGAAAGTTTTATATTTTTTAGTGTAGGTATTAAAACTGAAACAGTAAGCTTCTCAGGATTTTGGTTGGTTGGTTGTTACAACAATCTTTCTCATACAGTTCATAGTTTTAGAAAAAAAAACTTTTTTACATTATAATCTGATACAATTTTCTTTATTCAGATAGATATCCAATAGTTCATTCTTAAGTGGGTTGTTTTCAAAAAAGCTGTATTTAATTAAGGTCTTCATGAAAACAAAATCACAATTGTATCTTTTGTGTAATGAATATTAGTCATCCAAACTATATGGATAGGAAACTTTTGTTTTGTTTTGATTAAATCCCTTAACCTTTCAGATAAGGCTCTCACATTTGTAACCGTCATGCCTAGTGCCATATCCTATCCATACCTATACTTGTTGTACCTTTTAATGCATACTTAAGAAATATATTCTTACAAGTGTGCAAGCCTCTCATAAGTCTCATATGACAGGTGCAGGAACGGATACGGCACTAGACATAGGAAATGTTAGTACAAAAGTTACTGTAAATATTGTTAAAGGTGTTTTTGTCAAAGTCATTATTTATGCTATCAATATTTTGCCTGACATGCAACATATCTTATCATTCATCTTGATGAAATCACCTTTCCTTAAATAAAAAGTACCAGAGTTGAATTATTGATACTCTTAGCTGCGCTATGTAAGTTATTAGTGTAAACTGTACTTTCCTTATTTTTGCAGAATTTTCCCCAAAGGCATCTGTTGGCAGTCAGTATAAAATTAAATGAATCTGAACAAAATTTGTTTTATTTTCCTTCCTTATGTTAATATAAAGTGAATAACGTAAGAAAATGTTTATTCATTATTTTATCACACCTGTCATATAATAAACTTAATTTGTTGCAGGTATATTCATAAACACAAGAGGCAATTCCAAATTATTCATATACCAAAACCACACATTCAGGTTTATGTACAAAAAGGCTTATGGCAGTCAGCTGTGGTACTGTTGGTACTTCTTCAGCAGATGCTGCCCTGCAAAGCTCCGGATAAATGATGCTGGGAAGGTTACGGAGAGCATAGGCAGACACAATCATGACCCTCCTACTTGCTGGATGACCCCTGATGGCAAATCGTACAACCTACCTCCACTTCCTGTTCCGAAAAGCAACGACCGGAGAACTCCATAAAATGTACATTATAAATTAAACATTGTGATTATTAATCTTTGTTTCACTGCCCTGTAAATAGTAGAACAAAGTTTAGATTTAAGTTAATTTAATTATGTTGAGATTTTAATTGCCTTTTTTATTTTGATTACAATAGTTCTATTTAAATTGTTTCCCTGAAGATGAATTATAACAAATGTTCAATTATTCCCTAGGAAGGATCTAAGGATGTCCACAAAAGATATTTAAGATGATGATGGAGTTTAACATGTGTTATTTCTGTACAGATTATCTAAATTGATGTTTTCTGTTTAAATTTTATCTTGCGTTTGTTGTACATTGGTATAAATAATGTGGGTTACTCAGATTATCTAGAAAGTAGAGTTACCTAAAGAAATAGTATTTCAATCTGATACTAGCTTTGTGGTGTATATGTCTATCTATACAATAAAAGTTCCAAAACGCTTATAAAGTAAACTTGTTTTATAAAGTCTTGTAAAGATGTACACTGACAGACTTTGCTATAGAAGTGTTAGTAATAAGTATGTTTATGTTTAGAAATCTGACACTTATTGAGTAACCTGCGACTTGCAAGGTTTTAAGTAATTAGTCTACTCTTAGAACAATGGGAACCCTGTCTTATCTATTTTGTCTAGTCCGATGATGCAAAGGTTTGCCATGAACTGGCAAGAAAATGGCCAGTTTAGCCGTTATGTGTACAATTCAGTGGAACCAGCTCAGTGGGCCCAGCTCATACTGGGATCCCTACATTGTACTGAAAAAGTTTAGAACTTACACAATTTATCTGGGAGCAATCTAAATGTATTAGAGTGAGATGAAATATAATGTTGGTCTCTGTTCCTAAATTTTGATTGGTAAGCTACATATCACAGATTAAGAGTACATCAACTTAAAATAATACCCTGTTTTAAATTAGACTTTATTTTAGTTCCAAGAAGGTAAAATGGCTGATTATTTTGATTTGATTTACTTACTCTTGGAGTGCATATATATGTTTGAATTGGCCAATAGTTTCCTAATATGTAGAGTGAGCCTCAACATTTTTAGCATAGGATTTCTGGCTAACCTAAATTTATTCTGCTTCTGCTCTTAATAAGCCAGTATTGTTTATATAAGTCATTAAACTCAAAGGTTTGCCTACTTATCATAGATACATTTACCCAGAACGCATTTCTGATAACTGATAAGCATTGATGTATCTATAGATAAAATATTGCCATGAGTGACAAAGCATTTGTTCAAAATAAGGTCTAGTTCCTCAGACATTTTATTGTGTAGGTATTAAAAGCAAAGGATATTAATTTAAGATTTGATGTAAGTGCCTATTATTGTTTAATTTGCTACGAGTTTCTGACAACTGCCGCAATATGGCCGGTGTTGCTGGTAGAGCAACGTCTGCTGTAGTGTGACATGGTTCTTGATTGGCTTTTGGGCGAGTGGGTCACTGTAGTCCTATCAGAAAGAGTAGAGAGTAGAAAAAGGGGAATAAAACTTTATAGCACACAGTTTTATGTGACAGTTGCGAAGTAAATAGTACCCTCATTTAATCTACTTTTCTCTTGAATTTTGTTTGTACTGTAGGGTAGGTATATGAATGTAGGCTTTAGTTACAATTTCGGCCACGGCCATCAAGAGCCTTGTCATGTTATGTTTGGACATGAAACACTGACGTATCAAAGCAGTATTATCCCAAACAAAAACTTTTCTTGCAATTTTATAATCAATTTTATTTTCTTATCCTATAAAATGTAGGTATTTATCATGAGACATTCGGCAAACGGTTTTTAGCAATTGCTCTTGTTACTTAATAATTTAATTATGTTAAAAATCCAAAATTATGCCTAGTTAGGTAGTTATCAAATTTATATGTAAAAAAACGACCGCAGGTTTTTAAAAAATTGTATCGTGCCTTTCTTAATACTTTATTATGTACATACATATGTTTACCAAAATATAAATTATAACTAAAATATGTCGATATTTATTTCGAGTTACTATCTATGTAAGTACCTACTTAAATACATTTTAGGGAATTAACTACAACATGTAATATCTTGCAGACTAACATAAAAAAAATGATCTGAAGCAATTGAAACCGGCTATAAGTTAATATTACTGTGTATGCCTACATTTTCTTGCAAGCGACGAAACATTAAACATACCTATACCTACCCAAACGAAGCCGATTTTTTTAAATTTTGCTCACAAATATAATTCAAAGGGGTAATATAAATTGTACTGAATTTGAAAGAGGTACGAGTAGATTAGTCGAAAATTTTATTTGACTTTTTTATAGCGAGAGGGAGGCAAACGAGCAAGCGGGTCATCTGATGGGAAATGATCACCACCCCCCATATATATTTCTTGAAAGCTTCGATGGCACACTTGGTGTTGTAGTAGTGGTGGTTTGTAGGAATACACTGATTTTTGCTACTTTCAAAACCTGATTTGTTTTTAATTTTTTGAAACACGCCAGTGAAATAGAAGCGGCGGACTGCACTGCGGTCTTGGAATTGTACTTTTATTGTGCACAAAAACATGAAATTAACCGTTAACAAGGTTAAGGTTACGGGATCGCGTTGGATGCGGAGGGCACGGATCCGATCTGTTTAGCGAGCCTTGGGGGAGGCCCTATGTTCAGCAGTGGACGTCTTTCGGCTGAAATGATGATAATGATGAACAGTTAACAAGAGAAACAGATGTACAAAAGCGAAAACAGAAGGAATGAGGCGGTTATTGCGTAGTAGCTGGAAATAGTAGATTGTTCAACAAGGGAGGAAAATAGCCAATATCACACGAGGTTACTTCCAATGCCAATATTCCGAGGGTGATATTGGTGTTTTTCCCGAGTTAAACACTCTGTTTTTCATTTCGACTACAAGGAAAGTAAGAAAATATAAGTATAAATAAATAAAAATGTCTAAACTGGTCAATATGATCGTTGTAAAATATTTCAATGGAGTTTATTGTTAAGGCATAATTAATTTAACAAAATTTAGAATGTTCAATATAATAATTAATGAAAACAGTAGATAAAGTAGGTATATTAGCAAATTTATTTATAAAATATGTAAGTAACCAATTTAAACCAAGGAGTTAAGCTGTATAGAGATAGGCTGTGTGGACAATAACATTGTCATTTGCCGTGTTTTTTCTTATTATTTTCTAATTTTTCTGGTTTAAGTCACTAAATAAGAAATTAATAATTTAATTTAATAATATTTCACTGGCATTATAAAATTTGTAATATGACTAATTGGGAATGTCTAAAAAAAATTACCAGTGGTATTTATATATTTTTTTTGTATAGAAAAGTCAACTATAAGAAACTAATTTCAATATTTTGTCATTTAGTTCTCTACTTTTTTCAAAATTAATTATTGAAACTATTTTAGTTGATGACGTCAGATTATAATTGAGGGCTCCCACAGTGCCAAATTTCTAAATCTATCTAAATGCGTACGATAAGGCAACCCCTTTAATTATTTTTTGCGTAGTGGTACACTCTACACTGTGTCACTTTACTGGCACTGACAAAGTGCTAGATGTCAGACAGCGGGTCAAAATCAAACTCCGTAGTATAATCTACGCGTAAATTGTGAAGAATTCTAACCACACAGAATAAAGTACGACTTGAACCGGTCACGCAATTTACACCAATGTCAAATGAAGGTCATTACTTATTTGTTATATAATAAATTCATTACATAATATTAAAATTAAATAACTACAGAAAACGATTTAAAAAGCATTTATCTAGAAATGGTTTTCGATTTTCTATACATTGCAAAAAAATAGACATCCCCAATTAAGAAAAAAAACTCAATACTTAATTATTCCATGCCGTAATGCTTGGCTGAATGCGTATGTGTTCCATTGACACATTGAAAGCCAATGCCTTTATTTTTTATTTTTTTTAATTCATTTCTACCCTTGGGAAGAAAATAATACATATCCTCCCGTATGTCAGATATGATTTGCCTCACTTTCCGAGTATGAGAGATGAAAAAAAATAAAGGCATTGGCTGTCAATGGAAGACATACGCATTCAGCCAAGCATTACGGTATATACCTACATGGAATAATTAAGTATTGAGTTTTTTTTTCTTAATTAGTCATAAGTATTACAAATTTTATAATGCCAGTGAAATATTATTAAATTAAATTATTAATTTACATAAGTTTCTTATTTAGTGACTTAAACCAGAAAAGTTAGAATATGTTAAGAAAAAACACGGTTAACGACAATGTCACTGTCCACACAGCCTATCTCTATACAGCTTAACTCCTTGGTTCAAATTGGTTACTTACATATTTTATAAATAAATTTACTAAAATACCTACTTTATCTACTATTTTCATTGATTATTATATTGAACATTCTAAATTTTGTTAAATTAATTATTCCTTAACAATAAACTCTATTGAAATATTTTACAACGATCATATTGACCAGTTTAGACATTTTTATTTATTTATACCTATATTTTCTTACTTTCCTTGTAGTCGAAATGAAAAGCAGAGTGTTTAACTCGGGAAAAACACCAATTTCACCCTCGGAATATTGGCACCCTCGCTGTGCTCGGGTACCAAGTAACCTCGTGTGATACTGGTTATTTTCCTCCCTTGTTGAACAATCTAGGTACTATTTATCACTATCCCAGCCCATATACGCCCCACTGCAGGGCTCACGCCTCCTCTCTGAATAAGAGGGTTTGGGTCGTAGTTCTCATGCTGCCCCAGTGCGCATTGGGAAATTCATACACCCCATTGAATTTCTTCGCAGGTGTGTCCAGGTTACTATTACTTCATTAAAGAATATTACGCTAATGCGTTAGACTAAATTATTTTATTGTAGCATATCAAATTTCATAATTTAATTTTCATTCAAATGCTCAATTTTATTCAGTTTTATTTTTTTTTTCTGGATTATTTCCTAACTATTTCTTGAACGCTGACATTACATCTCTAATTTAATTTTAGTTTAATTCTGTATTTTAATTTGACTTTATTGATATCTTGATGTAATTGAATTGAGTTTTATTAATGTAATTTTATCTTTGTCATTGTATTTAAATGGAATTAATTTTCTGATTTCATTCGTACTCTAAAATATTTTCTGTGTCTCATCTAAAATTGTATTTGCATGCATTTGTATGTTTTATCGCAAATAAATGACTGATTGATTGATTGATTGATTCATTTCCTTATGATGTTTTCTTTCACCGAGACGCCGTGAGTCTCGAGGTGCAAGCCCGGGTTCGAACGCACGACTTTCTACTTAAGAAGCCATAGGTCAAACCACTAGGCTACTATACCATAGCCTTTTAACGGATTTTAGTTCATCGATTTCATGATTCACTTTAGTTGTCTAACAGCGATAACGTTAAATCCATTACGCCGTTGGTCGTTAATCTATCACTATCAATACGTTTACATATATCGCTAGGTAGATATTTTAACATAGTCATGCCACATGAATAAATACGGAGCAGAATAAAAAGTTCAAACAACGTCGCGCACGCATTACACTACTACACGCGCAGCATATGTGTGCGTGACCTGTCACAGACAGGACGGGGGGGGGGCGTGCACCGGCGCCCGCTCGGAGACAAACCGGTTTGAACTAGCTCAGTGAGTAGACAAAGTTCAGGTGTGCCGCCAGCGACTACGCGACCGTTTAGCGTTTAGCTACATAGTGTTCAGGTGTTCGGTTGTTTTAAAGATGCCTACCTGTTGTAGTGTTTGTAGATATACAGATATTAGATACTTAGGTACTTGTTTGAATAAAATATTTTGATTTTTTTTTTTTTTTTACCGAGCGACAACCCTATGATAATAGGTAAGAATTTCGAGCTCTGTTCGGAAGCTTTTATACTGCTCCGTATTTATTCATGTGGTCATGCTTGGATCAGGCGATTTGTCATTCAATAATTTATTTTAACATAATTGTAGGTAAGTATAACAATAGGGAGTCAGTATTTATGAAACAGAATGTAATCACTTGAACACAATGTATGATCTCTATACATTGTATTCAAGGGCTTCTTGTTTAACGCAATCGCGATCAGCTCTTTCTAATGCTAAGTTTACACGGGCTTAGTAGCTAATGCTTAGTACTTGTCACTTGCACTTGTCACATGTGTGTAAACATGTTGTATAAGTGCTTAGTATTAGTGCGACTGCAAGTGCAAGTAATTAGAAGCCGGTCCTATTTACTAAGCGACAAGCACCTACCCACAGCTAAAAATCTACTAATAGGTACTTGTCACTTGTCGAGTGGTCTAGACATTTAATGACAAGTGCAATCTGATTAGTGATTACTCAAAGCTCTTGTAAACTAATACCATTCTCTAACACCAATGTGTAGACGATTACTTGCCACTTGTCACTGTGCATATTATAAGTCCCTAACCACCTACACTAATGACAAGTACTAAGCTCGTGTAAACCTAGCTTAAACGGTACACGTTTAACATAAGCGGATAGAAAGAGATAGTGAATGTGATTGAGACACTGCGCATGTCGAGACGATAAGGGCACTGGTTAGTTAACGTCGTTATGTAATAGGTAAGCCGTAAAATCGATCCGTACAAGTAAGTACGACGAACTACAGTCATACCATCGTCATTTTCCCTGCGTGTATACGTACCACAGCAGGGCACAGGCCACCACTCAGAATGAGAGGGCTTGGGCCGCAATTCCTACGTCAGCCCAGTGCAGAAAGGGAACGTCACACACATCATTTTTTCGCAGACGTGTGCAGGTTTCCTCACCATGTTCGCCTGCACCGTAAAGCTCATGGTAAATTTCGAATGCAATTTCAATTTAAAAATACTGAGAGCTACGTGCCCGGGGTCGAACCCAAGACCCTAGGCGTGAGAAGCCACAAGTGATGGGTGTGAGTTGTGAGGTGTTTTTATACCCTTTTGTTTACTATATCGACGGGGAAGAAGTAAATCCTCCTATCTTATATATATATGTTACAAATGTAAGATAGGAGGATTTACTTCTTCCCCGTCGATATGTCTGTAAAAAAAAGGAAGGAACAGAGCAATGTACCTGAGTAAATGTGTGTGTGTGTGTGTGTGTGTCCAAAAACTAAACGAAATCCGAGCCTGCCGAGGCCAAGTTCTATATAATATAACAGTTTTCACGTCACAGTTTACGATCACTTACAGTTACACAGTTAAGCGATAACAGAGTCACATAACATACTTCCCTATCACTTTTAGTATTGGATAATTTCGCAAAAATAACTATTTTTTATTTGATTATCTCTAATATATAAAAATCTCGTGTCACGGCGTTTGTCCTTCTCCGAAACGGCTTGGCCGATTTTTATGAAACTTTTTTTCTCTACATTCGGTAGGTCAAAGAATAGATTGTAGGCTATTTTGTATACCACTATTCTTCGCAGACGGAGTCGCGGGTAACAGCTAGTTTTTAGGGTTCCGTACCCAAAGGATAAAAACGGGACCCTATTACTGAGACTTCGCTGTCCGTCCGTCTGTCACCAGGCTGTATCTCATGAACCATGATAGCTAGACAGTTGAAATTTTCACAGATGATGTATTTCGGTTGCCGCTATAACAACAAATACTAAAAAACAGAATAAAATAAATGTTTAAGGGAGCTGGTTTTGCAAGTTTTTGCTCGATGTTGATAACGACAACAGGTAGACGCTTGAAATAATCACAGAATATTTAGTTATATATTCACTTTAAAAACATTACACATTAAGTATTCACTTTAAAACAAATAATAATTAAATTAAAATAAAACATATATTACCTAATATTCAGTTTGAGCGTCTTGAGGTGGTGGGCGGACAGAGTTACTTTCCGACTCATGATGATTTTAATTGCAAATTAAGTTTACATGACTAGATAGAGAGAAATCCATAGAGAAGTTATTTCTGCCAGTTAGTTAAAAAATTGGTGCTGGCAATACTGCCGTCGTAAGAAAAAGGGGCACAACTAGAATTTTTTGTGAAACAGAAAAGGCCTAAGTGCACACTTGTTCTTTGTAAACTTACGCTGTTTCTTTTTTGAGCAATTTTGCAGTTGTGCCTTTTATAATTACGACGGCAGAATATTGGCTGGATAGAAGATATTTTATTAACAAACTAGCTGTTGCCCGCGACTAGAATACGGATATAAAATAGCCTACGACCTATTTTCAGACCTACCAAATATAGAGAAAAAAGTTTCATGTGAATCGGTCAAGCCGTTTCGGAGGAGTTCGATAACAAACACCGTGACACGAGATTTTTATATATTAGATAGCTCGAAAGAAGAAACTAAATTTACCTACTTCCTTTAGCTAAAAACTTTTGTTCCACGTACCTACATACAAAAGATAAATAGATACAACCTGGGGCTCTTCAAGGCTAAAGTGAATAGGTAGGTACTGAACCAGTGAGATACACCTTTGGCCTAATCTGCACTTTCCATCAGGTGAGATAGGGGTCAATCACGGTTTAGTTTTAAGTAAAAAGAAAACTACTGGGAAAGAATCCTAATAGATCAATCATCAGTAGTACATATACATACAACTAGAAGGAATAAACCCAGGCTCTTTGAAAACCTATTTAGGAACATGGGCCCATGCCTGTATAAAGACTATACAGTTGGTTTATTGTTTAGCGGTATTAAGTACGAGTTATGAAGTTTGGAAGTAGGTAGGTAGTACCTACCTAAAGATAAAGAGTATTTTTTCGTAAACAAGTGAAAATAAGTGACAGGCTATAGAACCGATCGGCATATGAATTGGAAATGAAAAAAAATGTAAATTAAAATAGGCGGGGGTGAGGGGCAAATTTCCGATACGCTTCGGGGGGCGAAAATCACACTACGCCACTCAAATGGATTCAATTAGGTAACTATTTAAATTAAATTTGTACGAGCCTACACACAGGTACAAATGTCACCTGCAGGGCGCTGGAGCCGATGCCGAAATATGCTAATGGTGCCGATTGTAGACATTCTGTAAAAGTAGGTAAGTATTAGGTACTTACTCTTTATTTTGAAAAAGCTAATATAAACTAAATCCAGTCCAAAGACTCCGCCAGGTCGCGGGTGAGCAAAGTACCTAATTGTTTCAGATCATTAAGTCCAGAGACTACAAGTTAGTTTTAGAGTTAATTTATGACACTTTGTCCTTATGGCCTAGACCACAACACGCAAGGCACTTCTGGCCGGAGTTGACTTTAGCTTCAGTAGACTCGTGTTTGAGTCATAGAACAAATTTAACCAATAGAGTGGAAATACAATACAAAAGGTACAACAGTAGGCCTATATTATTTATTTTATTAGCAGTACGGCTGCTCACCGAATCTAAGATTAATTAAAAGCGAAAAAGTTTTTCGGGTGCGCCGGTGGGATTCGAACCCACGTCTCCTGGGTATGCGCCCCAACTGGTGTTCTACCAATTGAACCACGTCGCATCCAACCGACTCCCCCGAAATTCTTAATCGCTTACATACGCCAACAGTGGCGTGTGGTAACATCCATCGCAACTATTAGAAGCTACGACTCCTACGTTCCAAATTACATTGGAAATGCGTAAGAAATGATGTACCACATCTATTTATTCAAATATTATTTATTTTATTAGCAGTACGGCTGCTCACCGAATCTAAGATTAATTAAAAGCGATAAAGTTTTTCGGGTGCGCCGGTGGGATTCGAACCCACGTCTCCTGGGTATGCGCCCCAACGGGTGTTCTACCAATTGAACCACGTCGCATCCAACCGACTCCCCCGAAATTCTTAATCGCTTACATACGCCAACACACACACCAATACACTGTTGGTGGGACGTGGGTTCGAATCCCACAGGCGCACCCGAAAAACTATTTCGCTTTTAATTAATAACAGTAGGCCTAGCTAAAAATCAATTCCCAAATTGAGTTTTAACGCACCACGCCACTGGGTATTACCCACTACATTGGTTAATTCATCTAGGTATGCACAAATGCTATAACTCAGTTAAATGTTGTTCATCCATCATCAATTCAGCCGAAAGACCACTGCGGAACATAGGCTCATAGGTGAAAATGTTGCTACAAAGATAAAATCTTATTAAGTGTATCTACATACAGCTCCAAAAAAGGTTGTGGGTGGTCACAGCCACTCGAAAATCAGCCAATTGCGATTCGGAGTTATCATCAGCCTATCGATCTCAATAGACCGTGAAAGTGTGTCGTCACAAGTCTATCAGGGTTGTGGGCATCACGTGCTTATCACCGTGGATCCGCCCTTGGCAACATTGAATAATCGCACACAACTAAACATTTCATGCGACGAATGTGGTCTTGGCCAGAGCGTTTCACCTCATCTTTCACAACAAGGACTGCTGAAGAAAGGAATTCGCTATCGTCGTTAATTTTTCCATAAAGTTATACATATACCTACATTTCAGCCAGCCAAAGCCAGGAATAGGCTGTAACTGAACCAGTGAGCTACATCTTCAGTTTCATCTGCACTTTCAGGTGAGATGGACGTCAATTGCTGGTAAATTTATATAAAAAAAAACTTTTTGGCAGAGAGGAAAGGTAATAAAAGTGAATAAAGTTTTATTTTAGATCTATGTCTTAGGGAAGGCCTATGCTCAGCAGTGGACGTCTTTCGGCTGAAATGATGATGATGATGATGCTTAAAAAACACTACTTGTCATCTTGTGCACGAGAATTATGGGCCGTTTATTTACAAGTATATTGCTGTGTATCTATTTATCTTATATGTTTTATGAATGATGTGTATTTTATATATGGTTGTTTTTATATAATGTTTGTTTATGTTAAGTACTACTTATTTTAAATTGCACCTCATGTTGATATCCATTCCTTGCTTTTATTTCAGCTGTAGGTTGTCTGGAAGAGATCGCTCTGAACCGATAATGGCGGGCGCCTATTGCTTACCTTATATATTTTTCTATGTAGTTGTTTTCTGTACTGTTTCCTATGTAGTCTACAATACAGAGTCATTGTAATGTATTGTGTTGTGTTTTTTACATCTCCAGTAAGAAGTACTGATGCCCAGACTACATAACTGCAATAAATAGGCATGTCGTACTCGAACAGGAAAAACCAGTAAACATGGACTTTGGACCGACATAACAAAGTATTTTCGTTGACATGGGTGTACGAAGGTATTGTAAGTAGGTATTACGTAAAGTAAACATAACACGATGTATTTATCCTCGTAACATAAAGTTTTCCTGCTTAAACTTTGAACATCGACTGTATCAATGTAGGCAGCACTAAATCCGATGTTTTGCAAATTTTTTCATAGTATATTTATACCTAGTGGCTTTGAAATGTAACTGTCTGTAGTTTACTTTTTCGACCACAAAAATTTCTAAAATCTGGATCGACAAAAAAGACCTGTACCTAAGTATGTATTGGACATCATCATCATCATGCTATGCTCTTGTCGGTGGAGTAATCGCCATCCTCTCTTCTTTGAGCCAGTCTTTTGAGTTCCTCATACGAGGCGGTCTCCTTTATTTGGCTTAGAAATGTTATTCTAGGCTTCCCGCTATCTCTCGCATTCTCAGTCCTGCCTTCCAAAATATTTAGAATGAAGTCGTTGTGGCGTATCAGGTGCTCCAACATCTTGTCTCTCCTGTTCCTTATGGTATTTAGTAGACAACGCTTCTCTCCTACCATACGCAGAACCTCTTTTTTCAGTCCAGCTAATTGTGTCCATTCTCTGCCAGCACCACTTTTCGAAAGCTTCTAACCTTTCTCTATAACTATTGAACCTGTTCTCTAAATTTCAAGAGAGTTGGTTAAAAATTGAGACCTGTAGATGAGAGCAGCCGAACATCAGAAAGACATTATCATCATCATCATTGCACTTAAGCATGGCCTTTAATACCCATGTTTTCAAAAACTAGGCAGGTACCTACTGTTAATAATTGGCTACGAAACTCTATAAGGTAAAGGTCTCTATGCTCGACACTGACTCAATACATGCACCTTCAATCTTATGTCATAGTAAGAGAGGTGACAGATGGGTGTCATCTACTGGGCATTGAGGTGTCGAGTATTGGTACGTTTAATTACTATTTTCGAAGACGTGTATTAATGCCTTGAAGGCTAGCGTGCGCAAATTTTTTTTTTTGGGTGTAAAGTCTGACAATATTTTTCTCGTATAAAATGTAGCTTTAACAGAAATTCGTATTAAATAATGAAATGATTGACACCTTATTTATTTAAATCGGAAAAGAATTCTATGCACTACGGTGTAACATACATAACTGGGTGAATCAATTTTTCTTGCCACCAGTTACTATGGTTACACAAATTTAGTCCCTTAGACAACCTAAGCATTTTTCTATGAAACAGTATGAAGATGTCACTTGGACAATCGGAGACAGAGTAAACAACACAAAAAGTTGATTCACCCAAGTACAAAGATAAACACGTCTCAGTGGCGAAAGGTACTAATAACCCACTTCCCCGAGTTGACTAACTTTCGAAATAATCAAAACTTCTCTTCCATTATTGCACACACATTCAAGAAGAGGGTAAATGGCTATATTTTTAGGCTTTTTGCTCCGGCTTTACATACAAAATGTTCACGCTCCGCCAATGATACATTTACACATTTTCTAACCCCCCTTACCCTTCCCGTTCCCCTTCTTTTCTTCGTTTTGATTTGCCGCTGCCGGATAAGTTTAAAATTACAACCGGCTAACTCAAAAGATTCCGACAAATTGATAACCTCCTCCTTTTTTGAAGTCGGTTAAAAGTTATGCGGCTTTATCTCGACTCGACGCGATGAAATGAAGAATCTCACCACATATTTGAATTCTGCACGGACAAAGTCGTGGGCAAAAACTAGTCCATAATAAATATCAGCCGTACCTATTTACCCTTTCAACGCCAACGACACATATAGGTGTCACAAAGTGATCAGTGAGTGATCTTGACACAATGTCATAAGATTTAAAGCAGGTTTACGTTTTGTCGAGGCGTGGCGTTGAAAGGGTTAAGTGACATAGACAACTCCGCTCCGGAGTTATCGAAGTGTTACATCAATACCACGGTGTCTCAAATCATATTTCTAACACAATAAAACTGTATTTAGATCAGAAGAACGTCGAAAATCGATTTAATAAGATACATGTGAGGCTTGACCAAATAATCCATGTTTTGGAAACAAAAACAATAGCAGTTCCAGCTGAGTTTGACGTAAATACAGAAAACGCCGCTGCCAATACCGACTTGAAATTTCCAATAGAATCAATAAAAGATTTGAAGACCCTGGAAAATAATCTGCAAGAGAACAATTTTGCACTTAAATTGGTATTTTAATGAAGGAAATAATAATATTTTAAATAATATTATAGACAATTTAATTAATATTTGAGGTTAATATTTCTCGATACATACGAGCCATACAGCGTATTTGAAACTTTTGGACCGGTTAAACATCTTTTCGGGGTATATGTAGTAGATATTTTACTACCTTATTGACGTAGCTTGCTGCGGATGGTGATTTGTAGATTTTGTTTGATAAAGCATGTTGGGTTATTAATTATCATGTATACTTCTGTTTCAGATAACTAAGTTTTCATAGATATGTGGCACAAACGGATTGCAGAAATTACGCAAATTTGGGATTTTCCTGATGAGCCATATAATTAAAGACGAGTGCCTTAATCTATGTTCATGGAAAGGTATTAAGGGGTATAATAAAACGCCTTTCGTAAAATTTTCAAGAATACGAGAACTGATTTACAAAGTTATTAATTTGGCCGATAACACATGCACATGTGAAGATGTAGATGCATTTCTGCAGCAAAGTGCTATAAAACACAGCAATCAAAGATTGAAAAGAAAACAAGTAAGTATTACTCTAACTTTTTTTACGTACCTAACTGACCCCTATCTTACCTAATGAACAGTGCAGACGAGGCCAAAGGTGTATATATTACTAGTTCAGTAACAGCCTATTCACTCTAGCCTTACAGAGCTCTATTGTATTTACATACAAATTATAAAAGCGAATCCCACGCCTTAGCAGTTCGTATTACGAAAGGACAAGGGAACAGCTTCGAGTGGGCTAATGGAATACTAACCACATAAGGGTGAAGATGCTTCCCGCCTGAATGTCCGTTGGTAAAATGGAGACGGAGGAATTAAATGTATAAACATTTCAGTATCAAAATTAAAAACATAAAAATAATCACACAATTTGCAACTAATATTTAAATGATATAGTGATATATTTTCAGATCCGAATTAGCCAAAATAAAGAATAACTACAGAATGATGGTGAGAAATGTCTCACATATCTTCAAATAGAAAAACTATTACATTCGGGAGGGAGAAAATCTCCAAAATGATGAAAGATTAGTATCAGAAGAGTTAATGATTATGATGAAGATTAGTTTCATAGCGATATAATATAGGCATGCATGGTGAAAGGCAATTAAAAAAAAGATTGATAACTGTACGGATAAATTTCCATGATACATATAATTTTAACGACCGCTTTAGCCTAGTTGGTAGTGACCCTGCCTACGAAGCAAGAGGTCCTGGGTTCGAATCCCGGTAAGGGCATTTATTTGTGTGATGAGCACGAATATTTGTTCCTGAGTTATGGATGTTTTCTATGTATTTAAGTATTTATTTATCTATATAAGTATGTTTATCGTCGTCTAGTACCCATAGTACAAGCTTTGCTTAGTTTGTGACTAGGTCGATTTGTGTAAGATTGTCCCCTAATATTTATTATTATTATTTATTATTTATTATTAATTTCTAGAGTAAATTCTACTTATTAAACAATTCAAATATTTATTTCTGAATATATATTATGCTCCTCACGATATTCTTGTTTATTCTAGTATTATTGAGCATCAGTCCCTCTCATTTTGAATGCGTGTGTGTACCGACATTTTTCAAATAAATTGTAATGACTTATTATTGTTATATTTCTAAAAGAGGCTACCTTCTATGCTACTTCAGTTCTATGCGTCTGCTCAAGTTTAGGTACTAGTACTGGGCTGTCCCATAAGTAAAGAGACAAGTTTGAAATGAAAATATTTAATGAAAAAATATAATAAAGTGCTAACATTTACATTAAGTCCAATCAAGAATATATTAAAATTTGTTATTTTATATTAAATTTGTTTGTGGAATGCCTTTATAGCCAATTTTTCTGAGGTTTATTGTTGCTCGCCACATTACAGTTTTTCCTGACCTAGTTGCCACAATTTTAGCCGATCTAGTCCATCGATGTTTAAATACAGCCAATGATTTGGGTTTTTCCGTTTGTTTTTTATATTCTCGTTTGCATAAATACCAAAAAGTTTAAATACCACGAGCTTGGGGGACATTTGGGGCGTCATTATGTTTTCGTATAAAATCTATCCCCGCAGCCTGTAAATGTTGGGTGACTTCGGTGGCGTAGTGGCATGACGCCATATCCGGCCAGAATATAATTTCTTCCCTATGGTAATATTTATCAATGAAGGGAATCAATCGCTATATTATACATTCTCTCAGGTAAATGCGTGCGTTCATAGAGCCTGTGCAAATATATGGTTCAGACGTATTACCACTCTGGTCTATGGCTTGCCAAACTAGGTATTTATTGAAAAATTTGGCCTTTGGTATGATTTTTTGTGAATAATCTACAGCGTCCCGAACCCGATTGTTTGCATGGTAGTATTGCTTCCCAGGAAAGGAACATCCATTGGGTCCACGGGCACGTAGGCATCCTTTTTTAGCTCGCACTTCCTGGTCTTTTATATATTTAGGAGCAGATAATTTTGCAAACGCTTTAAGCTATAGGTCGTGTGTTTTCATTCGAGCTATACTTGACTTCGATATTTTCAATTTATCCGCAGCAACTCTAACAGACATCGAGGGATTCCGTTTATAAACTTTTTTACCTTATTTATATTTTTAGGTGACGAAACAGTACGTTTTCTTCCAGAAATATTTTTATAAATATCTCCGTGCGTTTCTTCAAAACGCTTATAATTCGATACAAAGTAGTTCTTCTGACTCCCTCTGGAGAAAAATGACGTGTCGTGTCCGTTTTTCCATGACATTTATAAAATTGAAAAAATCTTTTTGCAAATACTTCGTGTTCAGCTCTCTTTATAATTAAAACTTTAAAAATACTTTCAAACGGCGGCCATGACAGTTATTTTTCTTAAAAAAATGAAAATCTTTTCAACCAGTTTGAAATTTGAAATTTGTCTCTTTACTTCTGGGACAACCTTAGTTCTGATATTTTTAAGTTATCTCTGTTTGTTAGTCATTTTATTGACTTATAACTTGAAAATCCTAAATATAATTATAATTTAAAAGTTTTTTTATTTTATTTTAAGTTCTAAGTTAGGGTTAAGGTCCTTTTATCACACGATTTAATTATATACCTTAAATGTAAATCCTTTAAATTTTTGTCAATATTTCGCGTTTTTCTAGGTTTGCTTTCCATTACGTTCGGCACTACCACAAGGGGGCGTAGACTGCTGAAGATCGGGCAATATCAGTACTGCGTGCATTGTAAAAGCGGCATGAAGACGCGATGGCAGTGTTCTAGGCAGAAAAAACTTAATTGCAAAGCCAGGGCCCTGACCATAGATGACGTATTGATGAAGCTGATAGGGGAACATAACCATGTGTAATAACAGCCATACATACCAAAGCCGTAGTAGTTGACTATCAGCCTCTCAAGCAACTGTCAGATGATTACGAGATCGATCGTTCCGGATCTGCCTACACCTTTGAATATTGAAATTACACCTGAACGGTACTGTGAGGGTTTCGGTGAAGGAAAGCTTCGTCAGGGTCTCTACACATCTGCGAAACATTCCAATGGGGAGTGGGAAGGGAACCCGCGAAAATGCTGATGATTGTCCCTAAAGCCACTGAACAGAGATTTCCAGGACTGTCGCCCAAGATACTCGGGCACTGGTGCACAGCTGGTGTTGCCAGATCGGAAGACAAAGAAATCTGGACAAAACGGTAAAATGGTGGTAATTTTGAGGTCTTTTTCGGAAATTTGAATTCGGCAAGCCTGAAAATATCTAGTAATCCGAAGCTTTTCGTCGGGAGATGTTATGTTTTGTCTGAATGTCATATAAATTCCTGTAGGTTCTATCTAGGTGATTCCCGACTATCTGAGAATCCTAAAGGTGACTAGAGACCATTATGAATTTACTCACTAACCGCCTTAGTTAAATTAAATTATTTTAAATTATGTTTTGTCTTTGTCGGCAAAGACCCAGAGAGAAATATGTAAAGAGATTAATAAAGTTTTATAAATAAGAGTATATTTCGTTGATCACACAATACTTAATTCCGTTGTATTTTCAGAATAAACTCGTTTTGTGAACTTTGGACCAGACGTTTTATTTCGCTTCTGTTTATTGTAGTATCAAAAGTCTCTCATATAGAAACCGTGTTCTTCAAAACACATGTGTCTTTTTGAAATCGCAAGCCATAATAGATATTGGCAAAATATAAACAAAAAATTAATAACATAATAACAATCAATAACAATAAAATATATTTATATAATTTACAATCTACTGGGAAAACGTGTTGTAAGCAGTTATTATTATTAAGTATATAAAATTTCCAGACTGGGAAAGACCGAAGCTTAAAACATTTTATTTTTGTTCCTATACCTTTAAGAGAAACGTGACTGACTGACAAACACTGGAGCTAGAGACTGAAATTTGGCAGACATGACACTTATTGGTTGTTTGATAAATATAATACCTATCAATTTCACAGAAGTTTAATTTTTACAGGATTGTTATTATAACATTGAACCTAATCTAACCTCAACCAATTTGTAGATTACATGACCAGAAAAGTTTGTCTAACTAAATAGTTCACCGAAAATTAAGTATATTTGAGATGACCATTATTGTTGTTAAACTTTATGACACGGGCAAGTGAGGGCGCTCTTGGGTAACCGCAAATTCGGCGCATGATTTGAAAATAACATACTGGATTTATACTTTGTTTTTGGTCGGTGATAGATAACGTTCCAAAAACGACCTTGACGTTTCAAAGGTCGCTAAGAACACTGACGCAGAGTATCGTTAACAGTATATTGTAATTTTAACTGCGTTATAAATAGGTGTTTTTGGACTTTGGAATTTATTTTCTTCTCGCAACGCATTTGTTTCAAGTGACGTGTAAATTGCAACTATTATGAACGTAATAGCGTTGTTTATTCCATTTATTTAGTTTTAAAGTATTCTATTCAACTAGATCCCCCATCAGGTATGTATAAACATTTATTGTACAGAAATAAAGAAAAAAACACTATTGACAACCGTTGTGTGTGACGCAAGCGCAAAGTTGAACTTATCCCTTTAAGCGACCTCTACCTTTTTTATTATTATTATGAAACAAACGAGCAAGTGGTCATCTGATGTAAAATAATCATGATCACCACCGCCCATAAAATATATCAACAAGTCAAAAAGAGTCACTGGTCTGTTGCCGGCCTTTAAAAAAGGAGAGGGAATAGGGGAGGGGTGGAAGTGGTATTGGCTCTCGGCGCTCTCACTGACCGTACGAAACGCAGCAGGGGTACTGCTGCTTCACTGGAGCACTGCCCCGGACGAGCCGGCCCATTCGTGATGCGGCGGGTAGCTACAACATGGCTCTACCGCTACACACCTCAATCTTTTCAATATTTTGAAGAGATTGTGTGAGCCCCATTTTCTTCAAGCCTTCCCTGTACGACACCACGGATGTGTTTTTTTTATTTTATTATGAGAGGGAGGCAAAAGAGCAAGCGGGTCATCTAATGGAAAATGATCACCACCGCCCATAAATAGCAGCAACTCAAAGAGCCAATCAATCACAAGAACCGCAACAATCATGCAACAACGGCAGAATGGATTTAGACGAAAATATTTGGATTGTGACAAAGGGTACTTAACATCTCGGTAATAATCAGAACCAATCTGTTACCACATGAATAAATACAGACCAGAATAAAAAGTTCAAACAACGTCGCGCACGCATTACACTACTACACGCACAACATATGTGTGCGTGACCTGTCACAGACAGGACGGGGGGGGGGGGGCGTGCACCGGCGCCCGCTCGGAGACAAACCGGTTTGAACTAGCCCAGTGAGTAGACAAAGTTCAGGTGTGCCGCTAGCGACGACGCGACCGTTTAGCGTTTAGCTACATAGTTCGGGTGTTCGGTTGTTTTTAAAGATGCCTACCTGTTGTAGTGTTTGTAGATATACAGATATTAGATATTTAGGTACTTGTTTGAATAAAATATTTTGATTTTTAATATATTTTTTTACCGAGGGACAACCCTATGATAATAGGTAAGAATTTCGAGCACTGTTCGGAAGCTTTTCTTCTGCTCTGTATTTATTCATGTGCTGTTACCGGCCTTTAAATTAAGTATAAACCCTTTTCTTGAAAGCCCCGATGTCAAAGTAGTCTGGAAACACTGCTGCCGGAAGCTGGTTCCACAGTTTCACCGTACGTGGCAGGAAGTGCCGAAGAAAACGTACAGTATGTCCTTGTATGTGTTCCAAAATTCAACGATAACCAGTGACAGTACTTACGGCGAGGGATATTAATTGGATTAATCTTTACACTGTTTATCGAATGAAAGCCACAGTTCAATGTTAGTCTTTGACAGGTAAATATTATTTATATCAGTGGATTGATTGAGCATGTATTAATATTAATGAACTAGATATTACCCGTGACTGTGTTTGCTTACATGGAATTCTAAAATCGAACAGATACTAATAAATCTTCTTAATGTATGTATATCAATTTAATCCCCGGTTTCCCCTGTGTTAGAAATTCCTGATAAAAGGTAGTGGCAATATTTCTAAAGCACAATGCTCGCTTGAACAACACCATCTATTGATTGCAGACGAAGTTAGCACGCCATCTTGAAAACAGTACTTCAACGTTTTTGGACAGCGCCCTCTGGTTTAAAGTTTAAATATTATCCCACGGGAATTTATTACCGAGATGTTAAGTACCCTTTGTCACAATCCAAAACTTTTCATCTAAATCCATTCTGCCGTTGTTGCATGATTGACTAACAAACATACAAACATTCAAACATCCCGATATCCAAACATCTAAACTCAAACATCTCCACAAACTTTCCCATTTTATGTATTAGTAGCATTAAAATAATAAAGAGTTACTTCGTGACTTTGTTTGTTTATGAATACGTATGTATTATAAATTTGTGAAGATGTTTAATGGTTGATAATGATAATCAATCAAGCAACGGCTTAACTTCTCGTATGCCGAAAGTAAAATCAAAAACCTGCATTCTAGTCTCAAATAGTACCAATGGTACAGATTACAAAAAAAATACAAAAGATAGCTTTAAATCTGACAGATGGACAAAAATGTGGATTGAGATATAAGTAAGATACTTAATATCCCTGTAATGGTTCCCGCGGGAATATTTTTACTTAATTAATGAAGTACCTAGGGTATTTAAGTCTTGTTTATCTGTACTGACTCAGAATTATTTTGCGGCTATAAATGATCTTGTATCGTCTCTTGTACTTTAAATAACGACAGAGGGCGCTGTCCAAGAACGTTGAAGTACCTCAGCTTTCAAGATGACGAGTTAACTTCGTCTGCAATTCATAGATGGCGCTGTCCGAGCGAGCGTTGTGCGTTAAAAATGTTACTGCAACCTTTTTTCATGGATTTATAACACGGTCGAAGCTGCGGGACCAAGTTAGTGGTTTAGAAACCTTGTTATTAACCACCTTAACATCGCGTATTTCTTTTAGGTGCTTTGATTTCATACGGTACCACTCAAAAAGGTGGTCCGATGTTGAAGATCGGGTGCCATCACTTCACTGTTCATCGCACTGAGGGTCTGAAGAAGCGATGGCAATGCACCAAACAGAAACCGTTAGGCTGCAAAGCCAGGATCCTGACCATAGAGGACGAAATTGTGATGCAGATAGGGGATCACAACCACAGTGATTATATCGACTGATCCGTTTGTAATTTTTAAAACGTTTTGAAGGATGCGACTGAGGGAGAAGTTATGGTGACTGCATAAAGTCCTTAGTTTTTTTTGTAATGGCGTCTGTCCATTTGTACAATTTTGCCAGGTCCTTATAGTTGTTATGGAGGAAGTCAAACTTATGCCAAAAAATATGACAGGCAACAATGTTAAATATTCATTTGAGTTACGTGTATCGCGTTGGTGTAAGGGTAAGGTTGCCAGATCGAATGACCCTCTTATCGGGAGAAAATTTTCCGGGATTTTGGGAGTATGGTCAGGAGAAATAAAAATAAAATAAAGTGTATGTTAAAACAACAACATTTGCCATTATTGTTACATCTATCGTGTATCTGGCAACCCTATGTGACGATTATGTTTTGGTGTCATTAGGAATATAAGGAAATTTGACATGAGTGTGAACGTGTGTAGAATAAATTTAGTTTACAGTACTGGTACGCGGGGCAAGAGTTGTCCAGTTATAAAGCTTCGTGGGTGACTACGCGGGATCGGTGTTTTCTCTGTTCATTGCGTGGGCTGCCAGGTAACCAATAAGCGGCGAGTGTCTCTGTCGGTAGCTGGCTACGTAATGGGCCTGCGTAGTGCCGTTTGGTAACCAATTGGTAAGCTGGTGACCAACCGCGGTTACGAATCTGTAATGGAAAAGTCTCATTATGAAGCCAGTTACGAATTGGTTTTTTTTCCGTTTCGAACCTGGTTACGAACTTTTAGCTACGAAACGGTACCAAAGGGCGCAATCCTTTGAACAGCGAAAATGCTCACCGTGTCGCGTAGTCATGGCCAGGTCATAAGGCCAGCGCAGTCCACATGCACCAGTTGTAATAAATTAAGCCCATCACACACACACAGCGCAGATGCGGTAAGATTTTATCTGCGTATAAAAACTTATCCGTCTGCAGGTATCACACACAGCGCAGATGCGAGGTGATACATTCACTCTAAAATTTCGGACGTGACGACGACCGAGACGTGTTTTGTGGTGCGGATTGCTTATACAGGGTGTTTTTTTATATAAAAGGGGGTAAACGAGCATGCGGGTCACCTGTTGGGGAGCAATCACCGCCGCCCATGGACACACGCCACATTAAGGGTGTCACAGGTGCGTTGCCGGCCCTTTGAGAGATAGATAGGCTACAATGAATTTTCAATAAAAGCGCGTTACACTTTCTTTATTTATCTTCACGTCAAAATGTAAAAAAATGCGAAAATGCATTTCTACGCAAGGATGACTTGTTGTTTGCTTAAGTAGTACGTAATTTTTATATTTATTTTATTATACACTGAAGTTCCCAATCCGCACTGGGCCCGCGTGGGAACTACGACCCAAAATTTCTTATTTTGAGAGGAAGCCTGTGCCTGCAGTGGGATGTATATAGACTGGGATGATGATGATGATGAAAGTGTGCCTCTGCACAACCACCTGTATTTATCTGCAGATAAAATCTTCACATCTGTCGATATAATGTCGGTGCTCACAGATACGCAGATAAAAATCTTACCGCATCTGCGCTATGTGTGGTCCTCCATTGAATTGTATAGGGAGCGATATTGACAGATATCCGTTCAGATACAGATATCTTACCGCATCTGCGCTGTGTGTGATGGGCTTAAAACTGTAAGGAAGATGGCGCACTAGATGACACGCACACGCATCTGGTCTGCGCAGGCCATACTACGAAGTTCAAAATTCGATCTCAGTATCATGCCGCCCCGCTCACGCTAATAGTCTTTATACGAGAGTGAGCAAGACGGTTCGATAGGAACCACATGAATAAATACAGAGCAGAAGAAAAGCTTCCGAACAGTGCTCGAAATTCTTACCTATTATCATAGGGTTGTCCCTCGGTAAAAAAATATATTAAAAATCAAAATATTTTATTCAAACAAGTACCTAAATATCTAATATCTGTATATCTACAAACACTACAACAGGTAGGCATTTTTAAAAACAACCGAACACCCGAACTATGTAGCTAAACGCTAAACGGTCGCGTCGTCGCTAGCGGCACACCTGAATTTTGTCTACTCACTGGGCTAGTTCAAACCGGTTTGTCTCCGAGCGGGCGCCGGTGCACGCCCCCCCCCCCCCGTCCTGTCTGTGACAGGTCACGCACACATATGTTGTGCGTGTAGTAGTGTAATGCGTGCGCGACGTTGTTTGAACTTTTTATTCTGCTCTGTATTTATTCATGTGATAGGAACTTCGAATTTCGGAGAAGACTCTGGCCGTACCGTTACCGCCCGCTTGTAAGTGCACATCACTTACTGATTTATTATGAACGAATGAACTATTAATAACTTTAAATGTGCTTAAATAATTTCCAAAATTACAAAACTTATGACTGAGCACTACATCACAGAAACTCGGGCCTCAGGAGGATAATTTATTATGAAAAACTTTAATGAACTAATGTAAAATACCTATTTAATGTATTTCAATACAACAAATTGAACCATGTAAATCCGATTAAAATATCTCAATAAAGTTATGGTGTGAATTTTATAGCAGACACTTTATTTTTCAAATTTTCCATGTATATTAATATGTATGTATGTATAACTCTTTAATGTACCTACATAAAACACATGAAGTTAACAGATAATATGATAAAAGTTTGTACAAAGCCAAATTTATGTATGAAAAATACGAATGTTTGCAATCGAGTAGGTGTTGGGTGTTTAATATGAACCTATTTAAATAGGTATCTACGATGGGGCTCTTAAGAAAGCTCAAGGTCACTCAGAGGGCGATGGAGAAGCCTATGCTCGGAGTTTCACGGCGGGATCGCATTAGAAATGATGAAATCCGCGCAAGAACTAAACCGACATAGCTCGAAGAATCGCCAGACTCAAGTGGTAGTGGGCGGGGCACATCGCATGGGGCCGAAAGGTTTTCGAGTGGCGTCTTCGAGTGGCGTGGTAGGCCTCCAAAAAATAAAGATGGAGCGACGACCTGTTTAGGGTTGCGGGAACGCGTTGGATGCGAATAATAATAATAATAATAATAATCATTTATTTCAGACATTAAATATCCATAATGTGTTAGCAACAATTGTAACCTTAAACCTATGTTAGTAAATACATCAAGCTAAGACACAAAGAAAAATAAAATTAAATGCTAATTAAACACTAAAACCCTACTCAGCTCTCGCTGAGAGATGCAAGGCATCCCATGCCTGCAGGAATGGGCCATCGGTCCTCTCTGCAACAGTGGCCAAGATCCAAGGCAACAACGACGCTACACGCTTGCGCATGATGGCATGAAAACCATCTGTCCGCGCCTCAGCGAACATTCCCGACGCACTACAATGGCGCGGCAGCCCCAACAACATCCTAAACGCATTGTTGTACTGGACTCGCAAGGCGCTGTAAGCCGATCGAGCAAAGCTAATCCACAGGCTGCAAGTGTAAAATGATTGACAGTAAGCCCTGAAAAGGGTAATCTTTACGTTCTTGGTACACTTTGCAAACCTGCGAATCAACATATTACTCCTGACTGCCAGCGCCCTGCGCTCCCGCTCCAGATCCACATTATCCTTGAGAGATGCATTGACCCAGTGCCCCAGGTACTTAAATTCCATGACACGCTTCAGAGGAATGCCGTTGAGATTAATAGGTGGTACCTGATCGGCCAGACTTGCGCCTTTTGCCTCAAAGATTAGCAACTCACTCTTCGCTGTATTATATCTGAGGCCATGTGTCTCTGCATACTGCTCACATATAGCTATTAACGTCCTGAGGGCACTGATTGAAGGGCTCAGCAACACCATGTCATCCGCATAACTGATATTATTTACGAAAGTCCCATCCACAGAGCACCCTACCATGGCACTGCTGAGCTCCTCAATCAGCCGATTGACATACAGGTTGAAGAGCCTGGGTGACGTTAACCCCCCCTGCCTCACCCCGCACTCCAACCTGTATGGATCAGATTCCTTATCCGCCCATCTAACAACATTTGATTGGTGGCCATACCAGTACTTCAGTAATTCCACCAACTCCCCAGGAAGTGTCGTGTCCTCATAAAGCTTCTGCCACAGTCTTTCATAAGACACTAAGTCGAAAGCTTTCGACAAATCCAGAAAACATGCGAAAACAGGTGTTTTTCTGTCAGTGTAGTATCGGACAGTGTGCTTAAGACAAAGAACTGCTGTCTCTGTAGAAAGTCCAGATTTGAATCCAAATTGCGCATCATGTAGGTTTATATGACAGTCTAGTTGTTTGTCAAGCACACCGTCCAAAACTTTCGCTACAATTGCTGCCAGCGAAATAGGCCTATAGTTTCCCACAGCAGAGGCATCACCGGTTCGATTCTTTACTATCGGTACAACTACGGTTTTTATCATGTCACAAGGTAGATAAGTATGACTAACACAGAAGGTGAAGAGCATGGCTAGTAATCGCGGCAAATGTACTCCAGCTTGTTGCAGATGTTCAATGCTAAGGGAATCATGCCCTGGAGATTTGCCGCGCCTCATACCCTTCACCACCCGCGCCACTTCCTCAGCTGTAAATTTCAAAGGCGGACCCGTAACAGTGGGTCTTGCCGGTGTTGTGTTCTCACCTGTTCATGGCATGGCAATGGCACAGGACCGTTCGATTTGGCGATCCTTGGGGGAGGCATATGTTCAGCAGTGGACGTCTTTCGGCTGAAAATGATGATGTAGTTAGTATGTTTCTGTCTATTTACCCGCTGCCTGGTACCCATTAGTTCCATAACACAAGACAATCAGACAGATTTTTCGAAGACCATTAATTAATTCATTTGCATACTTTAAATAGCTGTTACTTAATAAACGGCCGCATGTACGCAGCCTTATCGCCTGTGTGCAAAATAATTAGCCAAGATCATGACTTTGTGACATACTAGTTGCTTTAATTAAATTATACGGCACTTATATTGTATTGCGAATGAAGAAAATGTATTTACCTAATAAAAAGATGAATCATATATGTAGAGATCTCAATAGATAAATAAAAAACAGTAAGTAATGTTTTATTGTACTGTTTTTGGTGTTCAATAAAGAATACTTGTATGGTATTGTATTGTAAGTTCCCAATCTGCACTGCGCCCGCGTGGAAACTACGGCCCAACCCCTCTCATTCTGAGAGGAGGCCTGTGCCCTGCAGTGGGATGCATGTAGGCTGGGATGATGATGATGATGATTGTATTGTACAAAAATACGACCACGCATATGGCTAAACACGCGCACTGAGGGTTCCGTGCAAATTTGTTTACCTAAATATCAGAATATCAGAATTGCAAAATACTACCAGACTTTTCTGTCACCGTTTTTCTCTATATCGGATTGCCAAAAAAGCTTTACACCATGTTACATTCAAAACCGAAATCCCTATAATACCAGATGGTGAAATCACTAGGCTTTCTAAGTATAGCGAGCGAAAACGCGACACGAATCTTCGCCCGATAATAAAGCCGCACCATTAGGTAGGTATATTCCTCTTATTAAGACATTCACAGTTGGGTGTCAAACCTCAGACTTTTCAGGTGCCGCAAACGCAGATGAGCGTCAAATGCCTACAAAATTATGCCGGCACAGGGCGAAATTCAGAAAAACGCATATACGCACTGGCTTTACTGAATGTGTTAATAGTCGTGTGGTTGTGACTTTTGTTTTATATTACGTACCTACTATGCATGCACGTGCGCAGTGGACTTAGATCCGAATGAGATCGTTTTCACATTATCCGATCCGATTTTAACGGCCGCTTTAGCCTAGTTGGTAGTGACCCTGCCTACGAAGCAAGAGGTCCTGGGTTCAAATCCCGGTAAGGGCATTTATTTGTGTGATGAGCACGAATATTTGTTCCTGAGTTATGGATGTTTTCTATGTATTTAAGTATTTATTTATCTATATAAGTATGTTTATCCGTTGCTTAGTACCCATAACACAAGCTTTGCTAAGCTTACTTTGGGACTAGGTCAATTGGTGTGAATTGTCCCATGATATTTATTTATTTATTTATTATATTTATTTATATCGGTATCGGACTTTGATACGATATCGGAACAAGTATGCTGTATGAATTATATGGGTGCCGTTCAAGCGGTACCATTTTAATTAGCACTAGCTTTTGCCCGCGACTCCGTCCGCGTGGAATTAGTAATTTGGGCAGCTTATTTTTTTATCCAATTTGTTTTTTCATCAATTATGGCTCTCCTTAGTTCCTCGATATAAAAAAAATTACCCGCCCCCGCACACCCGCGTTCACATTCACCACCGTACTCCCAAGTCAAGCGTGCCTATAGAAGTTTTACTTCAAACACCCCCGATTTTGAAACATTCTTCCGCTCCTATTGGTGTTAGCGTAATGATATATATATATATATTATATAGCCTATGTCTTTTCTCAGGCTCTAGACTATCTGTGTACCAAATTTCATTTAAATCGGTTCAGTAGTTTTGGCGTGAAAGCGAGGCAGACAGACAGACACAAGTTACTTTCGCATTTATAATATTATAGTTAGGATAACAACGTTCCTTCAGTGGATGTAGATGGCGCAGGACCGGTCTGTTTAGCTAACCTTGGGGGAGGCCTATGTTGACCAGTGGACATGTTTTGGCTGAAATAATAATGGTGATAATGATGATTAGTGTAAATAATAGGTACCTAATAAACTTTTAGTGAACATCAAAGTGTATTTTTTGCTTCATCTGCTTTTTGCTTCGCGGATCTGGGTTAACTATTTACTTAACTCTGAGTAAACTGCTAACCCAGGGTTAGGAAGTGTCAAAATGTATTTAACTGTCATTCTTAAAACAGGGTTACCGATTTTTAACCCTGGACTGTGCAAGTGGGCCTTAACAAAATAAACTTTTGTTATGACAATCAATACTTATAATTATTTATCACATACAGCACACATGCCTCTTCTCAGAATGAGTGGGTTTGGATTGTAGTTCCTACTCGAGCGAATTTCACACATACCATTGAATTTCGTTAGGTCGTATAGGTTTTCTCACGATGAAGATAACGATTAATAATTAAACGTATATGTACTAACACGATCAGAAAGCGTAATTTAGTAGACATAACCCAAGTTAGGTTAGTATTGTTTCAATATCTATGCGGAATAGGAGCACCTTTGAGTTTGAATTTACATTTGGAATTTCCTATAAGTTACGATGAAGGAAAACATTGTGAGGAAAAGTGCACACTGAGAAGAAATTAAATGGTGTGTGTGAAGTTCCCAATCCGTCCAATGCGTATACGTGTGGGTACGACCTAAGCCCTCTCATTCTGGTATAATGAAGATGATGAGAAATAAAACCTCTTGTCTGATCCAGTTCATGCGTGCGTTCGTGACTTGTATGGCATAGCGTCCACCAGGCTGACACAGGTAGGTACTTAATCACATAATTATCAGCATTGTTTTAATTGCGACCAAAGTCTAACGCATTATGGAATGTCCTATCTTGGAAAAATATTTGCCTCGCATAATGGTAGGTACTCAAACACACTATGTTCATTATTGTTCATTATAATATGAAAAGTAAGCTTAGAATGAATGACTTCAATGAACTGAACAAATGGGGTTGTCTACTTTTTGCAATGTATTACATAGTAAATCGAAAACCATTTCGAGATAAATACTTTTTAAATCGCTTCCTTATTTAATTATTATTAGTTATTTAATTTTAATATAAGGTAATTAAATTATTACATCACAAATACTGACGACCGCTTTAGCCTAGTTGGTAGTGACCCTGCCTACGACGCAAGAGGTCCTGGGTTCGAATCCCGGTAAGGGCATTCATTTGTGTGATGAGCACGAATATTTGTTCCTGAGTCATGATGTTTTCAATGTATTTAAGTATTTATTTATCTATATATATGTATGTTTATCGTCGTCTAGTACCCATAGTACAAGCTTTGTTTAGTTTGGGACTAGGTCGATTTGTGTAAGATTGTCCCCTATATTTATAAAAAAAAAATAAGCAATGACCTTCATTTGACTTTAAAAACTATGACGCAGAGTAGACGGTCCAAGTCGTACTTTATACCGTGAGGAATAGAACTAAGTATTTAGAATCTTTCACAATGTACGCGTGGTTTATATTACGGATTTGATTCGGACCCGCAACTGACACCTATCACTTTGACAGCGCCTTTGTCTTGCTTGGCATGATGAGATTGATACTAGTGACAGTTTACCACTTCATCACAGTTAAAAAATAAGTCAATATCAAAGGAGCTGTGTGGGAGCACTAGATTAAACTCTGACGTCATCACAACTTTTTTTTTAATAGCCTGTTTCAGTGTCCCACTGCTGGGCAAAGGCCTCTCCCCTGGACTTCCAACTCACCCTGTCTGCACTTGTGTTTGACCAGTCGCTCGAGAACGTGTCTAGGTCATCCCGCCATCTTCGCCTTGGCCTGGCGCGGCGCCGATAGCCATCCTGGGGCACCCATTGAGTGGTAACCCGCGCCCCCCTCTCTGGGTGCATATTATGCGGCAGACATGGCCAGCCCAGTCCCATTTCAGCCTGGCGGTTGCTTTGCCTACATCTACAACACATGTTTTGGAGCGCAGTACAGTGTTCCGGACTCGATCGGTTCTTTTTACATCTAAAATGCTGCGCTCCGTTGCTCTTTGGCAGACCTTCAATTTGGAATTCTGAATCTCAGTCAGGGACCACTTTTGAGCACCGTAGGTTCGGATGGGCAGTATACATGACTGTGTCGACGAGTTTTCGCTTGAGTGACAATGGAAGGTAAGGTTACCCTTCAACAGCTCTTTCATGGACCAGAAGCTCTTCAACGCGTTATCAATTCGTCTTTCGACCTCTTTGTCTTGCCTGTTGTTAAAAGAAACTATCTGGCCCAAGTAAATATACTCGTCGACATAATGCATGACGTGCCCATCTACCTCGACCCTACGTTTCGTGCTATTGGTCGTGGTTTTGTTTTGGTTCGGTTCATCAGAAGTCCAACCTTAAGGCTTGCAGAGCTGAGATCTTGAAGCATCAGTTCAAGTTCTGATGATGAGGTAGAGAAAAGGACTATGTCGTCGGCGAAACGAAGATTCGTTAGTCTTCTGCCGTCGACCACAATGCCCTTCTCCCTCCAAGCTTCCGCCAGGCTCTTGAATATCTCATCTAGTGAGCTTGTATAGTCATTGTATCACAACATAGTTTCAATAATTAATTTTGAAAAAAGTAATGAACTAAATTAAAAAATATTGAACTTAGCTTCATACAGGTGAAATCACGAACACAATGTATGGACGCCCCAAATTTTATAAGACTAATTAAAACAAATGAGTTAGCGCATTATATTGTACAAAAAAGAAATAAAAAAACCATTGGTATTTGTTTAGACAATCCCGCTGTATTGTATTTATAAATGAGGTCGCTGGTCTGAGGCTACAGTGCCTAAAGTGCTCGAAATGCCATCGCCCATCGGTGGCCGACGTGCCGTGACGTTACGCAAGCGACTGGACCCGTCGCCGTGCGCGGACGCCTGTACCTCTACCATGAGTTTACACTAGTTTACGTGACCGTACTCGCTAGCGATGGCGTAAATTATTTGTATGGAGAATTGTACAGCGCCTCTAGCGGTCACTTACGGAAATACAATTCTCCATACAAATCATGTACGCCGTCGCTAGCGAGTACGGTCACTGTAAACTAGTGTAAACTCATGGTAGAGGTACTGGTCAAACAGTTCAACCGCCAGGCCACCACCACTATACTAAGTAGTCGGTTTTGTGCGCGCTCGCGATATCACTACCCTCATGGACAACCCAAAACTCACAACCTTACAACACACGCCCAACTCTACTATAGGACCATTTGATTCCTACTCATAATCCACCGTAGTACTTATGGTGTCACGATCTTTCATTAATTATAAATATCATAATGAATTCCATTGTCAAGCTATATGTTGTCACGTGATATGTTCTGTGAAAAAGTTCCACCGTGAATCACGATTCAGTTGGTTCGACACGTTCGACAGTTTGTACGCGTTGCCATTATAATGTATCATTGACAAAACTACGAAACGTTTTACATTTTTTTAATTAAGTTCACCTCGTACAAGTATTTGATTGTTCGTTTGCTTTTAAAAAAATCAAACTTATTTTTAACTAAGTACCTATATAAAACTAATAATCTTTTAGCACTTCATACTATCTCACTTATTTATATATCCCTCCTCCTCATCGGTTTCGATGACGGCGACCCCACTATTCTATAAATTAAGACGCCTATCATGGGCTCTGATATGGCTGGCTAGGCCGAATTTACTTTTAAATACTCTCCTACACGCGTGACAGTACTTATTTACGCTGTCTAGTAATCTACACGTTACGTCAATCAGCAGATATCAATAGAAAAGGTCAATACGTTACTCTGTGGTTTTTATACGAGAGTACAAAGTTACAAGGCTATAAAGTAATACGAATATTGCAATTTTACTGTCACGGTCGGTAGGTGTGGTTCCAAACGTCAACAAAATTGTGAGATAGTATTCATCATTATCATAACACAAACTCATGCCTAACAAACTTATTAATTGTATAGATTTAGAATATGAAGTCCTGCTTATTTTAATAGGTGTAAGGTAACTTGATTTATTCGTGTGAATAGCTTCGTTTACGCATTCGCTGCGGGCTGTCAGACTCGAGAGTTCTTCAGGTGCCACAAACGCACATGTGCGTTCAAATGACTGCCAAGCTATGACATCGGCTTTTTCGTGCTGCTTGTTTTCTAATTTTATTAGTGGCATTCGTCGCCTAAACATGCGCATTACTTGACATCTATGACTATGAGTGTAGCAGTTGGTACATTTATATTTAGGGTTCCGTACCTACCCAACGGGTAAAAACGGGACCCTATTACTGAGACTTCGCTGTCCGTTCGTCTGTCCATCTGTCCGTCAGTCTGTCACCAGGCTATATCTCACGAACCGTGATAGCTAAACAGTTGAAATTTTCACAGATGATGTATTTCGGTTGCCGCTATAACAACAAATACTAATAAAAAACAGAATAAAATAAATATTTAAGGGGGCTCCCATACAACAAAACGTGTTTTTTTGTGTTTTTTTTAGTGTCCGACCGAAACACGATTTTTAGCCGAAACCGAAACCGAATATTCGGTTTTTTTCTGATTTCGGCCGAAACCGAAACCGAAATTTTTGAAGACGTATCATATCAAACAAAATATTCAAAATTACTGTACAGATCGTAAGGAAAAGGTTATTGCAAGGATTTCTTATATGAGAACAGTTACTTTTTTTGTTAAACAAAATAAAAAACGTTTAGTTTTAATGAAAAATGTCTTGGCATAGGTATTATATTATTCAAAACAAACAACCTATTCTTATCACGTCTAAACTAAATTCACAATCCTAATATCAAACGTATTGTTCATTAATCACAGCATAAAATGCAGTAACAAATAAAATAAATAAATATTAGGGGACAATCTTACACAAATCGACCTAGTCCCAAACTAAGCAACATATACAAGTACTATGGGTACTAGACGACGATAAACATACTTATATAGATAAATAAATACTTAAATACATAGAAAACATCCATAACTCAGGAACAAATATTCGTGCTCATCACACAAATAAATGCCCTTACCGGGATTCGAACCCTGGACATCTTGCTTCGTAGGCAGGGTCACTACCAACTAGGCTAAAGCGGTCGCCAAACAAATTTCAAAAAGTAAATAATAATTTAATAAATAAACAACACTCATATATACTACTGTCGCTGGTCCCAGCTGGGCCGGCCGCCGATGCATTACCTATACCTACCCGGCCGAGCGTGTCCGAATTAAGCCGAGCGCTCCCGATGCGACAGCCGCGAGAGGCCGCGAAGTAATTTCGGCCCGGCCGAAGGTTTCGGCCGGATTCTGGCCGAAACCGAAACCTCGGCCGAAATCACTTTTTTGGCCGAAATTGGCCGAAACCGAAACCGAAACCGAAACTTCAGTCGGACACTTTTTTATAGATAATGGTACGGAACCCTTCGTGCGCGAGTCCGACTTGCACTTAGCCGGTTTTTTTTATTTAACCTTATTACAATCTTCCACATTTTTTAATTGGTCACCATTTTATTATAAATTCGAATTGCCATTGAGTTTTAGTTTATAACATGGTTTTGTAAGTAGTTAAAAGAAAGAAATGCACGTAAAGTACGCTAAGTACAAAATGGACTTTGCACACCGCTGAGAATCCCAACCAGAAAAATGTTTAATGTTAACACAGACAGTCACGCGATTCTTATCTCTACAATAATAACGAATTATGAGCACTTGCTTAGTAGTATTTGATAACCTAGCCTGATTCCGACAAGTCAAGGTTAACCACGGAGGCGAAAGTGCATGTTTCTATCACAAATCAGTGGGCTGAGCTTTGTTCATCATCATCATTTCAGTCAAAAGACGTCCACTGCTGAACATAGGCAAGGTTCGCCAAACTGATCGGTCCTGCGCCATCCGCATCCAACGCCATCCCGCAACCTTAATCAGGTCGTCGCTCCATCTTGTTGGAGGCCTACCTACAGCGAGCTTCATTATCGAAAGTTAATTTAAATCTCAAATAAAATCATAGAATCTGTGAATCACTTAAATACCTTTAGTCGAGTAACATGGGCATTTGACTGTTTAAGTTCCTAAAGATAGGTTTTTAATAAAAAACCAATAAAAAACGCCCAAGTGCGAGCCGGATTCGCGCACCGAGGATTCCGTACAAATTAGTAGCTCAAAATAAACCACCGTAAACAACCGTATCTATAATATATTAATCCAGTGTTAGTAGAGCCCTGCTTTTAAGTAAAATATACGCAGTGTGTGATCATTTTATATTGGTTAATTGGGAGGGACCCCCCTTATTGTTAAATTTAATTATATTTTTATTATTTGTTGTTATAGCAAGTAATACGTAATCGGTGAAAATTTCAAGTGACTACCTATTACAGTTCAAGAGAAGCCTTCAGTCTCAAGAATTGGGTCTCGTTGGCACCCTTTGGGTGCGGAACCCTAAAAATATCTTTTAGTCGTGGTCAGGGCAAGGGACCAAAACAATTCGATGTCCATGTCAGTTGGCTTGGCTATAACGGTACGTGTCCACCTAATCCGTTCTCGGCCGAAGTATGTTCGGGCGTCGTCGTCCGAACTCGGCCGATCGAATCAAACGTACAGTAAGATTATTTTTTCACTTTGGCACTCGGCAATTCTCGTCATACATCGAGAGAGATCGGAAGAGCAATGCTTAGGCTGAGGTTTTGTTATTAATTACATTAAATAGGTTTGGATATTTTATGTGACTGCGTATACCGTAGTCCGTAAGTGTCTCGTACGATGTATAGATGTATGGATGGATGTATGGATGTTCGTTACTCTTTCACGCTAAAACGGATTCTGATGAATTTCGACACACATTATTTATGTATAACCTGGTTTAACATATAGGATACTTTTTATCCCGGAAAATTGCAATTCCTGCGGGACATCGATAATCGAATTCTTCGCAAACGGAGTCACAGGTAACAGCTAGTTCCGAATAATTTAAAGACACTTTGTAAGTACGTAAATACACCACGATCCACAAACGGAACTAAAGATTTCGACGTTTCTGGCTGTAGTAAACGATCTGTCAGAATCTTCAAGAAAGTTATGTATGTAAGTAATGTTTGGTAGCGCTACCTTTTGTCGAATAGCTAAACTACCTCGAAAGACACCATCTCATGGCGGATAACTGTACTAACTCAAAAGACCGACCAAAGAGTCGCCCAGATATGTATAAATGTCTGTGTCGGTCTATCTATCTCTCTGTTCTCGCGGAATCTATATATATAAAAGAAGAAACTGACTGACTGACTAACTGACATATCAACGCACAGCCCAAGCCACTGGGCCTAGAGATTCAAAATTTGGCATGTAGGTTCCTTATAAGGTCTAGGGGTGCACTAAGAAAGGATTTTTCAAAATTCACTCCCTAAGGGGGTGAAACGGGGGTCCAAAGTTTGTATGGGGAAACAAGATTAGTTCGACTATTTTATTCGAAACTTCACAGAAGTACTCCTAATGATAAATGAGTAAACACGTGTTTCAGGTTTTTTGAGAATTCAACCCCTAAAAGGGGGGAAAGGGTAACAAAGTCTGAAAATCAACATGGGTGTTCTTTCTATGGTTTATCGGGTCGCTGGTTATGAAAAAAACAACGGTTTTAAAATCCGTACCTCTACCATGAGTTGCTATCGAAAACACACATTACGTTACTACAGTCGATAGCGAGTAAACGAGCTTCGAATAGTTTTCTACTAAACTCGTACCATGAGTCACGTTAACGTTTACTATACTCGCTAACGTTAACTCGATCCTTCGTGTAGTTTTCGCTACGTGACTGACTGACGTGCCTAACTTCACATCGAACTGTGCTGTCTCTTTCTAACTATATTGAAAAGACTGAGTGAGCATGATATTGGGCAAAAAGCTAAGTATCCAAGTCCTTCCATTAAAAATATAGAAATAACCCTGCTAATTTAAAGCGTCATAGAACAGTGTGGTAATGTAAAGCGTACGTGGTTCTTGAATTTGTTTTGGTTATTTCATCAGTGTGACAGTTCATGGAGTGCATCCATAGATAGATGTTAAGATGTTATAGTGAGTTAGTTGACACGCTAAGCTGTTGTTGTTGTTTGTTATTATTTTTCGGTATTTATTTTTTATAAAGATGCGGACTAGTGTGTCTCGATTACAATTACTGGTCGAGTATATGGAAACTTTAAATAAACATTCTAGTAACTTTAATTTAGTACCAGTACCTATAAGGTACATTTTGGGTGATACAATACAGTGACCCCAGTTTTTATGATCAATTGATCAAATATTTTGTTACAAGTGGTTAGATAAACTTGAGGAATGTGGTTTAGAGTGTTAACAGAAGTGGATATTAGCTTGTGAAATTTTCCGTGTTCTCGTCGTTCGCCTTCATAAACAGCCCTCAATAGCATATTCCATGCCAAATAATGCCTAGCCGACATTATTTTGATAAGTAAATAATTAAAATAATGTATTAAACGATGGTTCTTATAAGTTTTCACCCTCCAACTTACTAGTGAGAGAGTTAACCACAGTCGATACGGTGTTGTTCGATAACGTCTGTCAAATTTGTGACTCATGGTACCGATGTTCTATGGCGACAGCTACAAAACGTTAGTCGCTAGCGCTTGGATTTCGATAGGTTATTTACCGTTGTACTCATACTAGCGATCTTTACTTCCGTAAGTGACCGCTAGAGGCGCTGCACAATTCTCCATACAAATGATTTACGCATTCGCTATCGAGTACGGTCATTGTAACTCATGGTAGTGGTACCGACGTGGCAGACGTAAAATACCATCTCCCTGGATGGGGTGCGATGGGGTTGAAATATGTAAATAAACTAAATGACTGTTGATATATCAACGCACAGCCCAAACCACTGGACCTAGAGACTTGAAATTTTGCACATAGATACCTTATACAATGTAGGCATCCACTAAGGAAGGATTTTTGGGAATTCCCACGGGATAGGGTAAAAACGGGATTTATATATTCGATTCCGAGTGACCCTATCCCCCACACTAACTAGACTCTTCAAATTTGATACACAAGTAGGTATTACATTATTTACAACATTGATTTCAGGATTTTTCAAAATTCCCACGGGATAAGGAAAAAACGGGATTTATATATTCAGTTCAACGGGATCCTATGAACTATAATTACTAGACTCTTCAAATTTGGCATAGAAGTAGGTAATTATAATAGTAAAAAACAGATTTAAGAATTTTTAGAAATTCCCACGGGATAAGGAAAAAACGGGATTTTTCGTTTTACTGGTCGTAGAAAGCCGAAATTCGGCATGTAGGTTGCTTGGGGAGTGTAGATGAGCATTTAGAGAGGACTTTCCCAAATTCCCACGGGAACGGAAAAAAACGGGATTTTTCGTTTTACTGGTCGTAGAAAGCTGAAATTCGGCATGTAGGTCGTTTGGGGAGTGTAGAGGAGCATTGAGAGGGGACTTTCCAAAATTCCCACGGGAACGGGAAAAACGGGATTTTTCGTTTTACTGGTCATAGAAAGCTGAAATTTGGCAAGTGGGTTCCTTGGGGAGTGTAGGGGAGCATTAAGAAAACATTTCCCGAAATTCTTACGGGAACGGGAAAAAACGGGATTTTGCGTTTTACTGGTTGTAGAAAGCTAACATTTCAAAATTCATAAGTTTATACTGTAAGTAGGCCGCAAAGGGCACTTAAACCGACTTCTAAAAAAAGGAGGAGGTTATGCATTCCACTTTATGTATTTTTTTATGTAGGTATGTTCACCGATTTCTCGGTCAATTGCGGACCTGCTTGCTTGCTTGCCTGTATGCTTGCTTGCTTGATATCTTGGTTCTTTGGAATACTCATAGTACACGCGAGCGAAGCCGCGGGCAAAAGCTAGTAGCGTATAAACGAATTCTTCGCAGACGGAGTCGCGGGCAAGAGCTAGTAGGTACATAAAAGTAATACTTATGTCTACAATAATTTCAAGATGCTTCCCATCAAAAAGAAAGACGGAAGAAAGTCGGTGTGTCCAAAAGAGAGGATCGATATACTTACCTACTTAGATACTATGTTATATTTCGAGACTTCGAATATGCTTCTGACCATTACAGTTATGGTAGTAAGGATATTGGCCGTACAAAACTCACATAGCAAAGATAATCAAAGTACAATAATCAATGTTTCAAAATCGCAAACAAACAAGCGGTTATCGCTGGACATTAATTGATAAAAAGGCACTGGAACGAATTCCATCAACCAAGATACCTACCGTCATTTCTGTCGTTTGTAATCGCAAAATCGCTATTTGTTAAGCTTTTATGTACCAATCCACCGTTACTTTTAATCTTAAAATCTTCGTTGTCATTAGAAGGAACATATTCTGTTTTTTTCTCAATAACTTTTGGTTGACTATTAGTTTTATTATTATTACTTAGCCTATATTTATGTGTTGGAAAAAGGCCTCTCCTTTTTCGATCTCCACATCTCCCTAGCTCGCTCGATCAGTTCCATGTCCAGAGGTCTAATTGTTTAACACACTCAAAATGACAACCATTTACACCACGTGTTTCCGTCAAACGATATAGAATGAGGGTAGAAAGAAATAGAGAATGCGATCGCTAGCGCCTGCGCGTAATGCCAGTTTCACACGAGGGCAGAACAGTCGGGCAGGACAGTAGGCAGCACAGTACTGCTACAATCTGAACGCACACGCCAAGACAGAACAGTTCCTGTGCTGCCGCGGCGTGTGCGTTCAGATTGTAGCAGTACTGTGCTGCCTACTGTCCTGCCCGACTGTTCTGCCCTCGTGTGAAACTGACATTAGACAATATGGGCTCATGTCGTCTCGCCATCTCCACCTATACCTCCTTTTTTTTAGCATTGGAAAGAAGGTAAGCGATCTTGACGTGTCTTTTTATTGAAAAACACTTTTTAAAAATAAGTTACAGCAAATATGTAACAATTTGAAAGGAAATATGGTCATTAACACTCTTTTGGTTTAATAAGTAATAGTTACTATTTTTTTTAAAACGTTTTTTAATAAAAAAACTCTTCAAGATTGTTTACCTTATTTCTAATGCTAAAAAAACGAAGTACCATAGGGCTTGTCTCGCCGTCGGTGCCCGTCAAGCGGTACCCGCCATGTGGCTGAGGGTGCTGGCTGCAACCACAAAGATGGCTTTGTGGGTGCATCCGGCAGACATGCCCGGCCCAGTCCCTTTTAAGCTTAGCAGTTGCTTTTCAAATATCAGCGATTTGAGTGTGGTGTTCTGAATTCGATCAATCAATCCACAAACTAGGATTTATGGTTCACAGTTAAAGACCATGTTTGCGCACCGTAGGTCAAGACTGGCAGTATATTTACTCGTACACACATGTCGACGAGTTTGTGCTTCTGTGTCAGGTGTTCTTTCACGGATCATTCGGTAGATCTTCCAAGCATTTTAAAAGGCGCCTTTCGATTTCCTTGTCCTGCCTGTTGCTAAAAGATTAGTTCGTCAAAGTTAACGGAAATTAAAAAATACGGCGTATATTGTTCTTGATAAAACTCACTCATTCGTTTCCGCGTTTTCCGTTTGATATCTCGCAATTTATCCGTAAACTTTGTATCCAGATATTAGTTGTTTAGAACATTCTTATCTATCAGCAGACAGTTCGAGCGTGATATAGGTGAAAACTTAAGTAACGGACCTGTTGTATTGGCTACGTGCACGACGGTGGCGCCGCGTAGCGTTGACAACATTTCATCCGAATTTACTTCCAATTTTTGTCATGTTGTGCGCTGCGATCGTTTTCTGTACTCCCACCACCCGCTTTGCACATAGCCGATACAGTAGTGCACATAATTGATATGGGGGTAGTCATTTTTCTAATTTGTAACGTCAATTTGTTTAAACGGACATATTACTACTAAGTACATACAACTGGCCCTTAAGTTTATCAACTATACACCTTCGTAAACTTCACGCTTTTCGGACGTGATTATGAATGATTGTCATTATATTACCATCACCAGAGAATCTGGTCTATTATCTTTTGTAGTGAACATTAAGAAAATTACATCTCTTTCTAACAAGTAGATAATTACAAAAAAAAATGGTATCTCTCATGACCACGAATCACGCTACAGTGATTCCGGTGGTAATTTAAATTCAATAACAAATAGACCGAAATAGCGTAATTCCTTTTGCACCCTGGAGACGACATTGCTCAATTTTGGCATAACATCCTCGCACAGCTCTAGGAGGCCAGACAAACGAATTATTGGGTCACCTGATGTTAAATTAACACCACTGTCCATAGACACTCGCAACGCCTTACGCGATACCCTAATGGAAAGGCACCCTAATATTTCAGACACGAATTGATTTATGGCGTTTACAAAACTGTAATCTAATCAATTTATGTGCTCTTGAACTTTGTCCAATCGTTTCATATGTTTGATGAGTGGTTTTAAAACTTATATCTGTTAAAGCCTTTTTTTACGTGTTTAATATTAGCTTCATGAAGAAAGTAAATTATCACGTTTTGACAATGTCAATGTTAAATAGGTAGGTATTTTAGTTGTAGAGTGACCATGCGTTTAGATAATATTTTTAACTTTTATTTTCAACAAAAATAACATTAATCTCGCTAATAGGTACTAGCACGAAATAGTCGCCTATAGTTAACTGAATCAGGTAGGGTGGGTCCTGCTCATTTCTCTCAATCCAAATTCAGAATCACCCCACGGATACACGTCGAATACGGATCACACGGGCACGGATCTGGATATCCAGATATCCAGGATGATTCTAGTTTCAAAGCGAAATGTATATTTCTTTTGACAATAATAAATTTTCTTTAAGAGGGTTTATACCCACTGAGCTGGCAACGTTGCATTTTTGTTAGTTTTTCTCGATTATTACATAAAAATTGAATGAAAATTAAAAATGTTTTGTATACAAATTGTTCTAATATATAAGTTAATGTGTCTAATGCAATAATAATTCGTGATAAGACTTTTATTTTCTGTAAAAACGGTTAGGTAATAATTTGTTCGTTTTTAAAGAAAATAAAAGTCTATTACGAATTATTATTGCAGTAGACACATTAACTTATATATTAGAACAATTTGTATACAAAACATTTTTAATTTTCATTAAATTTTTATGGAATAATCGAGAAAAACTAACAAAAATGCAACGTTGCCAGCTCAGCAGGTATAAACCCTCTTAACTCACTAAATCATTACCATTTCAGGAACGTTCATAGTCACCGTATCAGGTAGAAATCTTTTTCTGCACGAGGGATTTACCTATTTTAAGAACAAACACGTCAACCAGCCCTACTGCATCCGTTGGTATTGTTCCTCCAGAAAAAGCTTGGATTGCCCAGTTGTGCTCACTTGCCGTGATAATATCGTAGTCGGTAGAAGCGGAGTACACAATCACCAGCCTCCTGAAATGCATGTGGATCTCTACGGGAAATATATTATGACAAGGCATTTTAAGCAGTTCTAGATTTTCCTGGGTATTTATTGATTAGCACCACAGAACTAGCAATATTATGAGGAATAAAAATGTTACGCGAGCTGAAAACGCGAGGCGTCTGTAGGTATGCCAAAAAAGCTCGTGTTGCAAAATGCAACATGGTTGAAACGTTAAGGATATAGACATACGTATTATTACTTTGTATTTTAAATTAAGGCTGCATGTATCCGCTCAAAGACTAGATTTTTATTTTGGATCATCAAAACATGTCTTTATTCTCTAATAGTAGCTGGTATAATGTTGTGATAGAATTAGCAATGGAGGCATTTATTTGTACTAATGTTGCTGTTTGATTTCCTTGCAATCGAAATGAAAAGCAGAGTGTAAAACCCATTTTCATCTCGACGTTTCTATCCATCCGCCCTCGCCGTAACAGCTCGGGTTGCTATATGAAAATCTCGGGTAAAATAGCTCGTGTTATGTTCTCGTTGTACAATCTACCATTTCTCATACATCAAAATTACATCAAAATGGTTTAGTATACATACTTTTTGTATTAATATTAAACTAGATTTCTTAATGTTTTGTAATTTTTTCTGACACCGAACAACGCGTGGCACTACAGTCGGTTGTTTTCTGTTCGCGTATTTGTGAGTAAGTATGAAAAATGTAAGTAGGTAAGTACTTAAGTAGGTAGGTACTACATAAGTAGGAACGTAAGTAGAATAATTAGGAAAAAAAAGAAACAGAAACTAGACTAAAATGAAAATTAACCCTCGCAGTCGGGTAAAAATAACTACTTACCCCAAAGGGAACGTGCAGTAACTATAGGCGGCAGCACTAATGCGACAGAAGAGACACTATGCGGACAGTAAAACAAACTTATCAGGGTAAATTGTTTTTTTTTTATTTCTTCTACTCATTTACTTTTCTGTTCTTCCATAATTTTCATATATGTAAATATTTTTCTGTTGGTTCTTAAAACACAGCTACACTGTCTCTCGTCAGGTCTGCAACCGACTCTGCCCAAAGGCCCAGGCTAAAAACCAGCGCTGGACTGTCTGTCCAGCACATGCTGAGACTGGGACCTATTGCCTCAAAAGTGTTTCTAAATTACTGTATTTTTTTTGTATTTGTAAATGTTTTGTTCATTGTTCTTGATATTGTTTTATTTATGTTTTGTGTTGTGGCAATAAAGCAAATTCTTATTCTTATTCTTATTCTTATTCTTAAAACAGTCAAATTGATGGCACCAGTTGGCAGCACCGTCGATGTGCACGTTCCCTATTATGTTACCGTGTATGATATTTATTTAAATGATTTATGGTGACAGAAGAAAAACACTAGGTTTCCGTACCACTGTAAAATGTTTAGTAAATATTAGAATCTTATCTTTTTACAATTTGTTGTCCCATTGGCTATTTAGGTAAACGCTCTGTGATATTAAGAGTTCAAATAATTCAGGCCACTAAACGACAGACAGTGGAACCTCCTAGGGTTTCATTGACATCCTAAAAACTATACCTAGATATAAACTTTGCTTTGTTTGTTTGCTTTGTCCGACTGTATTATTTTGACTTACTCTTTGTCGGTCCCTTACTAAATGCTCCTTTCATCCACTCAAGGGTTGACTGGTAGAGATCCCTTAATGGGATAAGTTCGCCTTTGTACATACATTTCAACGGTTGTCAATAATGTATTTCTTTTTTTCCTTATTTTTGTACAATAAAGAGTTTACATACATACATACATACATAAACTGAAGATTTTTGTTAAATATGATTACATTAAAAAATATACTCTTACATTAGTCATAATCGTGACTAATAGCGCCATCTGTGGTCTCGACCAAAATTATACGATAGATCAGTTTTTTTTTAATGCTAACTTTACGCAGGCTCTAAGCTTCTGCGGAATATCATCGAAAGGGATGAGGACTGACTCTGTTTGAAATAAAAACAGAAAAGGCTCAATAAATAAACAGAGTTTGTCATAATTTGTTCTGTTCATATCCTGCCAGCAGAAACAGTGATGGCGATGTGAGCAACGTTGATAAAATAACCGAAATCCTAATAACAAACATGAAATGTAGTGCCGTACATAATTTATAGCTAAAAATATACACTGAGGACTGACTAAGCTAAGTGAATATAAATTCATTTTAATGTCGAGTGATTCACTTTTGAAACTACTAGCGCCATCTAGCGGAGGATCTAATAAAACTACGATTTAGCGCGCGATGCAAAATAAAATGTGCTGACGGTTCTGTCTATTTTTATTAAAATTAATTATAATATATAGATGCTTGCTCAAATAATAACTTAATTGCCATTTAAATAATAATTGACGTAATGGATTAACGTTCTAATATTTCGAATTTCTAGATGCCGAGTTCGGGTTGTCAACAAGAGGCAATCCTTTAATTAGAATCGGTGAATTCACGTTCTACAGGCAACGTGCCCAAGGCAAAAAGGTCAGGTGGTGGTGCCAGGCAGCTCAAAGAGGCTGCAAAGCAGCGATATATACAATAGACAATAAAATCATGAAACGAGTCGGCGATCACAATCACCACGCTAAAACGCGGCAACCTTTGCCAGCAGTGCTACCGACACTGTGGAATCCATACCAAAATACGTATTTTTAGAAGACCAATCGTATTTATTACGTAGTTGATTAGGATGACTTAGTATAATAAAGATCTCGATTATCTCTTAATTGTAAAAGATGAATGTACCTATAATTATTATTGATTGTTTAGATTAGAATAGACATAAGTACCTTTAATAGTTGTTTCATATATACGTAGATAAAGTCAGAAGATAACTCTATGCATGTACATACGTGGATGAAAAGCTCAGCATACTTAAGTGTAATACACACAGAGGACGGGTGCGGGTCGGGGATGATCGGGTTGGGCGTGCGACAGACCTCTTTGCATGGCTGTGTGTGAACGAAATCACAACGACGGCAAGCGTGGGCGTGGGGCGGGCGCGAGACGGGTCGTGTGCGGGCGCCGCGCCTGTCGCTCGCCGTTACAAACAACGCACAGGCCAAGCGGGTAACGGGCGGTCGTGACGGCCTGACATTAGTATTAATACCACGTTATTACGATAGCAGCCACGTATCACAGGGTTAAAGGCAAAATATCCTTTTTTCCTTTTTCTTTTCCGAACACTATTTCTGAAAATAAATATATAGATACAGTACTTCATCGTCTGTGTCCGATTTCTCCGATATCTTTAGACACTCTGCCTCTGGATACCCGCTGCTGAGGCGCTACTACGAAATTCGAAAATCGAAGTTCGTATCGTTTTATCCCTCTCACTCTCGTGTCAAATCATATTAGCGTGAGCGGGACGGCACGGAACGAAGTTCGAATTATGCACTTCGTGGTAGGGCCTCTGGCCCGCCATCGACCTGTCCCGCTCTATGTCGCTGCTTATCTAAAACAACTGCCTAATTCGGCATGATACGTTGTGTAATTATACACCTTATTTGCAATAATTAAAGTATTAAGTTGCACACCGTAGTATTTTGGAATAGAGCGTTATTTTAGATAAGCAGCGATGTGTAAATACAACGAACCGCGCGGCCCACGCGTTGATAACGACCCGACCCGCTCCCGATCCGCACCCGTCCTTTGTGTGTGTGTTGGGCTTTAGATATTCCATAATCTAGATCATTAGTTCCCAAACTTTTTTTCTCATAGACCACTTTCAAAATTTAGCTGGTTCCGGTTGACCCTTTGCAGCTACATTTGTACCATATTCCCAAAACTCGATAAAAATGTGAAGATTGGATCTGAATCCTGTCGAGTCTACCGTGGACCCCTGGGGGTCCACGTGGACCACTTTGGGAATCAATGATATAGATTAACACAATTTTATTGACAACAGGACTGTTTGGGACTCGTTTTGTTAATGCAGTTAAAATATAAAGTAAATAGATAATAAGAATATAAATATGATTACGATTCATTCATTCATTTCCATTCATTTTCCATCACATGACCCGCTTGCTCGTTTGCCTCTCTCTCATAATTAATAATAAAAAAAAAGAAAAAAACGAAAAGAAAACTCGAAGTCCTTACGTACTACGCCACTGTTACTTTGCTACTCAACCTAGCTTGAGTTGTATTGGGTTATTTGGGTTCAGACTTAGTGGCTATTCCGAATATGGCTATGGCTATAGCCTATTCGTATGTACCTACTAGGTACGCATCAAACCAAGTATTCTTTCTCTATGGGTAAATGTCAATTAAAAAAAAAAGATTTTGAAACTGGAACACATTTATTAATTAAGTCCCAATCCGAAATTCATTCCAACGAATAGCCAAAGTTGAATCTTTTTATTAGAAAATTACTTATGTAATACGTTTACATTTCGATGGCCCAAACGAGTAAACGTGCAAAGGCCCTTACACAAAAATTTTTTTTTTGCTGCTTGCTTTAAGGCACGTTGTAATTTTTTTTAAGCCAATCTGATCTACCGTTTATGAATAATATGTATTTAATTTTTATTCGTTGGTAATTTTCCATATAAATTAACACGAATAAGATTCCAAGAGAGTGTTGCCGTTTTAACAATTTTGTTACTATACACGAATAAATGTGCAATGGTTTTCTACATTGACTTTTTTTATTCCAATTTTAGTAATATTACTTTGCACGTTTATTCGTATTAAACTTTGTTAGCAAGATTCGTGTAAACTAGCATTAAACCTTTGATCGCCTTCAATCTTGTCAGCCAAATTTTAGTTATATTAGCTTTCAATACTACTCATTAACGTTTGAGTCATAGAATAAAAATCATTTTAATAAATTAACACGAACAAAATTGCAAACACCGAATGTGAAATTAAATAAAATACAAAAATAGATGTTAATGTACATTGCGCTAAAAGCAAATACACTTTTTAACACGAATAACGGTGCAATGAGCTATAACACAAAATGATCTGAAGATTTATGATTCGAATAAAAAAATAAAGAGGTTTTTCACTATTTACGGGAAAATGGTTAAAAATAAGGGTCAAATATTTACACAGTTTGTAGGTAATTTTTATATCTATCTAATGATATATTATAAGCACATATATTATTATAACGGCTGCCAAAACACTGTCAGTTATCTTTGTTAAAGTCGATTTAATTTTTCCTGTAAAGTTGTCGTTTTACGATTACACATTTATTCGTTTGGGCCATCGATTTCACGGTGGAATTTGATTCAATTTTTAAAAATACAATTTTATATCGCTCGTTTAACTCGTTTTAAGACGTGAGTGATCCGTTTATTTTCACTATGAGTGAGTCTCACGGTAGTTTCATGTTTAAAGCATTCATTAAACGGAAAAATGATACGTACAGGAGAATGATTTTAAGACCAAAAAAACCTTGAAAGAGTCCAAATTTTAAAGCTAAAGGACATCTCCGCAGAAATCCAAACGTATATCCTCCTCACCGCATCCATTGTCATTTTTTAAAGAATAATGGGCGGTGTTTAAAATAAATTGTCATTGGGGAGCTAGGTCGGTCAGTTATTTGAAATCAAAGATCTTAATAGGTTAAGGTAATATGAAAACGAGTTAAAAATAAGGGAATGATTATTATTATCAATAACAATTTTATTGTAAACCACTCTATGGTACATCGCGCGCCATCTGTGGGCACTTTGACATACTTGGTCACAAAGCAGTCTTCTCGAACTTGATCAACCTGTGAAACGGAACGCAACGCTACTAACGTCGAATTAAAAAAAAGAAAAAGTCAAACTGACAGATCCAGTTGCGTCACATTCACTTCACATCACATTTTATTTTATTTTTCTGTTTTTCATTTGCCTCCGTTTCTTTTGACAGTTGTTAACTTTGTTCACCTTATTTACAAAATATATCAATCAAAACCAAGTGCAAAAAACTTCCCCTTTAAAAACTAAGTGAACTCCAAACACAATATTTTGTAAAGTTACAAGCAATGTTTACAATCTCATAAATCTCATAATCATCCGTAAATCTAGATTTCTATTTTTTGCTCAATTAACCGTCTGAACTAAATTAGTTTTCGTGTGATTTAGTGGCCTTTCATGTGTTTAGTACGCAGTAAAAGAGTGCTTAAACATTACAGGCGAAGATTTGGTTCAGTGTGTACCAACGAGGAAAGGACATCAGATCCTGTACAAAGGTTACACGTATGTGTTTAAGAGTAGACTCCAGTGCGGTGCGGAGCAATGGTGTTGCTCTTACCGCCAGAAGACAGGTTGTATATCCATTATAAATATGCAAGCAATAGGTGTCCAAGTTGTCAGAGATTTTCATAACCATAAAAAACCTTTTATCACTGATGGAGTATGAAGGTAACTTACAGTTGTTCTGTTTTACTTTGGCCCCTGCACAGATAGTGCCCGTGTATTGGCTGTATGCATCAGTCCAAACCATATTGTTGTGCTCACATATGTACTGCATATTTAATTATTAGCTGATTGTGCAGAAAATACTTAAAAGTGGTTTTAGTTTTGGAAGTGTGTTGTAGAATAGTAGGTAATATGGCATATGTGGTATATGCCTGTGTAAAATATAATACAACTTTATATGACATTAGTAGCATTTAGTATGCAAAAGTTTTAAAAACAAGACATGAATTAATTATACATTTCCAAAGTTTTTTTTTTACTGGCTTTTGCTCTTGCTGTTTTATTTAGCAAGGCATATATTGCTCACTTAAATGCCAAGTACATCCCAGTTGTGTATAATAATAAATAACATTTAAATACTAGTGAGTCATTATTTTAAAATTAATTTCATTTTTTTACATATCTGCTCCTAATGATAATTTATTGAATATTTTTATGCTGCTAAGTCAATCCTTTTTTATTGTTTTTATGATGTTAATAATTTAAGACATAACTGAATAAAAAAATAAGAATTTAAATGCAAAACTTTTTCTTTTTATTATTTTTATGTTCCTTTATGTGCATTAAAAATAAAATATACCATTTAATATGCCTTTTATTTTGACCCTACCCTTTATCTTAGACAGTAACATAGTATTACTTTTCTAATTTCATAACATCCTTCCGAATATCAACCTAACATTTTATGAACTTTTCAGATAAGCAAGAACTACCGGAGTGGGTGTCTATTTATTTTTTGAAGAAAGGAGACAATGACTTCCGTTGCAACATTTGTGACAAAGTGATCAAAACAACAGAGAAATCCCTGGAGCTGCTCGATCACATAAAGGAAAGTCACTCAGAAGTAATAGATTTACATAGAAACCCAGACTCAACATTGGGGTTTCGTATAGAATTCCTGCAACTAAATGTTCTGAATGAAGACGAGGGAGAACATAAATCACAGCCTGTCATGTTGACTGACATCTGTGAAGGGCCCACTGAGGAAGTGGTTAGTGAAAAAGTGAAGACTGAATTGTCAGAGAGTGAATCGTCAAATGTTCAGTATGTCCTGATACCAGGGAGAAAGAAGTACAGGCGGGACCATGGTGAGAATTAACAGTTTTTATTGATTTGTAGTTTGCTTGGATGCCATCTGTTTGTCCTGTAACAAATATATTTGTAGTTTGCTTGGATGCCATCTGTTTGTCCTGTAACAAATATATTTGTAGTTTGCTTGGATGCCATCTGTTTGTCCTGTAACAAATATATTTGTAGTTTGCTTGGATGCCATCTGTTTGTCCTGTAACAAATATATTTGTAGTTTGCTTGGATGCCATCTGTTTGTCCTGTAACAAATATATTTGTAGTTTGCTTGGATGCCATCTGTTTGTCCTGTAACAAATATATTTGTAGTTTGCTTGGATGCCATCTGTTTGTCCTGTAACAAATATATTTGTAGTTTGCTTGGATGCCATCTGTTTGTCCTGTAACAAATATATTTGTAGTTTGCTTGGATGCCATCTGTTTGTCCTGTAACAAATATATTTGTAGTTTGCTTGGATGCCATCTGTTTGTCCTGTAACAAATATATTTGTAGTTTGCTTGGATGCCATCTGTTTGTCCTGTAACAAATATATTTGTAGTTTGCTTGGATGCCATCTGTTTGTCCTGTAACAAATATATTTGTAGTTTGCTTGGATGCCATCTGTTTGTCCTGTAACAAATATATTTGTAGTTTGCTTGGATGCCATCTGTTTGTCCTGTAACAAATATATTTGTAGTTTGCTTGGATGCCATCTGTTTGTCCTGTAACAAATATATTTGTAGTTTGCTTGGATGCCATCTGTTTGTCCTGTAACAAATATATTTGTAGTTTGCTTGGATGCCATCTGTTTGTCCTGTAACAAATATATTTGTAGTTTGCTTGGATGCCATCTGTTTGTCCTGTAACAAATATATTTGTAGTTTGCTTGGATGCCATCTGTTTGTCCTGTAACAAATATATTTGTACATTTCGTAGATACTTCATTAGCTAACTTGAATATATTTGTAGTTTGCTTGGATGCCATCTGTTTGTCCTGTAACAAATATATCTAAGATGACCTTTACCTTGAGTATGCTTATAATGTTATGTTACACCAGTTGGTACCCACTATAAGTGGTGAATTTTACCTCTCAAACATAATATGGCGTAAAGTAGTGTAAACATATTTAAAAGTAAAATTCAAATTGAATAATAATAAACTTGAAATTGTTATTGGATGATCTTACTAATATTATAAATGCATTAGTATGTATGGATGTTTGTTACTCTTTCACGCTAAAACTGTTTGATGGATTCTGATGAAATTTGGCACACAGATAGTTTATAACCTGGATTAACATATAGAATACTTTTATCCCGAAAAATTGCATAGTTCCAGCGGGATACTGATAAAAGACTTCTTTTCAGACTGAGTGCGGGCAGCAGCTAGTAATAAATAAATTTATTTGTCAAACATATATAAACAAAAAAAAGATCTTAAAATATTTTCATAGAACTCTACATCTTGCCGTTTGGAATACTGTTAATTAAATTTTTATCCTTTTGAACACCAGCGTCGGCTATAGACGACAATATGGTGATACAAAAATGAACCTACCAACATCTGCATAAGAATCAATTTTGTTTGCAACAAAAACGATGTGTGGCGTTCAAAAGGTGTTAATAGTTCCAAATATCATTGCTTAACTATCAATACTGCATAAGCCAGATATTGACCATGTGATGTTTCATACAATATTCTTATGAAATAAGGTATAAATAAAGTACACATGGTATTGTTAGCTAAGCAACTATATTTTTTATGTTATAATCATATTAGCAAGATCATACATAAATAAATTTGAAAATCCTCTTATGTACATTTGAATTGCTTAGATTAATACTATCCAAATATTTAATATTAGGTTATAATTTTAATATCTTACATTGTCAATCTTTACATTACAGAAACAAGAAAACGCAGCTGGGTATGGAAGTACTTTGACAAGCTAAGCACCATTATATTCCGTTGTAACATCTGCAATGTGGTCCTGTCCATCAAGGGTTGCAATACAAACAACATGAACAGACATGTCCGGACGAGACATCCTAGCATTTACAAAGTTGAAGTCGGGTCTAAAGGGGAAGCTGAACCGATACCGGACCTGGGATGTGAAGTGGAGACTCTGTATGCTGTGAAGACTGTGGACATAAGCACTAGTGACAAGGATCATGACGAAGGGATATGTAAGTTTTATGGTTTCTTGATTAGGGCAGGGGGGTTTCACTCCGCATTTTAGGTATGTTCGGCCGACCCGCCTCCCGGGAAGGCGTATGGCAGTAGGTTGTCGCTCGGCTATCGGTTCGCACGCTAGCCACGTCGCGCGTAATCAAGTATCTTTTTTTCTGTGATTTTTGCAACAAACAACGACTTCTAAAGTAAGTAAGTAAGTCTTATAATTAACTTACTTACTAAAGGTAGTTTACTGAATTAATACACACTGTTATCTTTCTTGATGCACCTTTGAGTTTCTCGAAATGTATGTGCGAAATTACTTTCGAAATTTACCATGAGCTTTACGGTGAAGGAAAAATATCGCGAGGAAACGTGCATAAACCTGTGAAGAAATTCAATGGTGTGTGTGGATTCCCAAACCGCACTGGGCTCGCATGGGAACAGGCCAAAGCTTCTGATGCCAAAGGCTCTGATTCCGAAAGGAGACCTGTGCCCTACAGTGGGACGTACATGAGCGGGGATGATGATGGATGATGTTATTTATACTTCGTTTTTGTTAGCATTACAAATGGGTAAACAATCTTGATGAGTCTTTTTATTGAAAAACGCTTTTAAAAAATATTAACTATTACTTATGATACCAAAATAATGTAAATAACCGCCGCCTAACGACCGCCTTACCCTAGTTGGTAGTGACCCTGCCTACGAAGCAAGAGGTCCTGGGTTTGAATCCCGGTAAGGGCATTTATTTGTGTGATGAGCATGAATATTTGTTCCTGAGTTATGGATGTTTCCTATGTATTTAAGTATTTATTTATCTATATAAGTATGTTTATCGTCGTCTAGTACCCATAGTACCCATAGTGCTTAGTTTGGGACTAGGTCGATTTGTGTAAGATTGTCCCCTAATATTTATTTATTTATTTATTAACCATACCTATTTCCTTGCTTATTGTTACATATTTTGCTGTGTTTTATTTTTCAAGTGTTTTTCAATAAAAATACACGTCAAGATCGCTTACCTTCTTTAAAAAAAAACGAAGTATAGGTACGGAACTCTCGGTGACCGAGTTGGAATAGCAGTTGACATGGTTTTTTTTTTTGTTTTAGTGGAAAGCCCGGACAAGAAAGCTGCCCGTCGCAGCTGGGTGTGGTCCTACTTCAAGAAACTGTCCGGCACGCAGGCGCAGTGCAAACTGTGCAGCCGCAACATATCGCACGGCGGCAACGCTACCGGCAACATGAATAGGCACATCAAGATGTTACATAAGGAGGTGTACTCGACCGCTGACCTGGATGTCGCGAAAATTGCGGGTGAGTCACATTGTTTCGCATTTTATAGGGTTTCTACCTCAATAATTTCAATATTAGATGAATAAAACTCGCCTGTGGGTCAATCAACTTTTTTTTGTAAACGATTTTCTGCTACTTTCTATGAAAACCGAAATAATTAAAAAACTGATTGTTTTTCCTTATTTAAAGTATACTTTTCAAAACCCTAGATTTTTGTAGTCAATAATGGTATAATTGCCATATTTATTTTATTTTGTTTAGCTTCTATTTCGTGGGTGACCCAGGGGACAATGTTGTCCCCGAAATTTGTATGAAAATAGTGGTATTTCCCCTGGGTGACCGGATTTTTTCATAGAAATACTTATTTTTTTTGGTTTTCACATACGCACTATGATAAACAGTTTATCTAATTACTGCAAAATCATGGTTTCACTAACCAGAGATTACAGAGTTACTTGTAAAGGAGTAAATAGAAATTTACAAAAAAAGTTGATTGACCCCTGTATAATTCCCGTTCCCATGGGAGTTCCGGGAAAATATATACCCTATGTCACTCTCGCAACTGAGACGAATCTAATGACACCTCACACTTTAAAATCTATTGAGCCGTATAGGCTGCAGGGTGTGCCAAAGAATGATACATACATACCTCCATTACAAACACACATAAATACATACGGTCGAAAAACATAACCCTCTTTCGACAGTCGGGTCACTTTTATATCCATATGTCTGTCTGTTGACCATTTGGATCAGGCTAGTAAAACTCACTTTCCCGAAATGTTCACTTTCTTGGAAGGATACTATTTCTAAAAGTGAATTTTCTCAGATAGAGTGCAATCTCCTAAGGACCATGGGCAACTTTGTATGGAGTCTGGTCCTAAAACCAACAAAGATGAGAGTTAGGTCAATAAATAGGTCTTAAAATCTACTTAATTTCGTTCTATGGGCACCAAGTCGAATTCCATTGCAGAACTCAGATATTCATTTTTTAGCCAAGTTTAATATGATCTATGAGAAAACAGCAGGCAAATTTTCTAACTCCCTCGCAATCGCCATCGCGTTTATTTTGACAGTTCTTGTATGGCCTGACAATAGGGATCCCTATTGTCAGGACATCCATGTTGACACCATTAAAAATAATTCTAAGACACGACTCCAGTAAAAAAACGCTTTATTTTAGCCCTGAAACCCAGATTAATTTTCGATTAACTGCAAAATTAGATTTTTTGTTGGTTTAAAACTTAAAACAAATAAATAGTTAGTTAATTGAGTATGCGAACAAGTGACGTCATATGTTGCTATTGCCATTCAAACTCTATGGGAGAAATGTGTTATGACAGCTCATAAAAAGTACGTCAGTTGATTGGTGGTGTCAACATCCCTATTGTTATAAGAACGAACACGGACAGCTCTACCGTACTTGACCAAAGGTCGTCTGGCAGTGTCTTATCCAACCTCGACATTGGCGGAATCATAGCACCGTTCGATAGGGGCCATAATTATCCCAAAAATTGAATTGGTATAAGAAACAGCTAGCTGTCACAGGTATACAAAAACTGTCATTTTAATCCGATGCCGAGTACAAAGGTTCTAAAAAGGTTCTTATCAGTCACAGGCTAATTCTAGTCTTCATATTAATATAATTTCACACATGTTAATGTTTAATATATTTGAGTTAGTTCAATACTTATTATTTAGTTGCTTGTAAATTGTAATATAAGTATTATTACACGCTTTATTATTTGATACATCGCCTCATTATTACGATATTTTGTCTTAACTATCCGCCAGAATTTTATATATGGAATTAGAAGTGTTGTAAAGCAAGATAGAGGGCAGCAGTGTAGCCCGTGTTAAGTTGGTTGAGTCTGTAGTTTCGAAAATCACCACACAAACGAACTGTTCCATCTGGTTTCAGAACTGGTACCACTGGTACTACTACTACTACTACTTTTTACTTACTTTACTGGTACTACTTTCTACCGCTTTAATGCGCTTGTTTTCAACCGATCTCTTAATTTCATCTTTAACTTTTTCGTTTAAAGCAAATGTAACAGTTTGTTTGTGTGGTGATTTTCGAAACCACAGACTCAACCAACTTAACACGGGCTACACTGCTGCCCTCTATCTTACTATACAACAAGAAGGTGCATTCTCCAAATGAAACCCGTTTTCTCATAGATCGTATTCTCAGTGTTTTCGACTGTACACTACTCCGAGCCCCGCACCGTGGGATATTAACAACTCAATTTTCCCACAGACGACAACAGCTGGGTGTGGAAAGTGTTCGAGAGCGACGAAGACGACTTCTACTCCTGCAAAATATGCCACTTCAAGTGCATGAAGTTCTCAAGTATGGACAAGAGCGTTCTCTGCATACTGAAGCACTTGAAGGTTGACCACGGCGTCATCTCTGGGGACCAGATCATCACCAGTGTCGACTGTGACACCTCGGACCATTAAAAAAATAATGAAAAGTGCTGACAGTTAATTTTTGAGTTCGTTCGGAGATTTTGGTATGTATAAATCGTCACTACTTTGAAAAAAAAGCTCGTATCTCAAAATCGATAATCTGGCTAATTGAACTTTACTGAGTGTGCAATAAAGTTCAGTTTGGTTTACATATTGATTTGAGATACGAGATCTTTTCAAAGTAGTGACGAAATGTTAGCCCGACAAAAACCGAAACCGAATTCGAAGGGGATTCTAATGTTTGTTTTATAACTTGCGTTAATTTTAGCGTGTGTTCGTGGAAGCGATTATTTTGATAACATGATAAGTACAACCAAGGACAATTAAATGACCACATCATATCGCTTTCCTTTTAAAATAATAAGCTTGCTTTATCTAGTTTCGCTATATTAGAGAGGTCTCTGTACGATTCATTTTGTATGTTACTTATAGTCAACGGCATTTAAGAAGTAAATCCTAACATATTATATTACACAACTATGAAGTTTCTGAATATTGACAATGTGACCAATAAAATAAAAATGCTATACTTACTATTCTGTTACACGCAACAATAGTACATTACTACAGAGGCCGGGAAGTAAGGGGTTGCCGGCCGAGCGGACGAACTAGGAGAAACCTGTATGTCAGGTCAGCAGGTCTTCGATTCAGATGCCCATAACTGATAGAAATTAAGTACAACATATATGAGTCGTTTTCAAAAAGAATTTACCATAGTTAAGGGCTTAATGAAAACAAAATCACGATCGCTTCCTTTGTGTAACGAAAGTTTACTCATAACTATATGGGTAACTTTCGTTACACAAAGGAATCAATTAAGTTTTGTTTTAATTAAACCCGTTAATTGTGTAAAAAAGGACTCGATCGATATTTAATTCTTCATTGAGTTCATAGATGGCGGTATTGTGTTGAGCAGAGGTCAAAGTGCTGTACGAAGCGAATGGCACAGAGACCTCTGTAGTAACAACAGCTACAGCACGTTTATTATTTTAAAGGAACGCGACTTAACGACATTGACAGTCCTGACTCGTGATTTAATTGTCCTTGGTATAGTTGCCCATGTAAGTGTTAATTTACCATTTTTTATGACAGTTCTTACATCAGAATAAAAACAATACGGCTGATTGTCATGTTGTTGTTTTAAGGCCCTACCGAGCTTTTGGCGCATTTATTGCACTCATTTGAACGACCGCTTTAGCCTAGTTGGTAGTGACCCTGCCTACGAAGCAATAGGTCCTGGGTTCAAATCCAGGTAAGGGCATTTATTTGTGTAATGAGCACGAATATTTGTTCCTGAGTTATGGATGTTTTCTATGTATTTAAGTATTTATTTATCTATATAAGTATGTTTATCGTCTTCTAGTACCCATAGTACAAGCTTTGCTTAGTTTGGGACTAGGTCGATTTGTGTAAGATTGTCCCCTAATATTTATTTATTTATTTATTTAATCTCGTGCTGTATCATTTTACCAGCAAAGCTTTAGTTCTGAAATTCACGTGTAAGGTTTGAGGATATTTGAGGATTCACTCTAGTGACCAGTGTTTATCGAAACACGATTACATGTAGTTCGCTCGATAGAAAAAAATTCAGAGTCGTCTCTAAAAAATAAAATAAATCCTTAGTACGACGTAAATACTGCACGGCAGGTCATGACTTTTTGAATGTTATTAAACTAAGATCTTTTCTAGGGCCTAGTGTTGCTACATTTTTAAAATATGTAGAGTCTGTCTAATGAAAGCTGCACCCAGCTATTATTTGAGTGGCAACACTATTCTAATGTCATGTCATTTGGACACTGACACTGACAAACAAGTCGTTCATGACTTTTTATGATACTACTCAAATATGATATCGACCGAATTAAGTGTGATCACTGATGTAGTAACTTGAGTGTAGTTTATTAATACAAGCTTTTGTATTGTGAAAAAGTACGCGTTTTCTCTCCCGTAGTGTCCGCCAAAATGAACAAAGTAAGAAAGTATCACAATTGTTTAGTCCTACTATGATCGGTAATACCATATGAAAGTTTTACGAATTTGCCGCTTTTTTGCAGGTTCAGCTTTCATTAGACAGACTCTATTTGTTTTAGTAATACGATAAAAATAGAAAATACCTAAATACACGCGCTGTCTAACCAACCTATCTTGAGCCATCGTGCTTCCACCTTGTCCGATAGTTAGTTGCGTTAGTTCTCCTTCGGCCATCGGGCGGGGAACTTGTTACGCTTACGCACGGCTTTGATTTTAGCCGCTCTCACGCACACATACACGAGTGCATAGAATACCTAAAATCGATTAGCTCGGTAGGACCTTAAGCTATACAACTGACACTGAGCCTTAGGATAAAGGAATTTCTTGGTCGACTATACAGCGATAGCGTTAAAGAGTGGTGTTTAATCTTATTGAATGTGCAATATTTAAAGTTCTCGAATGGAGACCACGGACTGGCAAGTGCAGCGTGGGACGTCCACTAACAAGATGGACGGACAATTTGGTAAAGGCAGCAAGTTCAAGCCGCTTTCAACCGTAATGTAATGATTGGATTATCAATCAGGGTGGCCTGTGTCCAGCAGTGGACGTCCTACGGCTGAATGATGAATGTGGAATAACAACGTAGACATAACTAGCGAGGGTGTTTTGTATGAATATCGCTAGATGGCGTTAGTATCGCGATGTCCGACTGACATTTGGTTCATACACTGCGTAAGAAATAAAAGTCTCTCCTGTGGACATAAAATTAGCGACTCCCGAGTCAGCCAACTTAAGATTTATTTTAATGGCCCGAAAGCTGGGCAAGCGTCCACACGCCGATGTTGATTTGACTAATTTTTTTTGGCTATAGACGCTTAACTTTTGCCATGTCCACAGGAAAGACGCAACGAAAATACGTGTGATCCATTTGCGTCTTGTTTGAAATAAGTTTATAACTGAATGAGCCAATCTTAACCTCCTGAGGTCCAGTGTCATTATTAGGACTTATTTTAGTGTGACATCGAACTCGCTCATAAGTGACATACGAGGTGCGGTCCAAAAGTTTCCGGCCTGACAAAGAAAATAAGTACATACATTTACAATTCTTTTTTTAATTTTTCTATATGATCTACTTCTATTTCAATACACTTTTAACATTTTCTATGTCCTTATAAAAATACTCAGATGTTTTGTCCTCAAAATGGGCGTAAACTGCACGGGTCACTTCATCATCTGTAGAAAATCTTTTTCCCCTTATGTCTGCCTTAAGTTTCGAAAACAAATAGTAGTCACTAGGCGCCAGGTTGGGACTATAGGGTGGATGACGAATTTCCTCGAAGCCACACTTTGCAACAGCAGCCTTGCTAATTGGAGCAGTGTGAACGGGGGCGTTGTCGCGGAAATGCCACACACCTCTGTTAAGTTTTCCTCGAAGTTTCTGCTTGATCGCCTCACGTAATTATTCAATAAGGGTAGCGTAGTAGCTGCCAGTCATCGAGACAGTCCGTTCTTTTATATCTATCAATAATATTCCGTGACAATCGCAAAATATGGTAGCCATTATTTTTCTAACCCCCGACACAGTTAATCTTTATCACTTAGGTTATACTTTAGTCTTGAACATTAAAATTAGCGAAAAATACACGGACACAATGTACAAAGTAAGCAATAGATGGTTTTATCACTACAACGCGATCTCTTTCAGGCTTATACAATCTTTTTAACCCCCGACACAAAAAGAGTGGTGTTATAAGTTTGACCGCTATGTGTGTGTGTGTGTCTGTCTGTCTGTCTGTGGCATCATAGCTCTTAAACGGGTGCATCGATTTGGAAGCGGTCTTTTTTTTAATAGAAAGCAGGTCTCTTGGCGATGGTTTTCATCAAAATCGGTTCAGGCGTTTCAAAGTTATCAGCTCTTTTGTTAGCTGCGGAAGGGATCTTAGATGCATAACGGGCATTGACTTAATGTTCAAACATACGAGTGATATATTGCGTTGGGGGTTTTTAAAATGTTTTATTTATAGTTATTGGTGGATTGCGTTGCGTTACCTTAGCCTTCCTAGGCGGCTTATCAACTTGACGACGCCACTCCATCGATTCCCTTTTGGAGAGGGGATCATAGTACAAAACCATTGTTTCATCACCGGTAACAATTGACTCCAAAAAACTCTTACCATATCTTTCATAGGCAGTCAAAAGTTCCTGAGAGCACGCTTTTCGTTCATTTCGCTGCAAGCTTGAAAGAAGTTTGGGCCCCCACCTAGCACTAACTTTATTCATATGAAGATGCTCATGAAGAATCCTGAGAACTGAAGTTTTTGAAAGCTCTCTTGTCGCTATTTCTTTGTTCTTTAGTCTTCGATCACTCAGAACTTCTTCCACTAACTTGACGCAGTCCTCGGTGAGTGCCTCAACAGGTCGGCCGGACCGAGGTTCGTCATCAATGGATTCCCGTCCTAAACGAAAGTGCTTACTCCATTCTTTGACGGTGGAAAAGGACGGAGAGGAGTCTTCGTACACAGCAACCAACCTTTTTTGATATCGGTCGGACTGAGACATTCCTTTGTAAGGAACTTGATCACGGAACGATATTCCAACTTAAATATTTCGAAAACTTTTAGACTTGCTCTTGTTCTAAACGCCGTTAAATCAAAACTACAAGCAATAGCAATCTAAAAATTACACATGAAAAAGCAGAATAATGACAATCTCGATGATATATTTTTTATTTTTCTTTAATCCGCCAAATCTTTCCAGCCAGAAACTTTTGGACCGAACTAGTAAAGTTTAAAGTTAATTGATTTGACGTGGGCTGCAGGAGGATAAGGAAAAAAATAACGTCAAACGGGCCTGGTTTTCAAAAACGCCATAGTACTAGCAGTAGTGTTAGTAGTATTAGTGATATGTTGATGTCAGAAAACCCTCATTAGCAAGTGGTTGAGCCACTTCGCGACGCCGATTGCTCCCGAACGCAGCACGAAAGCCTATGAACCCAGTTTCGGTTTCGGTGTTAACTGTGGCAGTTTTTTTGCCGAAATCAAAATTAAACTGAAATTCCAATTTAACATCGAAACTCGCCGAAACCGAAGTTCGGTTGGACACTATTAAAATATCTATAAGACCGTTAGTTTTTGTTGAGAATATGTATAAACTATTATGTCCCTTTGTATCAACTTAGCCACAAGGGGATGTGTGTTTGTGTCTTTAAGTTAAACGCTAAAAGAGTTTTTGAACTCTAATGATTTTAGTGTTCATCAGTTCTTGACATATGGATCTTAACTCCTCACAGTCAAGTTCAACGTAATATGCTCTTAAATATTTCTTATATACATATTATTTTATTAGATGAGATGAGAAATATAAAGCATGGAATTGAAGATTTAAGTTCACATCACGTTTGTTTCGGTGACTGTACTAATTGATTGTAAATTTATAGCTCATTCTTTGTATGTATATATGTAGCGGTAATTTGTCTAATATTTTCTATATTAAGCAATATTTCTTTTATTTCCGAAAGAAGTGCGAACTTTGTTGCATAATATATTTTAGTTTAATTGATTGATTTAGTCGTTACTTTGTGGAGATTCATATCAATGAACAGTTATGTGCTCAGTCTAGATTTAAAACACATATAGCGTCTCGTGTGGTGTTACTTTTAGTTGGGTCATACAGACATAATGTTGATTTATGTGGAAGTGAAGGAGGGCTGGTTTCTGCATGAAAAAACATGCGTCGCACAGTCGTAATTGCCTTGCACGCGTGGTTGCAGAGTAGCAAGGTAAACGATTGTGTTTCATATTTTAGTTTTCCGAAATTCGCTTTTAAAGTTTATTAACCAAGATATATTTATAGCAAAATGTTTTTCATGTGATGTTCTTAGATTAACATTTTGTTCAAAGGAAATGATTTATTTATTAAATTATTGACTTTAAAAGAAGTTTAAAAACTATCTAAAATTTAGGTAAGTTTGTTTAGATTTATTTTATTTTACGATAGTTAAGGATTTTAGCATAATTTATGTAGGGTCAGAGGTCTTTTGTCAATAAGCTAAGTTGTATATTTTCGGACTATTAATAAAAACTATTGCATATATTACGATGTTCTTAAATCATACCTTATGTAATATATAATAAGTAGTAAGTAAATAACTAGGAGACTTCTTGGGAGTTAAGGATACTTCAACAAATGCAAATTTTAATTGGTTATTTATACAGTTATACGACAAGACAATCAATTTAATACTATATTTTCTTTGCAGATTTGCATAGGGCTTAATTTACTTGTGGTTTATTAATGTAATTTATAGAGCGTTTATCCAGTTACATACAAAAATAATGTGAAAATAAATAAATGGTTTAGCTAATAACTTTTGTATGGGTCATTAAAACATTATTTTTACTAATCGGATAGATATGTGGTCCATGTAAACTTCTTAATATGAACACCGAGAAAGTAATGAAACAACTCAATACATTTATGACTAGTTACATTTATTTTTAATATAAACATCAAGTCACACATTAACATACAAATCTAAGATTTTAGATTCGGCAAATATCACTACAAAGGTTCAACATTATTTGGACATTTCTATTAGGTAATATAGTAACTAAATACACAACCGCATAAAATATTGATATACAAATATTTATCTATATTATAGAGGTAGCTTTTGAGATATTTTAGATTTTATAAAAATATAGTTTTTCATATACTATCTGAAACGCATCGGGCTTAAAGGTAAGACATAAAAGGTTTGGTTTTCAAACACAGTTTAATGTTCAATAAAATAATATTTTTTTTCTCGAAATAAATAAAAAAGTATCTGGTACTTTTGCAAGAATTAGAAAATGAAATAAGTAGGGACACAATTACTCATCATACGTCAGTTAATTTGAATTTGCATCTTTTATATTTTTTGATATTTTATTTACTATAATAGTTGCAATAATTACAATTGCTTATATAACCCTGTATTTGATCCTAATTGTTGCCTATTTGTCCTCGGTAAATTACAATATAGGTGATCTACAAATAATAAATTAATATTTAGAAAATAATAATTTAACCGAGTACATTAGGATTATCTTAAAATTAGCTTATTTAACGGTATTCTATTATCTCGCCTCATAAGTTTTTCGTTTAATTCTTATTTCTTCTCATTCAGTATTCGGCACTCATTTTTCATTCGACTTGTTCGCTAACCGTCATTATCTTATTTGGTCAAATTCTATAACTTGTCTCTCTCTTAATAAATCTTATTCTTGTTTCGTCACGGTCTTCCTTAGACTCATTCGTCGTTCTTCCTTTTCGTTTTTTGTCTCATTTACTTACGAAAATTTATTTAACAGCATTTGGCGAATAAGTAAATTAGACAAAAACGAAAGGGAAGAACGACGAATGAGTCTAGGGAATTCCGTGACGAAAAACGAATAAGACGTATTAAGAAATAGACAAGTTGCAGAATCTGACCAAAAAAGATAGTGACGGATAGCGAACAAGACGAAGACGAATACAAAATGAGACGAAATAAGAATTATACGAAAAACGAACGAGGCGAGATAATTGGATACGTATTTAACATATGACATCGATTTGTTTTGAGACGTACTAGGTATATAGACATCAAATATTCACTATAACTATGAGGTACACGATCAAATATTTACACATAAACCTAATTATTGTTTAGGAAATCGATTTATTGCTTAAAAAATAAATATATATACATTTTAGGACGGGTAATACTATTGTTGACATAAAAATAAACATTCGTTTTACAAATACGTGCTTCATCTGAATATTTTCTACCGCTAAGGTAGCTTGTTCATATTGAGCTTATTTTAAACGATTCCTATAGCTTATATATTTAATATTTACACACATTCAAAAGTTTCGTCTTTATTGACACTATAATTTCAAAACTAATTCTAATTTAAAATGATTTCATAGGCATTATATTTTGGCACGGCGTTAATATTTTTTGTACTGTATTCTACCCTTTTATTCATACTTAAAACTCTTAATAGATTCAATTTTATCAGATAAATCCACTTACAAAAGTAAAAGAGTTTTTAGTAGCTACCACGTGAATACTACCTACATTAGACATTATGTAATTATAAATCATGATGGATTCTTACCATAATATTGTACTCAGCGGAAATGGTATCTTCTTGTCAGAATGAAATCATCTATCTCTTTTCTTCACACAAGTTATAAAAAAAGTTGAAAGAGATGTCACTACGCTCTTATGTTTCTGTATTGTGATAAGACCGCCATAACTCAAAATTATATGCACCAAGTTTGAAAAGTTACATAACTATTGACAGCCATTCGCTCGATAAATATTTATTGTTAGAGATATTTGGCAACATTCCGGAAAACTAGGGTAAAAACATGTATACCTAATAAAAAAAAAAACAATCCACACGACAAAGGAGAAACAAAGATAGAGCTTGGCTCTTTAATTATGAAAAGTACACTCAACACTCGATGCAAGAAAATTATCAAATAGATAAGACTCGGTTTAACAATTTCATGCACATTGTTCACTAATGTACAGATACTAAATCAAAACGCATCACAGAAAATTTCAAGAGATTTATGTCGCTGCAGCTGGCGGTTTCGGCCCACAGTTGTGCGTGCTCTGTATGTAAACGATTCTTCCTCTGTATGTGTGGAGGGCGGCCTTACACCATGGGCCCCGGGAACATCTCCAGCGGATTTTCCCGTTCCTCGCACACCCGTTGAATCTGAACCTGTAACCTCCGACGTTGATGCCCATCTTCCCTTGCTTACTGAGGCAGTAGGAAGCGAAGCTGTCGATGCCAGTTCCAATGAGACCGACTGTAACAAAGAGTTGTTTTAGTATTGCTATTTCACCAAGCACTTATTCTTGCATGAGCATTCGAAAGACAAAAGTATTAAAAACAGAGAAACGATGACAATTTCTTTGACCATCGTTTCTCAGTTCTGAATGCTCATGAAGGTGCGAAATCTACTGCCTGATAAGTCTGTGTTCATTAAAAAAGTTTGTAACACTTACAGCTTCTATTTTTGTTGTATCCGAGTCTTTTGCAGGTCTTTTGTAGTTCATGCAAATTAACGAACCTTAGGGTAACCTTGAAGTTTTTAGGGGAGCTACCTACTGGGAAATTCAAAAATCGAAGTTCGTATAGTACAGTCTCGCTCAATTTCGTATTAAATACGCACTGCACGATACGAAGTCAGTTATAATAACACAAACTTTGATTCACAGCACGCTGATGACGACAATTAATTCTTACTTTGGCACGGTCAATTGCAAAAACATGTATCGATTTAATCCTCTCATAATTATGTACCGATACCTTAATTCGACTACTTAAGGGCCATTGGGACATATTTATATGAGCAAGTTGTATGCACTCATAAGTATTTTTATAATTGACTCCACAAATGTAAAAGAAATGCAGTTTGCGATAGGTAGCAATTTTGGAAATCAGTTCTACACGATCGTGAGTATGGTGACATCCATTTTCAACTATTTAATTTGTAAATTAACTATATTTTAATTTTTCAGTACGATTTGGCCTCTCCAATCGAGGGCATATTGTCGTCCAAGTGGGAGCACATAAATTTATCAAACACGAATGCTACAAGAACAAAATCAGATGGACGTGCAGCAAGAAGGTGCAGCTTGGTTGTAAGGCCAACATCACGACAACGGACCACACCCCAACTGGATACCCTGCCATTGTTAGGTCGTTTCTCATTCATAATCATGTTATTTAATAGAATATTTGAAACATTTTCATCTGCTTAGACGTTTTTAAACCGTTACGGATATTATATAGGTCAATCCAATTGTGAGGTCGCTGGGTAAAAAACTATTATTATATTTAGCCCATCAGTTACACTATCAAAAAATATTGGGCATGTATTTTCTCTTGTGTCAATCAAACAAAAAATACAAAATTAAAGCGCGTCAAAAATCTGGAAGTGGAGGGCTGTGACGTCACATCAAAGTTGTAAGTGTACCGAAGCGTCACGTCACACGGAACTTTAAGGGGGTATATCTTTATCATTTTTTGTTTCAGACAGAAGAAAAAATGCGTGTCCAATATTTTTTGATAGATAATCTAACTGACGGCCTAATTATATAATTAAATATATATGTATTCCTAAAATCTAACCTATTCTTATATTACGTTGTATTGTTAGAGTTTCATGATAATTGATTAACGGCTCTGATCGGTGGATAAGTAAGGCATGATGTTGAAGCTACATATTTTTTTCAACAAGATCTTAATGATTGATCACGTTTTTGCTTGTTTTTCAATCAGTGAGTGCATATAGAATCAACATAGGATGTATAGAATTTAATAAGTGCCTAAGAAAAACAAGAAGTGCCTTTAATATTTTTTATCTTCGCACTTAGTGCAATATATTTTAAAATAGGATAAATAAGTAAGAAAAACGTAAAATTTTTTTGCCTTATTTTTAAATAAAAATTAGGTATGTCTATGATGACAATGTGTAAACAATACTATTGTATACTGTTGAAATAAAAAATGTTTTTTTTTTTTAATATTGCTTTTATTTATAAATTACTAATAATCACATGAAGAAAAAAACTACTAACTCCCTTATTCACAAAAAGAGAGGTAAGTACCTACTTTAAATATAAGAGTTAAATTGTGATTTGTTTGCGTCTAGCAAAGGCAAAATGCCAAAAGACAGATAAGGACACAAAGAAGTTTAATTTATTTACAGAATCTTTCCAAGCGTATGTATACAGATGTGGACTTTTTGAAAAGTCCGGGAAGCTCAAGGTGGCTATGGGAAATCAGGTAAAAACCAAGTTAGGGATATCGAAAGAATAAGTTGAAAATTGTTTATGAATAAGGTTGTTAATCACGGACCTGTATTCAAGTGGAAGACCTAAACACGGTGAGATGTATGAGAACCGAATGTGTCAATTGTTAAATTGAATACTAATCGTAGTATTGAATCTTAGAGAAGCGAAAATGATAGAATGAAGATTGTCATTTTCGTTTCTCTAAGATTCGCCATTGCGTGGCAACATGCGAGACTCACTGGTTTCAGTCAAACTCTACTATGGCAAAAATCAGCTATCATAAGAAAACGACACGCAAGGTAATACGACTGGCGTCATCATCATCATCATCCCAGCCTACATACGTCCCACTACAGGGCACAGGTTCTCAAAATGAAAACGCTTGGGCCGTAGTTCCCACGCGGGCCCGATGCGGATTGGAAACTTCACACACACCATTGAATTTCTTCGCAGGTGTATGCAGGTTTCCTCACGATGTTTTCCTTCAACGTAAAGCTCATGGTAAATTTCAAATATAATTTAACACATAAATTTCGAAAAACTCAGAGGTGCGGGCCGGTATTTGAACACGCGACCCTCTGCTTGAGAGGCTAGGTCAATCCGCTAGGCCACCACGGCTTTTTTACTGGCTGTAATTCACTTAAATACAGATCCGTGGGATTAATCTTCAACAGAGTACATTTTCAAGTGACAACTGCTACATAGAATCACTAGGTGTCAATACAATAATAGCGGGGAAACACTTTATTGCATGATGGAGCACTGCCTACTGGCTAAGTATGTGAATGTACAATTTGTGAATGTGGTTCCAAGAGTGTACCGTCGACGGTTTTGATATACGCGGTGCATTTCATTCTCCTCCTGAGCCGGCAGTACCATAGTTGTACTCTTGTACGTCTGTGCGCGTTGTGGGGCACATAGATGTGATCTTTGTATTGTAATTTTGGGTATCCACCGCATTCTAGGATTTCAACTGTAAGAAATTCATCATTATTCAGCACCTTGTCTAAATTTTGTCACAACAAAACGTCTCGAACGCGTTCGGATCGATTATTAAGTAAATTTTTATTTAGCCTATCTTGTGTCACATAGGTAGGTACGGCTGGGAAAAATCCTTCCCCTTTTTTTGCTCCAGTCCCAACTGTGGAGTTTATAGGTGTTTCTATTGATGTTTCAATTTACTATGGACAAATAAGCAACATTTGTTTTCATAGTATTTGACACTAACACGAGCGCAATCGTTGTGACGAAAAACTTACACCACTAGCTTAATATAGACTAACGCACGTGATTTCATGAATTCTACGCGATGTGTCGATGTTTTAAACCACTATTATTATTTTTATAATTGCCTAGTACCGCTGTCACTGTTTTGAAGGCATTTGAATGCACATGTACGTTTACGGCACTAAAAGATTTAGAATTTTCAGTCGGCGAATGCGTAACTACTTGTGTTGGGGCAGTGTCAGTTCAAATTAATATTTGGTTACACACAGGGCTTGTTTCACCAAATTCTGATAAGTTTCTGATTTTAAATGATATTTAGATACATGTGATGCCGTCTCTGGATGAATCAACTTTTTCGTGTTGTATACTCAGTCCCCAGTTGTCCAGGTGACATCTTCATACTGTTTCATAGAAAAATGCTTAGGTTGTCCAAGAGACAAAATTTGTGTAACCACAGCAACGGGTGGCAAGAAATAGTTGATTCACCCCATAAAATATGAGGAACTTATCAGTAGGTACGGTGAAACAGGTCCCTAATAAATTGACTTTATTAATCAATGACACATAGGTACACCGCACTTTTCACAGACAAATGGCCAAACAGAAAGGATAAAAGGTCCTAAAATAAATGGCTTGATAGAGTCGTGCTTTCGAAACTGCATTTAATCTGTAAATTTGCTCGTAATAGTAGGTATCGCTACGAAAAAACCACAAATGAAAATCAACTAGGGTGACAGCATCAGTAATGGACAAAAACCAATTAAGGAGGTTTTTTCCGTAAACTCAAATTTTAAGAAACGGCCACACTACATTTTTAAACTACTTATCTACACTATGCTCAGATAACTGATGGTTATAACTGGTAAAGTCCATGAATGGTGGACTATAAGGCATTGAATCTTTGCTGCCCATTACTGGGGAACTATTGTGCTTAACAGAATTTGAAGCTGCATTTCATGACTTACTGGGGAAAGTATGCTTGCCAATCATATATAAATAGCTTTTTGAGCACTTCATTTATATTCAGAGAAATTAATCCAGATCCTTTAAATACAGCATTTATATTGTCTGTTGCTTTATCACTCATTTCTTCTAGACATTTTTTCAGAAGTCTCGCGAATGTATCTTTGGGAATGACGCCTCTATTCTTCACTTTCCACTGTGCCAAAATCTGACTCCATTTTGTCTTCAGCGGTTTAAAGAAAGCCGCTTCAAATGACTGACACAAACCTCTGCTGTTTGCCGGGATCAAAATAAATCTTATGTTTTCCTCAACGCATATGTCCAAGACCCATTTAGAGATATAGCTGGATAGATTGTCATCAATAAGAACTTTCGGTTTTTCTTTATCGAACTTCCGGAAATATGGTACGGCAATTGTCTTGAACTAATCTTCAAATATTACCATTGTAAACCAACCACTTTTTGTGCTGTTGTATTGTGCTGCACGTGGACCACCTGCTGTCCAGGTGTCATGCCGTTCAGCCTTGTAGTTGATGTAAACAGGCAACATATTCCCATTACCAGTATCGCTAAACATGACAGAAGTACTGGATTGTGCTATCTAAATTTTGTTTCTGAATTTCATAATAGTTGACAATCAATTCTGGGTCTACGTCTTTTAAAGAGCTTTCCAACTTGTCGAAATATTCGTTGATTGTGGTTTCGTTAACTACAGCTATTGTTCTTTTTTGTTTTGACATAAGCGGTCGGTGAATTGGGTCTCGTGTCTTCTCATAAAGCATTCTGTCCAATCAGGCCCTGGGAAATTATCTTTGAATCTCGGTTCTGTTATCTCTTTTCTGTCTAAATGTGCTTTCACCAAACAACGAATATCATATTTGGTTAAAGGAAAACCCCAATATCCAGCCAAACTAATACACTCTACTTTAGTGCTTTCCTCTGTTTCATTGAAAACAGGCGGACGCCCATATAAATAAAATAATTATAATAAATATCACGGGATTCACACCAATTGACCTAGTCCCAAACTAAGAAAACTTGTACTATGGGTACTAGACAACGGATAAACATACTTATATAGATAAATACATTAAATAGGTACATATTAAACATCCAAGACTCAAGCACAAACATTCGTATTTTTCACACAAATATCTGCTCCGACCGGGAATAGAACCCGGGACCTCAAGCTTCGTAGTCAGGTTCTCTGACAACTAGGCTATCCGGCCGTCAATTTCTGCCCGTATTTTTATTAAGCTTGTGCCTACAAAGAGTTGAACGTGTCACGCCATATTTTTGTGCTGCAACCCTTATTGACGATCCTCGCTGTACAGCTTCCAAGGCCAGCTTTATTTGCTCTTTTCTATAATTTGCATATTTCCTTTTTTCTATAGATCGGATATATTTTCGAGGCATTTTGGCATCTGAAATGAAGGTAAAACCGGATAAAACATGATTTTTTTTACACAAAAAAACAAAGTCGTTCAAAGGTTAACTGGAAGAGATCCCTTTAAGGGATAAGTTCGCCTTTGTACATCTGTTTCTCTTGTTAACTGCTAATTTTCATGTTTTATGTACAATAAAGAGTTTTATACATACAAAAGACATGATGGGAATCGCAGAAGAAACTTGAAAAACTGTCTCAATTGACTCAAGTATGAACATACTTTTAATAATTTTCGTTTTTTCCCCGCGACAGTTGGCACTAGCCACGTTAGCCGCGGCTTAAGCTCACCGTCTCTTTCTCAAGCTATAATCTGAAAAGGGACGGGCGCGTGAAACCCCGCGGCTAACCGCATAGTGCGTTCTTGCACTTAGTGGAGTAATGTCAATGTTAGGCGATCGTTAATGTAGTGGGTAGTTTTATCATGAATACAGAAATCGTGGAAATTAAATATATGACTTTATTTTTTTTATATATTCCGAAATTAATAAAACTAAACAAATGTAGTACATTATTATGGAAATTGCAGTGCATGAAAAATAAGAGTTTGTAAATTTAAATGAAAAGCAGTGTGTAAAACTCGAGCGTTAAACCTATTTTCCCCTCGACGTGTCTATATGAACGTCTCGGGTAAAATGGCTCGTTTTATGCTCTTGTTGTACTAGTACTAACGGTTGTTTTATGATTTTTATAGTAAAATACTGCCAAACAAACTGTCCAGGACAATACTTGTCTACCAATACGATAATATGTACCTACGTGCCGTGTCTATGTCACCATTGAAAGGTTTATTTATGATCAATATGTATAGTAGTATTAATCGTGTTTTTTATAGTAGGTATTAGTTTGTATTATATTAGGTACGTTAATTATTTTACGTTTACGTTAAATGAGTCAAAAAAAAACAACAAGTATACCTGCAATAGTATATATTTATATACATCACAGTCGGATAATTAACCGCTATTAACCGTATTTTATGGGGAGTTAACCAGAAAATTGGTTAAATAAGGTAGGTTAGGGGATTTTTACAACTATATGGCAGACACTGTTTTACAAAACAATTATATCGTCACTTTGTAATCACATACCAAATACAATTTTTACTTACACTACGTTTTGTCCCATGATACACACCAGTCTTATTTTACCCCATTTGACGGTACCCTCAATGCACTCAGTTAACGCTCTCAACCTGATTGCTTTTAAAATCTTAGATTTCGCTGAGCATATTTCTATCTCACAAAAACAAAAATTTTAGATAAAATTACATAACCCCGTGAAATTTTTTAAAACAATTCCGTTTTCTAGTGAGACACAGAGCGATCTTACAGAAGGAGCAGATCAAAGTAGTCTTGTACCCACAACTTATGCGGCAGCGTTGCTGCTTGTTGATCATCTCAGGCATATGTATTGCTGATAAAGTTCTTATTAAACGCGGAGGGATGGCGACTCGATCTCGTTTACCTAAAAGAGGCAAACAATAGTCAACAGCAATATAGTCGGGTAGAAAGAGTTGTCAGTGTTATCTCAGTGTGATAAGCCGGTACGAAATCAAGATTAAGTGCGGGTAGTTCGGAAAACTCGCGCGATTAAACGAACGTGATATCCCACACTTTATTTCTCGTGACCACGGCCGATGAAATTTGGCTGAAACGTTGAGACTTTTAGTAATAATCATCGTGATTAAGTCCCGGGTGTGATATTAATTTAAATTGGGTATGTTTGCATATCAGTATCGACGAAAAATACGGCCTTGTACCTACTACCTAATCTCTCAAGCGTGTTCTCACTTACCTACCTCTCGTGAAAACGTCAACACGGCGACGAATAACGGTTTCTGTGACAGGCTAGTTGGCACTAAAATCGCTGTCAATTGAAATTGCGAACAATGTAAATCAGGGGTTCCCAACCTTTTCTTGCTCAGGGACCACTTTTATATTATTCTTGTTAGCAGGGACCACTGTGTAGGTGTATACTTAACAAAAATAATAAACTGCAATCTTATCAGTCACTGCACGGCGCGCGGCGATCAACGGCTCACCGCCCGCTATAAATTTAAAATCATTCGCGGACCATATTTTGGCTTCTGTGGACCACTGGTGGTCCGCGGACCACTGGTTGGGAACCACTGATGTAAACAAACCATTTAATGAAATATCCATATTCTAGCACTTGTTTATTGTTTTAGTGGTTTAGGATAGTGTTGTGGTAAGTATTGATTTAACACATGGATTAGCAGTATTTGATGAGGGAAAACGGAAATAAAAGACATTTTAAATACAAGGTTGGTTTAAAAATACATTGTTTGCAATTTCAATTGACTGACAGTTTAGTATTGTAAGGTCTGCTTGCCAATTTTGACATCTGTGTCACGTTCGGGTTTGGTTTCTAACTATACTTCGTTTTTTTAGCATTAGAAAGAAGTTAAGCGATCTTGACGTGTCTTTTTATCGATACATTTGCTCGAAAAATTCACTTTCAAAGGATGTATACATGGCTCGTAAGTTAATTTTACCGCACTAGTGCGATTTTTTTACAGTTTTTTTAAATTCTCCATTTTAAAAGTTTACAAGCAAAGAGTTTTAAGTGGCAAAAATAAAAAATCGACTTACGACATTAACCGAATCGATTTACGTAGAAAAATGTATAAATATACAAAACTAAGTAATGAATTTGCAAAATTAATTGTAATTATTGTAAACTGTAATTTCATTACCTCAGATTTTAATGATTTTCAAAAAAAAAACTTACGCATGCGCATTACGGACGCGCCATTTTTGTAAAACTTTGCGTTGTTTTGTGTTGTTGATTATAGTATATATGTACAAAAACCAAACAAAATGAGTTCTTCAAGTGATGAAGTCGACAATAACATGGAATTAACTCCGCCCCATATTTTAAGTAAGGCGCAAACCGCGCAAAATAATCTTTTGCCATCAAAATCTCTAGAAATTTGTTTTTATTTTACAATTGTGTGTTATTAATTGCCTATTTTCTCACAAATGTATTGAAAAACGTTGTATGATACACGGTTGGCAAGGTTTTACAAACTCGTGACAATGAAAACCCTCGCCTTGCGGCTCGGGTTATCACTCGTCAACTCATTTGTAAAACCATACTTGCCAACCTTGTATCACAAATAACTATTTAATTTCATATAAAATACTTTTCATCCATTAACCAGCTCGGTGAAGGTCGTTGTATATGTGGATCCTAGGCTATATGCTCTTAAACCGACTTTAATTTAAGACATAAAGAAAGACAGTACCGGTGCCGAAACTAGTCGCTACTTGAAATTAGCTGATGCCAGTTCAAATTTCTCGTATTGATTTCGTAACAATTAAACCTAACATAACACAATTGGAGTGACCAGGGCCCAATTGCATAACAAAGTACAACTTATATTACAAGCGGAACTCCCTTTCTAATTTATAACTGAAGCGAGAGTTCCGCTTGTAATATTAGTTGTACTTGGCTTGGCCAACTTGGACGTGTGGAGGATGGTTGTGCAGTGAAGAGGGTCTACCAGGGTAAGCCAACCAAGCGGGCGTCCCGTTGGTCGGCCTAGATATCGTTGGGCAGATGTGGTGGAGGCGGATCTACGCGAGCTTGAGGCTGGTGACTGGCGGGAGACGGCTCAGGACCGGGATCTTTGGCGTGCACTTGTTTTGTAGGCCATGACACACTTTGGGTCGTTGCGCCAGAGAAGTAAGTAAGTATATTAATAAGTAAGTAGTTGAAATTAGTTGCAACTTCTCCTTACGCTGTAGTAATCGTGGGAGGATAATGAAATGATGTTTTACCCGAGCGGTTAAAACGCTCAAATATTCATACAATTTAATAGGTAACGGAAATCAAAGTCTCGTCTAAAATCGAATTTCTATTTCTTATGTCCATAACACGAAATCAAATTTACATGATTTTTATAAAAACGAAGCTGCTATCAACATTTGCGGTAATTTTACCAGTAAAGTTGTCTCAGGGCAGTGGAAAAAACGGAATAAGGTAACTCCAATCGTGAGAATTTCAAGCAACGTCACAGTCGCATCCATTCTAACTAAATCCCAATTGAAAATGCTGTGTATAGGGGCAAACCATCGAACATTGGCTCGCGCGGCAGCCGCGCACTATGAATACCGTGCCGCCGCGCGAATATTGGTGCGCTGGAACGTGCCAAAACATAGGTTTGCCGCGGGCCCGCGGTCTAACAATGCTCGCGGGGCGGCCGCGCGAAGTCTAACAGCTCAACTTAAATAAATAAAAATAAATAAATAAATATTAGGGGACAATGTTACACAAATCGACCTAGTCCCAAACTAAGCAAAGCTTGTACTATGGGTACTAGACGACGATAAACATACTTAAATATATAGATAAATAAATACTTAAATACATAGAAAACATCCATAACTCAAGAACAAATATTCGTGCTCATCACACAAATAAATGCCCTTACCGGGATTCGAACCCAGGACCTCTTGCTTCGTAGGCAGGGTCACTACCAACTAGGCTAAAGCGGTCGTTAAACCAGACTTATCCAACCAGAGGCCGTATTATCTAAGGTCCTGATCGTTTTGACCTACCACTCGCGGCGGGTAGCGGCCCGTCACCAAACGGGAATAAATAAATAAATAAATAAATAAATCAATTTTAAACGCAGTGTTCGTGAATATTCAGGACTGGTCGTTCTCACCTGCCTGCAGATGGTCGTCGTCGTCGTCGCACGCAGCGGGCGAGAACAACCAGCCTTGAACATTGGCGAGCACAGTATTTAGACGCTGCGAACGACAGGTCGCTACCAGCCGCAGGTTGCGGGTCAGAACGACGGGACTAACGCTAGTGCACTCACGATTGCATTCTCAATTTATTTTTGCTGTCATGTTAAACCATATTACAGAAAGAAGTGGTGAAATGGATTGTGATTTCAAGTGCGTTAGACAATAAGGCCTTTGTTCGTGAAATATTCCGGAATTATTTTGTGACATACCTATTTTAAGGGCTGGAGATCGAGATAGACATTTTCACGGTACGCTAATCTGTCACTTTGTAGCGGAGTTACTGACGGTGGTTCTCTAAAGTCAATCTTGCTTTACACTTATGACAGTGATTCAAGGTATAGATTAACACGGTCACAATATCATTATCGTATTTCATTCTCATTCTACAACCTGTGTCGTCAGCGATGTAGGGCCTTGTCCGATTTTTCAACTACCTTAAGATCAGACTGGTCAGGATCAGTATTATGTATGTATATTTTCACGAATACAGTTGTTTTTCAAGTGAAAAAAAAGAACAAAGAAAGTATGTGAATGTTCAAAGTCTTTGATCAATTATTCATAACATTAGATACTGAATTTACATTAAATTAGTCGTATTTTCTACGGGATGTATACCACGATTACTTCTATTGCGCTCCCGATATTTCCACACATCTGCTGGCATCATGATCACGGATACTCACTATCCATAGAGTAAAAAAAACTTGTTACGTAATTAATCGTGAATTATTTAACACTATTACATTACATCAGGCATTTGTTTGATTGTAAACTCGTAACGATATTATGGCATTTACTACGTATACATTTTCCTTTAACAAAATTGAGTTAGGTATAAACCAAGTACCTATAAGGAACATTTTTACACATCGTAAAGACCCTACACTAAATTATAGTACCTAAGTATTCTTATGGTAGGTATACATATCATATTCACAAATTATAACTACTATTTCCGTAAATGCACAATCATTACTTACATCGTTGCAGATATAACCCCCTTGAGACCGTAATTTTGGAAAAAGTGCTGGTTTTATTTTTAACCGTGGTTTAGTAGGTATGTATGGAACTGTTAAACTTAAGTCAGGTATAACGACTTGAAACAGATTTTGTTTTGTTGCAAGTGCTCCTCATCAGCACTTGTTAAGCTTAAATATACATATAAAGTATACACCTAAACATGACATTTGACTGTCTGTATCTTTCACTTTATGTTTTTCGCATTTGGGTTCGCCACACACAGATGAAACTGTTTTGCTATAACAGGTTTATAACTTTTTTAAAAAACAAGGGGGTTAATCTTTTTTTTTACTAATATAGTAACTACCTTATACGCATACGCATGGTAAAGGCCATAGAAAAATTAACCATTTTATCCTCTGCACAAAACCGTTAGCTAGGTATATGAAATATGATTATATAGGTATGCAATTTAATGAACAAGCGAGATTATTCGCTATGACTAAATACTTAGTATCAATATCGATCTTAATAATGTTCGGCTTGACCTTGCGTCAGCCAATCAGAGTGCAGCAATCGCAGCATTGCAGTGGCTCGGCGATTTTTTTTTAAACAAATTATATGACTTATTGGTTAATTCCTCTATGGTTGAGGCTTAAATTTCGCCTTTGTATGAAGTACATGTCGTTTCACAAGTCGAATCTAGTTGTACAGTCGAGGAAATTGAATTACGTACCAGGATCATTGGCAGATGACATTTGCAGTGAGAAGGCTTCACCCTAGTACGTGATTCTGTTTCTTCAACTGTATGCTTAGTTTAAGTTTTACTTCACCAAAATACTTCTCGATCGCGTTTACGTAAGAATTTCAATTCTATGGAAACATGGACGCGCGGCCGTGGAGGCGCTGTCCATGTTTCCCTAGTAATTGATTTTTTTACGTAAACGCGATCGAGAAGTATTTTGGTGAGGTAAAACTTATACTAAGCGTACTGTACACTAATCATATTTGCTTAGTTCACTATATTCATATTTACTCTTATTACATTGTAACTACGAAGGTATATTAAATTGGTATCTCGACGTTTCTCATAATTTCATTTCCTCAATAGTTACTAGTAGTTAGTAGTAGGTTGTAGTAGTGAGTTTACCAACAACTGTGTCACCGGAAAATGTGTAGGTATGTTGAAGTTTATGGTTTATGACGTCAGAAAATCACGCCATATATATGTCACATGATTAATAGGGCAAATTAATAGTTATGGAACGTAAAATTATGGCAAATTATATTTGGGCATGTGAAATTCGGACAAACGACTGAAACCCATTAATTTATGTCAGGAAATTACAAAAAAAATCAAGGAATATTCACAAAATAATAAATAAATATTAAGTTGTCACTACAAACACAACCGTTAATAATAAAACAAACTTAAAAAAGCAAAATTAAATGTAAAAAAATATAAAAAAACAACTCCTCCTTTTACTCTAATTAATGAAATAGTTTGATTTAATATTGTTAATTAAATATGTAGTAACACTTATAGGTAATCTTTGTACCGAATTAAATGTTTATTAATTCAAATAATATGAGTGAAATACAGAAATGTTTTGTATCAATTTCTACGTCCAGGATATAAAATATCTATTATACCCTCATAAACTAACTTTGTTCATACCATAGTATTGAATTTAGTTTTAAATGCAAGTTGGTGCAAACGGTTAATATGTTGTTTGTTATATTCTAACAAATAGGCAATAATATTTTTTTTAAAAAGTTTAAAAGTATAATTCTTAAAAAAATTAAAAAGTAAATTAATATATTAGAAATCAATCAAAACCAGGCTGCACTACCTGATTAAACATTCCAAAAATAATAAAATTTGAAACGTTTATTTGCGTTGTTTTCTCTTTGGCGAGCCTTGGGAGAGGGAGGCCTATGTTCAGCAGTGGACGTCTTTCGGCTGAAATGATGATGATGATTTGCGTTATTTTTACATAATTTACCTTTAAAAGAAAGAGTTACATGTTTACATTGTAGCAAATATGGTGCTGTAAAGTTCACTGTCCAAAGGATGTTTTTTTAAACACTTTTAACTTAATACAAAAGATTGTTTCGATGTTCTTTTTATAGTGCAATATGATATAATTTTTAATATTAAAGTAAAATATTTGTGCTTGACCATCGAATGAAGTCCACTCAGAAAATACTTCACCAATTTTGTGAATCATTCTTATTAAACAATTTAACATCAAATTGAAAACTAAAATCTGACTGCAAAAACACTTTCAGCGCTTTCTCACTACAAGGTGCACCTTTGACGCTTTATATGTTAAAATCTATCGAGCCGTCCATGCCGCAGAAGAGATATAAAAAGTTTAATTTATTGAATCAGGCGTTACTTTGCGGAGGTCCATATTAATGAACTGAAACAATTACTTTGCTCACATGCGAACTTATAGATAGTTACGTTTATAAATATAAGAAATCCGTGTTCATGCAGTTCCTCCACCTTCACACTGTACGAACACACAAAAATCACACAATCCCAACTATCATCTCATCACCACCAAACTACACTGACGCGTTTCGAACTCAACCAGTGCTCATCTTCAGAGTAGGTACAACAACCGTACGCTATTCTACCAAATGTTAGACTAACAAACAAGCCGCAGTAAGGGAGAAGATACTAAATTAACCTGTTCATTAATAATAGACCCCATAGTGTTGTTTCCATGTATTACAGAGCATCCAGACGCAACCCCTTGCCGCAATAATGTAACACTTCTTAAGAATCCGAATCTAATAATGAATGATTTGATTCCAACAAATGTTTTGCAAAATTCGATCTATCTGGATGCTCATTCCTATATGCCTCTTTAAATCTAGTATCAAAACTACTACCTGTGTGCCCTACACATATCCTAGCAGTCTTGCAGTCATTACAAGTAAGCTTGTATACCCCCGATCTTGTTCCTTTATTTACCTGGTCTTTGTGGTTACATAGCCTAGAGTACAAAGAGTTGTTAGTCTTAACGGCAACATTAATATTTTTCGATTTTAAAATACCATAAATCCTATCAGACAAACGCCCAACATAAGAAATGCTAGATCTATATTTGTTAGTAGACTGAGAAGGTAACGCGAGCAAAGTAATTGTTTCAGTTCATAAATATAAAAAGTTACATAAGTATACTCGAAAAACATAACCCTCCTTTCTGACAGAGTAAAGACTGGAGTGGAAACAGACTTTTAAAATAACTGCGTGTTTTAGAATGATGGTGAAGCAATTTCTTTGTCGACTGATAAAAGTTGATGACTAAACTCTATCAATGGTTATGGAAGTCATTGAGCTTGATGATCTGGTTGCCATGGGTGATGGCGATGGCGCGACACTTGTTGAAGGACTTGCAGCATCGCCAACGGGTGCGTCCTTGGCGGCTGACGTAGTGCTTCATGAAACGGTTGTTACCAATCATGAGGACTCTTCGTCCGCCCTGTTCCACGAACGCTACTAAACGAAGACCTGGAAGATATAAAGGCGTTAACACAATTGCTTGAGGAAATTATAGTACACAGTGGATATGGCTACAAAGAAATTAAAATTGGTTAACAAATTGAATTAGTTTATCAACTGACGAAAATGTGAAAATAACTGCCTGTGCTTATAGGTAATAATACTGTGCTAGAAAAACAAAATTTTTGACGTGTAAATAAAAGCTGGCAAGGCATAATATTCATTTAATGAAACGTAATAAAATATTTATTTATAAGTTTACCAACTTAATATAAATAACAATAATTTATATACAAGAACGAGAAAAAGTAATAACATTTATATTTACAAAATTGGAAAACTTTACAGTCTCTTGACTGCAATATGTTTAGTTTAGTTTAGTTTTTACAAAACGTCATTTTCTTCTTTGTGGTTATGCTTTCCAGTGACTTTTTTTAATACTGAACCGACAGTGACTGCTGACACTTTGCATCCCTTGTGTCGTTTGACACATCTCCATGAAACCCTTTTCCCGTGGCAGTAGTCCTGGCGGAATTTATATCTATCGTAACATAGCACTATAGCGCCCCGTTTGCTTCTCGTCAAAATGAAATTATCATAAAACTGGCATGTGTCTGTAAGTAATACGAAAAAACAAGTGTTAACAAATTGTACACGAGTCTTATCTTGGTCTGGTTCAAAAGTACAAATATTAAGGAAAGTAAAGACCATTTATTGAGTTATTTGTTTAATGACACTTAAAATACACAGAACAAAACTCAAATATTCTAATCCTCTAACTTAAATATAATTAGCATAAATGAAAATGAGAATCAATCACGTATTCACCTCACAAAGCTTACAAAAAACTAATAATAAGTAATGTAATAGGTATTATTACCTAATAGAATTTTGTGAATAAAAAAAATACTTAGCCAACTTTGTTGGATGTCTCACTAGGCACTTGGTCATTGGGTAGATTATTTGGTTTCTCTGGAGGACATGTTTGTACTATATTATCATCTGCTGGCGTTAGTATAGGCGCAGATGTAGCTGCTTTGTCGATATTGTCATTAATGGTTAAATATTCGACATTAATTTCCGGGTCAGATTTTGGTTTTTCTGTGGTTTCAGCGTTTGATGAATGAGCTATAACGGGCACAGTAACTGCTTGTATCAAAGGAGTTTCAGGTTCATTAGAATTATGAATTATATTATCGTTATGGATAACGCTGCGGAGAGGATCATCTGCTACCTCACTGGTATCCATTTTTTCATCAGAATCTTTTATGTCAGAAATCATGAGTGATGAGAAGTGAAAGTTATGGGGAGCTGCAGATGGTTCGGTTTTCTTTGATTTTGTAAGTTCCTGTTCTTCTCCATCGGATAATATTTCAATAGGGGCTTCATCTCTCACGACTTCGATAACATCATCATCGGAATCGTTTTGTATGGCGCCGGAAGTTACGGCACTTATTACCAGATTCAATCCTGAATCACCTGTAACAAAAAAGAAAATGAAATAGCGATATCATAAATTTCACCAATTTAAAACGTAATACCGTCTAACTGTACAGAAATTATGAACGTGCAACAAAACTACTATAAGACGACTATTTCTGGGTTGTAAGGTTAAACATAGACAAGTTAAGAAAAAAAAGTACAATTATTTGATTAACACCTATTTAATAAATTTTGTTTGATGTGACTCTAACAATACCAAAATACATATAAAGGTTACAGTCCAAACTTTTTTTATCTTCGACACGAAAAATTGTGTTTCGTTAGTTAACCGAGTTAATCTCTTAGGTCTCGGTCAAGCGCTGCTTTTGTCTTTGTCTGTTTGTTTTTTATTCTAAATACCGAAACGAGGCACTTCTGCAAGAATGCTACATTTCAGTATTTAATAGCGTGATTAAAATCGTAAAAAAATCAAATCCGCAAATTCATCAATTAATATGTCATCAGTAACCGTGGTTGTGCTCATTCTTGACAATGATGTTTCCATCAATAATGATGGCGGTGCATTTGCACTTACTCCGCATACGCGTCGAACAGCGCCAGAAGCTTCTGTCCCATCGTTGGTACTCGTTATGAAAACTGTGTCCACCGATCATCAAGAGTCGAGACCCTCGAGGGGTGTATACGAATTTTCCTGTTGGAGATACGAAGTTTGAGGTTGTTACTATTACGGAAAAATGGTATAAAAGGGCTGAACAACAGTAAACCTGTAAAAGGAGAAACGACTGTCGTGGCAGATGACGATTAAAATCTATTTTGAGCTTAACACGATTATGGAAATTAATTTGTTGACTCCATTCCTTTTCTGAGCAACAGTGGTAGAGTGATAGAGATAAATGGGATGTTCTACGAGTATTATGAGAGTAGGCACGACTATGTTGACTTACTTGTACTATGATAACATCTATAGCAGCGTTTCTTAACCTTTGGTCACGACCCAAATTCGGATCGCCGGCGATATTGGGATGAATTTAATACAAAATTAAAATACAGTCACTACTCACTACAATAATACTTATTAACTCATCATTATGAAGTTAGGGATTGTACTGTTTAAAATTCTTTTTTCTATATCTTAAAATTTTTCACCAATTAAAAATACGTTTTAAATATGCCAAAAATAATTTATTAATGACTATGTTCTCCTTTTATTGCTATGACGTGACCCCCGTGAGTTTTGACTCTGACTTTGCATTTGTCTCTGCCATAGTAGCTCGTGCAAATCCACGATGTCCTTGAATCCGCGGGGTTTGGCGACGTGTAGTAACTTTTGTTGAACGTGTAGCCTCCTACGTGGAGGATAACGCCGCCACGTCGAGAAGAAGTAAAGTAGGCACGTTTTTCTGAAAAACAAGAAGCACATCTGTAACGCAGTTGAAGCCATGTGGCTTTAAAAAAAGATTCATTTGCATATGGAGAAGAAAGAAAGCTTGGCAAAGTGATTAAGAAAGGCACATACAAATATTTATTTGTGATATGCAACGATTGATTGTTTTTTTTTTATAAAGTTTCATTAAGAGGGCAAATATCGGCAAGATAGACTACAACAATTGAAGAAGAAAACGGATGGGTTTCTATAGAACTCATTAAAGAACCCGCTTTCATTCTTCTTGACTATATTATGTTATAAGTCGAAAATGAGAACAATGCTGAATAAATAATGACTGTGTATAAACGATTATATTATGTCCATTACTAGGCAGGTAAATGACTTGAGCGTTACCAGATACAGAACAGTGAACAGATTTATAGCAAAAATTTCGGGACCTATGTTTAATTTAAAGTACAGTCTAAAATAGGAAGAATAAAATACGAAAAAATGAAAAATAAATGGATTGGCACCTTTATTTTGTAAAAAAACCTGCATTGACTAGATAAACGTATCGAGGGGGTTCGCTGAGTGGTTGTGCGCGTTGTTCAAACTGACGATTTGGTCTTGCACCGTATGAACCTTGGCTGTGCAATCAGAATGTGATGCACACTTCCAGATCTTCTTGATGTGGTTGACGCAGTACGTCCGGCAGATGAATGCGTAGCCGTTCACCACAAGCTGCCGGTTGCCTCTTGCCGATATTTTATAAAATACTAGAAAATAAACAAAATATATTAGAGATTACTTTAGGAGATAAGTTCGCCTTCATCTCTGTCAATTATTGTATCTTTAACTTGTCACAGACAATGAAGTTTTTAACATGAAAACTGATTCGAAATTGGATTCGGTTATAGTTTTCAGCTTTTTAAATAAATACCAACATTTAGTTCCTACATATGAGTGAACAGGTAATGAAACCAAAAATTATTTTTACTTAAATAACTGTATATTTTCACATCTAGACATTCAATGATTAATATACATACGTAACGCTCCATGTATGTTAAACAATAAAAGTTCCCATGGTATAATTATTCATACGGATCTTTGAACCACTTTTTGAAATAAAGCGATCACCAACACCCATAGACACATGTACTTAACTCTAGTTACAGGTACGTTACCGGCTCTTTTATTAACAGCGCTTTATCCAAGCGCCATTCAATTGCTGATAATGTGGAGGGTCATGATTATGCTGTCCTCTGGACACCAGACCTTCCGTAGGGTATTCGGTAGTACTGTAGACGCTGGCCTTGCAACCTTTAAGACTACCGGAACACCTCCAGTTGATACCGCCAGTTGTAGACTGGTAGATTCGTTTGTATGTATGCCCTCGGTATAAGAGGAGTGGGTATTTTCTACCAAAAGGGATGAGACTGATATCTGAGAACAAGATAAGATTTCAACGTGAGATATTTTACAAATGTTGTGACATAGGGTGACAAATGAGCCAGAAGTTCTTTTGATGGTAAGTGAGCACCATAACCCATAGAACACCAGATGATTGAAGATGAGTTGCCAGTAATTTCACCGGCTGTATTATTCTTCACACCAGAATACAGCAGCGCAAGAACTGCTGCTTCATAGTAGGATTGGCGAGTAAGATGGTGTAGCGATCCACATGGACCTTGGGCATGGTCCTACCAGCAGTAATTAGCAATACCCGCACTCATACACAATCTTTTCCATTGAAGATAGTTCAGTTCATTTAGTTACTCAGTTATTTTTAATACAAGCTTTTTGAAGTGAAACTTCTAATGCGACTTCCAACAGCGTTGCGTTAAATGCGTTGCGTCAAATACGCAAGGCAACGCAACGCAACGCAACGCAAGTTGACGTTTACGTTTATCTCGCATTTTATATATACCAACAGATGTTAAAAACTTCGATAGTGCCATTCAGAACTCATACTGTCTGTGCAAAATGTATGAGACTTGATAAAAGCGCCATCTAGTGAGTAATTTAAACACAGATGCATAAGTAAATTTAGTTCTTTAAGTTATTGCAATAAGGTTCATATTAATGTATAAGTGCCATTTTCATTTCCACATTACGAAGTTTCACTTCTTCCGCGCGGAGGAACTGCACGCACTGTCTTTTTTTGTTGTCTGCACTTTTTGCCTTTGGTTACCATCTGGTAGCATAGTGAACGGTTGCGATACTCTGAGGATGAGCTCTGGTTGAGTTCGAAACGCGTCAGTGTAGTTTGGTGGTGGTAATAGTTAGGTTTGTGTGATTTGTGTTTTCGTACAGTATGGAGGTGGAAGAACTACATGAACACACATTTCTTGCATAAACGTAGCTATCATAAGGTCGCGGGTGATCAAAGTAATTGTTTCAGTTCATTTAAGATGATTCAGTTTATATACAGATATAATTATTTTTTTATTTCAATTAAATTTGATGTAGTTAAGTATATTTTATAGTTCTGATTACACATATTCGATTTTTTAGCACTCTTAACTCTTAAACCAAGCACCGCTAGCCGTTCTGTGATACTGGGGTGGATGATGATTATGTTCCCCTTTGCATGATTCTATGCCTTCTTTAGGGTTTTCATTACTTGTGACAATTTTCGCTTTGCATCCTTTATACACGCTCGAACATTTCCAAATAACTCTACCATGTGTGACCAACCCGAAACGTTTGTAAGTGTGTCCTTTATACATGACAAGTGGATACTTTCTGCCAAAAGGGATCAGGTATATATCTGAAAGTAAACAAAAGACAGTGTCAAGTGTGACGGTTCTCTATCGTTTACCCGAATTCATAAATATGCCATAATGTACCATTGACGATAATTTTCATTTGTCATAAAGTAATTTATTTTTGAGACGGTATTTTCTTCATAATTGTTATTAAACTAACATAACCTAATTGTATAAGATGACGTTTCAAAAATCCTAAAAAACAGTTCTATATATATTATATGGCAAACAATGATTTGGCAAGTGAAAGTATGAGAAACGAAGGGATTCGAAATGTGGCATTATATTCTTAAATCACAATTGTAATGGAATTGAAAGATCTGTCTTTTCATTGATATTTTGATGCAAGTATATGGAATAACCCGTCTATTTCATTTAAACTCATCGCGGTTTAGTAATATGCAGCAGTATCTGTCAGTAATTTAAATAAGTAAATAAATGCGTCTGAAAATACTTTCATGCTCGAGAACGGGGAACGTGTCAAAAAAATAAAATTAAAAAAGAATAATGAACAAAATTCATTATGTATTTCTTCCATTAACCTTTTCAAACTTTATGTAATTTGATATCTACGTTCGATTACATGGTTGGGCAGATTAAGGGGCTGTTTCACCACTGTTTAACTGACGGAGAGACGGCATCACAGTACCTACGTATGTATCCGTCAAATAAATTTGATCAATGGATGGTGAAACAGGGGGTAAGTGCCATGGTTTAAAATAGCCATAAAATGAAAACTATATTATTATATTTATTTAACATGTTTTCATTTTAAGCTTAAATACTACGAGTATAATAATAGCTCAAATCGCTCTCTATTAGCATTTTTAACTTGACGAATTCTACCTTAGAAAGAGTTGCAAGCGGCCCGCACTACGTCATCTGGTATGTCATCCTATATCTTGCTTGACTAACCAATGCTTGAAGAATTTAAATTCATTCCCCGTGTGCTCCTAATCTTGCTCAGCATATGTCCCTATATCAAAAAGTCCAATGCATTCAAGTCAGGTGAAGATGAAGGCCATTCTTTATAAGGTATGAAATCTGTTAAATTTGTTTGGCACCAGTTTTGAGTATGTTTAGCTTTGTGAGATGGGACACTGTCTTGTTGAAAACAATAATAGTAATTTCGATACAAGTTCTGGATATTTTCTAGCATTATGATTCTGCAACACGTTCAGAATATAATAGTCTTCATTAATTTTTACTCCCCGATCAATGAACAGCAGTGGTAGCTTGCCTCTGGGTGATATCGCACTCCAAACCATGACATCCGAAGCACTTTGAAAACGTTGTACGGCTAATTTGTCTACTGAGATATCCCTCAATGAAGTACCATTAACACGATCACTGTGTTGGTTGTGACTATCATGCAATGGGGCATCTTTTTATCAGAAAAAAAAGACTGTCATCGCCCTCATGCCAAGCATTTTCCCACTACTTATACCTTTTTTCTGGTCATTTGTTAAAAGGTCAATTTTCTAATTCTTGTAGGTTCTCTATTCTAAGATCATGTCGTAATATACGACTCATTGATCGACGGGATATTTTCATAGCTTTAGCGAGTTTACTGGCACTTTGGGCTGGATTTCGTCTAATGCGCTCACTAACGTTTTTTATTGTATTTTTGACGCGAACAGATGGTTTTGGACCTGGTTTAGGCCTGATTCGTGCAGATCCAGTTTCATTGAATCGCTTAATGGTCCGCGATATGAACCTCACATTAATATTTAAATGTTTCAGCTTCTTAGGTATATATCTCGCACGGACGGAACTTTTGCTTGTGTAAGCTTACAACGAGCTGGCGTTTCACGTCCATTGTTGAAAACAACATACCTAAAAACAAAAGATATCATGCTGACCTCTCGATATTTAAAGACGGATAAATTCTTAATTTTAAAAATGTTATATGGTGAAAAAGTTTCGATCATATTCGTCCAGGGTGCATTAGCCCTAAACGCTACTCCCCTTGAATCCCTTTAGATAAGAGAAGAACCGCAAATCTCGAGCATGTGCGGTGCGGAGGTTATCCGATTTGCACTCCAAGTTTATGTTAGGTTAGTTACAGTTATCAGTCACCTTGACATTTACCTTTGCAATTAACATACAAAACATAAATTAACTGATGTTAATTAATACAATGACGAAGGGATACGGCCAGACAGTAAAAAAAGTCATGAAAACACTATTATTTTAATCACATTTTTTCAAATTTGGTATTTGCCATCTTCCCGTTTTGGTTCTGCAGTTTGGTGGATCGTGGTTGTGCTCGTTCCCTAAGTCGATCTCATCGTCATCAACGAGGCAGTAGGCCTTGCAGCCCGTTCGATGTATGAGGACGCACCTCCAGAAGACCTTGCCTGAGCTGTTCTGTTTGACTCGCTTGTAAACGTGCTTTTGTATAACCATGACGGGATATTTCTTGCCAGTCGGTAGATATTTTATTTCTGCAACAATTGCGTTGCAAAAATATTATTGTGTAATAAAAAAGTAAGTAGTATGTTATGGTAATTTTTCGAGTTTTTGACAAAAATTAAGTGCAAATTTGTGCAGAGAAATTAAGAATTCAGAAAATTGTGAAAGTTAAAATACAAACAGCATCATTCATTAAAGTTCATGAAATTAAAGAAAATGACAAAGTAGGTATGTAAAAATAAAAACAAAATATGTGTTGATGTCACTTATTTATTTGGTTCATTGCGCTAGCAGCGTCACAAAGAAATTCAACAAATAAACAATATTAATCCAATCTATAAATTATAGAATGTTATCAACATGAAATGAAAGATTTTTTTATGTAAGGTAAGCTTAAATAAAATAGATAATCTATGTCTTTCCCTTACAAAAGCTACTTTAGGAGGTGTATACCTCATAATATTTACAATCAAATATAAAGATAAGCTTATGCTTAAGCTTATGTTTTGAGCTTATGCTTATGGATTGAGCTTAGGATAGCACCGATATGAATAATATTGCACACTTGTGTCTAGTGATTCTAATGATGTAGATAAAACTAGTTGACTGAATAATAAATGCTATCACCAAAATGTTTTCATTACCATTTTGTATGGGTTTTCGCGTGTATGCAGGGAGTCATTTCTGAAATGATTGAGCCCATACACTTTTTTCCATGATTAATGTATGTATGCCGGGAAAGTGTACAAAATTCTCGTGTGACACAGATATTCTGACACAGATAGTTAAAAGATAATTTTATAGTACTATACGTACAAAAAATATGTATACGTGTTCTTATAGCTGACGAATTGTTACTTCGAAAACTCAAACTTGCTGTCTTTTTCTTAACATTTTTCAATTCATTCAGCTCCGATCACTGCTGTCAACTTTAACATCAGTGTCCTACCTCCTACGTCAGATAGTTGCCAGAACGTTTTTTTTTTGCAACAAGTCTAACATCAAGCTTCCAGAGCCTGTCTTGTCGATGCGGAAGCATCCCTGCCTCAGATTACTGACAGAAGGACATTCTTGTCAGACTCCTTTTAGAATCGTGACAATGCTCATCATTCACCGTTTGTATGACGTCCATTTCGTCAGGTAAGGTCTTGATAAAAGCCTTGCAGCCAGTTGTGGTTCTTCGAGAACAGTGCCACAGGATACTTTTACTAGATAACACTTTGTGTGTGTACGTATAGTTTTTGTATTTGAGGAGAGGGTATTTACCCTTGCCCGAATGTACAAGGACAGCTGCAAATGTAAATGGTGTGTTAGACTCTTTATTCAGGTATTGGTAATCGTTAACACGTTGTCAAAACCATATAATCTTTAGAAATCCAATCTTATTTAAGTCTTTGGAATTTAATTTGGTATCTAATGTAAACTGAATTTCAGTTGAATTTAACTAACTTGAGTATGAGTTATGCTTTCTTTTTCTCAGATTAGAAAAACAATCAAATAAGTAGCGTTTTAAAGTAAAATAAAAAAGGAAACCATGTAACAAGTGTTATGTAATACATCAGTATTTATTTATCACTTTCGGCATTGGTTTATTGAAAAACGAGCATGAATTTAATCTTTTCTAACCCAGAGAAAAAAGTAGGTATAGAAAAACAGGGCAGTATTTAACCACTTATGATTGCTTGGGTCTAGATTTACCTACTAAACTGTTAATTGGTACAGTTACTAGGAAATCTCATCGTCTGCGGTACTCAGAATACACGCCTAGAGTGCTTAGTGAGAACGAAAGGTCTATTCTAAAATTCAAGGCAACTCAATTTTTTCATCGTTTATTACTCTGTAAAAACGTAATCCGACCCCGATATGCGTCATTATATTGGTTAATTTTCTCGGTTCGCGTTACTCCGGAAGATTTTCAAGATACCTACTGCTAAGTTATCTAATATCGTTGTCAAATTTAAGATTGGCTCTCCCGTTTCCTGTTTATTGGTTGCAGCGACAACAGCCCCTGACATCTAGGGTAGTGGCAGTGCTCATCGAACACTGCTTGTAGGACGTGAAGCTGGTGAGGGGAAGATTTGATGAAGGCTTTACAGCCTGTTCTCGTTCGTCGAGAGCAATGCCACAGGACACCACTAGTTGATCGGACCTTATACGTATAAGTTTGGTTCTTGTACAAGAGGAGGGGGTGCTTGCCCTTGCCAGAGGGAACGAGAATCGCTGCAAATTAAAACGATTTGTTAGATCAGTAACATAATTTTAGAATCGCTGCTAGGATGGATCACTTTCACTGGCATATCAGATTGGGCCCAAAATTGATGATAACCCGATAAATAAAGTCATCATCATTATTCCAGCAGGATACATCTCAGTGCACAAGCCTCCTCTCAGAATAAGAGGGTTTGATCCGTAGTTCCCACGCGGACCCAGTGCGGATTGAGAACTTCACACACACCATTGAATTTCATTGTTAGTGCGGGTTACCTCACTATGTGTTTTCCTTCACTGTAAAGCTCATGGTGAATTTCAAAATAATGTGCTTTTGCATATAAATTTCGAAGAACTCACTGGTGCAAGCCTGGGTTCGATAGTGGGTTCGAACTATAAGAAGAGGCCGAAGAGGCCATAATTCAAACCGCTAGGGCCGTAGTTTCATATGCACCATTGAATAGCACCATTAAGGTATAAACGAATTCAAAGATATCTTTACACTTTAGTACCTTGTCTCTATATGCCTTCTGACAATGTCATATAAAAGTTCAAACACAGCGACAGCGACAAGGTGGTAAAGTGTAAAGATATATTTGACCTCGACTGTACATAGCATTGTCATTTGCACCATTGATGGTGCTAGTCAATGCTGCATATAAAACTACGGCCCGCTAGGCTCCTACGGCTTATAAATTTTTATGTATCAATAATTATTTTAAGTGCTTAATGGAGGCAGAAAGCTTTAGAGCTTTAAATAAAAATATGTTTTTTTTCTACAATGTTTAATAATTTACAATAGGTATTATGTTTTAGGCAACTTATAGATATTGTCCTAAAACTAGCTAGGAACATAATTGTCATAAATAGCTTCTTAAATATTAGGCACTATTTTAAATGTATCTATGTGTTTTTTATACGGCAGATGAGATGATACTTTAAACTCAGATGACTTAAAATATTTTTTGTGAATGTATGAAGTAGAATTCTCAAAATTAGTTTCACAACCAGTACTACGAGCCCAAATGCAACAGAGTTCCTCTACCATGCTGTTTCACCTACTACGACCCATACCTACCTATTAATATTAAACAAGAATAGACTTGTAGCAAAACTATTTATTTTTTTGTTTACAACACATCAAATGGCAATGGTCCTTATATAGTATTCTTCATCAATCAACGCTACTAGTTTGATATGAAGACGTGTATGAAAATTTCTTTCAATGTCCAAAACACCTGAATTATACATATTTATAGTGGCGGAAGAAAAAGGTCTTTGTCAATGAGTTAAGGTCGAAATGTGACGAACCTTTTCATTCCGCGACTATAGCTATATAAATTAAAACACAATCGACATGCAAACCTACAATTAAACTCAATATTTACTATAGCAGAAATTGAAGATTGAAAATCCAAAAGAATTTATATCGACCAAACATTTCCTTTGCTTCAATGACATTGCAGCACTACCCAACATAGAACCATTAACATTAACTAATATGGATTTACTAAGTTTATTGTTTATTTTATGTTAAATGTGTACTTTTATATAGTATATATTTGGTCACCAAAAAAAACCCAAGTTACATAGCTAGACGAAGTAATTAGCATTAGGGCTCGCAGTAGAGCTGAAATACACTTATGCCAGTTTTGAGATCACAAGATTTTAATTAGTCAACTATCAAATACAGCAGCTTGTAGCTAAATAAGTATTAAATTATTTAATTTCGGATTCAAATATCCTACTTGATTACATTTTTAACAGTAATAATATCGGAAGGTTTTTACGAATCTAATAAATATTGCTTAACTTTTTAATAATCTACGTACAAAATTTGTACATTTATTTTGCTAGTACTTTTAAAAATAAGGATTACAGCCTATTAAAATATAGTTAGACAAATACTTATGTTATATATATGTCATGGAATGCAACAAGAAATTCTAATGTAAGTTTCTATTAAAACAGGGAGAGGTTATTAGTTTCACATCGCTAGTTATGAACGATAATAGTAACGAATTTCCCAATGACATAAAAATACCAACAGCGGAATTTCAAGAAATAAAGTCAGTTTGAAATGCCGGCACTTCAATAAAAAAAGTAATTGAATCAAAAATCTTATGAGAATATACATATACATAACAATTGAATATGTAAACTTGCTAAAGCTTTTCACTTGCATCATTCACTAAATCATTCACTATATTAAAGGTAAATTGGTTTGTTGTTTCCGGAAAAAAGTTAAAATGTCAGGAAGTTGTCTTATAGTATGGCCGTGTTTCATGACGGGTCGATTTTATAAAGATGAAGAAAGACCACAATAGGGATCTTATCAATAGGGATCAATAGGGATTTTTAGTGGCCCAAAAGTGATCCTCGGTGGGGGGTGGTCATGAGGTTTGATCGCGAACACTTGCGTGCCGAAGCTGACAGCAGACGCTCTGCAGCCCTTGAGTCTTCGGGAGCAGTACCAGGATGTCCTGCCAAGAGCATTTTCTTTCTGGTAACTATATGTGTATCCAGAGAACAGAAGAAGAGGATGTTTGCCGCCTCTTTTCGTCCAAAGGAATCGACCTGTGTGAAAAAGCGACGCTTTAGTACCTAATGAGATAAATTGAGTAACATTTCTATGAGTCTAAAGTTATTTATTTAGAGAGAGAATAAAATAAAAAGGATTATAGGAAACTGAAACAAGGATTAGAAATTTAACAAGGGAAAGCAAAGCCAATTGATAAAAGGTCAAAAAGTAGTTAGGTATAATTTTTTCTTCCAAATAACAAGTCTGGCCGCCATGTTGTTTAGAAGACATCACATTTTTGGCTTAAGGTAAGTAGGAACTATTTATGTTGCTCTTTCAGATACCAGCATACATATAAAAGTAAGAAAATATTATAAGTTGTATCGTAACAATTTTTACATGAATATCTACTACGATTTATTAGTAAATGAAGGAGGTTAAAGTGAGGCTCCGAAAATGACTGGATAATGTTAAATAATACATACAACGTAGCTAATGTAAAATCATAACATTTAATCGTGTAATAGGTCAATAAACTATAAAATATTTAAAACGGGCTATAAAATATTAATACTTTTATAAGTATCCTGTTCCAATCACATTGTCATTTTGAAGCACAATTTGTGCTCGCATTTACTTAATAACTACATAATATTCCTTTGGGCAGGGTTATGAATATCAAAACCTAATATCGAATGGGTTATAATATCGACTTTATTTCTGAAACCGTAAACTTATCTGGATTTATTAAAAAGACATCGTAAGTATACTACCCATTACGTAGAAGGTAAGAAAACATTGAATTATACGTAATGCAGGACAGGGGAAAGTAATATGTAATAGGTTTTATATTATTAACAAGCCTGGTTATTTTAGTGCCCGCTTCCGAATTAGTGAAAAACATTGTATATAAAGAAATATTGTAAAGGACCGTATCTACCTGAAGAAAGTAGTCGGGCTTGCTTGCACGCTTGCTTGCACGCTTACTTGCACGCTGTCTTGAACACTTGCTTGCTTGCGTGCATGCATGCTTGCTTGCATCTTGCTTGCTTGCATGCTTGCATTCTTGCTTGCTTGCTTGATATCTTGGTTCTATGGAATACTCATGGTACAGGCGAGCGAAGGCGCGGGCAAAACCTAGTATTATATATTTTTTTAGAAGATAATGGGAGGCTGTGACACTCGTCAGGGTTATACCGTTACGTCGTTTTTTCCCTGATCATCGCAGCGTCCCATCTTAGGGGTCCACAAGCGAGGTCCGTGCTCTTTTTTGTATGTTAAATAATTAGGGCGTGAAGCGGAAAAATCCTCTGGGATACCTGAGAATGGAGGGCCCAGGTAGTGCCAGATTCTTACCGGCTAAAACCGCTTCCCGCCCCATTTATTTATTTGGGACTAGCTTTTGCCCGCGGCTTCGCTCGCGTGTACTATGAGTATTCCAAAGAACCAAGATATCTAGCAAGCAAGCATACAGGCAAGCAAGCAAGCAGGTCCACAATTGACCGAGAAATCGGTGAACATACCTACATAAAAAATACATAAAGTGGAATGCATAACCTCCTTCTTTTTTAGAAGTCGGTTAAAGTGCCCTTTGCGGCCTACTTACAGTATAAACTTATGAATTTTGAAATTTTAGCTTTCTACAACCAGTAAAACGCAAAATCCCGTTTTTTCCCGTTCCCGTAAGAATTTCGGGAAATGTTTTCTTAATGCTCCCCTACACTCCCCAAGGAACCCACTTGCCAAATTTCAGCTTTCTATGACCAGTAAAACGAAAAATCCCGTTTTTCCCGTTCCCGTGGGAATTTTGGAAAGTCCCCTCTCAATGCTCTTCTGCACTCCCCAAACAACCTACATGCCGAATTTCAGCGTTCTACGACCAGTAAAACGAAAAATCCCGTTTTTTCCCGTTCCCGTTGGAATTTGGGAAAGTCCTCTCTCAATGCTCCTCTTCACTCCCCAAACAACCTACATGCCGAATTTCAGCTTTCTACGACCAGTAAAACGAATAATCCCGTTTTTTCCCGTTCCCGTGGGAATTTGGGAAAGTCCTCTCTCAATGCTCATCTGCACTCCCCAACTAACCTACATGCCGAATTTCGGCTTTCTACGACCAATAAAACGACAAATCCCGTTTTTTCCTTATCTCGTGGGAATTTCCGAAAATCCTTAAACCTGTTTTTTACTATTATAATTACCTACTTCTATGCCAAATTTGAAGAGTCTAGTAATTATAGTTCATAGGATCCCGTTGAACTGAATATATAAATCCCGTTTTTTCCTTATCCCGTGGGAATTTTGAAAAATCCTGAAATTAATGTTTTAAATAATGTAATACCTACTTGTGTATCAAATTTGAAGAGTCTAGTTATTATAGTTACTGAGATAGGGTCACTCGGAATCGAATATATAAATCCCGTTTTTTCCCTTTCCCGTGGGAATTCCCAAAAATCCTTCCTTAGTGGATGCCTACATTGTATAAGGTATCTATGTGCAAAATTTAAAGTCTCTAGGTCCAGTGGTTTGGACTGTGCGTTGATATATCAACAGTCATTTAGTTTATTTAGATACGAGGGGCGTTCAATATAAAGTGAGAATGAGATGCAAACTCTTTCAATATTAGGAAATTAAATACTGGCCGGTAAAGCTAATCTATCTAATTTATTGAATCAGGCGTTACTTTGCGGAGGTCCATATTAATGAACTAAAACAATTACTTGAACGCACATTTCTTGCATAAACGTAACTATTGTAAGGTCGCGGGTGAGCAAAGTAATTGTTTTAGTTCACTAATCTATCTAGCTGATTGCTATGAAAAAAAAAACTAACTGTCTTTTGTTTAAAAAAAATACGGTAATTTCTTTGCAATGCTATTGAGGACGTTAGCGAAAATGGAGAAAATTTAACTGCGCGCCGTTATCAAATACTTGTGTTTGAAAAATTTTTCTACGGATCAAGTCAATTTAGATTTGCGGGACACTTAAGGGTCTAATGCTCCTCCGTATTCGACAGTCGCACGTTGGTGCGCCGAATTTAGACGTGGAAGAACATCGACAATGGACGACCCCCGCTCCGGACGCCCTACTACAGCAGTAACTGAAGAAATTGTGAAAAAAGTCGAAAACTCAGTTTTGGTGGATCGTCGTATCACGGTTCGTTTTATTGCTGAAAATGTAAAGATTTCAACGGGGAGCGTGCATTATATTTTACATGAACGCTTGGGTATGAAAAAGGTATCTGCGCGTTGGGTACCAAGAATGCTTACTGACACGCAAAAACAAACTAGACTAGAGATTTTTCAAGAAGCTTTGAACCTGATGCAGCAAGACCGGGAACTTTTTTTGGCGCGATTTATAACAATGGACGAAACATGGCTCCATCATTACGACCCAGAAACGAAACTGCAGTCTATGACATGGAAAAGGCCATCATCTCCAACTCCGAAGAAATTCAAGGTGAGCCCATCTGCCGGTAAGGTCATGGGCTCTGTTTTTTGGGATGGTAAAGGGTAAAGGGTGATTGAGTATCTCGAGCATGGAGCCACTATTACGGGCACATTATACGCCAAACAAATAGCAACATTGCGCAATGAGATCCGCGAAAAACGGCGAGGTAAACTCTCGAAAGTTGTGCTGTTCCACCAGGACAATGCCCCGGCACACAAGTCCATCGTTGCAATGGCTGCAATTCGTGATGCTGGGTTCAATATCCTTAAGCATCCTCTGTATTCACCAGATCTCGCTCCCAGTGATTTCTACCTATTTCCGAGATTGAAACAATACCCGAGAGGCCAGAAATTTGAAGACGACGACGCGGTAGTCGCTGCAGTACAAGATTTTTTAAGTACTCAAGATGAGACCTTTTTTAAAAATGAAATTTTAAGTTTAGAAAAAAGATATAATAAGTGTATTATGCTAAAAGGTGACTATGTCGAAAAATAAAATTACATTTAGTAAAAGTTGTTTATAACATACTCATTCTCACTTTTTATTGAACGCCCCTAGTATTTCAACCCCATCGCACCCCATCCAGGGAGATGGTATTTTACGTCTGCCACGTCGGATTTTAAAACCGTTGTTGTTTTCATAACCAGCGACCCGATAAACCATAGAAACAACACCCATGTTGATTTTCAGACTTTGTTACCCATTTCCCCCCTTTTAGGGGTTGAATTCTCAAAAAACCTGAAACACGTGTTTACTCATTCATCATTCGGAGTACTTCTGTGAAGTTTCGAATAAAATAGTCGAACTAATCTTGTTTCCCCATACAAACTTTGGACTCCCGTTTCACCCCCTTAGGGAGTGAATTTTGAAAAATCCTTTCTTAGTGCACCCCTAGACCTTATAAGGAACCTACATGCCAAATTTGGAATCTCTAGGCCCTGTGGTTTGGGCTGTGCGTTGATATGTCAATCAGTCAGTCAGTCAGTCAGTCAGTCAGTTTCTTCTTTTATATATATAGATGACTACTGAACGATAGAGACAATTTTGATAAGAGGCATGCCGTTAAATAAATGAAAGAAATTTAGGCGTCCCGCCGCTTAACTGTTGCGGAGTGTGCACGCCAGTCAGAGTTATATACTATCTTTAAAAAAATGAGGAGAGTGGTGGGCACTTTGCTGGAGGCACTTGATCTTTTGGTCTTTTGAATCTTTTGACGTTTTTGATTTGTGCCATTGCTCTTTTCCGCCAGACCTATTTTTTTTTACAGAGTGTTTGTTTGATCAAACCTTCTTTCCGAAAAGAGGAAGATAAACTTTTTGTTTTTTGAGTGAAATGATATACATACATATGATGAGATTTCTTTATAAATGTGTCCGTGAGCGGCTGTCTTGTGCCATGATTTTGACTGGCGTGCACGCCGTGCAGCTTTGTCCTTTAGGTCTAGGTGTTCGTGCTAATTCTAATTGCCACAGTACATAATTTGAGGGAGGAAATTGTTTAATTTTGCAAAATTTTAGGATGAGCTGAGTTAAACGTAAAACAGAGGAAGGGAAGGGATGGAAATGGGTATGGGCCAGGGTTGGTGTATCTTATGTGCGGGTGTATAGTGAGTAAGTATTGCAGGGTCGAGTGTAGAGGGGCGAGGGAAGATGATATTGCAAATAAAGAAAAGAAGAAAGGGGGTGGGAGGGCAGGAAGACCGTTTTCTCGGGCCGACGGAACTGAATTGGTGACTGGAGTGTTGCCACAACTTGCTAGAACACTCCCGTCACTTTTTCCTTATCATTGCCGTCCGGACTACCTTGCCAAGATATTTCAGGAAAGCGTTCCGGACGTCGCTTGTTCCCTGCAGAAGTGACTCGACGCTATCCTGCTCCACCTTGGTGCCAGCCTTAGTTTCGAGTTCTCGCCTTTCCACCCCGAAGCGTGGGTCGCACACAATGTGCCAAATATACTCGTCGCAGGCTGGGTCGCACTCGCACGAAGGTGAGTATTTGATGTGAAAGCGATGAAGGTACGTCGCGAAACCTCCGTGACCGGTGAGCGCTTGTACCAGGTGGTGTGGTGGTGTGTGAGAGCAGTCTTTTTTAACGTGCTGTTGCACCTCTCACGTTTGGAAAGAACTTTCTGGTAACCGCTCCGGTAGGTACCGGAGGCATCGTAGCGCCTGCCACTTGTCGACCGTTCATTCTCTGATCGACCTTTTGACGTAGGATTTTGGCACCCCGACGTACTCGAGGGCGGTCTTTTTCTTGAGAGCCGCCTGCTTTGCCAGTTCATCGATATTATACTATAACCCATTCGATATTTTAATAATTCGATATATTAACTTTCGATATTCAGATACCTGCCCATTCATTTTCTAATGTTGAGTAAACCAACATACGAACCATTCCTAAAAATTAATGCAAAGATCAGTTAAACACAACATGAAGCTAAGTAATTTTATCTTAATACTAGTCAATCTTTTACATCGGTTTCTATAGATCAGTCCAATACGCATAACGCTTAATATATTTTCGTATTAAATATCAAAATTAATTGAGTGTCACAATTTCGTAGTAGGGAAGACTAGGCACTATCTCTCTCTTAAATTTAAGAGCTATGCTCTTGTCGGTGGAGTAATCGCCACTCCGCGCGGTCTTCGGCCAGCCGTTTGACTTTTTAGGCACTATAATGGTTTTAAATTTGAGTTAGGCACTTGTGGAAATGATCAGCTGCATACAATGTAGAACAGAAAAAAAACGTTTTAAATAATAAAAATAAGATAGTACAGTCAGCTGCATACTGTAGTATCTAGTTCCACGTCATGTGTTTATTCCGCTGACTGTACAAAATAGTGGAAATGGATTGAGTAAAATTGATGCTAATAAACTCTTACTAGTGTATCGTTACGCTTGACGAACTGTGGTTTTCTGTGGCAATGGTCTCCACAGTCATCTAGGACTTCGTATGCTTCACCTGTGAAGAGCTTGGCAGTACACCTCTTAGCTGTACCGGGCTGGACCATGGTACACCTCCATTGCCCCACTTTGTTACTGTATTTCTGGAGACTGTAGGAGTATCCGCGGTAAATGAGAAGACGGCCACCTCTTTGCGATTGGGCGAAGGACACTGCAAAAGACAGCTGTTTGTAATTATTCGAAATATTTTTTACTGTAGCTTGAACTAGTAATGTTTGAGTATTAATCGATGGCGTTGTAATATTTTATTTGAGAGGAGAGAGAACAATTAAAAGAATGCAACTGAAGAAGACTTATCGCATCTTTTAAAAATAAAAGACAAAACTATTGCATATTAATGTAATTAAAACCACAATTTGTTCAGGTAGTTTTTAAGGCCTGGTTAAGTATTTAAACAACATCTATACTAGAAAAGAATCAGATTTGCTATCTCCAAGTATAAAAAAAAACAACGTGTAATATAAAGTAACAAAACTATTAACTTTGCAAAAGGAATTTGGAGTTAACATCTCTCAAGAATTTTTTCTTTAAATGTGTCGAGATACAATTCCAAGACGGGCCCGCAGACCGCAGCCGCCTGCAGGCCGCAGTGTTGCCGCGCTCGGAATGGCTTTCATAAGATTCATAGAGATTCATACAAACCAGTAGTGTCGCTTGCAGTCTGCGGATGCAATTTGCGGCCTTCAGCCCGTCTCGCACTTGTACCTTTACTTTAATCTTTTAATTCGCTAAAATATTTCATTCACAAAGTACCTACTTTGCTTACAAAAAAATGGCAAAAAGTCGATCGCCTCGTCTGAATCAAGTTTAAGAAGTTTTTATGTAACATCCATCATTCAACTGCATGTAGGTCTGCCTTGAATGATTATGGTCGCCTTTGACACCAATTAGTTCTCCCTCCGTGCTAATAGCAATGATGGCCTTACAGCTACTCCGAGCACATCGGATGCACCTCCAAGTTTCGCCTGTCTTCGTTTTCCAACCGAAGCAGAACATAAAGCCATTTACCATGTAGAGTTTCTTACGGGTATTGGCCATTGTTATCTGTTTGAAGTCTAGGACAATAGATAAGGATATGGTTTTAATAAGTTATATGAGGATAATCAGCTTTTGTTGATGCTGGTGTTCCAATGAACAGTTAGGTATCTCTATGGTTAAGCGTGAAATTAGAGCGTGAGATTTCAGGCACATTACTAATAATATTTAAGCTATGGTGGCCTAGTGGTTTGACCTATTACCTCTCAAGCAGAGGGTCGTGGGTTGGAGCTCGGGCTCAAACCTCTGAATTTTTCGAAATTGATATGCACAATTACATTTAAAATTTACCATGTGTTATATCATGAAGGAAGAACATCGTGAGGAAATCTGCACACACTTGCGAAGAACTTTAATAATGTGCGGCGTGAAGTTCCCAATCCACACTAGGCTAGGTTATTATTAAGCCCGCGAAAATCACTGGTATAACATGGATATAAAATATCTATGAAAAAGTCGTCCATTCCTTCAGAAACACTTACTTATAAGGTTGGTCTCTCAGAGAAGGCTTCGAAGTCATTTGATGTTTACAAACGCTAACTAATAGATTTATTCCAAGTGATATGGTGATATTTCGCTGAACATGTCAAGCCTACGTAATATCTTTATTCTCCGAGTCCTAACTTTAGTATGAATTGAGTCTTTAGGCATAGCACACTGTTTGATTACGAAGGTTTTATTAATAAACTAGCTGGTGCCCGCGACTTCGTCCGCGCAGTAAAGCTTCTTCATTTCTTTCATTGAATAAAACAAAAATCCGGCAACGGCATCATCCAAAATCCATCGTCTCATCATCATTGGTATTACCTACTTAGTGAATATAAAAAAATCCCGTTTATTCCTTATCCCGTGGGAATTTCAACAAATCTATCCGCTTTTGTTGCTCGATGTTGATAACGGCAACAGGTAGAAGCTTGAAATATTTAGTTATACATTCACTTTAAAAATAAATTAAAATAAAATAAACCAAATACTTAAGGGGGGCTCCCATACAAAAAACGTAATTTTTTGCCGTTTTCATAGATAATGGTACGGAACCCTTCGTGCGCGAGTCCGACTCGCACTTGGCCAGTTTCTTCAACATTTTGACAAAAAAAATCTAAATCTTTTACATACCCCTCACAAGCTGCGGTTTGCCGATGCCTGCTAGTACCTATAGCATTTATAATTATGGTTTTGTATGACTCGTAAGTTTTATGTCTTACTATATTAGTACAAAACATGTTAGGTATGTGGAGCATTAGGTAATGTAATACTTATTAATGAAAGAATTTTTAAAATCAATCCCGAAGTTGAATTCATTTATTTCTACCCCGCGGACAAAAAACCAACAAAGTTTAGACTATATTTTCCTATCCTACGGGAATTCCGAAAAATAATTTATTTAGTAATGTCAAGTCTGTAGCACCAGTTGCTAAGGCTGTGCGTTGTATGACAGTCAGTCAGTTAGTCACGGTGCTGTTTTATAAGTAGGTATATGTTGGTGTAAAGAACCCCTCGATAGCTGGAGATAACTGGTCCTAGGTTTCTATTAGGATAGCCCCAGGGCCTTAGGCATTGTACTCTCTCAATATAAGGAAAGCCACTCACCTTGGTCTGCTCTCAGGCGCTGCTGTTTTATTTACACAGATTCCACAATGTCACACACACAATAATTTTCAAATGTACTATCCTGATGACCGAAATAATATCACCAAAAAACCAGTACTTTGGTTAAAAGAACAGTACACACCAAAACACATGTGATCCGTACCTACGTTCGTTTACCTCGGAACTGTCAAAGCTCTTTTGCCGCCAACCGACTGTATTATTGTGACTTACCCTCATTAAAAGATTACAATGCCCGAACAGTATAGATTAACGACGATAACTTTATTCATTGGGACCCAATTTTAATGAAACAACGCCTATATGTTGCTCCAATTTAAGCTTCATCTATCTGCCAAAACCGCAAGAAAATCCGTTCAGTAGTTTCGGAGATTAGCGATTACATACAGACAGACAGAGCTCTACTTTTACTCTTTTATTATAGTATAGATTTATACTTTCATGAGAATTTATTTGAAATTACAACATGGATAAATGGAAACTAGAAAACGAAAACTAATAATAGATAACACTACTACTACAAGAAAACTAGTAATAGATATTAGTCGTATGATACAATGTCGTCTGACAAAGACTTTGTAGGTAATCAAAAGTAAGTATTACTTAAAAACTTTTCCAAAACTCTTTAATTCCAGTAATTTTGATAAAATCACACACCATTTACTGTTTGTGAATAAAACGAATTTTCAAACTCTTTAGATATTTAAATATAACCACATACAATACTGTCCGACGAGAGGGTCACTTTTAATCTTAAGGTTAAGAAAATATCACAGTGACAACCATGTAAAATTTTTACCAGAACATAAACGATTTTATTCTTATACTAACAAAGCCCGAACTCGAGCAATCAAATAGATTGACAACTGGACAAATTTGACTAGATTTATCGTCTCCTCTTCGCTTTGATATAGGTGCCGTCTTTAAGTACATCATAGTCCTGTTTAGGGTGACTATGAGTTCCTAGAGCTCCCAGAAAATTTCCTTCGTTAGTGACAATGATTTGGGCGCGACAGGACTTCGTGTTACAGCGAGTGCACCTCCAACGTTGAGCGACTCTCGATTTAGACCAAAAGCAGAAGACGTATCCGTCGTACATATATAGTTTCCGCCAACTGTTGGCCATCGTAATTTGTTTAAAACCATGTTCAGTCGCTGTGGAGAAGAAAATTTGATAATTAATACTGAGATGATTGTGAGAAAATGTTTATTAAAATTTTATTCATCAATTTGCTCTATGCCCTAAGCTCTATGGTAGTGTGACTAAGAAAACTCGTACACTGTGATAAAGATATACACGTTTTCATACGCACCAATAATTTTGTACGTTGCTAACATCACAAATTAAAAAAACACGCCACCATACATATACAACATAAAAAAATCAACAGGCTCCAAGAGGTGACACTCGGAAATTCCCAAATGTCAAAAACGATTGCAAACACAATATATAAAAATCTCGTGTCACGGTGTTTGTTACCGAACTCCACCGAAACGGCTTGGCCGATTTTTATGAAACTTTTTTCTCTATATTCGGTAGGTCTGAGAATAGGTCGTAGGCTATTTTTAATACCCCTAGGTGATATGGCAAAACAACGTTTGCGGGGTCAGCTAGTTTATTATAAACATCTCCGTATTTTTTAAAAAAGGCACAAAGGTAAGTTTCAAAGTGACAAATAAAAAAAAGAACATAACAATAACTATAACTTAATACAATTTTACATGATGTCCGGATTCTGTCAAATGGTACTTGGGGGCTGGATGATGGTGTTCTCCGTGAGCTTGTACAGTTGCACCATCAGTAGTTATAATTATATAGGCCTTGCACTTAGATGTGCAGCGCCATCTCTCGGCATTTCTACTGGTAAAATGTCTACTATATGTATACTCGTTGTACATATAAAGTCGTCTGCCATCGGCTGTACATATGCGGTGCAGTTCCATATTTATATCTGAAAAAAAAAACAATTTTTTTTTGCGAAAAAAAAACATTTTAATAATCCCTTTTTGCCGACGATACTTAATTATCACCAACCCCGAAGTGAGGAAAAATTGACATTGTCAGTTAAGGTAACAATTAAGATACATTAATGCAATGATTGATGTTTTTTGTTGACTACTTAAACACAAGTAAATAATAATAACCATGAAATCATAACTTCAAATCTGTACCTTTATGGTTCGGCCATACCGCTGTTTAAAATATAAAGATGTTACGGAATCGCAGTGACGCATCGTATCCATACCGTTTTTAGGGTTCCGGAGCCAAAATGGCAAAAATTTGACCCGTACCTCTACCATGAGTTTCACAGTGACCGTACTCGCTAGCGACGGCGTAAATGAATTCTATGGAGAATTGTACTTCCGTAAGTGACCGCTAGAGGCGCTGTACAATTCTCCATACAAATAATTTACGCCGTCGCTAGCGAGTACGGTCACGTAAACTAGTGTAAACTCATGGTAGAGGTCCTGAACGACCCTAGCGGAGAAGCAAGGTAAAAATATTGTAGTTCATTAACTACTTAATTTTATAAGTATATCACGGTCTGTGAAGATTCATTGTTAAATTTTGATGTATCCGTTGGCGGTTCTAAAGTAGGTCTTAGGGGAGTGGCTGTGTTCCTTAACAGCTTTCAACAGTTTGAGGTGGTTGGAGACTATAATATATGCCTTGCAGTCAGAGGTGTTTGTACATCTCCAATATTGTGCTTCCTGCCTTTTGTAAAGAAAGTGGAACGTGTACGTATGCTTTTTATACATTAAGTATTTTTTTCCATTGGCCATAGTAATTTCCGTGACTGCTTCTAGAACAAAATAACTCATAATTAAATAAGAGTACCAAAATTCCAAAGACACTACAGATCACTACAGATTTAGAGTTCCAAAGCATAATATTGCAAAAAATATAGAACAACTCATTGAGTTCTAAATTAAGACAATAAATACAGTAAATGCATATTTTTATTTTATTTGATTTCAACGTAAGCTGATATAGTTTAGAAATTTACATTTATTTATCAACCTAAGTGTTCCGGATCATAAAAACAAGTTACAAATTAAAAAAAAAACTCTACTTATAAACTTAAAAGTGCAAACTGAAATGACAACAAAAGGTTATTTTATTGTTTTTATTTGTAATTGTAATGGAATATAGGGAATTTGAAGTTCTACTGAACATTTATGTAGCCGTGTCCGTGTGACTTTTGCGTGAGTTGGATAGACTAACGTTCATGACGTCGAGCTTTTGTGTTTTTAGGCATATCTTTACGGGTACTATTCAACGTTTTATCAATTCATAACGTCAGTAAGGATTGCCGTCACTAATTTTGACATATTTTCCTGCCTTACTTATTATGTATTGCGGTGGCTCGTGATTGTGAGTAGGTATCGGAGATAAAAGGATGTCGTTAACAACTTTGATTTTGGCGCGGCAAGTTTTCGTTTTGGTACATCGAAAGCATATTTTAGAATTACTTCTTTTTGTGTACGTATAGTTGTTTAGCATGTAGTATGTTGTACCTGCATTGCCTGCCAGTTGGATTTTGTAGACTGAAAATGAAATTTGATTAGAATAAGTTAATTTAACATTGTACAAATAGGTTTTAAACTGGGTTGATTTCGGGACGAGCGCGTGGAAATGCTTTTGGAACTTTTGAAAATTGTAAATTTGTGTATTGCTGCAAAGTAACTGCTCGAGTCAAATTAAGATTGGTCCAGAAAATAGTATAGAACTCGGGCTTCGTACTCATTTTCTAATACGACAATGATAGTGCACAATGTTCAAATTTGTACGTGAAGCTTCTTAGAAACTAAACAAACATCAAACACAGACTTTCGGGAAAAGTTTATAATAATAATTATTTATTTATGATACACAGGTAAAATACATTGGCTCGTTTATAAGGTTCAAGCTTATAACAAGTTACAAAAGGAATCAAATTTTAATCCATTTCCCCCCAGCGGTCTGGAAGATGTTGACAGGTGGGTGATTGTGTTCGTTGCCTCGGCTCAGGATAATTTGGTCTTCGCTGCAAATGACGAAGGCTCTGCATTTAGAGTAGGAAGTACAACACCAACGCCAGTTGCCGCGGGACTTGCCGTGTTTGTAAAACGTGTAACCGTCCACGTAGAGGTTCTGTTTGCCGGACATAGTAGTGATGAATTCACCTGTTTAAACAAAGCACTGCATAGAATTCATTCTGCAAATAGTTCACATAGCTCAAAGGATCGCCAGACTCAACTGGCAGTGGGCAGGGCACATCGCTTGTAGAACTGATAGCCGGTGGAGCCAAAAAGTTCTCGAGTGACGTCCAGGGACTGGCAAACACGGTGTGTGTAGGCCTCCAACAAGATGGAGCGACGACCTGGTTAATGTAAGGGGAGGCCTATGTTTAGCAGTGGAAGTCTTTCGGCTGAAATGATTAAATGATGAACGAAGTCCAGCTTAAGCTAATCTAATTAGTATTTATTTATTCGTACTTATAGCAAAAATATAAAAGTGAAGTAAAAAGTGACTCAAGACGGTCTGTATCTGTCGACTTGTACCCAATTTTTAGACTGCGTAATTAATGAAAAATGTATGTATCCATTTATAGCTTGAATGTTTCTTTTTTTTTTCAGTCTGCATGTAAGAGATCGCTCTGTTCCGATAAGGCCCTCCATTGCTTACCGTGTAAATTTTCTTAATGTACTGTAAATTCGGGTTACTTTGGCCCAGTAGAGTAACTTTGGCCTTCGGGGTAAACTCGATCCTGATTTTATGATTACATTGAAATTATGGCGCATTGTAATATGGTTGGTTTTAGCTGACCGCCCCACATTCTTATGTTTCGAGATCCTTCTATAATGTGGTTTTTATATGGGTTAAAGTTATTCACCATTGGGTCTTAGTCTAAGTACGCCGACTTTACGGAACAATTGGTCTAAACTGTTTATAATATGGTGTTTTATAAAGAGTCGATATACCGTATTTAATTCCGGTAGCGGGAAATAACAAATATAATTTCATTTTATATAATTTATGATTTACAGCGAATAGTGAAAACAACGGGCAAACATCTCATTCTCGGGCATTCATTTGTCGCTGTCAATCGCTCATTTTACACCGCGCACGCACAGACAGACAGAGCGCGGTCTGGAGCTCTGAGTTCCGCGTTCAGAGTTCTGCGTTCTTTCGAATGTACTGAGTCTCTTACGATAACGCACACAGCAGGCGACTGGAACTCTCGAGCGGTCAAAACATAGAACTCTGAACGCCGAACTCGGAACTCCAGACCGCTGCGCGCTCTAAGAAACCACTCACAGTTATTAATACGATGCATTACAATTTAAAAGTACAACATTGACAACTTTCTTACATCTATTAAGGTACAACTATGTTAGAATCATTTACTATCTTCTAATATATAAAAATGTCGTATCACGGTGTTTGTTATCGAACTCCTCCGAAACGGCTTGACCGATCTTTATGAAACTTTTTTGTCTACATTCGGTAGGTCTGAGAATAGGTTGTGGCTTATTTTTTATACCTACCCCTATTCTTCGCGGACGGAGTCGCGGGCAACAACTAGTAACTGTATAAAATTCAATTCAATGAACTGAATTCTTCTTGGCAATGGTGGTCCTTACGAAAGCGCTGGTAGTTTAAAAAAGTGACATGTAAAAGAGCCCTTTGCGGCCTATTTGCAGAATAAACGTTTTGACTTTTGACTTTTTGACTTTTGCTCACCCGCGACCTTAAAGGCGTTACGACCTTGAAGGTCCAGGATAAGCAAAGTAATTGTTTCAGTTCATTGATATGGACCTCCGTAAAGTAACGCCTGCTACAATAAGTTATGTATAAAAAATCATCAATGTCGGAATCTGGGATGTTGAATCAACCACCATTGTGAGGGTAAATGCAGACAAGTATTATGAATTTTGACTTAAATGTGTTTTTTGTATTTAAGCACAAAGTTGGCGTTAAGAAGAATGACTTCGGTACAATTCTACAGGAATTGTAGGTATCACAGAAAGAAATATATGTTTCTAAATAACAAAACTTTTACGTTTGCGTTGCGATCGTGAGACCAAATATTTTATCGATATGTAAATTAAATATTTACTGTATCCGTTCAAAAAGAAAACATATTATTGCGACCCTAGCGCCATCTAATTATTGAATAGATGAACTTGTACGACGCATGAGCAGCTAGCTCTGGTGACGTCATTCATGTTCTACAACACGCTAGAGTATTTGAGTTACCTACATCCTACAATGATCCAAGAACCAATTATAATTATACAATAATATTAAATATTGTTCTGAAACAGTACAACAGCTTATACCTTTATATACCTTCCTCCAGAAGTCTTATGTAACTTGACTTGTTCGTGAGTGTGTTCATTTCCATATTTAGTGACAACTTGAGCTTCATTGACGAGGATATAGGCTTTGCATCTACCATAGTTGGTACAGGACCAGTGCCATTGATCTCGAGTCTTGTAGTGCTTGTAATACGTGAAACCATTCAGGTACAGGTTCTGCTTGCCCGAAATTAGAGTGACTATTTCACCTAGAAAAACAGACAGTTGTAAATAGTCGAGTGGTTACTAATGTATCGGAGAAGAAATACTCACTACTCACGCTGGTTCGCTCGGTGTACAAGTACAGTGAAAATACACACTACACTACACTACATCACTGTACTCTGGTGCCCTGTGAGCGAGCTGCACGCAACGCTCCATCAGCTCCCTGCGCGTCCAGTACAACAACGCCTTCAGGGCGCTGTTGGGGCTGCCGTGCGTCCGCGATGTTTGCCGAAGCGCGAGTAGACAGCTTTAACGCTGTACTACGGAAAAAATGGCATCGCTTCTGATAAGAATACGTGGCAGCACTAACAGCCTCCTGAGGACGATAGCTGTGAGAGATGAGTGCTCTTTTATGCAAAATTTAATTAAAAACACTATGTCTCTTGTCAATATGTATACTAACATAGTCATAAGTGAAACACTAATAATATATGGGTCCTTGTTGTCTGACTGAATAAAAAATATTATTAATATTTTATTATTAAACGCAGTTTGGCAAGTTTAGTGGGTTCGATCCCCGGTCGGAGCAGATACTATGTATGAAAAATATGAATGTTTTTTCTCGAGTCTTGGGTGTTTAATATGTATTTCAGTATGTACTCGTAGAAATGCCAATGCAGGGCACAAGCCTGCTTTCATAATGAGAGGACTTGGACCGTAGTTCTCACTCGGGCCCAGTGCGGATTGGGAAACTTCACACACACCATTGAATTTATTCGCAAGTGTGTGTTAATTTCCTTACAATTTTTTCATGCACCGTAAGGTTTACTTACAGCGAAAGAGATTGAAGTGGTCAATCGAGCGCCGCAATACGACGATCAGATGGCCTAGTGGTTAGAGAACCTGATTACGAAGCTTGAGGTCCCGGGTTCGATTCCCGTGTCGGGGCAGATATTTGTATGAAAAATATGAATGTTTGTTCTCGGGTCTTGGGTGTTTAATATGTATTTAAGTATGTATCTATCTACATAAGTTTATGTTATGTTTATCCGTTGCCTAGTACCCATAACACAAGCTATGCTTAGCTTACTTTGGGACTAGGTCAATTGGTGTGAATTGTCCCGTGATATTTATTTAATTATTTATTTATTTAATACAATGTAAGTTGCACGGTTTTTCTTGCAGGTCTGAACTGGGCTCGAGATAATATTATGATGCCGGCAGATGCGTCGACATTTCGGGAGCTCATTAAATGTAATGACCAAGGTAATGTAAAAACAAAATGAACGTACGAATACACAATTTAAAAAAAAAAATGAAAAATGTTTTATTTGTTAGGATTATACATAATAGTGGCCGGAGCCTCCTTTTAAGCTTGAAAAAGCCCGTGTCAAGAGGCACCGCTCCTCCTCTTTCTCGACATTACATTTTGTGTCTATTACTTAACTACCTACCAACTACGCTATATATCGACGGTTAAAAGGCAAAACGCATGAAGCTACGTTTTTTGAACTTTACATGAAACCCGGCTCAAACGACGGAGAAAAATTCGCTGATTTCAAATATGCATATAACTCATTTTGACAAAAAGTGTCGCTTCATGCGTTTTGCCTTTTAACCGTCGATATATAGGCTTAATCTCCTGAGACCCGAGTAATTTTGTTTATCTATACTAATATTATAAAGAGGAAAGATTTGATTGTTTGATTGTTTGTTTGTTTGCATTGAATAGGCTCCGAAACTACTGGACCGATTTCAAAAAATCTTTTGCCGTTAGAAAGCTACATTATCACTGAGTGACATAGGCTACTTTTTATCGCGGGAAAATACCTTTTCCTACGGGAAAATTAAATTTATCGCGGGCGAAGCTGCGGACGGAAGGCTAGTCAAAATTATAAACATAAAACCAATCAATAGAGTTCACAATTCCTACAAACTTATTATATAAATATATCCGAAACTGGGCCTCACGAAGATAAAACCTGACAAACTACAAAAACAAACGTAGCAATGAAAATATTGCTTAAATCTTAAAATATGTGCCACTTGAAGTCCTTGTAAACTTGCTTGGAGGATGATTATGCTCATTAACACGCAGAGTGATGAATTGATCCCTCAGGAGAACGAAAGCTTTGCATTTAGCGTAGGACGTACAGGACCAACGCCACTGTCCGCGGGACCTGTGATGTTTGAAGAAAGTGAAGCCGTCCAAGTAAAGATTCTTCTTGCCCGAACCTAACGTGATGAATTCAGCTGGAAGATAACATGAAAGTATCAAAAATGTGGCCGCAGAAACAGATAAAATGGGGAAGGCTCTGAAGCGTTTCGATCGCCGTAGTCGTGTTCCGAAAATCGACTAATTATATGTCCGTCAACTACAAATTCCAATGTCCACCACCACGCGCGGTCTGTGATCGCAGAATTGCAATTGGTTTTAATTCATCGACATTACCTTAGATCTTCGTAACACACGGGATGCAGCGGTTAAAACACATCAGAGCACCATTGAAATAGCGATGGAATGGAATAGAGATCAAAGGACAAATAACAAATTAACTACATACTTACAACACTATATGAAAGAAAGAAAGAAAGAAAGAAAAAACATTTATTTATAACAATAATAACACGTACACAGGCTAAAAGTAAGAATAAAAACATAGACATGGGTACATATTGATGTTGTTACAAAAGTCTACACACACACACAAACACACACACAGAGAGAATACAGGCTTGGCCGTGTTTCTGCAAAATGCTGGCTTATTTTGAACAGCTATGCTTGATTTGTCCGAGAAAGCTGTCAGCTCGTTGTTCCCCTGTGACATCGACTAGCGTCTTTCTGATTTCTTTGAAAAGATCTCTAATGCTAGTAACCAATGGATAAAAGGTGTGTGTTTGCGTTTTGTTTGTTAAAAACATCTGTATTTCATAATACTGTTATATTAAATTGGCAAGATGTCTGACGACAGCATTATAAGCTTAGGAGAAAATAGTGGGACAAGTTGATCATGTTTCAGAACGACAGGCCACAGATCGCCCATCATCTGGATAAATAAAGGATTGATTTGATATTATTAATGCATTTAATCTATTCTTAAACACATAAGTCCCGCTGTACATAGGTCATTCATAGTGTATTTCGTTTAAGGTTTCAGAATCACTTATTCAATAATACATTTTTTGTACCAACCAGAACTGAGTCGTTGCAATGAGGGCTCTTTATGCTCGTGAGCCAAGTGATTTCTAAGGACTTTGTTTTTCAAATTGAAAACTATGAAAGCTTTGCATTTAGGGTAAGCAGTACACTTCCAGTGGGTGATATTTCTCTCATAGAACTTGTAAAATGTGTAATTGTTGAGTAAAAGAAGAACTTTGCCGGTGGTCATGTTGACATATTGAACTAAAATAAACAACACTAGTTAATAGATTTTATAACATACATTCAGATTATATAGGCTTAATTCCATAATAAAGTGTAAGCAAATAGTATTAGTGGATTTAGTCTGATGATATCAATGTTGGTTAAAAAAGTAACCAATTGTGAAAATGTTTTGCTGTAGCTTATTAAATAGCATAGTAGCTTCATTTCACAAATGGCTACAACGTTATCTTCTATGCTAAGGAGAGTATATTTTGATGTTACATATTTCGTACCTAAATATATGTTTAGCGGTGTATGATTGACGGTGTAGTAAATTGCAATATGTTAGATCATTAGTAGGAGCTACAGGTAAGGTCATAAATATAGGTATGTACGTTACCAAGACGTCGAAAATATCTACTTAACCATAATAAGGGCGATGTAAACATATTTGACGGGATGGCTGTATAGATAATTGTGACCTCAATTGTACCTGATTCATTAAAACATGTTTCTCACAGAAAAGTTTAATTGATATCAAACGGTAAAAATGCATATAAAATGAATTAATAAACTAAAATTACTTCTTATAGGTAAATTTGAATTTGAATTTGAATTTGAAATATATACCTAGTCTATTTATTATTCCAGCTTATGCCTGTAATGTGATATGCAATAAATCATTTTGACTTTTGAATATAAGTGTTTGTTGGATTTTATGCCTTCTTGAATACAAAATTCTCTGCTTTCTCGAAACCATCTGAAATTTGGAAATACAAGCCCTGAGAAGTCTTCCCCAACTTGTTTGGGTCGTGGTTGTGTTTGTTTTTACATTCAACGATAACTTCTTTATCATTAACCAGGGCATACACTGGACAATTCCTGCTCCTTACAGCACTGCAAGTCCACCGCCAAAGGCCACGAGTCTTGTAATGTTTGAAAAATGTATACCCACCTATGTAAAGGTTCTGTCTTCCAGTCACAAACTTGATGACCTTGCCTGAAAAGATGCACCAAGAAACATTAATCTCAGATCGCATTAAGAACGTCACAAGAATTCGACTTCTGCTGTACCATAACTTTCTAAGTAAATTTAACAAGCAAATGGATAGAAGGTATCACAATAATAAATCAAATCTACACTTCCACTGAACATAGATATATTTAGTTAAGATGTAGGTATAGTTTTAGTTTTTTTTTTTTAACTAAGGGACCCAATACATCCCTGTATTGTTTTTTTTATATAATTATTATTATTTTTTATTTAATTCTATATTTGTATGGTTTTTTAGTTTGTAATTTATTATATTTTAATTTGAAAAGATGACTTCCTGCCAAGTTTCTTGCAGCGCATTCTTCTTGGCAATGATGGTCCTTACGAAAGCGCTGGTAGTTTAAAAAAAGTGACATGTAAAAGAGCCCTTTGCGGCCTATTTGCAGAATAAACGTTTTGATTTTGATTTTTGACTTTGATTTTCAAAATATTTCAGACAGTGGCTCATACCCTTGCAAAAGGTTTCAAATTTTGCCCTATAGCAGTGAAGTGTTGTAAAATTGTTAATAACATAGTTTTTAAAATTGTAAGTAACATATTATGAGCCACGAGCTTGGAATAAAACGATGATTTAATTTAATTTAAAATTCAACAAAAAATTCTAGTAAAAATCTTTGCAGAGGTGTTTGTTTGGTCTCGCTCAGTTATTGGGTGAAATATTCCATATTAATTTTGTGATATCTGGTGAATGCTAGAATCTGCTAATATTATTGAGTTTTAGCGTGTATAAGGTTAGGAACCCCTTTTTTATAAAGAGGAAAGCAGACAAACAAATGCATCACGAGAAAGTAAGTACTCATCATCGTGTTTAGTCAACCGCGCCACTACGGTACGTAGGCTAGGTAGAAGCATCCTGTGTCAGAAACTAAATAAAACAACGACGCTTACACTATACCTACGCTTACACTATACCTAAAGACAATCCAACGTTACACGTACTAAGTATATCCATGATGTAACCTAAAAATAAAATTACAATTAAAATCCGACAATTAAATCAATACAAACCTTTCATTATTAAGGTATACAGCAAATTCCGCATGACACCTTACGCAAAACCGAAGGCTTATGCTTGTGCTGCAATTGGCATCTGATAATTTCCTTTTGCTGATTCAACACAGCAAAAGTCTTACATTTGGGAATTTTGGGATACGAAGTACACTTCCAGTTAAAAATGTTGACTCCATAAGAGTTGTAATACGTGTAATGGTTGACTAAAAGGAGAACTTTGCCGGTGCTCATCTTGATATGTTGGACTAAAATAAATAATCAGTTATTAAATAAACTTATATATGAGAGGTATGTCGTTTGTCGTATGAATTTAAGGCAGTAGTATACCTTTCGTTATACTTTAGCTTTTCTAATTCTGATACAGCTTTTTTAGTTTTTATTAGTAGAACCTTCGATCAACAATACAACAACAACAGTAGTACAACAACAACAACAATAGTATTGTTGATCGAAGAGTAGAATGAACGCAGAACTGTGACAGTTGCAATTGCATAAAGGCAACTCGAGGTAAACAAGACATGTTTCTTATAAAATAGTTTAATATAAATCGAAATCAAATACATATAATATACCTAAATCATGTTCAATGATACGTTGATTCAACCTTAAAGCCTTTAATCATTTGTCAGTTTCGTTAAATTATTTATAGAAGTCATTTTACACACCAATCCGTATTTAAATTTAAATGCTTTATTGAGGGTTCTTCATGATTGTGTTTCAATTGTTTTCTGGCAATTTTGTCATTCAGGTTAAACTCAACGAAAGCCTTACATTTAGGATACGAAGTACACTTCCAATGGATGTTGTATCCTTCATAAAGTTTGCTAAATGTGTGATTCTTGAGGAAAAGAAGAACTTCACCGGTAGCTTTGTTGACATATTGAACTAAAATGAACAACAGAAGTTAGTAGTTTCCAGAAAAAGTAAGAGGATATTGGTTTAAGCTTATCGTAGAAGTACAACATAAATTAGAACAGTTAAAAAAATATTTAAATAATCAGTGGTGAAAAAAGTACAGCAAAATATTTTTGCATAAGTAAAATATTAATCTACTAGCGACCCGCCCCGGCTTCGCACGGGTGCAATTATGCATGTATTATACATATAAACCTTTCTTTTAAATCACTCTATCTATTGAAAAAAACCGCATCAAAATCCGTTGCGTAGTTTTAAAGATCTAAGCATACATAGGGACAGACAGACAGCGGGAAGCGACTTTGTTTTATAAGTACTATATATCTTCCTAGTCGGACACTCTTGTCAGAGTGGTCGTGGTTGCGCAGACGAGGTACACGGAGTGATGTTCGGTGGGTCGCAGACTTTTTCGAGGACAGCCCTCTTAGCAATTTGCTTCCATTTCTGCCGGTTAGAGGCGTTGCGAGTACACTGGACCATGGTGGACTCAGTAGCTTTTTTAATCAGGTCAGTCCAGCGAGTTGGTGAACGACCGCGTGCCCTCTTGCCTTCCACCTGACCCTGGACCACCAACCTCTCCATTGAGTTCACATTCCTGGAGATGTGACCAAAGAACTTCAGTATCCGTAATTGCACAGTCGACGAAAGCCGGTCCTTAATATGAAGCTCTTTGAGGATGGAAACATTGGTGCGAAATGCCGTCCACGGGATCTTTAGGAGACGTCTCCAGCACCACATTTCCAATGCGTCGATTTTACGGCGATCCTGCAGTCTCAGAGACCATGTTTCGGCACCATAGAGAAAGATTGGAAAAACCAGGCATTTCATCAATCTGACCTTCGTCTTCTTGGTAACTCTTCTGTCCCTCCAAATCTTTCCCAGCCGCTCTACTGCTGACCTGGTAATGGCGCACCGCCGCCTGATGTCGTCGCCACATCCTCCAGTGCTGGAGATGGTAGAGCCGAGGTAGATATAGCTCTGTACAACTTCGCAGTTAGCTATGCTCTGTACATTAGTTCCAACTTGTTCAGCTCGGTCTACTATCATCATCTTCGTTTTTTCACGATTGATAGAAAGTCCAAATCTGAGGCTGGTAGTTTCGAGACGAGTCAGAAGGTTCTCCATGTCTTCTCCAGTCTGTGCGAGAAGGGTTGTATCATCGGCGTATCTCAAGTTATTTATCACACGTCCCCCAACCGATATACCTTTATCCCATTCCTCCAATACAATGCGCATGATGTACTCCGTGTAGGTGTTGAAGAGTAAGGGCGACAAGATGCATCCTTGTCGCACACCGGCCTCGGTCTTGAAGTTTTCAGAAAGGGTACCATCCACTCGCACCGCGGCAGTACCGCTTTCATACAGCCTTCTCAAAAGGACTATCAGATGTGGCGGTACGCCCATTTCCGCCAGTATCTTCCAGAGTTGTGCCCATATGACCGTGTCAAATGCTTTTCGAAAGTCTACAAAGCAAATGTAAAGGGTGGAGTTAAACTCTCTGGCTTTCTCAATAATCTGGCGCAATATAAGAATTTGTTCGCGAGTGCCTCTTCCCTTCACGAAACCGGCTTGCTCAGGCGCAATCTGTCTTGAGAGGTAGGCCGACAGTCTTGTATTGATTATGTGGAGCATCACCTTACTCGCATGCGATATCAAGGATATGAGTCGGTGATTGTTGCACTTCTTGGTGGACCCCTTTTTATGCAATGGAATAAAAATGGATTGCGACCAGTCGTTAGGCCATATGCCAGTCTCCCATATTTTATTGCAGATGGTAAATAAGACATCGACTCCAGATTCTCCCATCGCCTTGAAGACCTTGATTGGGATTTCATCACATCCTATGGCTTTATTGCATTTGAGATGCTTAATTGCCGCTCGCACCTCATCCCACATAATGTTGGGCTCACGGTCAAGAATTTGGTGGGGAGAACAAGTGAAGCTTGGGGTACTGTTGCTGGAGAATAGTGATTTGCAGTATTCTTTCCACACATTCACAATGTCCTTGATCTCCGTAACCGTGGTTCCAACGGAGTCCTCAATAGCCCACGTCTTGGGTTTAAATTGGCGTGTAATGTATCGCACCTTATCATGGAGGTCCTTGGTTTGGTATTTATCAGAATGCTGTTCCAATTCATCACATATCTTCCCCAGGTGGTTATTGCGGTCACGTCGGCAAGCAGCTTGTATGATTGCTGACCTGGCATTGAGCTCAGTAATGCTAGCGCCACTGGCTTTGAGTTTCCGACGATCTTCGACCAAGTGCCAGGTGTCTTCCGTCATCCACTGCTGTCGCTTGGCTAAGCTGCTTCTTGGCTGTGATTCCGCAACTGCATCTTCAATATACTTCTTTGCTGCAATCCACATGGAGTTAGAGCTGTCGCTCACATAATCCGCTCGCCATGCGGCATGTCTGCCTTCGATCGAGATTTGTAGAGATTTTGGGTTTTTCACTTCCATTCTTCTAGATGTTTTAATTTGTCTTGGTCTTTGCAGTTTCAGTCGCAGGTTTCCAATAAGCAGTTGATGATCGGAATGACAATCAGCACCGGGCATAGTACTATATATAGTGATTTAAATATAACAGTCTCATATTTTTCGTACTAAATACAAACTGAAATATAGATGCACAGAAAAAACCCCAGAAAAAAGACCAATGCTGGGAATCGAACCCAGGTCCTCAGCATTCCGTGCCGCGTGCCATACCCCTACACCACCACTGGTCTAGAGATTAGACACGAATCTTTCCTATACATCATACATTTCAATCTGCTAAATCATCACCTTATGCAGTGACAAGCGCACATCTATGTTACACCCTCATCGAGAGATTTTAACACTCCTTCGGAACTAACCGCTCACCTGGACAAGAGATGGCGCTACTGTGCAACTTTAAACAAGTTAGCTATGAAGTATCTTTTTTTTTGTACTTATTTTTTCAACTTCATTTTTTTATTACTTTTACGGTCATCCCGTGAAATCATATATTTCGTACTAAATACAAACTGAAATATAGATGCACAGAAAAAACCCCAGAAAAAAGACCAATGCTGGGAATCGAACCCAGGTCCTCAGCATTCCGTGCCGCGTGCCATACCCCTACACCACCACTGGTCTAGAGATTAGACACGAATCTTTCCTATACATCATACATTTCAATCTGCTAAATCATCACCTTATGCAGTGACAAGCGCACATCTATGTTACACCCTCATCGAGAGATTTTAACACTCCTTCGGAACTAACCGCTCACCTTTGTATTTAGTACGAAATATATGATTTCACGGGATGACCGTAAAAGTAATTAAAAAAATGAAGTTGAAAAAATAAGTACAAAAAAAAAGATACTTCATAGCTAACTTGTTTAAAGTTGCACAGTAGCGCCATCTCTTGTCCAGGTGAGCGGTTAGTTCCGAAGGAGTGTTAAAATCTCTCGATGAGGGTGTAACATAGATGTGCGCTTGTCACTGCATAAGGTGATGATTTAGCAGATTGAAATGTATGATGTATAGGAAAGATTCGTGTCTAATCTCTAGACCAGTGGTGGTGTAGGGGTATGGCACGCGGCACGGAATGCTGAGGACCTGGGTTCGATTCCCAGCATTGGTCTTTTTTCTGGGGTTTTTTCTGTGCATCTATATTTCAGTTTGTATTTAGTACGAAATATATGATTTCACGGGATGACCGTAAAAGTAATAAAAAAATGAAGTTGAAAAAATAAGTACAAAAAAAAGATACTTCATAGCTAACTTGTTTAAAGTTGCACAGTAGCGCCATCTCTTGTCCAGGTGAGCGGTTAGTTCCGAAGGAGTGTTAAAATCTCTCGATGAGGGTGTAACATAGATGTGCGCTTGTCACTGCATAAGGTGATGATTTAGCAGATTGAAATGTATGATGTATAGGAAAGATTCGTGTCTAATCTCTAGACCAGTGGTGGTGTAGGGGTATGGCACGCGGCACGGAATGCTGAGGACCTGGGTTCGATTCCCAGCATTGGTCTTTTTTCTGGGGTTTTTTCTGTGCATCTATATTTCAGTTTGTATTTAGTACGAAATATATGATTTCACGGGATGACCGTAAAAGTAATAAAAAAATGAAGTTGAAAAAATAAGTACAAAAAAAAGATACTTCATAGCTAACTTGTATAACAGTCTCATTAGAATGTTTTTTTACAAACTTTTTTTTCGTGTTTTCGAAAAGATAATTAACGAAACCATATCTGGATTCGTATGTACTTAAAAATAAAATAATATGCCTTGCCTTATCTGGCTTCGTATGCATGGATATGTAGTTACAGTTTCGTTAGAAATGAGTGTGAAAGTCAGAAAAGCAATTACGTTTTTCGTTGTAACACAAAAAACATTACACTTTTTACACTTTGTGTAAGATCTGTAACGGCAGTTATTTTGGCAAAGTTGACGATTTTTAGACCATTGCGGCAAGTGATCTATAGTACCCATTCTAATATTCCTCAGAGGAAGATCTTGATGTTTGACTGGTCGGTTTCTGGATTTCTTTTTAGCCTGCATTACTGACATTTAAGGTTGAAGTTGGAGTCGAGATCATTTGATTTGACAGAGGTGTGCATGGACGGCTTGTGTTCGGAGTACCATATGGTGTTCCAGTGGCGCTTTTGCTAGGGCGCCCTCGTTTTTTTGACAGCACAGCAACCCTGTTTTGCACAAATGTTCAGTGACGACCAACTTGAAATCATGAAGCGACAGGTTAATTTCCTCGTTGCACTTACTCTACACTTCTTGTCCACACCTTCTTTGTTTATCTTGACGTCAAAATGTAACACGCTTTTATTGAAAAAAATGAGACTGTGATAAAAACGCAAAGATTTGATACATAGTATAAAGTTTTAGAGTTTAAAATTTATGATCTGAATCAATTTTACGCTGACTAGAAGCTTTCTTATCGTCAAGGATTACAATATTCCTGTAAAATGGTACGTATATTTCTTAGCAGAATTAAATTATTTTTAACTTTTTAGTTCTTTTTATTAGCATGTATCAAATAAAAGCTTGTTTTAATTTTTTTTCCCTCTTTTAAATTATTTTTAACTTTTTAGCATTCATGACGTGTGATACTATGGCGTAGTTCATAGCGCGTAGCAGAGTTTTAATTTAATTTATTTATTTACCCACACAATGTAGGGTTTAGAATTACATCTCTTCATTTCTTCCGTGGATGTCGTAAGAAGCGATTAAGAAAATAGTTTAAGGTGTATTATTGTAGGCGATAGGATAGCAATCTTGTGACTATTTTACCACTTTCGAGAAGTGGATCAAATTTAACTTGAAGATTTGATGACACAGACAACGAGACAGGTGAAAGTAAAAGCACACATATCACAACACGTCATAACACATATCGTATTCACTTTATATAGGTAAGTACATACGACATTTTATTTTGAGACATATTTTCCATTTCGTTCGACAAACATATACTCCGTGAAATTTTAGTGGTTGTTTTCCCGAAACGAGGTGATTTAGTATCGATTGTACAATCGATTTATAATTAATATTATTTAAGTTTAAATCATCTATTGACTGTTGATCGGTGTGTTAAATAGGTACTTGTTAAATTATTAAGAAGCATTTGAACGTGTTTGAGCTTAGATTTTTTTTTAACTTGAAACAAAAATAATTGCCATTTAGTTGTCTTCTTTTCATATGCTCAGGCGTTAGATTATGTACGTCGAATATCTTTCCAGTCTTGAATCTTCTTTGATTAGATTTATTATGAAATGCATATGACTATCTCTTCAGCCGAAAACAGCGTCCCCGATTGAGGTGTAACTACGTATGCTCTGTATTTATTTTTGGCTTCTTCTGATTTCACTTCCTGATTGCCTCACTTCTTACTTGCTTCCTCGATCTTACCTCGCGGGTTGAGGTTTCTGCTCGGAGTCCCAAGTATTTACTCTCTCTATCTTAGCACGAAAAATATTGAAAAATCTCTATCTAAGCGTGTAATTCTTTTATTAATTTATTTCTTCCTCATGAAAATAAAAATAAAAATGCTGGCACTTTAGTTGTAACTACTTAACAAAAAAAATCTCTCAGGCAGTCAAACAAAAAAAAATCAGTTCTTTCAAAAATGGAATGTACTGTTCAAATCCGCGTGTATCTTCCGTCCTTCAACTGAATGACTCTTTTCTTGATGTGATTATGGTCAAGACACATGTCGTCTTTGTTTATATTCGATTCTGTGTCGACATTTAAATAACTTCTGCAGGCAGGAAAGGACGTGCAGCACCATTTTTCGCTGTTCTTTCTCGAATACCTCTTATAGTAGGTATAGCCTTCGTAAAGGATGAGAGTTTTTCCATTCATCATTGTAATAAGGGACACTGAAATTACAAACTCAGAATTAATTTAAAATAATTTTTAATGATTCACGATTAACTACACTAGAGATATTAAGATAATTGCGGTTTACAGCCCGTAGAAAATATGTTTAATTTATATAAGATTACTAGCTTTTGCCCGCGACTTCTTGAATTTACTTATTTCGATCCTGCGGGAAATATGCATTTTCCCGTAGAAAAGTAACTCATGTCTATTAGGGATGTTGTAGCTTTTAAATTGTAAAATATTTTTTAGAAATCAGCCCCTAACTTGAATTTACTTATTTATATCCCGCGGGAATTTTGCATATTCCCGGAAAAAGTACCTTATGCCAATCAGGGATACTCTAGCTTACTATTGGTGAAAGAATTTTAAAAATCAGCCCCGAAATTGAATTCAGGTTTTTCTATCCCGTGGGAATTGCGCATTTATCCAAAGAAAGAGTAGCCTGTGTCAATTGGGGATAGACATATCATATCATATGTAAGAATTTTGAAAATCAGTGCCGAAGTTGAATTTACTTATTTCTATCCCGTGGGAATTTTGCATTTTCCCAAAATAAGTATCCTATGTCAATCACGGATACTGTAGCTTACTATTGATAAAAGAATTTTTAAAATCAGTCCCGAAGTTAAATTCAATTATTTCTATCCCGCGGGAATTTTGTATTTTCCCAAAGAAAAAGTAGCCTATGTCAATTGGGGATAGTCATATCATGTCATATGAAATAATTTTTAAAATCAGTGTCAAAGTTGAATTTACTTATTTCTATCCCGTGGGAATTTTGCATTTTGCCGAAAAAAGTACCGTGTCAATCAAGGATACTTTAGCTTACTATTCGTGAAAGAAATTTTAAAATCAGCCCCAAAGTTGATTTAAAATTTTTCTATCCCGTGGGAATTTTGTATTTTCCCGAGTAAAAAGTAGCCTTTGTCAATCGGGGATAATCATTAAAAAGCACAGAAAAATATTTTTGCATAAGTAAAATATTAATCTACTAGAATTAGATTTAGAGACTTAGATTTTTTTTTATCTCAGGTCTTCTTAATTGGGGATGTATATTTTTTTGCAATGTATAGTAAATCGAAAACCATTTCGAGATAAGTGCTTTTTAACTCGTTTTCTGTAGTTATTTAATTTTAATATTATGTAATGAATTTATTATATAACAAATAATCAATGATCTTCATTTGACATTGGTGTAAATTGCGTGACCGGTTCAAGTCGTACTTTATTCTGTGTGGTTAGAATTCTTCACAATTTACAGGTGGATTATACTACGGAGTTTGATTTGGACCCGCTGTCTGACATCTAGCACTTTGACAGTGCCAGTAAAGTGACACAGTGTATAGTGTACCACTACGCAAAAAATAATTAAAGGGGTTGCCTTATCGTACGCATTTAGATAGATTTAGAAATTCGGCATTGTGGGAGCCCTCAATTATAATCTGACGTCATCAACTAAAATAGTTTCAATAATTAATTTTGAAATAAGTAGAGAACTAAATGACAAAATATTGAAATTAGTTTCTTATAATTGACTATTGTATACGAAAAAAATATAAAAACCAGTGGTAATTTTTTTTAGACATTCCCAATTGTTTATTTATACGTCTCAACGACTACTTGAAACAAAAAAAAAATGCCATTTAGTTGTCTCCTTTTCATATGCTCAGGCGTTAGATTATGTACGTCGAATATCTTTCTAGTCTTGAATCTTCTTTGATTAGATTTATTATGAAATGCGTATGACTATCTTTTAAGCCGAAAACAGCGTCCCCGATTGAGATGTAACTACGTATGCTCTGTATTTATTTTTGGCTTCTTCTGATTTCACTTCCTGATTGCCTCACTTCTTACTTGCTTCCTCGATCTTACCTCGCGGGTTGAGGTTTCTGCTCGGAGTCCCAAGTATTTACTCTCTCTATCTTAGCACGAAAAATATTGAAAAATCTCTATCTAAGCGTGTAATTCTTTTATTAATTTATTTCTTCCTCATGAAAATAAAAATAAAAATGCTGGCACTTTAGTTGTAACTACTTAACAAAAAAAATCTCTAAGGCAGTCAAACAAAAAAAAATCAGTTCTTTCATAAATGGAATGTACTGTTCAAATCGACGTGTATCTTCCGTCCTTCAACTGAATGACTCTTTTCTTGATGTGATTATGGTCAAGACACATGTCGTCTTTGTTTATATTCGATTCTGTGTCGACATTTAAATAACTTCTGCAGGCAGGAAAGGACGTGCAGCACCATTTTTCGCTGTTTTTTCTCGAATACCTCTTAAAGTAGGTATAGCCTTCGTAAAGGATTCGAGTTTTTCCATTCATCATTGTAATAAGGGACACTGAAATTACAAACTCACAATTAATTTCAAATATTTTTTAATGATTCACGATTAACTACACTAGAGATATTAAGATAATTGCGGTTTACAGCCCGTAGAAAATATGTTTAATTTATATAAGATTACTAGCTTTTGCCCGCGACTTCTTGAATTTACTTATTTCGATCCTGTGGGAAATTTACATTATCCCGTAGAAAAGTAGCTTTTGTCTATTTTTTTTCCCTTAATATACCCCCGACGGAGGGTCGAGGCCTGTACTAGTCTTGTTCTCATTCACGCCAGTTCTCGCATTTACTACAGCTCGTACTTTCATAGCTTATGTCTATTAGGGATATTGTAGCTTTCAAATTGAAAAATATTTTTTAAAATTCAGCCCCTAACTTGAATTTACTTACTTCTATCCCGCGGATAAAAGACAATCCCGAGGCAAAGAGATTAATAAACGCATTGAAAATGCCTGGAGGAGCTACTGGTCCATGAAAGCGCTAATGAAGGGTAAACTTCCCCTAACTCTGAAGCGAAGACTCGACGATATGTGTATACTGCCTATCCTAACCTACGGAGCCCAGACTTGGTCTTTAACCGAGGCCCAGAAGTCCAAGCTCAAAATTTGCCAGCGAGCCATGGAGCGCAGCATTCTAAGTGTTCGGAGAACTGATAGAATCAGAAACACCGACCTGCGCTCCAGAACTCAGATTGTCGATGTGGGGACAAAGACCGCCAAACTCAAGTGGGACTGGGCGGGACATGTCTGCCGAATGCATCCGGATCGCTTGGCAAAAATCGTCACCGATTGGGTTCCAAGCGACAGGTACCGGAGCAGGGGCAGACTAAAACGGAGATGGCGGGATGACTTGGACCGTTTTGATCCATTTTGGCGAGATTTTGCGAGGGAAAGAGACGGGTGGAAAGAAAAAGGGGAGGCCTTTGCCCAGCAGTGGGACATCCATTAGGCTATTAAAAAAAAATATCCCGCGAGAATTTTGCATATTCCCGGAAAAAGTACCTTATGCCAATCAGGGATACTGTAGTAGCTTACTATTGGTGAAAGAATTTTCAAAATCAGCCTCGAAATTGAATTCAGGTTTTTCTATCCCGTAAAATTGCGTATTTATCCAAAGAAAGAGTAGCCTATGTCAATTGAGGATAGTCATATCATGTCATATGAAAGAATTTTTAAAATCAGTGCCAAAGATTTTTTTTTTCTATTTTTTTTTTCGAGGCTTTAGTGCACCTGTGTGACTATGCCAGCCTAGTGCCAAAGTTGAATTTACTTATTTCTATCCCGTGGGAATTTTGCATTTTCCCGAAAAAAGTACACTATGTCAATCAAGGATACTGTAGCTTACTATTGGTGAAAGAAATTTTAAAATCATCCCCAAAGTTGATTTCAAATTTTTCTATCCCGTGGGAATTTTGTATTTTCCCGAGTAAAAAGTAGCCTTTGTCAATCAAGGATAGTTATACCACATAACATGTAAGAATTTTTAAAATCAACCTCGAAATTTAATTATTTTATTTATATCCCGTGGAAATTTTGCATTTTTCCGGATAAAAAATAACCTATGTCAATCAAGGATAGTGTAGCTTTCTAATACTGAAAAAAATTAAAAATCAGCTCAATAGTTTCAGAGATTCTGCTACAAACAAATAAACAAAGAAAGTTTAGATATTTCCCTATCCCCTGGGAATTTCGAAAAATCCTTCCTTAGCGCACCTCTACATTACTCAAGTACATGTATGCCAAATTTCAAGTCTCTAGCACCAGTAGTTTAGGCTGTGCGTTGTTTGTCTGTCAGTCAGTCACGGTACTGTTTTATAGGTATAGAAAATCAGTGCCGAAGTTGAATTTACTTATTTCTATCCCGTGGGAATTTTGAATTTTCCCGGAACAAAGTACCCTATGTCAAGCAGGGATACTGTAGCCTATTGGTGAAAGAATTTTAAAATCAGCCCCAAAGTTGAATTCAAATTTTTCTATCCCGCGGGAATTTTGTATTTTCCCGAAGAAAATGTAGCCTATGTCAATCGGGGATAGTCATATCATATCATATGAAAGAATTTTTAAAATCAGTGCCAAAGTTGAATTTACTTATTTATATCAATTTTGCATTTTTCCGAAAAAAGTACCATGTGTTAATCAAGGATACTGTAGCCTTACTACTGGTGAAAGAAATTTTAAAATCAGCCCCAAATTTGATTTCAAATTTTTCTATCCCGTGGGAATTTTGTATTTTCCCGAGTAAAAAGTAGCCTTTCTCAATCGGGGATAGTCATACCACATAATATATAAGAATTTTTAAAACCAACCTCGAAATTGAATTAATTTATTTGTATCCCGTGGGAATTTTGCATTTTCCCGGATAAAAAGTAACCTTTGTCAATCAAGGATAGTGTAGCTTTCTAATTCTGAAAGAATTTTAAAAATCGGCTCAATAGTTTCAGAGATTCTGCTACAAACAAATAAACAAAGAAAGTTTAGATATTTCCCTATCCCATGGGAATTTCGAAAAATCCTTCCTTAGTGCACCTCTACATTACTCAAGGTACATACACAACGGTACTGTTTTATAGGTATAGACTATAGATTAAAGATTAACTAAGAATATCACACAAAGTCGGCTCCAATCTTTTAACAAACATACTTGTATTTAATCTGGATATTGTGATAAGTTACAATCAATCAATCAATCAATCGTTTATTTATTTGTAAAACATAGGTAAAAAATTGTTACAATTTGTTATAGATCGCTATGTTTTGCCGTGGAGGCGTACAAATATATTAATAAGCTTAAAATTTAAAAACATGCAACATTAATTAAGACAAATCAAATTAAATCAGATCACGTAAATCAAATTAAATTTAAAAATACATTAAATTAAATCAAATAAAATTACATCAAACTAAATTGAATCAAACTAAACCAAATTAAATGAAATAGATAAATAAAATAAATTAATTAAATTAAATTAATTAAATAGATACATAGATAGACGTTTATTTGGTACTGCAAATACATACAATCAAGATTAACAAAAATACAGAAATCAGTATAAACTTAAAAGTAAAACATTTTATATTGTCTGTATAAAAAAATAAATAAAAAATAAATAAATATCACGGGACAATTCACACCAATTGACCTAGTCCCAAAGTAAGCTAGGAAAGCTTGTTTTATGGGTACTAGGCAACGGATAAACATACTTTATGCGCTGCAGTAGTGCAAAAGGGCCGTGGCTCAGTGGTCAACATTGCTCATAGGAGCAAAACACTGATATTCTGCCACAGCCCAGAGGATCGAGAACAAAATATTGTTAAATCAAATTAAAATATTATTTATTTTATTAGCAGTACGGCTGCTCACCGAATCTAAGATTATTTAAAAGCGAAAAAGTTTTTCGGGTGCGCCGGCGGGATTCGAACCCACGTCTCCCGGGCATGCGCCCCAACGGGTGTTCTACCAATTGAACCACGTCGCATCCAACCGACTCCCCCGAAATTCTTAATCGCTTACATACGCCAACAGTGGTTTTTGTCGCTTTTAAATAATCTTAAATCAAATTAAATCAAATAAAATTACATCAAACTAAATTGAATCAAACTAAACCAAATTAAATTAAATAGATAGATAGAAAGATAGATAAAGACGTTTATTTGGTACTGCAAACACACAATCAAGATTAACAAAAATACAGAAATCAGTATAAACTTAAAAGTAAAACATTTTACATTGTCTGTATAAAAAAATAAAAAAATAAGAAATAAATATCACGGGACAATTCACACCAATTGACCTAGTCCCAAAGTAAGCTAGGAAAGCTTGTGTTATGGGTACTAGGCAACGGATAAACATACTGTATGCTCTGCAGTAGTGCAAAAGGGCCGTGGCTCAGTGGTCAACATTGCTCATAGGAGCAAAACACTGATATTCTGCCACACACAGCCCAGAGGATCGAGAGCAAAATATTATTAAATCAAATTAAATCAAATCAAATTAAATAAAATGAAATTAAGTGATATTAAATAGAATTACATGAAATCAAATTAAATCAAACAAATTGCATTAAAATAAAAAAATAAAATTATATGTTAAATTATCTACTTAGAGTCATAAAATATCTCAATACATTAAATTAAATAAAATAAAATTATATCTAACTAAATTAAATCAAACTAAACCAAATTAAATGAAACTAAATCAAATTAAATCAAATAAAATGAAATTAAATTAAATCAAATTAAATCAAACAAATTAAAAATAATAATAATAATAATAGTAGGTATGTTTGTTTAAGCACTGATTTTTCTTCGATTTCTAATTTTAAATTGGAATTTTCGAGGCTTGAATTTGCTATCTCTTCATGTGCGCTTTTAAGTTCAGCCGCCATATCTTCAATTTGCTGCCTGAGGCTTAGCACTAGCGATGAATCCTTTTCTGTACATTCTGGTAAGCTTCTTATAGTGTCATTTAAAACAGTTGAATTCTCATGAATCTCGTTTCTTCTGACAGATTAAAAGAGTTTTCTGGAGACGATCTTTATCAAGGTAATCGTCTTCGAAAAGTTATATTATCATTCATGGTTTAGCGATATTTATCGACTAGCAAAATAATTTACAAATAGATTGCAGAAGTATCTGTATGTTGCAAAACAGCGTAACTCGGCATACGTATTTAAACAATTAAAATTAAAATCGCGCGCGCAGCTAATCTTCAGTCGCAGCGCTTATTTCGCACCATGCATGATGCGTCAGACGAGGAGGTCAGACGGGAAGGGATAAGTTTTTAAACGCCTCGACTAGTACGGTTCAGGGTGTGCGCTGCCAAAATTGTGGTAGCATTGCGGTTTGCTTTGCACTCTGCAGCAACTGTCAACTGTCAGTTGTCAGTCCTAATGGGAAATGTCTAATCAACATCCAATCAGCTAGTTAGATCTCTTTCTTGCCAAAATACGGGTCCGAGACCATTCCATATGCGAATGTGGCATGGACGAAGGCACCTTGGAACACATGTTTTTTAATTGCCCCAAAATTATTACTCCCTTATATGACCTCCTCCCTTCCAAATTTCGTCGTCCTGTTAACTTAAACTTCCTTCTTACACTAACTCATACCCGCCTTATAGATGTATTATGTAAGTTCATAAAAATTAACAAATTGTATTTGTAGATAGATTAACTAACTTTATATTTGTAGGTAGGTAGATTAACAAAATTTATGTTTGTGTTGTCTATTTTAGGTTCTCATCCGATTACTGCACACCAAAGTCACCGAACAACGGCCAATCGATAGTGTCTTTCTCAACCTCGACATTGGCAGAATCATCGATAGTATCGATGGAGCTATATTTTCAAAAATTGTATTGAATTAGTTAGATCTCAAATGTTATAATCAGTTAATATCGTTTATTATGAAATTTTGAGTTAATCAAAATAAACGGGTACCTACCGTTTGTATTCTCACCGGTGAAATATACGCGCGTTAGCCTCCTTTTTCAGTGTCTCAAAGTAAAAAAATCAATCACACATCTTCAGTCGAATGATTACTGCACAACCAAAGCCCTCGCAAACTCGCAAGGCCATTATAAGAAATTTTTATATTATTTTATTAAGAACTCCTTCACTAGTGTTTACATCTACCTGTCAAGATCATAGGTTTCGACATTGGCAAAATACGCCTTGCTAAAATAGCAAGGGTGAAAGCCAAGATAACAAAAAAAAAAAGATCATAGGTTTTGTTTTTCGGATAAATTTAACTAGCTGCTTCCTTTGATGTAGTACAGCAGTGTCCTAAATCAAAATAAAACATATTTTCTTTTATAAATTGTCATTACAGTGGCATACTGATACAATTCGTGTGGGTTGAGGACGTTGAAATTATAAAACAACTCGATACTACAACCTTTTAATTAAGAATAAAGCGAAACATGAATATTATAAAATCTTTTTTAAACTAAAACTTTATTAATTAAAACTTTCTAAAGATTCATCCATTTTGTCAAATCAAAGTTAAAGATTGCAAGATAAGTAAGTATATTGTAAATTATTTTTACTATGCGCTCTTTATCGTTACTAAACCTAATTTTGACTTAACCTACCACCTCCATTGCGAAGTTTTTATTTATGCCCTTATCGTCAAAAACTTTAACATATTGGATCAATACATTCCACACACACCAGTATAATAAGCTCGCCTGTCTGGGTCTTGCAGACTACAGCAGTTGCCATATTAATAACGTGAAATAACGCGACGGCAAGCGCCCGCGCGGTCGACAGTACGTCTTCTGACCTTTTACGAAGAAAGATCTTTGTTGAAAATAATTGAGAACAGAAGAGGGAAGATGTTAGGTCATCTCTTACGGCACGATAATTACACTAAGACTATTATAGAAGGAAAGATAGAAGGGAAAAGGAAAAGGTGAAGACCAAGAAGGACGTATATGGAGCAAATAAAATAAAAAATAAATGTTTCATTATATAAAGAAGTGAATGAAAGATCGGAATGTAGAATAAGCTGGAAATTACTCAACCGATAGGAGCCTAGCTCTTAAAAATATGATGATGATGATCGCCCTATACATATATCTCTTTCGTAATTCTTCCTTGATCCATCCTCACATGCCCAAACCAACATAACATGTCTTTCTCTAAACGAATCAAAACATCAGAGAAACTAAATCGCTAGGAACTTTGATGTAACTAAATTTATTTCAAATATCTTCCATCAGGGCACAGGTGTAATTTCCTCTTTTCGTGATTGTGGGCCAAGGAACTTTCCAGTACCATACAACTCTCGTAACCGTCCACGCAGACGTAGGCCTTGCATCGTGGAAATTTGGTGCAGACCCATTTGAGCCCACTCTTGGTCTTGTAGCGAAAAAAGAATGTGAATCCTTCGTAGTACAAACAGCTTTTGCCATTGACCATCGTGATCATTTGAGCTGAAGAGAAAATGGAAAATTGAGGGTTAGAATTTTACCGCAATTTCATAAAGACGGCAGAGATAATACTTACGATTTAACGATAAACAATGGTAAAAAACTAGTGCGTCTTGAATAAAAAAGACTTTAAAATGCCACAAAAAAAGCAAAAATACAGTTGATTTGAGAACCTATTACCCTTATTGTCTAACGCGTTGTCGCTTGCTTTCGCATTCACTATTTCTTTTTGTCAAACGGTATAAGATAGTGACAGAAAGAGATGGTGAAAGCAAAGGCAAGCGAACGAGCGTTCGGCCTCAGTTCCTTCTTTTTGAAGATGGTTGAGAAATACACGAAACAGCAATGCTGTGAACTTCAGGTTGAGTTAGAAGTTGGAATCAAACAATCTATTGGGTTTATAAAAGACGTGTATTTTTTAATATTATGGTCCACATTTATAAGAAAAAAAACATTTATTTATTTCTATAGTTTCTTCAACCTCTCCCTGAACGATAAATAGTAGCTAGTTTTGATAAATGAACAATATAGAGGCCACGCTCAGTTAAAATATACTACGTGAAAGACGTTTATTAACTTGATGATAATTTACGAAAACGTAGGACGGAGGTTTTGATCACTATAATTAGTTTATGATTTTTACAATTTGAAATATGTCCCGTTTGTTGAGCGTTTGTATACAGGCGGTAAGTGATTGTGCTCCCCTCGGATTTTCACAATGGTCTCGGAGTTACTACTGAGGACGGTAAACGCGTTGCATTTGCTCATTTTAGACGAACAGCGCCATCTATTGTAATTCTTATAACCGGAGCATCTATGGTAAGTATACCCGTCGATCATAAGTAGTAGCTTACCGTTCATCAATGGTATGAATTGCCAATCTACAAAAAAAAATTATATAAAACCACTACTCAAAAAAAATTATCTCCAAATTTTTGACACAAAGAAACAAAAATGGTCAAAACGTATTCATACGTAAAGTACCATAAAACAATATTTTTTTTACTGTTTGAAATGTATTTCGTATACATAGGGCATAAAAACCCTAAAAATATAAGTATAAAATCTTACTTTTAACGCGAAAGTTTGTATGGATGTAAGGATGTATGGATGTCTGGATGTTTGTTACTCTTTCACGCTAAAACGGTTTTGACGGATTCTGATGGAATTTGGCACACAAGTAGTTTATAACCTGGGTTAACATACAGGAAACCTTTTATTACGGAAAATTGCATAGTTCCTGCGGGATAGCGATAAACAAATTCCTTGCAGACGTAGTCGCGGGCAACAGCTAGTATAAACTAAAACAACAAAACTTTCATAGCATAGTACAGTAAAGTGTAAAAATATGGGTGCATACAACTTGCTCATAAATATGTCCTGTGGCTTTTATTTCGTGGGGTATCAGTACATAATGATGCGATGCGTGAATTAAATCGGTACATTTTTGCACTTGCCTATACAATAACATGTAACAACCTGTATAATATAAAGTACTAGCTGTTGCCCGCGACTCCGTCCGCGAAGAATAGGAGTATAAAAAATAGCCTACGACCTATTCTCAGACCTACCGAGTGCAGAGAAAAAAGTTTCATAAAAATCAGCCAAGCCGTTTCGGAGGAGTTCGGTTACAAACACCGTGACACGAGATTTTTATATATTAGATTTTTACCGAACTAATGCAAGACTCAATGTCATGTCGTATCAGGAGCTGAAAACGCTGGCAGAGAACCGAAAAGAGTGGCGATTACTCCACCGACAAGAGCTAAGCTCTTAAATTAATGATGATGAGTGCAAGACTGTATAGGTAGATCAAAAGAGAAAACAAAAAATCATAATAACAACAATAAGTATAGCTGCTACCGAACCACCCCAAACAAACGTGCAACCGCCATACAGTTCCTTCACCCTACCATACGTTTTAAAATAACACTCGAAATCAAGTACCGGACCGGACAACCGCTTTGCTTCTGTATGAGAATTAATTTATATTGTGCTTTGAAGGATTTGTCCTTATTCTACGACGTATTCTCAGACCTACCAAATATAGAGATAAAATTTAATAAAAATCGGTCAAGCCGTTTCGGAGGAGTTCGATAGCAAAAAAACACCGTGAAACGAGATTTTTATATATTAGAAAGATAACGTATTTTTATTTAAATCGCTCATAATGTATTAAAAGGTATTTATTCTGCATATATACATATTTTAAGAATACAGGCCCGTATGAACCCTTTTCTTTCTCTGTTTATTTTTTGTGTTCAATAAAAAAAATTAGACTTTAACGTATCGGCCGTCGGGTGTCATTCTGAACGCCGGAGGATCATGGCAATGCCACGCAGTCGCTCTCATTACGGATGTGTCATCACAACTGACAACCGCAAATGCATTGCATTTTCCTCTCTTACTCTTGCGGGATGAACAGAGCCAGCGATACCCGCCAGAATACACAACGGTGCTCGCCTTGTGGAACGTGTAACCGTTGATCATGAGTAGTTGTTTGCCGTTTTGAAGAGTTATGAATTTACAAACTGTAACAAGGCCACAAAATTCGTGTTTACAACATAACATTTAGTAAGCACTAATACAGTAATAATAATATACATATGAAACTACTTCTGCAATAGAAGTGTGATACAGAGTTGTACAGAGATTAAAAATTAATTCACCTTTTCTTGCACACGGTGTACTAATTGTAATATAAATCTATTAAAAATTAGCATTAGTAAGTATACGCCGTCATTCTGGCTTGTTTTAGTGTCGGCACTGATCATTGGCGCGTAGCTTATCTATCAGCGACGACCGTTAACGTGAGTCGTTATAGTACCTTGCTGTACGCTTAGTATAAGTTTTCCTTCACCAAAATACTTCTCGATCGCGTTTACGTAAAAATTTGAATTCTATGGAAATATGGACGCGCGGCCGCGGAGGCGCTGTCCATGTTTCCCTAGTAATTGATTATTTTACGTAAACGCGATCGAGAAGTGTTTTGGTGAAGTAAAACTTATACTAAGCGTACTGATTGCCGCTGAGCGCTCTGTACCTCGCCGACACTAGAAGAACGTTGGCCAAGGTCAGCTAGGTGTGCTCGTCAGCAATCACTTGCCGTCATACTAAAACGCTTATAGAACAATCATATAATGTTGTATATTCGCCTGTCTACAAAACCAGCCTTATTGTTTAACTCTTTATTGCTGCACTAATATTAATATAATTTGACATATGTCCCTTCCGCTGTAAGTGTGTATGTGGGAGGTGAATGGTTATGTTCTCCTTTAGTTTTCATAATATACTTCGAGTTCACAGTTAGTACAGCAAAGGCGTTGCATTTGCCACGTCTGCGCGAGGAACAAAGCCAGCGATGGCCACCAGAATAGACGACTGTGCTCGCCTTATGAAACGTGTAACCGTCGATCATAAGTAGCTTTTTGCCATTTGGAAGAGCTATGAATTGGGCTGTAACAATGAAGAAGACATATGTGACGGTAATAATAAAGTACCTACCTCAATATCATTAACGCTGTGCTCCTGTTAGTGTATGTGACAGATATCTCTGCGATGTCGTCTCTATTTAATGTGATCAAATAATAATCACACAATGTCATGAATATCACATGTCCCGTATAGTTTCCAAGCTTTTCCGAGCCAAACGTGTGTGACAAACCGCAGATGGACATAACAAACAAAAGAGTGTATTGTTCTTTTAATGGTTGAAAACAGACTAGCGATTGTCTCGGGGTTTTTGATACCTTTGGGTTTGGGTATTATAGAAGTGTACTAAGAAGAGATTATCTAATTTCACGAAAGCAAAGCTATGGGTACTGGGTTTACTTACACGTATAAAAATGGCAAAGTACAAAATGGTTACAGATTCAGATTCATTTATTCCTTAATGTATTTTTTTCATATAAATTGTGTTTCACGTGCCTGTGCCACATTCATTTCAAACAAAGATACAATTGAATAATTTTTTAAGTGTCTCACTGCTGGGAAAAAGCTTTCTCTTCTTCCCGTCACTTATCACTGTCTAAATCAAATCAATCAAAATTAACCTTTTTTATATTTGTCACAAATGTAGAGCAGTTATTGTGCAGCGGGCCCCAACATTAATTTATTTAAATCAAATTGGTAGAAAATGAAGTTGTCTTAAAATTAATCCTTTATATTTCACAAATTGTTGAGTTACATCTTGACTTGATTGAACACTCCTATAAATATCTGATCCTATATTGACACTCCTGAAAAACATACAAGGCTATTCAGTAAAATTGCCCAATCACTAGTTAAAATATTCCGGATTTATTTTAAGACATATTGTATAATTGAATATTACTTATGCTAGATGGGGCAACTCATAGAAGCCAGATCGGTCGCAGGCCGAATATACTGTTCTAGATCTAGATAATACAAAATATGTAGTAATAATTTTAATTTACATCTATTTTTTGTAAAAATATTAAACTTTGATATATGCACCACTCGTTGATATTATATATTTAGGAGGTAGATGATTGTGTTCTCCTTTGATCTTTATAATATTTTTTGAATTTGTAGCGAGTGCAGCAAATGCGTTACATTTACTCATTTTAGATGAACACTGCCATCTGTCGTAGGTCTTATAGCCGCCGCTCTTGTGGTACGTGTAACCATTTATCATGAGGAGCTTTTTATTTCTTAAGGTCGGTATGAATTTGAAATCTGTAAAATATCAGGACATTCGAAAAAAAACTAGCAGTTGACAAGCATCGAAAAAAATTAGGCACTCGCTACTCCGCAAGAACATAGACATTGGACAGGGATGTTTGGAAATAATTCCGGTCTGCGTTGGCGATCCCTTGACTCAAATAGCGTATCTACTGTGTTAAAAAAAATAGTTGTATTAAATACTTTAGATGATTAAGATTTAATAATACTGTAGATCTGTTTGAAAAAAATATACCTTGTTGAGTTTCTTGCTGGATTCTTCTCAACAGGGTTTTTCCGAACCGGTGGTAGATTGTTCGGCGTTCATACGAGCTTCAATTGAAGCCTAAATGAATTAAAGAATTTTGACTTTGAATATGAACTGATGTATATTTAAGCGGAGTAGCAAGACCGAACAATAAAACTAATTCTAAGGACTGTTAATACACTAATCGATCTATATCGATGGCATCGGATACCGGTCGATAAACGATTGATCGAAAGCCGATCGATGCTACTTTTCCACGTCGATCGATTGGTATGGTAGGTTTTGGTGTATTAGAAACTGTCGATCGACGATCAATCGATTGGTATCGTAACACCCTAATAAGACGGCAAAAAATAAAATAGATTGAAAAGGGGGGGGGGGGAGGGGGGTTAAAACTTGTAACTAACAACGTATGGAAAAAGATGATTCAGATGATAAATAAAATATATATTTTTTTATCTAATAATATTTATTGATTGTCAAAAAGGACATAAGAAATATGCATACAATACAAAAGCAGCATAAAATTTTAAACTTACATCGAGGAACGAATAAAATTCACAACACTTGGTATACCAGCAATCTTAACGCTACAGAGATCAAATATTAAGATATGGAATGTAATATTACAGGTAACTTGTACTACGCTGATACGTATTTGGTTCTTTTATAACTTAAATATAGGGCTAGTTTAAACTATTCAAAGTGAACTTAATTACGGATTCAATCATAATCCGTAACTTATTATTTTTAGCACTCCCTGCCATGGGATCTGACGTCGATATTCCTATTCATTCAGCCCCCCATTGGTATTTTTTATTCTTTTGATTCACGGCACTCTACACGAAAAAACTTATGGTAGATACGCCTCCGACCTTCATGGCTTCTTGAACTCGGAAAGCCTTGTAAATTATTGGCAGAGAGAGCGTTAAATGTTTGAGATGTGGTTCACTCTTTGAACTGTTCGTCTGATAGAGCTCAACATCTATGTAAATCTTACAGTAGCTAAGTATTTGGCCTTTAAAAGGAACTTTAAACTTTGACGTAAGTGCCCAGACTTGTTTTCTTGAACACTGGCGGATCGTGACAGTGCTCATGTCCGCTTATTCTGAGCAATGATTGAGCATCGCAAGTGAGCACTACGAACGCATTGCACCTCCCTCTTTTGCTCTGTGTTGAAGAGCATCGCCACCGGAAACCACCAGAGTACATTTCTCTCGATATCTTGTGGTACGTGTATCCGTTTACCATAAGAAGCTGCTTTCCGTTTATAAGAGTTATAAATTCAAAATCTGTAAAAAAGGGATTCAGTGTTTGGTAAACAAATACCGGTCTAAATTATAACTAGATTTCAGATTTACTTTGCGAATATCAATGTTATTTAATTGGTGCTACTCCGTAAAAAAGATCGAGTAAATGTTTTTGCGGAGTACCAGTTTGTTTTCAAATTAAATTAACGCTAATTACACGACGCTCATGCGACGAAAGGACTTTAAAATAAAATATTTATGGAGAATACGTATTGAGAATAATATTGTGTATATTTTTTATGTTTATTGCAAATAACCTTAGCAAGTGTAGTTACATAATAACAATGAGGTGAGAGTTACAAGCCAGGATACTTCATAGAATTGCTTATGTCCGTAAAACAGGTAAAAAATAAATTATTCAACGCTCTTTTGATACCAATGCTGCAACTTGCAATTCCTTAATAAAATCCTGCTATCTAGAGTTAAAAAGTTTAATCGTTAAGCCTTCTTTTCTAAGATGGCAGTTTTTTTAACCCTGGGTTGGCAGTTAATTCAGAGTTATACATACGGCTAACTCGAATCTTCGCAAGCCCGCCTTCGGGGCGCAAGAGTTTGATAAAGATATGAATAAAGATGATACCGAAGATTCTTATAAGTAGGTCTTTGTTAATTCTTGGCTTTTTAAATTTTCACATAATAGTCTCCCATTTTCATGTATTTTGGTCGTATATGATTATGCTCTCCAAAGAACTTGACGAGTTGGAACGTTACTTCGTTCAGTATGATGTAGACCGGGCATCCCTTACTTCTGTGGGAACAGAACCACCGAATGCCACCAATTCTTTTGGACCCGTTTCTATGGAAGGTGAAGCCGTCTATCGTTGTGAGTTGCTTGCCCGACGGCAGCTGTAGAATCTTTACTGAAATATAAAGATGGAGAAGATTAACTTCAAAAAGTGTTTGACACGCGATGTGCTGGATTTTACCATTCAACGACGGAAAGGTTAAAATAAAATATTTTTTTCAGTCAGTGTTAATTTAATTTAATGTCATATAATTTGGATAATCAGTAAGGTTGTGATGATGATGTTGGGTAAACGTAATCATTAAATCGAAATATCTAGAATATCTCTAGGTCTTATCTTTAGTTTAATGCAAGCCTCCTATTAGGTTAGAAGACTATTGTCCTATGAAAGTATAGCTATACAGATAATAAAAATTTAATTCATGAAATAAAACTCTTACTCACAGACTCATTTTTTTTTGTATTTTTTGTAAAGTTTTTGATTTATATTAATTCGTGGTACCTACTATAAAGTAATTACAGCAATTTCTCATTTAAAAATGCTCTTTTAATTTGAAATTTGAAATGCTCTTCAGTTTCTCAAGGAATCGTTTTCTTGTTGCCCTTTCACGATCTCTCATTTGATAAGCCGTGTGTGCTTCTGTTCGTTTCTTTCTAAGCTTCTCTCTGAATCTTCATGATTGTTGCTATAGGATCAGCGATTAATCATGCGAGGCTTGAAATTAGGTAACAATAAGTCGCAAGTCTGAAGTAGTTTTTTTTTGCAATCGAAAGCTAGCAAAATAATGTCAAAGCCGGTCGAATTTGTCCGCCAAAGCATGTCCAACTCTTAAACCCGATGTAGGTCATACAAATTTGGCATTTAGAAGCTCTCACTTTGGTAACGTTTCGAATACTCATCTCAACATTTTTAAGTGCGGTTATAGTCGCGGAATGAAAAGGTTCCTCACTTTTCGACTCTATGTCAATGAGTTAAGGTCGAGGTCTATTCCGCTACTATACAACTATTCAGAGCGTCGTGAATAAAACGCGCGCTTACGCATGTCTATCAGATCATAGAGGTGAGAGCTCTGTATGAGGCGAGAATTTATGAGGGATAGCGTGAGTTTATGCGATTGCAAATTCGGTGCGTTGGATGTGAATTAACTTGGGTTAGATTCTTTACACTGTGATATGAGCATACTGGATTTTGCATAAGATGAACTTCAAACGTTTCTGAGTTTTCCACGGACTATAACTCGTCTGTAGAAAATAATGCCATGTATCATTATATAAAGCGTGCATGGTGTCGCAGAGTTACAGTTATCTAGCAAGCGTGATGGCGATTGCAGAGGGGCATAGTAAATTACACCAGTTTATTTGCTATGTAATTCTTATAGATCTTTGCAAACCAAACCAACGCTTGAATTTGAGGAAGAGAAATATAGATAGGTAAGTAAAAGAGAAATATCGTTTATTCGACTTTGAGCACAGAAAAAAAGTAAAGACTAACATAATAGGATGTAATGTCTGCCTTCTGTTCACTTCTCCTAATAACTTTGAGCGTAAATTTCAAACAATAAAATTAAAAGCCGATGCCGCAAAGTCGAAATTTTCTCCACTCACGCGGTCAACGTGGTGTTATCAACAGTTATTTAACAATCCAGTACCTCTACCATGAGTTTACACTAGTTTACGTGACCGTACTCGCTAGCGACGGCGTAAATTATTTGTATGGAGAATTGTACAGCGCCTCTAGCGGTCACTTACGGAAGTACAATTCTCCATACAAATCATTTACGCCGTCGCTAGCGAGTACGGTCACTGTGAACTAGTGTAAACTCATGGTAGAGGTACTGATATTTAGGCTGAAAGTCTTCATTCTCTATTCCTTCTAACAAATCTATCCACCAATTCTTTACATTCAGATATATCTAATTTAACAAAATTCTTGTGGTAAGGAATGAAGCACTTCAAAGCACACAGCGCTTCGGAACACAGTGCACAGTAAGTAGTACATCTCTTGCCACATTGTTTACATTTACGGCGAATACGTTTGTGTTCTTTTGTGTTAGTGCTAAATGGAAAACACACTGGTTCGTGTCTGGTTTCTTGCTGTAAGGGGGGTAAGGGAATAACGGCCCGTTTTGTTAGAATCCCTTTCACTCTTTCGTTGTAACATGATGGTGTTCTTTTCGTTTGTTGGCAAGAGTTGAGACGGAAGATACCTTAAAATAAGACCAAAATTAATTCAGATGATAAGTAGTTAATATACATGAACTAAGATCAATCTTCTTACTCTGTAACAATACCTCTTGGTTAAGGAGTCACAATGTAATTGCTAATTGATTTCAGTTCAACTGAAATAATGTTTTATTTGTTTAAGTAACAAGGGTGAAACATAACAGTCACAAGAGGTAGAGAGTTAGAAACAAAAACAAACATATTAGACGTCACTTGATACAATCACCAAACGTGTATTTCAAACAGATTTTGTTCAGTAGCAGTACATAAAATAACTGACACGCAACTTAAAAACATGCAGTAACGTAATTACATATATTGTAACGGTTACCTATCAAAATTTAGAAATATTTATATCCGAATATTTAAAATCCCGAATGCTTCATTTATCCGAATGCATTTTTTTTCTGAAACTGTAAATATTTCAGGATTTTTATAAAACAACCCTAACCTAACCTAAAGGGTTCTACACGATGGTCCTGAAATAAATCCTGAAATATTTACAGTTTCAGAAAAAAATGCTTTCGGACAAATGAAGTTTGCGGGATTCTAAACCTTCGGAAATAAAATTTTCTAAACATCGATAGGTTCCCATTATAACAAACATAATTATAATTCTAACATGAGTATATGTTTAATATACTGACTAAAAAAAAAAACAGCGTAGGTACCTACCGGGTACAATAAAACTAATTTAGATAATAATTATGTACATAGATCTTATTGTATTATACCCCTAAGCCCCTTAACTAAACTGCTCAACAAACAGAGAACTTTATGAAAACGAGATAAAAGTTTTACTTTATTAAGCGCTGAATTCAAAATTGTACTAAAGATTCTTCATCTCTTTCATTGAACAAAGCAAAACTCTGGCAACAGCAACACCCAAACATCCATCACATTATTATCGGTATCAGTTAGTCGTTAAATTTTCTAATTTTTTTACGTGTTTTTTTTTTTTATTTTTTGTCCACATATAACCACTCGAAGTATTAGAAAACTTACGACGGAGACATTATTTAACTATTTGAAAGACCCCAAATTACATATTATGGAACAAATACCCCTGATAATTGACATGGAATTGCGGTGGTGGATGATTGTGATCCGAATTAGAGTATATTAATTTGTTCTCGCTGGAGATGTGAAGGTACGCTTTGCAGTTTTTCGCCAGTTTCGAGCAGGCAAACCTTGTTCCTCCCTTGCCGATCCTGGAGTTTCTACTGAAAAGGTAATTGTTCCATATTGCTATCACTCCGCGTCTGCCTTTGGTTGATCTGACAAAGCGAACTAAAAATAAAAACCTATTTTTTTAATTGTACATGATCATTTAACAGTTGTATGTATATGAATTCTGCAGACACGTTGTTGCATTAATAGTGTAATGGAAAGCAACAAGTATTTACTACAACACTTTGCATTACATTAAAGTTTTCTGAATAAAAGGCAGTTTGTTTCATAAAATCATTTTAGTTAAATAATTTTTCACCTCACTAGCTCGAAAATTCTTTCCTTCTCCTTCAAAATCTGTGTGGAAAATCGCATTTTCCCGGCCAAAGTGGAAATAGTAGATTGTTCAACAAGGGAGGAAAATAACCAATATCACACGAGGTTACTTGGCACCCGAGCATAGCGAGGGTGCCAATATTCCGAGGGTGATATTGGTGTTTTACCCGAGTTAAACACTCTGCTTTTCATTTCGACTACAAGGAAAGTAAGAAAATATAAGTATAAATAAATAAAAATGTCTAAACTGGTCAATATGATCGTTGTAAAATATTTCAATGGAGTTTATTGTTAAGGAATAATTAATTCAACAAAATTTAGAATGCTCAATATAATAATCAATGAAAACAGTAGATAAAGTAGGCATTTTAGTAAATTTATTTATAAAATATGTAATTAATCAATTTGAACCAAGGAGTATAGAGATAGGCTGTGTGTACAATAACATTGTCATTTACCGTGTTTTTTTCTTAACATTTTCTAACTTTTCTGGTTTAAGTCACGAAACAAGAAATTAATAATTTAATTTAATAATATTTCACTGGGATTATAAAATTTGTAATATGACTAATTAAGAAAAAAAAAACTCAATACTTAATTATTCCATGCCGCAATGCTTGGCTGAATGCGTATGTGTTCCATTGACAGCCAATGCCTTTATTTTTTTTAATTAATTTCTACCCTTGGGAAGAAAATAATACATATCCTCCCGTATGTCAGATATGATTTGCCTCACTTTCCGAGTATGAGAGATGAAAAGGTTTTTGAAAATCGAAGGTGACGATAAATTATGGTACCTATACCAATCTTTTTCTTAAGTTAAAAACAAACATCAAAACGACGCCCTTGAAGCCTTCGCTATGCTCTGGATATTTTTTTCGAACCACTCCCGGATCCTTCGCTTTTTCGGGTTTTAATACACGCACTCACACCAAAGAACAACTTTCTAACCTTGCATTTTAGAAATAACTATTTTTATTAGAAGTCAATAAATCGTCCTGATATTAAGTTTCATCTTATGTCTTTAAACGTATTTATTTTTATAGTTACAGTACTTTCAGTAAATAAAAAAACATGTTTTATAAAATATTTAATTATTTATTTTCTATCTACTTACATTATTTATAATTATTGTATATGCAGTAATGTTCATAATTTGAAACTTATGGTGTCTGATTTTATATTATTTTCTATCTCAATTGTGTATGTAATTAAATTTTAGTAAATAAAAAACGGATAAATTCATTTAGTAATTTCAACGGAAAAGAATACAGTCAAAAGTGAAAATAACATATTTAAAGTTAAAGGATTAATATCTGTTTCATCATTCATTACCACCAATGGCCCTCCACAGAAAAACAAATATTTCATAAAAGATTGTTTCGCATATTTGTCATAATCATAGGTAAAAAATGTGACAGAAACACGCTTTCATTTGATTTGCTTGATTTACTAGGGGCGTTCAATAAAAAGTGAGAATGAGTATGTTATAAACAAGTTTTACTAAATGTCATTTCATTTTTCGACATAGTCACCTTTTAGCATAATACACTTAGTATATCTTTTTTCTAAACTTCAAATTCCATTTTTAAAAAAGGTCTAATCTTGAGTACTTAAAAAATCTTGTACTGCAGCGACTACCGCGTCGTCGTCTTCAAATTTCTGGCCTCTCAGGTATTGTTTCAATCTCGGAAATAGGTAGAAATCACTGGGAGCGAGATCTGGTGAATACGGAGGATGCTTAAGGATATCGAACCCAGCATCACGAATTGCAGCCATTGCAACGGCGGACTTGTGTGCCGGGACATTGTCCTGGTGGAACAGCACAACTTTCGAGAGTTTACCTCGCCGTTTTTCGCGGATCTCATTGCGCAATGTTGCTATTTGTTTGGCGTATAAAGTGCCCGTAATAGTGGCTCCATGTATGAGATACTCAATCAATTGAGATATCCCAAAAAACAGAGCCCATGACCTTACCGGCAGATGGGCCCACCTTGAATTTCTTCGGAGTTGGAGATGATGGCCTTTTCCATGTCATAGACTGCAGTTTCGTTTCTGGGTCGTAATGATGGCGCCATGTTTCGTCCATTGTTATAAATCGCGCCAAAAAAAGTTCCCGGTCTTGCTGCATCAGGTTCAAAGCTTCTTGACAAATCTCTAGTCTAGTTTGTTTTTGCGTGTCAGTAAGCATTCTTGGTACCCAACGCGCAGATACCTTTTTCATACCCAAGCGTTCATGTAAAATATTATGCACGCTCCCCGTTGAAATCTTTACATTTTCAGCAATAAAACGAACCGTGACACGACGATCCGCCAAAACTGAGTTTTCGACTTTTTTCACAATTTCTTCAGTTACTGCTGTAGTAGGGCGTCCGGAGCGGGGGTCGTCCATTGTCGATGTTCTTCCACGTCTAAATTCGGCGCACCAACGTGCGACTGTCGAATACGGAGGAGCATTAGACCCTAAAGTGTCCCGCAAATCCAAATTGACTTGGTCCGTAGAAAAATTTTTCAAACACAAGTATTTGATAACGGCGCGCAGTTCAATTTTCTCCATTTTCGCTAACGTACTCAATAGCATTGCAAAGAAATTACCGTATATTTTTTTAAACAAAAGACAGTTAGTTTTTTTTTTCATAGCAATCAGCTAGATAGATTAGCTTTACCGGCCAGTATTTAACTTCGTAATATTAAAAGAGCTTGCATCTCATTCTCACTTTATATTGAACGCCCCTCGTATACCCATTTTTAAAAATTAAATGGTGAACCAGCTGAACCAGCTCGAACATGTACTCCTTCGGTCGTTTTCATGTACTTTACGGGTGGATGGTTGTGCTCATCGCAATGCTCCAACACACAGTCATCTTTACTAACTAGAGCATTTGCTTTGCACTGCCAGGCTTTACTGCTGGAGCATTTGTACCTGGATTTTTTATCACCAAGTGTGGCTTTATGAGAGTATGTGTATTCACCGATACGCAAAAGTCTCGTACCACGGGCTAAAGTGATATATTCCGCTGAAAACAAAATTATTTAATTTGAATACTATTAGATGAAAAAATCCGCCTGTATAATTCTCGTTCCCATGGATATTCCAGGAAAATATATACCCTATGTCACTCTTGGAACTGAGACGAATCTAATAACACCTCAAACTTCAAAATCCATTGAGCCGTTCAGGCTGCAGGGCGTGCCAAAGAATGATACATACATACATAAATACATACGCTCGAAAAACATAACCCTTCTTTGGCAATCGGGTGAAAATCCATTTTAATAGGTACTTCTTCAAACGACTTTCTTTTGACGATTGGGTGGCTACTCAGAACCACTTAGCTGGTGGTTCTCTATCGTTTGTTCGAATTTCATATGCCATAACCTACTGCATTTCAAAAAACCATGAAAATAACACGCTTCTATGTACCTATTTTATAGCAAACGTTGGTGTGCCAAGTGTAATTATGACAAATAAAATTATGGAAAACGAAGTGATTTGTAGCCGAGTCGTTAGTGAACCGGACTATGAAGCTTGAGGTCATGAGAGGAAATCGGATACGATGGCGATTCCAATCACTTTTTTCATCATTGTGGTTTGGACGACAGTATGTCGACGCTCGAAAACAATAAGGGCGTATCCCATAAAAAAGCCGTAACTTGATTATTACATGGCTATAATCAGCTTTTTTTTCTGTGTCGAATGGTCCGGGTCTCGTTTCTCTACGACGACAAAAAATTTCAAAATCGGGCAGTATTTTGGAAAATGGTTGTAGTTTTTTTGGTCGTAACTGCCCTTAAAATGACGAATATAAACTTTTTAGAGATACGACTTGTAGAAGTTTGTGTTTTTCATAAAAAAATAGTTAAGCCGTTCGAGTTTCTACGTACAATAGTAGTTACGACTTTTTTGCAGGATACATTTTTCAAACTTCATTGCTTACGACATTCTTGCAGTTCGCGTTTTTTCTACGGACAACGAATAACCTCTAAGATACTACAATTTCGTGGTTACCCGAAATCAATCTAAGCCTAGTTAAACCAATATTATCAGAATGAATATTTTGGAACATTTCGGTTTTTCCCGGCTTACGCCACAGGCACAAGCTACTGTAGTACCTGCGCGGACGCGACTGAAAGGTTGTGTTTGTTTTTCCTCGACAAAATCATAAAGGATTATCTATATCAAGGTATGTATGTACATAAATCTTGGATTACTCGTACCAACTAGTGAATTTCATGATACTTAAGGGCTGAGTTCATTTACCGTTAAACTGACGTACCTAAACCACCGTTCAAAATAGTGAGGTATTATGTAAGTAAATTAACGACTGATCATTTAAACGTCAGTTTGACGGTTGTACTTGGTGAGCACGGCGTTTAGTCAATTAATTAAGGTTAATTTATCTTAAAATAACATACACGATCAATAAAACAGAAGGCCATGTAAACTAGCAATTAAGCTTCGTTTTGTTTTCACCCGTCGCGAGAAATTGATCGCAGCTGCATAAAATATCTTAAATATTGGAAATAACAAATTTGTACCTAAGAAACGGACACTTACTTTTATCTTTGAAAATAATAAATACTGATTTTATGGATTTTTGAAAAATCGTCTGCCTTAACGGAAACTCGAACAGGTCAAAATTAAATAATGACATAACATAAAGTCGTACTTTATATTACCGATCGAAAGCGTCATTCATAGTGATCATTTATTGCTACAACACGTCCTTTAAACTGAATAAAAACCTGAAAAATAAAAATTACTAGTATTCTAAGGTAGCTGCGGTCCATTTCCCGTGACGAATAAAAACAAAACGAAAAAAACGAAACTTATTTGTTGGTATACGTGACCTTCTGTTATATTGATTGTGTATGTTATTTAAAGATAAAACTCTACATCATTAAACAACAACGCAACAACACATGTTATTTATTATGTTTATGTTATTTTTTATTAACCGGGCGTATTTGACCGGTTTGAATCCCGATAAAGACAAGCAAATTTTTAAAAATGCATAAATGCAGTATTTTTTTTTAAACGGAAAGAGTCCTTAACATATATTATACTATTTAAAATATTAAAGGTAGTTGCCCTTCATTCGTTCGTTTTTTTTCCCACTCTGTATACAAATAATGATAAATATGTTTTTAGATTAAATAAAACAAATTATGTTACAAAAAGAACATGAAAAATTATTTTTAAATTGCTTAAGCCGTGAATCAAATCCTGGACCTCTTACTAAAGTCCTTACTAGACCTAAGTAGGTACTAAAGAAGTTTTATCTAGCTGATTGCTTAAACTTTAATAACGCAAGTATACACCAACAAATAAATACTACACCAATTAATAGATGTAGTAAATTGATCAAAGTCTATCTAGCGGTGTGGTCAAATAATAATGTTAAGAAAAGAATAATAGTTACGCTGTTGGACAGGTATCTTGGTTAAGTTTTAAGCATGCATAAGAAAAGGATAGAGTAGTCCTAACGTTGGGATATAAATTGTTAATTTTACATTTTTTTTAGATGGCAGCGAAAAAAATGGATAAACAACCTGAATCACGAATTAAAAATTGTTATTACGATGATTGATCATTTAAAACACAATTTTTTAATGTTTCAATGTTAACATATTCATATTTAACAAAGTTAAAATAAGTTTTGTTGCTAGTTTTTTTTAAAAGTTTAATAAATTTGTGTTTACAAAAGCTTAGGACGTTTCATTAATATCATTGAATTTGAAGAGGTTAAAGTTACGACATTTTTTCTAGCCATTGTCATGCATTACGAACGTGCTTACACCCCCATTCCTTACGCGAAATTAAAACAAAAAGCAGTTAGTACCTTTTTGTAGTCAGCTAATTTGCTATCATTTTCTGATTCAGTACAAACATCATGTCAAGTTACGCCATTTTAGAGGTCTGTAATTTCTGTAGACATAGGGCGTAACTCGATTTCTCGTGTTCCTGGCGTGTTCAAGTTAACAGTTTGTAAACAATATAATGCAGATTTATATTTTATAGTTATGGTCCAAAAATTACGTTCAAGCCGTTCCAAAGTTATGATTTTTTTTCCGTTTTTTTTTCGGTTTTTTGGCTCTGGTGTAAAGTTGGGTTTTCAGGGTTACGCTCGTATTGTTTTCTGGCGTCGATGTCATGTTTTTGCGCTCTCATCCGCAATTAGCGGTGAGATCAGGCAAGAAGGAACGCTTGAGCGATTTAAAATTAGGCGACGGTGTTAGGTTGGGTGGCTATATTGTGGTATAGGCGTACCTGGAGGTTTGTGAGTTTTCCACGGGATTGGACAGTTACATATTTAATGCGGTGTCTGTAAAAAATGACAACTTATTAAATAGATTATGTCGCACTGACATTCATAGCTATCGTATAAAGGCGGAGCAATGTATAGTGTAGCGATAGGCTGATTAAAAGAAATAGAAGTCAGAAGAGAAAAATAGTATATTCGATTTACGACAAGGGCCCTATTGCATAACAAAGTACAACTTATATTACAAGCGGAACTCCCTTTCTAGTTAATATAACAGAAGCGAGAGTTCCGCTTGTATAATTAGTTGTAATTTGTTATGCAATTGGGCAGAAAACAGAAGACAAAATGATTTGGAGAGAAAAGAAAAACATTTCAATAAAAGTCTACCTTTTGTGTTGTTGGACACTGGGATTTTTGTATTATGTTTGATTCCATTTCCTATAAGTTATATCAGTTATAGCCGATACGAAGGTATTTCCCTTTAGTCGTTTTTACGTAATTAACAGGTGGATGTGTATGCTCATTATAATGCTTCACCACCAAATCATTGAACACGTAAGCATATGCTTTGCACTGTCTTGCTTTATTACTTGAGCATTTGTACTTGTTCTTACCGTCATTCAGAGTTATTTTATGAGAGTACGTGTGTTCGCCAATACGCAAAAGTTTTGTACCCCGAGTTAAAGTGATATATGTCGCTGAAAAATAAAATTCCAAATCAGTTTGGACGACGAATAGCAAAGGTTGAAGCGTAGTGGGCGAATGCTCATACTTGACTTAAAACAAAGATAAGCACTGTTTAGTAGCTTTTTCTATAAGTTTGTAGCTAAGTTAGTAACTAACCAGCGATTGCTCTCTACTTTACCTCATGGTACAGTCACGGAATGAAAAGGTTCATCACTTTTCGACTCTATGTCAACGAGTTAAGATCGAAAAGTGACGAATCTTTTCATTCCGCTACTATATGTATATACATTAGGATCATAACAAGAACTTTATTACCTTTGTATGTAAGAATTTACCCGTTAAAAATATTTTAAATTTATGCTTATTATTATAAATGCGAAACTGTGTCTGTCTACTTGTTATGTATTCACGCTTTTTTAAGCCGCTGAACCGATTTAGATGAAATTTAAACGCGTTTAAGCCATAAACGAATTCTTTGCTTACGGAGTCGTGGGCAACAACAAGACACTAATAAAAAACAAATAAAAGTAGTGTTCCCAAAAATTTATTAGTGTTCCCGGAATGACTTAGGCGTTTACTGAATGATGTATTCGGGAATTTGTTACTGGCAAAGTTGTTTTTTAGGGTTCCGTACCCAAAAGGTAAAAACGGGTCCCTATTACTGAGGCTCCGCTGTCCGTCCGTCTGTTCGTCTGTACGTCCGTCTGTCACAAGGCTGTATCTCATGAACCGTGATAGCTAGACAGTTGAAATTTTCACAGATGATGTATTTCGGTTGCCGCTATGACAACAAATACTAAAAAACAGAATAAAATAAAAATTTAGAGGGGCTGCCATACAAGAAACGTGTTTTTTTTGCTCGTTTTTCTCGTAATTGATAACGGCAACAGGTAGACGCTTGAAATATTCATACAATATTTAGTTATATATTCACTATAAAAATAAATATTTAAATTAAAATAAAACAAATATTTAAAGGGGCTACCATACAAAAACGCGTTTTTTTGCAGTTTTTACAGATAATGGTACGAAACCCTTCGTGCGCGAGTCTGACTCGCACTTGGCCGGTTTTGAAGTGATAATGATAAATGGTACAATATATTTTTATAAATATTTAATCAGTCCTTATAGTAGTTTCAATACATCATAGAATTAAGAATTACTAAAACAAAACAAAATTAGCAACAAACTTCTTAAGCTTCTTTAATTATGTTAGTTGGTTGTACATAACTCTTTTCAAATTCAATCATTAACATTCATTAGTCTTTCCATACATAATAATAAATGTAACATCAACATTAGTGTTAAAATGGCAATACTCTCTCTTTTGAGTTTTTCTGTAATGTTGTTGCCGTACTCTTCAGTTGAGTTGATAATACCTCCCTAAATAACAGTCACTTGCGTACTTGAAGAGGCACAGGCACGGTTATATCTTTGATTAAATATGTGAGTAAGTACTATGCAATTAGGAGACATTGGCATATTCTTCTTCAGTTGTTTTGTTGCTTTAAAATTTTTCGATATGTGTTTGTTCCAGGGTTCGAAAATATCCGATATTTATTATAAATATCAAAATATCGGATTTTTATGATATATATCCGATATATATCAAAAGTGTGATATATATCCATTTTGTATGAAAGCCATATTATTATTTTATTGTATTATTTTTGTATACTATTTGCATATGTGTTAACATCGTTTCTGCACTTTGTCAATTACTTTCTTTGTAATAAACAATAGAATAAACGCAAAAAAACTAACTCTTTTGAGTCTTTAGTAACAAAATTTTTCTGGCATTGCCATTTTTGGATTAGAACTTACTATTAGGGAGTATTTTTTAACTCTACTCCAACGCCATCTAGATTTGGGAAGTAGAAATACAGTAACAAACGCCAAAAATTACTTAACATTATAATTTTTTTAATCCAATTTTTGTATTGAGATATATCATAAAAATTCATGTAATATATATCATGATATATACCCATTGATATATATCCTCCAACCCCGGTTTGTTCGGTATTTTTTTTACTCTTATTCTTCCACTTTGTCTTTGCATTAAATTGCGAGAGGGTAGTAATGGTAATAATGGTTATGTCTAAAACATTATCTAAAGGCAGAGGTGTATCACTGACTGCATTTCGCTCCTTTATAGTGAGACTGGCACTAAACGAATTATATTATTATTTTTCACCTCACTAGCTCGGAAAGCCCTTTTTGTTTGTTTGACATCTATTGAGAAAATCGCTTTTTATCAACAAGTGAAGAAAGAGTTTTGACATTTGAAGGTAGCTTAAGTGATATTTGACAGCTAACAAAACGTAAAACGTTAAAAGTGCTGAATTTTTAACATCACAATTTAATGAATTGCATCGAGTAAAAAACACTAAACACAGTCTTACAACTTTATTTTAATTCGTAAATATCAGCATTCAACATTAACCATCATTCTTGTTGTAAAAACGGATAAAATGTTCTGACAGTCCAAGTAAGTCGATGTGTGAACAAAACGCATCCGAAATAATAAAAAAAAAACTTAAGTCAAAATAGTATACAATTTAACAATAATACAGTTTGCTCGTATCTCAAAATCGATAATCTGGCTAATTTAACTTTACTCGATGTGCAATAAAGTTCAGTTTGGTTTATTCATTGATTGGAGATACGAGATTTTTGCAAAGTAGTGACGATAATATGTCGGTATTGGAATAGTTCCATAAAGACTGGATATGCTTAGGCATTATTTTGCATTATTTTTGATTTTACCAATATTTCTATAAGTACTTCAAAATTATTGTATTGACAAAGAGGTAAATAAATAATAATTGATAGTACAAACCCTTTTTCTTATTTTCCTCGCTGTAGTGAGGTGAAAATTTTTGTGTTATACACGGGTGAAAAGTTATTTTACGTCTCGTGTGTTGAAGCAGTCGCTATCGAATGGATTATATTTTTGAACCACTCGCTTCGCTCGTGGTCAATCATAGACTCCTTTCGATAGCTCGTGTTTCAAATGAACACTCGCAGGTAAAATACAACTTTCCCCCCTTGTATAACAAATAACTATAAATCTGAGAATAATTTCGTATAGTGCTAGTCCTCTTGTCTCTGTGTAGAGATTGAGCATTGCTGTTTTGATGTTTTTTTCTAAAGTTTTCTTAGCGCTTATTGTAAATTTTCAGTCAAATCCTATATTTTATTTACCATGTATTTCGCTTTCTTTCTCTGGTAGTACTCTCTGTCTTTAGCTCGTTTAATTTCTTTTTGTTCTTCTGTCATATTTTCCAAAAATCTTCTTTTTCTTGCATTAGCTTTTTTTCTGTGGCGTAAATAAGCTAAACTATTCTTTTTAGGTGTTTTTTTAGTCATATTCTTCTTTTTCTTCCCATTTCCATTCGTTTCCATGTTCGCTGCAAGTAAATATAAAACTCAAATTTCCATAAAATACTAATCTAATATTCCTTCACCACTAGTAACGTCATATCAGGAACAACAAAGCCATTTCGGGAACGTGTCATCAACGTCGAAAACATTGCCACAATGACTGTAATTCCCGAAAAGACGTTTTTAAACTTTGGCACACTTTATTCCGACGTCTGCTAACTTAGGTGCCTTATTTAGAGATTTACCTCAATCTAGCAAAATCATTTTAAGAAATACGTATTAATTAACTGGATTCTTAATTTAACAAACAGTTAAACAGTTACACACGTTCCCGTTGTGATTTATAATAAAAGTACGGACGACCGCTTTAGCCTAGTTGGTAGTGACCCTGCCTGCGAAGCAAGAGGTCCTGGGTTCAAATCCCGGTAAGGGCATTTATTTGTGTGATGAGCACGAATATTTTGTTCCTGAGTTATGGATGTTTTCTATGTATTTAAGTATTTATTTATCTATATAAGTATGTTTATCGTCGTCTAGTACCCATAGTACAAGCTTTGCTTTGTACATTTAAAAAAAACATTATTTTCTTTTTTGGTTGCAAAGGCTTATTATAATGTCAATGAGAATATTAGGGATAGTAGTCTAGTTTCTTAGTTTTGGTTTATGACGTAATTTCAATTATATAATACAATTACCTAAAGAAAATTATAATTAGTTCGTAAGAAGCATGCTGCATGTCAAGCTGTGGCTATTTGTATGCCTTATGGCGCAACATAGTGATACTTATGACCTGTACTGTATTACCCTTTTTTTTACCTATGTTTGACAAATAAATATTTTTGAATTTTTTGAATTTGAATTTGCTTAGTTTGGGACTAGGTCGATTTGTGTAAGATTGTCCCCTAATATTTATTATTTATTATTTATTAATATAAGATGATTACAAAGGTACCCCCTATCGTCTGCCTGAATTTTTATTGTTATTATTTTTTTCTGTACTATTTTGGTATTCAATAAAGAATATTTTTATTGTATTGTATTGTATTGTACTTACCATTTAAATTATTACATATTTGCAAACAATACGAAATGCCGCCTTTCTCACAAAATACTTGTTCACTACTTCAGAGTACTAGCGCCAAAAGTCGCGTTCAGAAATAAAAGTTTTGCCTATTTATTGCTTCGTTCACGAATATTACATATACTTCATTGGACAAGCTTTTAACTAACCCTGTACTTAAAATAGGAATGTTTTGTCAATGTTACGTACTTTAAAAGACTTATTTTTTATCCCCGACATAAAAAGCGTTTAACACGCATGATGACATACATATTTACATAAATTGACACATACGCGAAATGCCACATACGCAAATTAACACATATGCAAAATTACCGCGGTGTAAAATGTATATCATGACAAATAACTCTTAAACGGTTGAACCAATTTGGATTCGTTTTATTTTAAAGCAAGTTTCTTGGTGCTGGTTCTTAGATATGTTTCATCAAAATTGGTTCAGCCGTTTCAATTTTCAAACATATACGTGAACCTTTATTGCATTGGGGGTTTCACATTTTTTAATTTATAGTTATATTTTAATGTAGGTTCTTTAATAAGTAAAGATTTTAAAAAGAGCCAGTAGAAAACTTAATGAACTTACCAGGGTCAAGGTTTTTATTAGGAAACAAAATACTCACAATAAATACCAAATACCTAGTTATTGCTTAAAATAAATATATTTTGCCTATGTTACTTTAAAAACTAATTTTTTAGGAACCAAGTCACAATAAATGTTGAAAACATTTAAAGTTTGATTTTATATATCACACACACTCACACACACACACACACACACGCACGCACGCACGCACACTCATCATTTTAAGTTATCTTAGGTACAAAACTTAAGTTTAAGTTAGTTAATTGGTTTATACTCATGAATACTCTGAATGGAGGAGCGGGGTCTCCTGGCACAAGCATTGTTTTTGCTTAAAAGGAGATCCCAACCCTATTTTGTTAAAACTGTTTTTTAAACCAATAAACATTTTTTATTTTCATTTTCATTTACTTATACATTTTTAAGTAAGATACAAGTTCTTGTTTAGGACGCGTTCCCGAAATTACCTTTTAACCTTGTTTTCTGTTAAATTAATGGCAAATACTTATTTTTGAAATAATTTTCTTAAAGTCTAGGTACATCCAACTAATTTCAATAAATAGTTGGTGGTGGTTTTGGGTCAGCTATGCATGAAAAGCTTAAAAAATAGGTAGGTATTATTACTAACGCAAATCTAGTGATGTCAACGAGCGGGTACGAGTATAAATCAGGCTTGAAAACCTTTTCAAGATCTTTCTACGATTACAAGGTTCAGGCAATAGCTGAATGTGTTTCTAAAAACTTATTTCAGCTAGATGTAAAAAAAATGTTTTGTTTTTTAATGCAATTTTTTTTGCTGATTGTACAAACTACATATTCGTACCAAATTTCAAGTCGATGTCATTAAAGGCCATTACAAACCGGGAGCGCGGGGCGCCGACGGAGCATACCCAGCGCGCTCTATAACACTAACCCCCTGTTTCACCATCCATTGATCAAATTTCGGATAAATGTGATGCCGTCTCTGTTTGTTTTGTTCGAATAGACGTAGACGGCATCACATTTATCCGTCAGTTAAAATTAATCAATTGGTGGTGAAACAGCCCCTAAATCAAATGTACGGTGGCACCATGGTGACACACTCCGGCAGCGCGGCAAACCGTATTTCATTTAGTGTTATTGACCGCGCTGGGCACGCTCCGTGCCTTAACTTCGTGGCCTTAACTGTTGAAGAGTACCATCGTCCTGCGGAGACAATCCTGGCCGGACCACCAGAATTTCACTACCACAGTATTATTATTTTCACTGACTTATAAAGGTACCTAAGCCAAATTTCAGCTCAAGGGGATACCAGGAAGTAGTCGAAAAATTAAATGATTAAAATTTGAGGATTTTTTAATATGCGTAATATGTTTAATAATATTTGTCATATATGTAGCTAAAATTAAGTCGTATATAAAACTAAACAAACATAAAATTAGCTGGCGTTTCATTGAAAATCATGAAAGAAAACGCACTAAAAAATATGAAATTAAATATGTTATTTATGCTTGAAATATCAATAAACTTACAAGGAAACATCAACGTACAACTCGACTCTACATTTCTTCCTTATCGATCTTACTTAGCTGTCGGCAATCTTTTAGGAAGTAAGTGACAAGATGAAACAGTATTGCTCATAATTTTTGGTAATTCTCTATGATGGATCACACACATCAGTCAGGGCCTTAGCTATTTTGCTACCCTGATAAAAAACCACGATACCCCGGGTGTTACAGGTGCACGCGTTGCATTGTAGGTGTTGTTATTGAGGTTTATTGATATTGCCTTCTGTATCCCGTCGCCGAACAAAACCTTCTCAAAATTTCCACGGCTCTAAATATATTTGTATAAGCGGTCATACCTTCAGGAATACAAGAAGCGCAGTTCATTCTGTTTCTAACGATGCATACAGAGTGAATGTTAACTTTTAATTTTCACATAAAATCCCGAGGCAAGCTTTTTATACACAGGAGGATCATGTTTGTGCTCATAATCGGCCTTCACAATGATGTCATTTTTGCTCACATGAACATACGCTTGGCACAATTTGCTATAGTTGCTCGAGCACTTATATCTTGAACCACCGTTTCCTAATCCACCGCTTTTGGAGAATGTGTAGTTGTTTACGAGGAGAAGCTTTGTCAATCTCCCTCCTCGTGTCGATATGTATTTCGCTAAAAATTATGAAATTATACTACTTAAAATTTCGACATTTTGATAGCTGCTGCCATTGCTAAAATTGTAAGATATTAAAAGAAGTTATTTACTTTAAGCCTTTATTTATATAAAATTGTGTAAGCCGCCCTGGATTCTTGTGGTTATAATTAAACTTTCGGTGTAGCAAGTAGCATGGGACAATTTGTTTGTAATTGACCCAAAGTGTCCGAACTAAGCAAATCAATATTATGAATGATTATTACACTTATACCCAAATATAAGTATAAATATAAATTATAATAAATAATCATTTATTTTGCGTATAGTGCTCTTACTTAGTTGAAATAGTGTTGCACCGTAAACCGGGGTACCTTTGAACAAATTGGAGCAACTATGATAGTTTTAAAATCGCTATAAAGTCGACATTGTCCATATGAGGTAAATGGTTGGCATGTAGACAAAAAGTAAATCGATGAAGACATCGTCAAGGAATAACAAATGCTAGCAAAAATGCGTTAGTTGGTCAGTAAACTAATTTCAAAGTCGCCCCGCAGCTTACAGTTACCCCGGTTTACGGCATATACTAGGGGCGTTCAATAAAAAGTGAGAATGAGTATGTTATAAACCACTTTTACTAAATGTCATTTTATTTTTCGACATAGTCACCTTTTAGCATAACACACTTAGTATATCTTTTTTCTAAACTTAAAATTCCATTTTTAAAAAAGGTCTCATCTTGAGTACTTAAAAAATCTTGTACTGCAGCGACTACCGCGTCGTCGTCTTCAAATTTCTGGCCTCTCAGGTATTGTTTCAATCTCGGAAATAGGTAGAAATCACTGGGAGCCAGATCTGGTGAATACGGAGGATGCTTAAGGATATCGAACCCAGCATCACGAATTGCAGCCATTGCAACGGCGGACTTGTGTGCCGGGGCATTGTCCTGGTGGAACAGCACAACTTTCGAGAGTTTACCTCGCCGTTTTTCGCGGATCTCATTGCGCAATGTTGCTATTTGTTTGGCGTATAAAGTGCCCGTAATAGTGGCTCCATGCTCGAGATACTCAATCATTAATACCCCTTTACCATCCCAGAAACAGAGCCCATGACCTTACCGGCAGATGGGCCCACCTTGAATTTCTTCGGAGTTGGAGATGATGGCCTTTTCCATGTCATAGACTGCAGTTTCGTTTCAGTTTTCGTTGCAGGGTCGTAATGATGGAGCCATGTTTCATTCATTGTTATAAATCGCGCCAAAAAAAGTTCCCGGTCTTGCTGCATCAGGTTCAAAGCTTCTTGACAAATCTCTAGTCTAGTTTGTTTTTGCGTGTCAGTAAGCATTCTTGGTACCCAACGCGCAGATACCTTTTTCATACCCAAGCGTTCATGTAAAATATTATGCACGCTCTCCGTTGAAATCTTTACATTTTCAGCAATAAAACGAACCGTGACACGACGATCCGCCAAAACTGATTTTTCGACTTTTTTCACAATTTCTTCAGTTACTGCTGTAGTAGGGCGTCCGGAGCGGGGGTCGTCCATTGTCGATGTTCTTCCACGTCTAAATTCGGCGCACCAACGTGCGACTGTCGAATACGGAGGAGCATTAGACCCTAAAGTGTCCCGCAAATCTAAATTGACTTGGTCCGTTGAAAAATTTTTCAAACACAAGTATTTAATAACGGCGCGCAGTTCAATTTTCTCTATTTTCGCTAACGTACTCAATAGCATTGCAAAGAAATTACCGTATATTTTTTTAAACAAAAGACCGTTAGTTTTTTTTTTCATAGCAATCAGCTAGATAGATTAGGTTTACCGGCCAGTATTTAATTTCGTAATATTAAAAGAGTTTGCATCTCATTCTCACTTTATATTGAACGCCCCTCGTATTATTAGAGTTTAATTAAATTGAAATGTGCTAGCAATACACAAATGACATTGACGTTATTTTTAAGGATATTAACGTTTAGGTTCACTTCGTCTACATTCCCATTTTGTCAACTTCCTAGTTCGTCAGCAATCTCATTTCGTCCACAATCAATTCCCAATTCGTCCACTTCTTATTTTGTCAACATTCCCATTTCGTCCATATTCCCATTTCGTCCACATTCTCATTTCGTAACAAAATAGGTAGTGTATCTCAATAGTATTGACCCGCACCGTGCTTAGCAAGTATTTTTCTTAACATGAATACCTAAATCACAAAATAAAATCTTCCCTGAGAATTAAGCTAAGTGATAGCGAAAACTGCATTAAAATCGGCTAGGAATGTTGACGAAGTGGGAATATGGACGAAATGGGAATGTTGACTAAGTGGGAATGTGGACGAAGTGGGAAAAAGACTCTCCCTCTCATAATAAAAAAAGGACGAAATGGGAATATGGATGAAATGGGAATGTCGACGAAGTGGGATTGTGGACGAAGTAGGAATGTGAACGAAATGGGAATGTGGACGAAGTGAACCTAAACGGATATTAATACAAAAAGTTAATTTCCAATTTTTAAATAAATGCCCGAAGTAAGCTGTTTATACACAGGAGGGTTATGATTATGCTCATAATTTGCCTTCAAAATGATGTCTGTTTTGCTCACGTGAGCATACGCTTGGCAGTCCTTGCTAATGTTGCTCGAGCATGAATACCGGGCACCTCCGTTACGTATCGGACCGCTCTTGGAGAATGTGTAGTTGTTTATGAGAAGTAGCTTGGTCCCTCCTCGTGTCGTTATGTATGATGCTAAAATTATGAAATATTATCAATTTATCACGTACATAATTATTTTGATATTTTGATAGCTGCTCTACTGTTATTGCCAAAATTATTGAATATTGAAAGAAGTTCTTCATTGAATAACTTTATTTTCAAGTTTCTAATAATAAGGCTATAATTTAATTCAATTTACTTGACTTGTCTACCGCATTGGGCATACCTGTAATGATAGATTTAAGTTTTGTGAAATTATAAATAAATAAATAAATAAATAGGTATAGCTAAACCGTTTAAATGAGTCATCGCCCGCGCGCCTCGTGTGGCTCCCGCCCGCACCTCTCTCGGCGCCCTTTATGGTCATACCCCCCAGCCCCTGTACCGCGCAGGCGAGGATTCATTTAAACGGTTTAACTATATGTATGTAAACCGTCATGTCATGGAATCTTTTTTTCGTTTAAAACCATAGGACATTTTATACGCTTGAACATAATATGGACGGCTACTAGATAATGGATATTTAGATTCACCTGTTAGTTTAAAGATACCTAAATAAATACACACTTCTGCGCAATTATACAACCCTGACTCTGGTATAAACACTTTAAATTTTAGTAGTAAAATACAGATGCGGCTTCGCTCGCGAAAAAAAATCATTGGATCTGGCTTTTAAAAAATTACAACATGGTCTTCATTAACGTTGCATAATATTTCCTCGTGCCACATTTCATGTCTCTAAAATTAGTCGTTGAATTTTCGAGATTTATACAATACACAATATCGGGATAAAAAGTAGCCTATGTGTTATTCCAGAGATCCAGCTATTTGTGAGCCAAATTTTATCTAATTGTAAGTGCAGCCGTTTTAGTGTGAAAAAGTACCAAAAATACGCACACACGTACACACAAGCTTTCGTATTTATAATATCAGTAGGATTATATCTGTATGGTGCGGGCATAAAATTCGTAACCACGACTTTAGTTGTCAGGAGCACTTGGGACTGTATTTTTACAAGCTTTTGTTTAACTTGCAATGTACCTAAGTATCTATGTATGTATGTGCGGGTCAAATCTTGGAAGTTGAATTTAACCCACTTCCAGTGGTCGGATTCACTTGAAATTTGGTATACTTATGTAGGCTGGATGACAATGCAAGTACAGTCAGCTAAAAAGATTGCTTTAAAAATGAATTTTTTAACACAAACTTATTGTAAAATATTGTTGCACGTGACGAGTAAAAAAATAGTACTAAGTGCTTTTTGTTTGATCAGTAGTTAAAGAGACTAATAGTCAAATTGCCTTTGAAATGCGTTAACTATTGTTGTTTCCCATATATTTTAACTATTAGTTTGTTTAACTATTGATCAAACAACGGGCTCTAGGACAGAGAGCAGTATAAAGGCGAAATTACTTATTCCAAAAAGGGAACACTTACCTACTAATAAAGTCTGTTCAGCAACTGGAGGTATTTTTGAGAATATAAAATAGCTATTTATGCAACTGTATCGTAATAGGGTCCTTAAAACACGAATGTGGTTTCATGAAACGAGGCGTAGCCTAGTTTCATGAAGGCTCACATGAGTGTTTTAAGGCCAAATGACGTACAGTTGCATACAATATTTTATCTTCTCTCACACATTTTTCCAAAAACGAAGTAGCCTTTTTGCATTTTTCATGCCATAAAATCTTGATAGCATTTATCGTGTAATTTTCTGAACTTTGCTAGTAATAAATTATGAGTCATTTCTTTCGCCGCATCTAAAATATCGGGCGGAGTCAAATTTTCTTCGCATTCACTGATATCAGATATTTTTAAGCAAGAACAAAATTTTCCCACGAAAATTCGTACAACTAAACGACACGTATGAATGGAATGGCGCTAAAATGCAGTACATCACCGCGCATGTGCGCGCATGCGCTAAAGCGACAAGTGAAAATTGGAATCAAAACTTGGTGATATAAACTTTTTGGATTTGCCCTGTATCGTAATGGTAAAAAAAATTGTATTATAACATTATTTCGTAAGAAGAAAAGTGTTATAATATGTTTTTTTTTGTAGTTCGGTATTGTGTTTAAAAAGTATGTCAATATAAACTCTTTTTGAATTTTATAATTCGAATTTTACGATATGAGAGTGGATAAAAGTTATTTTCACATTTTTACGTACAAGCCCGAGGCAAGCTGTCTATATTCGGGGGGACTGTGATTGTGCACAAAATCGGCCTTCAAAATGACATCAGTTTTGCTCATGTGAGCATAAGCTTTGCATTGTTTCCTCATGTTGCTCGAGCATGAATATCGGGCACCGCCGTTACGTATCGGACACCTATTGTAGAATGTGTAATTGTTGATGTGAAGCAGCTTCGTCCCTCGTGTCGTAGCTATGTATGTTGCTAAAAATAATAAACATCTTATTACAATACTTTTTGTTCTTGACAGTATTTTTCTCTAAATAGTAAGATTACCTGATGATAACGCCAGACAATTTCAGATACGTTAACAATCTAGATCAATATACCTATACAGGGTGTTACAAAATTACCCGTAATAACTGAAGGGTATGGAAGTACTCCAGTAAAGAATTAAATTAGTATATATTTTTTTTTTTCAAAAAAGAACAGCGCGCTAAATTACAGTTTTATTTACTGTTCATGGGGTTTCAGGCTTTAGGGGTTATTTTGTAACACCCTGTATATTGCTAGGTTTATAGCATAAAAAAAAGTTTCATGATATATATGTTACATGATAGTTTCATGTTTAAAGTGGCATGTAAAAACTATTTATTTACCGATTTTTTTATTGTATACACAATAACTGTTATTGAATAACAGGCGGTTTCGCAGAAGTATTCGATGACAAAAAAGTTACGTAGTGCGAAAACTAAGCAAAACACAAAGTTATTATTTAATATTTAATTAACTAGACAAGGGATATATATATAATGCATATAAAGATAAATAATTGGATACATAAATAAATATAAATTAAATCAGAGAATATGGTGAAGTAAAGTTTTGGCAATAAAATCTAAAACGTGTAAGTATCCTAACTAATTCAAATGAATCATAAGAAGTTTCTTTGCTCACCTAGTAACTTTGTATATATGGCTCAAAAATAATCACATTGATTTGGTGAGAAACTACAATTTTAATAGCGCAAGCTCATTACTAAATAATGGAATCGAGGAAGGATAAAGAATGACGACAAGACTTTGTATATTTGGCGTGAAATATGTTTAAAAGACGTCATAGCTTCAGAAAAAAAAACTTTTATTACAATGAAGAGATATTAAAAAAATATAGTGACCATTCGTGACCAAGCACACAATTTATTTACCTTTCGTCATTTCGCGTGCCAAAATCCTAAAGAGCATTTCCTAATTCCTTGATAATTATATCAACACATTCCTAGGGAATGAAACGAAACTGATGTTTCATACAAAAATATTAGAAATGCAGTTACGGAATTTTGCCACACGACGTTTTACTGTAGTATTTATTAACTGGTAATTTTGACGTATACACCCAAAGAAGTCTTCATATATTTTGTAGGTGGATGAGCATGATTGGCATCAATTTTTAAAATTTTATCATCTTTGCTGACGTGAGCATATGCTTTGCACTGCTTGCTTATCTTGCTTGAGCACGAATACCTTGAGCCACCATCGCGTATTGGACACTGCTTGAAGTACGTGTAGTCGTTAACGTAAAGAAGCCTGGTACCTCTCGACAACGTAATGTACGTCGCTGAAAATTGTAAATTAACAGTTAGACGTAAAACATATCAAGGAAATAACCTAGTCAGGTCCAGAAATAGCTTTCGCGATTTCAACTCATTGTTCCTAATACACTAGGGACTTAATCACGCCTTTTATATATTGCTAACACTGTTCACAAGTAGAGTGAAATGATATGACCATAGCGCCATATACGTTCTTATTCTTTCTTTTCTGTGGTGTTTGCAGCACGAACTATTCGAACTACCCCGTTCTTGATCTTGTTTTTCAACCGACGAAAACAAAAGGAGGAGGTTCTCAATTCGACGTGTATATTTGTTTTTTTTTTTTTTTATGTATGATCACGCATAACTTTTTACAGGGTAGTCCGATTTTGATGATTCTTTTTTTATTGGAAAGCGTATACCCCGAGGGTGGTCCCATTTAAATTTGGAAATAATTATTCCTACCCTAAGGGTAGGAAAACAGGGGATGATTGATTGTTCAGTTACCGATTGTACTATATGACCACGCATAACTTATTACAGAGTAGTCGGATTTTGATGATTCTTTTTTTATTGGAAAGCGTATACCTCAAGGGTGGTCCCATGTAAATTTGGAAATAATATTCCTACCCTAAGGGTAGGAAAACAGGGGATGATTGACTAACTTTTTACAGAGTAGTCTGATTTTCATAATTCTTTTTTATTGGATAGGGTATACCTTGAAGTTGTTATTATATAAATTTGGAAAAAAAATTTACCCCAAGGATGGGAAAAAAGTATAAAATAAAAACTTTTTAACAAAAAATTAAACCGCCGAAAAAACTGAAAAGCAAAAAATAATACCTTTTTTGTTTGACCTTAATCTAGGTATCAGTTTGAAGTCGGTGCCTCAGCACGAGCCAGGAGGAGTGATAGAAGCCAGTCAGGTAGAAGATTATAGGTCCACTCCTCCTGGCTAGTGCTGAGGCACCGACTTCAAACTGGTACCTAGATTAAGGTCAAACAAAAAAGGTATTATTTTTTGCTTTTCAGTTTTTTCGGCGGTTTAATTTTTTGTCAAAAAGTTTTTTGTTCATTAAATATCTATAATTTTTTTTGGCTGCCAGTAACTTATCATCATATCATTCATCATTGATGTTGAACATACCTAAATCATAAAAAATATATTTATTTAAATTTGAATATGGGGAATATAATGAACTGTGATAGTAAAATTGAAGCATTTTATGGTATTTATATCTTTTAATGTAGATTTTTCATATAATGTAAGTTTTTAGTATTTAAGTAAATTATATTTATACATGTTTATACATTCAATCATACTACTATCGCTTAGATAGTTAAAGCAATAAAAAAATAAAAAAATAACTTATGAGTAGTTGGAAATCATTCAAAAAATAGAAATAAGCAAATATGAACTAAAACAATTACTTTGCTCACCCGCGACCTTACAATAGTTACGTTTATGCAAGAAATGTGCGTTCATGCAGCTCCTCCACCTCCACACTGTACGAACACACACAAATCACATAAACCCAACCATCACCACCACCAAGCTACACTGACGCGTTTCGAACTCAACCAGAGCTCATCTTCAGAGTTACCACAACCGTATGCTATGCTACCAAATGTTAAACACATATATATATAAGCAAATATAATAAACTAGCTTTAATTGCAGCTTCGCCCGCATTAGACATACGGGACATACCTTCACGAGGAACATTTACTATCTTAGTGTTATTTAGTCTAAAAAGGGTATGGTAACATTTTTAAAGCACACTGTTCGCTCGGTCGGATAACGTCATCTATATGCGTACTGCGCTTTGTAAGCGCGTTTGGCAGCAGCCACCGTGGTTGAAGGGCTACGGATTAGCCCGAAACATGTCGAGCTAAACTCCATCATAGACGTGAGTTATCCGTATTTTTTTTACTACGTCATCTATTGATTGCAAATGAATGACTTCATCTTGATAGCCAAGGCACCTCAACGTTCTTGGACAGCGCCCTCTATTCTGGTTTAAAGTTAAAAGGTAATAAGTTCCCGTGGGATACCACGGGAACTTATTACCGGAATATAAAGTGTCTAATAGCTCAATCCAGATCTTTGTACATCTGTACGCCAAGTTTGATCTAAATGCGTTAGTCGTTATTGGAGCAACAAACATCCACAAACCTTCACAAACTTTTTATCTATAATATAAGTAGAACAGGATAGGCTAGCATATGCCGCGACAGACAACCTGCTTTTCCGGTTTGTCTGTGCAATTTCCGACATGGTGACTTATGTATATAATTTAAAAAAATTTTTTTTTTTTATGTTAAAGAGGCCAGACAAACGAACTAGTGGGTCACCTGATGTTAAATGATCACCACTGTCCATAGACACCCGCAGCGCTTTACGCGATGCCAGTACGTTATCGGCCCTGGAAAAAGGAGAGGGAATAGGGGAGGGGGAGAGGTATTGGGCCCTAATTAGCATTGTCCCGGATTAAGCAAAGCTTGGACTGCAGATACTGGGCAACGGATAAACATACAGTACTACAAGGGTGAATCAACTTTTTAGTACTACCCGTTGCTATGGTAACACAAATTTTGTCCCTTGGACAACCTAAGCATTTTTCTATGAAACAGTATGAAGTGTCACTGGGACAACCGGGTACAGAGTAAACAACACGAAAAAGTTGACTCACCCACATACCAGTATAGACAAATAAATATTAAGCACTCAAGACACGAGAATCACATAATAAGAATAAAAAATATAAAATTAAAAATGCAAATAAGGATTTCAATTGCTAACTTTGACGTAATAACCCGCAGACGTTCTGATGTACTGTGTGGGTGTATGGTTATGCTCAGCGCACATTTTCAAAATGACGTTTTCTTTGCTCACGTGAGCATAAGCTCTGCAGCCGTTTCGTAGACCACTTGAGCACGCATATCTAGCACCGCCATTACGTATGTTCCCTTTGATCGAATATGAATAGTTGTTGACGTACAGCAGCTTACTTCCTCGAGCTAGAGTTATAAATGTGGCTGAAAATTATAACATGGTTTATTGTCAAACCATTTCACAAACGATAATTATATCATATTTCGTTTTTTTATATGAGAAATTAAACCTAAATAAGCTCTCACGCGTTCTAAAAGACAATAAAGAATCAGTATATGTGTTAATTGACTATTCAATGCATTTTAAACGCAAAGGCCTTTTATTAAAACGAGAGATACTTGTAGTTTGATAGTTACAATTCTCGACTTAAAATTAATTAACCAATTTGGAGCATCTACACCGTGTTTTTTTGATTTCCGTTAAATTCGACACGTTGCTCGGTACATTAACAGAAACTACCTGGTATATTGATTTTTGTTAAAATAAAAAATAAAAATCTATTTTGTTTTTCATACATAATTAATTAATATTACGGTGCAAAATGTCCTTTGGAGTTACACAAAAATTAGTGTCAATTATGACAAAGTTTAAATTTCATCCATGACAGCACATGCCAACAGATAGCTTAGTGGTAGATAGTTTGCTTATGGAGTGTGGGGTCCTAGGTTTAAAAACAAAATTTTAAAGATAGATAATTTACAGTGACTTAGCCATTGAATTTAATTATTGAATATCTCAAAAATAGTAAGAAATAAGACACTAGTTTCTTCGAGAAATTAACTTTATTTGACCTGAATAATCTTCCCTAAAAGTTAACGGAAGAAAAAATCACGGTGTATAATATACTTACTCGTATCTGCGAAATTAATATAAAAATATAGTTTCTGACATATTTTATTCAAAAACCTTAACACTTGGGTGCGCCTCGATAGATATAACAACATTTGATATAACTGTAACATTTGGTATAATGCTACATTTGATATAATGCGATTTACTCAAAAAGTAAACTTCGGAGGATTGATATTAATTCTATTTGATATGCATTAGGTTAGGTTAGATTAGTTTATTTTATAAAAGATTAATGAGGACATCAAAAGAAAAATGATGAACTAGAGTTCATCATTGTGCTCTTATTGTTGGGTGATATAATGAACTGTGATGATAAAATTAAAGTTACAGGTATAATTCACCTAAGTTTGCATTAAAGGATATATAGGCATTAAGCACTCAAGACACGAGAACCGTGTTTTCATATACATAATATGAATAAGGGCGCATTCAAATTTGCGGCATAGTGCTGCGCGGAGGCAGCGCGTCTGCAGCGCTGCGGCCGCGCTGCTGTCGCTAGGTTTGAAAATCGTAGTGTTGTACATAGTTTCACGATGGACTCTGACGAAGAAACGCTGCATACAACGGAATAAATGCACATCACTAGTCGATCGATGAACTGATGCGCGGGTGTAGCGCTGCAATCGCGCGTTTTTTATTTATATGGATGTACAATGCAGCGCGGCACTTTGCCGCAGATTTGAATGCACCCTAAAAGTAAAATGAAAAATGAAAATAAGGATTTCAATTGCTAACTTTGACGTAATAACCCGAAGATGTTTTGATGTACCGTGTGGGTGTATGATTATGCTCAGCGCACATTTTCAAAATGACGTTTTCTTTGCTCACGTGAGCAAAAGCTTTGCAGTTGTTTCGTAGAGCACTTGAGCACGTATATCTAGCACCGTCATTACGTATACTCCCATTGATCGAATATGAGTAGTTGTTCACGTACAGCAGCTTAGTTCCTCTAGTTAGAGTTATAAATGTGGCTGAAAATTATAACATGGTTTATTGATAAACCATTTCACAAATGTATATTGTCTGTTTAGGTGTATATGAGAAATTTAAATTTTAAAATGTATAATTGCAAAAATAAAGCAAAAATTGCTAGGGTGACGGCACCAATCATGGACATATTAAGCAGAGTAGTTACCCAATAATGGACAGCAAAGATTCAATGCCTTATACTTAACCCACCATTCCATTCCATTACCAGTTATAACCAATAGGTATCTGAGCATAGTGTTGATAGTTTAAAAATGTAGTGTGGCCGATTCTTAAATATTTGGATTTACGAAAAAAAAAATGTCCATAAGTGGTCCATTACTGGTGCTGTCAATAATTATAATTCTCGTCTTAAAATGATCTAACTAATTTGAAGCATAATATAATATACGAGTAAGTAAATCTGCGAAATTAATGTGAAAAATATAGTTTCTCTCGTATTTTATTCAAAAATCTTAACAATTATGTCGTTATGTTAATAATATCATTTAAAACGTAGGTAATGTAATCAGAAGTCATACTGTGTAGCGCGCGAGCGCTTGCTATCGCACCCTCCATCTCTTTCTGTCACCATCTTATACATTTATATCAGGGGTTCCCAACCTTTTCGGATCTATATCTGAATCTCTAAACATCGTTTGTCCTAATGTAACGTTTGCCATAAAGATCATTAACCATAACTCTTTTTTTTAATCTATTAATTGTTCTGGATTGTTATAAAACAAACCTAACCTAACCTATAGAGTTCTAGAGGATAATTTCTTCAAAGTTCCTGAAAAATTCACAGTTTCCGAGAAAAAAAGAGTTAGGAGAAATGATCATTATGTATGGCAAACATTACATTAGGACAGACGATGTTAGGGATTGCGAATGGCACCCACCTTTTCTTGGTCAGGGACCACTTTTATATTATTCTTGTTAGCAGGGACCACTATGTAGGCGTATACTTAAAAATAATAAACTGTAATAATGAAACTGAAACTTTAATAAAAATAAAAACTCAATGGGAAATTAAAATTTAAAATCATTCGCGGACCATATTTTGGCTTCTGCGGACCACTGGTTGGGAACCACTGATTTAGATCGAAAAAATAGTGAATGCGATAGCAAGCGCCCGCACGTTAGACAGTAAGCGCACGGTTTTTCGGACGCAGAAATAAAGAAAGAAATCCACCCAGCCTTTCGTACGAAGATATTGGTAGATAAAATCAACCACCGCCGATCTTAACGTATAAACCAGAAGCTGTCCTCATGTACTTAGTAGGAGGGTGACAATGTTCATTGCTCATTTTCAAAATAACGTCGTCTCTGCTCACGTGAGCAAACGCTCGGCACTTCCTGCGTAGATAACTTGAGCATGTGTATCTAAAGCCGCCAGCTCCAATGCCGCCGCTATTGAAAAAGGTGTACTCGTTGATATACAGGAGCTTCGTCCCTCGTGCTAATTTAATGTAAGTAGCTGGAAACCATTAAAAAAAATAAAAATAAGCAAATATACGAAACTAGTTTAGCTTTAACCTGCGGGACACTGCGGGTGCACCCGCGTTAGAAATCCATTCACGAGAAACATTTAAATAATGTATTTAAAACGGTTATAAAAAATTACTAAAGTAACTGAACATTTGCGTATTATGCGTACGATTTTTGGAATATAAAACAACAACCGTATACATCAGTGTTTCTCAACCTGTGGTCCGCGGAGCCTTGGAGAATGGAGATCCGCGGTCCTGTCCCAGTAGGTCCGCAGATAAAGCCGAAATTAAAATCCCATCAAAAATTTAAGAAAAGGGTGCTCGTAGTTTGAAAGCCTTGCTCTAGCTAACTAGACATACCACAGACATACTAGGTAGGTCTACCTAACTAATCTAACTAACTAAATATACATTTGCTAAAAAAAATACAAAATTCATACTAAACTTAAAGTGAAGTGAAAGTAAGTATAAAAAATAAACGAAATGAATCAAAAATAAGTACATACAAATTTAATTTTCAGTCATTTATTAAACAAGTAACGCCATATAATAACGTAGGGGTTTAGCTTAAATTTATCTATTAAATACTGATCTTGATTTATTATTTATAAATAAGTACCCTCACAAAGTAACTCTAACATTATTAAGGTTTCACTTTGATGTATAAGCCCGTGGAGAGCTTCTTGAACTTGACAGGGCCGTGATTGTGCTCATTAAGTACCTTCAAAATAACGTCATGTTTGTTCACGTGAACTAATGCTCGACATCGCAACCAATCGTAACTTGAGCACTTGTACCTTGCACCACTATCGCGCAAGGAACCGGCGAAGTTATACGTATACTCATGCAGCAGTAGCAGCCTGGCTCCGCTCGCCAAGTTAATGTATTGGGCTACTGAAAATGACAAATGCCCAATGTAAAAGGGTTAAATAAAGGTGTAAAGACCAATGTTATGTTGGCAAAACAAGCTGTTCTTAAGCAATAGCGAATTTATTTCATTGTTGTTTCATAAAAACATATTATGACACTTTTCTTCTAACGAAATAATGTTATAATACAATTTTTTTTACCATTACGATACAGGGCAAATCCAAAAAGTTTATATCACCAAGTTTTGATTCCAATTTTCACTTGTCTGTGGCAGCGCCCGCTTTAGCGCATGCGCGCACATGCGCGGTGATGTACTGGGTTTTAGCGCCATTCCATTCATGGGTACGTGTCGTTTTGTTGTACGAGTTTTCGTGGGAAAATTTTGTTCTTGCTTAAAAATATCTGATATCAGTGAATGCGAAGAAAATTTGACTCCGCCCGATATTTTAGATGCGGCGAAGGAAATGACTCATAATTTATTACTAGCAAAGTTCAGAAAATTATACGATAAATGCTATCAAGATTTTACGGCATGAAAAATGCAAAAAGGCTAAGTATTCGTTTTTGGAAAAATGTGTGAGAGGAGATAAAATATTGTATGCAACTGTACGTAATTTGGCCTTAAAACACTCATGTGACCCTTTATGAAACTCGGCTACGCCTCGTTTCATGAAACCACATTCGTTTTTTAAGGACCCCTATTACGATACAGTTGCATAAATAGCTATTAGAAATCAGATGCATACTTGCCGTTAAATAAAAATCCTTTAAATAAGTAGTTCACTGTTTTATTGTATCAGAAGTATGTAGTTAGATTTAGATCGGATAAGTGGTTTGTTAATGATAATTAAATCATTATTTTTTAACAAGCAATTCATGTATCATTAGGTACGTGATTGTTTTCGTATCTGCTCTGTCTGGATCAAAGACGATTAAATCAACAGGATTGTGTATTCCTTTAAAATAATAAGTCTGCCCCAGCTAGCTTCACTAAAGAGAGGTCTCTTTGCCATTCATTTTATATGTTACTTGCCACCCGTTGCTATGGTTACAAAAATTTTGTCTCTTGAACAAACTAAGCATTTTTCTATGAAACAGTATGAAGTGTCACAAAAAATAGGTAGGTAGGTGTGAATTTTTTTGTGTTGTGTCCCCGGTTGTGCATGTGACACTTCATACTGTTTCATAGAAAAATGCTTAGGTTGTCCAAGAGTCAAAATTTGTATAACCATAGCAACGGGTGGCACTAAAAGTTGATTTCATTTAAGCCGTGGTGGCCTAGTGGTTTAAATTTATTCATTGAGTTCATAGATAGCGTTATTGTGTTAAGCATAAGCATGAGGTCAAAATGCCACACGAAATAAATGATACAGAGTCATCTCTATGGTAAAACTAGATACTTGGCTTGGCTTATTGTTTTACAGGAATGAGACGTATAAACATTGATAGGCAAATTTTAATACGTAATCAGAGTTTTGCCTTCCAATTTGCTCCCGGTACTGGATTTCCATACAAATACGGTACCGGAACCGGGAATTCCCGGTTCTCGCTATACAAAATCAGAACCGGGAGCATGCCTTACTTCCAAATTGATCCAGATAATAGGTTTGAAGGCGAAAAAAGAACTTAAAGGACATGTCTGTATAGTTTATCCCTAAGACCATCGTCTCTAGGCCTTTTTTGTGACACGAGTCACGCTAAAACCCAAGTACTTTCAACCCCTCATAACCCTCTTACTGGATCCTTAGCGATATTTGAAAGCTTTAGGTAGAGTATTTTTGGCTTGCAGGCAGGACTCACCTATTCCCATAGACCGTGATTATTATTAATTTAGTTACTGAACACCTTAAAGAATAACCAGGAAATAATGTAGCGTTTGTTTTATGATCAGACATCGGGGTTTTCGGTGCGGGAATGATTTGAGAAAGAGTAGAAATAAACAGATATTGCGAATTGTAATTTAATTCATGTAGTACTTTAGCTTTACTACCAAGCCTTATGAGATAATAATAAAAACAAGTTTAATTAATTACAGCAGTAAATTTAGTAGTTGACACGATTTTCAAAATAAATTATTAATATTTTTTCTATATTTGGAACAGTTAATCTGCGGCGTCTTGCTATAAATATCCATTACAACGAACTGAACGATCTTTCCACGTCGGCAGATGTAATAGGTGCATATTTTTTTTTTTGAAGGAATCTATTGTTGCACGAAAAGTTTGCGATCGCAGTTCTATTTCTTTGCTTTGTAACAATTCGTTCATAGTTTCTATTGAGCTAGGTATAGCCAGGATTCTTATTTAAAACCAACTTTAGTGAATTGGGTAAAAACCTGCTAGGGTACATTCTGTTTTTTAAGCCAATACCTACTCTTAGGCTAATGTCAAACATTCCCGCACTGAAAACCCCGATGTATGTTTATGATAAACTTACACGACATGAACAAAACACAGCATAACCTTTAATAATTGCTAATTTTCACGTATACGCCAGTAGAAACTTGTTTATATTTGGCAGGCGGGTGGTTGTGTTCGGTTTGAGTTTTCAAAATATAGTCATCCTTGCTCACATGAGCAAAGGCTTTGCATCTCCGGCTGTCGCAACTCGAGCACTTATATCTGGAACCTCGGTCACGTATGGGGCCACTTAAGGAGTATGTGTATTCACCGATGAGCAACAATTTTGTACCCCGTAGTGTTGTTATATATCGCGCTGAAAATTGTACGGTATACTGTTTTAAGCTTCCGTGAATTCACTCATAATTATTATACTAAACGTACGTACGTTTTTTGTGTTATTATAGTTAACTTGTGACCACGGCTGCTGCAATGTGGCCGAAACGTCGAGGTAAATATTATTTGCGTGATAAGTCCCGTTTAGTATAATAATTATGAATTGTACGGTGTTTAAATGAAATATTAGATTACTAGTTATTTTTATAAGTAATTAAGATAATACTCCCATTGCGCTGGCGAAAAAATACCGGGTAAGGCTCTGAACCGCTTCAACCGCCGAATCCTGTGTGTTACGAAAATCCATGAACTAAAATCGATTGAAATTCTGCGACCACATACCACAATTTGTAGTTGAAACGGTTAAAACGTTTCAGAACCCCTATTCACCTTCATTGATTACAAAGGTGTGTGTGAAGTTCCCAATCCGCACTGGGCCCGCGTGGGAACTATGGCCCAAGCCCCTTCATTCTGAGAGGAAGCCTGTGCCCTGCAGTGGGACGTATATAGGCTGGAATGATGATGATGATGATGATGACCTTCACTATTTCAAGGTTAAAAATTTCCAAGCAAGTTCGTGCGATGCTAGTATACGAAATTATGACACTCATTCAATCTTAGAACTGAACCAAATAAATGTATGTACCATGGACAGTATGAAGAAAGGTAAGTTTGACGTCTTAACTTAGCAGTTGTTGGACGACAACTCAAAGTAGACGCTTTCGGAAGGATGACAGAGAAGCAGTTGGTTAGCGGTAGGACATTGTGGGCTCTTAGAGAGATGAATTAATAATGAAAAGTGACCCAAAGATAAGATATGGGACACGACAGAGAAGAATAAAAGAAATAGATAGAAACAATTTATTTAAAGTAACGAGATCAAAATTACAATTTGTGCACAATTATTTTGACTAGCATTGCGTTAACATAGTACTAGCTTTAAAAAACATTAGAATGTCTAAAGGCGCATTCGATTGATTACTAAACTAGAATCTTAGATTCAAATTAAATACGATCAACTTAACTTAGTTCAAAAACATTTACATAATAAACTTGAATTAACCTAATTATTAAAAAATATAATACTATTTGCATTGGCTATTAAAACTAATCTAACCCTATGACTAATTTTAAGAACACATACCTAATTTAATTCAATCATAGTAATTTGCTAGTTTTACAAAATATGTGTTATTAATGACGCATTGGCTTTGTGAAGTTGGTTAAACACAGCTAAATTGATTGGATGTGCAGTTATATTATTTTGTATGATAACTATTCTAATTGAGTGGTTCTGACTTTTTTTTTGAAGTTCACTTATTTATTTATTTAGTTGTCATTTACCTCTTAAAACCAGTGCCAGTGCAGTGCAACTTTTCCGTTGGGTTTGTACCCACTATGTCCGATGGTATCTTATTTTTTACCCTCACGCAACACGGTTTATCCCTGAAGCGTTTCAAAAATCTAAGGTTAATGTCCATGAACTAACACCAATTCCAATTCCGCAACCACACGTGGCAGTCATTGGGATTTTTAGTTGACGGACATAATTAGTCGATTTAAGTAAGACACGGGATACGTTTCAGAGCTCCACCCTTTAACCCCTCTAGGGGTTTCCCCAGGTTGTAATCCACTGTTTTATTTTATAGTAATTTTACTAAATAAGACTAGAAATATACCCCACTAAACTTCTCGATCACCTTTATATTATGTATGTACACGTTCACCACATCGGTGACAGCACCGAACCACTTAACAGCATCTTCACAATGACAGAATGACGGTATTAACATTCTCAAAAAATATTGCGCATTCATTCTTTATACCATCTTCTTATAATTTATTTTATTTCTCATTTATTTTCACAAGAATACTTATAGTAAAAAGCTCTTAAAATATTGCTATGTGATGAACAAAAATATTGATCTAACTTAATAGAGTAAGATCTCAGAGCCACCAGCCGTAACTTAACATTAAAATATAAGTCGAGGTGGGCCTATTTTTACTCACTTTTCTTACCTGATGATACCTGTAAATTAGCCGTATACCCAACTTTGCAGGCGTACAAAGTACACAAAAACACTACATATTATACTTATTCCATGTGTTGTCCTTCAGTCTGGCGGCTTTGGAATCTTGGACAATCACTCATAAATCAATGGCTTACAGTGCATTAGAACAAGCTCTAAGATTAATGATTTATGTGATTATTTATGTACCGGAGTGCCAAAAGGACTGTGCGTGTGATCCATGTTGCTTCTCACGATAGTCATGTCATCTGCTAGATGGAGGTAAGCCTTGCATCTATGCCAACGGTTCTTGGTGCATCCCCACCGAAACCCGCTTCTGGTCCTACTTTGCTTGTAATAAGTAAAGTTGTGGTACACCAGCCGCTCTTTCCCTCTTGCAGTCATGAATATGTTCACTGAAATTGTCGATTGTTAGTTTGTTAGTGGCTAAGGCGACTGAAGCTGTTAGATAAGATAACGTGCAGTACTAATGATAAGTGGGTCTTATTAGATCTGGCTCCTGTTTCATAAACGTGACTAGTGACCTGTGAATTTGTCAATTTGGAATACATTGCTGATTTAAGGTGTTCTGTGTTAAACCAAACTTCAAGACTTCAGAATTTAGAGCAAATTATCAGTGTCCCAGGTTGCTTGTCACCTTACTGAAATTCCTCCCAGAGAAGTGAATTACGTGTTAGTTGTCTTACTCATAGTTAGGTGGAATTAAATAAATAAAAGCCCAATTAGTTTTCAGCTTTGTCTGAAAAATTACAGCTGAAAATCTCGTGGGCGCGGTAGCATCCTAAAATAAGAATTGGTGTGTCAGAATTTTAAACAAAATTTAGCAGAATTACGATTCTTAAAAATATTTAATAGTTGTCAAAACACAATACTACTGAATTTCGTCCAAGATTCTACATGTACAGACGTACTTAGACATATTAAATTCATGCAGAGTAACAAAGTAGAATGAAATATTTCGCAGAGCAAAAACTCAGTAAATAATAGAATTAAAACCATTCACAGAAATTATCAAAAATATTTATTGTCGAAAACAATCATTACAAGTAGATGCCAATCAATTAGCTTCTATGAAAGCTTAGTCATTAACACTTGCTCTTTCTTTCGTCTAATTTAACATAAGACCCATTTGGTGTTTTCTTGAATTTTGGAGGCAAATGTTGGTGCCGGTCAACCACTTGCACGATATCTAGATTCTCTGTGACCAGAAGATATGACTTGCAGTAGATGTCAGTACATCTCCACTTGAACCAGTTATTCTTCACGCTTGATAATCCTTTGTTATTGAAAGTGTGCTTGTTGAACCTAATTAACTTTTTGCCACTAATTAGAGTTATAAGTTCACCGACTGAAAAATATTAATCAATATTAGGGATATTGCACGATAATGGAATAAACAGAGTTTTAACGGAAAACAATCGGAGGTATTTTTATATTTAACCTAAGGTATGCGTAAAACACAGAATGTTGGTGTTGATATTGAAGCACCTGTCTTTTAAGTCTCTGCTGAGAAATAAGCAAATTAAACCTCAACATTATCCCAAAAAAATTTTATTTCTTTAAATAGCTATTTATACTAACAATGGTTTATGTACAATCATTCAAATGACAACTGTATGGTTTGATATTTCTTCACCTTTTCCTGTGTATTAATTTAGTATTAACCTAACTTATTTTTTCACAAAATACTTAATTTAATTTTATATACCTAATTTCATTTAATGTTGACATATTGGTTATTATAAATAATAATAAAGATAAATTTATTAATGAAACTAATAAATAAAGAAAAAGATACAATAAAATCAGATCCGCATTGTACTAATAAAAACTAAAAAAAAAAACTTATAATTTTATATAAAACCTACAGCCCGCCTCGGCTTTACACAGGTGCATCTTCTTTTCAAACATTTTTTTCATACAAAACTTGTTTTGACAATTACAAATATAACAAAACATTACTAGCCAGTAATTGAAATTGATTTTAACTATTTATATATATAGGAACGGCTGACCTGAGAGACGTCATCTTGGTAGTTTGCTATACTATATTCAAGTTAACGAGCTAGTACTGAGGGAACACAGCTGCACGTGATTGGGTTGAGATACGCCGTAGGCTCTAGAGCCGCTGATTGGTTTGCGCGGCTTTAGCAAAGTATTTTTCACCTCACTAGCTCGGAAAGCCCTTTTTGTTTGTTTGACATCTATTGAGAAAATCGCTTTTTATCCACAAGTGAAGAAAGAGTTTTGATATTTGAAGGCAGCTTAAGTGATATTTGACAGCTAACAAAACGTAAAACGTTAAAAGTGCTGAATTTTTAACATCACAATTAATGAATTGCATCGAGTAAAAAACACTAAATACAGTCTTACAACTTTATTTTAATTCATAAATATCAGCATTCAACATTAACCTTCATTCTTGTTGTAAAAAAGGAATAAAATGTTCTGACAGTCCAAGTAAGTCGATGTGCGAACAAAACGCATCCGAAATAATAAAAAAAAACTTAAGTCAAAACGGTATACAATTTAACAGTAATACAGTTTGCTCGTATCTCAAAATCGATAATCTGGCTATTAGCCATTAAGCAATTAGCCATTTTAAAAAAAACTATAAGCATTGCGTTTTGGTTCATTATGATATTCTGCCACTACGCTTATTTAATAATAAGGTAATGGTGATCTGCCTAGAGAAATATTTCACCATCAACATCACCATCACCATCATCATCGTCATCATCACCATCATCATCACCATCACCATCATCATCGTCTCCATCATCATCACCATTATCATCATCATCGTCACCACCATCATCATCATCACCATCACCATCACCATCACCATCACCATCATCATCGTCGTCATCATCATCATCATCCATCATCATCATCGTCATCGTCACCACCATCATCATCATCACCATCACCATCACCATCATCATCATCATCGTCATCGTCGTCATCATCATCATCATCCATCATCATCATCGTCATCGTCATCCACATCGGCATCGTCATCATCATCATAATCACCATCATCATCATCATCGTCATCATCATCATCATCATCATCATCACTATCATGCATCATCTTCGTCATCGTCATCATCATCGGCATCGTCATCATCATCATCATCATCATCATCGTCATCGTCATCATCATCGGGTATGTATTACAATACCGAAGTACGAAAGACCGAATGTATTAAAACATCGAATGGGTCAAATGACCGACACGATTTTTTTCTGAAACCGTAAGTTTTTCAGAAATTATTAAAACGGCATCATACAGAACCCATTAGGTTAGGTTAGGTTTGTTTTATAACAATCTTAAAAAGTTAACGGTTTCAGAAAAAAATCGTGTCGGTCTTTTGACCCATTCGATGTTTTAATACATTCGGTCTTTCGTACTTCGGTATTGTAATACATACCCTCATCATCACCATCATCATCATCATCATCATCGTCATAATCATCATCATCGTCATCATCATCGGCATCGTCATCGTCATCATCATCGGCATCGTCATCATCATCACCATCATCATCATCATCACCATCATCACCATCATCACCATCACCATCATTATCATCGTAATCATCATCATCATCATGATGCCGACGATGATGATGATGATGATGATGATGATGATGATGATGATGATGATGGTGATGGTGCATGTTTGAGAAAAGCACTATACATGCCTCGGCCGGAACAGGGGTTGCCGGCCTCGTATCATGCCGGCCTCGTGTACCTACCACTCGGCCGGCAACCCCTTACGTCCCGGCCTCTGTAGTAATGTACTATTTAACCAATCTGGCCCCTCGTGGGCGTTGAAAGCTTTCATGAGGCAGTGGTAGTGGCACATTCAAGTTACTTATTAAGTTAAAGAAAAGGGGAACTTTAGAAATAAAAATCTAAAAGGGGCGGAAGACAAAGTAAGAATTAGAACTAATGATCTATTTATTCAGGAACATTATATTTCTTTTCCTCACCCCGGAAACGTCGTCCTTCTTCACGTCGAAACTGAGCCACGGATTGCCGTGATTTTTTGTATGGACATAGTTGAAGGGCTGGCGAGTGACATAGGCTACTTTTTACCACGGGAAAATATACGGGTAAACACGCTTTAATCGACTTCAGCATTGGCGAAGCCGCGGGCATCAGTTAGTAGGTCTATAATTATGATATGGCCCAAAGCAAGTTACACACAAGCCGGGGTTATGAAGGCAATCCGAGCAACTAAAACAGGTGGCTACTCTCCTCTTAGAAATATTCCAACAGTGAGCACATCTTTTTCTCTTTGTGGTACCTTTACGATTTTTATCCAAACGAGTTAGCAAGTGTATTCTTGTTGTTACTTCTGGCTGTACGAGTATTTCCTCTCCATAGCCACCTTAAAGTAAAACGATAAGATTATTTTTAGGTATTAAGATCATCTTAAGTATTTGAAGTTATGAGATCTTGGATTTTTTTTTATTATGTGGGGAGGCAACGAGCAAGCGGGTCATTTGATGGAAAATGAGCACTACCCCCCCATAAATATCAACAACTCAAAGAGAGTCACTGATCTGTTGCCGGCCTTTAAAGGGAGTATAAACCCTTTTGTTGAAAGCCCCGATATCATAGTTGTATGGAAAAACTGTTGCCGGTTGTTGTTGATGATGATGATGATGATGATGTGGCATAGAATTTTTGCATTCAAAATATCACTTCTGGGGACGTATTGTCATATTGTTCTGTTTTGGAAGTAAATATTGCGGGCCATAGACGAAGACTGTATGGATATTATCCGTCTACAGACGTAGTGCCACAATGCGAGGTCTTTTTTTGTATGTGTGGCGGAGACAAACTTGTGTGCAAGAGTAGGAGTGTTTGCTGTGGCACTAGCTGTTTGTGATTCAGCCTAAGGTGGCACAGAGCCACATGCTTCCTACAAATGCTATGAAAAATAACCGACTGTAGACGTAGTTCCACTTTTGGTTTGATTGAACCACCGTCTAAGGCCGTAGTGCCACATCGCGAGCGTTCTAATTTACGTCCCTCGAAGTACTGTCCGTGAACGTGCTAATTACACTTTATGCCACACTCGATCGAAGGTTTTATCTATCTATATCCAAGTTAACGGCCATAGCTTCGCCACTGCTTTCCACTGCCTCTGCCTACGATCAACAACGCCGCTGCCCAACAATGTGTTTGCGTTTGTTGGATATTTATTTATCGATTCAACAGGCCATTCTTTACCAAATTCTTAGTGTGTCTGCACCGTGAAGTTAACGGAAATAAAAAAAAACATCATGTATAGTGAAGGTACTTATCCAGCAATGTCGCAAATCTGCGCGAAACACGGATCGTTGTCCGATGGATAAAATAAACATCTACAAAAAGCCTAGAGCCTGGTTTAAGAAAATAAAATGTACGGAAACTAGTCACACCAAATTTATTACTGTCCGACAAATGAATTGAATCTCTTTTTCAACCGTTTTCTACCCACTGCTGAGTATTATGTTATGTCTCTTCAAATTAGCTCCATGTTGTGCGGTCGCATGCTTGCCGTATTCTGTTTCTCCTCGCCACTTGTGACAAATCGTCATTCCATCTTGCGGGCTGGGCAGCCTTCCCATATTTCTACGCCCGGTCCGTGACCTCCACTCCAGCACTTTCCTCCCCCGGTTTCCGTCAGACCTGCGGTATTTGTGGCTCGCCCACTTTCACTTTCTTTTGGCTATTTTTTCCGCTGTCAGTTATCCCGGTTCTTCAACGTATTTCGGTTTTACATACCTGATCGCGAAGAGTAATACCCAACATAGCTCTGCCCATGGCCCTTTGAGTCTCATGTTCAAAGTACCAAAAGGTCATATATGTTTTGGGGTGTTTGATCTTTTTCTAAGATTTTACTCGGTTGTAATTCAGAAATGGGTCATGCACATTTTTTTGTTCAAATCTCTCCTGAGAACGTGGCAAAAGTTAAGGGCCTATAGTCAATATACATATTTTAAGTCTACATGGGCGTCTGGGACGCCTGGCCAAATTTCCGCAAACTTAAATAAATCTTAAGTTTAGTGACTGGGAGTTGTTAATTTTATGTCAAAAGGAGAGACAATTTTTGTTTCTCACGCACACAACCAACCAATCGTGAGTCGGACTTACGCACCGAAGGTTCCAGAAATCTAACATATACATTAACATAACTCAAGTTTATAACATCATTATCATATCCGGCCTATACCACTTTGGGCACAGGCCTTTCTCTAGACTGGGTGGGTGGCTTGGGCGGTACACATAATACATAAAAGTGTTTTATTTTGTTTAACATTTAATCACGAACTAGTAGCAATTTTTTTCTTAATATTAGTTTAATTTCTCAAATGTTTTCGAGATGTGGGCAAAAATCTAAAAAGGAATCTTCAAACCTTGAGACCCAGCCCCAGTTATTGTTGTTCTATGTACCACATAGGTTTACCTAAACTCAGCAATTACATGTATTTCTAAATTTTAAAGATCTTGAATATTCACGTTTATAAAGCTTGATCAAAATTTTCCATTTGGTTCACAGCTCCGTTGTAATAAACCCTGAAGAAAGTTGGCTTAAACACTATAATATGTACAACTCCATGGGTACAGTTGAAATCAACAGGTCTCACGTCACTTAGCGAAGTTTAACGTACTTGCCACAACGAGCTCTTTTATATACTGGTGGGGGGTGAGTATGCTCAGTCCTCGCGAATATGATCATGAGATTCTGATCGAGGTGAATATAAGCTGGACACTTGTTGTGCCTTGTGCAATTCCATCGAGATCCTCTGTTTAATGTGGCCTTTTTAAAGTACGAAAAGCCGTTTAAAATAAATGCAGTTTTCCCATTCACCAGCTCTATCACAACTCCTGAAACAAAGCGTGATAGGTAATTTAGAGTAAGCAGAAGAAATGACATGTTGTCTTTAATTTATTGATAAAGATAAATTAATGAGATATGTCAAGTAATAAAAAAAGCAAATATTGTCAATGTTATATAAAAGGATACTCCTTTTAAATCATAGATGAATTTATTTTCCAAACGTAAATGTATAAAATTAACAAAATTTCTTATGAAATAACGAGCTTATTATGTAATGTCATCTATACCTATAAAACAGTACCGTGACTGACTGACTGACTGACAGACAACGCACAGCCTAAACTGCTGGGGCTAGAGACTTGAAATTTGGCACACATGTACCTTGAGTATTGTAGAGGTGCACTAAGGAAGGATTTTTCGAAATTCCCACGGGATAGGAAAATATCTAAACTTTCTTTGTTTATTTGTTTGTAGCGGAATCTCTGAAACTATTGAGCCGATTTTAAAAATTCTTTCAGAATTAGAAAGCTATACTATCCTTGATTGATATAGGTTACTTTTATCCGGGAAAATGCAAAATTCCCACGGGATAGAAATAAATAACTTAAATTTCGGGGCTGATTTTAAAAATTCTTATTCATTATGTGATATGACTATCCCCGATTCACAAAGGCTACTTTTTATTCGGGAAAATTCAAAATTCCCACGGGATAGAAATAAGTAAATTCAACATTGGCACTGATTTTAAAAATTCTTTCATGTGATATGATATGACTATACCCAATTGACGTAGGCTACATTTTTTTCGGGAAAATACAAAATTCCCACGGGATAGAAAATTTTTAATTTAACTTTGAAGGTGATTTTAAAAATTCTTTCACCAATAGTAAGCTACAGTATCCCTGTTTGACAAAGGGTACTTTTTTCGGGAAAATACAAAATTCCCACGGGATAGAAATAAGTCAATTCAACTTAGGGGCTGATTTTTAAAAAATATTTTACAATTTAAAAGCTACAATATCCCTGATTGACATAGGCTACTTTTCTACGGGAAAATGCAAATTTCCCGCGGGATCGAAATAAGTAAATTCAACTTTGGGGCTGATTTTAAAAAAATATTTTACAATTTGAAAGCTACAATATCCCTGATTGACATATGCTATTTTTCTACGGGAAAATTAAAAATTCCCACGGGATAGAAATAAGTGAATTGAACGTGCGGGCTGATTTTTAAAATTATTTCACTAATAAAAAGCTACACTCTGGTTTTCAAAATGTTTTGACAGTTATTTCTATCCCGCGGTATGCTGTACTTTGCACTTTCCCGGGATAAAATGTTGTTGTCTCAATCAGGCCCCCTCCCAGAACGAGAACACTTGGGCCGTAGTTTCCACTTGGGCCCAGTGCGATTTGTACAGTGCGGGTGTGTACCATTGAATTTCTTCTCAGGTGTGTGCAGCTTTTCTCGCGATATTTTCCTTCACTGTAAAGCTCATGGTAAACTTCAAACGTAATTTAGCACACGAATTCGGAATAACTCAAGAGGTCCAAGCCCGGGCTCAAACCCATGACCCTCTGCTTAAGAGACCATAGGTCAAACCACTAGGCCATCGCAGCTTACCGGCTTTAGAATTCACTTATTGAAATTCTGCGGGAACTTTGCATTTTCCTGGCATTATCCTATGTTAAATTCACGTAATAAACTACCTGTGTGTCAAATTTCATGCAAACAACTAACGTTATTGTCTTCGCGTACGAAGTCGCGGGCAAAAGCTAGTAGATACATATTGTCTGTCACGCCAAAGACAACATACACAAATCGATCTGACATAATATGATATGATTGCATTCTTTATTTTTTATTAATCAATCCTCTTTTCTTCTTTTTCTACAGAGTAATAAAGAAAGTTTTTCACAATCTTCGATAGGAACCTTCAAACTACTAGTAAACCTTTTTTTATCGTCAACAATACTTCCCACATCATAACAATTTACGTAGCTAATATCACGATTATCTTGTCTGAATCAGAAGTAATGATTCTACAACCCGTAGAAACTTAGTTCTTACTTCTCAATCTCTCACAGTCTTGAATAAGCGTGAAGGCCATATAAATGTAGTAATATTTATGTTTTAAGTCATAGGCGTCATAGCTGAAAACCTCTCCATAAACAGAGTTTTTGCAATGATCGTTTGTCAATGGATTATGAGCATCACATTCATCTTCAGTAACGAAATATTAATAATATTTAACAAATTGGCCACTGTTATCTTTAAAAATCACCGGTGGTAAGTGTTCGTGATTGATATTGCTCATGACGACGTTAAGTTCGCTATCCAGATAGAGATAAGATCTGCATCTGCCCCGGCTCTTGTTAGTACAGTACCACCGCGATATAATTTTTCTATCCTTACTTTCTGCATAGTAAGAAAACCCATTGAAAAGATAAATCTGCTTTCCATTGCCTAATTGTAAAATGCGACCTGAAAAAGACATGTTTTTAAAAACGATAGCAAATAAAGCTAAAGTAAAGTCAGATCTTTTTAAATTTATAAGGGTCTTTATCGCACAGGAAAACTCGTATAAAAATATGCTGTTTCACTTATAGACACGATTTTTTGTAAACTGTGAACACAATTTACATTCATTAAACGTTAACTAATTATGAGCAATTTTTTTTGTTTTCAGACAACACAGCTAGGCTTTATCTCAAGCTAAAAATATTTTATTAGTAAAATCAACATCTGTTTCCATTACCTTTAATTCGAGTGGCAAAATACATTTTGTAAACTTGCCCGAAATGCAAAATTAAAACAATTAAACGAATAAAGCCAAAGTCAATTATTATACTGAGATTTTTTTTTAATACAACAAGATTTTTTAATACTATTCAATAATAGAACAGAACAATCAATGAATCGAGCAAAAAAGACAGACAGTTTTTTGAATAGAAGTTCTCCATAAAGGAACGTGTTTTCTTCTATTAAAATTTGAAGGCTGCAGCTTCAATGGTTTACCAGTTAGGTAGACCCTAGAAATAGAGCCCTAGATTGGCAGACGCACGGGCGAGAGCAAAAGCTGGTCCAGTGCGGGTTGGTTGGGTAGAGTGCCAGAGCCTCACCTGTTGTACAGCAGTACCACGAGCCGGTGAGATTGGCTTGGGTTCCGATAGATGTAATTTGGAACCCCTTATACTTATACCCCACCCCTTGCGAGAGCAATACTTTTGGGTTTTTTTTATCCTTTAGTTACGGACCGCGCTTATCTATAAAACGGGACGCTGTAATAATAATATATAATCCTGACAAGTGTCCCGACTTTACATTTTCTTCATTAAATACTTAGTCACATATAAGTTGGAGATTGGTTTCCAACCCTAAAAACCACGCACATCTCTGTCTTTTTACATGACAGCCCAGACTACGGCATCCAAAACCGGTTTTAGTTGTATGGGGAAAACAGTCTCTTTTGTTTCTTCATATTATTATAATGGAAACCGGTTTTGATGCCCAAGCCCAAAGTGAGAAACGAATAGCTTGGGCGTGTGAGAAATTAATAAACAACGAATTAACCAAATTAAATTTGGAAGCACAGTAGAGAACAATCTAAAATCTGCAAATAATTATATATAATTAATTATTTACAGGTATTAACAATGAAAATGATATAAACATAAAACGTGAACTTAAAATAAGTTATTTTAAACTTAAAAATTAATGCTAAAAACGGGAAGAGTACCCTGCACATAAGGGTGGCTGCGTTTCCTCAATGTATGGCAATCAATGCCGATTTGTTGACCGTGGAAGGAGCCATTCCTATAGTCAGCTATGGATTGGACCAACTTCTTTTTTCACCACCATCATCATCATCTTCGCTCTACTATACGTCCCACTGCCGGGCACATGCTTCCTCTCAGGACGAAAGGGCTTTGGATGACGATTGGAAACTTCACACACACCATCGAATTGTTTTACAGGTGGATAAAACTCAGAGGTCGCCCGGACTCGAACCACGATTCTCTATTTGAGAGGCCATAGGTCAAACTATTTTTGAAATCTTAGATTGGGGTCCCCACCCTGCCCTAGAGACGTATGTGGAAGTGAAGTAAATAACTAGTTGGCTCTCCGAGGTAACAAATAATGTTGATAATGAATGATTTTTAATCACACTTTCAGGAATTTCCCACTTGGGTGCTTGAAGTAAACAGGTGGGGGATGAGTGTGGTTTATCTTGGTCCTGATGATTTGGTGGCTGTCGCTCAAGTGAAGATATGATCTGCATTTGAAATGACCATTGCTAGTGCAGCACCATCGACAAGCGCCGTTCTTCATTTTCATATGCTCGTAATAAGCAAACCCATTGAAGATGTATAACAGCTTCCCATTCATTAATTCAATGAAGCTACCTGAAAAACAAATACAACATACGGATAACTATTGTGAGTAACTGTTTGACAATATTTGCAATATTGGCATTGATGAAGACTAACCCCCTGTTTCACCATCCATTGATCGAATTTATTTGACGAATACATGTGATGCTGTCTCTGTTTGTTTTGTTCGAATAGACGGAGACGGCATCACATATATCCGTCAGTTAAAATTAATCAATGGTGGTGGAACAGCCCCTTAAGGTCGATTCATATCTACAGACACCGAGCGCGCACACGTGCCGTGACAGACAAAATGATATTCTTCTATACTTCTATACAGTGTCTATTAATGTGGTTACCTATCAAAATTTAGAATTATTTTTTTCCGAATATTTAAAATCCCGAATGCTTCATTTATCCGAATGCATTTTTTTCTGAAACTGTAAATATTTCAGGATTTTTATAAAACAACCCTAACCTAACCTAAAGGGTTCTACACGATGCTCCTGAAATAAATCCTGAAATATTTACAGTTTCAGAAAAAAATGCTTTCGGACAAATGAAGTTTTCGGGATTCTAAACCTTCGGAAATAAAATTTTCTAAACATCGATAGGATACCGCGAGGAAAGCATATTTTGTCGGTGTCTGATACGGCACGTGTCTGGCACGCAAAACGTCAGTACAGTCAAGGAATTTAATTTCCAACCCACCTAAGTTTGAATATCGTACGGCAAACTGTCACCATAAGAGCTAGCAACGATATTGTTTTGACGTGTTGCAATTGACATTTAGAAAGAAAGAAAGAAGAAAGAAAATACATTTATTTACAACAACACAAGACACATAAATATTTTAACAAAAAGGACAATACAAAGGCTAAAAATAGAGTGTGTCATTGCGGTTGCAAATTGGACACTGGCTCAGCATAATGCTGAGGCGTTTATAACACTCCAGCGCTGATTTTCAGCCAGTACCGTCGGTAATACCCGGAACGCCACACAGATAGATAAAATGTACACTTATAAATATAAGCGATGAACTACATAAACTACATGCGTAAATGGATAATTTGTAGATCATAAAAACGAATAATTTTAACAAAATTACTTAATCATAAATTACTATACTATAATATAACTCACTTGCCAAGTATACAACTCTGCGCGGATTAAAACAAGAAGTGAAATAACCGAGACAAAGAAAAATCAAAGAAGTTTTGTGAAATTTAATTTCGACCTTAATGCATTGCGATTATTACACATTTTTACGAAATGGGTAGGGAATTAAATTCCTTGACTGTACATGTGAATCGACCTTTAGCGTTATCTGCCAGACCCAGAAAGATAGCAATCCGGTATTTTATTTTTACAAGCTTTCGTTTAACTTGAAATGATGTTTGACTTGATGTTTGTTTTTTTCGAGTGAAATTTTGCAAGTTGTATTTCAAACATGAAACTACCGTGAGACTCACTCATAGTGAAAATAAACGGATCACTCACGTCTTAAAACGAGTTTAACTCGACTTGTTTCGGGCTAATCCGTAGCCCTTCCTCTCGGAGTCGCACGTCACGGCGGCTGCCAAACGTGCACCCACGCACGTAGCATGCACGTGTGCACGTTTGGCAGCCGCCGTGACGTGCGACTCCGAGAGGAAGGGCTACGGATTAGCCCGAAACATGTCGAGTTAAACTCGTTTTAAGACGTGAGTGATCCGTTTATTTTCACTATAAGTTGTATTTCACCCACTTCTAGCTATCGGATTGCCTTGAAATGTCTGCTTTTTCATAATATGTCACGTCTTACTATACAAAAGACATTTTGGGAAAGATACATTTTAGGAAAACTGACATTTCAGGCCTGAGTCGGTTGGATGACAATTAAAGTAAAGTTAGATGCGATGACACGTAACAGCATATTTACAGTTACGTGCTGTCACATCTAGAGCTACGATAAACAATATAGAAATAGAAATAATATGAAATATAAACTTATTTTTTGCTGACTTTAAATTTGTGGTATAGGTTTTTCAGATGTTGATTAGCTAATCTTCGAGAATAATTTCAATTAAATAATTTGATATTAACTCACATGGATATATTTAACACGCAATAATAGTAGGTATATCAAACAAGAATTATCCAAGAGACCTGTACTAGGCTGGTTACATGTTATTCCAATTCCATCCAAGCTCTAGTTTTTTATTCCCTTCCTAGGGTGGGCATTTGTAGTTTTTCTGCCGTATTTTGGATACGATTTGCCTCACCTCTTTTAGCGCTTTATAAGAGACGTATCAAATAATCTGTCAAACACTTTCAAAATTTATCTAGGTATGAAACTCATTGTATTGATTTCCTTTATTTACTTTTTTCATAATAGCCATCACGCTGATACTCTGACATATTGGCCGTCTTCTTTCTTATGATAGACAGGAGGCGGGTGAGAGTGGTCGGTGTTGCCTTTTATAACTTGTAGCTCATGGTCTAAGTGAACATACGCCTTGCACCTACGGTTCTTAGTGCAAGTCCATCGCTGCGCTCTTACAAGATTGCTGTGCTTGTAATACGAATAGCCGAGATACAAGAAAATAATTTTTCCATTTACTAATTCTAGCAAAGCACCTGCAAAAGATAAATGATCAAAATTTCTTTCGTCTATGCATCTTTTTCCTTAAACTCTTAACGATTAGTTTAGCCTATGGTGGACGACCGTGCAATGTAGAGGACCTACCAGGGTAAACCAGCAAAAGTAAAGTATGTAACTAACTATTAGTTTTGGTAAGAAGCTTATGTTTAACAGCTTTAAAAATGGCGATTTGAAGGGGTGAGAGTAAAGGACTACCTGTGATTGTCGACCCGGAATGAATGATAATGATAATAATGTACAAACTGATGATTCAAATCTTCATGTAGTTGCCATAAGGATTTGAATTATCGCATTAGGTCGTATAATTGTCCTTCAATTCGGGTCGACAAATACGTCATTGTACCGAACTCGTATAAAACTAAAGTAGATTGTTCTACGAGGGACGAAAAGCACCAAATTTACAGGAGATATTTTGCAAATATAATAAACACTAAAGGTCGCAGGTATCACTTGAAGACCGATCGTTGTGGAACTCGGGGGAAGCCTTTGTCGAGTACCTACTTCTTATGGCTGATATTTTAATGATGATGATGAAAACATTGGTTTGCAAACACATACTCTCACCCCAAACGCATATACCTTTTCCGTACCATCGTGGGTAAAAATAAGACATATTAAAAATATAATTTATAAATATATATTTTTTTGACAAAATAGTCAAGTCCTATAAGCTTATGTTGTCATCCAATGCTTAATTTTTTCTTCATTTATTATATTACCTCCCTAGGGTGTTGACGAATCATCACAATAAACTTCGATGTATCTGCCTTCTTCATTCTTGTGATACACAGGTGGCGTGTGAGAGTGGTCGGTGCTGGCTTTTTTAATAGTTAGCTCGTGGTTTAAGTAAAGATACGCCTTGCACCGCCGGTTTCTAGTGCAATTCCACCGTTGGCCTCTTAAAAGATTGCTGTGCTTGTAAAACGAATAGCCGCCGTACAGGAAAATGGTTTTTCCATCTGCTAATTTTAGTAAAGAAGAATCTGCAAATAAATCTTTCATTTAAGTAAGTCTCTTTGTCACAATTGATTTTAGTAAGAGTTTAAACTCAAGCTAACATTGAAAAAAAAAAAACTTGTAATTAAGTACCGACAGCAAACAGAATATTTCAAAAGTGAACATTTTTCACAATTCTTTAGTGGCATGAAATGTACACTTTCACTAGGCAAACCGAAGAGTGACAGAAGCGTAAGTTTAAGTTAGTTATGTCTTCGAATGTAAAACCTCATAGTCAGTGTAGAAACCTTTGCCGTACTCGTCGTAACTGACGTCATATAATTTAGACGTGCAATGTCACTTCATCTTTAGCGCGTTTCAGTGCTTTTCTTTAAATGTATCTTTTTGTAACTTAAATACTTAGTCATAGAAGTTATTGTTTTGTTACCTACTATATATTTTTCCACATAGCAGCGGTTTTAGCGGTAGACTTGGGGCGGGTGAGTGTGTTTGGTGTGGCCTTTTATGACATGTAGCTTTTGGTTTAGTTGAAGATACGCTTTGCACCGATTGTGATTATTACAGTCCCAACTTAATATCCCGCGTCTGTTATTAGTAGCCATGGTATAGGTAAATCAGCGTTCCCTTTACTGACTCTATCAAAACACCTAGAATAAAAACGATACTTTATCGTATTTTCGAAGCTGGCAAAGAATAAAAACGTTCTGGGTTTGTTTTCTTTTTATGAAGGGTCGTGATAAATGAATGAAAATGATTCAAAGAAACATTTATTGTAAAATAAAATAAAAATACAGTTTTTATTATGATCAAGATTTTTGAACCACTGTAGAAATTAAGATTTCAAAATGGAAGGTGGTTTGATGCTAAGAGAAACAATTACGGTATGAAATTATTGATTAATATATGTCACATTTTCACTAAGTAATCTTTCGAGTTTACCATAGTTTATTGAATCAGGCGTTACTTTGCGGAGGTCCATATTAATGAACTAAAACAATTACTTTGCTCACCCGCGACCTTACAATAGTTACGTTTATGCAAGAAATGTGCGTTCATGCAGTTCCTCCACCTCCACACTGTACGAACACACACAAATCACATAAACCCAACCATCACCACCACCAAGCTACACTGACGCGTTTCGAACTCAACCAGAGCTCATCTTCAGAGTTACCACAACCGTATGCTATGCTACCAAATGTTAAACTAACAAACCAAAACAAATGTTTTAACTTGTCACTGTAACTTCTCAAGTACCCACTTTATTTTTCTTATTCTCAAACTACCCCACAAAAATTAACTTTTATTGACATATTTAAAACTACCTTGAATTTTTTGTTTATTTATTTATAAGGCATATTTAATTAATACTAACTGTTCAAATTCGACCCAAGCCGCAGTAAAGGAGAAGATACTAAATTTACCTGTTCATTAATAATAGACCCCATAGTGTTGTACCTAATTATTTCCATGCATTCCAGAGCATCCAGACGCAACCCCTTGCCGCAATAATGTAACACTTCATAAGAATCTGAATCTAACAATGAATGATTTGATTCCAACAAATGTTTTGCAAAATTCGATCTATCTGGATGCTCATTCCTATATGCCGAAACATGCTCTTTAAATCTAGTATTAAAACTTCGGCCTGTCTGTCCTACGTATATCCCATTGCAGTCATTACAAGTAAGCTTGTATACCCCCGATCTAGTTCCCTTATCTACCTGTTCTTTGTGGTTACATAGCCTAGAGTACAAAGAGTTGTTAGTCTTAAAGGCAACATTAATATTGTTTGATTTTAAAATGCCATAAATCTTATCAGACAAACCCCCGACGTAAGAGATGCTAGATCTATATTTGTTAGTAGACTGAGAAGGTAACGCAGCGTAAAGCATGCTATTTACTAACCGTGCCTGCTTCTTTTGAACTAAACTATCTACCATTGATTTTGTATAACCATTTGAGATCGCTATCTGATAAATAGTACTCAACTCTAAATCAAAATGTTCCTTAGAAAGAGGCACAGTCAACAATCTATTATTGGCAGCATAAACTGGCTGCTTTCCATTGTTATGTTAATAGATTGTTGACTGTGCCTCTTTCTAAGGAACATTTTGATTTAGAGTTGAGTACTATTTATCAGATAGCGATCTCAAATGGTTATACAAAATCAATGGTAGATAGTTTAGTTCAAAAGAAGCAGGCACGGTTAGTAAATAGCATGCTTTACGCTGCGTTACCTTCTCAGTCTACTAACAAATATAGATCTAGCATCTCTTACGTCGGGGGTTTGTCTGATAAGATTTATGGCATTTTAAAATCAAACAATATTAATGTTGCCTTTAAGACTAACAACTCTTTGTACTCTAGGCTATGTAACCACAAAGAACAGGTAGATAAGGGAACTAGATCGGGGGTATACAAGCTTACTTGTAATGACTGCAATGGGATATACGTAGGACAGACAGGCCGAAGTTTTAATACTAGATTTAAAGAGCATGTTTCGGCATATAGGAATGAGCATCCAGATAGATCGAATTTTGCAAAACATTTGTTGGAATCAAATCATTCATTGTTAGATTCAGATTCTTATGAAGTGTTACATTATTGCGGCAAGGGGTTGCGTCTGGATGCTCTGGAATGCATGGAAATAATTAGGTACAACACTATGGGGTCTATTATTAATGAACAGGTAAATTTAGTATCTTCTCCTTTACTGCGGCTTGGGTCGAATTTGAACAGTTAGTATTAATTAAATATGCCTTATAAATAAATAAACAAAAAATTCAAGGTAGTTTTAAATATGTCAATAAAAGTTAATTTTTGTGGGGTAGTTTGAGAATAAGAAAAATAAAGTGGGTACTTGAGAAGTTACAGTGACAAGTTAAAACATTTGTTTTGGTTTGTTAGTTTAACATTTGGTAGCATAGCATACGGTTGTGGTAACTCTGAAGATGAGCTCTGGTTGAGTTCGAAACGCGTCAGTGTAGCTTGGTGGTGGTGATGGTTGGGTTTATGTGATTTGTGTGTGTTCGTACAGTGTGGAGGTGGAGGAACTGCATGAACGCACATTTCTTGCATAAACGTAACTATTGTAAGGTCGCGGGTGAGCAAAGTAATTGTTTTAGTTCATTTACCATAGTGTCAAAAACGACAAATAGAGGGCGGGAAAATTTCATAAAAAAGTATATTTTCAACGCAATCGTAGCTATTTTTAACCCCCGACACATAAAGTGTTATAAGTTTGACTGCTATTTGTGTGTGTCGGTCTGTGTGTCTGTTGTGGCATCATAGCTCTTAAACGGGCGAATCGATTTGAATGCGGTTTTTTTGTTCAATTAAAAGCGGGTTCTTGGCGATGGTCCTTAGACATGTTTCATCAAAATTGGTACAGCCGTTTAAAACTTGTCAGCTCATTTGTTAGCTACGGAAGGGATATTAGACGCATAATGAGCATTTACTTTATTTTCAAACATAATAATTATGATTTATGTGTAATCTAATTGCGTTGGGAGTTTTAAAATACGCGGAGGAGCAAAATTAGTATTCTGATTATGCAAAGGACCTAATAATGTACATAATTTCTGCAGCACGGAATAGATTTAAATATTAAAACAGTAGTACCGTATTAATGATACAGAAGTAAATAAATACGTCAATGATTTTTAAACAAGCTTAAAGATAATTTAAAAATATGACTTATCAACGATTACCAGATCGACATCTTGTGAGTATTTTGATATATTTGCCGTTAGCAGTCTGGTGGTAAGCAGGAGGCGGGTGAGGGTGTTCGGTGTAACCACTGTTGTCCTTGATGACATTCAGATCGTGGTCCAAGTGAACGTACGCCTTGCAACGGTGGTTACTGGTGCAGACCCAGCGTACTCCATTGGTGACATTGCTGCGTTTATAGTACGAATAGCCACGGTACAGTAATGCCGTTCTTCCATTCACTAATTCTAATATCATGCCTGCTAAAGAAAAACGACAATTTAAATGAAAATGATCAAGAATACTTTTAAGTGTCAAAATGATACCAGTTTACTAGTCAAAATATATGTAGCGTTTATGGAGCGAGTTCTTACTGGAATATTTATAATATATAGTAGCAGCGCATATACGAAAGTTGGGTTTACGTATTAGATTGGATTGGGTGGGCAAAGATCAGTCATCATCTGTCGTTCGTACGGTGTACATGAATTGTAATGCTCCCTGCTTGTATAATGAAATTATTTTTTATTGAATTTATGTCTCGGCTAGTGCCGCGGACGAACACACAACCCTCTTTGATATGCCATAGGTCAAACCTAAGGCTACCATAACTAATTGATCAACCCATTAAAAAATACAAGAAGGCACAGAATACAAAGCATAATTAGCAAAGAAAAGCAAAGCAAAGCCATCCCAAATTAACAAAGGCTTTTTTATTACCTTGAGGAAAGTGCCAAATAACGGAACATATACAGATAGAAAGACAATTGGGTGGCGAATTCGCATAAATATAATCTTTTATTCATTGACAGTGTCAAATTTTTTAAATTTATGTACCTACCTATATGTAAATTCGCACATGGGAAATAAAAGCGTGCATTTTTGCATCGCGACATCGTTTTCGTCATTTATATATGTATAAGTATATAGTTTTTATTGTCATTACACATCACAGTTATACTTTGAAATAGCCGTGCATATTTAATATAAGCGTTAGCTGTACATGATGCGGTCATTAAGCAATAAATCAAATTAATAAGAAGTTAAGGTAGGACATGACCAGCCTGGAAAAGGATGGCTGGACGACTGGAGGGCAGTTTATAAAATGACATCGCTCGAAAATAATGAAAAAATTTAATACTTAGTAGAAAAGTTTTCTAGAAAAATCAACTAACTTGTCGAAAATCTTATTCTAGCTGTAGTTTTGTAGCAACACAGATTTTTTTCGGGTGGTATTATCGAGTGGTGTGGTTTCAAAAATATAATATTGCAGGAGCATGTTCTGGACAGGAAGTGGCGGAAACGAAGGAAAGCCCTTGCCAAGCATCTGCTTCTTAGCTTAAGAAAGGTTGGAGATAGACATGGGAGACGAGGGAAGAAAAACATTCACAATTCATCCAACAATAAAATTACCTAACTACCTACCAAAGAAGTACATAATAATTATTATATTATTTCTGCATCGCGACATCGTTTTCGTCATTTAAAGATGCAGAAGTAAATGAATCCGTCGAAGTTTTTTTAAATCAATTTAAAAATAATCCAAACTGAAAAAATAACTTCATTAATCAATGTTTGACGTATCGACGTATTATTCTGACATATTTGTCATTTGTCATTAACATTCTGGTAGTAGATAGGAGGTGGGTGAGGGTGGTCGGTGTCATTAGTGCTGTCCTTGATAACATTGAGACCTTTATCTAAGTGAAGGTAGGTATACATCGGTGGCTACTGCTGCAGACCCAGATGATTCCACTACTGTCATTGAGTTGTCTATAGTACGAATAACCATGGTATAGTAATTCCCTCTTCCCATTCGCTATTTCTAACAATACGCCTGTTAAAGAAAAACAATAATTGAAATGAAAATGATTCAAAGAAAACATTTATTTACAAATAAATTAAAAATAACAATTCTGTTGCAAAAATAAATAAAATATCAAAAAGGAGTGTTTTGAGGCTATCAGAAACAATCATAGTCAGTATTAATTAATATCTTGAGTACAGTTTCACTAAGCAAACTTTCGAGTTTACAGTGTCTAAAATCTAAAACGATATGGGTTTTTAGTATAGTCTGTCCACGATAGCGAAGTAGAACCTGGCTACTTAGAAAATACGTAATTGGTGGCAGCGCATAGGGACTGGTTGGTTTACATTATAATAAAAACGTTTAGTTATGATCTGACTCTCGTACGGTGAGGACGCGATGTTCTGTTTTAAATTATTGTTTTGCTTTAACACTGTTTGTATATATTTTTTCCAATTGAATTTGTGATCCAGCTTATGTAATGTACTGTATCCAGCTTACTTTGTTACGAATACAACTTCGAAATAAATATTCATGCATCATCAATATTTTAGTACTACCTTTAACATCACTAGTGATCTTAAGTAATGAATTAGAAGTGACAAAATTTAGAAACTACATTAAACTAAAAAATACAAAAATGAAATATAGTCGGTTAAAACTAAATTAAATTAAACAAGTTTACATAAATAAGCTCTTAGTTTGTTGTATGAATTAAATTAAGTACATAATTATATTCTCCTATTGTGTTCTTTACGCATGTTTTTGTTTTGTTTTCTATTTGAATATTATGATTAACTTATAATGTATGTTATTATATATAATGTTAGTTATATTAGCCCTCGTATCGGCACAAGCATGTCAGCTACTTGCTCAAAAATGCGCAAGATATAAGCACGTGGTTTAGGAACCTTTTTCACTGGTCGCACTTTAACGGAGAGGGAAATTAAAAAAATACAATGTAAATTTCCGATAGCGTCATTTATTCACATACACGAATAATATAATACATAGCTTCAAGTAGATACAGTAACTATAAATCGTTAAAGAGAGGAGACAATGCTGCGGAGACGATGCTGGTCGGACCACCAGAATGTCGTCGCCCAAGAACGTCGAAAAATGGTTTGCAAATTTTGAAACAACATTTTACATACATAAATACGAACGTTAGATGGTAATAACTAAATCAAGAAATACGGGTCACTGACGGTATCCCCGACATACATCGACTACTATACGTGAATGACTTATTTTAGTAATTATGTCTGCGTATCACGGTAGTTTTAACTCAAATGTTGCGCGTTAAATAAAACCTTGTAAAAATAACTTGAATAGGCCGTCACATTTCCTATTTCATGTTAAAATTATATGATTTAATTAAACATTTATTTTCAAATAATATAAAAATAACAATTCTATTACGTTAAAAATCGAGAGCACCGTAAAATTTAAATGTCAACAAGGAAAGTGTTTTGAGGCTGCAAGAAGATAAAATAATTATTAATAAATAATTAATAGGTACCTTGAATACAGTTTCACTAAACAATCATTCTAGTTCACATTGGTTAAAATCTAAAACGATATGGATTACAAGAATACAAGAAAATTATTGTCAGACTATAGGGAAATATAATACAAACATGGTACAATAAAATATAAGATCTCTAGTCTACCAAACTTATGGTGTACAATATTATAAGACATAGATATCTAAATATATAAAAGAAGAAACTGACTGACTGACTGGCTGACTGACATATCAACGCACAGCCCAAACCACTGGGCCTAGAGATTCCAAATTTGGCACGTAGGTTCCTTATAAGGTCTAGGGGTGCACTAAGAAAGGATTTTTCAAAATTCACTCCCTAAGGGGGTGAAACGGGGTTCCAAAGTTTGTATGGGGAAACAAGATTAGTTCGACTATTTTATTCGAAACTTCACAGAAGTATTATTTATTTTATTAGCAGTACGGCTGCTTACCGAATCTAAGATTATTTCACAGAAGTACTCCTAATGATAAATGAGTAAACACGTGTTTCAGGTTTTTTGAGAATTCAACCCCTAAAAGGGGGGAAAGGGGTAACAAAGTCTGAAAATCAACATGGGTGTTGTTTCTATGGTTTATCGGGTCGCTGGTTATGAAAACAACAACGGTTTTAAAATCCGACGTGGCAGACGTAAAATACCATCTCCCTGGATGGGGTGCGATAGGGTTGAAATATCTAAATAAACTAAATGACTGTTGATATATCAACGCACAGCCGAAACCACTGGACCTAGAGACTTGAAATTTTGCACATAGATACCTTATACAATGTAGGCATCCACAAAGGACGGATTTTTGGGAATTCCCACGGGAAAGGGAAAAAACGGGATTTATATATTCGATTCCGAGTGACCCTATCTCAGTAACTATAATAACTAGACTCTTCAAATTTGATACACAAGTAGGTATTACATTATTTAAAACATTAATTTCAGGATTTTTCAAAATTCCCACGGCGTAAGGAAAAAACGGGATTTATATATTCAGTTCAACAGGATCCTATGAACTATAATTACTAGACTCTTCAAATTTGGCATAGAAGTAGGTAATTATAATAGTAAAAAACCGTTTTAAGGATTTTCGGAAATTCCCACGGGATAAGGAAAAAACGGGATTTTTCGTTTTACTGGTCGTAGAAAGCTGAAATTCGGCATGTACGTTGTTTGGGGAGTGTAGAGCTGGATTGAGAGAGGACTTTCCAAAATTCCTACGGGAACGGGAAAAACAGCATTTTTCGTTTTACAGGTCGTAGAAAGCTGAAATTCGACATGTACCTAGGTTGCTTGGGGAGTGTAAATGAGCATTGAGAGAGAACTTTCCCAAATTCCCACGGGAACGGGAAAAAACAGGATTTTTCGTTTTACTGGTCGTAGAAAGCTGAAATTCGGCATGTAGGTCGTTTGGGAAGTGTAGAGGAGCATTGAGAGAGGACTTTCCAAAATTCCCACGGGAACGGGAAAAACGGGTTTTTACGTTTTACTGGTCATAGAAAGCTGAAATTTGGCAAGTGGGTTCCTTGGGGAGTGTAGGGGAGCATTAAGAAAACATTTCCCGAAATTCTTACGGGAACGGGAAAAAACGGGATTTACCGTTTTACTGGTTGTAGAAAGCTAAAATTTCAAAATTCATAAGTTTATACTGTAATTAGGCCGCAAAGGGCACTTAAACCGACTTCTAAAAAAGGAGGAGGTTATGCATTCCACTTTATGTATTTTTTTTATGTAGGTATGTTCACCGATTTCTCGGTCAATTGTGGACCTGCTTGCTTGCTTGCCTGTATGCTTGCTTGCTTGATATCTTGGTTCTTTGGAATACTCATAGTACACGCGAGCGAAGCCGCGGGCAAAAGCTAGTAGAGATATAGATTTTTGATGGTGTACTTCCGTTTGGCAAATTATTTTTCCCAAACTGATTCATTTGGCAAATGTTTCATTTCCCAAATGTTTATTTTTCTGAAACTTTAAACTATTCAGGATATATTTCAGGAATATTCTGGAGGTTAGGTTAGGTTAGGTTTGTGTTATAACAATCCTGAAAAGTTTACAGTTTCAGAAAAAATAAACATTCGGGAAATGAAACATTTGCCAAATGAATCAGTTTGGGAAAAATAATTTGCGAAACATTAGTAAACCCTGAAAAAGCTTTATGTCAACGCAATAAGAGCGAAAAAGACGTCGATCGGCGCGTCGATAGACGTGGCCTGGGGAAACACCAAGTAAAAGAATACTTATAAAATAGGTAATTTGTGGCAACGCATACGCACTGGTTGGTTTACCTACATATTAAAAAAGTTTAGTTAACTAATGTCTCTCGTACGGTGCGGACGCGTTGTTATGTTCCGCTTTCAATTATTGTTTTGGTTCAACTCTCCTTGTCGAATTGTTTTCCAAATTTAATTTGTGACTCCGTTTTTGTCCTGTTCCAGCTTACTTTTTTAACCTCCCACACAAAAAGAGGGGTGTTATAAATTTGACCGCTATGTGTGTGTGTCTGTCTGTCTGTCTGTGGCATCATAGCTCTTAAGCGGGTGCACCGATTTGGATGCGGTTTTTTTTTAATAGAAAGCAGGTTTCTTGGCGATGGTTCTTAGAAATCATCAAAATCGGTGCAGCCGTTTCAAAGTTATCAGCTCTTTTGTTAGCTGCGGAAGAGATCTTAGACGCATAACGGGCATTGACAGTGACATAATTGCGTTGGGGGTTTTAAAATTTTTAATTTATAGTTATTTACTAATATAAGTTTTATATAACATATTCATTCATGCATTACCAATATTCTATTAACCTAACTTTTAAAATTTCTTGCGATAACTCACGCCATCACCCTGATATATTTACCATTACTTACCTCGCTGTACACAGGGGGCGGGTGAGAATGTTCAGTGTTGCCTTTGATGAAATATAAATTGTGGTCTAAGTGAAGGTACGCTTTGCATCGACGGTGTTTGGTGCAGGCCCATCGTACTCCATAGGATAGATTGTTTACTTTGGAAAACGAATACGACTGATACAGCAATACGTGCCTCCCGTTCATCAATTCTAACAAAACACCTGTAAAAAGACGGAATTAATAAAAAAAAATCGGTACTAATCGGTGGCTTTCAATCACGATAGTAAATAAACAGTAAAACAATTAATTAAAACTTACAATGCTCGCTGAAGAACGTTATAGTTAATACCTACTTATTAATTAAAGGTAAAGGAAAAGCAGAGGGGTTTGACCTATGAGCTCTCAAGCAATGGGTCGTGGCTTCTCTGAGTTTTCGAAATTTATGTGCGAAATTACATTTTAAATGATTTCGTGAGGAAATCAGCACACACATTCTCTCTCTCACACACACACATATACACACACACACACACACACACACACACTCATGCTTTAGTTTTTTAAGAAATAGATTAAGTATTTTAGTAAATATTGTACGAACGCAGACTGTAATCTGAGAAATGTTCTATTTTTTGGAAGAGCGAGGTCTTCTGCTACAGGTAATTAATTTACTTACCTACTAGAAGGCCTCAACCTCAACGTGTAATATGATACAGTTATATCAATAAACGATTATTATTATTATTATTCTCTTTATTTATATTTTTTTCTTAGGTTAGATTTTTACAATAATTATACAAAAAGTAAAATATAAAAACCTAACCTAGGGTGCCACCGGCAGCAAGGCGGGGCCTAAGCTATCGGTGGTTAGGGCGACAGAGAGAGGAACCTCCTGACTATCCGCGCAGTGTCTAGGAGTACCGCCTTCTGTATCTGACCCTTGATCCAGCCATCTAGCGAGAGTCTCTTGAGGTGTTGGTCGAGACTCTTCGCTATCAGCCCGTTCGCAGAAACGACTATCGGGACAATGATCGTCGAATCAACATCCCACATGGCGGTTATCTCGTGAGCTAGGTCAAGGTACTTGCTGGCTTTGTCCTTCTCAGCTTTCACGAGGTTCTCGTCATGGGGGATGGTGATGTCGACGAGCACTGCCTGGCGTTTCGATCGATCTGTTAGCACGATATCAGGCCTATTGGCTATAATAGTCCTGTCCGTGATAACAGACCGATCCCAATAGAGCGTGGCACGACCATTTTCGAGAACTGGCGCAGGTATATACTTATAGTAAGGCACTTCAAAGTCCACAAGGCCGTATAGCAGAGCAAGTTGCTGGTGAATAATTCTGGCTACAAGGTTATGTATGTGCAAGTACTCACCGTTAGCAAGATGACCCAACCGGAAATAATATGCCTGAGTGACTCCCCGGGACGGCGGCATGCCCGACAAATGTCGACCGTACCGTCCTTCAGGATATACCTCCGGTAGTTGTTCGTCATGATAACTTCATCCGCAATTGCACAGACAAAACCTTCGGTTTCCCCGAAGAGATCCCCGAAACGTAGCCAGTTCACCGACGCGAGCAGATCTACATCTGACCCTGTGAGTGCCTTGTAGAACCGCCCGTGTAGCTCCTTGCTCTTCCATACCGCCTTGCGGTCCTCGATGCTCATTACTTTAAGTCGGCGCCAGTTCTCGTTTGCCAAGGAAAGCGGGGTGAAGTTTTTGTCTACTGCTACTACGTCGCAATGCACCCCACACTCGTTGTTTAGGAAATAATCCCTGAGATTATACACCTTGCGGTTGTGGAGGTCTTTGGCATTTAAAAAGCCACGACCTCCATACTTCCGCGAGATGTACAGTCTCATAACAGACGAGCGCGGGTGAAGCAAGCGATGCGCAGTGAGCAGTACACGAACTCTTCGATCCAAGGTATCCAGCTCAGTCTGAGTCCACCTTAGTATGCCAAAGGAGTAAGTGAGCAAGGGCATTACCCAGGCGTTGAAGGCGCGCATCTTGTTGCCGCCCGACAAAAGACTATTAAGTACTTTTGTCAGACGACAAAAGAAGCGCTCCTTCACCGTCTGCTTTACGACCTCACTCTCAATACCCAATGACTGTGACATACCAAGATACTTATAGGTTTCTGCTTCGGAAATAGATCTGAGGGACATTGTATCAGAAAGCTGCAAATTTGTTGAATTTACAACTTTCCCCCGCTATACATGCATAACCGCACACTTATCGACACCAAATTCCATTTTGATGGCGCTACTGAAAACTTCTGTTGTTTTCAGTAGCTCCAACAGGTCATGTTTATTTGGTGCAAATAGCTTAAGGTCATCCATATAGAGCAGATGAGAAATGATCTCACCCCCTCTTCGAAGCCGGCAGCCTAGCCCTGAATCCTTCAGCAGGGTGCTGAGCGGATTCAGCGCTAGGCAGAACCACATAGGACTCAGGCTGTCACCCTGGAAGATCCCTCGCTCAATCCTGATAGAGTCCTGTGGGCCAGAGGGGCCGTCTCCACCCCCCGGTTGACGAAGGACTGTGGTCCACTGTCCCATGCAAGCGCCTAAGAAAGATCTCAGGACTGCATCAATTTTATACAGTTCTAAAACCCTCCCCAGCCATGAATGGGGCACCGAATCATAGGCCTTCTTGTAGTCAATCCAGGCGACCGAGAGAGCCCCTTTGTTCCGCCGGACTCGTTGGCAAATGGTCATGTCTATGAGGAGGAGCTCTTTAGTACCACGAGATCCAACCCTACATCCATTTTGAGCAGGGGCCAAAACGTTGTTGGTGTGCGTGTTAATTTTTGCTCTCAAAATGGATGTAAGGAGCTTGTACAGCGTAGGCAAGCACGTGATGGGTCTGTAATTTTTCGCTTCTGTGGTACTACCGGACTTATAGAGCAGGGAGGTGATACCAGTTGTAAAGAAAGATGGTAGGGATCCGAGCTCAAGAGCTTGCTGGAACTGTGCTGCCAAACGCTGGTGTGAGCATCGAAACCATTTCAGCCAGAAGTTGTGCAATCCATCCGGCCCAGGACTTTTCCAGTTCGGAGCCGACCGGATGGCACAACTAACGACATCGGGACTAATGGTAACAGGCCCCATGGGTTCGATGGACTCGCACTCGCGTTCGACAACACCTATCCACTCGCCCTCGGTGTGCTCGACAGGTACCGACCAGATACTACGCCAAAAGTCAATCATGGCAGTAGCATCCGGCCATCACATGCGGCGCACTACACCACCGACAGCGGGAGCCGTAGGCGGGGCGGAGTGCCCCGTAGGCCCCAAGCGTGCCGGCAGCGGTGGTCGTCCTCGTCGCGCAGGTGGTCGTGGCGCCGGGGACGGCGGCCCGCGCTCGTCGCTCGACTCGCTGGTGTCGGGCGCTGTGGCGAATTCGTCGCCCGACGACGATGGCGAGGAGCTGGATGGCGCGGGCGGAGATGGTGGGCGTGCGCGTTGTGCCGCTTGTGAGCGTGTCCTCGTTATCATATTATCATACTCGTATTTGTTTCCATTTGTTATATTTTCGCCTTTGACAGCTGGTTGTCATGCTTGTGAGAGGTATAAAATGTTTAGAAAGGCGTTATTATTATTATTACACATGCGAAGAACTTCAATAAAGTGCATGAAGTTCCCATTGGGCCCGCGTGGGACGTATACAGGCTGAGATGATGATTAAGAGGGTACGATGGCTGGGAGACTTTTGAGAAATAGGTATTTTAATGAAATGTCGCTGTCTCGCCCGAACCCCTCCGTGTCAGTAACAGCGAGAGCGGGACAACTGCACCACAGACCGTTAATAGGCAAGTAAAATTGATCAAAACAGCATTTCGTAATCCCCTGTTTTCTTCTCGAAAATAATAAATTTATTTTTTTTCATAAATAATTAGAGGACAGATTTAGCTATGCCCCTATGTTTTCCTTTTTTTGTTTATAGGAGGGATTCTTTTCTGACGAGTGTCTGAAAATGACGTTGAAATTGGGCAATTTTTTCGGTTTTTGAAAGCTCATTTTTCTTATGTTAATTGAAATATGGAAAAAAGCGAAACATATGGGCATAGCTGTGGTAGATACAGATTACACAGTAAAAAAAATTTGGCTCTAAAGCCATTATCCAGGGAGGAAACAGGGTATTACGTTTGTATGGAGAAATGGTGCGCATCGTACCCTCTTAATTAAAGGTAAGGTTTGATAAATTACAGCACTATTACTAAAATAAGAAACGCGTGTCGTTCACGTAGTACTACTAATACATGAGTGACCCTTGTTTCTTATTTTAATAATTATGTCTGTGTTTCACGATAGTTAAGCCATAAGGCATTAAAACTAGTTTTTGTTAAAATTTCATTCTTAATACAAGCTTTTTTGCTGCCTTTACTTTTTGTTGACTGTAGGTACTTGCATTGTTATCCAACCTACTTAAGTACTACCTATAAAAAAACACACGCGCGCGCACTTATAGGTATAGTTAGAGATTACACGAACTTACCTGTAAGTGAAGTTCTATCCTAATTATACGAAGGCTTCGTCCGAAGAGATTAGCATAATAGACACATGTAGTATCGCGTAGCACACACCATTTCACACTACTTTGAGAATATTAGGTCATTTGGAATACCCCAAGAGCAACTTTTTTTGTAAGGTTGGGGTCCTTCCCTATGTTAACGCTCGCCCATGCCTTCATTTAGTTTAGAGTCATATTTTACCTTGGGAACTACAGTTGAACTGTATCTAGTGGGTGGGAGGGTTGCTAATCTCTTCGGACGAAGCCTTCGTATAATTAGGATAGAACTTCACTTACAGGTAAGTTCGTTTAATCTCTAATTATACTCGGCTTCGTCCTCAAGATTAGCATAATAGACACATGTAGACTTTTAGAGATGAAATTTGTAAAATATGATGTGTCACAAAAAGAAAATTCAATGTATATTCATAATTCTAAATTCAATCTTTAATTTCCCTTTAATCAAACTAATACAAAAATATTTGCAATTAACTGTTCTATTGTTGTGTTATTTCTCATAATTGTCACTCCAAAACAATCATCCACAGAATTTAAATTAACCGGACGGTTGTAAAATTTTGCAAATGTTTGTGAGCTGGAGCTCCAACCAGCAGTTTTTCGAATAAGGTCAATGCTGACCCCCAGCCTAAGCGCTGCAGACGTGGCGGCGTGCCGGGTGCTATGCGCGGTGAACGATGACGTATCGATACCGCTTAAACTTAGGGTGTTTTTTATCCATCCACATAATGTCTGGGTGCCGACCGGTTTGTGGGGTTTTCTAAAACTTACAAATAAAGTTTCCGATTTATCACGTATAGACAGGGTTTTTTGAAGATATGCGCTTAAAGTTCTTCCAGGACAGATCTCTGGTTTTTCATTGAAAAAGGGTAAAACCAATAGTGGTTGAGTAGATCTCACGCGAGAAATTTTATTATTGAAGGGTGAGTATTAATATTACAGATTTTTATAGCCGCTAGAGTTTGCACCCTATGCGCTGTAATAAGTGCTAAAAAGTGATTAGCTTTTTTGAAATTTGTTCAAGTGTTAGATTATCGTTTGGATACCATTTTGAAAGAAAATCAAGAACAACAGACGTATCCCAAGTGTCGTTATACTTTGACAGGGGAGGCCTCGAACGAAACACTCCCTTGAAAAACCTTTTTAAATTGTCATTATCTGAAAATTTATGACTTGTTATCAACGAGAGTGCTGACCTGTAAGAATTTAGCGTACCATATTTAGCACCTTGATTAAAAGTATCGGTTAAAAAACTAATGATATCGGGTATCGATGCATCATATAAGTTCAATTTATTCTCCTTGCAATAAATGAACCACCATTTATAGCACCCCTCGTATTGTTTATAGGAATTATTCGAAAGTGAAGATAAAATGATATCCATAGAAGATGCTGGAATACCTCTTCTTAACATCGCGTCACAGACAATACTCCGGCCACCAGGGTAATCTTGGAGCGTATGTGTTGACGACTGGAATCAGGAGACAATATAAGGTTATTACTGGCCTTAAATACCAAAAGTTCTGATACTAGTAAACTTTTAAATTACGGATACCATGGCTGTGTAGGCCACTGTGGTACTACCATTATTCCCTCGGCTTTGTCAGATATAATTTTTCGTAATGATTTAAGAATCATGGTAAATGGAGGGAAAGCGTAAAAATAAAGATCAGACCAAGAGACAGTAAAAGCATTGACAGCGTAGGCATCCGGATCATTATGCCAAGAAATATATGTTGAGCATTTATTGTTGATTCGACTAGCAAAAATATCAATAGTTGGAAATCTAAATGTTTTTGTGAGCTTTTGAAATGCATAGTCAGCCAGTTCCCACTCAATGTCGGGATGCGTGCGTCTTGACTCTTGATCCGCTATAAAATTATCTGCCGAGCGGATATATGAAGCAAATACATATAGTTTTCTGGCTTCACAAAACTGCCACAGCTCTCTAGTGATTTCTGTTAAATGAGGAAATTGAATGCCACCCATACGGTTTATGTATGAAATTGCGGTAGTATTATCTATACGGAGGAGAATCTGAGTATTATATAAATCTTTCGCAAATATTTTAAGGCCGAGAAATGCCGCGATGATTTCCAATGAATTGATATGTTTACTACGTTCCTCCTCTGTCCAAAGACCACTAGCCCTCTGGACTCCACACGCTATACCCCATCCTGTAGTTGAGGCATCTGAGAAAATTTCGAGGTCGTAATTATCAATTTTAATTTTACAGTGACAATGTTCAATGTTTTTCTGCCACCAATCAAAATCAGATGCCAAGTTATTTAGAATAGTCATGAAAGCGTCGTAATTACTATGTTGTTTTAAATTTAGAAATTTGCATCTCTCAAAGAGCTTTGTATATAGCCAACCATATTCCACAGCTGGACAAGCTGATACCAGCAGGCCTACGAGACTGGCAAAATCCCTGATTTTACAGCGTTTTAATGTGGAAAATCTGTCTACCTCGGACTTGATTCTAGAATTTTTTTCTCGTGGTAAAGTGACTTGAAAATTTTTCGTATCCAATACACATCCTATAAATTTGCAAATTTTTGAAGGTACAAGGTTACTTTTTTGAAAATTTATGATAAATCCTAGAGAGGTCAGAAGGTTTTTAGTTTGATACATATTATTTTGGCACTGTCTAAAATTATCACCAATAAGCAGCAAATCATCCAAGTATATAGTAGATAAATATCCACTGGATCGGAGCAATTTTACAACTGGTTTCATAACCTTAGTAAATACGAGTGGAGCAGTATTCAAACCGAACGGTAGGACGTTGAATTCATACGTGTTATCTTCAAATTGGAATCTGAGGAATTTTCTATGATCTTTATGAACTTTAATAAGAAAATAAGCATCCTTTATATCTAATGCGGCCAAATAGCAATCCTTCGAAACTAGTTTTAGAGCCGTTCGTAGATCTTCTAATTTGAAATGGGTAGTATCAATAAACTTATTTAAAAGTTTAAGGTTTAGAATGAATCGCATCTTTCCGTTCGGTTTGGGTATTAAAAATACCCTAGAAATGAATTGGTGGTCACAAGGTTCACATTTTGAAATAGCTCCCTTAAATAATAAATCCGCAACTGCGTCATGAAAATGGGCGGTTTCAATGGCGGAATATTTACGTACACAAGGTGGAGCTCCTTGTGATACCGGCCGTGTAAAAGGAATTTTATAGCCTTTAATATAAGACAGTACCTGGGGGTCATTCGTGATCATGGACCACTGTTCATAAAAAAGTGATAATCTACCAGCGGGTTTTACCAAATTTAACGACGATTGTAGGTCGACTTCGGCTGTAGACGCTGCGACGGCTTGTAGGAGTTCGTTGGCTGACTGCGCGTCGAGGTCGTAGCAGGCTCCTTCATCCGTAGAGGTCCCTGCTGCCTGCGCGCAGAACCTGGATTCTTCCAGTTTAAATTTCTGGGAACGTTAGATGTACTTGGTACTGGCTTTTTTGGAGGAATTTTTGTAGCGGTTAACTTGAGATCAGCTCCTGACTTATTTATGGCTTTTGCTGCCTTTAATGTCTCCGCTAAGTTTTCACCAAATAAAAATTTGTCTATTTTGGTGTTTTGAAGCTGATCCTTCATGTCCTTCTTAACGGCATGTAGCATAAGGCCCCTTCTAGTCAGGGTCTCAGCATGCTGGCAATCGCACAAGATTCGAACGCCATCTATTAATATCTTAATTAAATCAGTATTTTTCTCTTTGTTTGACATGAGGAGTGTTATGCCTTCAGAGAAACAGCTGATAGCCAAGGATAGCTGTTTTTGTTTTCCTTCAATGGCCTTGTCGCGTTTGGTTATAGCCTCTGACACTGCCGCCTTTAATTCTGCATTTAGCTCAGGAGGGTCGATCAACCTGCAATTATCGGGAGTCAAATATTTATCTTTGTACTCGTTGCGTAGCTCTTTGTTTAAACCAGATACGGCGTAGTGTTCTAATCGAGCTGACAAGTCCTTTTGAATATCCTTGCCGTACTTTTTTACAGTTTTTGGGTCAGTGCCAAGTATTTCTAATAAATCGGCATCAAGGGTAACGTCGTCGGTGGGCCGGTTGTGGTGACGTCGGTCGACGCGGCGACACCGCTCAGTGCAGCGGCCCTTTCAGCCGGTGGGTTTATGATGGTCGGTGGGGCGATGCCAGACGGCGCGGTGACGATGGTCGTGGCTGAGGCGCCAGTTGGCGCGGTTGTGCCTATCGGCGGGGTCGCACAGGTCGACGCGGCGACGCCGGTCGACGCAGCGGCGATGACCGGTGTACCCTCCGATAAAATATTATTTGATTCCAGGTCCCAGTATCTACCCGAAAGCGACTCATCTGTAGCTTCTTCATCTGACAAAAGCCAGGCATCCAAAGTATTGGTGTCTGAAACCGAGACACAAAGGTCTCAGATATATTATGTATGTAACACTGAACAGGGCAATTTTGAATAACTGTGTAAGTGACAGTAGTGCTTACTACCCCCAATACTATGTTATTCCACACCTTACGGTGAATTGCCTGCAGTACAAAATAAGAATTTTGTTAAATATATCTACTGCAATGAGTATAAGTAGGTATTAGTAAAATTGTCCTATTAGTGAAGAAGCAGTCCCATTGTACTACCCGCAACATTAATTTCTAGACAAAACTTCTACCTTTTGTAGTTAAAACTGTATTTCCATGTATTTATAACAATAATAAAAAATCCTTTGTTTCAAGTAGCTAAGGCTTTTTCAGTTAGAGTATAACACAATAACACAGTCTTGTACTGCTAGCAATTTTTGCTGGAAAAAACTTCAGTGAACACTGAATTTAACAATGGATGTTTGAAAAGATAAATCCATACCTTGTGGGTCACTGCTTGATGAGTCACTGGAATCATGTCGACGACACAAACGACTAGTTTTGCCTAGTTTTTTCTCTAAACGTTTTAACTTTCTTTTGATATAATCATACTCTTTATTTATTTTGCGTTTCGGCATAATAACTCAATAGGTAACGATGTATTTAACACTTAAAGGTAGTAATTTTATTTGCGAGCGCGTGTGAAACGGTTAAGCACTAAAAAGCGAATGAAGGAATGGGCGAGCGTTAACATAGGGAAGGACCCCAACCTTACAAAAAAAGTTACTCTTGGGGTATTCCAAATGACCTAATATTCTCAAAGTAGTGTGAAATGGTGTGTGCTACGCGATACTACATGTGTCTATTATGCTAATCTTGAGGACGAAGCCGAGTATAATTGTATATATTTATAATGTGTATGATTTATGAATTATGCTCTTAAACATCGTACATTAGGGGGAGGAGCGCTGTTTGTATAGTACAGGTTTATACTTATTTAAGAAGTAGAGCACTAGCAGTAAGGAAACTCTGTAAAATCATGATTTAACAAATAAATTTATTATTATTATTATTATGAATTTATAGTCAATCAGACCAATGTCATAGGTAAATTAATCGTCCAAGATTTGATCCAGACAAACAGGGCAAAATAAATAAAAGCTTAACGCATTCGCTGCCAGCTGTCAGACTCCAGACTTCTTCAGGTCCCACAAAAGTACATGTGGGTTCAAATGACTCCCAAACAATGACGACGATACTAGGCCAGGGGTCGGTAAGTGGCAACCTACGGCTCGCGAGCCACATGCGGCTCTTTGGATGTGAAGCTGCGTTTCTTTAGTTCCATTAATAATAATTTATTGAATCAGGCGTTACTTTGCGGAGGTCCATATTAATGAACTAAAACAATTACTTTGCTCACCCGCGACCTTACAATAGTTACGTTTATGCAAGAAATGTGCGTTCATGCAGTTCCTCCACCTCCACACTGTACGAACACACACAAATCACATAAACCCAACCATCACCACCACCAAGCTACACTGACGCGTTTCGAACTCAACCAGAGCTCATCTTCAGAGTTACCACAACCGTATGCTATGCTACCAAACGTTAAACTAACAAACCAAAACAAATGGTTTAACTTGTCACTGTGGCAAATACACTTAAAAATACCAATTCCACAGAGTGTATTGTCAATATAACCGAATTAAATTCTTTGAGATCTATTCAGGAGAAAGTGTATGATAATGATTTAGTGGTGACAAAGGCAGACAAAGGAAATTGTATTGTTTTATTGGATAGGTATCAATATAATCGGAAAGTTTTAGATATCGTTCAAGGGGACGGTTTTACAGTTTTACGTAAGGACCCTACAATTACATTTCACAAAGATCTAAAGAGACTAATAAAGGGTTCTTTGTTTGCCTTTGAAACCGAACAACAAAAGAATTTTGTAATTCCCATGAATCCGCAGGCGCCAATTCTATATGGATTACCTAAAATTCATAAAGATGATGTGCCTGTTCGTCCAGTTGTCTCATACGTGAGTGCTCCAGCATATAAATTGGCGAAGAAATTAAATAGTATTATTCGTGTGAAGGCTTCCTTTAAACCTTCTTATAGTTTAAAAAATGGTTTAGATTTGGTTAGTAAAATTAAGGACATCAGCATACCGCCGAATGCAACGTTGCTTTCTTTGGATGTAGACAGTTTATTTACTAACGTACCATATAGTGAGACACTAGAAATTCTAAAAGACCACTTAGAAAGGAAGCGGTTGCATCCGGGTGAAGTTTGTGAATTAATAGATTTGGTAACTTTATGCATGAAACAAAATTATTTCCGGTTCAATGGTCTTTATTACTTACAGAGTGATGGTTTAGCTATGGGTTCACCTCTGAGTCCTTTAATGGCAGATATATTTATGGATCATTTTGAGAATCAGTATATTGTGGGTAATAGTAATATTGTGTACTATTTTAGGTTTGTTGATGATTTGATCCTATGCTGGAGAGGGAGTATGAGACAGCTTGACGTGTTTATTAATGGTTTGAATAACAAGCACGTAAAGATAAGGTTCAAAAAAGAATTGGAGGAAAATTGTTCGTTGAACTTTTTGGATTTAACGATTTCAAAATTAAATGGTAAACATCAATTTAAAATATACCGTAAGCCCACGTACACAGATGCTGTTATACCAGCATCTTCTAATCATCCGTGGCAGCATAAACTGGCTGCTTTCCATTGTTATGTTAATAGATTGTTGACTGTGCCTCTTTCTAAGGAACATTATGATTTAGAGTTGAGTACTATTTATCAGATAGCGATCTCAAATGGTTATACAAAATCAATGGTAGATAGTTTAGTTCAAAAGAAGCAGGCACGGTTAGTAAATAGCATGCTTTACGCTGCGTTACCTTCTCAGTCTACTAACAAATATAGATCTAGCATCTCTTACGTCGGGGGTTTGTCTGATAAGATTTATGGCATTTTAAAATCAAACAATATTAATGTTGCCTTTAAGACTAACAACTCTTTGTACTCTAGGCTATGTAACCACAAAGAACAGGTAGATAAGGGAACTAGATCGGGGGTATACAAGCTTACTTGTAATGACTGCAATGGGATATACGTAGGACAGACAGGCCGAAGTTTTAATACTAGATTTAAAGAGCATGTTTCGGCATATAGGAATGAGCATCCAGATAGATCGAATTTTGCAAAACATTTGTTGGAATCAAATCATTCATTGTTAGATTCAGATTCTTATGAAGTGTTACATTATTGCGGCAAGGGGTTGCGTCTGGATGCTCTGGAATGCATGGAAATAATTAGGTACAACACTATGGGGTCTATTATTAATGAACAGGTAAATTTAGTATCTTCTCCTTTACTGCGGCTTGGGTCGAATTTGAACAGTTAGTATTAATTAAATATGCCTTATAAATAAATAAACAAAAAAATTCAAGGTAGTTTTAAATATGTCAATAAAAGTTAATTTTTGTGGGGTAGTTTGAGAATAAGAAAAATAAAGTGGGTACTTGAGAAGTTACAGTGACAAGTTAAAACATTTGTTTTGGTTTGTTAGTTTAACGTTTGGTAGCATAGCATACGGTTGTGGTAACTCTGAAGATGAGCTCTGGTTGAGTTCGAAACGCGTCAGTGTAGCTTGGTGGTGGTGATGGTTGGGTTTATGTGATTTGTGTGTGTTCGTACAGTGTGGAGGTGGAGGAACTGCATGAACGCACATTTCTTGCATAAACGTAACTATTGTAAGGTCGCGGGTGAGCAAAGTAATTGTTTTAGTCCATTAATAATAATAATAAATAAATAAATATTAGGAGGACAATCTTACACAAATCGACCTAGTCCCAAACTAAGCAAAGCTTGTACTATGGGAACTAGACGACGATAAACATACTTATATAGATAAATAAATACTTAAATACACAGAAAACATCCATAATAAAATTCTATTTTATGTATATGCCAATATTATTTATTATATAAAAAAAAACATTTCAAAATCGTTCTGAATCGATTAACGAAGATTAGGCACCATTTTTATCTCTCAGCTAATTGTACTCGCTTTTAACCTTTTCGACGCCAACGAGACATATATCAGCATCGCAGGTTCTACGCCAACGCGGCGTGCAGAGCGATATCTACCTACATGCATTCCTGTAGGGTTCAACTTCGCGTTTGACATTCCGATGTCATGGTGTATGAGTGAGAGCTGTTCTATTTGACAGAGCGTTGAAAAGGATAATTTACTGTTTAAATAATGAGTAATGCTAATTATCTAACAATACCATATTTACTCTAATTTGATATGAATAACACTACTTACTTATTTATGAATAAATAGATATTTTTTCATATGAATGAATAGATTACTTTTTTTATCAAAAAAGTTTATTTATGCAAGTAGTATTTATTGTTGGCAAGACATATTTTTGTGGCTGTTTAAAAACTTTTAAATTTTGTAAATTGTAATTTTTGACTCTTCCGACTCGAAAGGTTGCCGACCCCTGCACTAGGCTAAAGTCACTAAAATACATAAGTTTCCGGCAGTAAATGCGTAAAATTAAGCTGATACTTTAATATATCTGCCATTGCCTGTCTTGCGGTAGACAGGAGGCGGGTGACAGTGTTCAGTGTTGCCCTTTATAAAATACAGCTCCTTGTCTAGGTGAATGTAAGCTCTGCAGCGTCGGTTATTGGTGCAGGCCCAACGTACTCCGTTAGCTAATTTTTTGCCTTTGGAAAACGAATAGGACTGGTACAGCAAGGTGTGCTTTCTATGGCTTCCTTCCACCAATTCTATTAACACACCTGTAAAAAGATGCATTTAATACTAAAAAATATATTTTATACTCTATCGTGTTGCATATTCATTCTTAGTATCAAATATATCAGAAATATAAAAAAAAAAAAACAGAAATATTATATAAGAAATGTATCAGGATTTTAGCTAAGATAAAGGAGATAGTCAGCTGCAGACCGCATTTCACTTCCTTAAAAATATTAAATTTCGCGTCTATGGTTACCTATTAGAAATTAGTAAATTCGTAAAAAAATATAAACACTTATTGGGCCAAGAGAGGGACAATCATTGTAGAACTGGCTTAAGGAAACTTAATGAATTAGTCGGTTCATTCACTAACCTACGAACTGTGAGATCGGGAATATACCATTGGGCAATAAAAATCTAATACATTTAAACGAGCAATTCTTCTATCTGTACTAATACTAGCGTACCTGACAGACGTTGTCCTGCGTGAACCTAGATACCGACTGCAGCGCCATCTGCCGGGCTGATTTGTGAATCTAAACCATCCAGGGCGCCACCCAAACGCATACAAAAAAAAACATTCTAATCGGTCCAGCCGTTTAGGTTTATTTTGTGAGGTGAGCGTTGTCGGCGTTGCCTTTAAATATGTGGATAGTTCTTTTGGTTTCCTTTAACTTTTTGTTAAATATAGGTATTTGGGTTGATAACGTACTGCATCGTGGGAAAGAGATACGGAGTCTAGGACTCGTATTAAGTAGCTCGTGCAGTCTTTGGGAATATGAAAAATGTTTTGTGCAGTTGACAAATTTCGGTAGGGCTTCGGAGAGAATGCTGTGGCGTTATGTGTAGCCTCTTGTTTCATATAGGTGTGAAATTTGAACCCTCTAAGAAGACCTCCGCAAGAAACTGGATGCATTTGAGACATGGACGTGCCTAAAAATGTTACGTATCCGATGGATTGATCATATATATCATCAACATTGATGTTTTTCAGCAAATGTGAAAGAAGATTGAACTTGTTCGGACAGTTAAGCAAAGAAAAGCCCACATCATTAATATCAGCTTCTGTATCATGATTGCCAAACGAGCCGGAAAACGAAAGGTTGGGTGACGCAGAATGTCATGGCACTGTAACATACATATATTCCGGACGGTAGAACAGTTATTTAATTTGACTATGGACATACCTACTGCGATTTAAGGAGTTGACTTAGACTGCCAACCTTCTATAATGAAGTGGCACTATAAGAAGAAGAAAAACTTTTAATGAGGCTTCTTCAAGTCATTAAAAACTGATTTCTCTAAGAAACTATTATTGTAGCACATACCATTTAAAAGATAATACCAGTGTATTGCTTCCTAATTTACCGACCTAGAATTTTGTTAAGTAAAGGTTAAAGTCGTGAATTTGTTTAATATAAATCTCTTTATCTTTGATGTGATGTCACTTATCTTAGAGCTTTAAATCTACTAGAAAGTGAGTTTTTCTCTGTTTCTCGTATATAAATTAGTGCGCATGGCTCCTTCATTTTGATTAATGCTACAAGTCAGTCTTAATACTTGATACTAACTTTTGCTTTTGACATCAGTTAAGTATTTAATCATTAATATTATTATATACTAGCTTTTGCCCGCGACTCCGTCCGCGTGGAATTAGTAATTTGGGCAGCTTATTTTTTTTATCCGATTTGCTTTTTCATCAATTATGGCTCTCCTTAGTTCCTCGACATAAAAAATTACCCCCCACACCCCTCCCAACCCTCCCGAAATCACTCCCCCGGACCCCCACCGACCCCCCCGACCCCCCCGCACACCCGCGTTCACATTCACCACCGTACTCCCAGCGTGATGATCATTATATAGCCTTCCTCGATAAATGGGCTATCTAACACTGAAAGCATCGTATCTTTCTTATTTGTCAACCGATTCAAATGAAACAAACACTAAATGTTAATCCAAGAAAATACCAACATATCAGTGAAAACCGCATCCTTCTAGGTTAAGCCGTTTCTGAGATTAGCGCGCACAAACGCACAGACAAACAGATAAACAGACAAACAGACAATAATTCTAAAAATCATTGTTTTGGGTTCTATTGCGCTAATAAATAGCCCTAGTGACAGTTTTTCTCAAATATCTTCAATGTACAGACACCGACTTGTTACAGATTTATTATATGTATAGAATAGATATAGAAGATGGAAAAGTGTTTCTTTTCGGCTAGAACAAAAAACTATTTACCAGGTATTTTATATTTCGTACTAAATACAAACTGAAATATAGATGCACAGAAAAAACCCCAGAAAAAAGACCAATGCTGGGAATCGAACCCAGGTCCTCAGCATTCCGTGCCGCGTGCCATACCCCTACACCACCACTGGTCTAGAGATTAGACACGAATCTTTCCTATACATCATACATTTCAATCTGCTAAATCATCACCTTATGCAGTGACAAGCGCACATCTATGTTACACCCTCATCGAGAGATTTTAACACTCCTTCGGAACTAACCGCTCACCTGGACAAGAGATGGCGCTACTGTGCAACTTTAAACAAGTTAGCTATGAAGTATCTTTTTTTTTGTACTTATTTTTTCAACTTCATTTTTTTATTACTTTTACGGTCATCCCGTGAAATCATATATTTCGTACTAAATACAAACTGAAATATAGATGCACAGAAAAAACCCCAGAAAAAAGACCAATGCTGGGAATCGAACCCAGGTCCTCAGCATTCCGTGCCGCGTGCCATACCCCTACACCACCACTGGTCTAGAGATTAGACACGAATCTTTCCTATACATCATACATTTCAATCTGCTAAATCATCACCTTATGCAGTGACAAGCGCACATCTATGTCACTGCATAAGGTGATGATTTAGCAGATTGAAATGTATGATGTATAGGAAAGATTCGTGTCTAATCTCTAGACCAGTGGTGGTGTAGGGGTATGGCACGCGGCACGGAATGCTGAGGACCTGGGTTCGATTCCCAGCATTGGTCTTTTTTCTGGGGTTTTTTCTGTGCATCTATATTTCAGTTTGTATTTAGTACGAAATATATGATTTCACGGGATGACCGTAAAAGTAATAAAAAAATGAAGTTGAAAAAATAAGTACAAAAAAAAGATACTTCATAGCTAACTTGTTTAAAGTTGCACAGTAGCGCCATCTCTTGTCCAGGTGAGCGGTTAGTTCCGAAGGAGTGTTAAAATCTCTCGATGAGGGTGTAACATAGATGTGCGCTTGTCACTGCATAAGGTGATGATTTAGCAGATTGAAATGTATGATGTATAGGAAAGATTCGTGTCTAATCTCTAGACCAGTGGTGGTGTAGGGGTATGGCACGCGGCACGGAATGCTGAGGACCTGGGTTCGATTCCCAGCATTGGTCTTTTTTCTGGGGTTTTTTCTGTGCATCTATATTTCAGTTTGTATTTAGTACGAAATATATGATTTCACGGGATGACCGTAAAAGTAATAAAAAAATGAAGTTGAAAAAATAAGTACAAAAAAAAAAAAAGATACTTCATAGCTAACTTATTTACCAGGTAGTTAGGTACTGTGAGTGTACCAAGTAATATACCTATCGAAGTTAAAAGAAATCGAAAAACATGGTGTAAGTATATAGCAGTTCGAGTGATAGGAAACTACAAATATCTACGCCGATACTTTAATATATTTGCCAGTGTTTGTCTTGCGGTACACAGGAGGCGTGTGACAGTGTTCAGTGTTGCCCTTCATAACATTTAGCTTGTCGTCTAAATGAAGGTACGCTTTGCATCGGTTGTGTCTAGTGCAAGCCCATCGTGCCCCTTTAATTCTGCAATACGTATAGCCCTGGTACAGCAGAGTACGTTTTCCATTCACCAATTCTAATAAGACGCCTGAAAATATATACATTTTTGAGATATTGACTGGATGCGGAAAGTGCACCACCGCACAGCATGGTGGGAATTGGAAGGGACATTAGGTATACTCAGCAGTGGATAGATAAAGGTTGAAAAAGGGAGATAGAAGAGAAAAAAGATACATTTAGGGAACAAAAAATTACCAATAAGTAGGTACTCGCCTTGTATCAGAATAAGTAGCGAAGTATAAAAATACTGTGTCAATAATCAGCCGTGTTTGTACGGCTTTTTATCTTTATTGTAGTCTCAGCAAGTGTTGTTAAAAGCGATAATGATTCAATCAATTCAAAAGGACTGCTAACGTCTTCATAATGTCGTGCTTTTTCAAAATAAGCCTGCTGTAGCTGGTTCCGCTATAGAGAGGGTCTTTGTATCATTCATTTTGCATGTGACTTGGACCGCTTAACACAGTAGCGTCATCTCTACTTAGTTGATTCATTGAGATGTATATGTACATTTAAATACTTTATTGCACATAAAACACAAAAATAATACAAAACAAAAAAAAAGAGTACAAAGGCGAACTTATCCCTAAAAGGGATCTTTTCAAGCTAACCTGGCAGATGGTGCTACAGTAAAAGCAGCTACAGCAGGTTTATAATTTTAAAGAAATGCGACGTTGTGCATTGATACTCCTCTTAATTCGTCCTTGGGTAAAATAGATGACGCTCAGGATTTTTTACCTTTTTGAACACTAAAGACACAACCGCTGTTAAATTTAGTTTGATAAATGTTCTTGCGACTTGTTCTTCCGTTGTGGTAATAACCGTAGGATAATAATGATACTAAACCGCTATCAAAATACTCGTATGTTCAATCTTAAAATAAATTACGCGCAAAGGTCGCTGCAGTAAGGTATGTAAATATGTTTAGTTCAAATAAACTTCAGCAAAGAGAGGCTTGATTTGATAGATTTATTACTTAATAAGAAACACTGGTCAATAACGTATTAGTAGCCGAGGAATGCCAACACGGCTGGCTTCCTTTCGAACCAACCTTGAAAGAGAACCACGGATTAGAACAAACAAAAAAAAGGAGTATAGAGATCTTTAAGTGAACAGAGAAATCCAAAAATCTAAGCCGATATTTTAATATATTTGCCACTTTTTGTCATGCGGTACTCAGGAGGTGGGTGACTGTGTTCAGTGTTGCCCTTCAAAACATATAACTTCTCGTCTAAATGAAGGTACGCATTACATCGGTTTTGTCTAGTGCATGCCCACCGTGCCCCTTTAGAAACCATTTTGTGTCTCCAATAGGTATAACCCTGGTAAAGCAGAGTATGTTTTCCATTCACCAATTCTAATAGAACGCCTGTAAAAAATACATTAAGTGATTAAAAAAATTGTCAATACTCAATAGCCTTGTATCAGAATTAAAGATTTATACTTAGTAACAAACTATGGCTATGGCTGAGGGCTATGCTGGAGGTTTCTTTACGGGATCGAATCATGGATAAGGAGGTTTGTAGAAGAACCGGGGTCACCGACATAGCCAAACGGATTACCTCGTTGAAATAGCAATGGGCAGGCCATATAGCACGCAGAACAGATGGCCGTTTGGGCCGAAAAGTTCTCGAATGGAGAGAGACCACGGAGTGGCAAACGCAGCGTCGGACGTCCGCCAACGACATGGACGAAAGTGGATCCAAGCCGCTTCCAACCGTAGTGATTACTATCAATGAGGGAGGTCTATGTCTAGAAGTGGACGTCCTACGGCTCTAATGATGATGATGAGTAAAAAACTACTAAAGTGTCAATATTCAATATTGCTTACCTTGTAACTTACTCTCTGTGTACCTGTTTTCTGTATTGCTTATTATTCCTGGTGTACAATAAAGAGTCATTGTATTGTATTGTATTGTATTGTATTCTGCGTTTTTTCTTCATTGTTCTCTCATCAAATATTGATAAAAGCGAGAACGACTAGAAAATTAGCTACAGCACGTTTATTATAATTAATATAATTAAATAAATAACTATTAACAGTCTTCTTGATTTAATAGTCCTTGGTTGAAAGAGATGATGCTCAGGGTAAACTTTTTACGAACACTAAAGACATTACCGCGGTTAAATTTAGTTTGATAAAAGTTCTTGCGACTTGTTCCTTCGTTCTATTAATAGTCGTGGGATGATAATGATACTTAACCGCAGTCAAAACACTGGTATGTTCACTCTTAAAACAAATTACGGGCAATGGTCGCTGCAATAAGGTAGGTGATTATGTTCAGTTTAAAAGAACTTCAGCAAAGAGAGGCTTCATTTGATACATTGTAGCATTATTTTTTAAATAAGAAACGCCGCCGGTCACTAACATAGTAGTAGTCGAGGTATGCCATGCCAACACGGCTGGATTTCCGCTAGAATCAACCCTGAAAGAGAACCTCGGATTGGAACAAACAAAAAAAAACATGGTGTATGGAGAAGATCTTTAAGTGAACAGAAAAATCCAAAATCTACGCCGATATTTTAATATATTTTCCACTTTTTGTCTTACAGTACTCAGGAGGTGGGTGACTGTGTTCAGTGTTACCCTTCAAAACATATAGTTTCTCGTCTAAATGAAGGTACGCGTTGCATCGGTTTTGTCTAGAGCATGCCCACCGTGCCCCTTTAGAAACCTTTTTGTGTCTCCAATAGGTATAACCCTGGTAAAGCAGAGTATGTTTTCCATTCACCAATTCTAATAGAACGCCTGTAAAAAATACATTAAGTGATTAAAAAAATTGTCAATACTCAATAGCCTTGTATCAGAATTAAAGATTTATACTTAGTAACAAACTATGGCTATGGCTGAGGGCTATGCTGGAGGTTTCTTTACGGGATCGAATCAGGGATAAGGAGGTCTGTAGAAGAACCGGGGTCACCGACATAGCCAAACGGATTACCTCGTTGAAATAGCAATGGGCAGGCCATATAGCACGCAGAACAGATGGCCGTTTGGGCGAAAAGTTCTCGAATGGAGACCACGGAGTGGCAAACGCAGCGTCGGACGTCCGCCAACGACATGGACGAAAGTGGATGTAAGCCGCTTCCAACCGTAGTGATTGGGTATCAATGAGGGAGGTCTATGTCTAGCAGTGGACGTCCTACGGTTCTAATGATGATGATGAGTAAAAAAACTACTAAAGTGTCGATATTCTGCGTTTTTTCTTATTTTTTTCTTCATTGTCCTCTCATCAAATATTGATAAAAGCGAGAACGACTAGAAAAATAGCTACAGCACGTTTATTATAATTCATATAATTAAATAAATAACTATTAACAGTCTTCTTGATTTAATTAGTCCTTGGTTGAAAGAGATGATGCTCAGGGTAAACTTTTTACGAACACTAAAGACACTACCGCGGTTAAATTTAGTTTGATAAAAGTTCTTGCGACTTGTTCCTTCGTTCTATTAATAGTCGTTGGATGATAATGATACTTAACCGCAGTCAAAACACTCGTATGTTCACTCTTAAAACAAATTACGCGCTATGGTCGCTGTAGAGTAGGGTAGGTAAATATGTTCAGTTCAAATGTACATCAGCAAAGAGAGGCTTGATTTGATTTATTATCTAGCATTATTTTAAAATAAGAAACGCCGGTCACTAACATAGTAGTATTCGAGGTATGCCATGCCAACCCGGCTGGAATTCCGCTCGAACCAACCCTGAAAGAGAACCTGGGATTGGAACAAACAAAAAAAAACATGGTGTATGGAGAAGATCTTTAAGTGAACAGAAAAATCCAAAAATTTACGCCGATATTTTAATATATTTTCCACTTTTTGTCTTGCAGTACTCAGGAGGTGGGTGACTGTGTTCAGTGTTACCCTTCAAAACATATAGTTTCTCGTCTAAATGAAGGTACGCGCTGCATCGGTGGTGTCTAGTGCATGCCCAGCGTGCCCCTTTAGAAACCTTTTTGCTTATCCAATAGGTATAACCCTGGTAAAGCAGAGTATGTTTTCCATTCACCAATTCTAATAGAACGCCTGTAAAAAGATATATTTACTGATAAAAAACCATTAATACTCAGTAGCCTTGTGTCAAAATTAATACTTAGTAATAAACTATGGTTGTGGCTGAGGCTATAGTGAAGGTTTCTTTACGGTATCGAATCAGGAATGAGAGATCCGTAGAAGAACCAGAGTCACCGACATAGCCAAACGTTGAAATAGCAATGGGCAGGCCATATCAGACAGGTTAGATCATGTATGGAATACTGCTGCCACCTTTGGGACGGTTCCGCCAAGTATCAGTTGGCAGCGTTGGATTCGGTGGAGCATCGAGCCCGAAGACTCATTGGTGATAGTCCGTCAATCGGTGGTAGGCTACAGAGCCTCGAGCACCGTCGTCGAGTTGCTTGTCTGTCTGTTTTTTATCGGATACATTTTGGTGAGTGTGCGCAGGAATTACATAATTTAATTCCTCCATCTGCATTTCACCAACGGACATCCAGGCGGGGGGAGCGTCTTCATCCTTATGAGGTTAGTATTCCAGTAGCCCGTACGAAGCGCTTCGCGTCACCCATCCTAATGCGAACTGCTAAGGAATGGAATTCGCTCCCGTCGTCTGTATTTCCAGATAAATACAACCCAGGTCTCTTCAAGGCTAGAGTGAATGGACTGTTCCTAAACCAGTGAGGTACACCTTTGGCCTCATCTTCACTTTTCATCAGGTGAGATAGTGGTCTATCACGGGTCAGTTTTATGTAAAAAAAATGTATATATAGCACGCAGAACAGATGGCCGTTGTTGGCCGAAAAGTTCTCGAATGGAAACCACGGACTGGCAAACGCAGCGTCGGACATCCGCCAACGAGATGGACGAACAATTTGTTAAAGACCGTAGATTCAAGGTATCCACCTTCCGCTTCCAACCGTAGTGATTGGGTATCAATGAGGGAGGCCTATGTCCAGTCGTGGACGTCCTACGGCTGTTATGATGATGATGATGAGTAAAAAAGTACTAAGGTGTCAATATTCTGCGTTCTTTCTGCTTTTTTTCTTCATTGTCGTCACAGTAAATATTTATATAAGCAAGGACGATAAAATCAAATAAAACTACTAATGTCTACATGTCACGTTCTTTTAAAATAATAAGCCTGCTTAAAATAATAACTAGTTTCGTTACAGAGAGGTTTCTGTACCATTCAGTTTGTACATTAATTTTAATTAGACCTTTGCTTAAAACAGTACTGCAATCTTGATTTAGTTGCTTCAATTAATTCATAGATGGCGCTATTATGTTAAGCAGAAATCAAAATGCCATACTAGAATAGTGGTACACAACACAGACATGTATAGTAAAACTAGCTACAGCACGTTTATTATATTAAAATAACGCGACGTTGTATATATTTTAACAGTCCTCTTGATTTAATAGTCCTCGGTTGAAAGAGAGATGTTCAGGGCAAACTTTTTACGAATACTAAAGACACTACCGCTGTTAAATTTAGTTTGATAAAAGTTCTTGCGACTTGTTCCTTCGTTCTATTAATAGTCGTGGGATGACAATGATACTTAACCGCAGTCAAAACACTGGTATGTTCACTCTTAAAACAAATTACGCGCAATGGTCCCTGTAATAAGGTAGGTGATTATGTTCAGTTTAAAAGAACTTCAGCAAAGAGAGGCTTCATTTGATACATTGTAGCATTATTTCTAAAATAAGAAACACGGATCACTAACGTAGTAGTAGTCGAGGTATGCCAACACGGCTGGCTTTCCACTCGAACCAACCTTGAAAAAGAACCACGGATTGGAATAAACAACAAAAAACAGCAACAACGGTATACACAGCAGATCTATAAATAAACTGAAAAATCCAAAAATCTACGTCGATACTTTAAAATATTTCCCACTGTTTGTCTTGCGGTACACAGGAGGCGTGTGACTGTGTTCAGTATTGCACTTTATAACATTTAGCTTATCGTCTAAATGAAGGTACGCTTTGCATCGGTTGTTTCTAGTGCACCCCCAGCGTGCCCCTGTAGCAACCTTTTTGATTCTGCAATAGGTATAACCCTGGTACAACAGAGTATGTTTTCCATTCACCAATTCTATTAGAACACCTGTAAAAAGATAAATTGAAGGATATTATATATTTTTGAATACTTAATAATAGCCTTGTTTTAAAATTAAAAAATGAATAGTAAAAAACCACGAAAGTGTTCTGATTTTATTGTCGTCTCAACACAAAGTCATTTTCCTTTATAATAAACTTTCCTGTACCTAGTTGTGTTAATTAAAGAGAGATCTCTGTACCATCCATTTTTAACCGACTTCAAAAAAAGAGGAGGTTCTATGTTCAACTGTATAATAAATAATAATAAATATCACGGGACAATTCACACCAATTGACCTAGTCCCAAAGTAAGCTAAGTAAAGCTTGTGTTATGGGTACTAGGCAACGGATAAACATACTTATATAGATAGATACATACTTAAATACATATTAAACACCCAAGACTCGAGCACAAACATTCGTATTTTTCATACAAATATCTGCCCCGACACGGGAATCGAACCCAGGACCTCAAGCTTCGTAGTCAGGTTCTCTAACCACTAGGCCATCTGGTCGTATGTATGTATGTTGTATTTTTTACTTTTTTTGTCTATGTAAGTATGTTCATCTATATTACTAAGACCTTTGCGTAACACAGTAGCGCCATTTTTATTTGGTTTCTTTATTGAATTCATAGATGGCGGTGCCGGCGGGAAGTTGGTGGTCATTTTGAGCATTTATTGAAGTATGTTTGAGAAACACATTTCTGCTTTTGATATTAAATAATGATTATTACCACTCTGTTTGTTATTTATACGAAAATAATACATAAGAGTTAGGGATTTAAGTTATCTGCGATGTTGATATTATTATTTGAGATTATCCACTCGATGTTAATAACAGCGATATAACCTATCAAGTGTAGGGTAGCTAAACTTTCAGTTTGCGAATAGGGATGTTGACACCATTAAAAAATAATTCGAAGACACGACTCCAGTAAAAAAACGCTTTATTTTAGCCCTGAAACCCAGATTAATTTTCGATTAACTGCAAAATTAGATTTTTTGTTGCTTTAAAACAAATAAATAGAAAGTTAATTGAGTATACGAACAAGTGACGTCATATGTTGCTATTTCCATTCAAACTCTATGGGAGAAATGTGTTTTGACAGCTCATAAAAAGTACGTCAGTTGATTGGTGGTGTCAACATCCCTATTATTTTTTTGTAGGAAAGTTATCAATATTTAATTCAGACGAATTTTAACAAACGAGTGAATCCATCTAATTATACAGCATCTTCTGAGTAGGAAACACGTAATTTGTACTACGTACGTTCAAAATTTCACCCTGTATTTAGCATTATTACTAAAATAAACACGGGTCACTAAAGTAGTAGTAGCCGAGGTACGCGGGTTTTCAGCTTGAACCAACCTTGAACAAAAACTGCGGAATGGGACAAAGAAAAAAAAAAACACGGTGTAGGTACACAGTAGATCTTTAAGTGAACGGAAAAATGCAAAAATCTACGCCGATACTTTAATATATTTGCCAGTGTATGTCTTGCGGTACACAGGGGGCGGATGACAGTGTTCAGTGTTGCCCTTCATAACATTTAGGTTGTCGTCTAAATGAAGGTACGCTTTGCATCGGTTGTTTCTAGTGCACGCCCACCGTGCCCCTTTGATTCTGCAATAGGTATAATCCTGGTACAACAGAGTATGTTTTCCATTCACCAATTCTAATAGAACGCCTGTAAATAGATAGATACATTTTTAGAGAGATTGATTGGATGCGGAAAGCACGCGACCGCACAACATGGATGGAATTGGAAGAAACGTATACTCAGCAGTGGGTAGATAAAGGTTGAAAAAGAGAGAGGGAAGAGAAAAAAGATACATTTAGTGAACAGAAAATTTCTCATATTCGCCTCGTATCACAATAATACCTGGTTTACACTCGCGTACGAGTGGCGAGACGAACTGCGGGACGAGCCACGAGACGAAAGTGTGAACAGGCGCGCCTCGCGCCTCGTCTCGTGATTTGCCTTGATTTTGAGGCTCGCGTCCGGAGCGAGACGACGAGGCGAGGCGCGAGGCGAGGTAACGAGGCGAGAGTGTAAATCAGGTATGAGAAGTGAAGGAAAACAATACTACATTAGCGTTTTTACGGCTTTTTTTTCATTGCAGTCTCAGCAAGTAGTGTTAAAATCGAGGACGATTCAATCAAGAGGATTGCTAACGTGTACTGATAACGTGTATGATAACGAGGCTCGGAACAAATAAAAAATAAACACGGTGTATGCAGCAGATCTTTATATGATCGGATAAATCTAAAAAGCTACGCCGATACTTTAATATATTTGCCAGTGTATGTCTTGCGGTACACAGGAGGCGGATGACCGTGTTCAGTGTTGCCCTTCATAACATTTAGGTTGTCGTCTAAATGAAGATACGCTTTGCATCGGTTGTTTCTAGTGCACGCCCATCGTGTCCCTTTGGTTCTGCAAAAGGTATAACCCTGGTACAACAGAGTATGTTTTCCATTCACCAATTCTAATAGAACGCCTGTAAATAGATCCATTTTTAGAGAGATTCATTGGAAGCGGAAAAAGCAAGCGACTGCACAACATGGAGGGAATTGGAAGAGACGTGACGTGTCCTCAGCAGTTGGTAGATAAGGTTTGAAAAAGAGAGACACAAAAGAAAAAAGACACAATTAGTGAACAAAAGTTTGCTTATATTCGCCTCGTATCACAATAAGAAGTGAAGTAAAAAAATACAATAATGCCAATAATTAGCGTTTTTACGGCTTTTTTTTAAGTATTGTTAAAACCGAGGATGATTCAATCAATAGGACTGCTAACGTTTACATAATGTCGTGTTCTTTAAAAATAATAAGCCTGCTGTAGCTGATTTCGCTGTAGAGAGGTCTTTGTATCATTCATTTTGCATGTGACTTGGACCACTTAACACAATAGCGTCATCTCTATTTAGTTCCTTCATTGAGTCCATAGATGGTGCTACAGTAAAAGTAGCTAGAGCAGGTTTATTATTTTAAAGAAATGCGACGTTGTAGAGGCATTTATATTTCTCTTAATTAAATCGATTCTTTTCCTTTCTTCTTTTTCTTTTAACTTTTTTGAGCGACCTTTTTTATTTTTAGCAATAATGTCAGTGCCTCGCGGTAGTTTTAATTAAAAAATTACAGCATTAAAATGCTATCCGTTTAATTCTCTAACTCAGGGTCTTAATAATTTCCACTAGCTTTTGCTGAAAGGAAAGATTTTTTCTCGCCTAGAACAGAAAACGATTTACCAGGTAGTTTCTATGAGTACACTAAGAAATGCATCGAAGTTAAATTAAATTAAAAAAAAAACACGGTGTATACGTTAGATCATTTAAAGTGAACAGAAAGATACAAAAATCTACGCTGATACTTTAATATATTTGCCACTGCATGTCCTGCGATATATAGGAGGCGGATGAGTGTGGTCGGTGTTGCCTCTTATGACATATAGCTCATCGTTTAAGTGAAGATACGCTTTACATCGACGGTGTTTAGTACAACCCCATCTTGCACCTGTGGTCATCTTGTAATGTTTGTAATACGAATAATTATTATACAGCAAAACCGGCTTTCCGGTCACTAGCTCCAATAAATAACCTGCAAAGACAATATGTAATCCCACGCTTAATGCAAATAAGTTCAATTTCATTTCATTTCAAAATTGATACTAGGGCGGAGCTCTGATTCGTTGCAACCGCGGCGTCTCCTGTGTTACGAAAATCGACTAATGTCCGTCATCTTAAAATCCCACCACTGCGCGTGGCGTGTGGTCGCAGAATTTCAATTGGTTTAGTTAGTTCATGGACATTATGCTTAGAATTTCGCAACACGGGATACGGCCGTTGAAACGCATTAGAGCTCAAACCTAAGATGACGAGAGTTTATTTAGGCATTCAAATCGGTTGGTGTCACATTGTTGAACTTGACCTATTAGTGTTCGTATTTACAACATTGTTTCTTTATTTTTTTTGTTAAGGGAACAGTTACATTTTCATTTATAAAGCAGACGTGAAGCAAAAACAAAATTAAGTGAATTAAAGAGGTTTAATATAGAGAAAATAGTAAATTATATAGGTAATATAAAGAAACATTGCTTAAAACTAAATTAGATGTAAAAAAACGTCGCGTGGTGTTGGCATGGTGCCAAAAAAATAGCATTAAGTCATTATATTAATATTAAAATTTGTCTTTGTCGAATTTGAATTGACATAAACTAAATATATATCTTAAATATTCCTTCGTATTTCGTATATACGTTCCTTGTTAAATATGGCTTGCATTTCTCTCTCCAAACCTTTTATAACTGAATGTTCATGGTTTATTTTAATATAGGAAGCCTAGATGAAAATCAGCTGACCACCTTTTTTCTGTACATATTGAGGCACGCATCACCTTGATGTTTTGACATATTTGCCACTATCTGTCTGGTGGTATATCGAAGGCGGGTGAGTGTGTTCAGTGTGGCCTTTGATGACATGTAGCTCATCGTCTAAGTGAAGGAAAGCTTTGCACCGAAGGTGTTTTGTACAAGCCCATCGTGCTCCTTTAGCAAGCTTATAATGTTTGTAAAACGAATACCCACGATACATCAGAACGAACCGTCCAGTCACTAATTCCACAAGTACACCTGTAAAAAATAAACAAATTATTAAGTTGAAATTGGTTCGCTTAGGTCAATTTGCAGAGGTACAGGTAGATTTCATGCTTCACCTTTTTCAAGCTTCCGTATCCTAATAGGTACTGATAAAGCATTATAGTATTGTATTTCCAGATGAAAAATGACATGAAAAATAATGTTTATTAATAAACACAAAATATAAATTCAACTTAATGTAATATGTATACGCATGTAAACCAATGTCCTAAACTAAAACCTTAAGAAAAAAAATATTTAAAAAAATTGTAGTTTTTATATATTTTTATTCAACTTTAAATTCTGTCTGTTCTACTTAACTTTGGTCAAGTTTTGAAATCTCATGATGGGAAAAAAAAATAACAAAATAGCTAAAAAAACGTGTTGCTTTAGTGGAAATTAAATAAATGGTAAATATATAACGCGTATCAGAGTTATTAATTAGAAAAAAATGCTGAAGAAAAGGTAGACACCCTAGAAATCATGGTAAGCCAGCTAATTTTGTAGCCCTGAACCGTGTAAGTGGCTCAAACATGTTTATTTATGGGGTTTCCCTATAAACAAGAATACGTTTACCGTTCAGTTAAATAGTTCAGTTATTTTAGTAAATTTTGATTAATAACCGTTTTAAATATTGCATTGTAAACGTTTCTTGTGAATATATTCCTTAGGAGGTCTAAAATAATTGTTATAATATTCAGCAGTCCTCAATTCGTAAAGTTGTATTTTTAACTAAGCTAACGAAACGAACAAAAAGTAAAAAAAAATCTGTATGGTTCATTTTTACAATTCAAGATACTTTAACATATTTGCCTCCGCTAGTTTTATGGTAGACAGGAGGTGGGTGAGAGTGGTCAGTGTTGCCCCTTATGACGTATAGCTCGTCGTCTAAGTGAAGGTACGCTTTGCATCGATTATGCTTAGTGCAAGGCCAACGTGTCCCTTTAGACAAATGGTAGTTTCTGTAGTACGAATAAGAATTATACAGCAATACGTTCTTTCCATCCACCAATTGTAACAACACACCTGTAAAAAATCTATAAATAAATAAATGTCACGGGATAATTCACACCAATTGACCTAGAGCGCGCGCAGATAGAGAGCGGTCGGGAGTTCCGAGTTCAACGTTCAGAGTTCTGTGTTTTGACCGCTCGAGAGTTTCAGTCGCCTGCTGTGTGCGTTATCGTAAGAGACTCGGTACATTCGAAAGAACACAGAACTCTGAACGCGGAACTCAGAACTCAATACCGCGCTCTGTCTGCGCGCGCTCTTAGTCCCAAAGTAAGCAAAGTTTGTGTTATGGGTAGGTACTAGGCTAATAGCACATTCAGTGCCAAAAACCCGTTAGGCGTCCCGACGCGAGAATCAAACCCGGTACCTCAAGCTTCGTAGTCAGCTTCTCTAACCACTGGCTAGGCCATTTATTTTGGTCTTCATAAATGAATTGTTTTGATAAAGGTCTCACTTTCGTGGTCACTTTTTTTTACGAATTGGCTGCAGATTTTTGACGGTTTCGGTTGTTTGGTATATGTTCCGTAATTCTACCAGATAGAGCAAACTCTCTCAAAATCTTCAATCATTTGTGCAATAATGTGTCCACGAAAGTGATTCGGAACAAACGTTCAAAAAGTCATTAGATTCTGTCGTTTGGAATTTAAAGATCGGTTTTGCATTATTGAAAGTGTAGAAAGTAAAATAATTTAAAAACTGAGCGTGAGAGATGAGGCAGTGCAAGGGGAAATATTATTTAAAAAACCAACTGTTTCTAATTACCATCGTTCGCAAATACCCCGCTCTCCCCTTACTTGGTAAGAAAATGTACTAGATATAGTTCAAGGACCGTTTAAATTGAGGAACTCTAAAACATTATTCCTTTTTTTTATTTCTTTTATTTCACAATAATGGGGATGTCTAAAAAAAATACCCATGGTTTTTATATTTTATTGTATAGAAAAGTCAATTATAAGAAATTAATTTCAATATTTTGTCATTTAGTTCTCTACTTTTTTCAAAATTAATTATTGAAACTATTTTAGTTGATGACGTCAGATTATAATTGAGGGCTCCCACAATGCCAAATTTCTAAATCTATCTAAATGCGTACGATAAGGCAGCCCCTTTAATTATTTTTTGCGTAGTGGTACACTATACACTGTGTCACTTTACTGGCACTGTCACAGTGCTAGATGTCAGACAGCGGGTCCAAATCAAACTCCGTAGTATAATCCACGCGTAAAATGTGAAGAATTCTAACCACACAGAATAAAGTACGACTTGAACCGGTCACGCAATTTACACCAATGTCAAATGAAGGTCATTGCTTATTTGTTATATTATAAATTCATTACATAATATTAAAATTAAATAACTACATATAACGAATATTTTTTTTTTTTTTATTAGCAGTACGGCTGCTCACCGAATCTAAGATTATTTAAAAGCGAAAAAGTTTTTCGGGTGCGCCGGTGGGATACGAACCCACGTCTCCTGGGTATGCGCCCCAACGGGTGTTCTACCAATTGAACCACGTCGCATCCAGCCGACTCCCCTGAAATTCTTAATCGCTTACATACACCAACAGTGGCGTGTGGTAACATCCATCGCAACTATTAGAAGCTACGACTCCTACGTTCCAAATTACATTGGAAATGCGTAAGAAATGATGACCACATCTATTTATTCAAATATTTTTTTTTTTATTAGCAGTACGGCTGCTCACCGAATCTAAGATTATTTAAAAGCGAAAAAGTTTTTCGGGTGCGCCGGTGGGATCCCACCGGCGCACCCGAAAAACTTTTTCGCTTTTAAATAATCTTACATAAAACGAGTTAAAAAGCATTTATCTCGAAATGGTTTTCGATTTACCATACATTGCAAAAAAATAGACATCCCCAATTCAAGATATTTTGACATATTTCCCACTGTTTGTTTTATGGTAGACAGGAGGTGGGTGAGTGTGATCGGTAGAGCCCTTTATGATGTATAGATTTCCATCTAAGTGTAGATACGCTCTGCATCGATGTCGCTTAGTGCAGACCCACCGTATCCCTTTGGATAAAGTGGCGTTTCTGCTGTAAGAATAGCCGTTATACATCAAAACGTTCTTCCCATTCACTAAATCCAATAAAACACCTGCAAATAATAAATAAGAGTGATCGATGTTATCCTCGAGCCGCCCGAGAAAAAAACGCGAGATTAGCTAAACTCCCGGAGTGCAATGTAGGTTAGGTATAAGCCAAAACATCTTTAAGTCAAAAGTGCCCATGAGTATTATATCTTTTATTTTTTCAGCGAAAAAGTAAACTAGGATTCATATTTTTTCCGAGGTATACATAAGTAAGAATAAATAGATTTAGCCCAATTTCAAATCTATCTTTTGTTCATTTGGATGCACATTGGGTGTTTGGTTTATGGTAAAATAACATACGTATACATCTCTTGAGATCCACTTTTATTAAAAATTAAATATTTCTTCAACACACAATTACGATTTGGTATAAAATATAAGCTCATTTATCATCATCATGAAAGTTTAGAAAGCAGTTCCTGTTTTTAGTGAGACATAAGCTGACATTACAAGCACGGCATTTAAACTGGGTCCTATTATAATGACAGTGGCGGCATCGACCCACGCTGTCAGATAAATATGCCAGATGTTTTGCTCCAGCTCTTCGGAATCCTTTGCTTGGTACAGATACGATTGCCACTCCCCCTCTTTTTCGCCTTTGATCGGGTTCTTGGCTATTTTGTTCAGAATCAACTGGAGCTTCACTAGCTGTGTTACTATATGACCCGATCAAAATTTCTTCTAGATCCATTTTAAAAGTCCGCAGCTGTGGTACTTTATCTGGGGGAGTTAAAAATACGGTTTGATCTTTCTTGTATTGAAGCGAGGAGTTAAAAGTTCAAAATAATATACCTAATTTCTATCTTTTAAACTTTCCTTTCAATCCAGGTTAGCTTGAAAAGATCCCTTAATGGATAAGTTCGCCATTGTACTCTTTTTGTTTTGATGTTTTTTGTATTATTTTTGTGTTTTATGTACAATATAGTATTTACATACATACTACAACATTTATTTAAATACAATTATACATTAATTTCAGGTCAATAAATAATTAAATTACAGCAAATAATACTAAACTAACAATAAAACATTAAATACCAAATATAACAATAAATCATTAAATAAAAAATAACAACAAATAATCAAAAATATAACAAAGTCAAAAAAAAAACACAACATACATACATACTTACATAATTTAAGTAATTTAATTCTTTAGATATGAGCGTTAGCTGCCGAAAAACGGACCAATCATGATCGATCGACGAAATTAACTTTAGCGCGAAAATTTAAAAGTGATATCTGAAAAATGTTTATGTACGGTGTAGTATACTATACACTGGGCGCTTAGCTCAAAATTTTATGGTTTAATTAAGTCTGGGCGGTTATGCTACGTGTCAGTTTGTACAATGTGATGTACATTAGGCGGCACGCGGTATAGTTATGAATTAAAAAGCTTTGTATTACACATTAAAACAACTTAGAGGGCTTGTTTCAAAACGTAAGTAGGTAGCTCCTAATCCAGTAAAGTAAAGTTTGACCCCCTGATAATTCATTAATGCTTGTCAAACGTATGTTATTATATTTCTTCGTTTTTAACTGTCTTAACTTCGTCCGTCGTGCGAGAAAAGAAGTTTCGCTTAAAACGCACGGAACTAGACTGCCAATCATCAAGATGATGAGGATGGAAAGACAGACGGTTCCTCGAAGTGCGGTAGTGGAATTTAGCCGCAGGTAGAATTTCGAGCAGTTCGTCAGAACACTCCCCATGATAAATACGGTATAATATGCAGAGAGACGCCACGCCACATCCCTCCGCAAAGCCAAAGGATCGAGTAGGCCAGAGAGTGCCTGCCTGATTATCGACAAATCGAGCAGATACGTTGCTCACTACGCTCTTAAGACCATATCGATTAAGGTGCACACTTGTAATCACATTCACAAACTATGCACAGATAACGGGAAGAAATAATGATAATAATAATAATAATGTTTTATTTAAAGGCATTCGGTACACCCATATTATTATTAAATGGTGATTGAGATTGCGAGTAGTCGTGCCTTAAACAATAAGCCGAAGCGTGACCACTTTAGAATCGGCACTTCTACTAAAATCGTAATCTAAAACTACTAAAAATCTACCGAAGTTCAAATTTATTCTACTATAAATCTACCATTGACAAATATTCGATTTAAAACAAGGTTTAGAATATAAAATCAGATCATTTTGTGATTAGACTACAGGTGCAAAAGATTTTTTATGCAAATCCCTACTAATATTTCCTTTTCATAGCGACAGTTTTCAGCGCACAGTACCGACCGTTTATTCGATGTGAGAAACGTCAAGCAAATCTAAAACTAAAGTCGCACGAGTATAAAAATAATTAATTAAACTTGAAACTGAATAACAAAACAATAAAGTTCCTTTTACTGCGCAAGTTTCACCTTGTTTAAATTAGTCACTAGAATCGGGGAATCACCGCTTAAGTATGGACATCACGCTAGTGTAGCCAGTTTTTGAATAAAAATGTGGTTACAACCATAAACTACTAAAAACTACCGACTTATTTTTAGATACCAAAACCGTATCCATTATGCTTGAAATCTACCAAAAAAGTAGAAAACTACTGAAAGTGGTCACGCTTGACGATAGGAAATAAAATGGTTGAAATTACTCTCGCTTTCTTAAAATTTATCTATATTTGCACCATAGATTACATTGTTACTTTGACATATTTGCCACTGCCTGTCTGGTGGTAAACAGGAGGTGGGTGAGTGTGTTTGATATTGCCCTTTATAATATGTAGTTCTTGATTTAAGTGAAGGTACGCTTTGCACCGATGGTGTTTTGTACAGACAGACCCACCGTACCCCATTCGCTATTTTGCATCGTTTGGAATATGAATATCCAAGATACTGCAAAACCTGTCTTCCATCTGTCAATTCCAATAACAATCCTGAAAAAAAATAAATGTATATTATATTTGTAGGTAATCAATCAGTCACTCAGTAAAACATTTCAGAAAACTTACATTTGCAGTTTGAGTATGATGGATCGGGTTTTCACAACCGTGAAGTCTAATATGCCTTTCAGTCAGACTTAGCTTTTCGTTAGATAGCAATATTGGAATTTTTCATATTTAGTTTAAGTAGACGAAATATTTGATACGAAAGTCCGAATCACACTTAGCCGTATTTTACATAACAAGAAAAGCGCGTTGAAGATGATAGGTACTTGTGATGATTAAATCATATGATCTGTGCAGTAATATTGTTTACACAAATTGATTTACAATGACGAACATAAGAGGTGAATTAATAATAATCATCAACTTCATTTTGTATAATTATTATTATTAATCAATAAAAGTTACAGCATTACAGTAGGTACAACACCAATGCGCTTTAAAATTCAAAAATATATACAAGAAAAATTAATATAATTTTTATGGATTTTTGATTACATATTTCGTTTATTTTTACAATTTAATATATATATTATTATTTTTTCAACGGTGTGTGTGTGAAGTTCCCAATTCGCACTGGGCCCGCGTGGCAACTAAGGCCCAATCCCTTTCATTCTGAGAGGAGTCCTGTGCCCTGCAGTGGGAAGTATATAGGCTGGGATGACAATGATGATAATGATGTCTATATATTAATATATTTGCCGCTGCTTGTCTTATGGTACCTCGGAGGCGGGTGAGAGTGTTCCAAAAGGCTCCTCATAACACGCAGCTCGTCGTCTAAGTGAAGGAATGCTTTGCACCGACGACGTTTAGTACAGGCCCACCTAAACCCTTTAGACAATTTCATGTGTTTGCAATACGTATAGCCATTATACAGCAAAGCCTGCTTCCCGTTGACTAAATCTAATAACACACCTGTAAAAAATAAACACTCATTTATGTCAGACAAGTTACTTCACTTCCCTTAGCTTGAAAATTATAGCTTGAATCTATAAAAGTAATAAATAAATAGATAAATAAATAAAAATTAGGGGACAATCTTACACAAATCAACCTAGTCCCAAACTAAGCAAAGCTTGTACTATGGGTACTAAACGACGATAAACATACTTATATAGATAAATAAATACTTAAATAGATAGAAAACATCCATAACTCAGGAACAAATGTTCGTGCTCATCACACAAATAAATGCCCTTACCGGGATTCGAACCCAGGACCTCTTGCTTCGTAGGCAGGGTCACTACCAACTAGGCTAAAGAGGTCGTTTCAATCGTTTCAATAGGTATTTGAAGTAAAGTTACTTCCCTTAGCTTGAAAACTATAGCTTGGATCTATAAAAGTTTAAATATTTTAAGTAAAGTTAAGGCAGAAGTCGCCACAGAGGTAAATACATTTCCTTTCAACACCAACGTTGGAAGGAGACGCTTGTGTATCTTTGTGGTGACCGGCTGTGCCCACTAGAACGGATTAACTATAGTACTAATTCGGTCGAGCGGAATCATAATTGAAACCTTCTGTATAGGTACCAATTTAAGATGATGATAGGATAGTTAATCACAGAAAACAATTAGAAAATTTTCATGCTAATTTTATGTAGGCACCGGCATTGAATCATAATTGAAACCTTCTGTATAGGTACCAATTTATGATGATGATAGGATAGTTAATCACAGAAAACAATTAGAAAATTTTCATGCTAATTTTATGTAGGCACCGGCATTGAATCATAATTGAAACCTTCTGTATAGGTACCAATTTATGATGATGATAGGATAGTTAATCACAGAAAACAATTAGAAAATTTTCATGCTAATTTTATGTAGGCACCGGCATTGAATCATAATTGAAACCTTCTGTATAGGTACCAATTTATGATGATGATAGGATAGTTAATCACAGAAAACAATTAGAAAATTTTCATGCTAATTTTATGTAGGCACCGGCATTGAATCATAATTGAAACCTTCTGTATAGGTACCAATTTATGATGATGATAGGATAGTTAATCACAGAAAACAATTAGAAAATTTTCATGCTAATTTTATGTAGGCACCGGCATTGATTGAGGTAAGTTTTTGAACTCCAAACCCTTCCAGACCTTTAAAGTCATCTCGATCACATGAAGTGAGTGCAATGCAATTTCCGAGATTTGAAAAAACCAAATAACAAACAAACAATGCAATTCGAATAAAAGCTTTTTTAACTTTTCATCCGCGTAGTGTTCGAATTTATCCTGGATTTAGGCTGCATAAAATGACTTTATATGCTCTAATGCAGGGATTTCCAATCTTTGTTATACTCAGTGTTTTATAATTTATTGAATCAGGCGTTACTTTGCGGAGGTCCATATTAATGAACTAAAACAATTACTTTGCTCACCCGCGACCTTACAATAGTTACGTTTATGCAAGAAATGTGCGTTCATGCAGTTCCTCCACCTCCACACTGTACGAACACACTCAACTCAGAACTTCGAACTCAACCAGAGCTCATCTTCAGAGTTACCACAACCGTATGCTATGCTACCAAATGTTAAACTAACTGCATGAACGCACATTTCTTGCATAAACGTAACTATTGTAAGGTCGCGGGTGAGCAAAGTAATTGTTTTAGTTCATTTAGTTCAGTGTTTTATGTTTAAAAATTATTAAAGCCGTTAATTTCTATAAGATATGAATGTTATGATGGAAACAGCAAAGCATAAAATTTCGTTGCAATCGAAGTGAAAAGTAGAGTGTAGGTACAGTCACGAGCTTTAATTTGGGACCTACTTAAGGTTGACAGTCCCGTCATATTGTATAGGAATTCAAAGGATATTTTTTCGAAATGGGTCCCAAATTAAAGCACGCGACCGTACCTATTCATAAAACTTATTTTACCTTCGACTTAACTATCAACCCTCGCCTGTAGCTCGAGTGGATATAAACGTTTCGGTAAAAACGATGTGTTTTATGCATTTGTTGTACGATCTAATATTAACTACGACATCGGTTTCGGGCTATTCAATAATTTTGGAATTTAAAGTCAAAGTGAAATGATTCATTTCCAGCCATTGTAAAACTTATAGGATGCAAAAATTAAGAAGAAAAATAAATAAAAAATAAAAAAAATGCTTATATCAAAACATATTGTATAGTCTAGTTGAAATCAATGGAGTTCATAAAAACATAATAAACATAAAGTTTTTTTACATTCTAGACAATATGTACGAACTCTTCTGGATTTTTTGTCTGCTAGCCGGCTATTCATTGTTTGTCTTAATTTTTTATAGCACTGGTTACACATTCTTCTTTTGTTTCCTTTTCTAAATTTATGAAGGCTTTCTTCCTCTGCAAATTAAAGTTTACTTTATACTATACTCGGCGTCAAAAATATCGTCCCTCCTATTTGTGCACTTTTTTCCGAAACCCAAGTGATTCTCAAGCCACTATGTTTCGTTTAAATTAAACATTGTTAATTTAAAACACATTAAACGTGCTTTTAATTCATACTACATAATATTAATAAGGTAACATAATTTCGCTAAGGTCTAGATTAGCTTGAATCTGATTTTCGCCGGAGGGGCGATATTTTTGACGCCGAGTATATTATTACACATGGTAATTTTGTAATGATCCATTGTGAAATATTATGTTCCATTTTTTATTCTTCATGATGAATTTATCCTTCAACAATCATCTTGTCAAAATGCTAAGAGTATCTCAAAATTTAAAACACAATCAATACTTTTTATTTTTATTTTCGCTGAGACGAGAACACAATATAAAACAGAAAAGTAAAGCTGGGTCTGGGAATCGAACCCACTTCTTCGACATTCCGTGATCCTTTACAAATACATACCTAATAATTAATAATCTTGATCAATTGGTATACGCTCCGAAATTAGGTTGTGCACACAGGGTATCCTAAAACCTGGTGCCTACCGGACGCGAAGCCAAGTTATAACAGTTCGGGAAAAAATAAGAAAAAAATCCATCTCACTTAGACAAGACATTTTTTTCGAAAATATCTAATACTAAAAGACTTGTCAAAGAGACTCAGAGATACCACAGGAAACCGAAGAGGTGGCAGCTTCCTCGCTCAACGCATCAGTCACATGAATAAATACGGAGCAGAATAAAAAGTTCAAACAACGTCGCGCACGCATTACACTACTACACGCACAACATATGTGTGCGTGACCTGTCACAGACAAGACGGGGGGGGGGGGGCGTGCACCGGCGCCCGCTCGGAGACAAACCGGTTTGAACTAGCTCAGTGAGTAGACAAAGTTCAGTCAGGTGTGCCGCTAGCGATGACGCGACCGTTTAGCGTTTAGCTACATAGTTCGGGTATTCGGTTGTTTTTAAAGATGCCTACCTGTTGTAGTGTTTGTAGATATACAGATATTAGATACTTAGGTACTTGTTTGAATAAAATATTTTGATTTTTAATTTTTGTTTTTACCGAGCGACAACCCTATGATAATAGGTAAGAATTTCGAGCACTGTTCGGAAGCTTTTCTTCTGCTCCGTATTTATTCATGTGCATCAGTCTTACGACACAGCGAGTAATCTAGTCTTCGGTGCCATGCCGCATGGGCCATTCATTATTTTATTTTAATATAGTTAGTTTTAATTTTTATAGATTGTTAGTGTATAGCAGATATTATTGTGAGTTCTTAAATCTACATTTACATCTACACTAATATTATAAAAGAGGAAAGATTTGTATTTTTGTACGTAACGAATAAACTTAAAAACTACTAAACCGATTTCAAAAAGTAAATAAAAGAGATATATATATATATATATATATATATATATATATATATATATATATATATATATATATATATATATATATATATATATATATATATATATATATATATATAGTTCATCGCTGGCTGTTCACACTGCCGGCGAGGACTCTCTCTTCACTAGTTGATCGCAGCGATAAAAACTGTCAACGATAAAACTCGCTCAGCTGTACTCGGCGATGAACGCTTGGCGATCAAAGCGATCATTCTACCGTACAATCGCCCGTCGCACTCGAACACTCGCTTATAGCCGAGCGACAAAACTATAGAAACTACACACTCGCCGCTCGCCCACTCGTTCCTAGTTCTACTCGTTTATCGCTCGTCGCCGGCGGTGGGACTAGTGCCTTATGGTATACTCGTAATCAATCCTAGGTGTGTCTAGTTAGACTTCATGTTTGACATGAAGTCTCAGTCAAAGTCTAAACCAATTATACCTTTGAGCAACCATTTTTTGTTCAATTCTATGAGAGACTAAATTTAACAGTTTAACGTAGACACTCAATTGGAAATAGGGGTTACCAGAAGACGTTCCAGCAAGGGAATGGTATACATAGAAATGAAACCTTATATTTAATTATCTTTATACTATGGCATAAATTATGGCGTGGCGTTTTTTTGCTATTGCCGTTTTCGCGTAGTAACAGTACCTCTGATAGAATCGTTATGAAAAGAAGGTTGAGTAGGTACATTATTTTGGACTAGTCAGTGAAATTTTATCAATTAGTACTGTTATTTCTTTACGCTTGTCTTCTTTTTTCTCTCTCTATAAACTGAACTATTTAATCTCCATTGCTTTCTTTTTTGTAGTATCTCTGTTAAATTCATATCACTTACATGCTTTACTTGACCTTTCCCTTTTTTCACTAAATATTTTTTCTCAAACATCCAAGGAAATGTGGTCTTTATAGTCGTGACAATAGAACACGAAGTATGTCATTGTATAGCAGTTGAGGAAGATTCGTTCCAATTTCAAATTAGACGACAATAATGGAATTTCATACAAACATTGCTGGCCAAGGCCAGCAAAGAGATTGTCTTTTGTTTTAGTGGGTCGTATTTTCTTTTATTGACTATCAATGACATACTGCCAATTAAGAAAAATTTAGTTTGTGAATTTACTTTTTAATATCTTACTTGGCTAGATTTAATCAGGTATTCAATAAAATAAATAAGGATTGGCGTTTATTGTTAACAATTTATTATTAATAAGGTCGTAATTTTTGAATAAATATAAACCATCTCAAGATTTTGCGTCAAAAACATTAACTGGAACAGCTTACAAATAAATTGCTGGAAAATAAATATTTTGGCGGGAATCAAAAAAAAAACAATTTGAATTAAATATGAATATATAAGTTGAACATTCGTATCATTTCCTTGGATTTATTTGAGAAAAGCACTATACAAGCCTTGGCCACGAACAGGGATTGCCGGCCTCGTATCTCTAGATGGCCTCGTTAACACTCGGCCATCTATAACTACTCGGCCGGCAATCCCCTATTTCGCGGCCGCTGCAGTAATGTACTATAACTTTTCCTTTTCGCGTAGCGTTTCTGATGTTTTAGCATCAGCTTTAATTTTTTCTCTTCGCTTTCTGTCGTATTCTTGCTTTATTACTTTAGCATCTGCTTTTGTCTGTTTCTTTTTCTTGGCATATCTTTTATTTAGGTACCCTATAAAAACAAGCAACGATACATTTTTTTTTGAGACTCAGTCGTCTTTGTTCAACACAAGCACTGTCACCGTTTAAATTGTAGCCACTTTCACGGCAAAACGCTTAACAAGTTTTTGAATTACACACAATAGAAGATGGGCTTTCTGTCTCGAAATAATGCATAATGGCCAGCCGTACTTAAGTGACACGGTTTTGGGTAAAAGGTTAGGTAGGTAGGTTGGTTAAGTTACTGTTAGCAAAAACATTAATTTGTTTTAGTTTTTATTCCAGGTTACTCTAATTTACCTGTACAAAAATCACATATCGTATTTAACTTTTATCTGAGTACGCAAAGATTTATACATAATAAATAATTGGGTCATATAAAACCTAACTTGCCAACACGGCCAAAGTACTTAGGTTGGAACTGACATGTTCATTTTACCTGATCAAAGTTCCTTAAAAATCTTAAAATAAAGATTAAAAAAAAGTACTTAGGTATAAAAAGTACTGAGTGACTGACTCGTCACTTCATCAGTACCTAGCTTAACGCTTCCTAGGTGCAATGGCAAATTCTTGGACCAAGAAAACTGAAATACCTTGCGACGCATTATTTTAAGCAATGGTCTTATTGGAAGCTTGAAGAAAAAGACATATAAGAGTCCTCTGCGGCGTAACTATTTGCGAAATAAACTTTTGATTTCCATTTTAGAAATATTGCACAAGGTTTTCGTTTACGATGTAGAGAAGGAAGACAATGCATAAAGAGAGATTTTGTAAAAAAGGTATTATCTACAAGCAGTGTGTTTGGCGCAATAACATCGTTTTAGGTTGGCTTGTCCCGTTTGTAGCAATAAAAACTTGCCATTGCTACTTTTACAATACACAGGAGGTGGATGGTTGTGGTTCACACTAGAACCAGTGACATTATGGCAGGAGTCCAAATATATATACGATTTACAAGTTTGAGATTTATTAGTGCAGCACCACCGAGTAAATCTAGCAAGCTGACTTTCTTTGTGGTAGGAAAATCGGTCAAATATGAAAACTTTCTTCCCATTCATTAATTCTATGAGATTACCTGAAAAGATATACGATTTTATAATTTCCTAACAGAAAAAAACTTTAAACATGAAACTACCGTGAGACTCAGTCATAGTGAAAATAAACGGATCACTCACGTCTTAAAACGAGTTTAACTCGACTGTTTCGGGCTAATCCGTAGCCCTTCCTCTCGGAGTCGCACGTCACGGCGGCTGCCAAACGCGCACTGCGTGCTACTGCCCTGGTCGCGCGGCTACTCGACCCAACTGACAGCGACACACAACTACCCCCGTTTTCATCATCAATTTTACTGTCATTGTCAAATGTAGGGTAGCACACAACACTAACAACATCACTTTGTAAAGGTTCGCTCACACTCACCGTTGACGCAGTACGAACATTCAACACTGTTTTCCAAGTCGGTGGTACTGACCAACCACTATCCCGGTTGAAATTTGGATGACGACCAGTCTCAATGACTTCACGCACCACGCACCTTCCGCGGAATGAAAAACTTTTCTCTCGCAAGTACGGAAGCTTTATCAAAACGAATGTAGTGCGTCGAGCCCGAGTCCATTGAGTGTTCGGGCACCGCAGACCCCTTGCTGTCATGCTTTTTCATACTACGTATGTGCTCCGATAACCTTGTGGAAACATTACGTCCAGTCTCTCCGATATACCTCAACACGTTTTCTGACTACCTCAACAACAAGCTACGGATTAGCCCGAAACATGTCGAGTTAAACTCGTTTTAAGACGTGAGTGATCCGTTTATTTTCACTATGAGAAAAAACTATTACCCTACTGAAACGTACTGAAACGTTTCAACCGCCGTATACTGCGTTACGGAAATCTTCTAGGTAATAATAATAAGTTCGTCAACTAAAAACCCCAAAGAACTTCACCACGCGTGTGTGTGAGAGGCGTGTGTGTGGTCGATTTTACTTCGGACGTACTTTGCTTAGTTTGGAGAATAAACTCGCAGAGAGTATGAAACGCGTTAACATTTTGTGTACTTGATAGTTGGGCCAACCGTTCATTACAGCTACATCTGGGCGACACATATTTTAACTTACAGAACCCGCCCTCCTCTTCCACTCACACAACACAATATATAGGTACAGTCTGTAACTGAACGAAGAGCAAAGCTACTTGATTGGTGGCAATGTGGAGTATGTTAGAATGGCGTACTTTTTATTAACTTTTAATACTTTTTTTTAGTTTTGTCAACCTAAAATTAGATTAAATATTTTATTACCTTTGTATGGACCAGATGAAAAAAAAGTGCTAAAAAGTTAATCAAATAGTAGGGGAGCCCAAGAGGGAATTTGGGGAGTCACTCGAGCGTGGCAGATTAATATATGGGGGGATACCTTATACCCACTATAGTACCTCCAGCGAATATGAGCACTTCATGTGGGGGGGTTTGCCTGGGGCACCCGGTCAGAATACTTAATAAAAAATAGATCCTTTAAAATACTCGAGCGCGTCAGATTAAGATAAAGGTGGGATAATTATTAGCAGAACAATGCACATTTCACTTCCAAATCGTCAGTCTTTGGAATTAACATCCCCTATGAAAATCTGACGCGCGCCCTTCCGTATGGCCACCCCCACCATTCAAAGTGGCAGATTATCATACATTTACTATAAGTGTCACGCTGGAGTATCAAATTATCAAAATCTGACGCGCTTAAGCATTTCAAAGAATCTATTTTTTTTACCAAGTATTTCGACGGGGTGCCCCAGGCAAACCCCCCCCCCCCCACATGAAGTGCTCATATTCAATGGGGGTACTCTAGAGGGTATAAGGTATCCCCCCGTATGTTAATCTGCCGCGCTCGAGTGACTCCCCAAATCCCCTCTTGGGCTCCTCTACTAAAAAGTATGACATTCTATCATACCTACTCCTCTTGGCCATCAAGCAAGTCTCGGCTTTGCTCTTCGTTCAGTTACATGATGTAATGTAAGGGCGTTTCATACTCTCCGCGATTTTATTCTCAAAGCTAATCAAAGTAAAGTTTGAATCAGTAAATTATGTATGTATGTATTATTAACCAAGTTTCCAAAAAAAAATGTTCTTTTTGTGAAGTAACTTATTTATTGACAATTTTATCTTATACGTATACAGGTATCTACAATTAAGTCTCTACATAATTATTACATAGTTAAATTTAGTATTCAAGCCATCAGTAAACAGATCAAATTAAAACAATCTAACTACTCCACACACTATCTCATGCACAGACAGCTATTTTCCGGTTACGCTTGCGCAGTAGGTACTAAACGTAATTTCGTATAGACTGTTACATACTTACTTATTATGTAGCTGGTTTGCTTAATTCATTTATCCCACTTTAACAAACTTTCCGGTTTTCAACCTATAATACATTGGTGCTGGATGCTGATGTCCCAACTTCTCAAAAATTACATTCAGGTACTCATCCAGATGGACGTAGGAAAAACATGTCCTATTGTTCGTGCATGCCCACCTCTCCAAACCTCTTCTTGCCAAGTTGGATTGTTTGAAAAACGTGTAACCGTGATACATAAACAGTTTTTTCCCGCCACTCATCAATTCCATCATGGTTCCTGTGAATAATATGAATCGTGATCAAAAAACCTAAAAATCAATTAAGATTTGTATACGTGAAACGTGAAATACGGGGTCAAAAGTGCTGCGAGTCACTTGGAGAAAATAATGGAACGGCTCTGCTCGACTTGACTGCTACTAAAATGATTTATACGTTGATTTATAAGTTATGATATATACTAGGTATATCAATTAGGATTATGACGGCATTGAATGAAGACATAAGAAGAACGTAAAAATATTTATTGCACTGATATCAACATACACGGAAGAAATTATCACTATGGCAAAAAGCTTTTAAACAAAGCGAACTTTGTTAGTAATAAGATAAAACGTATAAAAATTACAGCCTACATAGATCAAAAAAAAAGTAACTGAAAATAAAATGAAACGACAACCTAACTAACAAAAACAAAAGTTAAAAAAGGAGGATTAATAGTTAGCAGTTTTTATATTTGGTTTGAATTAGAAATCATCCGTTAAAATATTAAACAACAATAACCGATAAGTATTAAATAGCAATATGTATATTTCGCTATATTTATTCTTGCACAAATGCATAATTCTGCTGGCCCTTAGAGTAATCACAATTTTTTTATTAAACGTGGTTATCTTATTGTAACTTATGCATATATTATGTCAAAGGCATTTATAGCTGATTGATTTAGAAATGTTAATCATAAACTTATGATTAACATTTCTAAATCAATCAGCTATACAGTCAGTCAGCCGACTAACAAGCCATTTTAGCAAACCGAATATATTTTTCTGTTTACAAAAATACGAATAACTACTTTGTTAGCGATTTGAATTATATCCAACCTTAATGTATTTCCCGGATAAGGTCCTACGGTACTGTGGTGGGGGATGACAGTGCTCATTATTGGCAAAAGTGATGTTGAATTTCTGATCCATATGAAGGTACGCAGTACATTCTACGCTGTTGGTGCAAGCCCATCGAACTGTCAACGTACGGGCTAATGTTTTTCGCCGGTAATAAGTGTACCCCTCGAATAGGAACACCCGTTTCCCATGCACCAGGTCCAACATACGCCCTGAAATAGCAACACGTTTGTAACATTCATCATCAACTGGTACTGTCAAAATACCGCAAAGCTTTAAGTACTTACTACACATATTTTGTCACCTTTTAATGTTAGACGAGATGTTTTTATTCACTCAACGAAAATTTCATGAATAAAAAAGTTTACGTAAGTGAATAGATTTTGCAAGTGAGTGATACTGGTATTTAGACGAGAAGTCCTTATTACATTTTCTGCATTGGAAAAACAAGAATGTATGCGGCACAATTTAAGCCACGTCATTAGTCCATTAGTATCTTGTAGCCGGATAATCGTAGCAAATAATACAAATGTAGAGTCTTGGTAATTTTATATTTATAATATGGTACAAACTTGAATCGACTTACGATCTTCATAACTGATCTGTTAAACGTCAGAACTCATACTGAAAATTGATTTCTGACATTTGTTCGGCGAAATTTTATTTTATTCAAAAATAATTATTTGTAAATGTGGTTGACTCAAGAAAAGGGAGAATGGTAGGTTACTTAGTTAATACAACACGACGATGTAACATATACGTTATAAGAAAAAATAAAAAGGACAAAGCTGAGAACATGAGAAAAAGAACGGATGGTCGAAACAGGAAGTGAAATTTAACCGCATTAGGGTTTGATGTCGGTACTCCACTAAAATATTGTTTTAAAATCTTAACGTCTTCCCGAAAACAAAACCAGCCACCATAGTTGCTATAAAGTCAAGCCCTTTTGAACATAAGGTACATCGAAGTATTTATATGAATCAGGCCCATTATCTTGCTAATCCACAGCCACAACAGTACCGTAAACGGGAGTGACTCTTGATTATATTAGGGGCACGCTTTGATAGTTTTAAAATTACTATAATTGAATATTGTATGTGAATAAGTGAGGTGAATGTTGCAAGTAGGTATGTAAATAAAATAAAAAAGAAGATCGATTAAGACATTGACTAGGAATAATAATAACACCACTTTTTAAAGTAAGTTTGGACTTGACCGAGGTGACCGGATTCGAGACTATACACTGTGCTACAATTCAAATATTTTAGAATCGTTTTTAAACAAATGTACACAATTAAGGGATTTAATTAAAACAGAACTTAATTGATTCCCTTGTGTAACGAAAGTTACCGATATAGTTTGTATGACTAACTTTCGTCAAAGGGAGCGACCGTGATTTTGTTTTTATTAAGCCCTTAACAATGTATTTTGTTTTTTTTTTTTTTTAAATTACCCTCATTTCGAATCCATAGTGGTTAATTAAAAGTTACTTAAATAAACCTTGCGCCTGGCCCTCCTACTACCAGGCTACTATTTACTCTTAAACTACAAATAATTCCCAAGCAATTTTAGCCGCTATAATTTTCCTTGTAAATATAATATATTTACTACCATTCTGAATTTTTCAAATTTTTCCACCCAACAGATTTTAGAGGGAGGGGGGGGGGGACGGTCGATTTTAATGAAAATTTTCACTTTAAAGTTGAATATTTCGCAAACAGATCACTGAATAGAAAAATCATGTTAGTAACCCCCCAATGGTTTTAAAAGACCGATCCAACGATACCCCACACTATAGGGTTAGTCGAGAAAAAAATCACCCCCACTTAACGTCTATGGGAGGTACCCTAAAAAAAAATATTTTAGTTTCTTTTATTTCATCACTTTGTCGGCGTGACTGATATATATATTCATGCCAAATTACAGCTTTCTAGTACTAACAGTCTCTGAGCTTAGCCGCGGACGGACAGACAGACAGACAGACAGACGGACAGACACGGCGAAACTATAAGGGTTCCTAGTTGACTACGGAACCCTAAAAAGGAGAAGACCGAATGGTACACTTCCAGACTAAATTATAAAGAAAGAAAGAAGATATTTATTCACTTTTACAAGACACACAAATACAAGAAAGTACACACAATTTCATACAAATAAACAAAAATCACAAACAATGGAGTAATAAATATGTACATACACAATTCTGCATGTGTGTCCCCGCAAAAGTGAAACGGTCACTGACTCAGCATTATGCTGAGACGTTAGACGCTTGCAGCGCTGATTTTCTGTCAGAACCGTCTGTGACTCACGGAACGATACACAAATATACTATATGAACCACTTACCTATATAGAAAGAAATTAATAAAATGATAACGAATTGATAAATAGTATAGAATTATTAGAGAGTAAGTAAATAAATAAATTACTATAAAGAAAGGAGTAAACGGAGAAAATATGTTTAAAAACAACAGGCTGGCATATCAAATGTGTGGGTGCTGGTTTTTATGGATAGGATTTTTGGAGCGTTAAGAAGTGATTATAAGATTAAATAGTAATAAATTTTTTGCTAATACACTTTAATATATTGACCAGTACTGGTTTGGTGATAGATGGGTGCCTTGTGATTATGATCGTGTTTCGCCTTGATGACTTTGTACGTGCTGTTTACGTGGAGGTATGCTGGACAAATGTTGTTCCTTGTGCATGTCCAGCGAGTGGCCAAGCCTCTGGCGACGTTGTGCTTTTTAGTGTAAGCATACCCGTTGTACAAGAAAAGTTCTTTCCCGGTAGTGAGTTTAATGGGGCCTGTAAAATAATAAACCAAACAGATCAAATCAAAGAACGATGTCTAATATTGTGGGTTGGGGTCGTTTAATATCCGCGCAGACACATAGAGTATCCACGAACGTATTAAAGTGCAATGTCATTAGGATCAACGCATTAAAATATATTAATAGAAGTACGAAGTACGGATTTGATTTGTTTAGTGATTAAGTCAAGGTTACATTTAATTAAATTAAATTGGCAACCAGTACCGAAATACTATCGAACAGCGGCTAATTAAAGTTAGAAGTGATATTGGCGGAATCATCGACAGCTTCATTGGAGCTATATTCTCAAAAAACGAATTGTAGCGACATACTTCCATTTTGTTAAATATAATATCAAAAAGGATGATAAAATAAACAATACAAATTCGTTAAAAATATAATCGTAGCCACAAGTAAAATGAAAGTGAAAAATCAATGCCACACATTCTAAAACTATTAATGAAAAACCATTAAAAATACGTAGAAAAGAAAAAAATCTTAACTAACTACAATACTAAAATCAGTCTCATAGGAAACAAATCAGACGAATTTCGAGGACAAAATGAGATCCAACACACGAGGCGTTGTGATGTTTAATCACTAAAGCAAACTAAAACACTAAACAATGAAACTTCTAATTCTAATCACAATTATAATACTGGGTTCGTTAATAAATGCAAAAATATCACACTTTCCTGGTAGTTAAATGGTAAATTCTAAACATAGTTTATAGCTACTCAGCTCAAAGACACATACTTCGTTCCAACAAAGGCACATTCTATAATATGTATAAATTGTAAATGCATATAAAATCACAAGAATATTAATTGCATTGTTCTTCTTGATCGTGATGACCAAACGGGAAAAATGGGTGGAGTTCAGAAAGGACTGAGTAAGTTCCGTCGTGACAAGAAGATTTTCAACACAATTGTGTTAATTTTCGGTCGAATATTTCACATTAAGTTTTACAATTATTAGTATAACTTTTTGAAGACATCTTATTGCTCAATGGGTCGTCCAATAAGAAAAAAAAAGAGCTTTATAAATTATTTCGCCATCTGAACATGTAGAATATGCTGTATATAACTCCGTTGTTGCTAAACAATCAATAATTAAATCCACAAACTTGCATATACTAAAATACTGTTTGTTTACCTTAAAAACAAGTAATTTTAATCTAATTTTTACGCCGGGTAGTCACAAAAAATAATACAGTTTAATTTTAATTTCTTAAGTTTAAAACAATATCTTCTAATGAGGGTTTAACAAAATAACCTACAAACTAAAAATTTGCAAAAACGCTATGAGCTACCAAATAATCCTGCAGCGAAGGCAACGGTGGCTCTACGGCGAACCCCAAGTTATCAAACTCTTCTGCATTTGGTTCAAAATTATCAACGGGAATATGTTTAGCCTTGACTTTCTTTTCTTTCTTAGGTTTCGTTTCTTTCTTAACTTTCTTCTTCAATTCAACCTGTTTCATAAATTCCATTTTCTTGAGTTCATCTTGTCTTTTAGCGTTTGGCTTCTTGACTTTGCTTGGAGGGTGGCTGTGGGCGGTATTAGCTTTAAGGACTTCCAGCTTGTCTGTGATGATAAGATGTGCTCTGCACTTCCATTTGGACCCGTAGGCGGTACAGCTCCAGCGATGGGCATTGGTTCTGGCTTTAAGATGCTTGTAGAAGGTGAAATTATTCAGACGAAGATTCACGCGACCGTTGGGACGAAGATAAAATTCAACTGCGGAAGAAATTCTACCATTAGATATACTCCTTATCACCAATAGTATTACGTATTTATATTTAACTAATGTTTAATTTAAAGGCAAGAGACACAAAAATAAATGTAAGCGAAGCAAACTTGTATGATTTAATAATTCGATTTAAAATAGCCTTTAAACTAACAACTAAATTACATTGTAAAAAAACCTATATTATAATAAAAAGGAAACTACAAACCTAAAACCTTAAAATTACGTGATGGTTAATACAATTTTTATTATTATGATTCAAGACTAAAGCGTGAAAAATTCAAAACGTAAGCTACATGCGCACTTAAGTTTATACGTAATACTACATTTATTATAAGTTTTCTTTCATTGTTATGATTCGAGACCGTGAAAACAATTAAAAACTATTACAATATAATAAAACACTGTAGATTTAAGGCATGAGGGAGGCTTCTAAACTAAAATCCTACGCGCCCCTGTATGCTTGCAATCTTTAGTGAGAGAGCAGAATTCACGTCCTCTTCATCCGACGAACTTTTCTTAACCTGGAAGAATAGAAACAGGACATGAAAATTCAAGAAATCAGATGTTTTAATGTGAAAAATCCATACATTATAAAAAGAAGAGCACTCCAAATTAGTATTTCAAATGATTCGGAGCTGTATTAAACTTTGTTGTGAGTTCATGTGGTGAACCTAAGCTCGCGGAGAGGCAAGGCAGTTGCTAGTTCGTGAAATATTCGTAAAAAATAAGGGATATTGAATAGAAACTAAACTTACATCAACTTCTCTGGCAAACTGCTGCTTGATTTTCTCCAAAAAGTAGGTAGAAGGTGGGTGTGTGTGCTCAGTATGTGCTCTCACGACCAACATCTCCTTGGTCACGTGTAAGAATCCCCGGCAAGACCTGGATCCCATCTGGGTGCAGCTCCAACGGAACCCATCCCTGAGGATCTTGTGTTGGTAGTAAGTATATCCATTCAGCATCAGCAGATCTTTTCCAGTTCGACCTTTGACAAGAAGAACTGAAAAGGAAGAAACCGTTAATACCGCTTTGGAACACAGACAATACACGAACTCCAAATAGTTTTATTAATAACTAGCTTTTGCTGTTCGTTTTAGGGCCAAACAAAATTTAAGTCTTGTCATAAATATATTCCTATCATAATTAGTATTTTTTTTAATTAAATGTCAAAATATTAATTCTTTTAATACGCTGATTTTTTAGTAGTTCTAAAGCCTGACGTATGTGCCATCTCCAGTAACCATGAAAACGGGAGGGGCATGAGTATGACCATATTTTTGTCGCAAAATTTTGCCGGGTTTATTTAAAACCAAGAATGCTGGACAATTCTTGGACGAATGACAGGAACATCTCCATTTAAAGCCGTTCTTCATCTTCACGCTTTTAAAGAACGTAAAACGATCGCTACTCCTTGCTAATATCCTGTCACTATTTGTGCGAATAAACTGGACTGAAAGTAAAAAGAGTAATTTTACACAATAGACTAAAAAACGAAAAGTCAATAATAAAGAAATATATAATCTATAGGATAAATGAAAGTTTTAAACAGTGTATAATTAATTGTTTACAAATAAAGATAACACAAAATACAGATCTATATTATGATGAATATTCTAAAGTTACAGCAGTTATATCATAAGCATCATCATAACATTCATTGATTATGCTCAAAACAGAATTTTGTGTTAAATAAAACAAGTCCGATAAAAAATACTTTTAATTACTTAACTCGAGTTAACTCGTGACCACGGTTGTTGCAATGTGGCCGAAACGTCGAGGTAAATAAATAAATATTTATTGCGTGATAAGTCCCGTTTAGTTTAGTAATTATGAGTGAAAATCACGAAAGTTTAAAACAGTATAAAAAATACTTTATTAAAGATACCTACGGTGGACCAGTCATCTTTTCACTTTCAATTATTTTTCAACTCGTTATTCTTGTAAATCAGGGCCAATAATATAGTACCACTACCGCTCAGGAGTACATAGATCTTTAGATTTGGGGGTCAGAGATTGAAATCATGAGAATCTTGACCCCTTCGCCCCACTTATTAAGTCTAAGAGATTTATATATATACATAAACATACTGAGGGGATCGACAAGCGTCGTTCAGGAGCTTCTTATTCCCTCCCCTTTCCAAAATTCTGCAGGGCTGCGACCAAGCCTGCTGCTCGTATTACTACCAAAAACCAACACACCCAATATCTATCAAAACTTTATGCCATTTTAAAATTGGACTTAGTGATAATTTTAGTGTATAATCCATTCGGACTTTTGAGGTAGGATTGAGGGCCATGCGTGTGGATGTCGACATGTTTGATAACTTGACCCTCATGGCTAAGTATTAGATAGGCCTTGCATTTTCTCGAAGTGTGATTGTTGCACATCCAACGGGTGCCGCTCTTGAGGATGCACTGTTTGAAATAGGCGTAGTCGTTCAACAACGCTAGAGTTCGACCGATGTTAGTGCAAATGAAGCTTACTGAAAGGGAAACACTGATGAACACTTGCGAAAAACTGATACCGCTGGATAAAAATCTAATCATTAAAAAAATGTAATGCCTGTTTTGTAGGCTACCGTATCCAAGGAGTCCAAACGATGCTCTACCGCTATCCGTTCGTCTATCTGTCCCTCTGGCACAGGGTTTTATCTTTTGCGCCTTTTGTACGTAACAGACATTTGAAATTTTCAGTACACAGGTTGGACTAAAACTCAACAATAATCTGGTATAGGTCTTGCAATTCACGAAGGCGAGTGGGCTTTACTTGTGGTAGTCACGTATTTGTGTACGTGTCAAAATGTGCGTGAGAACGAAGGCGGATATGGTAGGCAAAAAATATAGAGAAATATTTTATTAGATAGACAAATCAAATACATTTAACCGTCGCAAAGCTTATGGCAAATAATGTGAAATAGTGCAACTCGCTTTCGTGAATTGCTAGAGCTATAGGTACAACTAAAGGGTCCTTCGCGGCCTAAACATAGATTAAACGTTTTAAATTTAATTTTGTTGCTACTCTAAAGGGCTCAGATAGGATATCTCAATAGACTATTTACTCTTCAAGTCTTCAATACGAAAACAGCAGCGTAAGCTTGTACAATCGACCAAGTGAGTTGATTTTTTTTTGACAGTTCCAACATCAGCAAAAAAAAAAACTATAAAGTTAACTGTCACGTTGACTTTCAAATGATACCAGTATTTAAATACTTGCAGTGGCATAACTAACTTCAGAACCTTAAGCCCAGGTTAGATTTGCAAGAAAATTCGTGCAAGTCGCATTAGATTGCGAGCCGTAAAGCGAAAGACTCCGAAGTGGTCAATCGAAAGCCGCAGTGCAATGCAACTCGCATCATTTTTTTACAAGTCGAAAATGAGCTTTAAAATAATAATGTGTAGGTCGAATTATTATAGAAGGTCGTGCCATCTGCAAGTAGCGTATTACGCTGACATTATTGACGTTGGTGACGTTGCATAGATCAAAAATAAAAGTCGAAATTTTACTGTATATTTATAAAACGAACTGTCATCTTCCGTCTACTAAAGTACAACGATATGAGCAGATAGACATAATGATAGGTATGTACCAAATGAGTACACATAGGTAGACAATTATTATAACGCCCGGATAAAATAGAGTATTACAGCACAATTTCATCGTGAGGCAAAACATGACTAGGATTTTTACTTTTATACATCTGAAAATAGAACCTTATAATATAACTAGGATAGAGGATATATTTTCATATTTGGCAAGAAACGTTAGAATGAAGTTAAATCATAGGTACATTGGCACAGTATTAAGTACACCGGTTTCTATAAAAAGTACCACACCATACAATGTAAGGAAAAAAATTACTTCAATAATCGAACTTCGCTACATTAAAATACAATTTAACTTGCAATGCATACAAAACCGCACGAGTGTCATTAGGTGCGCAAGAGTGGTCCGCCGAATAAGCAAGATCAAGTTCGCGTGAGGTGAATGATCTGAAGACCACTAGCGACATCTGTTGACGGGCTCAAGTAAAAAAATCCGTTATTTAGGTTAGTACCTACTTACAACAGATACTATACGACGCGCTTAGAAGCTAGAAGGAGATCCTTGGAATACTAACCGTACTATCGTCTCGAACAGCTTTGGAATCGTATTATTTGCAGCTAAAATCCCATATTCTTTAGAGAAGCCTATAAAGCGTCGAGGGAAGCTAATTAAACGCATCTAAGGCTCAGACCTAATAAAAAGTAACTAATAGCGGCATTTTGCGAACTGCAAGGGTGGTTTAAACTGCGCCTCGCCATGGCCATACAATCGCACGCACACAAGTGCACACTTTGCTGTTCGCAAAATTGGGTCTTTACTTTTTATTTGGTCTGAGGTCTAAGCTTATTATTTCATCATACAGTTGATATCAAAATTCAGATTGGTTGTACTAACGTAAGAAAACTTTTAACAGTCAACATTCTTTACGCCAGTCTTGCTTTATTTTACATCCAACGTTTAATATTTACATTAACCCCCTGTTTCACCTCTATCTTAAATTTCTGTTATCTTAAGTGACAGATATCCATGATGCCGTCTCTGTTTATTGTGTTAGATTAAACAGAGGACATAAATATGTAACAGGCCCTAGGTATTTAAGTATGTTGTGAATATGCTAAATACGACATTAGGTATGCCATTATTATTAGGAATGATTTACGTATTACAGGGAATATAATATATCCTTTAAATGCACTATAATATGTCTTACTCGTTAACTTTTCTACATATCGCGGGAGATACTTCGTCTACTTATAACTGATAGATATTTATAAGTATGCTACTACCTACATAGTATTTTTCTAGTGAAGAGAGACCAACTCCCGTAGGTATTTACTCAACAACGAAACTTTTTTCTAATGTTATTAACTAAGAGCAAATAGTACGGGATCTGATTGCAAGTTTACATTCATCATCGAGTAATCACATAGGGATAAGTATAGGCACTTAACCACCCCGCCGGGTGATATTTATAGCCGTCCGGTAATATTCTTTTGGCATAGATGCCTCAGCAATTGCATCGTGATAGACTTTTGTGTTTGTGACCAGAGTCCATATTGGCCAAACGCACTCGGAATCACAATCGCATTCACCACCTTTCTCCGTTAAACGGTATAGAATAAGGGTAGAAAGAGATGGGGCATGTGATCGCGGTAAGGCCTCAGAAATGTCTGAGTTGTATGTCTGTAAATTTAATTAAAAAAAAAACCCGAATGGTATACCTACCATCAACCGGTCAATGAAAATCAAGTAGTCGTGGTTTTTTTACGTAGATTAAGGGCTACTTGTCCCCAAGTGATACTTGATCACGTCGGTGAAATTGCAATCGGATTCCATAGTAAAGATTTTCTTATGTTTACCTTTGTTAAACAAACAAAGGAATTTAAAGAAGCGTAAAATGTAAGTCGAAATTACGCTTTCATGCCGCAACTAGACAAATTATCTAACACAATATAATTGTTTTCATCTTCGCCTTCTAGTACGCACTGTTGTTAAATAAAAATCTTATTTTTGATCAATCGTTGAAATTATACTTAGTGTAATTATCATCGTGGTTATGGAATCCTTTGTGTTTTATGTATCTCCCCTCAACGGTGGTTTGAATGCAAGAATTGCAGCCGAGTCTCTTGCGATCCCTGCACGTCCAGTTTATTGTGTTTTGATAACGATTGTTGATCCAATACTTGTTGTCTTTGAAGATAAGGACCATACTGCCGGTGCGGTGAGAAGGGAGATAGTAAATTCCTGAAAATATACCTTGTTTAACACCTGAGAAGTATATACCGACGCACAACAAATTCAAAATACTACTGCTCGTGATATGTAGTTCACTTCGACTCTTGTTACTTTCGGCGCTCTCATCGGGATAGGAGCGGTTTTTGTATTGAGCACGACTCAAAAGACCTCGGTCCGAGGCGAGGACTTTACGAGATTCAAGCCGGCAACGAGGTGAGTCTAAATTAACCATGAAGCTGCTTAAGCACGAGGTGAGTTTAAGGGACAGGCAGGATGGTTAGAGATTAAGTTACTTTAGGCAGATTCCTAAAGCGGAGCGCATGCCCCCAAAGGGAGGCGAGACGACAAAATCATGGAAGCATGAGCTGGATTGTTTTGTACCTACCGCTTACTTATTACTTCTATTTTGTTATGGATTGGCGTCAAAAATGTGCGAGGGGATAATTTAGATAGTCAGGGTACGAGAAAAAAATCAAACAATTTCGGGGGATCGCCTCTATTGGCATAAAATTTAAAGTCCGAATTCATCATTTCGCCGATTTTTTTTTTCTTCAGAAACCATTAATTATTCAGGAATTTTGATGGTTATCCTGTCAGGATTATAGATTAGATTAGGTTTGTTTTATGATTATGACAATTCTGTAGGTACAATTAATGGATTCAGAGTAAAAAGAGTTCGGCGAAATGATGAATTCGCACTCTAAATTTTATGCAGCTTGATATGGACCCAATTTCGGGATATGAAATAAATCACGTCCATTACCAGAATACTGTATTTTCAATAGGTATATCGCAAAAGTTATACTCTAAAATCTAGCAGGTCCCTACAGCAGAACGCTTGAGAACTATGTAAATAAAAACAAAAAGTACATCACATGATAAAAAATATACAACAAAAAACGTAAAATCTATCACTTGAGTGTTTGTCTAACAAAGAAATCTTTTTCTCTAATAAATCTACCGTCATGACATTGCCGCAAACGGGGAGGATCGTGGATATGCCTCCCTCTGAAGATTGATATATAGTCTCTTCCGTCTGCCCCCTTGTAGGTGATGACATCAGCTCTGCATCCGTGGACATCCCTTGAGGAGCAATACCATTGTTTCTTCCCATGTGCTTGATGGTTTTTCATGTAAAACGTGAATCCGTTGAGAATGAGAAGGCCGGCTCCTGTTCGCCCCGGTATGAACTGGGCTGGAACTGTTAGCAAAACCAGATTATTAATACCAGAGAATAAAACAAAAATACCTCGCATTATATATTTATTTTTGGTGTGAAGTCTACATGGTCCTTTGAAGACTGCATGGAAACTCCACAGTTAATTTGCCTTGTTGCATGGATTGGATGGAAGGAAGGGAATTGAGGTTTTGTAAATGAATACACAAAAAAGTCAAATCTTTATTTTCTTTTTGGGATATTGGGTGAAATAAAATTTAATTCTTTGTTTATTATGAATAAAATAAAATACAATTCAACTTAAAAACTATTGTTTAAAATTTGTATCATTCGCGAAATTTTTCGGTAAATAAACATATAGAAAAAATTATGTAATGGCACCATGGTTGAAAAAAAAAGTTAAGCAGGTACAGAAGTGGGTCCAAACCTAATAGCGAGATATTATTTCCGAGAAAGTGTTAAAATGTCAGTAATTAATAATTACCTTATTTAGTTTCAAGATTCAAAATGCAATCTTCACAAAAAATATGAATAAAATAGCTATACATAAGATCCCACTTCTAATATCATTCATTTGTCGTCAAATTTTGCTCTCTTAGATAATATTTACTAAAACTAAATTATTTTGCAAGTTAGAAATAACTCTTAAAAATTATATATATTTTTTTACTGACAGACAGAAGGGTTCTCGGTAGTATAGTAATTTGTAGTCCATTCATATGGAGCTCCTGTTAATTAAGGGCCATATAATATACCCAAAACAAACAATTATACACAAATATTTGGCTATAACAGGGATCGAACCTGTAGTCACCTGATTCAACATTAATTAAAAAAAAAATTTTGTCCTTATTAACTAGATATTTTCACAATGTAGACTTAGCAAAGCCACCCAGTTTAATTATGATGAAATTTTCTTCTCATTGTTCTGGCATAGATTGTAGACAAACATACATACATACATTATATACAATTATACATACATACTTATTATATATCCATTCCCCTTACTGGGTATATGTAAAAATACTCAACTACGAGTACCTTACTTAAACCTTAAATTACCATCATGTAAATTATGTCAAATGCTCCCTTTACTTCATAGTTAAAGTTTATGGAAATACAAACATACATACATAAACTGCTTAAATCATAACCGTTATGCCTTCCTTTGCAGTGCCATAGTCAGGTAAAAAACAAACACACATACATACACACATTGGACTTGTGACGGACAGATCTTATGGGTCCGTCAAAATATGATATTACCATTTTGCATGTTTTCATCATCATCCCAGCCTATATACTTCCCACTGAAGGGCACAGGCCTCCTCTCAGAATGAGTGGGGTTGGGCCGTAGTTCCCACGTGGAGTGGACCCAGTGCGGATTGGGAACTTACATGTTTTCATATGCAACTTTATTCAGCTGTTGTTTAATGGTACTTCATATATACCATATTCTGTGAGAACATAGATGTGAAGTACCTACCATGGCAATTAGTTCATGGATATGTCTCCTAATCATAAAACTTGATTCAATAAGTTACTTAAATCTCATCTTACTGTTTTGTTCTTGAATTTTTATATAGATAGTACCAACTGTTCACATTCGAAGCGCAATTTGGTGTAGTGTTTATTGCCAATACTAAACATACCAATGTTTCTTATTTATAATTGGTTTTAGCAAACATACTGTCATATTTTAACTTTGTTAATACATACATACTTATTGTTTGATACCCCTTGCTTGCTTAATTAATTATTCTTCTTTAATTTTTTGCATCTAATACTATTAATATAAATAACTAATAATTGCCCACAACTCAGTCTGCGAAGAATTTGTTTAATAATTTACATATTATGTTTCATCATTTAATAATTAGCTTAAGAACTATAACTGGCATAATTACTGGCCATAACTTGTTAAATAGGCACTTAAGCGTAATAGGTATAAAAAGTGACCCCTCCTGTCCACATTGTGGGAAGGAGGAAACGAGTGAGCACGTCCTAACCGAGTGTGTCATGTACGCGGCAGCGAGGCGTGATGTATTCGGGAGTGTCGAGCTGAGGGAGGAGGAGCTAAAGGATGTCTGTCTCAAAGATGTCCTTTTGTTCAGCAGGAGAACGAGAAGATTTGAGGAGAATTGCTGTGTGGGAGCGCTACTGGGACAGTAACCTGTCGGCTCCAACCACGGGGAACTGGGCTGAATGACTGTGCAAACGATCGACAGCCCGCCTGACTCAGCAAGGCGTCCCCATACATCATCATCATTCATCATTTAATGTTAAAAGAATAACAAACATACATACAAACTTTTGTGTTTATAATATTAGTAAGATTTATAATTGAGTACAACTAAAGCCGTAGCCATTTTTTAAAATGTTTACGAAGACACCGGCAGCTCAACTTGTAGTTTTTCAGCAGACACCCAAACAATTTCTTGTTATAAATATACAAACATTACATACAACTTATTTTCGGGGCAACAAACATACAATCATACTAGCCTATAAACATCCCACTGCAGGGCACAGGCCTCCTCTCAGAATGAAAGGGCTCAGGCCATAGTTCCCACACGGGACCAGAATAGATTGGGCCATACAATACAAACAACAACAAACATACAATTCACACTTTTTTAATTTTCATACTTTAGCTGACAAAATGGCATTTGGTCACCACCGCTCATGATGTAACAAATAACACACTCGCCTTTTAAAGAAAATACCTGAAAAAGAGTCTGAAAAACTTTAGCTGCCTATTCATTTGAAATTTTGCAAATTTGTTAGTTATGTAACAACCAAAAATTTTATTGACCAATTGGTTGTCCATATGACTTATATGGCAGTAAAAATGTAGACATTTACGCCAGACCAATTTTAGACCTTTCGCTACTCTCCAACATTGAACAAGCAATCAACACATTGTGTAGTGCCATACGCAAATAGCCTCTGCTTACACTAAAATGTGCTTTATATGATAAACAGTCTGGAGTCGAACCAACTGTGCACAATAGTTAGTGTTAATTGAAAAAAAAATACCCTTTAGTTTTTCATTTTTCTTATTCTTTAATTAAACTAACTTAATACTATTTTATAATCTAAATTATACTAAGAGAGCAAATATTTTCGGGAAAATTGTATGAGACTTCTTTTTAAATAGAATAGATGAACAAAACAATAATCAGATACTTCCCCTCAAAATAAAATGGTTGAAGTGCGTATAAAATAGAAAAAAATAACACGTTTTCCGAAATATATCTGACTTAGCTACATGAAAAACCAAAATTGAGGTCTGTCATACTCTGCTTTGGCTTAAGACGCGTGGAATATTGTGTTTGGTTTATCATGGAGGTTGGGACCCCTTCAATAAGCAACTTATGATCTAAAACTCACCAAGCCGCCGTCAGGATCTGAGGGTTGAAACCCCAAACAGGGTAAAAGCGGGAACCAAAACTAACCTTACTCACTTCACTTTCTAACATCATTTTCTCTAATTTAACACCTCTCAGCGATAGCACACTTCACGAAACCAACACAGAACTTATTTAAGAAGCATAAAAACTAAAACTGAACGAGATTTTAGTAAAAATGTTAAACAAAACACCAAAAACAAATTTGACATTGCAAAGCTCTTACGATAACACTTAAAGCTAACACTCGCGGCGCGATAATTTAACACTTATGGGTCCCATATTGGCTATATGTATCGTGAAAAGCTAAATCTCAACGCATATAGCGGAATTAAAGCCAATAACAATGTAAAACAACAATATTTGGCATCGAGAGTTATTTTGACATTTGACGTTTCGCTTGCCCGTGCCAAAGCCAAACAAACTTTTTAAAAATTGGCTTGAATGCAGGATTTTTAAGGTTAGCATTGCAAATAAATAGTACTTCGTCTAAAGATATTGTATTATTAGTAGAGAACTTACGTTAAATTATGTAAAACTGTATTTTACGTTGTAACTGTCTATTTATGCCGTATATTTTTGATAACTTTACTTTAACAACAAGTTTCTTTAATATTGTCAGTATTTCTGACATCTAATGACAGTTTGTGGAACTAAGATGAATGTCAAATTATAATTAATTCTCAAGCGGAAAGCGTCATTACAGTTTTAAGCAGTAAGCATTTTCAGACGAAATCGGATTTATCGTTGTCAAATTTCACAAATAGCTTTGAAACAGGCGTAAATTCATTTAAGGGTTTTTCGATTGTGCTGCCATCTAGTATGAAATCATTAGACTTTTAAGCGACCTTACTAACCTCGTTCAGTAGAATACTGTTAGAAAAATGAGGAATATAGATGGCGCTATAATAAGTTTGCACCTACTTTGACTTAAATTCACTAGATGGCATAAAAACCAGGACTGCATCAAAATCAAATATCATCAAAATCAAGACAAGATGATTTCATCACGGCAAATTTCGTTGATTATAACGAGTATTTTGTGGTCATTCATCACCTTATTTGTCCACATTATAATGTAATGGGTTGACAAATTCACCCCTCATGCGTGTATTCAACAAATCAAACAATTTATGTGGTTTCCGTTAAAGGACCCACGGGGATTGTTTTGTAGAGGCAACATAACGACCCTTGAGCTCAATGCTACGGATAAATAACTTATTGCGTAGTGATCTAAGCCCTTGGGGCATTTAGGTTTTTGGACAAAGCACTTATTTATGACGAGAATTGCGTTTAATTTTTTTTTACGTTACCTTCACGTTTCTCGGAGATTTGGCTAGTTCTAGGTGAACGGCATCGGCACAGTGTGACAACAGAATGGACAAAATCAATCGTACCTACCTAAGTATTTTGCATTTCCGGTGGCCGGTGCATCGGCTGGTCACAACCTAGGACCGAGTCCTAGCGATCAGGGGGCTACTACGAAATTCATTCCTTTTACTCTTTTGTTTTACTCTTTTGTCTTTTGTTTTTGAACGGCTGAAAGACACGATTATGAAGTTTGAAAATCGAATTTCGTAGAATAAGGCCAAGTATGCTTAGTATAAGTTTTACTTCACTAAATAATGTGTGTAATTGATTTTTTTACGTAAACGCGATCGGGAAGTTGGTGAAGTAAAACTTATACTAAGCATACTGACACAATGAACTGCTCAACGAATCGGCGGCTGGAATGACGGCGCGGGTAACGGGTGTGTAGTGGATACGCGGCCATAGTTAATGTACTTGGGTAGTTCTACTAGCGTTTCAACCGCTATCACTCTTCTGTCGCATATAGGTAAGAAATAAGCTAAAGCTAGAGTGAAATTTCAACAAATTTAAATTATACCACAAGCACGCTGTATCTTTATATAAAAACCTTCCGCTAGGTATCGCTCATTTACTTACTATATGCGACAGGAGAGTGATAGCGGTTGAAACGCTAGTAAACTTATGTATCGTTACTTCGGTGCCGTTGTCGTCATCTTATTCCCGGGGACGGCGGCGGTGGACAAACGATCGTAGGAGCGGAACGTCCATTGGGAAATAGATTTTCTCTACTAGAGCTGCCGTAGGTACTCACGGGAATATGAAGTCGGTTACTACAAGCGGCTTATATCTTATAAAAGCATTCTTATACATACATTTCATTGTCCTGCTGAGCCGTGACTGCCTTAATCATGTTTACAGCGTTATAACACTAGTTTTATAAACAAATACATTTCATTTTCAATACATGATTTTTTTGCTGACTGTATACCTACTACTTGTTGATTGTACCTAATTGTCGTTGAAGAGTTTCATCCCTCAGAGATGATCGTGGACGTACCGTAAACTCGGGTGACTTTGAAGTGCGGGGCGACTTTAAAAAGTAGTTTGTCGACCAACTCCTGCATTTTTGTTAGCATTTGCTGTACGCTTAGTATAAGTTTTACTTCACCAAAATACTTCTCGATCGCGTTTACGTAAAAAATTCAATTACTAGGGAAACATGGACAGCGTCTCCGCGCGCGCGCTTCCATGTTTCCATAGAATTGAAATTTTTACGTAAAACGCGATCGAGAAGTACCTATTGAAGTGAAGGAAAACTTATACTAAGGATACTGTTCCTTGTCGATGTCTTTTTCTTTTTGTCTAAATGTCAACCTCATAATATGGACGATGTCGACTTTATAGCGATTTTAAAACTATCAAAGTTGCCCCATTTTGATCAAAGGCTGCAGCTGGGAGTGGGTGGATGAGGAATGCCCAGGATCGCGAATGTTGGCGCAATATGAGGGAGGCCTACGTCCAGCAGTGGACGGACAATGGCTGTAGATAGATAGATCAAAGGCACGTCGGTTTACGGTACCACATACACTAGGTACCTACCTACCAAGTTATTATCTCTAGAAAGTGGCCGAAAAGTATTTTGCAAATACCACCTCTTAAATTTACGTACTTTTACAAGATATTATTTAACTTAATAATAGCTTGTAAAAATAAAATCAACAGACAAAACTGCTGTTGTTGTTTGCCGCAACATTATGCTAAGTGGGGCGTGGGCCCACTTTATATGTACTTACTATTCGTAGAGGAGATCCGTAGAAGAACCGGGGTCACCGACATAGCCAAACGGATTAGCTCGTTGAAATGGCAAAGAGCAGGCCATATAGCACGCAGAACAGATGGCCGTCGGGGGCCAAAAGTTCTGGAATGGAGACCACGGACTGGCAAGCGCAGGGTGGGACGTCCACCAACGAGATGGACGGACGATTTGGTGAAGGCCGCAGGTTCAGTGTCGATGCAAGTCGCATCCAAACGTAATGATTGGGCATCAATGAGGGAGGCCTCTGTCCAGCAGTGGACGTCCTACGGCTGAAATGATGATGATGATGACTAATCGTATGTTTGGTATGTATTATTTCCTGCCAAATTTTTTCATTGTGTTTATCGAATACATAAGTACGTAGGTAAGTCTCCCTCTGCCTTTCTTTGTCGTTACAGTTGGTCTCGCACTTAACCAGTTTTTTCAGAGTAGTCAGGTTTACCCAGCTCTTTAAATATTTGAACAGAAATCGGCCCGTACCAACAATTTTTAATGTCAGGCTTTTTCGACCTTTTCGTCGTTCAGCGATCTCGTCCTGGCCTTATACTACGAAGTGCAAAATTCGAACTTCGTATCGTGCCATTCCTCTCACGCTAATATGATTTAATACAAGAGCGAGCAAGACGATGCGATACGAACTTCGATTTTCAAATTTCGGAGTAGCCCCCCTGATCCTGATGCTCCGAATACACAAAAAAATTTGTTTATTGAGCACGTTCTGTGAAACATCTTGATGCGCAATTTCATACATGTGGCGTCAGTTTTGGCGTGAATTGGGTAAAATTATGATTGCTGAGAATGTGGGATTACACTTATCGGGGCAGACGGCTTTATTAATGATCGGTGCTTAATTTATGGCTGAGTACGTTACCATTCCGAAAAAAGCCGTGGTAGGCTGTACATTTTAAAAGGAGTCTTGATTAGAGATCCTTTTAAAGGATAAGTTCACCTTTGTACATCTGTTTCTCTTGTTAACTGTTAATTTCATGTTTTAATGTACAATAAAGAGTTTTACATACATACATACATTATATATAAGGTCATACACATTTTTTAGTTCGCCACTCCCTATGGACATGGCAAAAGTTAAGGGTCGAAGTATAGCCAATATTTTTTCCTCAAAGATATTCCAAATAATAGGCCGGGACATATCACGTTGCGGGCGCGGTTAGACGAGTGCTATGTAATGGATTTTCATATAGAATTGCAGGCCTAGGCCGGGAAAGCGATCGTCTATTGTTTCATGTGACACAGCATCATGACGTTTATAAATAGGTCTATGGCATCATGGCATTCAGCCCTAAAAAAAACATAAGCAATAGTTGCTTTCTTTACAATTTTAATTCTTGAAGTTTTTTATTTACTTATTTCATTGCATGTTTGAGAAAAGCACTATACAAGCCTCGGCCGGAACAGGGGATGCCGGCCTCGTATCATGCCGGCCTCGTGTACAACTCGGCCGTCAAACCTACTCGGCCGGCAACTGTAGTAATGTACTATTACTCAAGTCTACCTGGGGGGACATCTGGCCAACTTGGGACCCATTTAGATTGCTTACTCGGAGTCGCAAATTTTCCGTCCGCAGGAAAGGCAACTTCTGTTTCTTACGCTGAGTATGACCCATTAAAATGTATGATTATTTAGATGAGCCATATATTTCAAACTAAATACAAACTGAAATATAGATGCACAGAAAAAACCCCAGAAAAAAGACCAATGCTGGGAATCGAACCCAGGTCCTCAGCGTTCCGTGCTGCGTGCTTACCCCTACACCATCACTGGTCTAGAAGTTAGCGACGAATCTTTCCCATACATCGTACACTTCAGTCTGTTATAATCACATTAGGCAGTGATAAAGCGCATCTATGTAAATGCCCTCTACCGAGAGACTTCAACACTCCTTCGGAGCTACCCACTCACCTGGACCAAGAGATGGCGCTAGTAGGCCAAAAAAAAAAAAAAAGCCTAAAAAAAAAAGTAAAAAAAGTAAAAGTAAAAGTTAAAAGTTGGCCTAGTAGCGCCATATCTTGGTCCAGGTGAGCGGGTAGCTCCGAAGGAGTGTTGAAGTCTCTCGGTAGAGGGCATTAACATAGATGCGCTTTATCACTGCCTAATGTGATTATAACAGACTGAAGTGTACGATGTATGGGAAAGATTCGTCGCTAACTTCTAGACCAGTGATGGTGTAGGGGTAAGCACGCAGCACGGAACGCTGAGGACCTGGGTTCGATTCCCAGCATTGGTCTTTTTTCTGGGGTTTTTTCTGTGCATCTATGTTTCAGTTTGTATTTAGTTTGAAATATATGGTTTCACGGGATGACCGTAAAAGTAATAAAAAAATGAAGTTGAAGAAAATAAAAAAAATTAATAGAAAAAGATACTTCATACTTAACTTGTACTAGAATAGAATTATATGCATCAGCATTAAGGTTTAAATTAGATTATTATTAGGTTATTGGAAAAAAAGCTGTAGCCTACTGGTTTGACCTATGGCCTTTCTAGCAGAGAGTCGTGGATTCGACTCGCAGCTCTGAGTTTTTCGTAATTTATCCATGAAACTAAATTTAAAGTTTCCCAGCATTGAGCATTGAGCATTTTGGTGATGGAAAATATCGTGAGGTAACCTGCACACACCTGCGAAGTGTGTGTGAAGCTCCCAATCCTCACTGGGCTCGCATCGGACAGATAGACGGACAGACCAACATGGCAAAACTATAAGGGTTCCGGTTTTGCCATTTTACGCTACGGCTAAAATTTTATTAATTGAAGTTTTAGCTAAACCCTCACTAACTTAACGTGCTTGCTTTTATCGCGCGAAAGTGCAAGGCTGCATACGATGCTGCGGGCAACATATAGCTTTAAAACGTAGACAAAGTACAATGTAACGTACCTACCTTGTTGTGTGCTAGCAAATGGCATGCATTCTAGTGCTTGAACCTGCTAGATAAAGGCTGTAATTTCCGTTTAGCTTTTTCACATGCTACGTGTACGAAACTGTCCTATAAATAGTACCTACGTTTTACCCTACTTGATACTTGCTAGTGTTACTAGCTTGTTACAGATCGCTTAGGACAGTTGCAGTTGCTACCATTTCATACTTACATTTGTTGTTTTATTTGAAGTTGTGTTAGCCTATAGGTACTTCTTTTTTAGGGTTCCGTAGTCAACTAGTTAGGGTTCCGTAGTCAACTAGGAACCCTTCTAGTTTCGCCATGTCTGTCCGTCTGTCTGTCTGTCTGTCCGCGGCTAAGCTCAGAGACTGTTAGTACTAGAAAGCTGTAATTTGGCATCAATATATATATCAGTCACGCCGACGAAGTGATTGAATAAAAAAAAGTAAAAAAAAATTCTTTAGGGTACCTCCCATAGACGTAAAGTGGGGGTGATTTTTTTTTCTTGGCTAACCCTATAGTGTGGGGTATCGTTGGATAGGTCTTTTAAAATCATTGCGGGGTTGCTAACATGATTTTTGTATTCAGTGATCTGTTTGCGAAATATTCAACTTAAAAGCGAAAATTTTCATTAAAATCGGCCGTCCCCTCCCCTCTAAAATCTAAACTGTTGGGTGGAAAAACTTGAAAAAATTCAGAAGGGTAGTAAATATATCAAATTTACTAGGAAAATTATAGCGGCTAAGATTGCTTGGAAATTATTTGTAGTTTAAGAGTAAATAGTAGCCTAAGGTATAAAACATACCTAAACTTGGATGATTCCGTACACATACGAAATCCTTAGAAAAATATTACTTGATTTTTTCGTAATGGCTACGGAACCCTACCTTGGGCGTGTCCGACACGCTCTTGGCCGGTTTTTAGCATTAGAAATAGGGTAAACAATCTTGATGAGTCATTTTATCGAAAAACGCTTTTAAAAAAATAGTAACTATTCCTTATGAAACCAAAAGGATGTAAATGACCATTAGTACTTTCTAATTGTCACATATTTGCTTAGATTTATTTTACAAAAGTGTTTTTCAATAAAAAGACACGTCAAGATCGCTTATCTTCTTTCTAATGCTAAAAAAACGAAGTATAGTGGGTCGGGTTGACTCGTGCCTCTTGAGTTTTTCGGAATTAGTGCGGAATTACATTGCAATCTTCCGTGGGTTTACGGTGAAGCAAAATATTGCCAGGAAAGTTATACAATATACATTAATCGCGATTGGGAATTGAGTTTGTTACGGCGCCATAACATTATGTACTGAGTAGAGTTGAGCCAGATGTTTTAAACTAAATTATTATAAGTTACGATGGTCTTCAAACTAGAGCAGCCCATCTTTCCATTAAACTGTAAAAACCATCAGAGGCAACAGTCCGAAGAAAATAAATAATGGCGCTTTAGCGATTTTACCGTTCCACTTTCGATACATACATACATCGCAAGTTAATAAAAGCTTGTAAAAATCTTGAAAAATGTATTGCTGTGTCGTTCTAGATAACCGGTAACGTGGAAACAGTACCGATCGGTCGGTAATCTTGGGCATAACGGTACACGTTCGTATGAATTTGCTTTTCATTCTATATTAATATTCCGGGATCGCCCGGGATCGTGCATGGGAAACCGAAGTCTTCTGGTGTTTTGTTTCAATCGATCGTAGAGGTAGTGTTAGGAAGGGTTGATTAAATCATAATTAAAACGTATATTCCTTAAGTAGGCTGCAAAGTGTTTTTTAAACATATATCTCTCTTCTATAAGCTACTAGCGCTTTTGCTTTGACTTAACTATGTGTATAAGCGAAGAGATTATTCTACTTAGTGAAACATTTTATTATCAATGTCTACTTTTTACAGGGATGTAAGGATATGGAATTACTTGGTTAAGTAATACTAAACAGTAAGAGGTGTACCTTTGCCACGGAAATTAAGGATAGATGGAAATTGCCAAGACCATTATAATGTTTTTATTGACAAAAAATTATCCGATAGTTAGTAAACTGTTATTATCCAACAATATAGCGTGTAATAAGAAACTCTTTCTGCTGTTAAGTACATTTCTTGTGTTCTAATGCACACAATTGACGTGATGCCAATAAAGTGACACAAAATATAACCGCTTTTGTATTACATTAACTACATAGAATTCTCGTATCTATAATATCACATACTTGTATAAACGTTATTATCACTGATAATTACTAACGTAATTATAGCGATCATTATCCTGCGCTACTGATAGAATTATGGTATCGAGGAATGGCTGACATATTTTAAAAATATGTTCTACTTGACACTGGCTAAATTGTCCCCCAAAGGACAGAGCCATATTTTAAGAAACCGGCCAAGTGCGAGTCGGACTCGCGCACGAAGAGTTCCGTACCATTATCTATAAATACAGCAAAAAAAATACGTTTGTTGTATGGGAGCCCCCCTTAAATTTTCGTTTAATATTAATTTAATTATTTATTTTTAACTCTACCTGTTGTCATTATCAATATCGAGCAAAAACGAGCAAAAAAATCACGTTTGTTGTATGGGAGCCCTGTTAAATATTTATTTTATTCTGTTTTTTTTTAGTATTTGTTGTTATAGCGGCAACTAAAATACATCATCTGTGAAAATTTCAACTGTCTAGCTATGATGTTTCGTGAGATAGCGCCTGGTGACAGACGGACAGACGGACAGACGGACGGACAGCGAAGTATCAGTACGGAACCCTGAAAAGTAACTAACTAGGCCACGGACTAGCAAGCACAGCGTGGGACGTCCACCAACGAGATGGACGGACAATTTGGTGATAGCCGAAGGTTCAGGGTGGATGCAAGTCGCAAGTCCAGCAGTGGACATCCTACGGCTGAAATGATGATGATGATAACTAACTAGCCATCACAGGTAATCCTCACTCCCAGACTTAATAATTCAATCGAACAAAGCGGTTAAAAGCTAGTAGTCTACATGCACGTATAATACAATACTAGAATAATACTATCGGTCGTATAACTCATATATTACTCGGTAGGTATTGCGTAGCTTCGAATCCCAAGCGCGCACTACAGCGCGTCTTGCGACGGTCCTACTTATCGTTATGAGATCGGTAAGTGAACGCAAGTAAGCCTTATTTACGTGGCAGAGAGTACTTAAGCACAGTATAATAAAGAGTACTAGCGTAACTTAAGTCACTTTATTACATCCTAGGTCTCGGCTAGATTCTAGGGTTTTGTGCCTAAATTGATTATAGGTACCTACAGGATGTAACATTTAGATCGGTCAGTATGGAAAAGACTGAAACTAAGAATGTTGAATTGAAAAAAAAACCGGCCAAGAGCGTGTCGGACACGCCCAAGATAGGGTTCCGTAGCCATTACGAAAAAATCAAGTAATATTTTTCAAAGGATTTCGTATGTGTACGGAATCTTCCAAGTTTAGGTATGTTTTATACCTTAGGCTACTATTTACTCTTAAACTACAAATAATTTAGCTATGAAGTAGTAGTAGTTATGAAGTATAAGTAAGTAGTATTTGAAAAAATAAGTACAAAAAAAAAAAAAAAAAAAAAAAAAAAAAAAAAAAAAAAAAAAAAAAGATACTTCATAGCTAACTTGTTTAAAGTTGCACAGTAGCGCCATCTCTTGTCCAGGTGAGCGGTTAGTTCCGAAGGAGTGTTAAAATCTCTCGATGAGGGTGTAACATAGATGTGCGCTTGTCACTGCATAAGGTGATGATTTAGCAGATTGAAATGTATGATGTATAGGAAAGATTCGTGTCTAATCTCTAGACCAGTGGTGGTGTAGGGGTATGGCACGCGGCACGGAATGCTGAGGACCTGGGTTCGATTCCCAGCATTGGTCTTTTTTCTGGGGTTTTTTCTGTGCATCTATATTTCAGTTTGTATTTAGTACGAAAATCTACAAATAATTCCCAAGCAATTTTAGCCGCTATATGTAAATATAATATATTTACTACCATTCTGAATTTTTTTTAATTTTTCCACCCGACAGTTTAGATTTTAGAGGGGGGGACGGTCGATTTTAATGAAAATTTTCACTTTAAAGTTGAATATTTCGCAAACAGATCACTGAATACAAAAAATCATGTTAGCAACCCCCCAATGGTTTTAAAAGTCCTATCCAACGATACCCCACACTATAGGGTTAGTCGAGAAAAAAAAATCACCCCCACTTTACGTCTATGAGAGGTACCTACCCTAAAAAAATTTTATTTTTTATATTTTATTTAACCACTTTGTCGGCGTAATTGATATATATATTCATGCCAAATTACAGCTTTTTAGTACTAACAGTCTCTGAGCTTAGCCGCGGGCGGACAGACAGACAGACAGACAGACAGACGGACAGACATGGCGAAACTATAAGGGTTCTGCGGAACCCTAAAAATGGTAGTCATTTCGAACACCTACTAAAATAAATGAAAGGATATGAAAACAATGCATTTTATTAATTTTAGACATCATGTTTCGTAGTTAGAAATAGTGTTAGTAATACCTAATGTAGTTTTATTAATGCTCTTCCTCTGAGACTATGTAGCTTAACAAAGTACATCTTGTGCCACTATTCTTGCAAACTCCAATAAAATCAGTGCAGGCTCACCGCACATTAAATGCCTGATTTTCAGTTGAGCAAAAAACTAGAACCTTTTGAGGTACGAGGCCCCTCAGCCCGTGAGGTCGTAGGCGAGGGCCCGTTTCGCCCACTCCCTAGCTTCGCCACAGCATAAATCGAGGAATCTGTAATTAAAACGCATGTTAAACAGCGACAGCAGTACTTAAACCGCGAAACTACGGGTACCTATGTTGACTGTCGCCAAATAGTCAGCCTTCCGCTCAGGCCCCGCGCGTTCCATCGACCGGTCAAATAGCGGGACTAATAACAGAGACAACAGGGACATAAGGTGGGCTAGAAGAGGAAAAAATCAATACTCTTAGTGTATTTTTGACGAAACAAATATCTTGAAGGGTCTCGTCGGCATCGTCCTAGCCTACACACACACTCAGGGTTGCCATTTCTAAAATTCGGCAACCAGGACAAAAAGCGTACGAAGCCGGACACGTCATCATTTTTTGTTTGTTTTATTTTAATCTGTACTACTACTAGCGGAACTACAATCTAACTACTACAATTGAAACCCGGACAACAAATGGAACCCCGCCCGGACGTTCCCCGGACGCTCTCTAAACTAGGACAAATCCAGGGAAACCCGGACGGATGGCAACCTTACCCACACTGCACTGCACAAGCTGAATGAGTGTTGTAGTTCCCACGCAGGCCCCATGCGGATTGAGATTTCACACGCACCACTGAATTTCCTCGCAGGTACTTGAAGGTTTCCTCGCGATTATTTACCGTCATGTCCAAATGTAATTTCGCACATAAATTCCTAAAAAAACTCAGAGGCCCGGGGCTCGTACTCACGACCCTCTGCTCGAGAGGCCACTCTAGGCTACCATCGCACGACTTATTCCAAAACAACGACTTACCTCGAAAGGTTTTTAACCCCCAACACAAAAAGAGTGTGTGTGTCTGTCGGATTTGGATGCGGTTTTTTTTAATAGAAAGCAGGTTTCTTGGCGATGGTTCTTAGATATGTTTCATCAAAATCGGTTCAGCCGTTTCAAAGTTATCAGCTCTTTTGCTAGCTGCGGAAGGGATCTTAGACGCATTTAACGGGCATTGACTTAATGTCAAACATACGAGTGACATAATTGCGTTGGGGGTTTTTAAAATTTTCAATTCATAGTTATTATACGGTATCCTATTATCTCGCCTCATTCGTTATTCGTTTAATTCTTATTCTCTATTCGTTTTATGTTCGCTATCCGTCACTATCTTTTTCGGTCAAATTCCTCAACTTGTCAATCTCTTAATAGGTACGTCTTATTCGTTTTTCGTCACGGTTTCCTTGGACTCGTTGCGAAAAACAGTAGAGTGACAATAACAACACAAAACAATATAAATATTCTTTATTGAATAGCGAAAAACTGTACAGATACATTACAAAAATAAAAATTTAGGCAGACAATAGGCGGTTTTTTCGCTCACAAGCGATATTTTACAAAATACGAATTTTACGTTCAATTGTTCATATCATACAATAAAGATTGCTATGCAAATTAAAGATTACCAGATGAATTAACACGTTCACAGTCCAGTGGGGCACGATAGCTCTCATTCCATTGTAATAAGGTTCTACTTTAAGGCACCGACTGGGAACGTGTTAAAGCTGTCACTAAAGAAAAAAAACATGTACGGTTCATGATGTTACTTTGGAGACGAAATAATATTTTTTCAATAATAATATTTCATATTTTTGAGTTTTTAATTTTCTGGAATTGATAATTAAACTCACAACAAAACATGTATAATCAAAAAGATGCATCGGCCGGGAATCGAACCCGGGCCGCCCGCGTGGCAGGCGAGCATTCTACCACTGAACCACCGATGCTTATAATATAACATTGAAATAATAAACTACATTCTGTGGAGAAAGGTATACGTTTATAGATGCGCAAGAGTTTGCGCAAGTTAAGAACGTGACCTTTCACATAAATCACTTTGATGATAGCACAGCTGTTGGTAATTGACAATTAGGTAACTATAGAAAAAATACTACTTAATTGCCAAATACCGTACAGTTTTAGGTTCTTTCTTGTTGATCATTCGAGTAATAAGAAAAAAACATAAATAAAATAAAATAGTCGTGGTAGCTTATTGAATTCACCTATGACCTCCCAAGCAGAGGACCGTGGGTTAAAATTCAGGCTCCTCTGATTTTTACCGGAATTTTGGAATATAATGTACGAGGCATATTCCATTCCGTAGTAATCCGCTGAAAGATGAGTCGAAACGATTTGTGCGAATGGTCGGAATATTAACAACTAGCTGTTGCCAGCGACTCCGTCTTCGAAGAACTCGTTTATCTCCATCTCATGGGAACTTAATTTTTTCCGGGATAAAAAGTATCCTATGTCCTTCCTAGGGCCTAGTGGTTAGAGAACCTGACTACGAAGCTTGAGGTCCCGGGTTCGATTCCCGTGTCAGGGCAGATATTTGTATGAAAAATACGAATGTTTGTTCTCGGGTCTTGGGTGTTTAATATGTATTTAAGTATGTATCTATCTATATAACTATGTTTATCCGTTGCCTAGTACCCATAACACAAGCTTTGCTTAGCTTACTTTGGGACTGGGTCAATTGGTGTGAATTGTTCCGTGATATTTATTTATTTTTATTTTATTTTTATTTATACATGACAAATTTCATCTAAATCGGTCTAACGGTTTAAGTGTGAAGAAGTTACAAACAGACATACACACTTTCACATTCATAATAATACTACGACGAATTCGTTTATCGCTATTCCGCGGGAACTAAGTATGCAATTTTACGAGATAAAAACTATTTTAAGTTCTTTCCCGGAACTTGAACTATCTATCTCTAACCAAATTTCATCTTAATTGGTTAAGCGGTGTATGCGTGAAGAGGTTTGTTTGTTTGTTTGTTTATACTCTTTATTGTACAAAAGGAAAACAAAAAGGTTACAGAAAAAAAAAAGATAAGTACAAAGGCGGACTTATCCCTGAAGGGATCTCTGCCAGTCAACCTTTGAGTGGTAGAGAAGAGCAATCAAAAAACAAGGATCGACAAATAGTGCAAAACATTTGAATAAATATAAATGCATATATGTAAATCTCAAATACCTAACTATACCTATACAATATACTTACAAGTTATTATACATAAATAAATAAAACATTAATACATAAATACAAAATACATAAATACACACATTTACATACAATACATAAAAACAGTATAAAGGATAATTACTTACTAAATAAATAATCAAGGAACTATAGTGTAAGCCACATCTTCTTCAATGTCTCCCAGAACGAGACAACACACTGAAGACAGACAACAGACTGAAGACGTAACAAACAGACAGACACACTGTCGCATTTGTAATACTAGTATGGATACAAAGATGGTTTCGCCCCCCATGGTCGTGCCGTGGTGAACACAAATGTAGCTGCGGGCAACATCTAATGTTTAAGGTTTAAGATTCTTTATTATCATTAAGAACGCTCACCCGCGACCTTACGATGGTTACTTTACGTTTATGTAAGAAATGCGTATTCATGCAGTTCCTCCACCTCCACACTGTACGAACACACACAAATCACACAAACCCAAGCTCATCCTCAGAGTAAGCACCACAACCGTATGCTATGCTACCAAATGTTAAACTCAAAATGTTTCTTACATAAACGTAACTATCGTAAGGTCGCGGGCGAGCAAAGTAATTGTTTCAGTTCATGAGAACTTAAAGCTATTTAATATATTATTATTTTATGGAATGAGCACTTCACGATTTTGCGTGTCATCTAGTTAAAATATAATGTTTATGGCTCGAAAAACTAATAACGCAGCACTTCCAGCATTTAATATTGCTCAATAATGAAGCAAAGCAATAATTGAGGCGGATGCCGTTCCGCTGACAATGGAGTTAATAAATAGAACATTGGCCTGAATCAGTGATATTTGTCTAGCTAACGATTTATTGGCTTTGTTATTAAATTAATAGTATAAGTACATAGTTGGTAGATAAACTCTTGCCTGGTTGAAAAGAGGAAAACTTGACAAAGATTGGGACACAATCGTAACAAATACGTTAGGTTGGATGATTATTTTATTTGGCATTTATTAAAATAGAGGAAAATACTGTTAAAAAATTTAGTTGTATATTCATTTAGAACATTCATTCAGAGCGTGGGAACTACGACCAAAGCACAAGCAGTGGGACGTATATAGGCTGGGATGATAATGTTGATGACGCCAGTTGACTTACCTTGCGTGGGACCTCGTCCCTCCAGCGGTACCTGGGAGGATCAACCGATCTGCGTCCACTCGGTCGTCCCAAGTACTCTCTTTTCACGGGTCGATCCTCTCCCAACCGTTCCACGTGTCCAAACCATCGAAGTCTGGACGCTTTGGTCTCTCCAATAATACTGGGCTCGCACACTAGGTCTTCAATCGCCCAGTTTTTCCTCCAGCTTCCATTTTTTCTGAGTCGGTACCAGAATCTTCCGCAGTATTGTCAGTCTTAGTAGTGTAAGATTGTCCCCTAATATTTATTTATTTATTTATTTTATTTATTTTCCGTTCTGCCACTAACATCTTATTCTCTTTTTTCATGGTTTGTGTCCAAGCTTCAGGGTCGGACTGGGCCGGAAGGGCCTGGGTGGCTGACCACAAGCCCGGGGCCCGAGACTAAATGCCTGCGCGGGCCTCCTATAATGCGGTTGCCGCAAGCCCCGCAAGCCAGGCCCGTGAGGTGCCCACGCAGGCTGGGGCCCGGCTGGCAAATGCCACCTCGACTATATGGCCAGTCCGTGCCAAGCTTCGCAGCCATACATCAAGATCGGTCTAATGACAGTTTTGTAGACGAGAATCTTCGTTCTCCTGCATAATAGCTTGGTATACCAGGACCTTGTGAAGAGCAGCTGTGCATCTGAATATTTGATATCCGTATTCAGAACTCTTCTTACGTTAAAAAGATAAAACATTCAAAGTGTTTTCTCTTCTAGAAAGATCTAGATTTGCGTGAGTGGGCAAACACGGGCTGATTGCAGCGGATGTGAGCCGCGCGCCTGAACTGGCCAAATTTGACTTTAATCCGATTGACACTGACATGTAACCAAGGCTATGGGGGTGTCATTAGTTACTGGACCCTATGAGATCAGAACCGGCGATTATTGAATTTACGGTTTGAAAATTCAATTCGAGGGCATTTTATCACTTTAAATGGCGCAGAAAACATTTTTTTGTAAAATAAGGAAAATTTGGGTGTTTTCTTACTCAAAGTCAAAAGTGCTATAGATTTTGATGATAAAAAAGTATCCCTAGTTTTCCATACATTTTTTTTGTGTCCGTTTCGTAAAGAGCCATACAAACTAAGTATAATGAATAAAATATTATAAAAGTGGCTCAAAAAAATACACTTTTTTTCTGTGCTCGTGTTTCTGAGTAAGAAAAAACTAAAATTTCCTCATTAAAAAAAGTTTTCTGCGCCATTTAAAGTGCCAATTCCCTCAAAAATGGTGGAAAACTGTGTTCTTTCAAAGTAATCTTTACACGCCGTTTCTCACGCGTAAACCGTTAGGTATGGTCATTATCATCATCATCATCCCAGCCCATATAAGTCACACTGTAGGGCACAGGCTTTCTCTCAAAGTAAGAGGGCTTGTTCCGTGCTTCCTACGCGGATCGCGATTGGAAACTTCACACACATTATTGAGTTTCTTTGCAGTTGTGTAGCATTGTAAAAAAAAAATAAGTATAATGTGTATAATACTTACAATAAATTAAAAAAAAAACTCATTCTCATCCACACGATGTTTTCCTTCACCGTAAAGCTCATGGTAAATTTCAAATGCAATTTCCCACGCAAATTCCGAAAAGTCAGAATTGCGCTCTCGGCGTCGAACCCGCGACTCTGTGCTTGAGAGGCCGTTGGTCAAACTACTAAGCCACCACGGTTTTAAGGCTGGTTGTTGAATTGGAATTCCAAAATTTACACCATAGTCATCATTTACCTTAGAAAGAACACGCGTGCAAAATTCATGGCTCTATATAGAGGTTGAAATATGTGGATTTTACGTGCGTTACATCCCGATCCCGCGGTATTATTGAATAAGAAGTAGCCTATGTATTATTTCTGCCATCTATATTAAACTAAAATCGTCTAACCTGAAATAATAAACAAACACAATCACAAAATTTCGTATTTATAAGATTAGTATGATTAGTAGACCACTATTTATTTATTTATCACTCATGGAGACCCGCAACACGAGAAGGTTGTCGTGTAGATGCTTGCACTAATAGATAAGTGAATTTTAATATCATCATCATCATCATCATCATCATCAGCCTATGTTCGTCCACTGCTGGACATATGCCTCTCCCATGGCACGCCACTGAGCACGATCCTCGGCCACTCTCATCCAGCTGTTGCCAGCCGCCTTGCGAAGATCATCGCTCGACCGAGTCTGAGGACGTCCCACGCTACGAATTTTAATATAATTTTGAAAAATTTATAAATTTTTCAAAGGTTTTTAACAGATCAGTGACTGTCTTTGAGTTGTTGATATTTATGATCGGTGGTGATAATTTTCCATCAGATGACCCGCTTGCCTCCCTCTCCCTCTTATAATAAAAAAAACTCTTCTTACGGCGCTGGTAGTATAAAAACAAAACATGTAAAAGTGCCCTTTGCGGCCTTTTTACAGAATAAACGTGTTGATTTTGTAACTGACGTGGGAGACTTTTTGTCTTGTACGATAATCGGCAGTATTTTTAATTCTGCGCAGAAATAACCTAAAATTAACAAAATGTGAGAAAATAAATATATTACTTTTACAAGTTAAGTATGAAGTATCTTTTTCTATTTATTTTTTATTTTCTTCAACTTCATTTTTTTTTAATTACTTTTACGGTCATCCCGTGAAACCATATATTTCAAACTAAATACAAACTGAAACTTAACTAACTAGTAACTAGTTAGTTTAACTTGTAAAAGTTGGCCTAGTAGCGCCATCTCTTGGTCCAGGTGAGCGGGTAGCTCCGAAGGAGTGTTGAAGTCTCTCGGTAGAGGGCATTAACATAGATGCGCTTTATCACTGCCTAATGTGATTATAACAGACTGAACTGTACGATGTATGGGAAAGATTCGTCGCTAACTTCTAGACCAGTGATGGTGTAGGGGTAAGCACGCAGCACGGAACGCTGAGGACCTGGGTTCGATTCCCAGCATTGGTCTTTTTTCTGGGGTTTTTTCTGTGCATCTATATTTCAGTTTGTATTTAGTTTGAAATATATTACTTTCTCCATTTTTTTAACCCCTTCTCAATAACTTACATAAATGGGCAAGAAAACATGTTTTTTTTCACCGGTTGCCGCAAAAAGTAAATGCTCACACTGAGTCAGGTTACCTCGGAGGGCACCAAAAGGTACACTTTATAGCACGCTTAGGTCTATCATAAACTTGCCAAGTTTCGGGCAAAAAATACTCGGTCGTAACTTGCGATCGGAATTCGGGGCAAGAAAAGATTTGACACTTTTATCTTATCTGTATCGCGGGGGATGGAATTGTTTTAGCCGAGAAAGATGGAGGATTATAGCCGAATAATTATTAGGAAAAACGAGTTAGTAAAAGTAGGAGTTTCATAAACCAAGAGCTAAAGTGCCGACAAACTGCTCTGTAGTTTGGCACAATTAATACAAATTGTACTTAAATGTAACTCTAAACAGAAATAAATAATTCTATTCTTTTCTATAGATCGAATATACTCGTAATGAACCGTACATAATATAATCTATGTAGCTTGGGATAAGATTAATTTTAAAATCTTTTGTAATAGAATGTAATAATGTAACACTAACATTAAAACTTACTTCCAAATGATTAATTTTAGGTTACAGAATTTAATTATTATGTAACCCCGGCGCCACACACAGCACAAATGTTTCAAAACATATTTGAACACATATTTGATCTATCCCCGGCGCCACACATAGCACAAATGTTTCAACACATATTTGAACACATATTTGATCTATGGTTGATTGTATGGTTGTTTTATTGAACAAATAAGCAAATACCGGTGCTTCACTCCGGCGCCACACATAGTACAAATATTTCAACACACATTTGAACACATATTTGATCACATGTGAAGCACCGGTGTTTGCTTATTTGTTCAATAAAAAAACCATACCCCGGCGCCACACATAGCACAAATGTTTCAACACATATTTGAACACATATTTGATCACATGTGAAGCACCGGTATTGGCTTATTTGTTCAATAGAACAACCATACTATCAACCATAGATCAAATATGTGTTCAAATATGTGTTGAAACATTTGTGATATGTGTGGCGCCGGGGTCACATTCACATGTGATCAAATATGTGTTGAAACATTTGTGCTATGTGTGGCGCCGGGGTAAGATTGTATTACGTAATATTGCAACTGGCGTTCGGCGCTCTATTGCAACTGGCCCTCGCCGCTCTGTAGGTACATGTACGTACATGTACTTACGGCACTTTCACACGGGCAACGTCCCGTTTTTTGCGGGTTCGGTTTTTTGCAGGATCCCGTTTAGTAGCATACGTGCTACTGTGGTAATAAACGAACCGAACCCGCAAAAAACGGGACGTTTCCCGTGTGAAAGTGCCGTTACACGTAACGTTACATTGCGTCATCCTTTTTCGTGTATGCAGCCGGCGTTCATCGATTTATTAGACGTTGTCACCTCAAAAATTTATGACGTACTTATTTATTTATTTAACCTAGTTGTTAGAGAACCCGACTACGAAGCCTGAGTTCCCGGGTTCGATTCCCGGTCGGGGCAGACATTTGTGTGATTAATACGAATGTTTGTGCTCGAGTCTTGGGTGTTTAATATGTACGAGTACTTATTTAAGTATGTATCTATCTATATAAGTATGTTTATCCGTTGTCTAGTACCCACAGTACAAGCTTTGCTTAGTTTGGGACTTGGTGTGAATTGTCCCGTGATATTTATTTATTTATTTATATTTATTACAAGTAAAAAAATCGTTTTACAAAAAAAGATAATGTTTACATGGCGATGTATCTGGTTAGACATGTCATTTTCGGTGTACAATTGCATACCATAGTTTAGTACAGTCGAAGTTGACATAGAGTTGTATAGATATTTTTGTACATATTTTTATGACCTTAACTGTAGGTTCAAGCTTTAGTTTGGGACAAGATCAATTGGTGTAAATTGCTCCATGAGATTTATTCATTTATTTCTGTCAAAAAACCATTTAGACGGTCTAAATTGAAGTGCTTATTTGTAACAGAATCACAAAATACTCCGTAGAATGTACTAGAACTCTTGTCTGTGCCTAATATCTGTAATAAAGAACCAAACTTAGCCTCTTGCACGCAGACAAACGTTTGTCCTAAACGTAACTTTCGGTCCACTTCTGCGCTTAACTGGCAAAAACGGAGTTTACGGCTCTACGTGCCTACGACACTTGTATAAATCCTAATTTAGCGAAGCGAGTACATTACGCCAGTTGTAGTACATTACCGTCGATGATTGATTACTTATTAACACATAGCAGCGCAGCCCTACAATGTATTGCATTATAAGTAAAAGGATGATTTTCTTCAGCTCTATGCGGATGACAACTTGCTTTTCCACATTTTAAATGATAGAGAGCACGCTACCAAAAAAGATGTATATTTAGAGTTTTCGCTTTAAACATATTTAATATAAGCAAATGTAACATGCTCATGATAATATTAAGCGTTCTATATTGTGGTGCATGTATTTTGGTTTAAGGAGCATGTTCAAATCAGGAGTGTTTGTTTAGTTGGTTCGATAATTCGTTTTTGATGGGATTTGCTATCCCGCAGGACATAGGACAAAGGGGCGCCTCGTGTGCCTGCCGCCCGCCCCTCTCCCAGCCCCCTTTGTCGTCAAACCCCCCAGCCCCTGTACCGCACGGGCGAGGACTATTTAAACGTGCGGTTTAACTTAAATATACCTACTCAACTACCATACGCGCAAATTCTAAGTATGATAACCTGGTACCGGGCATGAAGTCAAGTTAAATAGGTTCATCATCATCATCATTTCAGCCGTAGGACGTCCACTGCTGGACATAGGCCTCCCTCATTGATGCCCAATCATTACGATTGGAAGCGATTTGCATCCACCCTGAACCTGCGGCTTTCACCAAATCGTTCGTCCATCTCGTTGGTGGACTTCCCACGCTGCGCTTGTCAGTCCGTGGTCTCCATTCTAGAACTTTTGGGCCCCAACAATGTCACTTAGTTGAGCGATAATAGAGCCAGATAACGTATCACTTTTAGTAAGTATTTAGGTACTCACTGTCGAAAAAAAAATCAAAATTGTAGGTATCGCTAAAATAAGTGACATGGATTTTATTTATTTCTTTTAGAATTGTTATAACTTGGCGTCTAGCTCGGGACCAGGTTATCGTTGAGTTTTGGACACCTGTATATGTTTTCATGCTGAAACCCGCCCTCCTCAACTTCCACATAAAACAAATTATGGTATTTATGGTACTCAGACTCAACTATCACGAAAATTAAGGTTTCATTTCAAGATTGGGGATAATGATGTTGATGACAAAGATCATTATTATGCGGTTGTTATAACTTATGTCTGGTATGAGTATCTCAAAAGACTGACTCAAAGAAGAGAGGTTTAATTGGCGATTACTTCACTGTGTGATCCCGGCGCCACACATATCACAAATGTTTGAACACATTTATTTGATCACATGTGTAGCAGCGGTATTTGCTTATTTGTTCACTAGAACAACCATACAATCAACCATAGATCAAATATGTGTTCAAATATGTGTTGAAACATTTGTAATATGTGTGGCGCCGGGGAAAGAAGAGAGGTTTGGCGATTACTTCACTGTGTTATGTTGGGCACATCACGTGACCCTTGGTATTTTTCCTACAGACATTATATTTTCTTGGAACCTATTGTGATACTGTAATCTCCCAATTAAGTAAATAATCAAATTCTGTTTAACTTCCTATCTCCTTTGAATGTAAATAGTATATGGAAAATTTATAGAAATCCTTATCATAACGATAGAACCAATTAGTAATAAGTGATTGTGTATTTTTCTCATGTCAATAAAAGACATGATGTGTGTATAAAAACGGACGACTGGGAGCCAGTCTATCAGTTGAGTTGGTTCATCCAAACCTTCATCACATCTCAAGGCAAGCAAATCATTTGTGCTAACCTTGATAATAAATTGTACAATCATCAACAATATTAAATCAAGTAACCTAAAAACAAAGTGTTTAAGTATTACCTACCTGCACCGGTAACAATTTAGCGCAGTCGGTAGGATAAATTGTTACCGGTGCAGGTAGGTAATACTTAAACACTTTGTTTTTAGGTTACTTGATTTAATATTGTTGATAATTGTACAATTTATTATCAAGGTTAGCACAAATGATTTGCTTGCCTTGAGATGTGATGACGGTTTGGATGAACCAACTCAACTGATAGACTTGCTCCCAGTTGTCCGTTTTTATACACACATCATGTCTTCTATTGACATGAGAAAAATACACAATCACTTATTACTAATTGGTTCTTTCCTTATGATAAGGATTTATATAAAATTTCCACATACTATTTACATTCAAAGGAGATAGGAAGTTAAACAGAATTTGATTATTTACTTAATTGGGAGATTACAGTATCACAATAGGTTCCAAGAAAATATAATGTATGTAGGAAAAATACCAAGGGTCACGTGATGTGCCCAACATAACAACTGACAAGAGCACAGCTCTTAAGTAAATTTTGATGATGATGATAACTTATATGAAGTGTACGATGTGTGGGAAAAATTCGTCGCTAACTTCTAGACCAGTGATGGTGTAGGGGTAAGCACGCAGCACGGAACGCTGAGGACCTGGGTTCGATTCCCAGCATTGGTCTTTTTTCTGGGGTTTTTTCTGTGCATCTATATTTCAGTTTGTATTTAGTTTGAAATATATGGTTTCACGGGATGACCGTAAAAGTAATAAAAAAAATGAAGTTGAAAAAATAAATAGAAAAAGATACTTCATACTTAACTTGTAAAAGTTGGCTTAGTAGCGCCATCTCTTGGTCCAGGTGAGCGGTTAGCTCCGAAGGAGTGTTAAAGTCTCTCGGTAGAGGGCATAACATAGATGCGCGCTTATCACTGCATAATGTGATTATAACAGACTGAAGTGTACGATGTGTGGGAAAAATTCGTCGCTAACTTCTAGACCAGTGATGGTGTAGGGGTAAGCACGCAGCACGGAACGCTGAGGACCTGGGTTCGATTCCCAGCATTGGTCTTTTTTCTGGGGTTTTTTCTATGCATCTATATTTCAGTTTGTATTTAGTTTAAAATTATATGAGGAAAATGCGAACGGACGATCTCCAGTACCTATCTTCTCTTTTCTCCCCTTTCTGTTGTTCGTCTTTTTTTCCCCTTTTTCGTCAAGTAAAGAAGCAAGTAGTTTTAGACGACCAGCCCCCTGTACCACAAAAGTTACAAGTGCTACAAATCGACAAAATTATAACATTTTACTATGAGAAACTTGACAATTTTGTCGAATTGTAGCACTTGTAAATTTTGTGGTACAGGGCCCAGATGGCCTAGTGGTTAGAGAACCTGACTATGAAGCTTGAGGTCCCGGGTTCGATTCCCGTGTCGGGGCAGATATTTGTATGAAAAATACGAATGCTTGTTCTCGGGTCTTGGGTGTTTAATATGTATTTAAGTATGTATCTATCTATATAAGTATGTTTATCCGTTGTCTAGCATCCATAACACAAGCTTTGCTTAGCTTACTTTGGGGCTAGGTCAATTGGTGTGAATTGTCCCGTGATATTTATTTATTTATTTATTTATTTTAAGTACTTTTCGACATCTCCAATCTGAAACAAGAAACAATTTTAAGTGAATGTCACTACTTCGTATAAGGAATAGAATCTTGTAATTTTATCCCGGATAAAGAGTGGGATTAGGCCGGGAAATTACCCAGGGGGAAGCACGCACTGATTAGTTTTTAAACCTATCTGTTTTCTATTAACCCTTATTGCCACTTTCTTTAGCTATTTTCTTCTGCATTGATGCTAGATATACAAGTAATTCTTAGGTCTGTAAAGTACTTGTGTTTATTTTATAGCTCCTATATATTAGACTTAATATTTATCGGGGTATTTTTTTTAACATCTGACGCAAAAACATTGGGTGATTAATTGTGTATTTATATGTATATCTGTCTAGGTATAGCATAGTAACACCTAAACGAGTAAACCGATTCGGACAAAGTTTTTTGAGTGAAAAGCTAAAATTATCTGTAAAAACGGCAAAAAATCACGTTTGTTACATGAAAGCCCCCTTGAATATTTATTTTATTTTGTTTTCTAGTATTTGTTGTTATACTGGCAACAGAAATATATCATCTGTGAAATTTTCAATTGTCTACCTACCACGGATTATGAGATACAGTCTGCCTGGTAACAGACGGACAGACAGACAGACGGCCGGACAGCGGAGTCTTATTTATAATTAGTAATGGGGTCCCCTTTTACCCTTTGGGTACGGAACCCTTAAAACAGTTGCAACGTTTTTAAATATATTTGTTGTCTGAAATGACAAATTTATGTATAGTCATAACTTCGTCATTCCTCGTGAGGTGAGGTCCGTTTTACATCAGTTAGTTTTACAATCACAAACGCGATACAACTGTCAAAATTGTCTAACAGACCTCGCGATACTAGCGCCAACTTACAATACAATACAATACAAATATTCTTTATTGATCACCAAAAACAGTACAGTGACATAACAAAAATAAAAATTCAGGTAGACAATAGGCCAGCCAGCTTACCAGCTTTTTGTTAGAGAAACTCTCTCAAAATTAGTAACTCAAATGAGTTAAACAAAATTAATTTCTGTTAATTTTCTTGCGGCGCTCGTGAGAGGAATCTCTTGGCATAGACGTTCTTTCAGAATGCGCCAGTAGACTCAAAAAAAAAATTGTAAAGAAGCCCTCTAAAATAGTTAAAAAGTAAAATTTTGATTTTGTGTACACTTGCATGATACCGAGCCCTGAACATATTACTACGTCATCATTCTTTCTCATTTCTTTGACAAGTTCTGTAAGAGCGTTCCTTTTGTTATTATATCTAAATACGTTCGCACACTATATTTACAACAACGGCGTAAGTCACACTTACAGCGATCTAATATGAACTCCAGTCACCATGAAATAGAGTTTTTTAATGGTATAAAAGACTTTATTCTTGGTACCTCGTGTTAGTGGTTGAGATGTTGTCACGTAGAGGTTAGGGCGAGGGCGGGTTTAATTGTAACATGTTATTACATGTTAGTACGAGTACGTTTTTCTTGGTTAGCGTTATTAAATTACGCCAGTCGCCAGTCAAAGTCAAAGTCAGAATATCTTTACTCAATGTAGGCTGTAATAAAGAGCAAGATCCTAAAGCTGCCAAACGTTACTTATTTTCTTTTTTACACGTAGGCATACCTGCTACCTTAGGCCGACGGCCAATCTACAGATAACAAGTGCTAAAGGTACGTGAAATGACTACTCACTTTTCTTAATTTGTGATGGCAGATTTTTATGTATCTTTTAGAGAATATTATTAGAAATTAGTATTCAATACTACCAGATCTCTCCCACCGGCGGCAAACTTTTGCCAGACGGTTTAAAGCTCTTAGAAAAATGATGAAATTATACAAATTTAATCCTTATATATATATATATATATATATTGTATTCAGGGAATTATTTCAATGCTTCCTGTAAGCAGCCAGATTAATCCTAGCGGCCAAACATCTGCAACACTCAATCAAAATGTTTCAATAAGAAGTGACCGTACTCGCTAGCGACGGCGTAAATTATTTGTATGGAGAATTGTACTTCCGTAAGTGACCGCTAGAGGCGCTGTACAAATAATTTACGCCGTCGCTAGCGAGTACGGTCACGTAAACTAGTGTAAACTCATGGTGGAGGTACTGGTATGCCTATACGCTTACAGTACAATACTAACACTATTTTATCCCGTATATTTTACTTATGAGAAAATAAGTAACGTCTAGCTGCTCTGTGATCTTGGACTATGACAAACACTCAAGAATTTCGCAGAACCTACATATGTATCACCGGTTCGGAAAAACCCTGTTGGACGAATCCGGTAAGAAACTCAACAAGGTTTTTTTTGAAACAGATCTACAATGATATTTAATTACATTTTGAAAATAATAACTATACATTAAAAAAAAAATAAAAAACCCCAACGCAATTATGTCACACGTATGTTTGAACATAAAGTAAATGCCCAATTTGCGTCTAAGATCCCTTCCGCAGCTAACAAAAGAGCTGATAACTTTGAAACGGCTGAACCGATTTTGATGAAACATATCTAAGAACCTAGCCAAGAAACCTGCTTTCTAATAAAAAAACCGCAATCAGATCGGTTCATCCGTTTAAGAGCTAAGATGCCACAGACCACACACACACACACACACACACATAGCATATTAAAAACACAATGTCACTTGTCCAATATGTAGGTATACTAACATAGACATAAGTAAAATACTAATATTATATGGATCCTTGTTGTCTGAATAAATAAAAATGATTATTATTATTATGTTGGTACGGATTTCCGATCACGGGCCCATGGGGACCCGGTCATTTGAAAGACATTCATGGGGCCGAAGCCAACATGAAGAGGCCTTTGGTACCATATAATATAAATGATATATATTATTATTATTATATAGCGATCAAACTTATAACACCCCTCTTTTTGTGTCGGGGTTTAAAAATAAATGATAGGTAGCTATAGATATATTATACAAAAACAATCGAAGAGTTTAATTGAGAACCTCCTCCTTTTTTGAAGTCGGCTGAAAATCCTTATCCTTACAATTTTTTGGTTATTTTTAAAAAAGATTGCATCGGCCGGGAATCGAACCCGGGCCGCCCGCGTGGCAGGCGAGCATTCTACCACTGAACCACCGATGCTTGCATATAGTTAGTAAAATTGATAAGTATATTGTGCCTTAGAAAGGCATTATCCACGATGCGCTTGCGATGTGCTGCGTTCATCTTCCTTTGACCCCGATTTACTTCACTTTTACTAATCTCAGCAAATTACTCAACAATTTGTAACTCGGCAAGTTTTTATTTATTTTAACTAGGTAAGTACCTACTCAGAGAAGATAAGAAGTCACAGTTCTTACTCAAAGTAAGAATGCATAGCAGCCAGTTTTCTTATTGTACCTACCTAAGTTTGTCAATGCATGTCATTATCATCAATATCATCATCTTCCAGTCTATATACGTCCCACTGCACGACACAGGCCTCCCTCCTCTCAGAATGACAGGGCTTGGGCTGTATCTAGTTCCCACGGACCAGAACTTCAAAGTAGGTACTAAAATTTATGGGAAACTGTATACGTGTGTGTAAACGCATTGTACAAATCCATACCCCTGCTATACACCTGTAAGGGGTCTCTACCAGTCAACCTTTGAGTGGTATTGGTATAGTTCGACCGAAACCGCAGCAAACACGCCTGTAGACTAGGATCCCACACTCATTCACATTCGACTTGTTTGTTATTAATCAAAATGTGTCTAGAATGGTTACATATGGTCATTTATACCCTACGTTTTCTAAACGAAATGTTGCCACAAGTACTTTTATCAAATTTATTTTTCAAGGCTTTTTTTACGAAAGATTTATTTATTTATTTGCTTCTGTAGTTGATAAAGAAAATAAACTTTCAACTTCGTCGGCAATCATTAGTAAAATCTTATTTGCTTTATAGAGTTTTATCTCATAATAAAACATAATAAGGATACACGGAAAGAACATAATTGTTATCTACTTAGTCACCTTTTTTGTAAAATGAAATTTTAACCTCAAAATGTAAAGCTCACAAAGTACCTACTATAACTTACCATTGGATTGAATATGGACATCTGAAATTAATATTTCTTATTTACTTTTAAAGAAATTAAGTGTTCATGATGACTTACATTCAAATAGCTATACCTAATATTTCAAACTAAATACAAACTGAAATATAGATAGATGCACAGAAAAAACCCCAGAAAAAAGACCAATGCTGGGAATCGAACCCAGGTCCTCAGCGTTCCGTGCTGCGTGCTTACCCCTACACCATCACCATCACTGGTCTAGCTATACCTAACTCAAAAAGTTGCTTAAATGTCTAGACATGTTCTTTCCGCGTGCCTTTCATGTGCCCTTCTTGGGTACCTAATTTCTTTATCATCAATCCACAGACTACAGGAAGTCAAGTTAAGTACAAAATTAATTTATACTTATTAAGTTTCGCCATTAATCATAAAACTGGAGTGCAAATGAATTTAAACTAAGCTGGGTTAAGTAATTAGCATAAGCAGTTAAGAGGGTACGATGGCTGAGAGACTTTTGAGAAATAGGTATTTTAATGAAATGTCGCTGTCTCGCCCGAACCCCTCCGTGTCAGTACAGCGAGAGCGGGACAACTGCAGCTCGGACCGTTATTAAGCGCGTAAAATTGATCAAAACAGCATTACGTAATCCCCTGTTTTCTTCTCGAAAACTGGACCAATAAAATTATTTTTTTCAAAAATAATTAGAGGACAGATTTAGCTATGCCCCTACGTTTTCCTTTTTTTGTTTATATCAGGGATTCTTTTCTGATGAGTGTCTGAAAATGACGTTGAAATTGGGCAACTTTTTCTGTTTTTGAAAGCTCATATTTCTTATGTTAATTGAAATATGGAAAAAAACGAAACATAGGGGCATAGCTGTGGTAGATACAGAATACACAGTAAAAAAAAATTGGCTCTAAAGCCATTATCCAGGGAGGAAACAGGGGATTACGTTTGTATGGAGAAATAGTGCGCATCGTACCCTCTTAAGTTTACTTTGACCTAAATCTTAACTGTGAGTGACGGACGCGGGTAATCTTTAAGTATTGTACTACCTTTTTACAGAATCACGCTCATTGGTTTCAAGAAATTATAGATACTACTAAGTAGCTGATGCCCGCGGCTTCGACCTCCCTGAATTATTTTTTCATAAAAATCATGTGACAATTACGAAGAATAAGAAGTATTATCTAATTTCGTGCAGTGGTTCTCCAGTTTTGCGCTCAGCAACACATTTAGCGATTCATTTTTGTTTAGATACATACTATAGCTAGACCGTTTAACTGAGCCCTCGCCCGGGCGGTACAGAGGCGCGGGGGTAGACGACAAAGGGTCCGAGAGAGGTGCGGGCGGCAGGCACACGAGGCGCGCTCGCCGCCCACTCCTCTCCCGGCCCCCTTAATAATAATAATAATAATATTATAATTTATTTATCGCATGAAAACGGTTACAGAAGGAAAGATGGTAAAAATAAATTTAGTATGCACATGGCCTTTGTCTTTCTACCCTCCAGCACCTGTACCGCGCGAGCGAGGACTCATTTAAACGGTTTAGCTATAATACAACTTTAGTATGTATACTTAAACGCGAAAGTTGCTATGTGTGGATGGATGGATGGATATAATGGATGTTTGTTACTTTTTCGCGTTAAAATGGTTTGACGGATTCTGATGAAATTAAGATTGCTCACAGATACTTAGTTAATGACCCGAATTAAGTATTATACACCGTGAATTTTTAGTGGTTATTTCCCGAAACGAGGTGATTTAGTTTCGATTTTACAATCGATTTATAATTACTATTTTGACTAGAGTCAAAAATCCAATTGTGAAAAACGAAAGTCGAAAATGACCGCAAACCAATAGTAACGCTTCGTTGGTACCTAACCTATCGCACGATCGTACTCTACTTGTACCAACGAAGCGTTACTATTGGTCTGCGGTCATTTTCGACTTTCGTTTTTCACATTTGGATTTTTGACTCTAGTCAAAACAGTAATTATAAATCGATTGTACAATCGAAACTAAATCACCTCGTTTCGGGAAAACAACCACTAAAATTTCACGGTGTATAGAATACTTTTTATCTCGGAAAATTGCATATTTAGTTCCCAGTCCAATTTATCTACTTAAAGAATGTCATGCTAAGTGACAATTAATCATCGCTTGTCGATCGATAAAACACAATGGCAACACGTTGACGTTTGATTTTTGCTATGAAATTCCGCTCTTTGCTAATTACGCAAGCGAAACCGCAGTTAAAGGCTATAGCTAAACCGTTTAAATGACTCCTCACCCGCGCGGTACAGGGGCTTCGAAGGTATGAGGACAAAAGGGGGGCCGGGAGAGGTGCGGGCGGCAGGCACACAAGGCGCGCTCGCCGCCCGCACCTCCCTCGGTCCCTTTGTCGTCATACCCCCCAAGCCCCTGTACCGCGGGGCGAGGATTCATTTAAACGGTTTAGCTATACACAGTTAAGAATTGAAATTGTTTAAACAGATGTTGTAGAATTTATTTAAATAGTTAGTTGGTAATTAAATAGTTATCGCTTTATTGGTTTTTGTTCACACAAAATCACCTCCTTTAAGATTAAATAATAATATGTAAGTCAGTCTTGTCACCATTCAAATGATACATGTCAATGTATTTCAAATTGTCAAGTTGTCATATCTGTGTCATGTTTGTTTTTGTTATCTGTGTTCCTTCATTCAAAGAGAACGATCTCGCCTCAACTTTTCAACCGCACCGGGTGCGCATCTCAATTTTCAGTAAACCTTAATTTAAGTCGATATCAGTGTATATTTGTGATTCAGTAATAGATTCAGTGAATCCAAGGTTGCATTTTCATTTAACTCATCAACCAGTCAAGAAAAAGGGGATTGCAATTCGAACCCGCCTATCCTTAGGTCACTTCATTTTCAATAGCCCAGGAAGGGAATCAGCTTTATATCAATCAGTTCTAAAGTGTACTAATGAAGCAAAAAACGTGTCATAAAATTTCCTCGAGCACGATTTAGTGCCTTTGATAAATCTGATTAGTTTAGTTACAGAAAAATGATTTTCCTAGTTTTACTGCTTCGTTAAAAACTAATTTTCTTTAAAAAGCGGTCAAGTGCGAGCCGGGATCGCACACTGAGGGTTCTGTACAAATTAAAAAGCCGGCCAATAATAAGGTTTCTAGTGATTTTCGGATTTTTTCTTTACATTTGTTTTGCCAAATTTATAACGCCAATCGGAAGTAGGTACCTTATATAAATAACTATTATAACTTGTCTTTCTGTAGTTGTAATAATCGTAGAAGGATGACGTTTGACCCGAGCGATCAAAACGCTCGAATATTTACCTAACCCACCATAAGAACGCTATCGCAGTAAATCTCATAGTGATTTTCCTTGTCACGCATTGCGATCACAGTATGAAGTTTGCTGTGAAACAATTCCACAGTGGATCACGATTCAACTGGTCCATAGCTCGTACATAAATTGCATGTACATACATCGTGACTACGCCTTTCTAAGGTACAATCTAGCTATTGATTTTAACATGTATATACAAGCATCGGTGGTTCAGTGGTAGAATGCTCGCCTGCCACGCGGGCGGCCCGGGTTCGATTCCCGGCCGATGCATCAGATATTTTTGCATTTTAGCTGAATACTTTTTAATGTACCGAAATTCTGGCTTCATAGCAATATCCAAAAATCCCTATTAGGGTCATTCACATTTTTTGTTCGCGTGTCTTCTGTGGACATGGCAAAACATAAGGGTTTAAAACGAGTTTAACTTGACATGTTTCGGGCTACTCCGTAGCCCTTCTTCCCGGAGCCACACGTCACGGCGGCTGCCAAACGCGCACTCAATATAGCCAATATTTTTTAGTCAAGTCCACATCGGTATGTATGACTAACTTTCGTTACACATGATTGATTGATTGATTGTTTGATGATGACGTGATTTTGTTTTTATTGGGCCCTTGATTATGAGCGGTTTCTTTGTAAGCGACCCAATCAATTAGTAGTAGTAGTCTTGTTTATCTGTACTTTCTCTGAATTATTTTGTGACAGTAAATGATCTTGTATCTTTTCCCCTTAATCGCTGCTATTATTCAATGAGAAGTAAAAATTCGAGTTAAAAAGTAATGCTAGTAATTTCGCTGAAGACTGAAGTTCGTGCCAGCATCTCTAACCCAATTGCTCCGAGTCTGATGTCCTTATTCCGAAATAAAAAAACTGTTCGTTTAGGTATTTGAAAAAAAAAACAACTTACGCCTCACCCTCATGTACAAGACGTCTGAGTTTGTTATTATTGGTTGCGATCTCTGCAAAGCAACGCGGTGAATAATTTATCGCAACTTGTATGAGACGGAAAGTATAGTGTCATTCAATAAAAATAATTGACAGAATCAAAAAACTTCATAAAAATTACATAAGTACATCAAATAAATTAAATACGTCTCCAACTTAGACTAGGTATACTCCACTGTTATCGTCGGTTAAAATGATCCTCAAATCGGGTGCAAAAATTGACGATATTTATGTAACTATTTTTATAGAAAAGAAACACTACAGACAGTCGTTTCTACTTAAAAAAATCGTGCGTGCAGCTCCTCCACGCGGAAGAAGTGAAACTTCGTAATGTGGAAATGAAAAAGGCACTTAGGGCCGGCGCCCACTGACGGCATGGCATGGCGTGGCATTTTATTACTATCAAGTTATTTTGAATCTTATTTCAATGAGTTTCGAATTCATGTCACTTTATTGGTTATGCGTGGCATCGGCCCTCAGGACGTCGCGGCATCGTGGTATCGAAATAAAGTAACATAAATTCTAAAATCATTGAAATAAGATTCAAAATTACTTGATAGTAATAAAATGCCACGCCGTGCCATGCCGTCAGTGGGCGCCGGCCCTTATACATCAATATGAACCTTATTGCATTAACTTAAAGAACTAAATTTACTTATGCATCTATGTGATTAAATTACTCACTAGATAGCGCTAGCAAGCAACCAACTACAGTGCTAGCGAAACAAGTTACATAACTCGTCGCTAGATGGCGTTGCTCCTCGTGCGCACGTTATAGTTTTTCTTGATTTTTCGTAATTCTCAAAGATATTCCATACCTTTTTTTACTAAATACGTTTAAAATACTTTATTCTACGATTTACCATTAAAATAGTTTTGATTTTTACAAGTTTTCATACTAAACCACGCAATTGTTCTGGAGCGCACTGACGAAGTTTTTAACATCCGTTAGTATATATACAATGCGAACGTCTCAGAAACGTCAACTTGCGTTGCGTTGCGTTGCGTATTTAACGCAACGCTTGTTGGAAATCGCGTTAGAAGTTTCACTTCAAAAATACGTAAATAACTACTTCATGTACTTTTATTACTTTTGATCTGTACTGAACTTTAATGCATTTTAAAGTCAAAGTCAAAATAATAAGCACTTTGAATGTCAAAGAATTTACCAACTATTGCTATGGCCATGTTCAACCGAAGTTTAACAAGATCATAGCAATAGCTGATAAATTCTTCGACGGTATTTATATGTACACTAGATTAAGTAGAAACCTATAGTCAATACCTATTATTATTATAAACGTGAAAGTATGTATGGATGGATGTATGGATGTTTTTAGGGTTCCGTACCCGAAGGGTGCCAACGGGACCCCTATTTAATTACTGAGGCTCCTCTGTCCGTCTGTCCGTCTGTCACCAGGCTGTATCTCATGAATTGTGATAGTTAGACAGTTTAAATTTTCACAGATGATGTATTTCGGTTGGCGCTATAACAACAAATACTTACTAAAAAAAATAGAATATAATAAATGTTTAAGGGGGCTCCCATACAACGAACGCGATTTTTTTGCTCGTTTTTTGGTCGATATTGATATCGGCAGCAGGTAGACAATTGAAATATTCACAGAATATTTATTTATATATATCTACTTTAAAAATTAAAAATTAAATTAAAATAAAACAAATATATGGGGGGCTCCCATACAGCAAACGTGATTTTTTTTGCGGTTTTGATAGATAATGGTACGGAACCCGTCCGACTCGCACTTGGCCGGTTTTATTTTACTCTTTGACGCTAAAACGGTTTGACGGATTCTGATGAAATTTGGCACACTGATAGTTTATGGGTCAATCAACTTTTTCTTGTAAATTTCTATTTACTCCTTTACAAGTAACTCTGTAATCTCTGGTTAGTGAAACCATGATTTTGTAGTAATTAGATAAACTGTTTATCATAGTGCGTATGTGAAAACCAAAAAAATAAGTATTTCTATCAAAAAATCCGGTCACCCAGGGGACATACCACTATTTTCATACAAATCTCGGGGACATCATTGTCCCCTGGGTCACCCACGAAATAGAAGTTAAACAAAATAAAATAAATATGGCAATTAATAAATAAATAAAAAAAAAAAAAAATATTAGGGGACAATCTTACACAAATCGACCTAGTCCCAAACTAAGCAAAGCTTGTACTATGGGTACTAGACGACGATAAACATACTTATATAGATAAATAAATACTTAAATACAGGGGGTTCGGTGTTAGGGGGGTTGGGTTTAGGTGGTTCGGGGGTTTGTAAAATGAGGAGGGGGTAAGGGGGGTTTAGGGAATTGGGGGTAAGGGTGTGGGGTTTGGGGGGGGTTTGGGTAAATGGGGTGGGGGATGTTGGGGGGTTGGGTTTAGGGGGTTTGGGGGTTGTAGGTGAGGGGGTAAAGTTAGAAAGAAAAAAATGCAACTAAAAAATAGAAAATAAATAATAGTTAAAAAAAATTAAAAAACACGCTTTAAAAAATAAAAAATAAATTTTAATAAATTTCAATTCACTATTCTTATAGTGCAGTAAAAAATCTTAATAAGCAATTATTATATTGTTATATCCAGATCAAAATTTGTAAACAATTCTAAATATTGATAAAATAAATAATAATAGTTTAAAATATTTTATTGTAAAAAAAGCGTGGGGTGCTTTTTAAGATGTTATCAAAATGACAATCCTTGACAATTGACACCATGCACCCCACGCTTTTTTTACAATAAAATATTTGAAACTATTATTATTTATTTTATCAATATTTAGAATTGTTTACAAATTTTGATCTGGATATAACAATATAATAATTGCTTATTAAGATTTTTTACTGCACTATAAGAATAGTGAATTGAAATTTATTAAAATTTATTTTTTATTTTTTAAAGCGTGTTTTTTAGTTTTTTTAAACTATTATTTTTTTATGTTAAAGAGGCCAGACAAACGAACTAGTGGGTCACCTGATGTTAAATGATCACCACTGTCCATAGACACCCGCAGCGCTTTACACGATGCCAGTGCGTTGTCGGCCCTGGGAAAAGGAGAGGGAATAGGGGAGGGGGAGAGGTATTCGGCCCCCGGCACTCCTCCTCTTTATAATATTAGTGTGTAGAAGTGTAGATGTAGATTCGAGAACTGATACTTTGGCGCTTAATACGATTAATCGGCATAAATTTATAATCGGAATAAGTACGTTTACTCAGTTGAAGTTTCTGTAGAAAGTTTATGCTAAAATTTTATTTTCCGTGCTAATATTTTCATGATTTCACTTATTTTGTTTCGCAATTTGAATTTCAAATTAACTTGGACTGATTTCGATTAAATTCTAAGTTATTTTAGTCTGGACTAAATGTAAAGATAGTGCTTCTTTAGCTATAAGTTACGTGCTTATGCGAGTTTGCGCGGTCTAGAGGTAACTTTTAACTCTGAGCTAACAGTTAACCTCTTTTTTTTTTTTTTTTTTTGGTGTGGAAGATGCACCTTATGCATCGTCTCCGTTCGGGGAAACAGAGGGTATGTGGGGCTCTCCCCAAGGGGCCTACCCACTAAAAACCACACGGATTCCCTCGTTTGCCATTGTGAGCGCCACGGGAGGATAAATACACCGCGACGCCCACTGGCCGCCCCGGGATGGGGCTCCTCTGTCAACACCGTGCAATGCGGGCTCGGCACTCCCCGGCCACCCCCGCTGGTGAAGGATTGTTTAAAGAGGTTTACTCCTCGTGGCTTCCGCAGACGCCCACGTTCCCGGCAAGCCGGGTTTACGTGCCCTCACGTAAGCTCCCGCGCCCTCATGTCCTGCTCTGAAAGCAGAGCGGTACCGAGGGCACGGTTACTTCCGCCCTGAGGCTCCCCCTCACGTTTCCCTGCTCGGGCCACAGAGCAGGTACTAGGTTCAGGTTCACCTCCTTCCTTCCGTCCCTCACTAGACCCCAAAACTAACCCTCCCCATCAGGCGTTTGGCACCTCCAGGCAGGTTGCAGAGCCTTGAACCGTTCGGTAGCCCAGGCCATGTGGCGAGTACGGCGGGGCTAGGTACTAGGAACAAGGTTGCAGAGCCTACACTGTTAGCAACCGAACGTCTGTCCCTCCTATGCTTTCCCTCCCCATATAGGGCGTAAGTCACATCCAGGCCTGTTGCAGAGCCCTGACACCTTTCGCATAGCCCAGGCCGTGTGACCAGCACGGCGGGGCTACTTACTCAGTGCAGGGATGCAGAGCAGCTTCCCGTCAGCTACCTTACGCCCGTCCTCACAGAATATATACATATGATACATACGTGGCCCATATAATACTTATATACATATCCCCCCCCCCCCCAGTCGGATATTAGCCAACGGTTAACTAAATCCCCGAAGGAATTAATTAACCGTTGTTGCCCAGGGTGCACCGTCCCAGGCGTTACCCTTCCCCACCCCATGAGGCCTACGCCTCGGATAGAAGGGAGTGGTAACGCCCGGGCACTCGAGGAGGTTTCCGACTTCGCACCCCGAGCTAACAGTTAACCTAGGGTTAAGTAGTGTTAAAATGTTTGGAACGCTCAACCTTAACCTAGGTTTAATGATTGTTTTTTTTTAACCCTGGATTGTACAAGTGATCCTTAATTCTTTAATTTTCCCCGGAATGCACGTACTGTAACTTTTTCGTTGTTAAATGGTGTTCACATTAACAACCACAGACCTAACTAGTAACTATGAAGAAGAAGCAAATTGTTTCTGAACGAGTGAACCAAATTTTCAGACGAATAAGAACACTTACCTACGTGGCATAAATTTTCGTCTAAGGATAATTTGAGTATCGTTGATCTCAACTTCATGAAAATTGGTATATAAGAGTAGATGAGGCGTGTATAATATCTCTTTAGAACATGGGCATAGTCGGTGAAGAGTTTATTGAGTGTATTATAATAGTGTAACTAAAATACATTGAAAAAACCAATAATAAATTCTAGGGCCGCAGAAATTTTGGAATTTACTTATCCACTATACTCTATTTGTATCTACTAAGTAGTATAACAAATTGGACATTTTCCTCCAGTTTGCTTTACGAGTTTTAGCGATGGGGCAAATTTAACTGTTTCTTCAATTTGCTATACTACTTCTCACGATAGAGCAAATTGTTCCATTTTCCCTAGAAAATGAAACTATGAAAAAAATAGAAATGGCTCTAGTTTTCCAACTAATGGGGCAAATCGAACTGTTTTCCTCCAATTTGCATATCGTTAGAACTAGTATAGCAAAGCTTGATAGAGCTCAAACCATAGCTATATGTACAACCACTTCAACATTTGTAACATTTGCAACACAGCGAGCGTTGTTGCGATACGCCTAAGCATCATCTGTCAAACGCCTAACCCTTTGTACGGCGGCCATGTTTTATTATACCACCCCTTGTATTTATGACGCAAGAAATTAGGCTACCCACAAATTACCGCACCCTTAGGCTATGGATTCATTACATTTATTAGACCGGGTGCTATATTTCACAAACTTCAGGGTACGTGATGCGATAGAGGGATTTGTTTTGAATGTGAATGGTATATTAGCTTAATCGGAGGGAAAAGGCAGTCAATTATAAGCGTAGCAATTGTAGCGTAAGAAAGAAAAATTGTCTCTCCTGTGGACATTAAATTAGCGACTCCAAGTCAGCTAACTTAAGATTAATTCAAAAAGGCCGAAAGTTGGGCAGGCGTCCCACACGCCGATGTCGACTTGACTAAAAAATATTGTCTATAGACCCGTAAGTTTTGCCATGTCCGGCAGGCTTATTGTCTAACGCTTCTGACGCTTGCCTTCGCAATCACTATTTCTTTCAGTCAAACGGTATAAGATGATGACAGAAAGAGATGGTGGAAGCGAAGGCAAGCGTCAGAAGGGTTAGACAATACTGCCCCAAGACAGAAGAAACGCGAACAAAAAATTAATAGTTTAAAAAACAGTAGAAAAACACGCTTTTATAAATGCTGTTTCTATCTTCACTCCCTCACCCCCAACCCCTCCAATCCCCCAACCCCCCGACCCCCTAACATCTGGGATCAAAGTGCTCGTCAAGACGAATCAAACGAGCCCAAACTCGAGGGAGTTGTGTCGTTTTATTGTGGAGTGCCTTTGGCCATCTTCAGCTCCATCATCAGACACTGGTTACCATCTGGGATCAAAGTGCTCGTCAAGACGAATCAAACGAGCCCAAACTCGACGGGGTTGTGTCATTTTTAACCGACTTCAAAAAAAAAGAGGGGGTTCTCAATTCGTCTGAATGTTTTTTTTATTAGAGAGTTCCTGTGGCCACCATCCAGCTCCATCATCAGATCAGCTCCATGTTACCATAATATTGCATTGTCATCCAATTTACACATACGTGCAAAATTTCAGCTCAATCGCAAACCGGGAAGTGGGTCAAAATCTTGTTCAAAGTTTCCATTACATAGTTACATACAGGTCTTACATAGTTACATTCAAGTCGAATAAAAGCGTGTTAAAAATGTGTATGACCCTAATAGAGTTTTTTGGGATAAAACAGTTTGCTGTGAAGCCAGAAGTCCGGTACATTAAAAAAGTATTCAGCTAAATTGCAAAAATATCTGATGCATCGGCCGGGAATCGAACCCGGGCCGCCCGCGTGGCAGGCGAGCATTCTACCACTGAACCACCGATGCTTGTACTTACATGCTAAAATCAATAGCTACATTATATCTTAGAAAGGCGTATTCACGATGTATGTACGTGCAATTTGTGTTCGAGCTATGGAACCAGTTGAATCGTGATCCACTGTGGAATTGTTTCACAGCAAACTTCATACTGTGATCGCAATGCGTGACAAGGAAAATCACTATGAGATTTACTGCGATAGCGTTCTTATGGTGAGTTAGGTGAATATTTGAGCGTTTTGATCGCTCGGGTCAAAACGTCATCCTCCCACAATTATTACAACTACAGAATGACAAGTTATAATAATAAATAAATAATAAATATCACGGGACAATTCACACCAATTGACCCAGTCCCAAAGTAAGCTAGGAAAGCTTGTGTTATGGGTACTAGGCAACGGATAAACATACTTATATAGATAGATACATACTTAAATACATATTAAACACCCAAGACCCGAGAACAAACATTCGTATTTTTCATACAAATATCTGCCCCGACACGAGAATCGAACCCGGGACCTCAAGCTTCGTTTTCAGGTTCTCTAACCACTAGGCCATCTGGTCGTCTAATCGTCTCTGTCGTCGTCTGGTCGTCGTCTGGTGGTCGTAGTTATATTAGGTAAACATAATAGAGGTATAGGTAACATAGGTATGGGTATAGGTAGGTATATAGGTATATTTATTGTCTATTAATTCTACGTTTCTCCTGTCCGTTATTTCTGCCACCTACATTAGTCTGTTCATGTTTATTAATTTCTGAGTAATTGGTTGTCTGGAAGAGATCGCTTTTTAGCGATAAGATCGCCTATATTGTCTGTCTGCCTGAATTTTTATTACACACACACACACACACACATGTTGCACCATCCATTGATCAAATTTATTTGGCGGATAAATATGATGCCGTCTCTGTTTGTTTTTTTAGAATAGACGGAGACGGCATCACATATTTTATTCGTCAGTTAAATCACTGGGTGGTGAAACAGCCCCTAAATCTCCTTTAGTTCTGCTAGTAATATACATAGAAAATGTATATACTTTTGCACGGTCATATTTATTTCGCAATATGAATACTCCAGAAGGCCAAAAGGGCAAAAGGTTCTCGATTGGCGTTCACGGACCTGAAGACGCAATGTAGTTAGGCATCCAACAAAATGGAGCGAGGACTTGGTTATGGTTGTGGGAAAGCTTTGGATGCGGATGGCGCAGTACCGGTCTGTTTTCCACGAACCGCCAAGATTCAGCAGTGATTGTCTTTCGGCTGAAATGATGATGATGATGTTGACGAATACTCAATCGACCTCTTGCCTCGAAACTTATGCGTCTGCCACATAAGCTACATTGTCGAACTAACAATCAAAGTAAGCACTTGAACCTAACTTGAATAGACTGACTAAAGTGAGATCAAACTAGCAAAATGTTCCTCGTACTTACCTTTCATAGCTCGATTGGAGTAACAATGTGGCTGGTTATTCACTACCCAGTATTAAGGGTGATAACAAGTATTAACGATCGATAATGATGCCTGCTCGAGATTTTTTTTTTTTTTTTAAATATCACGGGACTATTCACACCAATTGACCAAATTGAATTGGTTCTTACTTCTGCCACATCCTTCTTCTTTTAGTTAATTCGACATCGTTTTGCTAACCAACGTACCTAAAGATCGAACATTGAATGACTGCTTCTTTATCACGTGCCTAAAATTAACCGAAACAATTACTTTGCTCACCCGCGACCTTACGATAGTTACGTTTATGTAATAAATGCGTGTTAATGCAGTTTCTCCACCTCCACACTGTATGAACATCAGTGTAGTTTGGTGGTGGTGGTAGTTGGGTTTGTGATTTGTGTGTGTTCATACGTGTGGCGGTGGAGGAACTGCCTGAACACGCATTTTTTACATAAACGTAATAGCTATCGTAAGGTTGCGGGTGAGAGAAGTAAATAAATAAATAAATAAATAAATATTAGGGGACAATCTTACACAAGTAAGTAATTGTTTCAGTTCATTAATATGGACCTACGCAAAGTAACGCCTGATTCAATAAATCATGTATTGTGCCAAAACTTCAAATATTTCAAACCTGACGCAGGCGACTCAGCACCAAGTCGTGCAGTTTTGAATCCTCTGGGTATTTGGCACGAGGCTAAAGATTTGGCAGCTGAAACTATGCCAAGAGCTTACTATTGATGTTTAGCAACGGGAACAAGATAAATACCTCAGTTTGTTTGACGTGAGACGTATATTTAAAGGTTTTTGAGCAGGTTGCCACGACATATTTATAAACACCCGACTTGTATCAGTGTCTATGGAGCTGTAAAATCGCAAAAACATGGAGAAACACTTGACGAACGCCACCGTCGAAGAAGTTTCTGACTTTGAAGATATATTTTCTGTAAAAAGGGTTTTTAGTGCAGAATGATTTTGCAAGTCAGTGAGTTCTAACCGAATATTAGCAGGATAAATCATTATTTCTGTCAAAATGGTAGTAAAAGGATTCACAACTTTTGGCGGGAAATATTGAAACTTACTCACGCGGGCGGCGGGCCATTTAAAATTCGTTCGCGGGACACGTTTTGGCCCGCGGGCCTAGGGTTGGGCAGCCATGGTCAAGCAGTCAAATTAAGCAAAGCTTGTACTATTGGTACCTACTAGACAACGGATAAAAATACTTATATAGGTAAATACATACTTAAACACAATACATATTAAACATCCAAGACTCGAGCACAAACATTCGTATTTTCACACAAATATCTGCCCTGATCGTGAATCGAACCCGGGACCTCAAGCTTCGTAGTCAGGTTTTCTAACAACTAGGCTATCCAGTCGTCTTGCAATCAATCAAATATTTCTCATAGAGTATTTCAACTAATTCCAAGATAACTCGGGTACGTTTCCAATGAAACGAAACAGAGCACTGGAAAATCGACCAATCAATTTAAGCCAACATTTTTTTTACGATTTGAACGAGTAAAAATATTTGAAGTAGCTTATCAAGCGTTCTGAATTATTTAACGGTTCAAACCACTAGAGATAAAAAATACCGAAATCATGAAATCCTAGACTACACTATTATTGGTTTGTATTTGAGTTTATTAAGCCCCATCTCACAAACATTGCTTGCATGCACTTTTTTGGCATAATCTTTGTGAACATTATTCCTTTGAATATTTCTGCGTCCAAATACCTCTAATATGGTTTTCTTTGAAATCCATATCTCGTCCCATTCAACTAGTAATGTGGTAGATAACTACGACATATATACTTAACCTAATGTTTGGTCGATTCTAAATGTTCCCGCTATGCGTCTATGAAAGCGCATTCTCACACCACTGCCTAAAAACCCATAACTGATAAAATATTTGAGAACAAAAGCATCGTAACACCAGCTTATGCCAACCATTTATGGCAATAACTTTTATCCTTTATGAGAACGGTCCAAAATCGTTCAATTCCTACAGTTATTCGAAAGATAAGTTACCGTACGAGTATCCGTGACGTACATACGAACAAGATGATTGCCACGATACGATGGTAAAGGGGGAAGATGAAAATAATGGAGTTATAAGGATAATCAAGAGATTTCAAAAAGCTCTGTTTCGTATGTTATTTGTTTGCTAGCCTTAACCTGCGGCTTTGCCTGTGTCAAAAATCCACAAATAAAAGTTTACGGTAAAACATCACGCATGTATCCCTAAAGGGGGTAGGCAGAGCACACGAAACGCTATATTTAGTTACGGGGCTACTTTTAGCAATTTTAGGTTTAAAGTTAGATAACAGTGTGCACTGGTACAATACTGACAGGTTGCTAGTCTATCGCCTAAAATATACCTTAACCTGTTTCATTAGTCGCTTCTTACGACATCCACGGAAGAAATGGAGGGGTGTAATTCTAAACCCGACGTCACACGGGTTACGGTGACATTTTCATTTTAAAAGACGCGCGCTGTCGCTCGGAAAAAGCCATCTATTGATTTTACATTGAAATTATAGTTTTAAGTAAATCCAAACCGCCAATTAACATCATCATCATTATTATGATCATAATCATCATCACGCTCTGCTTCCATCATTTCCAGCCCATATAGTTACGTCCTGTTGGTCTATTCTTTTGTACTTAATTAATTTGAAAAGCACGGTTGCACTTTATACTGTACCTCTACCATGAGTTTACACTAGTTTACGTGACCGTACTCGCTAGCGACGGCGTAAATTATTTGTATGGAGAATTGTACAGCGCCTCTAGCGGTCACTTACGGAAGTACAATTCTCCATACAAATCATTTACGCCGTCGCTAGCGAGTACGGTCACTGTGAACTAGGGTAAACTCATGGTAGAGGTACTGAACAAAAAATATTTATTATCGTAGACGTAAAATTGTCTGGAATAAAGATTCGTTTTGGAACAAAAAATTGCCTAGCTTAAGAGGGTACGATGGGCACCATTTCTCCATACAAACGTAATCCCCTGTTTCCTCCCTGGATAATGGCTTTAGAGCCAATTTTTTTTACTGTGTAATCTGTATCTACCACAGCTATGCCCCTATGTTTCGTTTTTTTCCATATTTCAATTAACATAAGAAATATGAGCTTTCAAAAACTGATAAAATTGCCCAATTTCAACGTCATTTTCAGACACTCATCAGAAAAGAATCCCTGATATAAACAAAAAAAAGGAAAACATAGGAGCATAGCTAAGTCTGTCCTCTAATTATTAAAAAAAAAAATTATTGGTCCAGTTTTCGTGAAGAAAACAGGGGATTACGAAATGCTGTTTTGATCAATTTTACGCGCCTAATAACGGTCCGAGCTGCAGTTGTCCCGCTCTCGCTGTACTGACACGGAGGGGTTCGGGCGAGACAGCTACATTTCATTAAAATACCTATTTCTCAAAAGTCTCTCAGCCATCGTACCCTCTTAAATATCTTGGCATTCCCAACTTAGCCAGAGCTCGAGGCTAAGCGAGATAATAAATTGAAATTGGCGGAACGTGGCAGTCGAGTTAACGAAGTGTGAGTTCATTTGAATATACTGCATTCCTTAAAACATTAGATAAAAAAAACATACTTTGCTAGGCTTTTCCCGCTGTTTTATGTACTTGTGTGGACCGCCAGCGCTTGATGTTAATAAAAAACCGGCCAGTGCGAGTCGGACTCGCGCACAACTATAAAAAACTATAAAGCTATTAAAACGGCAATCACGTAATATAAATATTTATTTTATTCTAGTTTTTAGTATTTGCTGTTATAGCGGCAACCGAAACACATCATCTGTGAAAATTTCAACCGTTTAGCTATCACGGCTCATGAGATACAGCCTGGTGACAGACGGGCGGACGGACGGACGGACGGACAGCGAAGCCTCAGTAAAAGGGTCCCGTTTTTACCCTTTGGGTACGGAACCCTAAAAACACAAATACACACACACACACGTAGGAAAGTCCAAAGTAAGATAAGACTTTCTAAGTACAGTTTTTCTGTACAGTGAAATACTCCTGAATCTCACCCCAAAACCTCCAACGTGTCCTACACCGCTTACAACAAATATAGGCTAGGTACTTACCGTTACGATGAATATCGTAAATTAAAATGACTCAGACCATTATTAAAAATATCTTCTCTAGCAACTTCGACTTCACATTCTTTAAAGGAAAATGAACAGCTCTAATTGGAGCTGAAATATTTAAAAAGTTTGTTTCTAATAACAGTAAAAATTGAGACCATTAAGCATAAAAAGGAAAAAGGTGTAATTGGGAAATCCCCCGGGCAAAGCAAGGACGCTACGAGGGATGAAACAATAAGTGGATGTTGCTTATGAAATTTTGATCACCGGCCAAGAATCCGCTTGGAAACGGAACGCTGGAACGTTGCATCTCTACTATAATTATTGACATTTAAGATTAATCAACTATTATTTTATTGAATACCAGCTGACTCGGCAATCGTTGTTTTGCCATATAGGGGTATAAAAAATAGGCTACGACCTATTCTCAGACCTACCGAGTATAGACAAGAAAGTTTGATAAAAATCGGTCAAGCCGTTTCGGAGGAGTTCGATAACAAACACCGTGACACGAGATTTTTATATATTAGAGGTAGAAGAAGACTAGCTGTTGCCCGCGACTTCGTCTTCGAAGAATAATAGGGGTATAAAAGATAGCTTACGACCTATTCTCAGACCTACCAAATATAGATAAAAAAGTTTCATAAAAATCGGTCAAGCCGTTTCGTAGGTGTTCGATAGCAAATAGGGCATGGTCCCAGTACTGGATTTCCATACAAATATGGTACTGGAATCGGTAATTCCCGGTTCTCGCCATACAAAATCAGCATCGGGAGCATGCCCTAATAGCAAACACACGAGATTTTTATATATTAAAAGATTTTTAAAATCAAAATCAAAAGTTTATTCTACAACGTGTCTCTATCCTCTGGACAAAGACGAATAGGACGTGTTGATTAGGGTATTTCTAAGCTATGTACAAAACCTCGCACCAAACGCCACCGTATTAATGGAGAAATGACTGATTCACTATTTAATACTTTGGAACAACCTGTATTTATGTACAAAAAAAAAAAAAAAAATACAAAATAATTTATTTCACAAAAAACAACATTTAACATAACATCGATATCCATCAGACACCAAACTAGGCTAAGCCTGTATTTTGGTCATCTGCGAGTGCGGTTAGCAAAACAATGAAATATTATGATTTTATCTTAAAAACTATGCACATTACATGTTTGTACATTAAAAACGAGCAATTACATATGTGTGTGTATATATATGGTAATTAAAGAGTATTTCAACTTGATCAACCTCTGAAAAACGCAAAACTCAACAACAAAACAACTGATACAGTATGTTCCTACTTATTGTTGATTCGTTTGTGGGTAGTAATTGTATCTTTTTTTATCTAATCTAATAATTTTCCAAAAGTAGAACATGTCTGAGAAGGAACTCTACTCAGGATTTCGGTCTTTGTCCAGAGAGAAGAGACACGTTGTATACTAAGTAAGCAAAGGGCTCTTTTAAAAGTCTATTTTTTCACTACCAGCACCACAGCTGGTCATATATGGGTTTCACAGGATGACCGTAAAAGTAAAAAAAAAATGGTTTTGAAAAATAAAAATACAAAAGATACTTCATAACAAACTTGATATTCTAATATTATTTTCCATGTGCTAACCGAGAGTATAAGCAATCGAGTTTTTAAATTAAATCTAAAGTCTAGCTGAGAACAGAAAGAAATAACAAACGCACACACTCATAAACTTTAGTAAAAATATGAAATGAAAATAAATATCAAAATAGCATTCGCGCTCTTCTTTTCACCTAAGTACGATCGGCCCAAGCGCCGGCTTGCCAGTTTCAAAACAAATTTGCTTGCAGCCGTTGAAGTTCGTTGGTATGGATTGGTATGGACAGATGTCTAGCCACTGCACGCAAACTGGGCCTTTAAGGTCAAGCTGGCGTCTGGGTCGATTGTACCTACCTCTACACATCTCCCTAAGTAATCAGAGCTATATTTGACCACTCGCTCAGTACCGCGTCCAGGTCGTCTTGCCATCTCCACCTCGGCTTGTCTGGCCTTTGGTAACCATCAGTGTTACCCTCCATGTTCACTGCAATGGGACAAAATTATAGGTTAAGCAATAATAATAATAAATAAGCAGACGTTTATAACATTATTCCTATATCACGTAGTTGAGTAAAAATCTAAAGTATCATATTGTATATGTCTCCAGAATGGACCCAGTTTCAGGTAAAGTGGACACATATAGGCCCCATAAGGTCGTGACGTCACGAGGCCGTAGTTCCCGCACGTGAAGCAAGATACGTTTATTTATAAGGGATTGCCACAGCGTATTGCTATAAAGAATGTGCTATTGAGAAACAAGGGTTAAATATTAGCTGATTTGATTTCAGATAAAATATTTAAAGTTGTGCGTACGTACAATTTATATTTTTAAAGGTGACATGTATAGGAATGTGCGCTATTTGGCACATGGGTCACATATAAACGCAAAAAAGTAGGTACAACAAATGATGGCACGCATAAAATGATAAAAATTGTCATAGCATACCTACTATTGAGTAAATTGCTTTGTTTATCTTATTCGGTCGTGTAGCAACAGTCATAAAAATATCATAGGAATTACTGTCGTTTTACATAAAATGTACTCTATCAATGGCAGTTTAGCGGTAGTTTAACGACACACCGAGATATTTAATTCCGTGGGACAAATAAATGTCCTAGTGTTAGATATCCTAATGCCCAATAGATGACACTTTGCCGTCACCTCCATAACTAATGATATAAAATTAAAGATGACAACTGCTGAGACAAGTACTCGGATGTCTTCTTTAATTTAGTGTCTAAATACCTACATAAACAAATTGCTTTGGTAAAGAATAATTTTCATAGTAGTAGTCATATCGCCTAGAGAATTATTCAATTTTGTTCAGTTGTTTTTTATGGAGACGTTTCTCATATAAAATGTAGTTCGTGTGTATCTTGTTATGTATTTAGCGGTATAAGTACAAGTCTACTTTTTCTTTGCTTCACTCGTTTTTTCTCTACTCCGTTAGTCTTACAAAGGAACTAGCGCCTTTACAATTTCCCTTTCTTTTACTATGTACCTTTTTATACAGGTAGTCCATATTGAACTAGCTAGAACGAGACGCACTATTAACAAAAAGTAGGGACAAACTAAATTTAATAAAGCATGCTTATCTAACAAGCAATCCAGATGTTTGACAGGCCTACCTCACACCGCGAGCTAAATTCTATCTCTCTCTTACACCAAACATAAGAATAAAATAGTGAATTGTCTGTAGTCAATACAAGATGTAACAAATAGGTTATATTGAAAGAGGTTTCGCCGCTACGGCCATATTTATATTTGGTACTTGTATATTATTTATTTGGGTTAAGGTTCTACTGGGAACGGTCTGGTTCTGATATTAGGCCTGCTGTGGATAATGAAACATTCTCACACCAGAGAACTAATAATAAGATAATAGAAATGACACGACTAAAAGCGCGCGGCTTTCATCTGGCTAAAAAGGCCTGTATTTTTCTGGTTCAGTCTGTAATGGATCGCCGTTCGAGTTAAGTGTTGAAAAACGAATAGTAATTAATTCTCTACAGCCCTTTCAGCAATAAAGCAGAAACACGACAAATATTTGCGTTTTAAAGTTCCCAACCCGACCAAGTTCGGAGATCCTTCGCATGTCGGCCATAGGTCGCGGTTGCAGAAAGTTTTTGGGTCCAGATCGTTGGATTCTACAGCTTGCAATTACGGATTGAATTCCCAAGGACTATATAGACCTTTGATTTGCTTATACGTGAATTTTAATCTGATTTAAAATAATTTATTGGAAGTCAACCAAAGGAAATGTAGTGTTAAGTACGATGTCACGGAACTGGCTATTGAAAATTCGTTTTATAGAAGCTTCAGATGTAGAGTTCAGACTCCGACCATATCGTCAAAAATCAAATCAACTCCACAAAAACCAGTAATTAACTACACAAAGCGAAAAAAAAATTAAAACTGTATATTTACTAAAAAATATTCCGTCGAACAGAGAATTCCTCCTTTTTTAAAGTTTAAAAATTAATTTAAATATAAAAAGGATGCATCGGCCGGGAATCGAACCCGGGCCGCCCGCGTGGCAGGCGAGCATTCTACCACTGAACCACCGATGCTTGTAATTGTAAAGTGAATTAGCAAGTCACTTGTACTTGAGAAAGGTTATCTCTGCGCAAGCGCGCGTCTATAATTATTATTCCACAACATCTTCACTTGACCAATCATCGACCGCTCGGCAGTCACGTTTATTTTAAAACATGCTCTCTAGTAAAACCACGAGTGCGACAGGTATATTTCGTGCGCATTTTTTATGATTCAACATAATATAATTTTTTTTTTGAAGATCAATCTATGTCTATACTAATATATAAAGCTGAAGAGTTTGTTTGTTTGTTTGTTTGAACGCGCTAATCTCAGGAACTACTGCTCCGATTTGAAAAATTCTTTCAGTGTTAGATAGCCCATTTATCGAGGAAGGCTATAGGTTATATATCATCACGCTAACACCAATAGGAGCGGAGCGGAGCGGAAGAATGTTTCAAAATCGGGGGTTTTGAAGTAAAACTTCTATATAGGCGCTAATCTCAGGAACTACTACTCCGATTTCAGAAATTCTTTCAGTGTTAACACCAGGGGGGGTTATGGGGGGTGAGGGGCGCGGGGGGGGGGTCAAGGGAGGATTAACACTTCATTGATTTTGCCGTAGGATGCACCGTTTTCAAGATATTTGACAAAAACACCAAGGGGGTGAGGGGTGGGGGGGTTTAGGGGGGGTGAGGGTGCGGGGGAGGGGTGCGGGGGCTTCTGAGGGGGATTCAAATTTCATTGATTTGTACCATTTTCGAGATATTTGACAAAAACACCAAGGGGATGAGGGGGGGGGTGCGGGGGAGGGTGCGGGAGAGAGGGTGTGGGGGAATTAAAGGGGGGATGAAAATCTCATTGATTTTGCCGTAGGATGCACCGTTTTCAAGATATTTGACAAAAACACCAAGGGGGTGGGGGGGTGAGGGGGGTTGAGGGGGGTGCGGTGGAGGGTGTGGGGTGCGGGGGAGGGCGTGGGGAGAGGGTGTGGGGGTATTAAAGGAGGGATGAAAATTTCATTGATTTTGCCGTAGGATGCACCGCGTTTTCAAGATATTTGACAAAAAAAAACTTGAAGTAAAACTTGAAGTAAACGCGGGTGTGCAGGGGGTGCTGTGTGGGAGGGCGTGCAGGGGCTGCGGAGGAGTGCGGGGGGTTTCGGGGTTGCTGTGCGGGGGGAGTGCGGGAGGGAGCGGGTTGGAGGGTGCGGGGGGTTGCGGGGGGGGTAATTTTTTTAGTATCGAGGAACTAAGGAGAGCCATAATTGATGAAAAAGCAAATTGGATAAAAAAAATAAGCTGCCCAAATTACTAATTCCACGCGGACGGAGTCGCGGGCAAAAGCTAGTCAATGCATAGAAATCAGAAAAAGTAGATAACGACATTTTAGATTAAGTAATTTAGAACACATCGCTCGTAGAACTGATGGCCGATGGGACCAAAAGATTCTCGAGAGGCATCCACGGACCGGGAGACGCAGTGTGGGTAGACCTCCAACGAGATGGAGCGACTACCTGGTTAAGATTGAGTGTACGCGTTGGATGCGGATGGCGCAAGACCGATCTGTTTGGCGAGCCTTGATGATGATGATGATGATGATGATGAATTTAGCTAGCAAGCTGCCCAATCTTAACTTAATTATTGCGTTGCGTTGCGGTATTAAATCAAAACAGCTGATGTTACCAAGAATAGAGTTCTAACATGTAGTGACTGATTATGATGAAGCGTACCTACTATGTAAATCTATTATGTGCGTCTGCACTTAAACTATGAATATAATTATCATAGATTGATTTACTTGAATATGATTATACACCGTGAAATTTTAGTGGTTGTTTTCCCGAAACGAGGTGATTTAGTATCGATTGTACAATCGATTTATAATTACTATTTTGACTAGAGTCAAAAATCCAATTGTGAAAAACGAAAGTCGAAAATGACAGCAAACCAATAGTAACGCTTCGTTGGTACCTAACCTATCGTACGATCGTACGCTACTTGTACCAACGAAGCGTTTCTATTGGTTTGCTGTCATTTTCGACTTTCGTTTTTCACAATTGGATTTTTGACTCTAGTCAAAATAGTAACTATAAATCGATTGTACAATCGATACTAAATCACCTCGTTTCGGGAAAACAACCACTAAAATTTCACGGTGTATTTACTTTTGTGCTGGTGTTATTTTCGAATAGTGTTTTTATATTGATTTTAAAATACAGCGCCACGCCACTGCTAGCTGTATATTCATTCACAACCATGGGCATGTATATACATCAACCGACTGTTAAAAAGTACCATAATGTCTGTATACTCGGCGCAAGCCAGAAAGAACCTTCGCGCTCAAATAACAAAGTTAGATTTCGGTTGCACTAAAATTCTTACAGGTTTTCTAAAAGCGTATGCAAACGTAGATGTCCTGGAACTGGATTTTCTCTGGGCGAGATAATGCAGTTGCACTATGCAAATACAGCTCAGGTGAAAATAGTGATGGGCGGTTTCCAAAATATTATTAAACATTTCTTCAGGTCGTCCCAAAACTCAAAGAAAAACTAGTACTGGGCGAAAGGCTAAGTTCTCGCAGTTCTTACTGTTCTAGAAAATAACAAGAAATAAAAATCCATATCACTTAAGTTGAAAAGCGATAGGTAATAGAGATTTTTTCGGACATATCTAATACAATACTAAAAGTGATATGTTATGTGACTCTATTATCGCTCAAATATTTGACATACAATAGTAATAATAAATAGCACAGTAGTAGCAGCAACAGTGGCAGTGTAGGTAGGCCTCTAACAAGATGGAGCGACGACCTGGTTAAGGTGGTGGAAACGCGTTGGATGCGAATGGCGCAGGATCGATCTGTTTGGCGAGCCATGAGGGAGGCCTACGTTCAGCAGTGGACTACTTTCGGCTGAAATGGTGGTGATTTGTTATAGCTTTTTTTCTAATTTTTTATTCCAGAACTAGTATAACTTGACCATGCTCGGTACCAGGTTATCGTTGAGTTTTGGGATAGTATTAAAACCTTATACAACCTATGGTGTAAGCCAGAGTATAAATTGTCATGCCTTCTTGAAATTATAACATTTGCGGACACTTTAAAAAAAAAATTAATGTTAATTTCAGTTTGTAAGTGTGAAAATATACAGAACTGTAGGGCTTTCTAGTAAACCAGGCTTAACGACTAAATATACTTTATTTTACAAGACGCGACTATTAGTCCGTAATTAGGACGCAAACTTTTCTTCTATGGGCGTTTATGGAAAGACCATTATTTAATTGCCAAGAAGAATTCGCCGCAAGAAATTTGGCAGTAAGTCACTGTGATTATCCAGAAAAGTTTACCCGAATACGCATCCACAGATTAAAATAAATGAAGAGAGAACAATTAGATGCATAAACAATTCAATTTTCAAGATATGAATGGAACTGTTATTTTATAATTTGAACTCTTTCATACTTTTGAATGACGAGATCAGACTCTTGACTTCCCCATCACTAATGAGTAATATAATAATTTCTTTAATTGCTCAATGCTGCGGTTGAAAAAGGTTAAAATGATGTTGGAGCATATATTCTGAATTTACGGATTTTGAATTCATTCCGAATTTGCGTTTTGCATTTTACATTTATGAAATATGGTGCAAATGATAACGATATTTAGAGTAAATACACAAAACGAGCGAGATTCCTCCTACGCTTTACGTATAATAAGGACTTGTTAAATAAGTATTACGGTCTTTTTGCGCTGACTGTACTTTTTGTTGATTGTACTAATGTACTTGCCTCCCAAACTACATTTCTGAACGAAATTTCAAGTCAAGTCGATCACTAAAAGTAACACAAGTTAGTTATGAAGTATCTTTTTGTATTTTATTTTTTAAATTTAATTTTTTATTACTTTTACGGTTCTCCCGTGAAACCATATATTTCATACTAAATAAAATACAAAAAAATACTTTTCTCAAAGAAATTGTTCAGTCGATTATAAATAATTCGTTCAAATATTTTAGATATTATAGACGTTAGAGCTATAGGACTAACTAACTTGTGAAAGTTGGCTCAGTAGCGCCATCTCTTGGTCCGGCTGGGCGGTTAGCTCCGAAGGAGTGTTAAAGTCTCTCGATAGAGGGTGTAACATAGATGCGCGTTTATCACTGCATAAGGTGATTGATTATAATAACAGACTGAAATGTACAATGTGTAGAAAAAATTCGTGTCTAATCTCTAGATCAATGGTGGTGTAGGGGTATGGCACACGGCACGGAATGCTGAGGACCTGAGTTCGATTCCCCAGCATCGGTCTTTTTTCTGGGGTTTTTTCTGTGCATCTGTATTTCAGTTTGTATTTAGTATGAAATACACTAAAAGTAAGTGAAATTCGATAATTAGAACTTTATGAGAAATTATTATTGTTTGGAGTTTATAGTAAAGGTATGCAATTAAAATTACACATAACTAATGTGCTGTCACCTAGCGTAGTATAGCGGAAATATAATTGAAAGCTGTTTACCAAAAAAGAGTAGCCATCGCACGACAGATGTCTCTAAAATATTGCATTGTAAAATTAACTCAATTCGAAATCATTTAAATTCAAAGCGGCTAAATACATGAAAGAAAGAAATAAAGAAAGAAAACATTTATTCGTGATATCAAACAACTTCAAAGATAAGAGAATAAAAAAAATGCTCATATCACGAAATGTTCCCAAATCAGTAAAGCGCCGATCTTGCTTGGCTACAGAACTACTGGATGTTACTCGAGTTACAAAAACGAATTTTCTATTCCGTGGAAATAACAATGAAGTAGAAGACAATAGGCCCGTAGTAATACATCGTGTTCAAGCGAGGATACCCGAAACATAATCTCTATGATACGATTTTAATAGGGCTGAGTTAGTCGTTCAGAACGATGTTAATAGAGATCTATTAAGATGCAAGTCAAGTCATACTTAAACACCTTTGGGTCTTATTCATTTATGATGAAAGTCGTGAAATGTCGGTTTATTCTCCACTCATTTACTCATAAAAGTTTACCGCTCAGTATAAGAATACTTAAACAAAGCAAGTGCCCGTTAAGATGACGCGTACACCTCAGATTAGGTACAGCGGTGAATTACTTAGAGCTGATAAACCTACTTAAGTGATGAAATACACGTAAGAAATGAGGAACTTTATATAGGTATGGTGAACAATAAAAACGAGTCATATTTCTTAGTTAGAGAGTTCTAGAATTCGTTCAGTTGTCATTACTCTTGAGTGTAGTATTCTTTATGGTTATTATTTGTGTGTACTTGAACTTTATTTATTACCTACCTACTCAACCTACACAACTACGAGACTGTAACTTAAGATCCCTTGTAAGTAATTAGTTTTTTATACAGGTACACACTAGATGAAACCTTGAATTAACAGATTTCATATTTTTATCGTCTATGAGTCAATATGTACTGTGGTGTTAAATTATTATGTATATTTTATTTAAACATACTGTAGCTATAATCTTGAAAAAACCCGAAAAAATGCTGAGGCCAAGGATTGAAACCGGATTTTCATCAATCCGGAAAAAAAAACTGTCTCGCGAACGCATTGGGCTTTTCGCCGCGTATGCTGACCACTCGGGGTAGTGTATGCAAGCACGCATCATGGATTGACGAAGACTCGGGTTAGATCCCCGGTTCCTGCTTTTTTTTCTGGTTTTTCAATATGCTCTCATAAAATTATTCTTACCCGAAAAACCGTGGAATTAAAATACGGGATTGTAAAGTAAAATTGCTGAAGTTCGATAGTGAATAAAAATAACGATGAACAAAACGATTGAATTGAAAGCCACCTATCAAAGTGACATGGTTTATGTATGAGCCACCATTTTAATACTCGCTTGTCTCATTTCGTCGCTATTTTTAGTAGGTACCAAACTCAGATCTAAAGTCCGAAATAACGCAGACAGTTCTGCGAAATCGATGGCCATCCCACCCCAGCCTTGGGGGTAGCATTCATTTCGTTAACACTGTCGTTAATTTGATAGGAAAATGGCGCCTGATAGATGCGAGCGATGATTTTGTTTACGAGTCTCATCTATTGTCTAATAACGACCGCCGATGACTTGTTGTTCTGAAATTTTGGCCGCAATTTCATTCTAGTTCGTTGGTTGTTTGAAGACAATGTTGTATTGTGGATCAGTTTTTAATAATTTTACTAAGTCATTGGCGATTCTGGAAGTCTTATTTTTATGACTGGCTACTAATTATATTCGTTTTAAAAAAAATAACTTTAATTCCAATGATTAACATTTTGCTAAGAAAAACCAATGATATTAGAAGAATATTCTCATACTCTTCCAATTAATTTTTAAATTTAGTAGTCGTGACTTAAGATAGTTATGATGAATGTGAATATGGCAACACATGAAGGGTAAACACCTTTTTTTGAAAAATATAGAGCTTGGTTATCTGAAAATAACATATATTTTATCACTTTCAAAGTAATGGTTAACATAGTAATTGATTTATTGTGAGTTCGCATCCTGTCCGGCTCACCAGCAAAACTTTTTCGTTTTTATAATTGTTTGAAAGTGATATATATCGTGGTAGCCTAGTGGTTTGACCTATTGCCTCTCAAGAAGAGGGTCGTGGGTTCAAATCCCGGCTCGCACCTTGGAATTTACCACGAGCTTTACGGTGAAGGAAAACATCGTGAGGAAACCTATATACAACTGCGAAGAAATTCAATGGTGTGTGAGAAGTTCCCAATCCGCACTGGGGCGGCGTGGGAACTACGGTCCAAGCCCTCTCATTCTCAGAGGAGGTCTGTGACCTGCAGTGGGACGTATATAGGCTGGGATGATGATGTTATATCATACCTCTACATTAAGTATTATTCTTTTTCTTGAACCGAATTATCCTCGTCGCAATGTTTGTGTGTCACAAATCGACAATCTTCCCCACCTATAAATTGCGGAATTCGTGACTGATTTTCCACACAAACTACATTTTTCCTCTTGAAATATTTTATAACGGCATGCACTCTACGAACGTGTTCGACTTGTCTACTATTAATTTTAAATTTTAGACATCGTCTTCTCCGTGTTCGTGTCGTGGTGCTAATTAATGTTTGCGATTAATTAATTTTGATCTGTCCCGTCTAAGGAAAATACTACATTAAATTTTTTGAAAGTCAAAACGTAACGTTCATGTTTATAACGGTCCACAATTTTGTTAATAAGGAAATTGGGACATTTCATCGTACTCCACAGAATTATGTTGAAAGTTTTTTTATTATTTCTTAATTATTTATTTTATGCTTAGGCATTGCACTATTCCCTTTTATATATGGGATATAAACTGTGCTATCTAGAATTGTCCCCTGAGGTAACCTCGTTACATTCCCTCAGACGACAGGTTGACACCTTTGTTGGGAGGAACTAAACCTATTGTAAAAACGAGGGTTAAAATGGAGGTTGAACGTGTAGGGGCTGACGCCGATGAAATATGATCGCCAGGGACCAACACAGTACTCGCTAGAGAGTATGAATGAAAATGTTGAAACGTTTCCTGATGTGCGTATGGCTTTCTTTTATTTGTTTATATTAATCTTACATTAATCTTATCGAGCATGTTCTTGAATTCTTCTAAAATATAGTTTTAAAAAGTCTTATATGGCACCGCGGCCCATAAAAATCCGCCTTACTAAGTTGATTAGCAGTTACAAAAAAATAGTACTCGACAGTTATTTCATAGTGTGTCTGATTTATTATGATTCTTTGTCCAAAACTTCTGTCAAGTCAGAATTCTGAATTTTTATTTAAGGAAGTAACTTCCGTATGTACTCGAATTTTAGGACATAAGTAATATTTGTCTTTTTGAACATGAATGATGATTGATGTTTTTTTTTATTATCTCTCGTTTTAACTATATGGTTTATTGAGAAAAAATATTCTTCTTTTTTCTTATTTTTCCTTTTTGTTCTTTTTTAGGGTTCCGTAGTCAACTAGGAACCCTTATAGTTTCGCCATGTCTGTCCGTCTGTCTGTCTGTCTGTCTGTCTGTCTGTCTGTCCGCGGCTAAGCTCAGAGATCGTTAGTACTAGAAAGCTGTAATTTGACATGAATATACATATCAGTCACGCCAACAAAGTGGTAAAATAAAAAATAATTTTTTTTAGGGTACCTCCCATAGACGTAAAGGGGAGGTGATTTTTTTTTCTCGACTAACCCTATTGTGTGAGGTATCGTTGGATAGGTCTTTTAAAACCATTGCGGGGTTACTAACATGATGTTTCCATTCAGTGATCTGTTTGCGAAATATTCAACTTTAAAGTTAAAATTTTCATTAAAATCGTCCCCCCCCCCTCCAAAATCTTAACTGTTAGGTGGAAAAATTTGAAAAAAATCGGGATGGTAGTAAATATATCAAATTTACTAGGAAAATTATAGCGGCTAAGATTGCTTGGAAATTATTTGTAGTTTAAGAGTAAATAGTAGCCTAAGGTATAAAACATACTTAAACTTGGATGATTCCGTACACATACGAAATCCTTAGAAAAATATTACTTGATTTTTTCGTAATGGCTACGGAACCCTATCTTGGGCGTGTCCGACACGCTCTTGGCCGGTTTTTTTAATTAAGTAAATTGATATTTGTCTACTGTTTGAATGGCAAAGTTCAATTTTCCAAATCGCAAAAGTTAAAAGTGTATTGCTAGATTTACACTAGTTTTTCTTCTCATTAGACACTATATACAATGTTACATAGGCAATAAAAAAAATTCTTTATTGGACAGCGCGTAGTAAACAATACAGAAAACAGGTATGAAAACATTTTAAGATGAGTATTAAGCAGGTGGGCTTCTCACTTCAGAGACTTCATAAAGATCAAATTCTTAAGCTGAACAAATCGTATTTTTCAAAATATTATAATTTTAATGCACAATTCTCGACAATTAATGGTGGAAGCCCTCGAGCTATTAAATCGATTACAACGTAGCGTAATCGATGTTATACATACAGCTCACCCTCATATACAAATCACCGCAATTAGCGCCTAAATTGCGTGTTTCTCATGTTAATTTGAGTGGTCCTGAATATGAAATCGAATGAAGATTTTATGATGAATCCACAATTGTTGTTTGAACACAATAAATCATCGACATATGATATTTAACCAGGGCATGGTGATCCTTTTTGAAATGATACAATTTAATTTAGAGTTTTGGTTATTATTGGTTATAAATTGTGTACATTCGTAAAAGTGAAAGTGCATTTTACATCATAGGGATCATTCTAATGAAAAGCATTCAAGTTCTGGGCATGCCAATGGAAAATAAAATTAAAATAAAAAAGCATTCACAAATTAAATCTAGTATAGAAAACAAAATATGAAATGCTCACAATAAGAGAAGAATGGATGATTGCTTTCGTTGTTCGTTGCCCAGCACGCTTCGTGTAGTAAGTTCAGACAAAAGTTTGACTCGAATAAGCAGAGTGATCAAGCCCACCTGGGATGCCAATTGAAAATCTATTCTTAGAAAGCTACGACAAGTACAAACATGGGGAGGTTAGTGCAGCAGGTTGCCAATCAGAATACCGTTTAAGGCGGCTATCTTGAATCAAAACGGGCGTTGGAACTGTCTCTTCATTTTGCCTGGAAACGCGTTCAAATATGAGACCACATACAATACAATACAATACAATGACTCTTTATTGTACACCAGGAATAGTAAGCAATACAGAAAACAGGTACACAGAGAGTAAGTTACAAGGTAAGCAATAGGCGGCCTTATCGCTTAAGAGCGATCTCTTCCAGGCAACCCTTTACCAGAAAGAAGGAAGGACTAGTTTACAGCAGGTGGTGCATCAACAGTGGATCAGAAAATTAAAACGCAACAAAAAATAGTACATCTACTCATACATATATCGTACATATAATAAGTACACGTCTAAAACAAATATAAGCATTGGGATAAACAGCCACATATAAATAAATAAACTATAACAAAGCTAATAATTACAAGAAGACAGATAGTACACCTTGATTTAAAGATTGACAGAGATTTTGCCCGTCGTAAGTCAATCGGCAAGGCATTCCACAACCGAATAGCCTGGACAGTATAAGAATAGACATAGAATTTGGAGTTAGAGAGAGGCACGGTAAGGAGAAAGTTCTGAGAGCATCGAATAGAAGTAAAGTTTTACGAAATGATTGTTGGTAATAAAATTTGACTGATGATTTTCTGCTGGAAAAATTTCTTCACATAATATATGTAAATGAAAAAGTTTGTAAAAAAGTTTGGATGTTTGTATTCATGTTTGGATTTTTGAATGTTTATTAGCCGATCTCGCAATTTAGATGAATGTTGACGTACAGATAGACAAAGATCTGAATTAAGACATGTAGGATACTTAAATGAGTTCCCGTGGGATAATATTTTAACTTTAAACAAAATTAGAGGGCGCTTTCCAAAACCGTTGAAGAACTTCGCCTTTCAAGATGAGTTGCTAACCTTGCCAGCAATGAATAGATGGCGTTAGTGCTTGGTTTCAGGATTACCGAGTAAATGATGATCCGAACATTTCTACTTCCCGTTTATGACACCAAATTAGTGGAAAACTTTAAAATTGATTTGACCTGAGATCAACATTGTTCACAACGCACGAATCAATATTAAAAACAACCACACTAACTTTATTCAACTTCTGAAACTGTTAAACTTTCACCCAAAATGTTGCAGTTAAACAAAATTCCAACTCTAATAACGTCAAGTTAATTTATGTCCTAATTTTAGTTCGGCCGAGTTTCGGCTAGACGCTTGATAGTTTGCAACTTAAATTCCAGTTGGTGGCTTGTTTAGTTTCCGCTTTCGAGATTATCTAGGCCAAACAAACCATTAGTTTTTAAAAACTGTTTGTAAAACAACATTCACTAATTTAATTTTATAGGTCTTTTTCTTCTATAAGACGTTTTCGCCCATCGTTGGGCGTACGCCTTTTTAATCTTTTTCCATCCATATCGATTATCTGTTTCCCTCTTCCAGACTGGTATTCAGTCTCCCTGATGGCATCGGACTTACTGGCAGGCGGGCATTCCTATATGTAGGTATAGTGCCTATATTTTCTTCTGTCCCTCGACACACATATCAGAATTTCAAATGTTTTCGATTGGATTAACATCTTGATAGTAGGGTGTTTATTCCAACGTTTCAATCGATTCATTTATCTAGTCATATTTTTTTATAAATGGTAGAAAAGTCTGATAAAAGTGATAAAGTTTCTAGGTAGATATACGATAGACGTACTTACAAGACCTCTAATATATAACCGAAAGCCCCATCAAAATCTAAAGCCGTTTCTTAAAAAATGTGACCAGATAAAAAACGGGTTGAAACCCTCGAATAAACGCCCAGTAAAGGTATTATTCCGATGTTAGCGACCGCGACTGGGTCGCTGGATCGACCGCGACTTACTAAGCAGTAAGTACCCTAATATGAATTTGGCCATACAAGGCGGCCGCTTGCATCCGTCAGTACTACAATTAATTAATACTATGCCGTGACTTGCGCGACACTATCGCGGTCGCAGGTCGCGGTCGACGACATCGGAACTCTACATTAACGCATTCACTGCCACCTGACCCACTGGTGCCACCGACGCACATGTGCGTTCAAAATGTATGAATAATTATGACAGCGGCACTGGGTGAAGTCCCGAAAACGCGTATATGCGTCGGTGGTACTGAATGCGTTAAGGTGACAACATTAAAAACGTATCCTGTTCTTCCGTAATGCAGTTATTCTAACTCCATAATTAGATGAGCAACTTTGGCGCAATAATTAACCAAAAATATTCTTCGCAAAATATTTCTCATGTAATAGGTAGGTTTATCTTTTGGCATGTTAAAGATATGTGTTAATTATGGCTAACAACGTTACATTCAATTCATACTAACCTATCTCATATCTACCTAAGATGCTAATTTATAATTCTCCTTTTTTTTGCATACCTGATTTACGCCAAAGAACAAAGCAAGCAGAAGCACTATCAGTTTCTCAGTGGGAATTTAATCCTAATCACAAAAACTTATTGATAGTGCCGCGTCGACGGCATTTAACTTTACTAACCCGAACATGGCAAAGGATTCCCAATTGTCTGACTGATTATTATGTTTGTTAAGATTAAAACAAGCTGAATATTTTATTGCAAACAGGGTAATGCAATTCACTGCAACTAGCGCTGCAGTCTGATCCAATTTGTCCGTCTCCTTACGTAAATCTCGTTTCTACTAAATTACGGCAGAAATGTTCACAATGCAAGTGACTTTTAAAAATGTACGAGTTCTGAAGATATTTATTTTAACGTAGCGTTTTAGCACTTGTTTTGAATTTAAAAGCACGCTTTGGAATATTGGAATATAAAGTATCGCCAGATCAGGAGTTGTGGGAAGTTGAGAAGTAGGTACTAATGCCTTTGCTACACTAATAAGACACTCATCATCATCATTTTAGCCAAAAGACGTCCAGTGCTAAACATAGGCAAGGTTCGCCAAACAGATCGGTCCTGCGGTATCCGCATCCAATGCATACCCGCAACCTTAACCCAATCGTCGCTCCATTTTGTTGGAGGCCTACCTACACTGCGTCTCCCGGTACATGGACGCCACTCGAGAATCTTTTGACCCGATCGGCCATTATTTCTACGAGCGAAGCTCTTTTAGCACATCCAATAAGAAAAGTCTGCAAACCTTAAAATCTTAACCAGATCGTCGCACACTGCAACAGGCTAAAAAAAACGTGTTACTTCCAAGATTTAACTTTCTATGTACCAACTTTCTGACGAAAGCATGTATACACGTACACAGTCTCTCATACACACACAAATTTTAGGAGTAGGATTTTGTGTGAAATTTATTACAAAAGAAATACGTAATTTACTTGCAAGATTTGATAACACACAGACAACGGGACAGGCAAAGGTAAATAAAAGCTCGTAATTACTTAAAGGCTTTATATTTCGTATGAATAAATATTAAAAGAAAAGGTTACTCAAAAAAGTCTTCAAATAAATTGGTCCCCGACGTAAGTACTGTCAGAAGAAGAAATAAGTTATTTATTGAATCAGGCGTTACTTTGCGGAGGTCCATATTAATGAACTAAAACAATTACTTTGCTCACCCGCGACCTTAAGGTCGCGGGTGAGCAAAGTAATTGTTTTAGTTCAGAAGAAATAAGAGATAATTGTTTATTGTTTACTAAATGCAATTCACATGTAAATAAGTACAACTCAATCATATGAAACCCTGAAGGGCGCAGCATTTTTGAGTGAGAGAGATTAATACAATAAATTGATATTCTAGAATGAAATGAAGATTTAACAATAAAAGAGAATCAAAACCTAAAATTACAGAATAATAATAATAATAATTTACAATAAAATGCACAATATTTAACTACAGAATAATAATCATGCAATTGAAATAGTAATAATATTCTTACTCTCTTGCGTTTTACTACTATACCATTAGCCCTTCGCAAACTAGCCTATCAAAACATGACATCCCGAAACTGAACGTGCTTCCAAAACATTAACAATTGAACCAAAACTTTAATTACTGATTAAGTTAACGGGAGGTCTGGCATGATTCTGATGTCAATTGGGGTCACGGAAACGTTAGGCCCCGTCCGCACAGCGATATTTCAGCGCGCGGTTTTTTATTCGCAATTCTGTAACACATTGAATCTTATGGACATAGCCGCGCGTCTACGTCCATAAGATTCAATATGTTACAGAATTGCGAATAAAAAACCGCGCTGTGAAATATCACTGTGCGGACCGGGCCTTAAGCTACGGAGACAGCTGATATTTTTGATTTCTCTCATCCCAGCCATACAGCACGTCACTTAGTAAAGCGATAATAGACATTTTTCGATAATATCTAAGTACTAAACGTAATATGTTAAATATGTGTCTCTATCATTGCTGTATTTGTACTTTAATAGGACCTTCAAAAAGTAAAAAAAAGTCAGGGACATAGCTCGAAGAATCGCCAGACTTAAGTGGCAGTGGGCAGGGCAAGGGCCGAAAGGTTATCGAGTGACGTCCGTGGACCGGTAGACGCAGTGTAGGAATTCCTCCAACAAAGATGGGGCGACAACCTTTTTAAGGTTGCAGGAACGCGTTGGATGCGGATGGCGCGGGACCGATCTGTTTGGCGAGCCTTGAGGGAGGCCTATGTTCAGCCGTGGACGTCTTTCGGCTGAAAAGATGATGATGATGAGGACCCTCAAAACAAAGTTTGGCTTTGCCAGCCATATTCGGGCACACAAATAACAAACGAGCTTAGAGGGTACGATGGCTGAGAGACTTTTGAGAAATAGGTATTTTAATGAAATGTCGCTGTCTCGCCCGAACCCCTCCGTGTCAGTACAGCGAGAGCGGGACAACTGCAGCTCAGACCGTTATTAAGCGCGTAAAATTGATCAAAACAGCATTTCGTAATCCCCTGTTTTCTTCTCGAAAACTGGACCAACAAAATTTTTTTTTTTTTATAATTAGAGGACAGATTTAGCTATGCCCCTATGTTTTCCTTTTTTTGCACAGTAGCGCCATCTCTTGTCCAGGTGAGCGGTTAGTTCCGAAGGAGTGTTAAAAATCTCTCGATGAGGGTGTAACATAGATGTGCGTTTGTCACTGCATAAGGTGATGATTTAGCAGATTGAAATGTATGATGTATAGGAAAGATTCGTGTCTAATCTCTAGACCAGTGGTGGTGTAGGGGTATGCCACGCGGCACGGAATGCTGAGGACCTGGGTTCGATTCCCAGCATTGGTCTTTTTTCTGGGGTTTTTTCTGTGCATCTATATTTCAGTTTGTATTTAGTACGAAATGTTTCCTTTTTTTGTTTATATCAGGGATTCTTTTCTGATGAGTGTCTGAAAATGACGTTGAAATTGGGCAATTTTTTCAGTTTTTGAAAGCTCATATTTCTTATGTTAATTGAAAAATGGAAAAAAACGAAACATAGGGGCATAGCTGTGGTAGATACAGATTACACAGTAAAAAAAATTGTCTCTAAAGCCATTATCCAGGGAGGAAACAGGGGATTACGTTTGTATGGAGAAATGGTGCGCATCGTACCCTCTTAAAGGTTCGCCTTTGTCGGACACGACATGGATGACATCTTGCACTTTTAACTCGTATCAAAAATAAAATCATGTACCATTCCTATTTTGATTTTCGGTTTTAATTTTAAACAGCAGACCGCTTTGGCGCGTCAGTTCACTTTATTCTCGACTTTAATAATTAAGTATTTTCACTATTTATTCCTCGCGTTCCTGTCAAACATTGGCTATGAACCTTGTACAGTCAGCAACTAAAGTCGCCGAACAAAATAAGATTTTAAAAGTTACTAGACACATTCATTGTACATAAGTTACTGAACTGAAGTACAAACAAAAATACATTTACATCTTAAAATGCCAATAGTAGCTAAACAATATAATTTCAAAAGTTGCTGAACAGTATACTTTCAGAAGTAACTGGACAGTATAAATCAAAAAGTGACTAGACATTATGATTTAAAAAGTGGCAGAACAGTATACTTTCAAAAGTAGTTGGACATTATAATTACAAATGTCAAAGGAAATTATAATTCACAAAGTATTTGGTCAGATTTATTATTTTCACATCCAATTCAAACCAAAGAGGTTGCTACACATTTTACCTAAAATAAACAAGAAACACTGGCTGGTGTAAAAAAAGACAACGACGATGTCATATACATACCCATAATGAAAGAAAGAGATGAAATGACGTGACAGGTTGGCACTCTTCTCGATGATTGTCAAAATTCAACTGAAGTTAAGAAGTACGTAATCAATCTAATAAACATGTTCAGCAACTTTTGAAAAAATAGTGTACACCGTTTTCTGTTATTTGCAAGTATCCAATCGATATTTGTATTTCATCATGTTCAGTAACATATGAAACTTTACAGCGTGCAGGTGTTATGAAAAGTTTGGATGTGTTCATGGACATTCGTTGCTGACTGTACTAAGTACTATTGGACAGAATGGAAAGAAGTATTGCGTTTTATAATAATGCCAGTATTTATAAATCACGTCTGAATTTTTAGCTAGAGTGTTGTGAATAGCACTCATATATATCTGTCCACCGCGAGGCGGGGCTGGCAGTCTGGCACCGTTAACCGTAAGTACGCAGGCCACATTTTCCGCAGAGCTGAAAGAAAGGATTGACATGCCATTATGACTTGGACTTTTAAACTTAAAGGTATTTGCCCACTATATCTGAAAATTCACAGATGGTACGTTCCATATATACTCGGGGTCAAAAATATCGCCCCTCCGCGAAAATCAGATTCAAGCTAATCCTAGACCTTAGCGACATTATTTTATCTAATTAATATAATGTAGTATAGATTAAAAGCATGTTTAATGTGTTTGTGTTTGTGTTTAATATTTAAGTTAAACGTAACATAATGGTTTGTGAATCAAAGCGTTTTGGAAAAAAGTGCACAAATAGAAGGGGCGATTATTTTTGACGCCGAGTATATTATTATTGCCACGAACTATGTATCATTGCAGTAGCGTTTCATCGAACAATGCATAACTACTGTGAACTGTCGTGTAACGATTTTCTACGTAATAAGAATTTTGAGAACTGAAACTTACGCTGAAACAAAATTAAAGTTAAGGCGATTTGATGAAAGACTGTGTCAATGTACAGTCAAGGAATTTAATTTCCAACCCACTTAAGTTTGAATATTGTAGGTACAAAAAACCGGCCAAGTGCGAGTCGGACTCGCGCGAAGGGTTCCGTACCATTATCTACAGGGTTATTTGTAATTCACTAGCATCCTTTTAACCCTAAACTCCTACCACTTAAACAAATGTTTTTTGTTTTACGACTTTTGTCATAACTTAATATTTATGGTGTAATTACGTTTTGAAAATTTGAGATTACCCCTTATTTTTACGATACTCTGTGTATTTGTATGGGAAAAAAAGTGCTTCATTTTAAAAAGTCGTAGAACAAAAAACATTTGATTGAGTGATAGGAATTCAGGGTTACGAGGATGTCAGTGAATTAAAAATAACCCTGTATAAAAAAATGCGGTTTACGATTTATGACGTATTAAAAAAAACTACTTACTAGATCTCGTTCAAACCAATTTTCGATGGAAGTTTTCATGGTAATGTCTTTATAGCCTTTTATTCCGAAACTAGGATACAATAACATGCAATGATAAAAAAAAATATAATAAAATAAAAAATAAAATAAACTATAGGATGTCCCGCAGTTCGGTGTGCCTTTTGGCATAGGCCTCCTCCAACTTTCTCCATTGCAATCTGTCTTCTGCAACTCTAGACCAGTAAGGCCCCAAGGTTAAATGGATGTCATCTTCCCATCTTGTTTTTGGACGGCCTTGTTTTCTAATTCCATCTCTTGGGTACCATAGGGTGACTTGTTTACTCCATTTGTAATGTACCTACATCATATATTTTATTTAGTTTTATCATTCTCTTATTTTAGAAGTTACAGGGGGGGGGGGGCACATTTTACCACTTTGGAAGTGTCTCTCGCGCAAACTATTCAGTTTAGAAAAAAATGATATTAGAAACCTTAATATCATTTTTGAAGACCTATCCACAAATACCCCACGTGTATGGGTTTGATAAATTTTTTTTTTTTGAGTTTCAGTTCTAAGTATGGGAACCCCTAAAATTTATTGTTTTTTTTTTCTATTTTTGTGTGAAAATCTTAATGCGGTTCACAGAATACATCTACTTACCAAGTTTCAACAGCATAGTTCTTATAGTTTCGGAAAAAAGTGGCTGTTACATACGGACGGTCAGACAGACAGACAGACAGACATGACGAATCCATAAGGGTTCCGTTTTTTGCCATAAATTCGACGAGTTGATTCTTGTGTAAAAGGTGGTTGGAGCAAATTTATGAGCGATGTAATAATGTTCGATGAATGATTCCTAAGTGATGATAAAATTCTGCGAACAGTGTTATGGGAAGCGACAGAGATTTTCGGTAAAATTAAGGATTTATTTTTAAGCTGTACGGAGGGCGCAAATCCGATCTGCATTTAGCTTTAGTTTTTACAAAACCCAAAGCTTGTTAACTTCAACGCCATTATTTCAACTTAAGTGATTGACAAGACAAGAGGTTTTTTCACATTTATAATTCAAACACGCAGACGCTCAGAGCTGAGTTTTGCAAAAAACAACGTGCGGGAAATAGTCGACGTTTTTCTCACATGTTTACGTCTCATTTAAAGCGAAAAATGGCATCCGTGCGTGGTGGGGGTTAATTTATTGACTTTTGGCTTAACGCGTACGTTAGCGATTTAAGCCCTGGTATACAAACATCTGTTATCCTTTGCTGGGATAAACGAGCGTTTAAAAATCCCGCTACTGAAATTTATCAAGCTATGCCGTAATGTCGCCGTGTTAATGTTTGGCTTACCTACTTATTTTTTGAATAAGGTAAATTAAAAAAAATAATTTTAGGTACATTTTGCGTTTACATTTTTGAGGAGCACTCAAAAGAAAGAAAACATTTGTGTAAAATAGTCGTAAGTAATAGTCGTGGTAGTCAAAAAAGTCGCGGTGGTTTAGTGAGTAGGTCAAATCGTGAAACCTCTCAAGCAGAGGGTCGCAGGTTCGAGCCCGGGCTCGCACAACAAAACACAAAACGTGGGAAATTACGTTTGAAATTTGCCATGAGCTTTACTCTTCTTAACTTAACTTATCTTTTCAAATTTTCTCATCGATACTAATATTATAAAGAGAAAAGATTTGATTATTTGTTTGTTTGTTTGTTTGCATTGAATAGGCTCCGAAGCCACTGGACCGATTTCAAAAATTCTTTTATCCTTAGAAAGCTACATTATCACTGAGTGACATAGGCTACTTTTTACCGCGGGAAAATACCTTTTCCTACGGGAAAAATAATTTATCGCGGGCGAAGCTGTGGACGGAAGGCTAGTTTGTAATATTATAGGTCCGACGACCAGATGGCCTAGTGGTTAGAGGACCTGACTATGAAGCTTGAGGTCCCGGGTTCGATTACCGTGTCGGGGCAGATATTTGTATGAAAAATACGAATGTTTGCTCTCGGGTCTTGGGTGTTTAATATGTACTTAAGTATGTATCTATCTATATAAGTATGTTTATCCGTTGCCTAGTACCCATAACACAAGCTTTGCCTAGCTTACTTTGGGACTAGGTCAATTGGTGTGAATTGTCCCGTGATATTTATTTATTTATTTTTTATTTTTTATAGGTACTAGAATTTGATTATTTATAATTAGGATTAAGGACTTTCTTTGAGTTGTTGATATTTATGGGCGATGGTGATCATTTTCCATCAGATGACCCGCTTGTTAGTTTAACCCACTCAAAAAATACACGAATAAGTAAAAACCAGAGGTAAAAAGTGGTGGCCTAGTGGTTTGACCTATTCCTCTCAAGCAGAGGTTCGTGAGTTCAAATCCGGGCTCGCAACTGAGCTTCTCGGAGTTTATGTGCGTAATTACATATGAAATTTACCATGAGCATTACGGTGAAGGAAAACCTCGTGAGGAAACCTGTACACACATGTGAAGAAATTCAATGGTGTGTGTGAAGTTCCAAATCCACACTGGGCTTGCGTGGAAACTACAGCCCAAGCCCTCTCTTTATGCCCTGCGGTGTAACGTATGTAGGCCGAGATGATGATGATGATGATGTGCTTAGTTTTGTCGATACATCGCTACTGAACGCACTCCTAATTACCCTTTTTTTGTGCTTATCTGTTCATATCTTCGTATTATCTGTGGAAACCTTCAATGAGGGTTTTCTGACAGGTGGAATATCGCTAGATGGCGTTAGTATCGTAAGGTCTATTTGACGTTACACCCATACAACAAAATGTCAAAGTTGACAAACGGACCTGACGATACTAGCGCCAAATAGCCTCTCATAGAAAACCCTCATTGGCTTTATTGTTACATATTTCGTAATAATCTGTCGCTAATTTTACACTCGACATCAGATTTTGCTCACGTGCCCCAATTGAGAGCCGGACGCCCATTCCGTCCGCGCTCATGCCAATCGAAATTTCGAAGCAAGTGATTGAATTTTCAGGCCAATTGCAGTTGAAGGCTTTCTGCACGTAGCCCGGTGACTGGAGCCGTATATCGGAATGGTGAAATAAAACTGGAATAAACAGAGTTATTTTTTGTATGAAATTCGAGTACGTGATATATAGGGAGTCATTGCCATTTTAAAGTCAGTTAAGCCGGCTTATTGTTTAACGCGCTGACGCTTGCTTTCGCAATCACTATTTCTTCGTTTCAAATTTCAAACGGTATAAGACGATGGCAGAAAGAGATGGTGAAAGCGAAGGCAAGCGTCCGCGAGTTAGATAATACGGCGTTAGATAATATGTTGTGATGTTTAAAAAATCGGTCAAGTGCGAGTCGGACTTGTATATGAAGGGTTCCGTACCTCCGTACAATGTTTGAAAAACAGTTCAGTAAAAAATCGCTGAAATCTTAGCACTAAAACCGCAAACTTATTATAAGTAGGTAAACATCCGAACAACATAGAGTCGCTCGCGTTGCCTAGCAACTGCCAGCTACCACCTAGGCCGCCTAGCAACGCCTAACAACGCCTAGCAACCTAAAAACGCTAAAAAAACACGTTTCTTGTATGACGACCCCTTTTAATTTAAGTATAACTCTATTTTAATTTTATTATTTGTTGTTAGGTGGCCGCTGCCACAGTAATACATAATCGGTGAAAATTTCAATAGTCTTGCTATTATGGTTCAAGAAATAGACAGACAGACAGACAGCGGAGTCTCAGTAATAGGGTTCCGTTGGCACCTTTTGGGTACAGAACCCTAAAATTTGATCATCTCACTAAGGATCTGGACAATTGGGGATGTCTATTTTTTTGCAATGTATAAAAAATCGAAAACCATTTCGAGATAAATGCTTTTTAAATCGTTTTCTGTAGTTATTTAATTTTAATATTATGTAATGAATTTATTATATAACAAATAAGCAATGACCTGCATTTGACATTGGTGTAAATTGCGTGACCGGTTCAAGTCGTACTTTATTCTGTGTGGTTAGAATTCTTCACAATTTACGCGTGGATTATACTACGGAGTTTAATTTGGACCCGCTGTCTGACATCTAGCACTTTGTCAGTGCCAGTAAAGTGACACAGTGTATAGTGTACGCAAAAAATAATTAAAGGGGTTGCCTTATCGTACGCATTTAGATAGATTTAGAAATTTGGCATTGTGGGAGCCCTCAATTATAATCTGACGTCATCAACTAAAATAGTTTCAATAATTAATTTTGAAAAAAGTAGAGAACTAAATGACAAAATATTGAAATAAGTTTCTTATAATTGACTTTTCTATACAAGTAAAAGAAATATAAAAACCACTGGTAATTTTTTTTAGACATTCCCAATTCGGTATCCATGTCAGTTGGCCATAAGTCTCTACGAGATTGTAGATTGTTGAATAGAAACAAAAATCTGAGGATCGTGGGGTCGAGCTCGGGTGCGACCTTCTTGAGTTTTCAGAATTTATGTCCTAAATTTGTATTGTGTGTCATAAGTACTTAATAAAATTTAAAGTTGAAGGAAAAAATCGTGAGAAATTCTATCGTGTGCGTGTAAGTTCCTAACTACAGCCCAAGTTCTTTGGTGTTGAGAGGAGGCCTGTGCATACTAGTGGGACGTAGATACCCCGAGATGATGATGTTGAAATGTTTCAATTACAACTGTACCTAAAGATACAACATATTTAACCGAATAAAGCTACCTACTTCTGGCTTCGTGTGAGATCGTTATTCTTCAGCGCAAATGTTTACACACCCCCGTTAGGAGACGTCAGACAGTGCCACATCACGTCACGTCAGTGTCACTGCGTGTGACGTCTCCTCATGACGTCTCTCGTACAGTTTCACAAATTACAGCGATGTAACCTGTTGGCATTGGCGCTTATCAACGGAATACCACCAACATCATCATCATCCCTGCTTATATACGTGTTACTACAGGGCACAGGCCTCCTCTTAGAATGCGAAGTTTATTTAAACTTAATTAACTACAAATCTTATCAGAACAAAGTTCGAAGCGAATGGTCATTAATTAAATAAGAAAACTGAGTGTAATATTGAAAGCCAGTAAGTTAATAAAGTTCAACTCTCACTTAATTATATGAACAGATACACAAATAATTGAATGAACACTTCAACAATCCCCAATAGTATTACATTAAGCTCCCGTAAATAACTTAAATTGGAAACAGGAAAACCCGAACATTAAATCACTTTATTAAAGCAGTAAAATACATAAAATTACAGCGAAGGATGTTTATGAGTTAATTAAGAGCTGTGCTATTTAGTTGAACCGAAAATCGTTTTATCGTAGTAAAGTGTGTTTTATTGCGAGACATTTGAATTTCAGAGGTTTACTACCAATGGTACTACAAAGCTAAGTAAATTTTATACAATACAATACTTGTTACTTAGCGCAACAGAAGGAAGGTTTTGGGAACAGTGGCAATAAGCGATAGACAGACGAACTAGGTACTTTCTTTATTGGAGTGGGTTAGATTCTATGTAGTAGTTCATATCTTCTCTTCTTCCGCTTGCGCTGCAACCCTCTGTGGGTCTTGGCCTCCTCCACAATTTTCCTCCAGTTGTCACGGTGCCTGGCAACCTTCTTCCAGCTGGTAAACTTTCCCATCCTCCTGAGATCTTCTTCCACACAATCACTCCAACGCTTTTTAGGCCTGCCTCTCGGTCTCTTTTGCTGCGGCGTCCACTTTGTTATTAATTTTACGGCTCTTGTGTCCGGCATTCTTTCAAGGTGACCCGCCCACCTCAGTCGCTGCGACTTACAAAACCTGACGATGTTCTCGTGCCCGATAAGTGCGTCCAGTTCATGGTTCATGCGTTGACGATAGATACCGTCACACTCTTTCACGGGACCATAGATTTTTCTCAACACTTTCCTTTCGAACACGGCAAGCTTCAGTTCGTCTCTCTGGGTTAAGGTCCAGGTTTCGCAGGCGTAAGTCACAACAGGCCTGATGATGGTGCGATAGATGGTGAGTTTCGATTTCACACTAAGCAGCTTAGAACTTAGGAGTTTGGCACATGCGTAATAGCTTTTGTACCCAGCAACTATCCGTGCCCTAATCTCCTCGTCACATCTATTCTGGGAGGTAATTGTTGCTCCTAGATACTTGAAGCTGCTCACGCCGCTTATGGTTTGATTGCCGATGTTAACGTTTTGTGGCTGTCCAGGCTGTCTAGCTGATGCAAGGTACTCAGTCTTGGATGAATTTACACGCAGTCCAAAAGTAGCAGCTTCGGTCTCTAGCGTTAGACAGTGGTCGGCCATCCTGTTTTTTGACCTGCTGGTAATGACAATATCATCAGCATACGCAGCGAGTTGAGTGGTGTTGTAGTCAATCAGGCCATTGATATTCAATTTACGTGTGGCAGCCTCAAGTGCCAGATTGAAGACTAAAGACGATAGTGCGTCTCCTTGTTTCACTCCCGAACGAATTTCAAAAGGCTCGGACAGGTCATTCTGTATTCCTACAACAGCTTTGGAGTGCTTTAACGTTGCTTCGACAAGCCTAACCAATTTGCTAGGCACGCCTAAATGTAGCATGCTGGAGAGTATTTGTGTACGGTTCACACTGTCAAATGCCTGCTTGAAATCCACAAACATATGATGCAAGTTGATGTTGTATTCATATGCCTTTTCCAGTGTTTGCCGCAGGAGGTGAATCTGGTCCACAGTAGAGCGATTAGGTCGAAATCCGCATTGGTACTCTCCCAGTATCTCCTCAGCATAACCACAGAGCCTCCTATAAATGACTCCTGAAAAAACTTTATAAGCCGCTGAGAGGACTGTGATACCTCTGTAATTGCTACAGATACTCTTGTTTCCTTTCTTGAATATAGGTACAATAATACCTGAATTCCACTCCTCGGGGATTATTTCCTCCTCCCATATCAGAGTAACGAGTCCGTGCATTGTCTCCACGATATCGCTTCCTCCTCTTTTGAGCAGCTCTGAGGTGATATTATCAAGCCCTGGCGCCTTGTTGTTTTTCAGACCACGAATGGCTAGATGGACTTCCATTCGCGTGGGTGGTTCTAGCTTTTCCTCAACATCGAAGAAGATTGATTCTTTATTTGTTCCTGCATTTGATATGTTTAGGAGTTCGTTAAAGTGTTCCCGCCATCTCCTAAGCACGTCTGCCTTTTCCGTGAGTAGACTTCCTGACTTGTCTTGGCATGCGTTGGTTTTGGGTTGGTATCCCTTACAAAGGCTGTTTATTTCCCTATAAAAGGGGCGTGTAAAATGACGTACCCTCAGGTCTTCCATTCTCTTAAATCGCTCTCTTTCTGCATCCCTTTTTTTGCGCCTCGCTAATTTCCTACATTTGTTTCTCTCAGTCCTATAAAGTTCTTCGTTTCTTAAACTGTCGCTTTGTAGATATCTAAGCCGCATTTCATTCTTTTTATTAAGTGCTTGCATATATTCTTCATCGAACCATTCTATATTTCTTGTACGTTTTGCCTCCCCAATAGTATTTTTGGCTGAATCCGTCACCGCTGTTTTTATACTCTGCCACTCCTCATCAATGTTTTTGGACGGGACATATTTAGTAAGTTGTCTTCCTACTTCATTTTCGTACAAAGTTTCATTAGTAATATCCTTTAGTTTGTCTGTGTCCCATTTTATACGTTTCTCACCTTTAGCGTTCTGAATTTTACAAGTTTTTTCCTTCAAAGAAGCAACAACTAATAAGTGGTCAGAGTCACAGTTGGCACCTCTGTATAGTCTAACATCTTGAACGTTAGACAGTCTACGCTTGCTAAATAGCACATGATCGATTTGATTGTATTGAGCCCTGCCGGGAACCTTCCAGGTGCCTTTGTGTATATTTTTGTGTGGAAATTTCGAACCACATATAAAAAGATTATTTGCTACTGCAAAATTACACAAGAGTTCTCCATTGTCGCTGGTATCTTCATGCAGAGAATGTTTACCAATCACGTCCTCATATACATTCTCTTTCCCCACTTTTGCGTTGAAGTCACCTAGAACACAAAGAGCATCATATTTCGGCACTTTACTGCATAGTGTGTGAAGTTCCTCGTAAAACTTTTCTTTGTCTTCGTCTAATGCGTCTTCCGTTGGTGAATATGCGCAGACATATGTAGTATTGTAGAGCTTTCCTTTGACCCGTATTTTGCATAGTCTGTCATTGAATGGTTCAAAGCCCAGTATACAACTTCGAAGCTTCTTGTTGATGATGAAACCAGTGCCGCGGTATCCCTGAATGTCGGCACAGCTGTAGTGAAGTGTATACTCGTCCTTATCTATGGTGCCAGTTCCTTGCCATCTGATTTCTTGAAGTGCTATTAGATCGAGGTTATATTTTCTCAGTTCGCAGCCAACTTCATCCATTTTTCCAGCTTGTAGCATAGACTGAACATTCCATGTACCGATTCGTAGGCTAAATCGTTTTTCCATAAGTCTTTGCCGAGGTCGTTGGGTTTTAAGCAATCCGGATTTTTCTGTATTGGACTTCGGAACGTTTAGGTTTTTACCTTGTAGGGTTGTTGGCCCTACGAAGAACCCTCCTCCTTTACCCGGGCTTGGGACCGGCAGTGCGCGAGATGCAACACACAGCACAACACAGGCGGAGTTAGTAGTTCATATCTCTATGATCAAAAGTGAATTTTGAGACGGTTCAATGCACTTTGGATCCCACATTGCATATTCGCAATATATACCCATGTGCCAAACTACAAAGCGAAACGGTTACAGTGAATTAAAGGAAGGTTTTATGAATGGCGGCAACAATAGATAACACACTCTCTTTATAATAATAATTGTTGTACAACTCTGGCTAATCAAAATTTTAAACTTATTATTCTATACATACATTGTATTCTATCTGATGTACTTATGTCACTTGAATAAACATAGTCTTATACAATCTTCTAATATATAAAAATCTCGTGTCACGGTGTTTGTTATCGAACTTCTCCGAAACGGCTTGACCGATTTTTGTAAAACTTTTTTCTCCATATTCGGCAGGTCTGAGAATAGGTCGTAGGCTATTTTTTATACCCGTATTCTTCGCCGCGGACAAACTCACGGGCAACAGCTAGTAATAATAATCATAATCATTTATTTCAGATCCAAGACCCGTATAATTTAAATGTCACATTTGAACAAAATTAAGGTTAGAAAATAATTCAATAAGTGCCGCGGAAAAATTAGGTTATATCTAATAAAATAAAAAAATACTTAAACAGATGTAAATCACGCTGATTCACATGATTTTTCATTTATGGTGTGCACCTCCAAAATTTTTCGTTTCCTAGTTTTGCGGAACACTGTGCTATAGCACTGCCCTTCTGCTCGCGCCGCCGTAGTGTGTGATGAAGTAACGACATACAGCACTCTGGCCAGATTCCCTGTCTATCTTGGCAATCATGAGTCAGATAGAATATTATTTTCAAAAGGTCGTATGTTGTGACCACGTGAACTTAAAAACTCCAAGGGATTGTTTGTTTGTTTGTTTGTTTATACTCTTTATTGTACAAAAGGAAAACAAAAAGGTTACAGAAAAAAAATAAAAAATTACAAGTACAAAGGCGGACTTATCCCTGATGGGATCTCTGCCAGTCAACCTTTGAGTGAGGATCCTTTGAGGGATTGTAAGCTGAGTATTGATTAATTATAAAAAAAAATTCAAATTGATACATCCACACATTCCTTGAAAACAGTCTTGAAAAACAGATAGACGGAAATCAAAGTCGTTCTATAAGGGTTCCTTTGAAAGACGTGAACAGAATTATGTGTAGGTATGATTCTGTGAAACAAACATTAGGAATTAAATAACAGTTCTTGATCAATTGAATAATTTCAATTCGTATTAATTTCACATACACTGAGCTCAATTTGAATACCTGAGTATGAAACCTCCAACATTATTGTACGTTAATTCCCTTTTTGTTATAGTCCTTTGAAGCATACGTAATTGCTTGAGTGGTAATCATACTGCACATTTCCTGGGAAACCTTGCAGGTACTACTAATAGCTTATAGCTTTGACAAAGACAAAACAAATGGATGGAATTTATTAAAATTTGTAAATACACCCGCTGGTTAGCCTCCATTTCAAAACTTTTTATCTCCTACAATAAAGGACATCTTTATGCAACATATCAGCTTTTTAACTGCGATCTGTACGTGAGTATTTAATATTGTAACTTCTACAATCACAAGAACAGAACTATTCATTTTATGACGAAAAAAAAGACCCTATTTGTAGAGTCAATTTCGAAAAATTTATTCATGCAATTTATGTGGCTCGTTCTCGTTACAAAACGGACATTATGTAAATTGTATGAATAACTGGTGACACTTTTTTCTTCATCAGATTCTGAGTAAAAAATATAAACTAAAAGTACCAAATTATAAAAATTAAAATACAACTTTAAGCATAAAGGCAATCAATTAGTTAGGTCCTTGGAATGTTGTCTTTTATTCTCTAGGCAGAATCATAAATAAATATCATAATATATAGTTTACTAGCTGTTGCCCGCTACTCTGTCATAAAAATTCCCTACGACCTATTCTCAGACCTATCGAATATAGAGAAAAAAAATCGGTCAAGCCGTTTCGGAGGAGTTCGATAACAAACACCGTGATACGTGACACACCGTAGTTATCACTAAAAATATCTTTTATTAATAAAATGTCAGCTCACTAAGTAGTTACGTAAACGTCCACAGGAATGGAATAGAAATACTCAAATCTCATTTCGATATTATTAAGTGCTAGAAGCAGCGAGAAAATAATGACATTTTCGAATATAACGCGAAAACGATTTGAAATTTTCGTGAAATTTGTCACGTTGATTTATTTATTAAATGGACGTTTGCTGAGATGTTTCAATTATGTCTAGAAAATTGACGTAATTCAATCTTTTAATATATCTATCTAATCTATCTATCTATCTTCTAATACCTTTAAACGAGCAATTCTTGTATATATATAATCAGGATCTCGGAAACGGCTCCAACGATTTCGATGAAATTTGGCATGTGGGGGTTTTTGGGGATGAAAAACTGATCTAGCTATGTTTAATTTTCAGAAAACCGCTTTTACTCGTGTTTTCCGGCTATTTTTGTTTGCATTAGAATACAAAGCTAAATTTCGCCAGCTTCGAGCAGATCATAATAGCACAGTAGAAATCGGGTGGTCGCGGATCAAGCCGACCTCGGTTCGATTCCACGTTTTTTTTAAGGAATTTAATTTTTTTTTAGAAGTTTATTTTTAATGAGAAAACGTCAAGTTTCTTCTTTTGTGAGAAAAAGTTACTTTTTTGTGTATTATAGGGAACGTGCAGTAACTATAGGCGGCAGCACTAATGCGACGAAAGAGACACTATGCGGACAGTAAAACATACTTATCAAGGTAAAGCATTCAAATTGATGGCACCCTTATGGCACCAGTTGGCAGCACCGTCTATGTGCACGTTCCCTATTGGGAGCAAAGAACAAGAAAAACCGGTTGTCTGTAAAGTCGGTTTACGGGCGATAGTTTAACGTGACTCACCCCTCCACCCCCTCCGGTGTTTTTGTCAAATATCTTGAAAACGGTGCATCCTACGGCAAAATCAATGAAATTTTCATCCCCCCTTCGACACCTCCTCACTCCCTCCCCCGCTTCCGCCCCCCCGCACCCTCCCCCCTCTCACCCCCCACCCCTCCGGTGTTTTTGTCAAATATCTTGAAAACGGTGCATCCTACGGCAAAATCAATGAAATTTTCATCCCTCCTTTGGAACCCCCGAACCCCCTCCCCCGCCCCCCTCCCTCGCACATATATAATCAGGATCTCGGAAACGGCTCCAACGATTTCGATGAAATTTGGTATGTGGGGGTTTTCGGGGATGAAAAATTGATCTAGCTTGGTCTTATCTCTGGGAAACCGGAAAACGCTTGGTACCGAGTTTCAGCCCGAGCAGAGCTCGGTCGCCCAGGTATCTGATAGACACGATGGCAAAATTGTAAGGTTTTGCAGAATTATCTTATTGAACGTGCAAATAATTGCCAATGGAGACAAAAGGTCCTCGAGTGGCGTCCAAGTACCGGAAGATGCAGTGTAGGTAGGCCTCCAACAAGATTGAGTGATGACCGTGTTAAGGTTGCTGGAATGCGTTGGATATGGATGGCGCAGGATCGATCTGTTAGGTGATCCTTGGGGGAGGCCTATGTTCAGCAGTGGCCGTCTTATGGCTGAAAATGATGGCGACGATGAACTCCATTCCAGAGAAAAAAGGTCTCGGCGGATGTACAAACGGACAACAAAGTGATCAATATTATCCAAAATGATGATTCCATTTATTCTGTTATTTTCCTTTTGAGATATGGAAACATAAGGCGCAAGCCACACAGAAGAGACGTGAGACGGGGGTGCGTCACAGTCGCGGCGTCTCTAGAATCACTTTTCATACTAAATATATAGAAGCGTCGCGATCCGCAAAGCAGACAGAAGAGACGGGGCGGAGACGTGGACTGCCACGTTATGACCACGCCTAAATAACTCACTATACGCGACTCTAGAATTTAAACACTTTATCGACCACAATTATTTCCTCCTAAACTTCGCATTGGAGATAGTTGCAGCTTTAGTTTCACACAATTGGCCAGTCTACCTGCTCTCGAAATTGCTGTTTAATACCCACTCCCTTACTTCAGTGTAGTTCTTACTGGCTTGATATTAAAGTTGATTTTAGGTTACCGAGTGGTGTTTTACAAAAACTATTTGAATCATTTGAATAACGAATGCTTTGGAACACATTTCAGGAAAGAATTGATGGGTTAATAATGAAGCTAAGGACTTTTTTTACCACTTATTTGACTTAGTGGTTAGAGAACCTGACTACGAAGCTTGAGGTTCCGGGTCCGATTCTCGATCGGGGCAGATATTTGTGTGAAAAATACTAATGTTTGTGCTCGAGTCTTGGATGTTTAAGTATGTATTTATCTATATAGGTATGTTTATCCGTTGGCTAGTACCCATAGTACAAGCTTTGTTTGGTTTGGGACTAGGTCAACTGGTGTCAAATTGTCCCATGTTTTTTTTTATATTTATTATTATTTTATTATTTATTTTAAAGTCTTAGGATTAAAGATAGATAAAAAGCCTGTTATGAAATTCTCTATTATCGCTCAACTAAGTGACGTGGCCGTTTATTCTTATTTTTCAGATTTTTTAAATTGGCCCCTCTCCCTGTACCAGGTTATCATTGAGTTTAGGGACGCTCTGTATATATGGCGCTTTTAAAATGGTCTCTAAATATATTTATAGCTTTGTGGCTCACTTTTCATAACTAATTTGCTTTCATTGCACAAAAATATAACAGCAAAATAAAGCAAAAAAAAATCAAAAAATCAATAAGCAAAAAATTTGACAGCAGTTGAGATACATGTACAAAGGCGAACTTTTTAGGGATCTCTACCAGTCAACCTTTCAGTGAATGAGAGGAGTATTTAGTTAGGGACAGGAACCGGCAAAACAGTGAAGTAACGACCAAAATAAAACCCTTAGAGAAAACAAAAAATACATAAAAATTACAACTAAATAAGGTGATTTATCAAACTATAGTGCACCTTAATATTATCCAGCCCAGCGTTTTATTAAATTTCAGAAGATGGATGTAGGTATATTAAGAGAAGAAAAAACATTGAGAAATAAATTAACTTTTATGAGTTGTTATACCACAAAGATAATACCTGTCATGTGCGAGTCCGAATCGCGTACTGCGAGTTCCGTATAATTCAAAAGTAGATTAGTGATTTTCGGGTTTATTTCCTTTATTTGTACCGTGAAACCACCACCACCATCACCACCACCACCACCAACACCACATCACGTCACCATCTTGACAAAATGTCATCATCTTCATCATGCCATGTTAACGGGAGGCAGGCTTTTAATGAGAAAAGGAGTCTCGGCGGGCAGACAGACGGTAACTCAAGTAAATGAAAAAACCTGTGTTGAGAACAGCGCCATCTACGTCCTTTCATTAGAACTAGATGACTTAATTGATCACTAGGAACCTGTCAGTTAGATCGAAGGCAATCTATTTAGTTCCTAGATATGCTAACAGGTGGCGCTGTAATCAAACAATCCTTATTAGATATAAATTTAATTTGTGACTCTTTAAATACATTCCGATGAAGACACTCGTGACGGCTCTTCTTTCCATGTTCCGCATCCGTCCTACCCATATCCACGAAGAAACAGCCTGAAAATCATTAATCTGCCAAAAATATAATTATTTGAATGTCATATTCATATCATAGCATCATGAAAAGCGGGTAGCTTCTTCGAACAAAGAATTAGCTTAGCTATTCAAAGAGGAAACGCTGTCAGTATCATCGGAACCTTACCTAAAAAAACGTATATGGAAAGGAGTGCCCTTAGGCCCTAAGGGGACTTCTTTCCATAATACGTTTTTTATTTTTCTTAATGTAAGAAGCCGTGGTCGCCTGGTGGTTTGACCAATGGACTCTTAAGCAGAGGGTCGTGGGTTCGGGCTCCTCGCACCTCTTAGTTTTTCGGAATTTACGTTTAAAATTACATCTGCAATTTACCATGAGCTTTACGGTGAAAGAAAACACACCAGGAAACCTGGACACTTCTGAGAAGACATCTAGACTGCCCTGCAGTGGGATGTAGGTTAGTGGCAGGTAGTATATTGTGTGTCGATGAATCTCCAGACTCTAGTGGCAGTGGGCAGGGCACAACGCTCGTAGAACTGATGGCCGATAAGGCCAAAAGGTTCTCGAGTGGCGTCCACGGACCGGAAGACGCAGTGTAGTTCGGCTTCCAACCAAATGGAGCGATGACATGGTTAAGGTTGTGGGAACGAGTTCGATGCGGATGGCGCAGGACCGATCTGTTTGTCAAGTCTTGGGGAGGCCTATGTTCAGCAGAGGACATCTTTCGGCTGAAATGATGATGATGATTATTTTTTTGCTTTCTGGGTAGATCAACTTTTTCTTGCCACCCGTTGCTATGGTCACATAAATTTTGTCTCACGGACAACCTAAGCATTGTTCTATGATACAGTATCAAGATGGCACTTGGACAACCGAGGACAGAGTAAACAACACAAAAAAAAAATTTAAATAAAAAATAAAACCGCCTTCAAAAAACACCCAAAAAAAACTTGGAAATAAAGAAAGAAAGAAAGAAAGAAAGAAGACATTTATTCACTTTTACAAGACACACAAATACAAGAAAGTACACACAAATTCATACAAATAAACAAGGTTCACAAAACAACGAAGTAATAAATACACAGATCTGCATGTGTGTCCATGCAAAAGTGAAACGGTCGCTGACTCAGCATTATGCTGAGGCGTTAGACGCCTGCAGCGCTGATTTTCTGCCAGAACCGTCTGTGACACACGGAACGATACACAAATATACTATATAAACTACTTAATAAAAAGATAATGAATTAACAAACAATTTAGATTTATTATTGCGTAGCATAATATGTAAATAAATAAATACAATAAAGAAAAAGTAAACTGCGAAAACATAACCCTATAAAACAACAGGTTGGCATATCAAGTGCTGGTTTTATAGGTAGGATTTTTGGAGCGTTAATAAGTGATCCTTCAGCTTGCGCTTGAAGGTGTACCTACTAGACGCTCCTTGGATAGGGGGAGGAATATCATTCCAGCACTTGGACGCCGCAAACTTAAAACTTCCTCGAAATGCCGCGGTCCGGTGTTTAGGCACAAGAACCATAGCACTCCTGCGCTCACTCTTCGACCAAACAATTTTATTGAAGAGGTACAACGGTGTCCTGTAGCGTCTCACACCGAACAGCAAAGTGGCGAGGTGCATGCGCCTGCGTGCAGGCATGTTCAGCAAGTTAGCGGCGTTCAGGTAAGGAGTGATGTGGGACCGGGGAGGGACACGGAAACAAAAACGAGCACATGCGTTTTGCACTCGCTGTAAAAGCCTCTTGGAACGACCAACAATGCAGCCGTCATAAACAATATCACAATAGTTTAATCTGGACAATATAAGCGATTCACAAAGGTTAACACGCAAATCAACACTAAGGTAATCGCGTATACTGTACAGAACCTTGAGGCGGTAGAAGCAGTTACTCACAACTTTTAGGATGTGGTTCTCAAAGCTCAGCTTGCCGTCCATAAGTAGACCAAGGTTATTGGCTTCTACCACCCGTTCTATTGGTTTACCCATAACGGCAACATCCCCGGTAGTCAGAGCATCAATAGTATTCCGAATAAAATAAAAAAAATTTAAATAAAAAATAAAACCTCCTTCAAAAAACCCCCAAAAAAACATAAAATAATAATTGATTGAACCGACCACAATAAGCATGAAAATATCTTTCTACTAATCTGTTTGAAGTTGGTGCCTCAGCACGAGCCAGCAGGAGTGTAGAAGCCCTATAATAGGTATGTAGGTAAGTTAGATTACTAGGTCCACTCCTGCTGGCTCGTGCTGAGGCACCAACTTCAAACAGATTAGTAAAAAGATATTTTCATGCTTATTGTGGTCGGTTCAATCAATTATTATTTTATGTTTTTTTGGGGGTTTTTTGAAGGTTTTATTTTTTATTTAAATTTTTTTTATTTCCAAGTTTTTTTTGGGTGTTTTTTGAAGGCGGTTTTATTTTTTATTTAAAATTTTTTATTTTTTTCTTTTTAGTTGTTGCTAATGGCCTGGACTGGCACTCTTTACTGACTGTACTTTTTGCCTCTGGTTACCAAAGTACTTATCAAGACGAATCAAACGAGACCAAACTTGATGGGGTTATGTCGTTTTACTACGGAGTTCTTATGGTCACCATCCAACTTCATTGTCAGACCCTGGTTACCATCTAGGACCAAAGTACTCGTTGAGACGAGTCAAATGAGTCCGTACTCGATGGGGTAAGTGCCGTTACTTTATGGAGTAACTTTGGCCACCTTCCAGCTCCATCATCAGACCCTGGTTACCATCTGGGATCAAAGTGCTCGTCAAGACGTTTCAAATGAACCCAAACTCGACGGGGTTGTGTTGTTTTATTACAGAGTTTCTATGGCCACCTTCCAACTCCATCATCAGATTAGCTCCATGTCACAATAATATTGCATTATCACCTGATTTACACATGCATGTAAAATATGAAATCAATCAGAAACCGGGAAGTGAGTCAAATTCAACTTGCAAGATTTGACCCGTTGAGGAGTTCCGTTGGCCATCTGCGGTCTTCTTCATCAGATCTAGTTTACCAAATGACACTTTATGAATGCAAATGCTCGATTTGTCACTGAAAATACTAAAATCGCTTTACATTTCCCTTGAACTTTTGAAGAGTTCCTTCAATTCCTCATGGATTCCATCATCAGAACTGGATTCCGGTAACAACGGGACCAACCTTGAAGCATATGCTTTCAAACAACGAAAGAATTTTCCAAATCGGTTCATAAATGACGGAGTTCTGAGGTAACACACGTTAAAAAAAAAAAAAAAAAGAACATACAACCGAATTGAGAACCTCCTCCTTTTTTTGAAGTCGGTTAAAAAGTGTGGACCTCCGCAAAGTAACGCCTGATTTAATAAGTTACAAAAAAATTTATTCACCCTTTTATCGTGTCAGGTTATGCAGTCGAACTTTCTCAACCAATACATACATACATACATACAATCACGCCTCTTTCCCAGCAATGGGATAGGCAGAGACTATTTGTTTCCACCTGCTACGATCCTGACATATGTATATTTCGCTTCAGCAACACTCATAAGTCTATTCATACATGTATGATGTATAGGAAAGATTCGTGTCTAATCTCTAGACCAGTGGTGGTGTAGGGGTATGGCACGCGGCACGGAATGCTGAGGACCTGGGTTCGATTCCCAGCATTGGTCTTTTTTCTGGGGTTTTTTCTGTGCATCTATATTTCAGTTTGTATTTAGTACGAAATATATTCATACATGCTCGCCGGTTTCGAGTACTCTTGACCTGACCCTTCTTCAAGACATCCCCAATCTGATCACGGAATGTCCTTCTTGGTCTCCCTCTTCCAATATTTCCATCTACACTCGCATTATATATCTCTTTCGTAATTCTTCCTCAACCAATTGTTTAAAATATTTCGCATTAATTTTATAACACCTTAAATAAATGTGTAAGGAAGGCACTGACGCCGAGCTGAAGTAAATGGCCACCATTTGTAACAATTTGAACGCCACCTGCGCCATGCAAACAATCAAAATGTTTACAGCTAAGGAAATATCACTAAACAACACGGGGTGTAATTCTAGAGTTCCTTTTAAGTAACGAAAACTAGTAAAGCTGTTTTTTCCCGCTGCTTATGAACTGGTTACATTTGTTCAATAAGCATGCTAGTTTTAAGTAGATGCTCCTGCCTGAATAAAATTATCTTTTGCTGGCGATGCAATGCATCCAAAAACTTCTCTCAGCTAGAAAGAGGAAAAACAGGAATAGGAAGATTTGCACTTTGCAAGCAAGATCAATACTAGCATACTCTTTAAGCAAGCGCACACTTGCTATTACTATTCCCCTTCCACCCCCACATCAACTAGCGTGCTCAAAGATAGCAAAGGCGTGCTATTAGCCAGTATGCCACTAAAAAGCACACCTAATACTTAGTAGCATGTCCTATCTATACACACACGCTAGTAGGTAGCATTTTCTCGTTGGTAGTATGCTTTCGTGATAGTAACGAGCATGTGTAACAGTAGCTTATGCTATGCTCAGGAATGTTTGCGACTGGTCATACTCGTCCGTTGCGAGCGTAATCTATCCGCAGGCCGGTATAGTACAAATCTTCCCAGGTGAATTTTTCGCTTCGAGCCCTTATCTTTCAAAACAAACGGTATCGTCGTAGTATTAAGGTTCAAATTTAATGTAATGGCTCGAAGCGAAAAATTCACCTGGGAAGATTTATACTATAAAAACGACCAGTCCCGAACGTTCACGTTCACGAGCACATCATTCAGAAGCCGCGCGTAGCGGGTCAGAACGACCAGAGGGGCTACAAAGAAATACGAAATTCCAAGCTGGTATCGTACCATCCCTTTTACTCTTCTGTATAATACAATTAGCGTGAACAGAACGGCACTATACGAAGTCGAAATTAGTTATATAATAAGCGCCTTCGGCTTTTAGCTTTTGTAATATTTATATTTCGGCACCCACCTAGAGGTTGTGTACCACCTATGGCAGCCATACTCAACCTTTTTTTTTTGTGTAGGCCACAAATGTCTCGTAGCAATGGCCCGCAACATTGATTGTCAACAGCATTGAAAATCAAAATTCTAATCAAAATATGAAATTAATATATTTTTTATGCCTGGCCGCCGGTTGAGTACAGCTGATTTAAGGCATGCTACTCACAAAATATAAAATAGCTTTTCATTTCGACGTTTATTTTGCCAAACATTTGTTTATGCAAATTTAAAATAACTATTCATTAAACCAAAGTGAAGGAATATTCCGAAGTAGAATTAACAAATAATTTTCGTCGAGCAGCCAGATGTTCGCTTCGTGCTTTGTTAAGCATAATTTCATTTGAACAAACTCGAAACTACTGGTTTATTTATACGATAAATTGTGATTAATGTTTTTAATTGGCAACGATGCGGATTTGTTCAGTGTCTATTCTGTTTAAAGCCAGGGAAAATAATTCCATAAATTGAAATTGCGTAGTAACAATTTGTGATTCTACTCTAGGGGATATCCAAAAATTGTCACACGTTTAGGAGGGGGGTGAGGGGTCTGGCGATTTGTGAAACAATAACGGGGGGGTGAGTCATGATCGAAATTGGGTTAGGTTTTAAATGTCACACTTCACTTTGAACTTCAAACGTCTCGTCGATCTTTAGTACGCTTCGCCTCATTTGAAGTAGGTAGGACATTGTACTGGTTGAGTGCAAAAAAGAGGCTACTCTTACAAGTTCTTTTAAAAGTCGTGTCCTGCTTAACACTAATGCCTATACTCGAGTCGTTTGTTTTGTGTTAATTTATTATTTACGGGTTCCATTCTTAGTAGCTTCGAATAACAATTTAGGCGTGATGCCACCATTGTACTGATTTAATTATTTGGGATAGTAACAATCTGTCATTTGAATCTTATTCATGAGAGTCCCCGGAGAATTTTATTGACAACTTTTGCGTACAATGTATGGTTAAACTGGCAGAATACTTGAGTATTGAGATACCATAAAATATTCTATCAAGTCGAATCTAAAAAGACCTTTTATACTGTAATAATGTACCTTACCACAGAGATATATGTACCAGTACATATACTTGCTCAATGGGCTCCCTCTCCCAACCAGCACACGGCTTCATTATCATCATCATTTCAGCCGAAAGACGTCCACTGCTGAACATAGGCCTCCCCCAAGGCTCGCCATACAGATCGGTCCGGTCGGATCGGTGATGAGGAGGCTTTTTAATTTGTATTTAAATAACCGATTATTCCTTCCAACCTGATTTCTTATGGTACTTTGTTAGCTATTTCTAACGTACCTTACCATTTCTAGGTTACAAACATGTATTGTAGGTATATTTAGACAAAAAACCAGCGTTAATCTTTATTACAAATTCCTAAAAACTCAGTCCAATTTTATTGAATTTTAATATGAAAAAGTCATTTGAATTCAATTTCACTGTAGAAAAAATGTGTGGTGTACTCAACGCTGTCCTCTTTTGACTGGCAACCCCTCAAACCCTTTTGGTGGTGTCTTACAAGGATTTAATTAATTTCAACCAAAGACCAGCGTTCTTAGAACATAATGACGAAACTTGTAGCAATTCATTGCTCTGAGAATATTCTGTGAAAGGTCCGACCTTGAATAAAAGTAGGTATTACCATAATGTCCGCGGTGGATCTCAAAAGTAGGATAACTGGTGCGTTAGCAATCCGATTTATTCGTTGGCAAAAAAGTGTAAAGAATTTTTGCCTTAAGTTTTTATGTAAATTGACGAATGGATAGACTAGTGTTTTGGGACCTTGCCTAGGAAAGAAGCTAGTGATTCAGGTCCGCTGCCTAGTAGGAGCGGATAACTTGATGATGATTGCGGTAATTTCTGCTCGCGTATGTATTGTACCGTATGTTAATATAATCAAGGCTCGGACTTTTCGTCGCACGGTAAGATGAAAGAAAACTATGGAGTCGATATCTACACTAATATTATAAAGGAAAGATTTGTATTTGTATGTATTTGTATGGATTTGTATGTAACGAATAAACTTGAAAACTACTGGACCGATTCCAAAAATTCTTTTGCCGTTAGAAAACTACGTTATCACTGAGTGACATAGGTTACTTTTTACCGCGGGAAAATACCTTTTCCTACGGGAAAATTAATTTATCGCGGGCAAAGCTGCGGACGGAAGGCTAGTCTTATATAAAAAAATAACTGCCACACAGTAAAAAAAAATAACATTAAGAAAGCTCCTTGTTTGTAATATCCATAGGTCATGTAGATACAGGAATGGGTGCTTTAAAAACTTGACAAGGTATGGCTTGTGTAAAATGAGTATTATCATGGCGACTTTTTCCATATTTTCTAGAGTAAAATCAACGGACGTTAGAGTAGTATATATATTCTAGACTTTCCACATCATACTACAGAATTAATTTCAGTTAATATTAACTTTCGATTGACATTTTCGTTCTATCAGCCTGATAAAGGGATAAAAGTATTATGGGACTAAGAAAATGAGTGAGTATGAGTATGAATATGAGATACATTTTAGTTTTAATATCGACTCTATAGTTTTCTTTCATCTTACCGTGCGACGAAAAGTCCGAGCTTTGATTATAATTTTAACTATCCGTCTGGTATCTGTGTGGAAAGGTCATAGGAACCACTTGGATGTGGGCAGCACAGGACTAATCGTTTTGTAAATGTTTGGAGAAAACCTTTGTCCAGCAGTGAGCGTCTTTTAGGTGATATCGTGATCCGTCTAGGTCTTAAGCTCTAGGCGTCTAGGTCGGAGGCGTGGCGATGCGGTGGCGGTGACGGTTGTAATATTCTAACTTGTATGAACGAGTTTGCGATACGGTACCGCACAACCGTTCACACAAGTTAGAATTTTACAACCGTCACCGCCACTGCACCGCCACGCCTCCGCTGTCTGTGCATTTGGAGCTTTATTGACAAGTTTGGAACTGCGGCAATCAACTGGTGTTATAGTCCACGTTATTTTTGTATCATTATATAGGTACCTACTACAGATTTTTATTATTCAGGAATACTGAAAAGTCAGCAGAAGAAACACGGCTGTAATGTTTTGTATGTATTTCAACTGATGTTTCTTAGATAATATTATTTGGGAAATGTTGTAAATACTTCACTAATAGGGTTTCGAATCAAATCTAAATTTTATTATGATGAGCAAAAAAGCTTTTAGGTGATGCAGTGATACCTAATATCTTAGCTTACTTCACTAACACGAACGAAAAGCCCATTTTACCGTCCAATTCGCTTAAATAATCAATTTTAAACGAAACAAGTAGTCCATTTGTCTTTAAGACAAAAATTATTGCTAAAAGTCGCACCATTCGTGAAACAAACCATTCATGAAACAAAGATGTAAATCACTAGGACTTAAATGGTGTGACCTTTAGCAGTATTATTAGTCTCAAAGATAAATATAGTTTTTGCCAAATACTTAATTATATATCCGAAGAGATACATACTTACCAAAGTATCTCCAGCTATCGTATCTTATAAATCTGACATTAATGCCAGCCCTTAAATGAGTTGGTTCTAATCTGCTCTTATAAACTTGGCGTCGTTGCAAATTGAACGCACGTAACGTCTCGAAGTGTGTAATAACGCTTGATATAAAACCGTAGTGGCACAGAATGGATATATCACAGAGACAAAGCTGCCAATGGAGGTAAAGCCCAGGTTAAATCTGCAGTAATGCAACATGCATTTTTTTATATTTTATATATTTTTTTATTCCTTTCCTACATCTGGGTGGGACTCGAAGCGTTTAAACCGCCGCATGCCGCGTGTTTCAATATCTGAATATTTGAAAATCCAAGGATCCTTGAACTAAAACCAATTACAATTCTGTGATCACTCACTACACTACGCTTATTGGTTGGTGGTTATTGCGATTTTTTTAGTTGATGGACATATTACTATTCGATTTTCGTAATACACGGAATGCAGCGGTCGAAACGCCTCAGAGCTCCACCCATCTAAAATGCCACTGTCACTCTTTTCACCCGACTGTCGAAGGAGGTTTATGTTTTTCGAGCGTATGTATGTATGATTCTTTGGCACGCCCTGCAGCCTAAGCGGCTTAATCGATTTATAAGTGTGAGGTGGCATTAGATTCGTCTTTGTTCCGAGAGTGACATAGGGTATGTATTTTTCCGGAATTCCCATGGGAACGGGAATTATACAGGCGGTTTTTTTTTCACCTAGTATTGAAATTAAAGTTATTTGACATTGACTACTAATTAACCTGCCGTTAAATTAGATAGATGCATGCATGAAGCTTGAAGCCATTACCATAAGCATATTTCCTAAGCCTTGTCCAACAGACATCTCTCTAAGAGGATTAGCAATGGAGCAATCGCAGTGCGGTTTGTAATAAGATTTGCCTCTGTGGCGATTAACTGATGTGGCGATTCTTTGCCAAGCCTTTATTGTCTTTAATTAAACATTGTCTAGGTATGTTAGGTTTCTTATTTTATCTGTGCTAGGTGGTATCATAAAGTACCCGCTTATTAATAAAAGCTTGTTAAATACATGCAATCTTAACGCTGTGTTACGAGAATAGGCGTTTTTTCCTATCTTCAAGCGTCGCTCTCACAGAAATCTATAGTACATTGTTGTAGAGGCTGGAAAGTAAGCAATAGATGGACGAGTTTGTTTGAGGGCCGACGCGTAGCGGAGGCCCTCGAAAGTACGAGTCCATCTATTGCACTTTTGGCCGAGACTAAACATTGTGCTTTTCACGACTAATGCGAGGAAATCATTATCATCATCATCATCATAATCATCCATCCATCCATCCCGTCCATCCCGTCCATCCTGTCCATCCCGTCCATCCCGTCCATCCGACCATCCGTCCATCCGTCCATCTATCCCGTCTATCCCGTCCATCCATCCATCCCGTCCATCCCGTCCATCCCGTCCATCCGTCCATCCGTCCATCCATCCCGTCCATCCCGTCCATCCCGTCCATCCTGTCCATCCCGTCCATCCCGTCCATCCGACCATCCGTCCATCCGTCCATCTATCCCGTCTATCCCGTCCATCCATCCATCCCGTCCATCCCGTCCATCCCGTCCATCCGTCCATCCGTCCCGTCCATCCCGTCCATCCCGTCCATCCTGTCCATCCCGTCCATCTGCCCATCCGTCCATTCTGTCAATCCCGTCCATCCCGTCCATTCCGTCCATCCATCCCGTCCATCCGTCCATTCCGTCCATCCCGTCCATCCCGTCCATCCGTCCATCCGTCGATCCTGTCCATCCCGTCCATTTGCCCATCCGTCCATTCTGTCCATCCCGTCCAACCCGTCCATCCCGTCCATCCCGTCCATTCCGGCCATCCGTCCCGTCCATCCCGTCCATCGTGTCCATCCCGTCCAACCCGTCCATCCCGTCCATCCCGTCCATCCCGTCCATCCCGTCCAACCCGTCTATCCCGTCCTACCCGTCCATCCCGTCCATTCCGTCCATCCATCCATCCGTCCATCCATCCCGTCCATCCGTCCATTCCGTCCATTCCATCCATCCCGTCCATCCCGTCCATCCGTCCATCCGTCCATCCTGACCATCCCGTCCATCTGTCCATCCGTCCATTCTGTCCATCCCGTCCATCCCGTCCATCCCGTCCATCCCGTCCATCCGTCCATCCAGTCCGTCTGTCCGTCCGTCCGTCCGTCCGTCCGTCCGTCCGTCCATCCATTCATCCATCCATCCATCGCATGCAGCAGACGATTACTGTTGATTGGTCCAATAATGTCGTTTCAGCACGCCAGGAATGAAATTCAGAAATTATCTTTCAAAAAGTCGTATCGTATAATGAAATACATATACTGATACGTCCTGTTTTCGATTAGTGTAACTTTGTTGTCGTGTTTGTGCGCCATAAATGAGTCAGCTGTTAAATGTACATATATAGGCAGTTTTGAGTACTGGATTTAGGTTATCTATGGCCACATTTTCGAGCAGTGTCGTGAAAAATAAATAGACAAAAGAAGCCGCATAACCACGCAATTCTCTCGCTTCCAAATAAGTAACATATTCCACCAGCTTTATAATATAACAAGCAAGCAAGTACCTAATATAAAATAAACTACTACTACTAACGAATGATAACCATGATTGATTGATTCAAGCTGTTCGCGCGCTAAAACCTCCTTTTGGTTCTATACAGTGCAGGGGTGCTCTCTGGCTCCTAGAAGAAAAAACTGTCTGTCATATAAACTACTGTCACACTAATTTTGACTGTCATCTATAACCTATCGTCGTAATCACCGCAAGCAGTAATAATTGTGCATGAAGCCTGAAATCTACTACCACCGCATCCTTCCGCCTCCTACAACATCGGCCGGAGCTTCAACCAGGTGAGTGCTTCTGCACTTGTTCCAAATTACATTTTTGGCACCAGCGGGCTCCTGGCCTTCCGCTACCCCTTAAAAATTGGCTATTTACACGCCATAACATATTTCTTGGTCCTATCGAACAACCGGATTGATTCCCGGAACGAAATTATTCACCCGCTTCGCCTGTGACATAGCGTAATTTTTGGCTCTCACAATAGGCATAATTTTCAACCGCCATTTCTGTCATATTTTCTTCTGACATCTCATATATTTTTAGAAACTAAATTCTAAATTTTCGCGTTACATAATTATGGCGAAATCAGCTTTAGAATCGAAATTATCCATATTAAAAACCAAAGAGGAACGAATTTTACGTCGATTCTCGCATCTCTTTGATTTGTCGAAAAAAATATCTACACTCGATTCTCGCAGCAACGAAAATTTTATGGCGGAATCAGAGACGATCGATGATTTTCGCGTGAATTTTGAAAAAATACTGGACGAAATTAATGCAATTTCAATGTCCCTTGATCCTCAACATGAGCCCGATTATGAGACTCTGGATACATTTGAGGACTTATACGCCCGCATAAAGCGCACTCGTGCTAATATTTTGAAAATAACTTCTCCGCAAACGAGTTCGACTTCTACACCCGCGTCGCAAGCTAAAGGTCCAACCATTAAGCTCCCGCCTATCGACCTTCCTATCTTTGATGGTAGGACTGAAAATTGGCCTATATTTTATGAGTCGTTTAAAGCTAATATACACAATAACGACCATCTTACTGATTCGCAACGCGTGCAGTACCTCATGGGCAAGCTAACCCATAGCGCCCTAAATATTACCGCAGGTTTGGTACCCACAGGAGAGACTTATACCATTATTTGGGAAAGTTTAGTGAAAAAATATCAAGACAAACGCGCCTTGGGTACTTACTACCTCAATAACATCTTGGACATTAAGCCGAGCTCAAACTCGCCTAGCAGTCTCAATAGCTTCATCGAAAGATATTCTGCGACTGTGGCCGCTTTAAAACAACTAGACATTCCTGATCTGTCAGATTTCTTTTTCCTGCAGTGTGCTCTGCGAAAAACTGACCAGCAGACTTTGCAAAATTTCGAAATGTCTGTTCGTGACGAAACTATTCCATCGTACGAAAAATATGTCACATTTATACAGAGCCAAGTCAAAATTTTAGAACGGTCAGGCAATAGTTCTTCTATAAATACTCCGCGAACCGCTTACAAAGCTACCGCCAATACACCGGCTCAACCCGCGCGTACTACTTACAAAGCTTTTGTAGCTAGTAACGATGTTCCTTCTTCGAGCTCCGCAAATGACGAACCCTGTGTATTGTGCAAAAGCAATGAGCACGTGCAATTGTATAGTTGTTCTAAATTCAAAAATATGAGTTCGCCGCTGGCAAGATTCGACTTTATTAAAAATATTCGTGGTTGTGTTAACTGCTTAAGCACATCACATACTCTGCTCCATTGCAGCTCACGTACGACTTGCAAGTTATGTCAAAAACGTCATCATACGTTGTTGCACTTTGACAATACTAATACTAATTCTCAACCGCATAAGCGTTTCCCCGCAAAGCCGTACGTTAAATCGACGCAGTTGTTCACGAACGGCTCAACTTCGCATGCCGCGCCTGCGCCGACCGCCTCGTCAGCCGCATCGTGCCCGCGCGAGCCAGCAGCTGCTGCTGCCCACGCTGCTCGCGCCCCGCTGCCGCCCACAGCCGCGTGCTCGTGTGCTCATCCGCCGCATGACAGTAATCGAATCGCGTCGCCGCCGTCACATAATATAACGACTACACTGCCGGTCAATAACGCTAACCCCGCGAACGCTTCAGTTTCTCTGAAGGCAGAGTCGAAACCAAATTCGACAATACTATTATCGACCGCTCAAGTTTATGCTAAACAAAATAATAGCGATAAAAAAATGATTATTAGATGCCTTATTGATAGCGGATCTCAAAATAATTTAATAACGCTCGATTGCTGCAAATCACTGAATTTACCTATAATACCGCTAACTAACTCTTATATAAAGGGTGTTGGTTTAACTTCGAGACCAATTCACGGATATGTTTACTTAAATATTGAATCCCGCGTATATCCGAATAATAAATACTACATACACGCTTTAGTGATAGATTGTATAACCGATCAATTACCCTCGCATTTTATTGAATATAATGAACGTGACATGGCTTACCTTAATAATATACCGCTCGCAGACCTCACGTGGAACATTCCTGGGTGCATTGATGTAGTGCTCGGTGTCCAGCTGTTCCCGTATATTTATTTGGGGAATAAAGTAGAGTCTGGTTCTTGTGCTCCTCCCGCCTTTCTAACCGCTTTCGGTTTTGTTCTAATGGGTGACTATCCTTGTAAGTCTGACCCTAGTAACGCCACTTCTTTTACCGCTCTGGTGCTCAATGACCTCGAGTCGAGCCTAAATAAATTTTGGGAATTAGAAGAAATCCCATTCAAACGCCATTTAAGTCCAGAAGAGACTAAATGTGAAAATTTATACACAACTTCTGTGTCCCGCAACGAGGAAGGTAGATACACTGCGGCCTTACCTTTCTCTAAAGATCCCTCAGAACTGGGGAATTCTCGTTCTGTTGCTCACCGCCGTCTAATGTATTTGGAAAAAAAGTTCAAGCAAACCCCTACTCTTCGCGATGCCTATAATAAAGTTTTATCTGAATATATGCAGAATGGTTATCTAACTGAAGTACCAGAGTCTAAAGTTACTGATGATGGTTACTATATCCCTCATCATGCTGTCATCCGCCCGGAAAAAGTTACGTCTCCTGTTAGAGTAGTTCTCGATGCCAGTGCTAAGACTCATTCAGGTATGTCACTCAATGACATCTTGCATACTGGTCCCAATCTACAGGCTGATTTGTTTTTGCTCTTGCTGAACTTTCGTTTATTCCCAGTAGCTATGACGTCTGATATTAAACAAATGTATATGCAAATTTGCTTGCCTCCGCATGACTATAAATATGTCAAAATATTGTTTCGCTTTTCTGAAAGCGAGCCAATCCGCACCTTTCAATTTACTCGCGTCCCTTTTGGACTCAAGTCAAGCCCCTTTATGGCTATGCGTACTGTCAAACAGTTATGCTCAGACGAGAGTCATCGCTTTCCTGACGCTGCAAATGTAGCTATCTCCCAGCTTTACATGGATGATCTGGTCCATTCGTGTATTGACAATGAAAGTGCCATGCGTTTGTCGCAAGAATTAATCGCACTGTTCAAGTCTGGTGCATTTGACTTAGTCAAATGGTCAAGTAATTCCTCTGTATTATTAAATAGTCTTCCTGACTCACACCGTGCTTCTGTCAACTTTAACGACAAGCAAAGTGTTGCAAAGGTGTTAGGGTTGTCATGGGAACCCACAAATGACACTTTCTTCATAACCACGTCTCCGCCTGCTGGTGGGAAGTGCACCAAGCGAATAATACTGTCGACCGTAGCTCGCTTGTTTGATGTCCTTGTTTTAGTAGCTCCCGTTGTATTATACGCCAAGTTGTTAATAAAAGAACTTTGGCTTTGCAAAATCGACTGGGATGACACACCCCCCGACCATATAATCAAAAGCTACTCAATTTTAGTACAAGAGTTTCCAATGCTCTCAACTTTAAAAATTCCGCGTCACTTTGGCGTTTCTGCTGACTGTATGGTAAACATAGTCGGATTTTCGGATGCCAGTCTCAATGGCTATGGATGTGTCATTTACTTGCATGTTACGGACCCAGCCGGTAATATCACTGTGAGGCTACTATGCTCAAAGTCGAAAGTGTCTCCCACAAAAATAACTACTCTTGCTCGTCTAGAGCTATGTGCCGCTCTTTTAATGTCCAAATTGATCAAAACTGTTCAGGACACATATTTAGCTCGCATTCCAATTGCAGGAATATATACATTCACAGACTCGACAATTGCTCTTTCGTGGATTAAATCATCTCCTCATAGATGGTCCATTTTCGTGAGTAACCGCGTTGCGCAATGTCAAGAGAATGTTGCACCACAGAACTTTTATCACGTTGCTAGAGCTGACAACCCTAGTGATTGTTTGTCTCGCGGTATGCTACCGTCACAATTAATGTCGCATGATTTATGGTGGAACGGACCTTCGTGGTTACAAAACTCGCCTACGGAATGGCCTGTCCAATCTTTCTGCCCCCCAAAATTGTCAAGATGCTTAAATACAAAACTATACTTTAACCGCATTTGTTCAAACTGAACAGTCTACTGTACAGATTACCTAAACCTTTTGATTTCTTAGAATAAGTTACCCGCACATTTTGATATAATTATTACTTTAATGTGACGGAAATAAAATGTCTTAAAACCGCTCTTTTGTGTAAAATTGCTCTATTATTTAAAACTGCTCTTTTAATTAAACCCGCTCTTTTATTTAAAACCGCTCTCTTATTTTAAAACCGCTCTTTTAATTAAAACCGCTCTTGTATATAAAACCGCTCTCTTATTTAAAACCGCTCTTTTACTTAAAACCGCTCTCTTTCTTAAAACCGCTTTATTATTTAAACCGCTCTATTACTTAAACCGCTATTATTTCACTTCAGTGAAAACATCGCTTTCATTAATAAAATATTTGACAGCTTTTATACAGCGTGTACATTCGATACAGCCACCGCTTAGAGCATAAATCTTCGGATCTGCACCTAGAAATATTAACACCCGTGCATTTCTTAATCCCACTCCAGTTTTTATCCGCTACTGACTTGTCGAACGAGTGCCGAAATCTTCACAATATGAAGAAATTGCTAGACAGCATACTTAGTCCAATCATATTGGAAAAGTTAGCGTACTGAATACCTGCACACGTTGCAAGCCAGGAATAAATGGTGTACCCCAGACCACCCCATCAAAGTAGGGACGGTCGTGTTAATGGGTGACGACAATGTCCCACCGCTTCACTGGCCCTTAGCTGTTGTAACAAATGTTTATCCAGGGTCTGATAATGTGGTTCGTGTAGCCATGATAAAAACTGCGAAAGGATCATTTAAGCGTCCTGTCGTAAAATTATATCCTCTACCTTCACAGTAGATTAGACCATTTTATTATATCAATCACCGCACCGCACCGCATCATACTTCACCGCACCGCACCTCATCTTCATTGAAATTCTCCGAATTTCAAGGCCGGGAGCATGTTCGCGCGCTAAAACCTCCTTTTGGTTCTATACAGTGCAGGGGTGCTCTCTGGCTCCTAGAAGAAAAAACTGTCTGTCATATAAACTACTGTCACACTAATTTTGACTGTCATCTATAACCTATCGTCGTAATCACCGCAAGCAGTAATAATTGTGCATGAAGCCTGAAATCTACTACCACCGCATCCTTCCGCCTCCTACAACATCGGCCGGAGCTTCAACCAGGTGAGTGCTTCTGCACTTGTTCCAAATTACATTTTTGGCACCAGCGGGCTCCTGGCCTTCCGCTACCCCTTAAAAATTGGCTATTTACACGCCATAACACAAGCGTTACTTTGCAGTTGTCAATCACAACGAAACATATCAACAAACAACATCTCGGCCTATATACCACCCAGTGCAAGACAAAGGCTGCCTCTCTGAATGAGAGGGCTTGGGCCGGAGTTTCTTCTCCGGCCCAGTGTGGATCGGGAGCTTCAGACGCACCATTGAATTTTTTCGCAGGCAAAACTCATGGTAAATTAGAATCAGATTTTAAATAATTTATTGAATCAGGCGTTACTTCAGGTGTTACATTATTGCGGCAAGGGGTTGCGTCTGGATGCTCTGGAATGCATGGAAATAATTAGGTACAACACTATGGGGTCTATTATTAATGAACAGGTAAATTTAGTATCTTCTCCTTTACTGCGGCTTGGGTCGAATTTGAACAGTTAGTATTAATTAAATATGCCTTATAAATAAATAAACAAAAAAAAAATTCAAGGTAGTTTTAAATATGTCAATAAAAGTTAATTTTTGTGGGGTAGTTTGAGAATAAGAAAAATAAAGTGGGTACTTGAGAAGTTACAGTGACAAGTTAAAACATTTGTTTTGGTTTGTTAGTTTAACGTTTGGTAGCATAGCATACGGTTGTGGTAACTCTGAAGATGAGCTCTGGTTGAGTTCGAAACGCGTCAGTGTAGCTTGGTGGTGGTGATGGTTGGGTTTATGTGATTTGTGTGTGTTCGTACAGTGTGGAGGTGGAGGAACTGCATGAACGCACATTTCTTGCATAAACGTAACTATTGTAAGGTCGCGGGTGAGCAAAGTAATTGTTTTAGTTCGTTAATCAGATTTTCGCATATAAATTCTTGCAAACTCGAGGTGCTAGCCCCACCACGAACTACACACACACACATGCGGAACACGCTCTCCTCTTCCACGTAAAATTATACTTATGTCATACAGGGCCATCTATCATAAACACCATACAAAATTTTAATGCGTTTTAAACCCTCTTCTTCATTGTGAAACATAATTAACAAATACCCGAGCATACATATGTTACCAAACAAAACAAACGAATTTGTAAATGTGACATTCGTTCTCTGGCACACGATGGGAACTGAAGAAGGAAGATGAAAATGCTGTAGTTCATTGACAACGATAACTTGACTAATTTGTCCATAGGCAATAACCGAATTAAGTGTTTAGACGTTGGTAAATGTCAATGTCACAAACGACCAGCGTCGAGACATCGTAAAAGTCATATAATCCAATGGGATATTACTTTAGATGTGTTTAACACCCTTGGTATCACTGCAATAGCCATATTAAAACTTGGCCTTATTTTTTTATGACTTAGTTCAAATACAATTACATTCAAATTGATCAAGTTTAGTGTTGCCATACATGCTTCCGTTGTGACCTATGCTTTCCGCTGGCGTTCGTGTACGAGTATTTCATTTCATTTCATAGAGGGGCACTAGCTTCTTATTCCGTGAGCATTCCACAAAATCCTTTTTTAACACAATAAATTATCTGCCAAACAAGTATCTAGCTCGAGCGGTGTATTCTCTGCCAGTCTGTCAGTTTCAGTTTATTTTTTATTGGTATGAGATATGCAACAGGCTGCAACTCATTCGTTTTTTTATATATTAGAACTATTAGAAGATAATATAGGCATTTCTATTCCTATTTGTTGAACTAGTTTTCTCCCAATGCGGCTTTAGATTTAGAAACTAGTGGTACAATTCAGATATGAAGCAATCTGCGTAGGTATTAATCAGGCGCAGGGCTGAATCCGTATTAAACGATTCATATCAATTTACTTTGCGTTCGCTATTTCGTCTGTGTTAATGAACGCGTCTAAGGCCGTAGCTACACTAAATCTAGCCGTGATTTGGAAACAAACTGATTAGTAAAACTACGCTTATACTGTGTGCAAGTTTTGAAGAGTTGCAATGAGAGTTTGAAAGTCCCTGCTGCGTGCAGGGGATACCTTTGATCTGGCCACCTTTTTACTATACTGTTTTAAATTTCGTGATTTACATTCATAATTATTATACTAAACGGGACTTATCATGCGTGTAAGTCCCGTTTAGTATAATAATCATCTTTTTACTGTCCAAAATCCCTGGGCACAGCTGAATTTAGGAGAAGGTAAAAAATATTGGTTTTCATGGCCAAAATAAAGCGTTTTTTCACTACCGTCGTGTCTTGGATTTATTGTTTTATAGTGCCATGATCTCTATTTAATAATAATAATAATACTTACAGGTACCAAGTGTTTAAAGCAGATAAAACGTAATTTACTTTACTTTAAGTCGCGAGGCTGATTTTTATGTATGTTCCAAAAAAATATTGATAAAAAATAATAATCAATACTACCACACACATTATAGTTAACATGGTACGGTCAAGTGCAAACGTATAATATACGGTTAACAAGGTGTCAAAAATATCTTTACAACTCTATGTCATTAACCATATTAAGGTGGATGTTTATATATTTTGACGCGATGACTATATACATAATATTTATGCTTTCGACTGTGCAAAAATGTATCAAGTAGTTTATTTAAGTTTTAACTATCTGGATACTATTTTCACATAGTGCGCCTTTGCGCTGTCGATTCTTCTATGAACCTAACGCCATTAAGACAGCGTGCCCCGAGTAAAACGGGCCCAGTCACCATGATCCGTGTTCTTAAATGGGAAAAGTTCGTAAATAATGGAGCAGCAGTCTATCGGGACACGTTCTCAGTTTAATTAGTTCACATTCAAGCTTTTGGATCAGTTTGTATCGATCTTTGAGCGAAGGAAATTCTTTAAAATGTTGTGGCTAGGTCATAAATTGTATATGTCTTGGTACATGGCTTTTAGTGTATTTTGCTGTTATATGTATGAGTATACTTATAAGACAAGTTTTATTTTGATATTTTATGTACCGTAGTTCCAGGTACTCTTATAGTTTTGGAGAGTCCGTTTTTGAGTCGGTTTATCCATCCGGCCAATTGCGGTTTAGCTCAAAGAAAATACTAGAAAGTTGTAATTTTGTATGGGTATATTATAGTAATCAATCATGCGGAGCAAGTGTTAAATTAAATCTTTAAAAAATGTACGTTCGCAGACATAGAAGGTATCAACGATTGATTGTTTTGTACACCTGTTTATTGTATACAGAAATAAATTATTATTTTTATATTACCTACCTATTTATTACCTACCCTATTATACATACTCAAAGTGGAGATGATTTATTTCTCGTCTACCCTGTAGTGTATCATAGGATAGCTCTTTAAAAAACCATTTTTAGTAAAAAGAATTAGGTATAAGTAAGGCTTGCTGTCAACTTTGGGATGATTATTACGATACTTAGTGAAACTATTACATTTAATGCATTTAAATAAATTTTGGGGGAGGCCTATATTCAGCAGTGGACGTCTTTCGGCTGAAATGATGATGATGATGATGAAATAAATTTTAATTTAATTTTAATTTACCATAAAATGCAATTATTACGAACATATTATACTAAATTGTCGAGAAAGAAGTATTAAATTTATAATTTAATTACCATTTCTTGTTATCGTTTGGATATATTTAATTTCGCCCTAGGCCTTCATTATACTTTTACGAAGCCCCACTTTTCCCGTAAAGGGTTGAAAGTAATTAAAAGTTTAAGATAAAAAAGCAATTGGGTCGCTTTTGCTTAGCGATGCTTAAGTTTATGTTGGTTTGGCAATCAACAAGATTTTACAGTGTGTACTTAAAAAGTTCTTAAAAGTTTTTTATTAAATAGAAAATTTAATTAAATTTCAAATTATTATTTGAAAGTGTGCCAAACGGGACATGCATGCGTTCATCATCACTTACCTATAATAGAGTAACAACCTGACTGTCTGACAGATATCAAACATTCTGGTAAAAATAAAAATAAAATAAAAACTGTAGGTATAGATTCAGGGGGTGCTTTTCGGAGTTCCACGTGAAAATAAGTGTTTTTTTTTAAATTGTATAAAAAATATATTTTCAACGTAAACTTAGCTATTTTGCATGACTTAGGCTTGATTTCCTCCTACGCTGACGTCGGTCGCTGACGTCGGTCGAGCGTACCGTCGGTCGCGTATGACAAATGCGCGGCCATCAGCGTCGCTGTGCGGTGCCCCATAGAGTATTGTGTTTATTCGTACGCTCGACGGACGTCAGCGACCGATGTCGGTCAGCTTCGCACTGAGCGCGCGACAGTGGTGTATAGCGCGTCAGCGCACCAACGCGCGCGCGCGCTGACGAGCGAGACCGACACGCGCCATCAGCGGCGCGTAGCAATAAATCTGCCGCGGACGTCGGCGTCGCTGTGCGGTGGCCCATAGAGTATTGTGTATATTCGTACGCGCGACCGACGTCAGCGACCGATGTCAGCGTAGGAGGAAATCAAGCCTTAAGAGCAAAATAATTCTATTTAGTCCTAAACATGTCGAGACAAACGCAACGCAATTTAAAACTAGCTGTTGCCCGCGACTTCGTCTTCAAAGAATTCATGTATCGCTAAGTAGTCATCCCGCGGGAACTATTACATTTTCTGGGATAAAAACTATCGTATAATTATGATTATCCAGGTTATAAACACACAAAAAACGCACACAATCCCGAAACTTTTGGAACTACATAGTTTACCCGCTATTTGCCTTTTTTTACTTTCTTAGATTAATACGCAGAAGTAGATCGCATCGGGGATGACACAGATTACTTTTGTTGTACCAGAACGAATCCACAAATTACCTTTCCCATACCAATAAAACTCCTTTGTTTCGTGTGTAACTGAACTATCTGCGTCGTTTATCTATGTTTCCGTAACGCCTTGAAAGAACAATTTGCCGGCAGGTGGTAGGAGTGATTGAGTGGGTATTGCAGCTTTACGCGTCATTCGGTTTTATTTTTATACCCTGTCCCGGTTTGGGGTTCCGTAGCAATCTTAGTCAAGGACCTTGCAAAAAATAGGTTTTTTTTTTATCCCACACGTCAAAGAATTTCGACTGAAATATAAAATACGTACAGATTGAACCGATGAGATGAGACTTTTGAATATTGATTTGTTTTTGTGTTTTAAGAATTGATAGTTTTAAGAAGCGAAAGAGAGAAATTTGAAGTCAAAAATGTAAATTAGAGTTTCTGTCTCGAATTATGTTTGAAATGTATTAATATTTAACTTTGCGTAACTACATAAGTCTTAGACGGCTAGCAAGATGTCAAAGTGATTTATTTATGTTTATTTAACAGATCAAAAGCGAGTCGGTATCCCATTCGGTGAAAGTAGGTACTGAACCACAGTTATATTTACATTTATGATATTTCAAGGGATTGGATATTAATTAATAATACCTTACGATTAAAATTAAGTTTCCTAGTAAATATTAAACTTAAATTACAAATTCAAGAGTAAAGTTTACATTAAGAAAACGCACAATCTACCTGGTAACTAGTTTGGAAATTACTGTACTTTGTTTTGGTGGATTGTAATTTGAGCGACAAATGTTTTAAAGACACTTAATTTGATAGTGGTTTTTATCGAAAAATATAATTGCGTAACTTGTATTAGTTTAGGTCAGTTTTTTACTTAAGAAAATAAAGACATTCAAGACTAACGATCCCAGTATATAGTCACTAACAGGATAGTGTCATACAGTAAAAATATAGTAAGTCCCATCACATAGATTATCAAAAATCATAGGACGCGTATTTTTTCTATTTTCGATCGACCAAAAATTGACAAAGATAAAGCGCATCGACGTTAGGGAGTGGGCCCTTAATAAAAAAGTCACCGTTTTTTGCTAAATCGAAAAAAGAAAAAATCTACGCGTCCAATATTTTTTGACAATCTAAAACTGAGTTTAGACATGTAACAAAAACCTTACTTTACGTTGCGGCGGTCGATCTACCACTCTTAACGCGTTCGCTTTACGGCCTCACAATGTAATGCAACTTGGAGAGTTTTGTTGGAGGTTTAAACGGGCTTAACTGAAGGACTAATTATATTATTTTAAGAATCTAGCCTATTACAAAAAATCAGGACCACAAACTGACAACACCCCAAATTTTCGAGCGTAAATATTGCAATGGATACACCCGTCAGCTGGCCGTACGTACACAATCCGAGCCTTTTAGGACCACATAAAAACCAAACTTCTAATTCCACACTAACACTAGTAAAGTTAGTACACACAATTCATTCTGCTTAGCCGTAGAGAATCAGGGTCGACCGTCCATTAGAGCCGGCTGACATTATAATAATTTATTGTGGTACCAGAATTAGTTCTGATGAAGGTAGGTAACAGATGGATTTGTAACCTTAGATAACAATGGATAGACTATTTCGATTTGGACAGAGCTAGTGCTGAGACCCCTGGGACGGTATTGACGACGGAGTGAATTATGAGTGAAAGATTTACCGTTTGAAATAAAATAGGGTATCCATAAAAGAAAAGATTAAGGTGATAACTAAGTAGACTAGTTTTTGGCAAAGCTACCGATAGCGCTACGCGTTAAACCCGACGCAAAAATCCTACTAATCTTCTTGTTCTGTCTTCTTCTTCTAATCTTATATATAAAATTCTCGTGTCGCGGTATTTGTTACCAAACTCCTCCGAAATGGCTCGACCGATTCTCATTAAATTTTGTGTGCATATCGGGTAGGTCTGAGAATCGGCCAAGATCTATTTTTCATACCCTAAATTTTAAGGGTGGTTCACCCCTTTTGACGTGATAACGTCCAATAAATCGATGAACGCCGCTGCATGAGTGCATACACGAAAAAGGATGACGCAATGTATGGATGACGCGAGGGCCAGTGGCAAGAGAGCGGCGAGGGCCAGTGGCAAGAGGGCGGCGAGCGGGTACTCTAATATTTCGTACTAAATACAAACTGAAATATAGATGCACAGAAAAAACCCCAGAAAAAAGACCAATGCTGGGAATCGAACCCAGGTCCTCAGCATTCCGTGCCGCGTGCCATACCCCTACACCACCACTGGTCTAGAGATTAGACACGAATCTTTCCTATACATCATACATTTCAATCTGCTAAATCATCACCTTATGCAGTGACAAGCGCACATCTATGTTACACCCTCATCGAGAGATTTTAACACTCCTTCGGAACTAACCGCTCACCTGGACAAGAGATGGCGCTACTGTGCAACTTTAAACAAGTTAGCTATGAAGTATCTTTTTTTGTACTTATTTTTTCAACTTCATTTTTTTATTACTTTTACGGTCATCCCGTGAAATCACATATTTCGTACTAAATACAAACTGAAATATAGATGCACAGAAAAAACCCCAGAAAAAAGACCAATGCTGGGAATCGAACCCAGGTCCTCAGCATTCCGTGCCGCGTGCCATACCCCTACACCACCACTGGTCTAGAGATTAGACACGAATCTTTCCTATACATCATACATTTCAATCTGCTAAATCATCACCTTATGCAGTGACAAGCGCACATCTATGTTACACCCTCATCGAGAGATTTTAACACTCCTTCGGAACTAACCGCTCACCTGGACAAGAGATGGCGCTACTGTGCAACTTTAAACAAGTTAGCTATGAAGTATCTTTTTTTGTACTTATTTTTTCAACTTCATTTTTTATTACTTTTACGGTCATCCCGTGAAATCACATATTTCGTACTAAATACAAACTGAAATATAGATGCACAGAAAAAACCCCAGAAAAAAGACCAATGCTGGGAATCGAACCCAGGTCCTCAGCATTCCGTGCCGCGTGCCATACCCCTACACCACCACTGGTCTAGAGATTAGACACGAATCTTTCCTATACATCATACATTTCAATCTGCTAAATCATCACCTTATGCAGTGACAAGCGCACACCTATGTTACACCCTCATCGAGAGATTTTAACACTCCTTGGGAACTAACCGCTCACCTGGACAAGAGATGGCGCTACTGTGCAACTTTAAACAAGTTAGCTATGAAGTATCTTTTTTTGTACTTATTTTTTCAACTTCATTTTTTTATTACTTTTACGGTCATCCCGTGAAATCACATATTTCGTACTAAATACAAACTGAAATATAGATGCACAGAAAAAACCCCAGAAAAAAGACCAATGCTGGGAATCGAACCCAGGTCCTCAGCATTCCGTGCCGCGTGCCATACCCCTACACCACCACTGGTCTAGAGATTAGACACGAATCTTTCCTATACATCATACATTTCAATCTACTAAATCATCACCTTATGCAGTGACAAGCGCACATCTATGTTACACCCTCATCGAGAGATTTTAACACTCCTTCGGAACTAACCGCTCACCTGGACAAGAGATGGCGCTACTGTGCAACTTTAAACAAGTTAGCTATGAAGTATCTTTTTTTGTACTTATTTTTTCAACTTCATCACTTGTCACTGCATAAGGTGATGATTTAGCAGATTGAAATGTATGATGTATAGGAAAGATTCGTGTCTAATCTCTAGACCAGTGGTGGTGTAGGGGTATGGCACGCGGCACGGAATGCTGAGGACCTGGGTTCGATTCCCAGCATTGGTCTTTTTTCTGGGGTTTTTTCTGTGCATCTATATTTCAGTTTGTATTTAGTACGAAATATGTGATTTCACGGGATGACCGTAAAAGTAATAAAAAAATGAAGTTGAAAAAATAAGTACAAAAAAGATACTTCATAGCTAACTCGGGTACTCTAAGGCAGAACAAAGTTCGCCGGGTCAGCTAGTCTTATTATAAAAATCTCGTGTCACGGTGTTCGTTATCGAACTCCTCCGAAACGGCTTGACCGATTTTTATGAAACTTTTTTGTTTAGGTAGGTCTGAGAATAGGTCGTACTTAGGCTATTTTTATATCCCTATTCTTCGCGGACGGAGTAGTGGGCAACAGCTAATATTATACAGGGTTATTTGTAATTCACTAGCATCCTTTTAACCCTAAACTCCTACACTTAAACAAATGTTTTTGTTTTACGGCTTTTGTCATAACTTAATATTTTTGGTGTAATAACGTTTCGAAAATTTGAGATTACCTCTTTATTTTTGCGATACTCATTGGTATGGGAAAAAAAGTGCTTCATTTAAAAAAGTCGTAATAGAACAAAAAACATTTGTTTGAGTGATAGGAATTCAGGGTTAAGAGGATGTCAGTGAATTAAAAATAACCCTGTATATGACAGAGTTTGTGAAGATATTTGGATGTTCGGATAGTATTTGGACGTTTGAATATTTTTAGTCAGTTTGCGTAATAACGGCTGAACGATTTAGATGAAATTCAACATACAGATGAACAAAAATCTGGATTTAGACATAAGATAATCAATATAATCATTATCACGGTAAGCGGTATACTATTCAGAATTGTTATAAAACTAACCTAACCTAAACTATAAGGTTCTACAGGATTGTCCTGAAATATATCTTGAATACCTTTACAAAAAAAACCAGTTGGCAAATGAATCATCATCATCATCATCAGCCTATAACAGTCCACTGCTGGACATAGGCCTCCCCCAATGAGCGCCATTGCGCCCTGTCCTCGGCTAGACGCATCCAGCTTCTACCAGCAGCCTTTCGCAGATCGTCACTCCACCTGGCCGGAGGGCGTCCTACACTACGTTTGCCAAGACGCGGTCTCCACTCAAGAACTCGTTTACCAAACGTTTACTCGTTGGCAAATGAATCAATTGGGAAAAAAAACCGCCAAAAGGCAGGATACCCTTTTGATAACCATTCTGATTTCCACTAAAGTAAAAGTTTTTGCTAAAATTACTTCCATAATTGGGAGACTAGGCTTTATTTTATACCCTTCTTTTGTGCCCCATTGCTGAGCAAAGGCCTCTCCTCCCTTGCTCTACTCTCGCCTATCAAACGAGAGCTCCCGCCATCCCACGTGATAAATATCTAGGTCGTCCCTCCATCTTCGCTTCGGTCTGCCTCTATTACGATATATTGTATATACATCCATCACCAGGGACCTATAATATTCCGTGGCGATTTTGGCCCAACGTTCTCGGTTCATTCAACAGACATGTTCAGCCCAGTCTAGTAGTAGAGCCTAGTGGCTCTATATGAAAAAATAGATCACAAAATTGGTTAAATTGATCGCGATGGTATGTGCTTCTTTACCTCATAGGGTTATTCAGTTCTTTATCCTGCAATAAATACTAAGAGATAAAAATGTGATAAAGCACTCTCTTTTTCTGATATCGCACAGATCCTTGTCTGAAATATATTTTTATTCAAATCTTATGAATTCATTATATTAAACGTGAAAGGGTACAAATTCAGCCGCGCCCAGCACCAACCACTTACAACAGGAGATGGCAACGCGCGCTTTATTTGTTTCGATAAACTTATATGACAGGAAAAGACCTTATATGATAGGAAATATTCAGTTGAACGTTTTTCACAATTATGAGACAGTTATGTTTTTTTATGAATTTAACATGTACCTAGTATGTAAAAACTGTTTATATCCTTCCTAGAAGCTCAAATTATCTTCATACCAAATTTCATCTGAGTCGGTTCAGACGTTATTGTATGATTGAGTAACAAACATCAAAAGATCTTCAGAAAAATTCTCTTTTATAATATTAGATTAGCCTTTACCCTTGAATTTCACTAAATATTTCCATTGGAATTCCCTTTTTTATATCAGGAATAAACTAACCTTTATGTTGTTCCAGATATCAAGCTACCTACATACTCGTACATACGAAATAACTTCAGCAATGTTTACGTGAAAGAGTACCGTTTCTTAAGGAAACTTGCATACACTTGCGAAACAATTCAATGATGTATGTAAAGTTCCCAATCTGCATGGGGCCCGCGTGAGGAATATATCCGACTCAAGCCTGAGTTCTGAGAAGCTTGTAGCCGGTAATGGGACGTATGTGCGTAGGCCAGGGGCTAAATTCAGGAACGGCCTAACACGGTTTGCGAGCGGTAATTCGATCGTTTGCGAGGGGATAGGGATGGGCTGAGCTTGGGATGAGCCTAATTTGCCTGTTAATTGGCTATGTAAATAAATAAACAAATGAATAAATAAATAAATAAGGCTAACCTAAACCTCTCGCAAACCAGTGATTTTTGGCGTTCCTGAATTTAGCCCCAGAGTAGTGTTCATAAGCTTTAGGTAACTCCAGAACTTAGTTCTTCGTGGCGCCAACGACCAGGAATAATTGTGGTCCGGGATTATGCAGATTGTGTCAAGGGAGAGTGGTAACCCAGGGCTTTTGGGTTAGGAAGCTGCGTTAAAGTACTCCCTCTTTAATAATACGTACAGTTAAGTGAAATAATTTGACAAAATTACTTAGTGTAATGTCGGAGCGGCTACTGGGTTTAACAAGGGAGTTAAAGTACCACAAAAACTTGCTCTTCCTTCATCAACCGCACAGCTAAGGAGTGGAATTCCCTGCCTGCGACTGTGTTCCCTGAACACTACAATTTGGCCGCTTTCAAATCTAGGGTGAATGAGCATTTACTAGGCAAGCGTGCTCCATCGTAGGCCTCATCTTCGCTTTCCATCAGGCGTGATTGTGGTCAAACACAAGCCTATGTTGTATAAAATAAATAGTATAGTTTTCCATATTATATGAATTATTTTCAAAACTCTATAATAAGTCTCGCGATTATCGTGAGGCGTTACTTTGCGGAGGTCCATATTAATGAACTGAAACAATTACTTTGCTCACCCGCGACCATCACCAAACTACACTGACGCGTTTCGAACTCAACCAGAGCTCACCTCAGAGTTAGCACCACAACATTTGGTAGCGTAGCATACGGTCGTGGTGCTAACTCTGAGGATGAGCTCTGGTTGAGTTCGAAACGCGTCAGTGTAGTTTGGTGGTGGTGATGGTTGGGTTTGTGTGATTTGTGTGTGTTTGTACAGTGTGGAGGTGGAGGAACTGCATGAACACGCATTTCTTACATAAACGTAACTATCGTAAGGTCGCGGGTGAGCAAAGTAATTGTTTCAGTTCACTTGAAATAAAGTCGTATTCTTTTTTCTAATCCGGAAGCCATGGCGGCCCAGTGGTAGGACCTATGATGTCTCAACCAGAGGGTCATGGGTCTGAGTCCGGGCTCGCACCTCTGAGTTTTTCGGAATTTATGTGCGAAATTACATTTGTAATTTACCATGAGCTTTATGGTGAAGGAAAAAATCGTGAGGAAACCTGCATACACCTGAGAAGAAATCCAATTGTGTATGTGAAGTTTAGCCTTTGATGTTTTAAGCCATACAACTAGCTGATATTGAGCCTTAGAGTGGTAAAGGAGTTTCTTGGTCGACTATACGTACTACAAACAAAACCACGTGAAATTAAAAGTTTACTTATAAGAAAAGCTTAGTCAGTGCTTTAAATCCAATTTAAAGACAGAAAGATCTGAGATTCAGAAAGTTTCTGCGCTAGCTTTTACTGCTGACTAAGTTTCTACTTCCGTGACAAAGGTAAAACTCTACTAAAACCTGATTAAGTCTTGAGGCTTTGATATTAGTTTTCACACATATATTGTCTTAATTCTTCAAGCAAAATACAAAAGCATAATAAAATAACTTAAAGATGCGTAGAACTGTCATCATCATCAGCCCAGCCTATATAGGTCGTTCCCACGCGGGCATAGTACGAATTGGGAACTGCACACACAACAATGAATTTCTTTGCGGGCATGTGGGGTTTCATCATGATTTTGAAAAAACTCAGAGCTGCGAGTCCGGGCTCGAATCCACGAACCTACACTTGAGAGGCCATAGGTCAAACCACTAGAGTACCATGCGTTCCAAATTTGCGTAGAACTGTACCTAAATCAGAAAGAAAAACATACGACATACAAAGATTACATCTTCGCTCTTCAAAATATATACTAAGTAAATCGTAGGTACATTTGGAAAACGGATATCACATCAAGCATATTGCAGTTGACGTAAACGAATATTGCTGAATATTTTCCGATACGAAATATCAAATTTTATTTATGATTGCTTCATATTGACTTAGATGTATTGAGTCGTTTTATCGTAATATGAACTCTTTTGTAGGACTGTGATGAACGGACTAAAGGGATTGAGATTTAATTAACTATTTCGTACTATTACTCATTAATTTTATTTACTCAAATTCTCAGTTAATCAATAAAATGAAACAGTTTTTGTTACATAATATTTCTAGGAAAAACAGACAAGGCAAAAAAAATAATAAACGCATTGCAAATGTCTCGAGGAGCTACTGCTACTGCACAATGAAAGCACTAATGAAGGGTAAACTTCTTTTAACCCTGAAGTGCAGACTCTTTGATAAGGCCTATCTTAAACCACGAAACCCAGAAGTCTAAGCTCAAAATTTGCCAACGATCCATGAGGACCAGGATTCTAGGTGTTCGGAGGACTCAAGAAAGTAGAATCAGAAACACATATTGTCGATGTGGGGACAAAGACTGTTAAACTCAATTGGACTGGGCGGTCCATGTCTGCCAAGTGAATCCAAGTCGTTGGGCCAAAATCGTCACTGATTGGGCTGTAAGCGACGGGCAGCGAGCAAGAGCAGGGCATAATTGAGATTGCGGGATGATTTTGACCGTTTTGACCCATTTTGGAAAACCTCTACTGTAATTATTGTTATTTTAATGAATAAATAAATAAATAAATAAATAAATAAATTTTGTGAAGGTTTGAAACGAATAGAAAAAAAGGTGAGGCCTTTGCCCGGCAGTGGGTCCCCTAATAGATTATTAAAACAAATCTAGGAACATTGGTCATTTACTTTACTAGAATTAAACTAAGTACTAGGGGCGTTGAATAAAAAGTGAGAATGAGTATGAGTATGATATAAACAACTTTTACTAAATGTCATTTTATTTTTCGACATAGTCACCTTTTAGCATAATACACTTAGTATATCTTTTTTCTAAACTTAAAATTCCATTTTTAAAAAAGGTCTCATCTTGAGTACTGAAAAAATCTTATACTGCAGCGACTACCGCGTCGTCGTCTTCAAATTTCTGTCCTCTCAGGTATTGTTTCAATCTCGGAAATAGGTAGAAATCACTGGGAGCAAGATCTGGTGAATACGGAGGATGCTTAAGGATATCGAACCCAGCATCACGAATTACAGCCATTGCAACGGCGGACTTGTGTGCCGGGGCATTGTCCTGGTGGAACAGCACAACTTTCGAGAGTTTACCTCGCCGTTTTTCGCGGATCTCATTGCGCAATGTTGCTATTTGTTCGGCGTATAATGTGCCCGTAATAGTGGCTCCATGCTCGAGATACTCAATCATTAATACCCCTTTACCATCCCAAAAAACAGAGCCCATGACCTTACCGGCAGATGGGCTCACCTTGAATTTCTTCGGAGTTGGAGATGATGGCCTTTTCCATGTCATAGACTGCAGTTTCGTTTCTGGGTCGTAATGATGGAGCCATGTTTCGTCCATTGTTATAAATCGCGCCAAAAAAAGTTCCCGGTTTTGCTGCATCAGGTTCAAAGCTTCTTGACAAATCTCTAGTCTAGTTTGTTTTTGCGTGTCAGGAAGCATTCTTGGTACCCAACGCGCAGATACCTTTTTCATACCCAAGCGTTCATGTAAAATATTATGCACGCTCCCCGTTGAAATCTTTACATTTTCAGCAATAAAACGAACCGTGACATGACGATCCGCCAAAACTGAGTTTTCGACTTTTTTCACAATTTCTTCAGTTACTGCTGTAGTAGGGCGTCCGGAGCGGGGGTCGTCCATTGTCGATGTTCTTCCACGTCTAAATTCGGCGCACCAACGTGCGACTGTCGAATACGGAGGAGCATTAGACCCTAAAGTGTCCCGCAAATCCAAATTGACTTGGTCCGTAGAAAAATTTTTCAAACAAGTATTTGATAACGGCGCGCAGTTCAATTTTCTCCATTTTCGCTAACGTACTCAATAGCATTGCAAAGAAATTACCGTATATTTTTTAAACAAAAGACAGTTAGTTTTTTTTTTCATAGAAATCAGCTAGATAGATTAGCTTTACCGGCCAGTATTTAATTTCGTAATATTAAAAGAGTTTGCATCTCATTCTCACTTTATATTGAACGCCCCTCGTAGTTTAAATCTGTACCGATTAGTTATTTCGGTCTTAACGCCCCAAGACTTGTCTTTTTAACCAAAGTGAATACGTTATCAATACCTACTTGACTTTAGATTCACTAAAAAATAAAGAATTTTCCAATAAAAGAACATCTGGAGAAATTTAATTGACAGAAAATTGAAGACAAGCTTAGGCTCATGAAATATTTATACGTTTTCACGCGAAAGCCGAAGTAGCAGCAATTCTCTTCGGACCGAATTCTGTATTAATTTAATTAAAAGAACAATGGTTGAAACAGTTCCCTTAGGTTATGTTTGAGGAATTCTGGATTTTCAATCAACATTTGTTTATGAGTAAAATAGTTTTATTGCAACGGTCCTGATTGCAGCTGTCGAAATGACATTGGAGGTAAATTTTTGTTATATTTTGTAGAATGTATACACATTTAGTAGAATTAATTTTATTTTAATTTTCTATTTCCTAAATTTACACTTCCATAAATAATCGTCTGACTGAATCTGTAAGTAGGTACATAAAATATTGGCAGTCGCTTCCCTCTATAGTTTATTTTATCTCTGTAATATAAAATATCTTTATACCCAAAATGCCAAACTAGTTTTCTGAAAACAGAATTATTACGATTTTTACTTAAAGCATTTCTGCAGTTAACCCTTTTCAACGCCAATGAGCATCGAATTCAGCAAAAGAATTCTTACCTTTATATATTTTTAGGATTTTTTATGGCCAGGAATATTACTAAAGAGACGTTTTCTGTACCGTTCATTTGAATTAAAACACCATCTATTAAGATTATTAAAAAAAGTCTCAATAAAAATTAACTAGTACAATACTCGGCCATAAAGATTGCACATCGGTCTTTGGAAAAAGACTCGGCAAATGTCGGCTTCATAGAGCGTTGTCGCACGCTACTTACAAGTAATGTGTGACAACGCTCTACGAAGCCGACATTTTGCCGAGTCTTGTTCCAAAGACCGATGTGCAATCTTTATGGCCGAGTACTGTAGGTAATTAATTAAAACTGTTTTCGTGCCTCATATTATTAGTTGAATGCAAATAAAACTTTTTACGATCCTTTCGGTCGCGTGCGACATTTGAGTGGTATTGGTTTTAATTTATAAACTTTTTCAAAGTTTACTAAAAGCGACAAGAATGTACGTCTATTAAATAGCGTTGAACGTCTCAAATCACACGGCCTAGAAAGCCATATTTATGTGCACCGTTGATGATGTGGGTGATCCGACTAAACAGCCAAGGGTTCTTTCAAGCTGGACCTCTCTCTTGAGCATCTTCTCTACTGTTAGTTAACTTTTAAGCATCCTGAACGTGGTCAATTCTTTGACGTTATAGCTGCTTGTTGTACCCAAATGGTTCGACCACACCGCTGCTCAAAATACGTAGACGCTACGGAATCCCAGTAAAGTATCATAAACGTCTCGACTTTACCGCATGCTCTCCACACCGCTGCTCAAATACGTAGACGCAACGTGTACGCCGTGACGTGCCCCATGCCAAATATTTTTGACGCGAACCTTCCAAACTCCATGCTCCGGCCATTTGATGTGAATAGATGTAATTATTATTTACGGATACGATGCGTCACTGCGATTCCATACCGTCTCCATATTTTATGCAGCGGTGTCAAACTTTAAATGAGGGTTTTTGACTCAGGCTTGTTTGCATTAGTATCTTGACATCCGTTAACTTTAACATTTGTGTCACGTTTGGGATTGGTTTATAACTAAACGAGCCAATCGCAAGCAAGAATGTAACGTCAAACGGACCTCACGGTACTAAAGCCATCTAGCGATAATTCCACCTGGCAGAAAACCTTTAATGTTCAATTGTACCTCTCTACTGTGTTTACCTGTGGCTGGTATGGAAAGTTAATTCACCCTTGTAACTAAATGAGTCAATCTTAGCAAGACTGTAACGTCAAACGGACTTCACTATACTAACGCCATCTAATGACATTCCACCTGTCATAAAACCCCCATTGAATTTTGAGTTGATTGAGTTTTTTGACTGATTCTACTCGTGAAAATAAACTCCATGAAACAATCTAAAACATTCATCAAATGCGACTGCTTTTAAGCCGCGGACTCGAATTTCTTTAAAAAGACCGAAAAAAATAATTGAATAGAATACATTACAATGGGCTCTGAACTTTCGAAGGCTGGAAAAAGTTAGGGTGATTCACTATGACATTTCAAAATGGCGTTCATTGTAAGTTCTATTCCGTATGGCGGGAACTAACTCACTGTCAGGATTAGTGATTTCATTAGAAAAAAAGTTGTAGTTAAAGTACCTACCAGTCGGATTCAAGCACAGGGGGTTGTACGGAACCGCAGTATGGTAACGATTCGTAATATATTGAATGACCTTGAATTACTAAATAACGCTCTGCAAGCTTATCCAACGTTTACTTTAACACGTACTACACATAGCTTAGGCTAGGGAGAGGTAGACATATGAATAACTTAGGAATTACTCATGATACTAGCCATTTATTTTTATACAAGGTGTTTTGAAATTAATTCGGATTATTCCAGTTAATGGTTGCGTTACTTTGATTGGATACCTCTGTAAAGGTGAAGAAAGAAATCCTGGCTCCGTAACATCAGGGAGTGGACGGGGATCGCGAGCGCTGCCGAGCTTTTCCGCCTCGCTAAGGACAAGAAAAAGTACACGGAGCTAACGGCCAACCTTCACTAGTTGGAGTGGCACTGAAGGAAGAAGAAGTAAAGGTGAAATCTTCGGAATTCTATATTCAAAACTTAGTCCCGCCTTAGATATCGTACACTTTGAACATCAACCATTGTATGGAAAAAAATGACAAACCATAATTAGAAAATTTTATGTATATTTACTGGGGTGTTAAATCAATGTGTTTTTTGTAGTTTTAGAGCTGTGTTGTAGCTGTAGCTAGCCGCTGCATCACGAATGGGCCGGCTCGTCCGCGGCAGTACCACCCACTCATAGAACACCGACGTGAAGCAGCAGTACTCCTAAAAAATACGACTTAAGTTCTTTTAAAGGAGAACTGCGTAACAACCCACCGCATTAGGTAATTTTGCGGCGAAAATTCCACAAATATTTTTCCCTTCCCAACCGTGAACGCATCACATTAAACTCTTTAAAGTATCCACTTAATTTTGTTACTAACTTAGACTGTTTTTTTTCAGTAGCATCTTGTATTTGGACGACACTTGGAATTAAGTATATTTCGAGGTAAATGAAATAAGTTATTTAATAGTTATTGTACTCTTTTGCTGCTTTAGTTTATGTAGGTAACTAAATATTAAGATTTCTTTACTACTTACGTTTACCATGTTAAGTATATTATTGCATCTACTAAGTATGATATGACAAAAGTACTTCGGTATAAGAACAACGAAGTCTTTTGAAGTAAAGCTTAATTTAAGCGTTACGAGAATTTTGGTGTAAGCTGCAGTACATTGCCGTTGATGACTGAACACTACAAGTTATAGCTATATGGCACCGCTATGGAACGAAACTAGCATGGAGGTGGAGGCGGAGGTGGAGGCGGAGACGGCGGCAGAGGCGGAGTGGCGGAGGTGCAAGTAGAATTGGAAAAATATAAAATTAATTATTTACTAACGTAATAAACGGTCCATTTTTTTTTCAAATAGGTACATACATAGGCATTTTCAGAAAAAAGTGTACCCTGTACTTTTTTTTTAAAAACCTAACAAATTTTGGGTTATTTCTACTCAGAATCACGAGCACTATCGATTTAAGCAATAAAAAAAGTGTCCCTCTCTTAATTGTCAGTTTTGTGACGCAGTTAACCATACATGTTGTATGGACCGTCACAAAACTGACTAATAAATTTTGACTGAAATCTCCCACATACATAATGCGCTTCTTTACAAGAATTGGTAATCATTAATAATTAAAATAAAGGAGTAGAAAATTATATTCCGCAAAAAAATTGCGGATTTGCTACCTTTGAAACGATGTCTTAGTGCTTGTTATATGTTCGACTTTAATAAAGCTCCGTTACAACTCCGCAAAGATTTTACGGAAATTCCGCAATTACGAAGGCGAAGGTGAAGTTCGGTTACAACCCTAGTTTAAATGAAGCCTCATCACATGACCGCCTCTTGGGATGTTATGATTTCTTGTCACCTAATTCCTGGTAACTATCTTGACATTCAAAGGAACATTTGACTTAGCATTTAGTACTGACATTTTGTTGGAGTAGATATTTAACTCCCAATAGACATGGCATAATCTCGCTACCAATTATATCGTAGCTAGCCAAGACAAAATACATAGTGAAAAAGGGTCGGATTCCATGAGTCAAAAATAATTAAATCTTTTATTGATTCTTTTATTGATTGGAATTCTGCAAAGTAACGCTACTTTGCAGAATTCCATATCAATGAGCTTACTAATACTATTAAACACCCTGTCACACATACAATAACTACATAGGTATATTTATCATACGAACGAATAACTGGTATCATCATCATCATCATCCCGGCCTATATACATACCACTGTAGGCCACAGGCCTCCTCTCAGAATGAGAAGGCTTGGGGCGTACTTCCCACGCGAGCTTACTGCGGATTGGGAACTTCACACACACACCATTGAATTTCTTCGCAGGTGTATACAGGTTTCCTCGCGATGTTTGCCTTCACCGTAAAGCTCAAGGTAAATTTTAAATGTAATTTCGAACATAAATCGCACAGTACAAAAACTCAGAGGTGCGAGCCGGGATTTGAACCTACAATCCTCTGCTTGAGAGGCCATAGGTCAAACCGCTAGGACACCACGGCTCTTTTACTCAGAGGTGTGAGCCGGCAACAACTGAATTAACTGTTAATTTCATGTCTTTTATGTACATTTAATAGTATTTTATTTATGCAACGGTTGTATTATGTATAAGTGAGGTCTTAAAAGGCGAGTGACGTTAGTTGCGATATGAATGAAGTGAACAAATTGTGCACCGTTGCAGTGTACGCATACAATTTTTTTCTACTTCATCCATGTTTTTTTCTTTTAACTTTAATTATGGCAAACTATGGCAAAAGCAAACAGTAATTGAGCGGAGCGAAGCCAGTGAAAAATATAAAAAATGTTTGACATGTATATTTGACAGAAGTGATTGTCTATGGTAAACGGGTGATTCTTCAAGGTCGTGATTTTTGTTTTATTCCTCTGTCGTATTTTTTTTTACTTAGTACAGAAAAAATCATGCTCCCATGAAAATAGATTTGTTCAGTACCATAAATTTATGTTACTGAACAAATCTATTTTCATGGGAGCATGATTTTTTCTGTACTAAGTAAAAAAAAATACGACAGAGGAATAAAACAAAAATCACGACCTTGAAGAATCACCCAAACTTTGTTTTTAATTGACGTTCGATATTAAAAAAATACTTTTTTTTCTTATGTTGTCAGTAAAAAAATATCTCGGAAATTTATATTTTTAATAAAAACCGCATGAATTCAGTTGCTTGTTTTAAGCCGAGTTTACACCTGCATGAAAAATCGCACAAGTGTAGTGCAAAAGAGTTTTACCCAACTGGGGATCGAACCCGAGACCTCAAGCTTCGTAGTCAGGTTCTCTAGCATTAGAACTCAACCAACACATGTTGAGCTATGTATGCTAAGTATGTTGTGGTCATGGTGAACTGAAACAATAACTTTATTCATAGTGAACAGTACTCTGTACGCTTAGTATAAGTTTTACTTCACCAAAATACTTCTCGATCGCGTTTACGTAAAAAAATCAATTACTAGGGAAACATGGACAGCGCCTCCGCGGCCGCGCGTCCATGTGTCCATAGAATTGAAATTTTTACTTAAACGCGATCGAGAAGTATTTTGGTGAAGTAAAACTTATACTAAGTGTACTGTACCTCTACCATGAGTTTACACTAGTTTACGTGACCGTACTCGCTAGCGACGGCGTAAATTATTTGTATGGAGAATTGTACAGCGCCTCTAGCGGTCACTTACGGAAGTACAATTCTCCATACAAATCATTTACGCCGTCGCTAGCGAGTACGGTCACTGTGAACTAGTGTAAACTCATGGTAGAGGCACTGGTTGAGTTCAAAACGCGTCAGTGTAGTTTAGTGGTGGTGATAGTTAGGTTCGTGTGTGTTTGTACAGTGTGGAGGTGGAGGAACTGCATGAACACACTTTTCTTGCATAAGTGTAACTATTATAAGGTCGCGGGTGAGTTGAGTAAAGTAATAGTCAGTTCATCAACTTGACTAACTTTACCACGTGTTTATTAAAGAGTCGTTGTGTCGTAAAAGAATCATTCTCAATAAATAATTTTGTCGGTTTACATCATCATTAAAAATAAAAATGCGTGTTTACAAGTAGTTTCAAACGCATCAATATCACTCATGAATACGGTTTTCATGTATTCCTTAGTAAAGTTTACGATGAATTATGAAGTATGGTACGTGAATGCCGATTTTGCTTTCATGTTGCAAAATCAACATGCTTCGAGTCAGATCTGGGTCGCTTGCGATGCTAATACGCAAACCGTGTTATGCATCGAAATATGATGCCGTAACAAATAAGTTTTTGTTAAAAAAATGTTTTGAATTTTTTTTAATTATTTTCAAGGTTTTTTTGAAGCTGATGGATCTGTAAAAAAACGACACAACCCCGTTGAGTTTGGGCTCGTTTGATTTGGCTTGACGAGTACTTTGATCCCAGATGGTGGCTGATGATGGGGCTGAAAAGTTGCCAAAGGAACTCCATAATGAAACAGTTCGGACCCATCGAGTTCGGACTTGTTTGATTCGTCTCAACGAGTAATTTGATCCTAGATGGTATCCAGGGTCTGATGATGCAGCAGGAGGGTGGCCATAGTACCCATAGGACGCCATAATAAAATGACACAACCCCATCTAGTTTGGGCTCGTTTGTTTCGTACTAAATACGAACTGAAATATAGATGCACAGAAAAAACCCCAGAAAAAAGACCAATGCTGGGAATCGAACCCGACCCTACCGTGCCGTGTGCCATACCCCTACACCACCACTGGTCTAGAGATTAGACACGAATTTTTCCTATACATCATACATTTCAGTCTGCTAAATCATCACCTTATGCAGTGACAAGCGCACATCTATGTTACACCCTCTATTGAGAGATTTTAACACCCCTTCGGAACTAACCGCTCACCTGGACAAGAGATGGCGCTACTGTGCAACTTTAAACAAGTTAGCCATGAAGTATCTTATTGTATTTATTTTTTCAAGTTCATTTTTAACAAAATATATGATTTCACGGGATGACCGTAAAAGTAATAAAAAAATGAAGTTGAAAAAAAAAAATACAAAAAGATACTTCATAGCTAACTTGTTTAGGCTCGTTTGCTTTGTTTTGACGAGTACGTTAGTCCTAGGTGGTAATTAGGGTCTGAAGATGGAGCTGGAAGATGGGCACTAAAAGGTTTAAAATAAAACTGAAAGAAAAAAACTTAAAAACAATGTTTTATTAAGTAGATGTTAATAAAAAGAACTAAAAAGCTGAAAAAAAATAAATTCTGATAAAAAATAGACCATGCATTAAATCTTTGCGTTTTTACTATAGTCCCAATTTTGGTCAACAAAAGCGTGTTACATTTTGACGCCAAGTGAAATAATAAAGGTGTACTTATCACGCTTTTGTTGAAAAAAAAATGGACAAAAATAATGCAGTAGCATGGTCTATTTTTCAACCGACGAAAACAAAAGGAGGAGGTTCTCAATTCGACGAGTATATATATTTTTTTTTTTATGTATGATCACGCATAACTTTTTACAGAATAGTCCGATTTTGATGATTCTTTTTTTATTGGAAAGCGTATACCCCGAGGGTGGTCCCGTTTAAATTTGGAAACAATATTCCTACCCTAAGGGTAGAAAAACAGGGGATGATTGATTGTTCAGTTACTGATTGTACTATATGACCACGTATAACTTATTACAGAGTAGTCGGATTTTGATGATTCTTCTTTATTGGAAAGCGTATACCCCAAGGGTGGTCCCATTTAAATTTGGAAATAATATTTCTACCCTAAGGGTAGGAAAACAGGGGATGATTGACTAACTTTTTACAGAGTAGTCTGATTTTCATAATTCTTTTTTATTGGATAGATAGGGTATACCTTGAAGTTGGTGTTATAAATTTGGAAAAAAATTACCCCAAGGATGGAAAAAAAGTATAAAATAAAAACATTTTAACAAAAAATTAAACCGCCGAAAAAACTGAAAAGCAAAAAATAATACCTTTTTTGTTTGACCTTAACCTAGGTACCAGTTTGAAGTCGGTGCCTCAGCACGAGCCAGGAGGAGTGATAGAAGCCAATCAGGTAGACGATTATAGGTCCACTCCTCCTGGCTAAGTGCTGAGGCACCGACTTCAAACTGGTACCTAGGTTAAGGTCAAACAAAAAAGGTATTATTTTTTGCTTTTTAGTTTTTTCGGCGGTTTAATTTTTTGTTAAAAAGTTTTTTTATCAGAATTTAATTATTATAGGTGCATAATACACGGAACAAATACATTGAAATTTACCTTACCTTACATACCTTTTATTTATTAAATCCAGCTGTTTATCCGGCCAATAAAAAACCCAACGCTCTATTAATTCAAACAACCCCTAAACCCCTTTATTGGTGCCTCCGCAAACCCCTTCCAGAAAATAAAACGAAATGGCTTTTGTTCTGCTAAACAATAAATTTTAATTGAATACGTGATTCGACTTCGAGGCGTCGGGTCGTCCATTTATTAGATCAAGACCCAGAGGTGGTGTTAGGCTTTATGGCAAAAGTTTTACTCATACGCTGACCGCAGCTAGAACGCAGGCGCTGTTGTCGCTTGTCGCCCGGAAAGATTGTCTGAAATATCTGCGCACCTACGTGTGGGCTGTCATTACTAATTGGAAACCTGTAGCCTTTTATATCTAGTCTAGGTTAAAGTCTTAAGTTTTGTAATTTTGGAAAACATTGAAGCAAGTTTTATGTAATCATTGAATAATTTGGCCTTTGTATAGTACATTCAGGTAGTTAGTTGCTAAGGATTGGAATTCGCTCACGTCGTCTGTATTTCCAGATAAATACAACCTAGGGATCTTCAAGGCTAGAATTAATAGGTTATTACTGAACCAGTGAGATATGGGTGGCCTCATATGCACTTTTCACCAGGTGAGGTAGTGGTAAATCACGGGTCAGTTTTATATAAAAAAAAATTGTTCTTTATGAAGTATACGTTAGGACTCACGAAGATATTTGACTTTTTAAAAGCAAATTGCTATCCGTTCTTTTCCTCAAATTCGAATTCAAATTTCATGTTTCTGGTCCTTCCTTGTTTGGCTTTTATTTCATCCAGAACCAACTCTAAGCGCATAGTCGTGCTGCCAATATAATATATAACTGATGCACACTCAAATATAATTTATTAAAATAAAAAGAATCGGTTATTTTTGCGTTAAACTAGTGGGCAAAGGCCTGCTCTATTGATTTCAACATAATCTGTATATGTTTACTAATATCACAGTAAATTTTATTTGATTTTATCCAGTTTAAGTATCGATTACAACTGCAGCAACACGATCTTCAACGTATAGAGCTGTCCGAGTGTTCCCGCGCCCCTTCATCCACGTTATGACCTACGTTGACAAACAAAAATAACGGGTTAGCTTCATATGAAAACTTCATACAAAGTGTATCCATTATTTCTGCTCCTCAGTATATTGAGATGGCATTTATTCATACCCCATCGAAGCAATGACAGTAGTTTGTTTTTTTACAGGAACCCTTTTAATGTCTTCTAAAACTCTTGGTAGGAAATTAGGGTATTGGATGAGCATCTGCAGTATAACGGAAGAAAAACAAAAACATTTAAAAAAACATTTATTACCACCGAAATAAAATAAAAAAAAAACAAAGATTTAGGAACAACGGCTAGGAATTTATTTTTTATCTTACGACATATGGTAAGACAATAAGCTCAAACCTCAGTTTACACTTTCTAGCCCTTTACCTACGGACACAATCTGAATAAATATGAATTATCTACCTAATGACAGTGACAGAAAGTCTATTTTATACTAAACATACTGTCAACTATAGCTGACACCCGTCGGTAAAGGGCTAGAAAAGATCACATTTCACGTTGCGAAGGAATTAGAAATGGTTGATCTAGCTCGATTTGCCTTGTTATGAACTGAACTTTACACAATAACCAAAATGAGTATAACCCATAAAGGTCCCTAAATAGGCATTCTCATATAGTCACTGTAATAACAATATCAGGTAAGTGATGAGGTCTCAAACTTGGTAACTTTTTGGTTATTGTGACCGGGTTTTTTCAGTCCGTGCAAGTCGGACACTGTCTGGGCCCTCCATTCCCAGTTCGTCCGAAGGGATTTTTCCCGAGCACAAGTCACCCTTCCAATCCTTAAAGTAAAAAACAGCAAAGACTTCGCGTCTTTGGCCCCTTTGGCGACTCATTAAAAAAAAAAAAAAAACTTTTTGGTCAAATTATAGTTTCGCATATTTTTTTACGCCTGAAACCAGAAACGTTTCAGAGAATCATGTATGTGCACAGGTTACTTAAAAAACATTAAGTTACGCACGTTTATAATTTCATCTTTTCAAAATGATCAATCATCAAAACATTTACACATCGTATAACCCATATAAAATAGCAGAAAATAAATGAGAGCGCGATGTTATTAACATAAATTTGACGTATAATGATATAAAATGGCAATTATTTTTTATAGGAAAATATGTAGTTAATTTTTCATTTATTTTCTACTCTTGTATATGAATGTCTAATGCAACAAGATTTATTGTAATAAAATCTTATCAGGTTGGTTAGCGAGGTTGCTATAAAGTTGTGCACGATACAACACACTTAAAGCTTGTGGCCGTTGTTGTTGTGAGAGTTGTTATCATATCGTTTTGCATAGTGCAAATCGCTTAACTGGCATTGGATAATTCCACTTATTTGACAAATTTAAATAATTTATTGAATCGGGCGTTACTTTGCGGAGGTCCATATTAATGAACTAAACAATTACTTTGCTCACCCGCGACCTTACGATAGTTACGTTTATGCAAGAAATACATACACATTTCTTGCATAAACGTAACTACGTAAGGTCGCGGGTGAGCAAAGTAATTGTTTCAGTTCATTGACAAATTTAGTCAATTTCCAATTTTTATTATTCCAAATCAAAATAAAATAAATATGAATTTAAAACCATCCCCTTTAAATCATGTGGTGCTGATTACACGGTGTTTACTTATGGTAGATAAGCGGTTTTGCACTATCGCCGACGATATTGTGTTGTTGTTGTCGCAACCATGCAACCGGCGGCGGGGCGAACGACGTGTCGTTTAACAGTTTAAGGACAACATACACACAATGTACAATGTGTCTCAAAATTAATACAAAAAAGTGTTTCTGGATTTTTAATTGTGATTAATGTTTTTATACACTGCTCGAAGTCTAAAGTGCACGGCGATAAACGGGTGACTATCTTGAATCAAACATTCCGATGAATAACTGTTCCACTGATTTAATGTCATTATGTCATTAAGTAGAAATGGAAAATTGTAAACTCAAAATTTTACATCAAATCAGAAAAATAACGAGAATCGAGTAGACCTGTACGATGAACATCAATAAGGAAAGTTACATCCAGAATATTGTCGATAGTGGAGACATGTCCCGTGGTAAAATTGTCAAAATAAATTTTTGTTGAAAGAAATAATTACCAATTCAATTAACGATTAATTAAATTCAGACAAAACTATATTTGGTTATACATAATAAATTTTTAGCACAATTACATTTTGTCAAAATTAAAAATGATCAATTGAAGTCAAACTAACGTAACCATCTGCTGAAATCCGGATTAATTTTCAACCGACGAAAACAAAAGGAGGAGGTTCTCAAGTCGACGTTTAAAACACCTTGTCTATTTTATATGCTTTCTGCGTATCTTGCGCATGATTGGTAGCTGGAACGTATACAACTACTCTATAGGTAACATTCCGATCTTGGCGATCGCGAACGTCGACCGCGACGCACAGCCGCGACCCCAGGCTGTATTGTCTGACGCGCGAGCGTTCGCGATCGCATTCACCATCTCTTTCTACCTACAGAAAGAAGTGGTGCAAACGATTGTGATTCCAAGTGCTTTAGACAATAAGGCCTCGAGTCGCGAAATTTAATCTGAAATGAATTAACATGAAGCGCTGATGAATGCAAGCACTGCGCGACGAAGTTCATAAGACTAAGGTCGCGCGACTCGGTCGTGGTCGTGTGTCGCGGTCGTCAACATCAGAATGATACCTTAATACATCAAGGTATCTATCACGAGTAGCATACTAGCATTTCTCCTGTAATTTTCAAACCTAACTCTTGCATGGCTTCTGTGACAATCGCTTTACATGGATGTGATGGTACCTTGGCAAATGCGATCGTTTCTCCCGTTTTGCAATCATGGAGAAACAGGAGGTTCCTCACCAGCAGCCATTGATCTGGATTCTCTTCTGCAAGATCGTAGTCACCTGAGAAAAAGCAGAGGTTGTACTTTAGGGATAATTTTGGGTTCTACAAGGTGTTTTAATCCGGTGCCCCTTTTCTCCCATAAAATTTTAAGTCATAATGTATCATTAGTCATAATCAACGTTAGTCATACAGTGATTTATTTCTGAAACAGTATTTTTTTCAGGACTTTTTTAAATGCCATCTTATAGAATGCAGTAGGTTAGGTTAGATTTGTTTTATAAGAATTCCGAAAAATGAATTGTTTCAGAAATAAATCACTGTATGACTAACGTTGATTATGACTAATGATACATTATCACTTAAAATTTTATGGGAGTCATTATAGACCCGTTTTGATTATGTCATTATCTCGGCCTTTATGCGTTCCTTTTATAAAAGCGAAACAGAGCGGAAATATGAAAATGGACCAATCGCATTACGAGTAGTTGTAATTCAAGTACCTAACATTGTCATGTACCGACGACCGGATAGCTGAGTGGTCGGAGTAGTTGACTATTAAGCCTAAGGTCCCCGGCTCGGTTTCCAATCGGGGCAGATAATTTACAGAATCTTGATTGTTTAATATGTATTAAGTATGTGTATGTGTAAGTAGGTATCTATTCATTTAAGTATATTTATTCGTTGCTTTGTACCCATATCAAAATCTTTGCTTACTTTGGGACTAAGTCCCTTGGTGTTAATTGTCCCGTGATATTTATTTACATGCTATGGGCGAAACGAGGGTTTCCACTAGTGCGTTTAGTCGATTCTGCATGTTTTCTCTCCGCTTTGTTTCTGCAAAAGCACACCCTAAGGAACCGATGACACAACATCACAATTTTATAGAACGGCCAGTAGAATAACAATGATAACGAATTTATGTAGATTTCTTTTGTAAGATCACGTGCACTTGCTTTTTATGGAGTAGATAATACGAGTTTTTTACACAACAAAAATGTAAACAAAGAGAAAAGGCGAAACTTTGTGCGCACTTTTTATGAATATCCATCTATAAAACCGAGTCTTGGCCACCCATTTATCATACATTTTACGAATATTTTAATATCGGGTCTGGCATCAAACTTTCATTCTCCAACCACCAACTTTTAGTTCAAAAAGATGGCAAATAAATTTTCGTATTTAAAGAAGCAACGTATAAAATACAATTTAATATTCCTGGGAAACTTTTAAATGTTTGCATTGAAGTTTTTACAGTCGGAAATAAACACAGGCAATTTTACTTTTCCGTTTTGTTTTTTATGGGGCAGCTATTGGGTTCTATGTATTTTCTTTTTTCTTAAATGTATTTAACTGAAAAATTATCTTTAAATCATCATCGAATATATATCATCATCATATACGTCCCACTGCAGGGCACAGGCCTCCTCTCAGATTAAGAGGGCTTGGGCCGTATTTCCTACGCGGGCCCAGTGAAGATTAGGAACTTCCCACACACCATTGAATTTCTTCTCAGGAGTGTGAAGGTTTCCTCTCGATGTTTTCTTTCACAGTTTTTCACAGTAAATTTTAAATATAATTTGGCACATAAATTCCGAAAAACTCAGAGGTGCAAGCAGTAAATGTGGTGAACAATAAATTCATAAACAACTTTAAGTAATTATTAGGATTTTTTTCTGTCGATTCAGCTCATGGATTTTTTTGTAAATGTCGGGTCACGGTGATTAAAAACTTAAAAAAATATCACCCATTTTGGAAAATTTGCAAGGTCTTTACAGCTCATATGGCCACTAGTTGGGTCATATACATTTTCAGGGTTCCGTACCTCAAAAGGAAAAAAACAGAACCCTTATAGGATCACTTTGTTGTCCGTCCGTCTGTCTGTCAAGACCCCTTTTCTCAGGAACGCGTGGAGGTATCAAGCTGAAATTTATATCAAATACTCAAATCTACTGTCCCTTGAAGCTGTGAAAAAATCAAACTTCTAAGCCAAAGTAATCAAAAGATACAGCCATTTATGCCGCAAATTTTTGACACTCGCAAGGGAATCAAAACCTACAGGGTACTTACCGTGAACTCAGAATCTTGAAATTTGGTACGAAGCAAGGTCTTATAGCACAGATAAAGGAAAAATTGCGAAAAGCATAATTTTTTTGTCTGTCTGTCTATATCAGTAACCAATCTACAATGATCCCACACTGCGCACATTTTGCTGAGGAGCAGGGGTCTTCTTCTTAGAATGTTCATAGATACATAAAAATTTGTACGGAACCCTCGGTGCGCGAGTCCGACTCGCACTTGGCCGGTTTTTTCTATCATACAATTAGGCTAGTTTTTGTGGCATGTAACTCTTTTGTCTTTTGTTCATATTAACATGTTTGCATTTACATACTTTTTGACCGTACATTTTGAACCATTGTACACGTATATTTAGACAATTTGTACCAAAATGACCCAATTTTTACATAACAGAACAGAACAGAAGTGTCAAATAAAAACTAAAACAGAAAACCACATAACAGTGTGACATAAATTCAATCCAAGTAATATTGAAATCTAGATCGAGTTAATCCCCTGTGGTCAAATTACTTTTTACGGTCAAAATTACCCGACTTTACGGTATGTGAGTCTTCTACGCACCTCTTTTATTTTGTACTAGCAAAATATTTCTCATAACTCCTCTGTCACCGACGCCTCCTTGCAAGAAGTGTTTCCTATATTTCACTACAACGGATTTTATTTCGAAGTGACACTGCTTCCAATTCATGCTCTTGTTGTAGTCGCCGTACCATTGTTGATATTGCTCTCTTTCCTGAAAACAAAACCACCAATAAAACTGCCAACTGGAAAAACTACTATAGAAAACTTACATTTAGGACGCTTTTTAGTTTTTGTCATAGAAAATACATCCTATTATTTACAGGATAGAGCTTACATTATACAGGATTCAGAGGCCTCATCGTCTAAAGCAAAGCTGCTCGTAATTGCATTCATCATTTCTTTCTGTCACCATCTTATAGCGTTTGACAGAAAGAAATAGTGAATGCGATAACCAATATCATACATGTCGCGTAAAATTTTCATATTATCACAATACAAGAGAATTCGGGTGAGACGTGGATTTCAATAAATATAAGTGTTCCGATTCATAAGAACCTCCTTAACAATAACTTATTAATACATACTAATGATGATGATGATGATGATGATGATGATGATGATGATGGATGATGATGATGATGATGATGACATACTAATATACCCTATCATTAACTTTCCACCGAGATGTTTAGTGTCAACCAGACGTTAAGATGCATTTATAGGTAAAATTGTGGAAACAACTTACCACCTCCAACGTTTTTCTTATTAGTATTTTAAAGCAAGGCAGTTTCTCCTGCAAATCTGAGTAGACTGGCTGCCAAACGTTTGCTATCTTGTCCATTGGAAAATCTGCACTGTCTATAAAATGAGGGCATTGTGGGTTTATAACTGTATGTTTAATAGTAGCAGTATCAACTGTTATAGCATCTCCATATTTCGTGTCTACGTATTCTCCCACGTTTGTAGTCAATTCATAAGGCACGGTAGCGACTTCTTCAGTCATATCTTCAAACTCTCCGTCTTCTTTATTTTCCGTTCTATTATCGGAATCACTTATGAAACTTTCCAGGATTGCATACACTTTGCCAACTTGCATTTCTGGCTTTTTTTTAGTCTCATTTACTTTTAGGTCGTTTGTTCGGTAAACAAACTTTTTAACTGTAGTTCGTACATCTTTAACTGTTGTGAATATATCTTCCACTGTAGTAAATATATTTTCAGTTGTACTGATTGACTCTTCAACAGAAGTGGTTGCGTCTTGATATAAAGTGGTTACGTCTTGAACTGTGGTGGTAGTTTGATCGTCTTTAGTTGTTACGTCTACAGTCTGGTAATCATCTTCAAAATTTTTGTTTATGCTGGTTGTCATTAATTCATCATCATATGTTGTCAATACTTCTAAACTCTCTGCGGCATCATAGACACTAACTGTATATCTAACACAAGCTGACATAAAGGTCACATATAATATTAAATACTTTAAGGTGATCATCGTTCAACGATAGTTCTGGTTTCTAGCATTGACCGGAGATGACTGAGGGCTAATCTAGATTTTGTTTCTAACCTCACATATGTTTTGAGATAAATTATTGTTTTATAAATACTATGTCATAATGGGCGCGTATTATGACTTCATTGTGAACGTAAGCATATATTTACTATTTTGAATACAAACCTATTGTTAAATAAGAGTACAGTATTGTGGAATTACTGCTTACTAGCTATGTGTATTGTTAGGTATTTAGTGTGATTACCCTTCGAAGGCGTGGATGTTTACATGACTTTAAGGTCAGTAATAAAATTATATTCCACATAAGTTTATAAATTATTCAACGCGTAATATTAGTTGTTAAAAACCGGCCAAATGCGAGTCGGACTCGCGCACGAAGGGGTCCGTACCATTATCTATAATAATGGCAAAAAAATCACGTTTTTTGTATGGGATCCCCCCTTAAATATCTGTTGTATTTTATTTTAATTATTTATTTTTATAGTGACTATAACTAAATATTGTGTGTGTGTGTGTGTGTGTGTGTGTGTGTGTGTGTGTGTGTGTGTGTGTAGTGAGTATAACTAAATATTCTGTGAATATTTCAAGCGTCTATCTGTTGCCGTTATCAATATCGAGCAAAAACGAGCAAAAAAATCACGTTTGTTGTGTGTGAGCCGCCTTAAATATTTTATTTATTTCTTTATTTATTTATTTCACATAACAACTATCATTACAGGATAACCCAATGCAATAGTGTTTTAAATAACAATTCAATAATAATAAGTCCTTTATCATTCATAATTTAGTTATACATTAATTTAGTTTTACATTCATATTTTATTCTGGTTTCTAGTATTCGTTGTTATAGCGGCAACCGAAAGACATCATCTGTGAAAATTTCAACTGTCTAGCTATCACGGTTCATGAGATACAGCCTGGTGACAGACGGACAGACTTAGTAACAGGGTCACGTTTTTACACTTTGGGTACGGAACCCTAAAAATTAAGTTTGGTCGTTAGTAGGTAATTGACGTTGACAATGGTGTTATGTGATGTGAAGGCGTGGTTTGTATTATTGGATGCTCAATAAATTCGATGTGACAAGTATATCCTTCCTTCCGTAAACATGGCAATTCTTTTAAAATTTGCTCTTCGTACCTACACTAGTTTATGTTATTTTGTGAATATAGAATAAAATAAGGAATATTCGCTACTTTTACTCGAAAAAAACTTTAGCTACTGGTTCCGTTTTTTTTTACTGGCTTGATGGTTCCTCAAAGAGATGTTTTGTGCTTAGTCTATTTACCCGACTGCGAAGAAGGAAGGGTTATGTTTTGATAATATGTATTAGTATAGTTTTACATACGTACATGCTTTTTTCCCACACATGGCCTTGCACCAAAGTCAATATAAATAATTACATATCTTTCTTTTATGGAGTTCTTAAAACATACCAGGGTTTTCATTTCCATTGATGTATCCTATGATTAGCTTTGAAGTTACGCTAGCTTTCCAGCCCTTTATCAGTTTAGTTTACAAACCACTGGGGCCGCTTGAACGGCTTGTAACTTAGCCAATATTGTGAACCTTCCCAAACTGTGACAATAAGTAACTGGACTGAAGCTAGTAGCGTCATATGGCTACTTAGGCCAGAGGGCGCAACCTATGAAAAGGACAGTAGAGGTAGTCTGTTTTAGTGATACTCTACATTTATTTTTTAGGGTTCCGTGTTCGAAGGGTGACAAATTAAACTCAATAAATGTCGCTATCTTGTCACGCTGTAAATCAGCCTGTCCATTACAGGGCTGTATCTCAAAAATCCGATTTAAAAGACCCAACTAACTTTATTTTTTATAGGTACAGTTTTGTTCGTAGCGTATATTTTGACATATCTACAAATTTCCATAGAACTTTCGGGGCGCGTCCTCGCGTCGTTATTATGAAACGAACAAGCGAGTCACCTGATGAGTAATAGACAATATATTAATTGCCTCATCATCAACATCATTATCCCCCATCATATGCCCCATTGCTGGACACAGCCTGCTCGCAGGATGAGAGGGCTTGACTTTAGTTCTCTTTGTATAATGCATGAAATGTACCTACTCTGTAATGAGATCATTTATTTTTCTTCTAAATTAATTTGTCAATGAAGTTCTAAATGGAATTTATTTGTAGCAACATAAGACTCATCAAATTGATTAGTGCCAGAAAACTACAATGATTAACCTAATGATATGGAGTAAGTACCTACACGCCTACAAACATCACATGAACTAAAACAATTACTTTGCTCACCCGCGACCTTACAATAGTTACGTTTATGCAAGAAATGTGCGTTCATGCAGTTCCTCCACCTCCACACTGTACGAACACACACAAATCACATAAACCCAACCATCCATCGTTTAACATTTGGTAGCATAGCATACGGTTGTGGTAACTCTGAAGATGAGCTCTGGTTGAGTTCGAAACGCATCAGTGTAGCTTGGTGGTGGTGATGGTTGGGTTTATGTGATTTGTGTGTGTTCGTACAGTGTGGAGGTGGAGGAACTGCATGAACGCACATTTCTTGCATAAACGTAACTATTGTAAGGTCGCGGGTGAGCAAAGTAATTGTTTTAGTTCATTAATATGGACCTCCGCAAAGTAACGCCTGATTCAATAAAACATCACATGCTCTATTAATGACGCTTTTCTCTATTGCGTATGTCAGGTCCCAACTTGACCCGCATCTGGCCCAAAAGTACCGAAAACGCCCGCCGCATTACCGCGCTATATTCTGTACCGTAATTTATAATGATGAAATTGTAATCTGTTTTAAGAAAAAAATACTTAGTGCCAAGTTTCTTGCAGCGCATTCTTCTTGGCAATCATGGTCTGTCCGAAGCGCTGGTAGACTAAAAAAAAACATGTAGAAGAGCTCTTAATGGCCTACTCACAGAAAGAAACTTTTGATTTTGATTTTGTTCCCCGGTCCTGTCGTTATGAAAGTCAAAGTACAATACTGTTGTAATTTATACTGTGACAGTTTTGCGTTATCAAAGTTGTAAGTGTTGTAACGCAACATTTTGGACCTTTCTGGTGGAAATCAGTTAGCAGGTTTCTTGGTTAAACCGACTTGTACGTATTAACTAAGTAAAATTTTTTCATCCCCTCACTTCTATCTACTAACTAGAGTCACCAACTTTGTACCAACACAAAGCCATACGAAACAATCAACACATGAATGTAGAAGAGTATTAGAGTTTTGAAATTTAACTGTATATAGGGCCAATTGGACAGTCCAGGATTGAGAAATTAACTCGTTAAGCCTGTGTTGACAGTTCCATTCATTTTGACGCTACTTAAGCCTGGGTTTGTAGTTATCTCGGAGTTAAAAGTTAGCTTTGGTCCGCGCAGAGTAGGTAGAGTAGAATTAACAATATAATATAAAGTGGATACCCAGGGTTAAGTAGTTTCAATTTGTATGAAACTGTCATCGCCAACCTAGGGTTACAGACTTGATTTTTTAACCCTAGTTAGACCATTTACCCAGCTACACTTATGACGTGATTCTTCTACACGTCGATAATGAACAGATGGTAATTATTTACAAATAAGTAGTAGGTACTTAATTATGTTTAATAATAGTAAATAATCAAATGCTATGTTTTGTATTTTATTTTATTTACTGTATTTGCGCAAACTGCCTAACTTCACCATTTAAACATTTATTGTAAAGACGAATAATGAGTATAATATTAATATCCCAAAGTATTTCCCTTTAAAAAGGGTTCTGAAGGGCTTTGAAGCGCCAAGACAAAGCAACCGCCGGGGGCCCGAGCGCCATTATGACATCTATACGTACTTTGATTTCTGATTGGTAACTTGTGTCAAGATGTGACTTAATGAGATGTCAGGAACAGGTGGTTTGAAATAAGTGGTGTATCGCCCTATGAGAGCAGCAGTTTTGGCCATTAGTTTCACTTATTGGGTCATACATGGATTTTTTTCGAGTTCATGTGCCAACAAAAGTAAAATTTTTCCACATTATTTTAAACACAAATCACTAGGCTAGGTTTGTACTATGGCCTCTCAATCAGACCGTCGTCATAGTCGTCGGGCTCGCACCTCTGCGTTTTTTGGAATTTACGTGCTAAATTACATTTGAATTTTGCCGTGAGCTTAACGATGAAGAAAACATTGCGAGGAAACCTGTACACATCTGCGAAGAATTTTAATTTTGGTGTTGTGATGATGAAAAATCAAAGGAAGTGCAAGAAACATGCATTTCTTTAACCTTTTCTTTGCTCGATTTTTATATTGACTGTTCCTGTGTACATAAGTCCGATTCGCACATCTACATCATCATCATCATCATCATCCACTACAGGGAACCGGTCTCCTCTCATAATGAAGGGGCTTGGGTCGTAGTTCCCACGCGAGCCCAACGCGGATCGGGAATTTCACACACATCATTGAATTTCTTCTCAGGTGTGTGCAGGTTTCCTCACGATGTTTTCCTTCACCGTAAACCTCATGGTAAATTTCAAACATACGTTTAATGATTTAAAGACACAAAGGAGGAAATCCCGTAGACACAAAGGAGGAAATCTGACTAATTTTAACTCCATGCAGTGCAGGGAAAAGTTTCACCATAAAACTATGTACGTACCTAAGTACTGCGTTTACATAACTTTTGGTTGGCGTGCAGCTAAAGAGTGTACGGTCAACACCAGATACATCAGCGCGAAACTAACTGCACATGCTATTACGAGTACAGTCCCCGAAAAGTTCGATCGGGAATTAGCTAAATTAGTGCGAGAAATAAATTTGTTGACAGACACTAAAAAATAATAGTTGTAGATAAAAAAAGGAAAAGGATAAGTAAAAAACTTAAATTGATGAGTGTAACTCAACGTACTGAAAAAATACGGATAACTCACGTCTAATGATCGAGTTTAGCTCGACACGTAGGGAGCGCGTTTGGCACACGCTGTGACGTGTGACTCCGAGAAGAAGGGCTACGGATTAGCCCAAAACATGTAGAGCTAAACTCGATCATAGCATAGACCTAAGTTATCCGTATTTATTCACTTTGAGCGAATCTCACGGTAGTTTAATGTTCAAAGATGTAACTCAAAGGTTCTCAATAGTGTTTTTTCTTTATTTTTGTACTAGCTTTTGCCCGCGGCTGAGTATTCCAAAGAACCAAGATATCAAGCAAGCAAGCATACCGGCAAGCAAGCAAGCAGGTCCACAATTGACCGAGAAATCGGTGAACATACCTACATAAAAAAAATCATAAAGTGGAATGCATAACCTCCTCCTGTCGTTTAAAGTGCCCTTTGCGGCCTACTTACAGTATACTCTTATGAATTTTGAAATTTTAGCTTTCTACAACCAGTAAAACGCAAAACGAATTTCGGGAAATGTTTTCTTAATGCTCCCCTACACTCCCCAAGGAACCCACTTGCCAAATTTCAGCTTTCTATGACCAGTAAAACGAAAAAGCCCGTTTTTCCCGTTCCCGTGTGAATTTTGGAAAGTCCTCTCTCAATGCTCCTCGACACTCCCCAAACAACCTACATGCCGAATTTCAGCTTTCTACAACCAGTAAAACGAAAAATCCCGTTTTTTCCCGTTCCCGTTGGAATTTGGGAAAGTCCTCTCTCAATGCTCCTCTACACTCTCCAAGCAACCTACATACTGAATTTCAGCTTTCTACGACCAGTAAAACGAAAAATCCTGTTTTTTCCCGTTCCCGTGGCAATTTTGCAAAGTCCTCTCTCAATCCAGCTCTACACTCCCCAAGGAACCCACTTGCCAAATTTCAGCTTTCTATGACCAGTAAAACGAAAAATCCCGTTTTTCCCGTTCCCGTGGGAATTTTGGAAAGATTTCTCTCAATGCTCCTCTACACTCCCCAAACGACCTACGTGCCGAATTTCAGCTTTCTACGACCAGTAAAACGAAAAATCCCGTTTTTTCCCGTTCCCGTAAGAATTTTTGAAAGTCCTCTCTCAATCCAGCTCAACACTCCCGAAACAACCTACATGCCGAATTTCAGCTTTCTACGACCAGTAAAACGAAAAATCCCGTTTTTTCCTTATCCCATGGGAATTTATAATTATCTACATCTATGCCAAATTTGAAGAGTCTAGTAATTATATTTTATAGGATCCCGTTGAACTGAATACATAAATCCCATTTTTTCCTTATCCCGTGGGAATTTTGAAAAATCCTGAAATTAATGTTTTAAATAGTGTAATATCTACTTGTGTATCAAATTTGAAGAGTCTAGTTATTATAGTTACTGAGATAGGGTCACTCGGAATCGAATATATAAATCCCGTTTTTTCCCTTTCCCGTGGGAATTCCCAAAAATCCTTCCTTAGTGGATGCCTACATTGTATAAGGTATCTATCTATGTGCAAAATTTCAAGTCTCTAGGTCCAGTGGTTTGGGCTGTGCGTTGATATATCAACAGTCATTTAGTTTATTTAGATAGTTCAACCCCATCGCACCCCATCCAGGGAGATGGTATTTTACGTCTGCCACGTCGGATTTTAAAACCGCTGTTGTTTTCATAACCAGCGACCCGATAAACCATAGAAACAACACCCTCGTTGATTTTCAGACTTTTTACCCCTTTCCCCACTTTTAGAGGTTGAATTCTCAAAAAACCTGAAACACGTGTTTACTCATTTATCATTAGGAGTACTTCTGTGAAGTTTCGAATAAAATAGTCGAACTAATCTTGTTTCCCCATACAAAGTTTGGACCCCCGTTTCACCCCCTTAGGGAGTGAATTTTGAAAAATCCTTTCTTAGTGCACCTCTAGACCTTATAAGGAACCTACATGCCAAATTTGGAATCTCTATGCCCAGTGGTTTGGGCTGTGCGTTGATATGTCAGTCAGTCAGTCAGTCAGTGAGTCAGTCAGTCAGTCAGTCAGTCAGTGAGTCAGTCAGTCAGTCAGTTTCTTCTTTTATATATATAGATAATGAAATTTTATCTATTTAACTCAAATGTACAATAATAAGTACTAGAAAACGGACGAATAGATGTTGTTTTAAACTTTCGCGATTTTGACTACGGCCACTGCAATGTGGCTGAAACTTCGAGGTTAATTTTTTTTGCGTGATAAGTCACGTTGAGAGTAATACACTGACGAGCAAAAATAAAGGGTCGGTTACAAAAATGACGATAACTACAAAACCAGCTGTGATAGCTTCTTCGAGTAAAATGAGTTTAGTTAAGAGTTTTATTCTCAATTAAACTTTTTCTTGTTAAGAATAAAACTCTTTACTAAACTCATGTTACTCGAAGAAGCTATTACAGCGGGTTTTGTAGTTATCGTCATTTTTGTAACCGACCCTTTATTTTTGCTCGTCAGTATAGTTATGAACTTTTGAACCAGATATTTTCTTTTAAAATAGTATTTTATTTAACTTGCAATAATTTGCAGAGGTCAATCTTGCAAGCTTGATGACTGAAAGCCTCTAAAAATTTGTACATTTATTGACCTCAATTAAAAAAATCCGATTTTACAGGGGTGCCCAACGGTCTATAAAAATCTTTCGCATTCTATTTGTAAGATCTCATTAATTTTATAACAGTTATATCTGGCTGATTGTACAATGTACAGTAACTCACGTAGGTACCTATAGGTACTTAAATGTTACGCAAGCAACCGAAAAGTTTGGATGTGCTGCCGCTAGTTCACATGCGGAGTGGAATTTGCGATACGGAGAAAATTAGATTAACGAACAGGAAGTCCGAGACCACTGGTTACACGATCGAAATTGGGAATTCCTCGGATATATTCGTAACTACAAAATAGTTGATGGCAGATGACAGCAGTTGCGAAATTACATTTGGAATTTACCATGAGCTTTAAAATAACCCGTGGTGGCCTTGCGGTTTGACCTATGGCCTCAAGACAGAGGGTCGTGGGTTCAAATCCCGGCTCGCACCTCCGAGTTTTTCGAAATTTATTTATGTATTTTACGGTGAAGGAAAAGATGGTGAGGAAACCTGCATACACTTGCGAAGAAATTCAATGGTGTGTGTGAAGTTCCCAATCCGCACTGGGCCCGCGTGGGAACTACGGCTCAAGTCGTCTTATTCTGAAAGGAGGCTTGTGTAGGCTGAGATAATGAAAATTTTTTTTACCACGCTGCGCTTGTTACCTGAGTTGTTTTGCAAAAAAATTGTACACAATTAATTAATTTAATAAAAGCAAAACTTTTATTTTGTGTAACGGAGTTACTCATATACTTTGTATGGCGAACTTTCGTTACACAAAAAAGCGATCGTGATTTTGTTTTGATAAAGCTTTTAACTATGTACATGTTTTTTGAAAACAATCCACTAGGTATGGTAAAATACCCAATAGTCAGCCAGGCACCGGTAGTCGGCCTCTGCCAATCTTTCGTACACGAGAGATATTTCGTACTCCTTGCACTTATATACACACAGATTGTACAGTTTCTTGTACAATCTGCCCGTTTGTATAATAAATCAACAAATAAATAGACATATTTTCTCTTACATCCTATAAATGTAAGGAAATCTTAATAAAGTGGTTAACAGGACTTAGTTACTATGACACGGAAGACTTATTGAAATAGTTTCAAGCACTGGTAATCGTTTAATTTTAAGATGAAGCTAATTTCATTTTAATATAAATGTAATTTACTTCTATAAATATCTCTGTAAATGAATTAAATTTTCATAATATGCGATATATTTGTAACATAAATATACTACTAATACTCTCTCTCACTCACACACACACACACACACATGTAAACATCTAAATTTAATACCTGTGGTTTAGTATAAATTTAAGTATAGTTACTGATAATTTTTGTTAATTATTTTATAATAATCGTTTATGAATCTATGCTAAGATAACATAACTGGCACGATCGGTCGGGGTCGGTGATGTCTTTGCGCTCTGACACCTTGACAAAGTACGACTTCTATTAATCTTATTAATTTTTGACAATAATTGCAGCGTTGAGGTGGCAGAGTGTGGATATGGTCTCCGACTTTGATCCGATTTTATTTCTTATTAATAGAAGAGCGAGGCCTCCTGATACAGGTATGTTATTACCTACTAGGTGGTCTCAAACACCATCATACCAATGTACAAATTTGTTTTACCCAATAAACGATTTATTATTATTATTATTATATACAGCCGACTACCGGTGCCTGGCTGACTACTGGGTACTTCACCCTATACATATAGGTTATCGTTGAGTTTTGAGACATCCTGTAAGTAGATTACCTGGGGGAACATAAAATTATCCTCTCACCCTAAAAGTTTCAGATTAATAAGCAAACAAACATTACCAACCCACGCCCTTTCGCATTATATCGTGTGATTCCTAAATAAGCATAAGCATTTAATTTTCTGCAGAGTTTCGTTTCACTTTTTCGCTTAAATGAATTTGGATAATTAGGGATTATTGTGTTAATTATAATTAATTACCTACAGAAGCGGACAGATTATTTGGTAATAATCGCGAGAAGCGTGTAATGCGATTAATGGCTTAATGGTATTTATATTGTGGCCCGCTTGAAGTTGAAGAAAGAAGCTGCCACGGGAAGTTGACAAAGTCATGGGTAGCAACTAGTATTATTACATTCTTCGACGCGAGAAGTATGTCATAATATCTATACTAACTTCTTTATCATTACAGAGTACAAACTCCTAACGTTTTTATTTTAAGGGATTTGTTTAGCAAGTCAAGATGCTGTAAATAATGGAACATCTACGAAACCACACCAAAAGCTTTGCTTGACTTTAAATGTCCTGACATTCCTTTGAAAGGTTAAATCCTGTAATCTTAAACAGCAAAATCTAACCCACTATTAAACCTCTCATTAAACGTCCTTTGTGAGAACTTCAAAGATGTATTTAGTTTTCCGAACGGCTTGGAAAAACGGAATATATTTCGTGAGAAACGACTAAGGCTGTAAGCCGCGAAAATAATAAACAAGAGTAAGTGGTTCGGAAACGCTTGCTAAAGCGTTGGAGCTGTTTGTATTTTATTCCTTTTGATTTTAAAACTAATGCTGCTTTTTAGGGTTCGTACTCAAAGGATGCCAACCGGACCCTATTACTGATACTCCGCTGTCTGTCCGTCTGTCCGTTCGTCTGTCACAGGGCTCCATCTCATGAAGTGTAAAAGTGGATGTTAACAACAAATACTAAAAATAAGATAAATTTTAAAGCGGGCCACACAGGAAACGTGTTTTTTTTCAGCGTTTACTTTGACTTAACTCGATCTTTATAATGGCATTAACTAGATAATTGCAACTTTCACAGAATATTACGAGTATATTGCTATAGCCACTTTTGAAACAAATAATAAAAATAAAGCGGAGTAACGAAACTAGGCATTTTACGAACTGTAGACCCCGAAGTATCTTTGAAGGCTTATCTGTGCTTGCCGCGAAGTACCTATGACCAGGTATAAAGCCATGGTGGCCTAGTGGTTTGACCTATGGTCTCTCAAGCAGATGGTCCTGGGTTCGAGTCCGGGCTCGCACCTCTGAGTTTTTCGGAATTTATGTGCGAAGTTACATTTGTAATTTACCATGAGCTTTACGGTGAAAGAAAACATCGTGAGGTGCATACACCTGTACCTCTACCATGAGTTTACACTATAGTTTACGTGACCGTACTCGCTAGCGACGGCGTAAATTATTTGTATGGAGAATTGTACTCTAGCGGTCACTTACGGAAGTACAATTCTCCATACAAATCATTTACGCCGTCGCTAGCGAGTACGGTCACTGTGAACTAGTGTAAACTCATGGTAGAGGTACTGAGAAGAAATTCAATGGTGTTTGTGATGTTCCCAATCTGCACTGGGCCCGCGTGGTATCTACGGCCCAAGCCCTCTCAATCTTAGAGGAGGCCTGTGCCTGGGACGTACCTATATAGGCTGGGATGAATAAAAATAAATTGTACGGAGGTACAGAACCCTGCTTTATGTACGAGTCCAACTCGTAATTGACAGATTGTTTAAATCTGGCTGTATCCCAAAAAAATAGAAGGTCGATTAGTTGGAACTTGGCAGCCTTGGGAGCACGTCTGGATCGACAGGTAAAAAGTTTGGCGGGGTGGTTTTGTAAGCTGCATTTGGCTATGTTTTTACTCGGCTTTTGTAGGTGAAATGAAATCACACATTTATCTGGTCATCATCGTCATCATCATCATCATCTCGGCCTATATACGTCCCACTGCAGGGCACAGGCCTCAGAACGAAAGGGCTTGGATTGTGGCTCATATGCGGGTCATGTGCGGACTGGGAACTTCACACACACCATTGAATTTCTTCACAAGTGTCTGCAGGTTTCCTGACGATTTTTTACCTTAAAGCTCATGGTAAATTACAGATGTAATTTTGCACATAAATTCCGAAAAACTCAGAGGTGCGAGCCCGGATTTGAACCCACGACCCTCTGCTGTAGGTGGTTTGCTGCCACGGCTCATACCAGACAGATAAACTTTCAAAGATGCTTCGGAGTCTAAAGTTCGTAAAATGCCTAGTTTCGTCATTCCGCATTTTGAGCAGTTGAGGAGCGGGATTTTCTGTCTGTACTTCCTACATTGTAAGTTTAAGGGAACTAAAATTTAGCATTTCAAACGAAGGGCGAGACGCTTGTCGTGAAACTGTAAAATTAGTGGTAATTTGATGGTAGCATAGATACTTCATTTTAGCTTCAGTAATCAATCATGAAGATGATCGATCAGGTAAATTAAAATATACTTACATACAGTCGAACATCCTCTTCCTCCTCAACCTCCTCCTTTTTTTGAAGTCGGTTAAAAAAAAAACAACGCTAAACTCGAGAACCAAATTGGATAATTCTTTTTTGTTGTGTTCATAATTGTCAGGATAAGATTTTAGGGTCATTTTCAAAATTTGCGCAGAACAGTCTGTTACTATTTGTTCGTATGGAGCTACCACTCTGTTACCATGCATTATTAAAAATATGACATGAATACTAAGTATCTTTTTTCGATTTAATCAATCTGTGATCAATCATTTCACTCAAATAATCGCAGAAAAAACAAAGGAAACAGAAAAAAGTTTTTTTAGGTTGGGACAAGTTTACCTGGGCAAAATTTGAAAATTACCTTTTTTTAAAAATAAACTTAGCGGGGGCGAAATCGCAGGCATCTTCTAGTTATGAATCAACAAGTTGTCGCATGTCGGTATGGTTTTATATCGTCCAACTAGAAAAGCGTTTTGCCAGTATTAACTTACAATGAAGTCGCACGTGACACCCAACTGGCAACGGCAGAGTGAACAAAGAATATTCTGCAAATATATTTAGGGAAATTTTCTTTGCGGCCGTCTACTTTATGTTAATGTCCATAAATATTCATAGGACACATTTCATTCTTTGTCATGATTGACAAACGTTTTGATGAAACATTTACGTTTGGAACCGTCGATTTGAATAATCGTGTAAGTCGTTTTTATGTAACGTTATCGAAGGCAGGGTCCAAGTCCGGTAAACTAGAACATGCATGGAAGTGAATGAATAAATGTATGTATAATGCGAAATATGTTTATGTTGCTTTACTTCCAAGCAGACTTAGGTGCATTGTTTACATTTTAAGTTCAACACCCTTTTTTCTACAACCTTTTTTACCTTGTTGCGCCTGGCTGACTACGCGGGGTAGCAAATCAAAGTCAAAGTCAATTTTTTTATTTAATTTAAGCTGTAAGAAGCAATAATTAATGTCGAAGAATCTACCACTTGTTCGGAAAAGCACTGTAGAGAAGGATTATCAACAAGGTAAGTATATTTTTTCAATCAGATCTAAAATGTTATTTAATTGCATTTTTTTAAAGTATTTAATACAGTAGATACGTTATTTGAAATCAAAGATCGCTAAGGCGGACCGGAATTATTTCAAAACATCCCTGTTTTAAAGATTGTACTTTATTAAATATTTTTTTTACTTTGCAAAAATGGCTTCCGTTTGACCATAGTCAAATCACGAATGATCGTAAGCGAAGATGTGATCTAAAATAGAGTACAATTCCCTAGTAAATGTCTATTTGAATACGGCGAAATTTAGGACCAGGGCGTAGCCAGGGGTTTCTACTCTTCAACAGTCTGGGTAATAAATAATTGACGTGAAATACGTGAGTGCGTGAAAGCGTGCGTGCGTGCGCGCGTGTTTTTGTGTATACAGGGTTCTTTGTAATTCACTGACATCCTCTTAACCCTGAATTCCTATCACTCAAACAAATGATTTTTGTTTTACGACTTTTTAAAATGAAGCACTTTTTTCCCATACAAATACACAGAGTATCGTAAAAATAAGAGGTAGACTGAAATTTTCAAAACGTTATTACACCAAAATTATTAAGTTATGACAAAAGCCGTAAAACAAAAAACATTTGTTTAAGTGGTAGGAGTTTAGGGTTACAAGGATGCTAGTGAATTACAAATAACCCTGTATAATGTATATAATGATTGTAGATGTATAATATATGCATAGTATGTGCATTGAAAACTGTCTATTTTTAATTTAAGCTAAAATTCCATCTATTGCTGAGTTAAGTAAAAATAAAGGAGAAAACGTGGAATTGGAATGGTACTGCAGCTTGTCGGTATAAAATACAAACTCCATTATCGTCCACGTTTTTAGGTGAGAGTTCTTGGGACCAACAAACGACCAATAAAATTATGCAAGAGGATGAAATACAAGTGCGTTTCTCCGACTTGAATTTTTGTAGCGGCAGAAAATTCAATTCTTTTTCATCACTTAAGCTCTGAAAGTAGGTTGCATTTAACTGGAAATCCGTGTTGTAAATCCGATTTACATCTTTAGGGATGTAAGTAAATTTAAAAATCGAATGGTGCTCCTTTTTGTATTCACGAACTGGTAAACAAGGAGATTGTAATGCGTAAGCTTACCTCCAAACCTCCATGCTGGCAAAATGTTGCTGGCCAGTGCTGGCTGAATGTGCCAAGGCCAAAGAGCGCGAGGCCATTAAAATAAAAAACAAGAGACGGTTTGGCGCGATAAATTTTCTTCCGCTCTGTTACAAATTGCGTATACATTTTTAACATGACAGTTTTTCTTTATTTCCTCGCATTTGTGATGAAAAGTAGAGTGTTCAACTCGAGTGTAAATGATCAATTACACCCGCGAACTATAAGCACCCTCGTTCGCTTTGCTCACTCGTGCGCCTAAATATCTTGGGTGTAATTGATAAAGCAAATAGAAAATACATTTATTTACAACATCACAAGACACATCATCGTTGGTTCATCTTATTGAAAATGTCTGTAAAGATTTTTTAACGGATCTTTTTCCATAATGCAGTCACACCCTAAAAAAGCCGTGGTGGCCTAGCGGTTTGACCTTTAGCCTCTCAAGCAGAGGGTCGTGGGTTCAAATCCCGGCTCGCACCTCTGAGTTTTTCGGAATTTATGTGCGAAATTACATTTGAAATTTACCATGAGCTTTACGGTAAAGGAAAACATCGTGAGGAAACCTGCTTACAACTGCGAAAAAATTAAATGGTGTGTGTTAAGTTCCCGATCCGCACTGGGCCCGCGTGGGAACTACGGCTCAAGGCCTCTCATTCTGAGAAGAGGCCTGTGCCCTGCAGTAGGACGTATATAGGCTGGGATGATGATGATGAGTCACACCCTTAATACGCTATCACTTTATACAGAAAAATTACTTAACCACAAAGGACTTAACTTTGAGACGCCATGCAATACACCATCTATGCTATGTATACTTATATGACGACAGATACAAACTTATCAATACAATCCGAACTGTAACTACTATCTCCATCTAACTTCGCAAGTGCCGTCCGGTTAGTTTCTTAGCTTGGAGTAATAAGTTAGAAAACTCGGACTACTTACGTACGTGCTAGACAGTCTAACGATGCCTCCGTCATTGTCTATCGCAATAATGTTATATCGATGTATATTGTAAGGGTCTCACTGAGATCCTTAGCTTTATAACTTAGAAGCCCTATCAATTAAACTTCATATCTATCTATTCTATTCTATACATATATATAATAAATCTGTAACAAGTCGGTGTCTGTGCATTGAAGATATTTGAGAAAAACTGTCACTAGGGCTATTTATTAGCGCAATAGAACCCAAAACAATGATTTTTAGAATTATTGTCTGTTTGTCTGTTTGTCTGTGCGTTTGTGCGCGCTAATCTCAGAAACGGCTTAACCTAGAAGGATGCGGTTTTCACTAATATGTTGGTATTTTCTTGGATTAATATTTAGTGTTTGTTTCATTTCAATCGGTTCACAAATGAGAAAGATACGTGTATTTTAAGAATTTATCGAACAGTTTTTAGAAGAATTAATAAGCTGAAGAGTTTGTTCGTTGTTGTTTGAACCGATTTTAAAAATTCTTGCAATGTTAGCTAGCCCATTTATCGAGGAAGGCTATAGGCTATATATCATCACGCTAACACCAATAGGAGCAGAGCGGAGCGGAAAAATGTTTCAAAATCAGGGGTTTTTGAGGTAAAACTTCTATAGGCACGCTTGACTTGGGAGTATGGTGGTGAATGTGAACGCGGGTGTGCGGGGGGTTTGGTGGGGGGCGGGGTTGGGAGGGAGGTGAGGGGGGTTTGCGGGGGCGGGTAATTTTTTTATATCGAGGAACTAAGGAGAGCAATAATTGATGAAAAAGCAAATTTGATAAAAAAATAAGCTGCCCAAATTACTAATTCCACGCGGACGGAGTCGCGGGCAAAAGCTAGTGCTTTATATATGTCTTTATTCTTTTGTGTCTCAAATCCAAAACTCAATTGTACAAACTGCAAACTGCACTTTTTTTCAAAGCTGACATTCGATAGATATTCCTAATTCAATATTTAAACTGATACCATAGAGTATCTTCGTGACCTCTATCGAATGTACGCTGACAATTTCCCTCCCCCTTATTGAGGTTAGGTCTACCCTACCTACTGGTGGACAACTAACAATAATCACCATAGCCTGTGTGAGGCTGGCCTGCAACCTCTACCTATTGTCACCAATCAATCATTTAAACATTAGCGGGGCCACCCCTAAGCCCTTGAACCTAAGGTTGCAGCCCGAAGACTGAAAAACCACCAGGAAAAGCAGGCTCCATGGTGCACATATAATCTAAGGTTCTTATTAAGTATCCTTATCCGTATTCTGTGCTTGGGCAAGTAAAATTTATATGTCTATGACCTCATTTGAGCCACATCAGAATACAGACCAGTGGGATCACTCCCACCCATGTTTGATATTGGTGTTGTTCATAAAAACTTATATGTGAATAAAGCACATGTATATCCTCCAACACAACAAACATGTGTAGGCAGGTATCACCCTCCCTCCTGCAGGTGGTCATCATCAAAATCTCTTATGGAGTATGGCACTGTGGGCACAACTAATGCGCGAGTTAAAAAAAATTCTGAACCCCACAAAAGTAAAAACTTTGTATGAGCCTGGGGTCTGATCGGCAAATTTAACTTCCCTTTTTTTTGAAACAAAAAGTATTCATAATTTCGAAGAAGGCTAGAAAGTTAGCAATGCCTAACAACAATAACAATTTAAAAATTGTATCCAGCTATTTAAAAAAAACTTTTAAGGATTGATATCTCCCAAGTTCCCAATCCGCACTGGAACCTACCTAGCCTATGGTAGCCTAGTGGTTTGACCTATGGCCTCTCAAGCAGAGGATCATGGGTTCTATCCCGTGCTTGTACCACTAAATTTTTCGGAATTTATGTGCGAAATTACTTTAAAATTTACCATTAGCTTTACAGTGAAAGAAAACATCGTGAAAAAACGAAGAAATTCAATGGTGTGTGGGAAGTTCCAAAACCACGCTGAGTCCGTGTGGGAACTACGGCCCAGGCCCTTTCATTCTAAGAAGAGGCCGGTGCCTTGCAGTGGGACGTATATAGGCTGGGATGATGCTGATGACTACTTTTAAGTTAGCTGCCATCATTCAACAAGAGCTAAATAGCATTAAAGATTTAAGACAGCCAACCAACTTTAATACGATAAAGTGATACTTATTTGCCTCCAGAGAAACAATGTATACCAATTTAAATTCCCAGCAAAACATGTAATTCACAACCATAACTTCGTTGATGTCCTCTTTCCTCGCTTCACTGCGAAATGAACTTTAAACTTCAGTACTACAGTTGGAATTAAAGTGCCGTCAATTCACAGACGAATTCAAAGACTGAGGAACATTGCTTGGTGAGCTGATTTTGAATTTTAGTTCGGAAAAGACAGGGTTGAAAACCAGTTAACGATGTTTTGGAAAATGCTTGAGATGTGCAGAGCTCATTGAGGACAGCAAATACCGTTTACTTCAGTGGTTCTGCGATTTTGAGATACTTTGAATTTAATTCTAGCACATGTTGCGACTAACGACAAAATAGGGCAAATGCGTGTCGGGTTCCATACAGATATGCGAAAAATATTCAACGTCCTATATTTATTTTATTATTACCTATCTAATTTATAAACAAAGTGTCTCAAAACTCAACAATAACCTAGAATCGGGGGACTGGAAAAAATAAGAAATAAAATCCATGCTAAGTAACAACGATAGTACTACATATTTTCTAAAAAATATCAATTATTGCTTATAACCAATTTACATGTTTTTTTTTCTTATTTTTCCCAGAACTGGTTATAACTTGGTCGTTTGACCGTTACCAAGTTATCGTTGAGATTAGCAACACCCTGTATAAATAGAAACACTGTAATTTTGTATCGAATCACGCATTTCTTAGATTTTCTAACTGTATTTCATGTTTTTTGTAAAATTCAATTTTTTTACTCATTCCTAACATACAAGCTTTTCGTTTTGTTGCCGACTGTACACCCCTCTTAAAGTGCGCTGCAATTAAAGTTAATCACCACTCTGTGGCGCCAGCTGTACTCTTCGCACTACTTCAGTCTATGCGGTGCATACTTTCATTGTACCTATAGTTAAAGATTCACTGATTTCGAAACGTTTAAAGTGACATCTTGTGGAACCGGCCAAGTAAGAGCTTTACCATTTTTTATGGCAGTTTTTACATCATGAAAATCAAGCTGATTCAAAAATTATAATTTAGAAGATTAGTTTAAAAAGAAAAAGAATAAACTTACAAGGATAATACAATTAGGAAACTAAAACTGAATCTAAGTAAGCCAAATTAAAACTAAAAAGTAAAAACGGCCTCAGAATTTTCTGCGATAGGCATTGATCCCAAGTCATTGTGCGCGTTACTTCTCTGAACTGCTTTTCCTAATCTTTAAGAGACGGAAGTGCCAGCCCTACCTACACTACACCTGTGTACAATCACGCCTCCTTCCCCGCAAAGGGATAGGCAGAGACTATAAGCAAATAATTATCTGCTATCTGGTACGATCCTGACATACATCTTTTGCTTCCACAACACTCATTAGTCTTTTCATACATGTTCGCCGGTTTCGGGTACACTTGACCTGACCTTGCTTCAAGACATCCCCGATCTGATCATGGAAAGTCTTTTTACTTTTACTTTTTTTTTGATTCTTTCTACCGTCATCCTACTTATACTGCATGATAGAATCATTCCGAGTGCATTAGAAAATGAGGCCTCAGGTGTGACTAGCGCTTGGAACGCATTTACAAGTTAGCCGCTTGGAACAGCTGGGCTCTGCTGAAAGCTTGCCAAGCCTCGGCGTGTAAAGGCGACATTAACCAAACAGCATTCCATGTTCAGGTCAGCTCGACTTAGGCAAAGGCTGCGATTAAGCAAATGCTTGCTGCTACGACCCATTATTGATGATAACAGTCCAAATTGGCATCGCCTTTCCGCACACTATCTGAGCGAATTACATTTCTCATCTGATATTATTTGCCATTAGTATTGTCCTTAATAGTTTTTATTATCCCTCTGATAATCTTGGAGCTCGACACCTTATTCCGAGCAATAAACGGGGGATATTATCAACAGCTGTTTCGAATCACGTTGCGAGAGATATCGCGGGTAGTTAGGGTTGATAAAAATCTTTTTATGGCGCGTAAATGAAATGTACATACATATTACCAAATCAGATGTTGTTTAAGTAAACCCAGGAACTTTTTACCTTGTGTTTTTCTGAAGACGTTACTTTTTATATGTTAGGTGGATAAAACGCAGGCAAGTCACTTGATGGACAGCGATGACCGTCATCCAGGGATATCCTTAACATAATGGAATACGGGTGCATTGCTGGTCCTTTGAAAGAAAGAAAAACATTTGGTCGTGACATTTTTAAGAAACTTCCTGTGAGTTGATGTTCAGAAACAGATCCAATGGCAATTTCAATTCAAGCGGAATAGTCTACAGTACTCTATGTACCTATCTGTTTCTGTAAAGTCTATAAACAGAAGCGGATGAGTGGATGCGGTGCTCAATATTATCCTTGTTTTATTAGCTTGTCAATAAACAAACAAACAACAAACTTGGTTTTAATTGAATTGGGATTGAGTACTACTACAAAACCCCTTACTACCGCATTTAAAACAAGAATATTTACACACAATAAAACCCATACATTACCGGACTTGACTCATTTACAAACATCCAATCCTATCCCACCCCGCTCCCTTCCCAAACGTCCATCCCACCCAGCTAACAAATTTAATACCCATCGCAGGCTTACTAACGCTTATTTCCCTAATAATGCATCCTCCCACGCAGCGCAAACCAATCCAACCTACCCTGCCTACCCGTCACTGAAAATTTTTCCACAACCTTATAATCCTATCTCCCGTACCCATACCACTTTTCCCCCTTCAAATCGTGTATCCCCACCACTCCCTATTAACATAATTACTAAAACCCCTTCTCCCCCCACTAATACTACTAACAACATACATAAATATACCGAACTTGACAATACTTCCCAACGACTAATTACTACCGCAAATACCAATTCCTACCCCAGCACTACCTCGGGTGGGAAGTGCTATCAATCAATAACTTTTTACAATTCTTCCCTAAAGCGCCATTACCCAACTAACGACATAATTACTACCTACAATAGAATTAGCTTACATCCAGAATTAACAACTGATGAACACCCCCACACTTTGGAAACTTATAAAAATCACCTCCAAGAATCACACCAAGAAAAAGTTGAAATTTTTAAACACCCTCAGAGATTACCCCCTAATAAAAAACCAACTTCTCCAATTAAAAAATAAACATCACAATATTTTGCCGCTTATGCATTGCGCGGCCTGCCGGATGGCGCATAAAGTCGCGAAAAGAAAACTTGATAAGAATTCGGCTATGATTTGCGGTAGTTCGTAAACTGGGGTGTCTTTGATCACATTGGGGCTACTTTGATAGTTTTAAAATCGCTATAAAGTCGACATTGTCCATATGACGTATATATTTGACATGTTGACAAAAAGAAGACCGATTAATTTATCGACAAAGAAAAGCAAATGCTAACAAAAATGCGTGAGTTGGTCAGCAAACTACTTTTTAAAGTCGCCCCGCCAGTTCAAAGTCACCCCGGTTTACGGTTCTGTATTAATTTTTTCACAAGACTGTTTTGATTAATTTACTTATATTCATTAGTTATTGCAACTGAAATTACGCCAAGAATATAGGTCAGCAAACTACTTTTTAAAGTCGCCCCGCCAGTTCAAAGTCACCCCGGTTTACGGTTCTGTATTAATTTTTTCACAAGATTGTTTTGATTAATTTACTTACATTCATTAGTTATTGCAACTGAAATTACGCCAAGAATATAGGTAACGCCATCAGAGTTGAGGTCACGCACACAATAACATCTCATGTAAAATGACAGCGGGATTTTGACGTTTATTCGTACCGATAGCAAGTTCAACAGACTCAACAGTGAATTAATTACAAGATTGACTAAAAATTTCTTCAACCTATTTCGTTAAGAATTATTTAAAAAAATACATCTATTTCAAGCAAAGCAGAAAATAAAATATTTTGATGTATTTTATTTAAATCAGATAAGCATATTTTTCGCTTTTTATAAAATACCGATTTTGTTCGTTACGAATATTTCTTATCAGTTTCAAATGGTTTTATTTAAAAAATAGGCTCTATTATGATAAAATAAAAATTATAATATGCATAGTATTGCTTAGGTATTACCTTAAGATCATATAATTCACATTTTCATTCACTCACTCATTTCATTCATTCACTACTTTTTGTGCAATCGGTACTTTATGTAGCTGTGTGTGTAATCATTCACCTCAACTCTCGTGGCGTTACCTCCACATAAACTTTGCTCGTTTTTTTTACCCTCAACCCTAGAAAAAAATAACCATTGAAACAATGCGCCGGTAGTAAAAAGTTATCGCTCCAGGATTTTTAAACGACTGTCGAAACAATTTTAATAATTGGAGGAAGGAAATTGAAAAATAAATAAAGCTCTCGTTTACTTCCTTGGCTATCGAGTTACAAAAACGGCATGGAATGGGATGCGAATTATGATTTTAAAATTTTAATGGTTCTACTGTAGTATAAGATTGCGAGAATAAAGGATTATTTTTACCTTTCATTTAAATCCTACTCGGCATCTGTTTTATAGAAGGTGTAACATCAAAACCGTAAATCCCGGACGTTATAGAAAAGCTTCTTTATAATTAAATTAAAAGCAAAATAATAGTAAGTTTAAATAAATTTCCAGTTACGACTATACTATAATGTCTGAAAGTTGGTAACATGTAGGTATTTGCGGTAGGTAGTAATTGAATGACGACGCCGCAATTACAATCTGCTGATTTGAAAGCTTGCATAAAAAAATAGTTAATTTAACAAAATATTTTTTTGTATGGTGGTGGTGATCAAAAATAAAAAATGGCCTCATCGTGCTAAATGTCTTCAATTACTGTGCTGGAAAGGCCCATTTTCTGACAGTTATATTATCTAAAATAATGTTTCTTTATGAAAGTTTACAAAGGTCCCAACTTTTCGTATATTTCTTCGAGCAGCAATCCCAGGGCCTAGCACACGTTTATTTTAGTGCTGTTGGCGACCAAATTGTCAAGTTTTCATGATTTTTGATGATAAATATGAATGTATTTTTTGACTTGAAATATCTTAAGTGACAACCTACCTATTTAAAAAGGTATTATGACTAGAGGCTAAATTCAGGAACGGCCCAACACGGTTTGCGAGCGGTAATTCAATCGTACCTCTTCACGCTCAAACCACTGAACCGATTTAGATAAAATTTGGTATAGAGATAGTTTGAATCGAAGGAACGGACAAAGAACAGTTTTTATCCCCAAACATCGCATAGTTCCCTCGGGATAGCGAATAATCAAATTCTTCTTAGTCGGAGTCGCGGGTAAAAGCTAATTTATAATATTAGTTCGATAAACCCGTTTAGAACTGCAAGAAAGATTGACCTAGTTCAAAAATCATGATGCTTGAAGATTTTAAAGTTGGATTGTAAAATAAAACAAAAGTAACACGCTAAGCGCGCTTATTTTTCTTTACAAAAAACTTGGTCCATTTTCTTTTCGTGAAAAGAATGATGGCTGCAGACGTAAACCATCAATATAGTCGCGTTATATATCTTTTGGGCTACACATTATGTATTAGTGTCTCTTAGGTTCGATTTATATTTCTTGAACTGATCTAGAACAAACTACGTATTTTGGAGCATACGTATAGAAATGTGTTTTCCCACAATAAACGACACCTTCATTTCAAATAACACTTGTAATTTTCTCGCAAATATTTCTTATTCCCGGGAAAAAATATTAACGCTCTCTCAAGGCCTACTTAAAGCAGAATCCCGGATATTCAGGGCGTAAAGATCCCGCAGTCCCGTATCCCGGAAGACGCATAGCGGGGAGCCACGCTTCTTATGCCTGTCGCTTCCTGCGCGGTGCCTAGTTTAACGGTGTCAATACATATTTAAATGACATAGCAATATGAAACATGGATTGACATCTCGGAGGAAATAAGACTACTTATTCGTGTTTATATTCTTAGTATTCTTGGTACTTTAAGCCTAATTTAGATTACACGAGTTGTGGTACATTACTGTGAATGATCGATCATTTCATAACGGGTTAATAACTGTAATTATATTTCAATTTATATAAACCATTTTTTAAATAGTAATTTGGCGTATTCGATATAACACTCCGAAAAACCACACCGGATCAAAAACAGGACACATCGTACTTTAGAAATTAAAATTATCTAAATTGAAGAGCGAGTATAATTGATTCAATGTCTGCACAATCTGTAAATTCACACATTAAAATCACATCGAAATATCAAAGAATCAGACATCCACATAACGCCGACTCAAATCGTAACTTTTTAATATCCCCCTATGTTATTGCAATAACGTCGGGCCATAAAACCAGGCATTCGATATTTAACACCTACCTGCTCTGAATGTACAAAAAGGGCATTTTATTTATTATTTCATGTGATAACGTCCGCGTTTTTTATGGCCCACTTCTGATTGGAAAGAGGGCTTCGTACAAAATGGGGCTAAGTAAATTTTTACTCCTCCCCGGAGATTATTTATGGAGATGAAATTTTTAAGGGGCTTAAAATAGAGGTTTTTGAGGTAATCCGCGATATTTGAGATGATGAGGACATTAAGGTTATTTCAGGCAATTTAAACATAAAATAGCTGAGAAAGAAATGTGAACTGGCTTTTGAGCAGTAGTTGTGAGCAAATTTCACCCGACTGTCGAAGGAGGGTTATGTTTTTGAGCGTATGTATTTATGTATGTATGTATGTGGGTTTGTATTTATTTATTATGTATCATACTTGAGCATGCTCTACATCCTAAATGGCTCAATGGATTTTAAAGTATGAGGTGTCATTACCTATAGGGTATATATTTGCCCGGAATTCCCATGGGAACGGAAATTAAAACGGCGATTTTTTTTTCATCTAAATAATAATGAAATTAAAGTTATTATTATTATACAAAGTTTTCTAATATAAAGTTGCTAGTATGATCCTACTTAAATGTACGTAATTATGAAACCTTTATAGGTATTAAAAAAATTAAAGGGTGTATTTTTTGGTTTTAACCCAGTATTCTATAGTCTATCGTAGTCGCCTCCAATTATCGTAGTTCCCACCCAACCTGCACATCGTTAGAAATATTGTAGATTTATGGGCTGTTTCACCACCCATTGACTAATTTTAACTGACGGATAAATGTGATGCGGTCTCCGTCTATTCGAACAAAACAAACAGAGACGGCATCGCATTTATCCGTCAAATAAATTTTATCAATGGATGGTGAAACAGGGGCTAAGTCTAGTTTTCCGATTAACGCTTTTATTTTTTCATAAGGATGAAACATACTGTATAAATCCTTATGGAGACTTTCACTCCAGACAGCTCGATGTCAACAAAGGGGGCCAAAATGTACACGTGCTCGTATATATTTTTTGTTAGAAACACTTTCGTCTGAAAGACGCCGAAGCCTCAAAGGCGACATTAGTTTTATCCCGACTAACGAGCCTCTCGGGCACCGTAGAGGACCTTAACTAAATGCATTACTGTCTGTATTAGGTACAGGATAAATGGACGTGCGTCCCTTTTCATGCTGTTATATGAAATATACGCTGTTTACGTGCTCGGTTTTCTTTGGACATATTTTGTAGCAGATATCAAATGTTTCAATATCTCGTCATAACGTCCATGAAATATCATCATTTATTTAAGTAAGTAAGTACTCAAATAGCGTATCTACTGTGTTAAAAAAATTAATTGTATTAAATACTTTAGATGTATGTAATTTAATAACAATGTAGATCTGATTGAAAAAAATATACCTTGTTGAGTTTCTTGCCGGTTTCTTCTCAACAGGGTTTTTTCCGAACCTGTGGTAGATTCTCCGACGTTCATAGGAGCATCAATTGATGCCTAAATTGAATAAAGAATTTTGACTTTGACTTTGACTTTGACTTTGACTTTGACTCGTAATATTAAGTATAACAGCGAAAGACTGCGTGCGTGTGCTTATAACTCCTCCACGCTAAAATGGCTGGACAGATGTGGTATGTAGAATGTAGATAGTGAGCATTTTATTTATTTAGGAGACATGATAAGAACAAAAAGAGTGGTGGGCAGATATGACTGTATGGAACCCAGCATGATCACCAATAGAATTATAAAGCATGTAGACTTATCGATTCTACCGTTTGTTTAATTGTTATTAAGACTAGACTGTAAATGCTATGAGAAACGACAGTTTTAAGACGCACTACACTCAAAAAACAGAAACACAAATAATTTCGAGCTCACATCATCATCCCAGCCTAAGTATATACGTCCCACTGCAGGGCACAGACCTCCTCTCGGAATGAGCTCATATGTTTGAGGGCTAATAACTCGCAACTCCGGGGTTTTATAGTTTGTTTCTATTTTAGGAAATTAAGCTTAAATAACTAGCTCTCACTAGGTACACATGCCGTTCGTATTGCGTATGCAGGCCAATTTGTCCATCACTCCATGGCACAATTAAAAAAAAACTAAATTGAAATTAGTTTAAATGAATAATGCGGGCAGCGGTGTCGTCTAAACCGAGCCATCTGGCGGCGGGCTTAAATCGGTGCCATAATTATGTCGTGGATGCACATACTGATGGCACGTATTATGACGATACTTATCCTAGCTCTAAACCAGCCCAGTATAGTGGTATCGTGCTAATGGACCAATACCAGTATGCTTAGTATAAGTTTTACTTCACCAAATATCTACTTCTCGATCGCGTTTACGTAAAAAATTCAATTCTATAGAATCATGGACGCGCGGCCGCGGAGGCGCTGTCCATGTTTCCCTAGTAATTGATTTTTTTACGTAAACGCGATCGAGAAGTATTTGGTGAAGTAAAACTTATACTAATCATACAGCATTCTGATACAGGGTGTCCCCAAACTCAACGAAAACCTGGTCCGAGCGAGAGGTCAAGGTATACCAACTCTGAAAAAAACAAGAAAAAAATCCATGGCGCTTAGTTTTAAGCGATAAAATGTCCATTTTATTCCTTTATTTATATTTTAACTAATTTGGGTACAAAAACATAATGCAACTTAACGAAATCATAATTAGTTTTTTTTTTATATATAAGATGATGATGATGATGATGATGATGATGATGATGATGTCCTCCATGTCGTGTCCGACAAAGGCGAACCTTTAAGCTCATTTGTTACTTGTACACACAAATAACAAATACTTATAAGATAAGAGGGGGCAAACGAGCAGACGGGTCACCTGATGGAAAGCGATCACCGTCGCCCATGGACATTATGATTTACACAACGCAATACCTACATCACAATAATATTTAACGACCGCTTTAGCCTAGTTGGTAGTGACCCTGCCTACGAAGCAAGAGGTCCTGGGTTCAAATCCCGGTAAGGGCATTTATTTGTGTGATGAGCACGAATATTTGTTCATGAGTTATGGATGTTTTCTATGTATTTAAGTATTTATTTATCTATAGAAGTATGTTTATCGTCGTCTAGTACCCATAGTACAAGCTTTGCTTAGTTTGGGACTAGGTCGATTTGTGTAAGATTAAAATAAATAAATAAATAAATAAATATCATGGGACAATTCACACCAATTGACCTAGTCCCAAAGTAAGCTTAGCAAAGCTTGTGTTATGGGTACTAAGCAACGGATAAACATACTTATATAGATAAATAAATACTTAAATACATAGAAAACATCCATAACTCAGGAACAAATATTCGTACTCATCACACAAATAAATGCCCTTACCGGGATTTGAACCCAGGACCTCTTGCTTCGTAGGCAGGGTCACTACCAACTAGGCTAAAGCGGTCGTTAAGATTGTCCCCTAATATTTATTTATTTATTTATTTATTTATAATTGTACACAGCATTTAAGTGTGTAAGTAATCTTGTTAATATTTTTTTTTCAGAATTGGCATAAATTCACTCTCGCCCTTTAATTCTGACAGGTACTTTTATCCCGATATTCTCGCGGAATCCATGTAAATATAAATATAAATATAAATGTAAATCTAGAGTCGAAAAGTTTTGCAAGGCGTTCGTCAAACAACATAATAAAGAAATCTATGTTCAGCAGTGGACGTCTTCCGGCTGAAATGATGGTGATGCTTGTAAGTGTGTTTTGTTTGTCAACACATTGTACTCGTTTTATGCTCACGAGCACTCTTTGTTCCACATCGAATGTTCGCTTTAGTGAGTTCCTTGTTCCTTTAAACGAATAGGAAAACAAAGTGTAGGCGGTTTCCCAAACACCACCATTATATTTGCGCAGAGCAACCGCGCGTGTCGCGACTGCGAATAGCGGGATAATGTTGCCTGGTAATGCGAATAAGTTTCCGATATATTCGTAGCGTATTGAAATTCACTATTCATTGCGCGGTCGACACGCTCACTGCATCGCGCATAAAAGACAACAAAAGTGATGTAATGGAATATCGCTTGTTGAGTCGCCGATAGCGTATTATATCGTGCCGGGCCGATAATGTTGCCATATAATGCGGATCGGTTTTCGAAATATATTCCTAGAGTATTGAAATGCGGTTTTATTTGAGCATGTTTGCCGATGGATATCTGAGTGTTTTGAGAGGGTTTGCTGTTCCTTAGCATCATAATAAGGGACTACTACTTAGAATATAAAATATTTTTGCGAATTTTTGTGATTACCTACCTATGTGTGTGTATTTGTTACTTTTTTACGCTAAAATGGTTCGATAGATGTGGATAAAATCTTTAAAAATCTTTAAAAAGAATGAATGAATGGATCAACATAGGCAAAATCTTTAAAAATCTTAATAGTGAAGTCTAGAGATATGATTTGTAATCTTTCATGTATACTATATTAGTGGTATTGTTCGAGGAGACACATCCTATTTTCTAATATATAAAAATCTTGTGTCACGGTGTTTGTTATCGAAATCCTCCGAGACGGCTTGACCGATTTGTATCAATTTTTTTCTCTATAGGTATTTGGAAGGTCTGAGAATAGGTCGTAGGCTATTTTTTATACCCCTATTATTCGCAGACGGAGTCGCAAGCAACAGCTAGTAATATTATAGATGTGAAAGTTTGTGAAGATGTTTGGATGTTTGTTATTCAATCACGCAATAACAGCTGAACAGATTTACATGAATTTTGGTATGGAAATAATTTGAGATCTAACAAATAACATAGGATAGTTTTTATCTCGGAAAATTGCACAGTTCCCGCGGGATAACGATAAACTAATTCTTCGCAAACGGAATCGCGGGCAACAGCTAGTATTGAATAATTCCGATATTTCTTGATCATTTTACGTGGTTGACCAGAGACCTGCCTCGTAAATAATCTAAAGTTACTTATTTCTAATGCTAAATATAATGTCGGCGGAAAGAATAATTGTAGTCGATTTTCGTAAACAAAAATAAGCAACTGTTTCCATCTCAGACAAATGAAATAAACGACTCGAAAATACGATCGAGTGCGAGCGAGTAGATACGCATAGCATTCGTTATAGGTTGTAAATAAGACTCAATACAGATTGGTAAACATCCAATTCAATACACTTCGAGTTCTGTAGAAAGTAGAGTGGAAGTAAAGGGAATCCATAAAACAAAGAATTACCTGAAGCCGGATGCTTATTTTATTATATAGGTTGTTTTAGTTGTTTTGAGTTTTACACAAAAAAATATAGCAAAGTCCTGTTTCTGTGCCTGTAACACGTCGATCTTTAGGTTATCCTGTTCTAGCCGTGACATAGGTACAGTCGGCCAAAAATATGGTCTACAGTTGAAGTTCATAATGATGATAGTGACTAATGACTTTCCTCAGTTTGAAATGTCAGCCTTAGCGATATTTAGATCTCACAGAAACTTTTGTTAAAACTAGTAAGTAGACTACTTTCTTGGCCGACCGTACCATAAACATGAATAATAATATATGTACCTAAGTGACCCGTTTATTCTAATTCAACCCTCCTTACTTTTTTTAGTAACGCATTTTTACATCAAATTTAACTTTCTGCTTAATATTTTGGCCTATGGCTTCTCAAGCAGATGGTCCTGGGTTTGAATCTCGGCTCGCTCCTATGAGTTTTTCGGAATTTTTGTGCGAAATTACATTTGAAATTTACCATGAGCTTTACGGTGAAGGAAAACATCGTGAGGAAACCTGCACACACGTGCGAAGAAATTCAATTGTGTGTGTGAAGTTCCCAATCCGTGGCGTGGGAACTACGGGCCAAGCCCTCACATGCCGAGAGAAGGCTTGTGCCCTGCAGTAGGACGTATCTATATACGTCCTACTGCAGGGCACAAGCCTTCTCTCCAGCCTTCTCTTCTCCAGCCTATGCTGGAATGATGAGATTAGTTAAAAAAAAACCCGCATAATCTATACATATAATAAATCTGTAACAAGTCGGTGTCTGTACATTGAAGATATTTGAGAAAAACTGTCACTAGGGCTATTTATTAGCACAATAGAACCCAAAACAATGATTTTTAGAATTATTGTCTGTTTGTCTGTTTGTCTGTGCGTTTGTGCGCGCTAATCTCAAAAACGGCTTAACCTAGAAGGATGCGGTTTTCACTGATATGTTGGTATTTTCTTGGATTAACATTTAGTGTTTGTTTCATTTGAATCGGTTCACAAATAAGAAAGATACGTCTATTTTAAGAATTTATCGAGCAGGTTTTTTTGTTTGAACGCGCTAATCTCAGGAACTACTGCTCCGATTTGAAAAATTCTCTCAGTGTTAGATAGCACATTTATCGAGGAAGGCTATAGGCTATATATCATCACGCTAACACCAATAGGAGCGGAGCGGAGCGGAAGAACGTTTGAAAATCGGGGGTTTTTGAAGTAAAACTTCTATAGGCACGCTTGACTTGGGAGTACGGTGCACGGTGTTGAATGTGAACGCGGGTGTGCGGGGGGGTGTGGGGGCGGGTATTTTTTTTTATATCAAGGAACTAAGGAGAGCCATAATTGATGAAAAAGCAAATTGGATAAAAAAAAATAAGCTGCCCAAATTACTAATTCCACGCGGACGGAGTCGTGGGCAAAAGCTAGTATAGTATATAACAGTACCTACCTACATTTGCTTCATTTATAAAAGTAAAAATGAGTTATTCAATGTTGTAACAGTCGCAACAAATGTGAACATTGAATTTGTGAATATGCTGGATTTTATTCGCCGGTTTTGAAAGGCAAATTTTACGATCCGCAGGGCGGACGTAACTCAGTACTCGGGAGTTATTATGTTTGCGGTTTATACTGGGGCTGCACGTCACCAGCTGGTTTAGGTCACTAGAATACTTGGCAACACAGTAAGGTACTGCAAGACCCCATCCTGTTTTCTTCCACAGCATAGTAAAAGTACATTGTGCATTGAGGGCCGTAAGAAGGGCCCTTACTGCCCGTGACATTGCCAGCGGTCGCCACTCTAGAACCTCCAATGATCATCAATGGCAATGGCCCATCGACTGTCAGTTCTACGAGCAACGTTCCCTGCCCACTGCCATTCTAACCTTGGTTATTTAGATGTACATGATAGTACAAAAGCAATGCAATATTATGTTTGTGTTAGAAAAAATAAAATTTACACGTGTATCCACTTGGTATAACCAAGTCGCTAACATTCACAGTAAAATCAACCTTATTATTTCGTCGTTCAAGGAATTAAAGACTTACATGAAAGTAGACTCAAGGAAACCGGACTGCGTACCAGGATGGACCCTTTTCACAATCACTTTCACGTTGATTTCTTTGGCCGGTGTATGGAATGTCAATATGAAATTTGCAATGAAAAGGGTTCACCCTGGTACGTGATTTGGTTGCCTTGACTGTACCTACACAGTTATGCAATTCTATTATTTGCTTGCTTTGTATTTTTGTAAAACTCTTCACCGCGCCATTGACTTCGCACGTGTCGAATTATTTTTCTTTTCAATTTCAATTCTCTTGAGAAATTTGCATATTCGACGATGTACTCTGTTTATGCATTAGCCTGAGACTTTCAAAAACTATGTGCAAGATTTTACCTCATAATTAATATAAACCATAATAAGTTTTACGGACGTTATCAGTTTTTTGTTAAAAACAAAAATGAATTCAGGCTTTTTAGTGATATTTTATGTAGTTAGGTAGTTGGAAGTTTTCCTAAGAATTGTACTTTTTGTTGTCAGTACTATTAAATTATATACCACTACTACTTAGAGTACGCGAAATTAGACTTGCAAAATTTGATCATTAGGTACATACATAGACTTTTAGAGTTAAAGTAAAGCCTGTAAAAATAATATAAGACGCCCTTAGTTAACTAAACAACAAAATCTGAAATTTAACACGCTTTACCTTTATTTGTCACTGACAAGTCACCGACATAGCTCGAAGAATCGCCAGATTCAAGTGGCAGTGGGCAGGGCCCACATTGCTCGTAGAACTGATGGCCGATGGGGCAAAAAGGTTCTCGAGTGGCGTCCACGGACCGGAAGACGAGACGCAGTGTAGGTATGCCTCCATCAAGATAGAGCGACGACCTGGTTAAGGTTGCGGGATCGCGTTGGATGCCGATGGCACGGGACCGATCTGTTTGGCGAGCCTTGGGGGAAGCCTATTTTCAGCAGTGGACGTCTTTCAGCTGAAATGATGATGATGATGACATTTATTTGCTGTCGATGGGGCAGCAAAATGGAGTGGCAACTATAAACCGGAAGACGGGTCTTCGAAAGTTCCCCAATAAGATAGTCCGACGACCTGGTTATGATCGCAGAAACCAATTAGATGTGGGTAGGGAAGCCCCAATAGTTGTGGAATCCTTTGGCGGAGGCCTTCGTCCAGCAGTGGATGCCTGTTGGCTGATATAATGAAAAATATGAGGTTTTATTTGCTCTATGCAAAATTTCGGTAATCTACTTCCAGGGTTGAGCGCTGATGAGTCAGTCAGGAAATCAGTCAAGACTTTTATTTTTATATATTGTATAGGTGGTGTCAAAAATTGTGAAGTCACTCAGAGGGCGATGGAGAGGGCTATGCTTGAAGTTTCTCTGCGGGATCGCATTAGAAATGATGAAATCCGCGCAAGAACTAAATTCACGGACATAGCTCGAAGAATCGCTAGACTTAAGTGGCAGTGGGCAGGGCACATCGCTCGTAGAACTCACGGCCGATGGGGCCGAAAGGTTCTCGAGTGGCGTCCGCGGACTGGAAAACGAAGTGTAGGTAGGCCTCTAACAAGATAAAGCGACGCATTGGATGCGGATGGCGCAGGGCCGATCTGTTTGGCGAGCCTTGGGGGAGGCCTATGCTCAGCAGTGGACGTCTTTCGGCTGAAATGATGATGATGATTCGCGATTGTGTCGGATTAGATCTTGTTTACTGGTTGAACTGATTTTCTACTGTTTTATATAAAACTGGACAAACTTTGCATCTCGACTTAAAAAGGTCGCTAAGCCTTTTTTCATTCGCCAGTCCCCTGTCATACCGTGACAGTGTTACTGATGTGCGGCTTAAAATAACCAGGATGTACAGGCGAAATGGAAAAATATCACCCTGTGGCCCAAATAGGCTGACGAGTTTTCCGAGCCTGTTAATCTTCATGAAAATTTTAGTAGATTACGATTGTTATATTAACCAGTGAAGTGTGTGTTTTCGGTAGCAATTTAAAATAACCACGGCCTTACAAAACCACCTTAAAAACCATAAAAGGTCGCGAGTGAGCAAAGTAATTGTTTCAGTTCATTAATATGGACCTCCGAAAAGTAACGCCTAATTCAATAAATTATTTAAAGTCTAACTTAGGTACTCGAAGAAGTATTTAAATTTAATTAATATTACCTTCGCGACTTAACCACGACTATTATTTCTAAATTTACCTCGACGTTTGGACCAACGAAACAGCGGTAAATATGAACAGTAGATATGGTTAAAACGTCAAAGGGCCCTACCAAATAAGCGATATTCTTCGGCGATTTTACGGCGGAGTGAGATCGCGATGAGCATGCTACAGCGCGCGGCGTCCACGTCGCGACACCGCAGCTCGCAGCGCGCCCGCGGCTCAATAAATCGCGGCGTGCACGTCGCGTGTTGGACCGTGCTCGCCGCGATCTCGCTCCGTCTTAAAACAGCTGAAGAAAATCGCTTCTGTGGTAGGGCCCTAGGTAATTTTAGCGACATAAATAAAGTCATCTATTGGCCCCGGGTGATAATTAATTATGGATTCTGGATCATTTACCCAAATTTTTTATGTCTAATTTATTTATCATTATTAAATGAACCTCAGCTAACCTACTGTACCTAACCTATTCTATAAAATGGAATTTCAAAAAGTCCTATACATTTAAATTTAATCTGAAAAACAGATAAAGTTTCAATTATCTGTAAAATGAAGTGTGCTAATAAGTGCCGTCAGACGTTCATACAACTTGGTAGTGTCAAAAATAGCCTTTGATCATCACCATTGCTTTAGGCTCTACGTGTGATCAAATTAGGTATCAGTTAGGATTCCTTAATTAATTACATCAGTTTTGAGGAACGTTTTTATTTAAGTTTGAATCACTTGTTCTTATTACAGTTTATAGCCACTGTTTTTAAGGTTAGAGAGTTGCAAACACTTAGTTGAGGACATCGGGGAGGACGACGACGGGTGCAGGGTTGACGGCGGGCAGCTCGGGGGCGGGCAGCTCGACGGGGGCGGGCGCAGGAGCGGGGAGCTCAGGAGTAGGCAGCTCGATGGGAGTAGGCTCGATCACGATCGGAGCAGGCACGATGGCGACTCCATCAATGGGGTTCTCAGCAACATTGACGTCCTCGGCGGCTTCATCGACAACGATGACGGGCATGGTGTCATGCACGGGCTCCTCAACAACAACCTCAGGAACCACGGGTACGGGCACGACAGCGGGAGCCTCAGCGACGGCCTGGTTGATGTTCAGGATGATCTGGACTAGAGGAGTGCCGCTGGCGAGGGCAGTCTCGACGGGAGCGGGCACGGGAGCAGGGTTGACGGGAGTGTCAACAACAATGGGGTGCTCGATGAAAGCGGGTCCGACGGAAATGGGCCCCTCAACGAAAACGGGTCCAACAGAGATAGGGGATTCACCACCGATCACGGCAGGTCCGACGGAGATAGGGGCTTCACCTTCAACTAGGGCAGGTCCAACGGAGATGGGGCTCTCGATGTAAACGGGTCCGACAGAGATGGGGGATTCGGCATCAATAAAGGCAGGTCCAACGGAGATGGGTGCTTCACCCTCAACAAGGGCAGGTCCAACGGAGATGGGGCTCTCGATGTAAACGGGGCCAACAGAGATGGGGGATTCGGCATCAACAAGGGCAGGCCCAACGGAGATGGGAGACTCATCGATCAGAGCGGGACCGGCATAAATGGGGCTTTCAACGTAGACTGGTCCAACAGCAATGGGGCTTTCAATGAGAGCAGGTCCCACGGAGATGGGGCTCTCGGGTTCGACGACAATCGGGGCGGGGCCGGCGCCACCAGGGGTGACCAGGGCGCGGGTCGGGCCAGCGACGGCCACAGCGACGACTGAAGCGACGATCAGCAGGAATTTCATGTTTGCTGCGAAGAGAAATAGGGATTAGTTTCTGAGATAATGTAACAATACAGTGCACTTATCCAGCGCCTGATATCGTATTAGTGACTTATCGTTCAAAGGTTAACTGGAAGAGGTCACTTTAAGGGGTACATTCGTCGTTGTATATCTGTTTCTCTTGTTATGTGTTTATTTTTACAACGATTTCTTTGACAAAAGAAGGGTTCAGCAGAAAATTAAAAAGAAAAACGACGCAGCTGCTATACAAAGCAGTTAATCTTTATCACTTAGGTTATACTTTAGTCTTGAACATTAAAATTAGCGAAAAATACACGGACACAATGTACAAAGTAAGCAATAGATGGTTTTATCACTACAACGCGATCTCTTTCAGGCTTATACAATCTTTTTTAACCCCCGACACAAAAAGAGGGGTGTTATAAGTTTGACCGCTATGTGTGTGTGTCTGTCTGTCTGTCTGTGTGTCTGTCTGTGGCATCATAGCTCTTAAGCGGGTGCACCGATTTGGATGCGGTTTTTTTAATAAAAAGCAGGTTTTTTGGGGATGGTTCTTAGATATGTTTCATAAAAATCGGTGCAGCCGTTTCAAAATTATCAGCTCTTTTGTTAGCTGCGGAAGACATCTTAGACGCATAACGGGCATTGACAGTGACAAAATTGAATTGGGTGTTTTTAAAATTTTTAATTTATAGTTATATTGCTATGAAACCCGAGGTCAAAGTGATGCATTTGAGAAGGAGAGACATTTTATTTACACGTTATCAAAACACATGTAAATAATATATTTGGAAGGAAAAGATACAAATGAAAAAGAAACATCGAATACTTAGTAAAAATTGGACCTCACTCAACATAATGTTGAGACAAGCCGCTCTACGCTGTTTGTCTGTGAGACCCATTTGGTACTTATCTTTGTGACTTTAAAAACTTTTCATGTGATCACGTTTGTCAGTATCCAATGAAAGAAGTACTAATGATTACTTCTGATGCAATAAAATAACAGGTAATTTAATTCACGTTGATTAAACAATAAAATATCTAGATACTTTGTCATTAGTGATGAAGGAAGATCATTGACGATAATATTTTTTTTTTTTTGTATATATAAAAGATAGTCTTGATTCATTAATCGAGTTGCATAACCTGATTAAATATAGGGCACGATAAAAAGATTGTAGATATTATGTAATGGTATGTACACAATATAGTTAAATCATGAATATTATTTATGAATGAGAAAGTTTTATAGGTAACTATTAATTTACTCACCTGTTTGGTTTGAAGATTCAAACTATGCTTTATTTTGGAAAACCCCAGTGTTTTTATACCAACCCGTATCATTTGACAGTAGAATTAATTGATAAATTTAATAATTGTAAATCCTGGCCATAAATGTGTTTGATGTTAAGATAAATGGAATATTGGTGGATTAATAAATAATTAACAGATATCTTGAATCCTTTTATCTTTCCGGGAGATTATGGGGCAAACACCTCATTAATATACCTAGAGATTTTCCTGGCATGAACGAATACTGTTCCTTCTAATACTTAGTTTATCGATGGCTTTATATGAGACACGTTTGAAAATATGGAACAAGAATACCAAATCGAATCGATGTTATTATGTCAAGCACTAACCAGAAATTGTTCGTGCCAGAAAAATTTCTGGGTATACTAATTAATAATTAAATGCGTAAGTTACTTAACTGAAGGAAATTTTAGGTGCGTTCAAGTGTTTTGGAGCAATACTTAATACTACTAACGTCAACGTTTTTGCGTGTGTGCGTGCATGCATGTGTCTGTGTATTTGGTGCTCCGTCACACTAAAACAGTAGCGGTTAGGCAGCAACGCACGCAATGAATAGAGAAATCGCTCGCCGTGCCGCAGTTCTGACGAGGCCATGGGCTGAGTTACAGATGTACTGCGCCTGGAAACCTTTCCCTCATAAATAAAACATCATCATTCATTTCAGCCGAAAGACGCCCACTGCTGAACATAGGCCTTCCCCAAGACTCGCTAAACAGATCGTGGCCCATCTGCACACAACGCGTTCCCGCAACCCTAACCAATCGTCGCTCCACCTTGTTGGAGGCCTACCCACACCGTGTCTTCCGGTTCGCGGATGCCACTCGCAATAAATAAATAAATAACCTTTCGGTCCCATCGGCCATCAGTTCTAAAAGCGATGTGCCCTGCCCACTGCCACTTGAACATGGCGATTCTTCGAGCTATGTCAGTGACTTTAGTTCTTTCGTGGTTTTCATCGTTTTTAATACGATCCCGCAGAGAAACTCTGAGCATAGCCCTCTCCATCGCCCTCTGAGTGACCTAGAGCTTTCTTATGAGGCCCATAGTTAGCGGCCACGTCTAAGTATGTACCATGAGTCATCACTGGCAACTCACACTGGTTAAAGACTTTTAACTTGAGACACTGCGGTATATTGGATCACAAGATATTACCATATAGCAATAGGTCCTAATTTACATGACAAAATCTGGACTCAGTTAATCGCAACAACCAAAGATACCCTTTAGGGCCAAAGTTACCCGACTTTACGGTACATTCAAGTGTTAAAAATATGGGTGCACAAAATTTGCTCATAAATATGTCCCATAGCTCTTATGTCGCCGAATTATGGTATCGGCAAATGAGAGGATTAAATCTATACATATGTCTTTTGGTCATCCCCAAACAATCTCAATAGATATATCACAATTTCTATTGTCACCTATTCACATCAACAAAAAATGTTCCCAGGAGTTGTTTAACTTATCATCAGGCGCTCGCTAGCTTATAATTATCGCACTTCACACTAATCCCAAGCTCTATCGGCACCTCATCAATGAATGGTGGACTGGCCTTATTCGATTTTTGAACTTCGTATCGTGTCGTTTCGTTAACGTTAATTGCGTAAACAGAAGAGTTAAAGGGACGGTATGATCGAACTTTAAATTTTGTAGTAGCCCCCCCTGTACACTACTAGTGTAGTGGAATAGGATAGATGACACCACTATACAATAATTCCAAGATGCGACTCGACGCAACGAAAAAAGAAACACTTTATTTTAGCACTGAAAATTAGATTAATTTTCAATTAACTGCAAAATTTGATTGTGAGTCGCTTAAAACAAATAAAATGTTGATTAAGTTGGCATATAAGTGACGTAATACGTCAGTTGATTAGTATCAAGTCTCTATTGTGTAATCAACGCTCGTCAGTGTTCTTCTCTACTATAACATCGGGGTCTTCCAGAAAAGGGTATATTGTTCCCTTAAAGATCGCTAACGGACCACTATTCTCTTGCACGTACTTACTTACTCGTGGTGACGAAAATTGCTTAGTTTTAGGTCACCCGCTTGCTCGGTTACCTCCCTTTATTAACAAAACAACTTTTTGTTAAATTTTTTTTTTTAAGTAACTTGTTTTATTTGTTGTTTCCAGATTATGTTGTACTGTCGTCAAACTTACATAAGCATGCCAAATAACAGCTCAATGGGATACCGGAAACTGATCGAAAAAATATTTGCAAATTATGGGATCATGGCTATATAAAAAAATTGCAAGTAAAAAAAAAATAACTGGCTTTTTTTTCTGAAATAAAATAACAAATGACGGACAAAATCCTGCGACCAAATACAGATTAAAAACGAAGACCTCTGATCCCACATCAAATCAGTCAACCAAATTCTCTAACAATTGGCAGTTTGGAGTGATTGCAAAGTTTCTGTCACAAGCAATCCTTTATCGGAGGGAGCCCTGGCACGTTGACAGTGCGGGTGTGATTTATTTGAATCGAGACTATGCCAGTTTCGGGTTTGCCCACAAACTTATGACAGGAGATGACAACTTGCGTTTTCCCATCAACAAAAATATAGGCAAGACCACATTGTTCTCGAGAAATGTTGAACATTGATGGCATTCCCATTATACCAGATGTCCGAAATAAGACATTCCACCAAAAAAAATCACTTCCTTGAGTTATCTTCGATTTTGGAATGTGCTGCAACGAGAATCTGATGAGCTAGAAATGTGGTATTTTGAAAAATCTGGTATTTTGGGAACATGGTATTTTAGGCACCAGCAAAGAAAGAAAGAAAGAAGGATGCTTCCAGAACAAATATAAGGCAGTTAAAAAAAAATAAAAAAAAATTTAGTTAGTTTATTTTACGCTCGACTTGGCTGGGGTACTGTCTTGCTCCCGGTTTAAATCGTTTTTGAATATTCTAGAGTTGTAGTGTAGATAACATAGTCTTGGGTGAAAATTAGTTAGGATTATCAAGTTAACAAAGGACTTCGCGAACATATATTTGCATAACACGATACAAGTAAAGACAATTATATAATAGTTTCAACAGAATGAATATGCCTTCTAGCAAACGGCGACACTGATATAGGTAGGTTGAAATACAGATACGAGTATGGTATTATGTAAAAACTAGAAAAAATCTAAGTACGAGTACATCGGTTACGGTTATTAAAGCCTTGTGACAAATGTACAGGAAGTCAGCCAGTTAGTAACATGACCTATCCGTAGTCACACCACTATACACTACCCTACTGGTGTGTACTGTGGGACTTAGCTAGAGTCTAGGTAGAACTAGTACAGGGATACGCGCGTGATGCTAAACTTCAATAAGTAATAACAATAGATATTTTTATACGTGGATTTATTCCTTGAGATCACTATAACTACTACCTACAGTATTATGACCAGCACCTTAGGCTGTCCGGAGCAATCTGCCCTGGCTCACATATCGCTGACGCTTCTAATTTATTTAAACTCAAGTTCTAGAATTATTTACAATTTTTATACATAATAACATTAGACTAATCTGCCAGTTGGACAACATTTTACCACTGGCTAGCGGTATCGAGCCATGCCTACATATAGTTATAGTGATCTCAAGGAATAAATCCACGTATAAAAATATCTATTGTTATTACTTATTGAAGTTTAGCATCACGCGCGTATCCCTGTACTAGTTCTACCTAGACTCTAGCTAAGTCCCACAAGTTGGTGGAGGTTAGGCGCGGTCGATGTCTTTTATGTTTTAGCTAGCCATCCAGAGGGCGGCGAAGAAAAACCGTGAGCGGTAAATGAAGGATGACCAATTCCCCGCTGTAAGCCGCGCTTTGACGCATAGACGGAGCGCGTGAAGTGTATGGAAAGTTTGGGTAAAAGTATCAATTTAAGAAGCAAAACCGTGAGTCAGCTTGCAATATTTTGTGTTATTTAGAAATTGTGCACCGATAAAGGTTATTGGGAAAGAAGATGGCGGAAAAGTTCGCAGGATACTCAGATGTAGATGATTTTATTCACCAATTTGAAACGATTGCGATCATCAAGAATTGGAATGCAGAACAGAAGCGAGTGGCCATCGCGCTTTATTTAGAGGGACCCGCGTTGGCATGGTACAAGGCCAATTTTACGACGTTGGAGTCGTATGATTTAGTAATACAGAAATTGGCAGAACAATTTCCATCGCAAGAAGACTATGCTCAGTCTTTTTATTATAGAAAGCAAGACCCGAAAGAGCTGTTGCTGTCATTTTATTATGATCTCGAGAAATTGGTGTTGAAAGCAGGCATTAAGGAGGATGGCAGGTTTATTAAGCACTTCCTCAAATCAATTAATTCGCAATGGCAAGCCCATTTAGCAGCTAGATTGTTCGCATCAAAGGATGAATTAAGAAAAACAATACTGCAATTGTGTGATGTATTTAATGCGGAAGCAAATATGAAAACACAAAAAATAAACTTGCCGATTTATAATGATGTAGATTTTATTCCTAGATCACAAGAAACAAACACGGGGTTCACACCGAGTACGCCGCAGTCACGGTATGGTACTCCAGAGACTCCAGTCACTTGCGTCGGGACGCGAGAGGCGCAGCAAGGCGCGCCAAGGCCGTACGGCGGCTATAATTTACGTCCACGCCAGTGGTACACAGGAACGCAGGCTAGCGCTTCAACATCAAATGTCCAGAGGCGTCAAGAGAGCCGTGGCGCGTCAAATATAAATGCGGTTGTTCAGGAGCCGAATCTTGAAGCACAGCGAGATGTTCCGCAGATCAACACGATTTTTTCACAGAAGTTTCCAGATATTGGTAATATTTATACGAGCATGGACACGTTCGTGCCGACGGAACTTAATGGCAAGCTATGTAAGGCTTTGGTGGATACTGGAGACAATGTTTCACTGATATCTGCTGCGCTTGCAGAAATATATTGCTTGAAGTATAAGCGTGCACTTGGCACACCTTTGCGTGCGGCAGGGGGCTCCATTATTCATACTGTAGGAACGGCTAGCACATATTTACTTGTGGGACTTAGCTAGAGTCTAGGTAGAACTAGTACAGGGATACGCGCGTGATGCTAAACTTCAATAAGTTAATAGATAGTTTTATACGTGGATTTATTCCTTGAGATCACTATAACTACTACCTACAGTATTATGACCAGCACCTTAGGCTGTCCGGAGCAATCTGCCCTGGCTCACATATCGCTGACGCTTCTAATTTATTTAAACTCAAGTTCTAGAATTATTTACAATTTTTATACATAATAACATTAGACTAACCTGCCAGTTGGACAACATTTTACCACTGGCTAGCGGTATCGAGCCATGCCTACAGTACCCTTGACTAAATATAAATATTTAATTTTTCGCTTCGCGGGGCTCCTATTTCTGGACGGTTTGGCCTTCGGGAAGAAGATACTACCTAAATAACCTAACCTACCTATTTTTTGGACTGAATTATGGTTGGCGGGTGCATTGGTGTGACTATGGGTCGGGTAAAATAAACGGTTGTCGCACTAGTGTGACTATGGATAAATAAAATTAACCATAGTCACTCCAGTGTAGTAAATTGGTGTGACTACGGATCGGTCGCTGTTAATAGGGCCCTGTTGAGCAACCGTTGGGTATACGATGCTAAAAAAGGCATGTAAAGTGTCCTTGCTGACGTTGCTGACCTACAAAATAAACAATGCTAACGAAAAGCGACGTACAAGTCACGAACATCTGTTGAACCGCATCCATAATCCCTAACGTGTTTAGAAACACTAAATGCTCTTGGCGAGGTGCCTAATGACTGTCTTTCAGCTCAAGTCCACTTTGCACCATGAAAGTACCTAATCATGTGTCGTGCCGTTACATTGCGGTGCTCAACGGGTCGCTAAAAACTCGTTAGCTCGTCGGCCATGCAATGTAATGTTACTTGAGCAGAAGTACTTTCCTGGAGTATGGGCTTTAGATATTCAGTGGTATTAGTGAGTACTCTAAAGTAAAAATAGCATGTACTCGGACACTACCTATCTTTTTAGATTCAATTTCGAAATTGCTTAGACATTTCAGCTGGAAGCAGTGGGTGAGTTTGTGTGATGGGAAAAAACTACACGTGCTACGGATTATCTTAATGATAATGAATAGGCATACATTGTTATTGTGTTGATTTAAGGACAAAACTGCAATTTTTTGATAATATTGCCACTCCAAATCCTTTTCCATAAACGCTGTCTGTCTTGTGGAATCGGTTGGCTGATGATATCAGGCGGTCGGAGTCGGTTGCCATCTTGCGAAATCGCTTAAGGGCGTACTGGCTTGACAGTTCCTCTCAAAGAGAGGTATTCTCTGTTCTGTTTCGTGTCTAATATGTATGTAGTTTTTATGTACTCTATTTGTCTTGATATGTATTAGTTTACTGTATCCATAATTATATGTGTGTGCATTTTACTGCACTATTTTTCTACGTTAAAATAATCTAATAAGATTTCTACCATACCGAGAGACGGAGCTTTTTGTCGCTTATCAATCAATACGATTGATATTATAATTTTCAAACCTCATCAAAAAAACCGGCCAAGTGCGAGTCGGACTCGCGCACCGAGGGTTCCCTACAAATTTATATGTATCTATGTACATCCAGTCTTAGCAGACCCCTGCTAGTTAGCAAAATGTGCGCAGTGTGGGATCATTGTAGATTGGGTACTGATATAGACAGACAGACAAAAAAAATTATGCTTTTCGCAATTTTTCCTTTATCTGTGCTATAATACCTTGCTTCGTACCAAATTTCAAGATTCTGAGTTCACGGGAAGTACCCTGTAGGTTTTGATTCCCTTGCGAGTGTCGAAAATTTGCGGCATAAATAGATTAGTTACTGATATAGACAGACAGACAAAAAATTATGCTTTTCGCAATTTTTCCTTTATCTGTGCTATAAGAACTTGCTTCGTACCAAATTTCAAGATTCTGAGTTCACGGGAAGTACACTATAGGTTTTGATTCCCTTGCGAGTGTCGACAATTTGCGGAAAATTGCGGCATAGCAGGCTATATCTTTTGATTGCGTTAAAAATTTATGCTTTTCGCAATTTTTCCTTTATCTGTGCTATAATACGTTGCTTCGTACCAAATTTCAAGATTCTGAGTTCACGGGAAGTACCCTGTAGGTTTTGATTCCCTTGCGAGTTTCGAAAATTTGCAGAAATTTGCGGCATAACCGGCTGTATCTTTTGATTGCGTTGGCTTAGAAGTTTGAATTTTTCACAGCTCCAAGCAAGGGACCGTAGACTTGAGTATTTGATATAAATTTCAGCTTGATACCTCCACGCGTTCCTGAGAAAAAGGGTCTTGACAGACAGACGGACGGACGGACAACAAAGTGATCCTATAAGGGTTCCGTTTTTTCCTTTTGAGGTACGGAACCCTAAAAAGGTTGGTGGCAGGCACAAAGATTATTATCCATTTTTGACTACCCTAGAAAAAAAAATTAAATTGATTGGATGAAGCGTCATTATTTATAATCCATGAAAGTTCATACCTATCCATGAATCAAAATATTCAATTAGAAGGTATCTTACTACTCTGCAAAAACAAATGATAGCAAAAGATAATTAAATAAGTTAAACAATTGTCTCTGTTTTGTTTTGATGACGTTATAAATAAATAAATAAATATCACTGGACAATTCACACCAATTGACCTAGTCCCAAACTAAGCAAAGCTTGTACTATGGGTACTAGACAACGGATAAACATACTTATATAGTTTATTGAATCAGGCGTTACTTTGCGGAGGTCCATATTAATGAATGATAATTGTTTTAGTTCATACTTATATAGATAAATACATACTTAAATACATATTAAACATCCAAGACCCGAGCACAAACATTCGTATTTGTCACACAAATATCTGCCCCGACCGGGAATCGAACCCGGGACCTCAAGCTTCGTAGTCAGATTCTCTAACCACTAGGCCACTAGGGTACTGTTTTCCAAAAATAGTGGATGTAAAACAATAGACTGTCAAATCAATTGTTCTTTTCTAGTTAAATACGATACCTACACAGATTTTTTTAATGTTGCTACCAAATAATTGAAAGAGGGCATCTCTCACAATAATTCATTCAAATGAGACATAGGTACCTATTTTCATTTCAATAGCAAATCAGCAACGCAGTTTTTTGGTATTAAAGTTATCCATATATTTTCTGTAAAAAACTTTTATAGTAAATACAAGTTTTTTGAAATATGTTATTTCAATTTCACATGACATTTTTGCACTTAAAGAGTAATAATACGAAAAATCTGTTTGTATTCAAGCGTTTGTACAGGTTTGAATTTGTAGATGTTTGCCAAGTCTCGGCAAGCGCGAATTAGAGCATAGAACATACATATACATGACATGTACTTAATCGCTATGTTTAGTAAGATGTCATAAGCACATTTACCTACTTTGTTTCAACAATTTTTTGTTTTTTTCCTGAAGTTAAGTACTGAACTCTGTTATTATGTTGTTAACTCGATTCTGTTATACATTTTTATCTGGTTCTTCGCGATGCAGGCGAAGCCTAGGGCGGGGGACCCCAGGATTTTTTTTAAGTATGCTTACTCGTATTGTGTTTTTCAAATGAACGAATTTTATTAAATTATTATTATTAGTTACTAGCTGTTGCCCGTGACTCCGTCCGCGGAGAATGGGGGGGGGGATTAAAAAATAGCCTACGACCTATTCTCAGACCTACCGATTGTAGAGAAAAAAGTTTCATAAAAATTGACCAAGCCGTTTCGGAGGAGTTCGGTAACAATCACCGTGACACGAGATTTCTATATATTAGATTATTATTATGGAATTTACCAGGTGTTCTCCACGCAACGTAAACCAAGCCAAGACCACGACGTAATTATCATGAAAATTCAACTTAATTGCTGCACAAAAAATATAATGGATAATGCTTGCGAAACCGCGGATAAAGGCTTGTTCCTAACATTATAATGTAGGTAATCCCTACTGACCACAAGACGGATGGTGTGGAAGTGACAGATTTGCAATTCAATGCAGTGATTCCATCCAGACGTTCCGGTAATGAAACCGGGAGCAGAACTATTGTTACTGGATGTAATTACAGATACAGTTCTGCACTGTTTGATCTTGTTTTGCTAGAAGTTACGGAATAGTGTGGAAAGATAGTTCATTGTTGAATTAAATTGGGCTAGATATAGTGCCGGATAAAGTTTATGCTATCGGACATTATGGGCTCATAAATAATTATACTTATTTTTGTTAGGGTCAACACCCTGAGAGTGTTGTAGTTTTTTATCTTCTTTGGATTAAGATCTTATTATTGGAATTGAATACCAAAGGGCTGGTGGCTATCTAGATTTAACTTAGTTTCAATTATTTAAATCATTTTTATCTACATCGTTTTTGCTCCATGCTTATGTTGAAAGGAAGCATTCGTAGATACTTGTAATAAATAACTGGATTTTGTAAAATTTTGCTAATTTACGTCGTTTTACAGACGAGATTTTACAGTTCAAATAAAACGGTGCTTACATAAGATCATAATAGATATGATATTTTATAAGACGTATTAAAACTTAAAGTACCTAATACATTTTTTTAAATTCACATAAAGTAGAGAAACCTGAAAGATTTCTTGTACCTATACGACACCTTTTAAATTAATTTGCACAACCAGAGGCCATCTAATATGCATTAGTTGTAGCCCAGTATAGTCTATATTCGTGTGCATAATTGTTTTTTTGCGTGCAACGCTATTCCAAGCGACAATAATGGCACATTGGGCGATAAACTACTCTGATAGTGTTAACATCAGCCCGTTTTCTGTGAAATATTAGCGAACTGGTAACGGTATGTTCAAAGGATAAATATATTATGTAGTGCGTACACGTACGGTTTTAGAATAGGAAGGACTCTGCTAGAACTCTTCCCATTGTCAGCTTAAAAGACTATTATAGTATCCTGATGATTTTTGTAAAATATTACCGAACTGGTAAGGTAACAGTATGTTTTCAGCACGTATTTGCCGTGTGAGGACGGTTTTAGAATAGGAAGAACTCTGCTATAGGATAAGTCTCTATAGTGGTGAGACCACCTGGTGAGACCACGAGTCTGGCCCTATGGATTTGGATTAAATTTGGTACTTATGTTAGATAGCTGCTTGCTTGTCTCGAATATCAGGCTACGCTTTGTTCCCATATTCTCACGGTATCTATGTAAACGAGTACAAATTAAATTATGGCACATTTTTCTTCATAACTGGCACATTTTTTAATTAAAATTTTGGAACTTGGCAACTTTGAATGTAAAATATTATTAGTTCCATATTCATCTGTTTTCTACTGTTCTATGTTTTCTAAATGTACACTTTGATCTTTTACATTATGTTTCCTCTCGGAAAACCGCATACCTCGTGTCGTATATACCAAAAGATTTAAGTCTTCAAAGTTACGCTTTATCTCTGCGGTATTTATATCCTTGCCACATGACACAAGGACACTTCTTGCACGTACTACCAAACTTCAAGATTGCATATTACTGTATCTCGCATGTGTTAAACTCAATAGTAGAGATACGGGTGTGTAATTAGGATGAAAATTATGAGTAAATAGAAATTTTGAATGAGAATTCGGAAGTGTGTTGAAAACTTTTAACTAAAGTTGGGTTTCATATTTTAGGCCTTAAATAAGCCTTCATATTTTAAAGACGTGGTAGCCTAATAGTTGGCCTCTCATCTTAAGCAGTGGGTCGTGGGTTTGAGCCCGGGGAATTACATTTGAAGAAAAATGGGTAATTTTCAAATTTTGCGCAGAACACTCTGTTACTATTTGTATGGAGCTACCACTCTGTTACCGTCATCATCATCATTCCAGCCTACAAACGTCCCACTGCAGGGCACAGGCCTCCTCTCAGAATAAGAGGGGTTGGGACGTAGTTAGTTCCCACGCGGGCCCAGTGCGGATTGGGAACTTCACACACACTATCGAATTTCTTCGCAGGTGTATACAGGTTTCATCAAGATGTTTTCCTTCACCGTAAAGTCCATGGTAAATTTCAAATGTAATTTCGCACATAAATTCCGAAAAAATTAGAGGTGCGAGCCGAGATTCGAGCCCAATTTGAGAGGCAATAGGTCAAACCACTAGGCCAACACGGCTTCTACCGTATATTATTACAAAAATATTACATAAATACTAAGCATTTTTTTTCGATTCCGATAATCAATAATTTAACGTGATATAAATAGCTGATTGCAAATCATCAATCATTTCACTCGAATAACCGCAGAGAATAGACGGTATAAAAACAAAAACAACTTTTTTAGGTTGGGACAGGTTTATTTGCGCAAAATTTGAAAATTACTCATACCTGTATACGGTCAGCAGCAGACGCTTTCGGCTGAAATGATGATTGTGATGCCACTTCAATCCTCAAGTGCACGCATGAACAAGAAATTTAATGCTAGCAGAACACAAACTTGCGTATAAATTCGAGCGAGGGCGAAACCATATTTGCTTTGCCTAACTTAGTTCAATAACCCTCCAAGTAATACTTAAAAGCAATTTAATATTCGCACGCCAAATAACACGAAGTCAAAGCAACAAAGTACCACGACTTGAGAAATTAATATCAAAATATCGTTTATTTAAGTCAAGTTTGGAATCTACTTAAATAATACATTAAACGAGTTAGTTTATGTTAGCAAAGGTCTTCTTGGAACTTAGGAATCGCAGGGATATCGTAACTAGAATTTATAAGGTGAGATACGTTTATAAGGTGAGAATAATCCGACTAGTTTTAAGCCCTCCGGCGGTGTACGGCAGAATCTGTTTTTGGCAGAATCAGCTTTGGACAGAATCGTCTTATGGCAGAACACGTTTACTCAAATGGATAAAAATATATTGTCATATGAAGGATTTTAATTTTACATTGTAGCTAAAATAAAAAAAAAGCAATTTCATTTACCGCGGCGATTATTTTTAAGTTTTATTTTTATGCGAGAAAGCAATTTTACTAATGGGTCACGTGTAACAAATTTTAATTATAGGTAGTTAAATTAGTACCCAACATTTAGTTATTTAATCTATACTCTTCACAACAGCGAGTCGCCTTAAACAGTCTAATATAGTAAAGTCACCATTTAATCACTCTGCGCTATTATTTTTTCTATTTTTTCGTTTTTTCTCAGGACTGCTAATCTTCGTGGCTGTTGTATGTGGCGAGTTTCAAATCTTTTTAGGGTTCCGTACCTCAAAAGGAAAAAACGGAACCCTTATAGGATCACTTTGTTGTCCGTCCGTCTGTCTGTCAAGACCCTTTTTCTCAGGAACGCGTAGAGGTATCTAGCTGAAATTTACATCAAATACTCAAGTTTACTGTCCCTTGGAGCTGTGAAAAAATCAAACTTCTAAGCCAACGTAATCAAAAGATACAGCCGTTTATGCTGCAAATTTGCGCAAATTTTCGAAACTCGCAAGGGAATCAAAACCTACAGGGTACTTCCCGTGAACTCAGAATCTTGAAATTTGGTACGAAGCAAGGTCTTATAGCACAGATAAAGGAAAAGTTGCGAAAAACATAAATTTGTTTGTCTGTCTGTCTATATCAGTAACCAATCTACAATGATCCCACACTGCGCACATTTTGCTTGTGAGCAGGGGTTTTATAAGACTGGATGTTCATATATACATATAAATTTGTACGGAACCCTCGGTGCGCGAGTCCGACTCGCACTTGTTTTTCTTGAAACGAGGCTTCTTTTTTCAAGAATTTTATTTAATATATAAAAATGTAAGGGGTCTATGAAAAATATAAGTACGTAAACCATTTATCAAAAAGATTAGTTACCATTATACCAAAATATCATTACAAAATATCAAGATATCAAGATATCATTTTACCAAAATACTTTTTTCTACACGTTTTTTTTTCTTGTCGCACTTTACCCAGTCCTACTTTACACTAGCCGTATTTACTCCTGACATATTTTTTTCATTAACACGTTCCCCGTTTGTCAATTTTGCCGAACGCAAATATCGCTAACAGCATATTATCTACAGTCAAATTTTTTCACTCCACTCAATTACATTACAACGCAACGGCGTTTACCCGCTCACAATTTACACGCATGGACACTATGGTCTAAGCCCTCTCATTCTGGGCGGAGGCCTGTACGCTGCAGTGGGACGAATATATAGGCTGGGATAACATTGTTTTATCAAATACAAATATCTTCCTTGCTTCTTATGATATATGGCTAACACATGACAGCTCGGTATATATTGTCTTCTTGGTTGGATGCTAGCAGCTGTTACAAGTCCACCAAATTCTACGTATATTCGTATTGTATCTCTATATATACAACTTTAAGGAAAATGCTCTCAATTATCTTCCTCGGCATATAAAGGCCTGTGTGGTAGTAACTACGGCACAAACACTTTTTATTCTAAGAGGAGACCAAACTGTGCCATGCAGTGCGACGTATGTAGGTCGAGATGACGATGATGATTATTATTATATTATTATAAACGGGCATGTGGATCCCCTGACGTAGGTAAGCCTTACCCACAAACACCTGAAGCACCAGATTGCCGACGCGTTACCATCCTAAAGAGCTAAGATAGAATACCTCATTAACCACTCAATAATAATACTGTAATTTGTGTAATTTTCTCAGCCTATCTTACTCTTCACTCTTCACCCTGTGATATTTCTGGAAACCACAACTTTTAATCAGCGTTTCTTCCACGGCGATAAAATACCACTTTTCCTCCAAAAGCATATTTTTCTCTCAAGCCTTTAATAAACAACTTAACGCACTTTAGCTTTCCGTATAAATTCTAAGCCTTATTCAATATTCCACCATGCAATATGATTCCGAGGGATGATTTATACCACAGCGCCCCTGCCTTTTCTTTACTAGCAACGTCATCTGTCATCCTTATTGTACCTGCCAGGCAGCTTTATATTTTTCATCTGGATTGTATGACACACAGTAATAAGTACTTTATGCTTTGAAGGAGGTTTCCATGGGGTATGAAAATGATGGTGATTTGGGGAAATAAATAATATAGGGCTTTGAACTTTGACTTTGTTGACAAATTTAATGCGAGGTTAAGGCCCTACCGTATTTTTGGCGCCTTTATTGCATTCATTTAAACTCGTGCTGTATCATTACTAGCAATGCTATAGTCCTGAAATTCGTATGTAAGATATTTGAGGATTCACTCTAGTGACCAGTTTTTTTCGAAACATGGTTACCTACTTGTAGTTCGCTCGATAGAAAAAAAATCCAAAGTCGTCTCTAAACAATAAAATAAACTCGTAGTACGACGCTAATACTGCATGTCAGGACTTTTTGAATGTTAATAAAACAAGATGTTTTCTAGGGCGTAGTTTTGCTACATTTTTAAAATATGTATTTGTTTTAGTAATAAGATGAAAATACCCAAAAACACGCGCAGTCCAACCAACCTATCTTGAGCCATCGTGCCTCTCCCACGGAGTCCCACGCCCGAAATCGCCCACCCAAAATCGATTAGCGCGAAAAACTCGGTAGCCCCTTAAGGAGTAGGCAAGCAGGAGTTGAGAGAAGGCTCTCTATGGTTTCACATAATTTAACAAGTCATGTTGTATCATTCTTCGTTTATTACGAAACTGCATTCTATAAGATAGCATTTATAAAAATCTTGAAAAATATACTGTCATCATGCACTGCAATCATGAAGAATGATACATTATGACTTATTAAACTATGGGAAACCAAGGTGCGCCTTGACAATATAACTTTATGCTATTTTTTACAGAACCCTAAAAATGGACCATAACTTTGATTGGTGTTTAAAAATGCATTCAATGAGTTCCATCAAATTTTAAAGGGTCGTTAATGGGGCATTTACGATGCAATTACGTTTTATGGTGCACCGGCATATTATAGTCTTGAAGCTACGTAGTTGGGAAATATTTTTATTGTTATGACTTTTATTTGGGTTTAGAATAGGCACTTTCTAGTGATTTTATTCACTAAAAAAAAAAAAAATAATTCTCAGACAATTACAATCCATAGTTGTTAGTATTCACCTATAAGCTATGTTAATGTTTTGCTACAGTACAGTTAGTTGCGGCAGATCTACCGATCCGCATGTTTGTGAACATGCAGTTCGATATATCGCCCCAAAATGACAGAGTAAACGCTCCGCTATCATTTGCAGGGTCCCGTTGGTGCTCCCACGCATACGGTGCACCACTGACGCATTATTTTTGCGCATAATGGCATAAAAATCATCTACATGCGCATCCGCAAACATGCCAGAAGCACTACAGTATCGCGGAAACCTCAACAGGGCCCTGAAAATGTCATTGACACGAAATATAAATTTACTATACAGTAATTAATTATGTAATATACAGGGTTATTTGTAATTCACTAGCATCCTTTTAACCCTAAACTCCTACCACTTAAACAAATGTTTTTTGTTTTACGGTTTTTGTCATAACTTAATATTTTTGGTGTAATAACGTTTTGAAAATTTGAGTTTACCTCTTATTTTTACGATACTCTGTGTATTTGTATGGGAAAAAAGTGCTTCATTTTAAAAAGTCGTAAAACAAAAAACATTTGTTTGAGTGATAGGAATTCAAGGTTAAGAGGATGTCAGTGAATTACAAATAACCCTGTACAATTAACCTGAACTAAAAATAAGTACACGAAGAAAAATAAATAAAACACATTATGAAAGAAGTCCACTAAGGCAAGATTCCGAAGATACTGGCGGCTTTCCCTATTTGAATAGCTAAGCTAATACTTTAACCGAGGTAGTATGCCACTCTTCGTTCTCCTATAACGAAGGTTTCATCGACCGGACTCACTAACTCGTTTGCCAAACTAACTTGAAAAAAAAAACGTGGCATGGCTCAATGATATGGGGTTTATTTGATACTAGCTAGCCCGCGACTTGGTCCGTGTAGAAATCAAAATTCTGGTAAAGCTTCTTCATCTCTTTCATTGAATAAAGCAGACATCCGGAAAAACAACATTCAAAAATGTATTGCTGATGTAATTACCTGCTTGCAGGCCCAATTTGAAGAATTTAGTCGTCAAACATACGAAGATAGGGTCACTCTGAGTCGAACATATAAATCTCACTCATTCCCTATCCCGTCAATTAAACAATCCGTCCTTGTTCCTTTCCTACAGTGTAAAGGCAACAAAAAATGACAGCCTTCTCAGGCCAAGGCAAGGGGTTGGGCTGGGTGTTGATGACTCGGTCAGTCAGTGAGTCAGTCAGCAGTTTTCTTTTTATTTGTATAGATGAAATTTTATTTTTTGGTATCACTAAAGGGGAATTTTGTTTAAGTAGATTCTAACTTAGTTACCTATGTTTTGAAGAAAAGGTAAAATCCCGCAGGACGGTGAAAAGGGTATTCTGCAAACTAAGTCTTAGGAACGGCGACTAGTGTGTTGCGAATGGGTTGATTTTTCTTATTTTGAGCAATGGATAAATAAATAATGGAGAATATGAAACAACCAGGAATTCTCAAGAGCGAATTAAATTAATTTTTCTTGTTGATTTATGAGCTGGGAAAAACTGCACACAAAAATGTTTCATGCAAATAGATTTTACTTTAGTAGTATTTTGTTTTAAATTGAGATAACTCTGTTAGGTATTTAGTTTTATTGTATTTGCAAACTTTCAGAATTTAGTAGATGACACTGTATAAAACAACTATCAAAAAGACATTATTTTAGCCCTGGAAATCAGATTAATTTTCAATTAAATGCAATATTAGATTTTTTCTTGCTTTTAAACAAATACAAAGTCGAATGAGTTGGCAAGTAAGTGATGTCATAACTTGCTATTGTCATACAAAATCATGGGAGAATCTTACTTTGACAATTCATAAAAAGTAAGTCAATTGATTGATGGTGTCATTATCCCTAATATGTATAATACTAGCGACCCGCCCCGGCTTCGCACGGGTGCAATGCTGATACTAAATATACTACTGAATGTCTTTAGTACAATGTTCACAACTTTTTTGTCATTAGACCTTATAGGCACGCTCCCCCCCCGGCCGGTACCGCCGAAACCGCTAAGTCCCTATGTCCCTGCATTTTAATCCTCTGTAATATCTTCGAAAATATTAATTTAAATTACATGCTGTAAAGGGCTATATTAATCTATATTACATGCACAATGTATATAAGGTACTTAATTGGATAAGGATTAATGTTGTATTGCTTAAAATCGCTTCGTAAAAAAAGCCATTATTTGACGTAAAAAGTAAAGGATAAAAAATGGTTATTATGGGTTATCCCTAAGAGATAGCCATATACCATCGCGGACTTTTTTGTAGACCTTTTTAAGGTGTACAATACTGTAGTACATTATTTTGCTCTATCTCGTAGGGTTCAGCTAGCGTTTGCAATGTAAGTGCAAGAAAATGTGTTTATTTGCGACATTTTGTTTTATTCTATGTAGTGATTAAGTAGAAAAAAAAATAGATGTGTAGTCAAAATACCTACCACACCTACATCATCTTACGACTAGTGGGGTTTTTAAAGATGAGCAGATTACACATATCGGTGTAATCCATCCTTTTCTGTATTATCCTATTGGACCCCGCACGACTGGCTGCACTGTCTCACATGTTTCAAATCAGCTTTAGAAACTCTATGGAGAATTTAATATCGCCGTTTGCTGCAAAATTGCTTTTGATGTTCACAAAAATCTACGATAAAAATGGGTTACCGGTTGAAACATGGTTGCGAGGCAAGTGGAGTAATGGTTTTATTTTGTATAGTAAAATGAACTATAATCGAAGACTAAATAATATAAAGTTTTATATAAGTAGTTAAATAAAAAAGTTTCCGTAGGTGAGCAACAGTAACCGCATGTGTAACACTATAGTAGTTATTAATTTTAAACTTATACTTGAAGAAACTACGGGCTCAAAACTGTGTTTTATAATTTAAATAATAAAAAGTCAGAAAGTGCTACTTCGTGTAATTATCGGAAGTCAAGAGAGAACGCAAGTTGCCACTTTAAAAATACAATTAAAAGTAAATCAACATTATAGAGTTAATCATAAATTAACCATAATTTCCTTAATACAGTCACCAACACAAAAATCAGAGCTAAACGCTCAATAATGTCTAAGCACGAGCGACACGAGCGTCTTAATCGCGCAAGTACTTGCACATTTTTTGAGCTCATTATGTCATACCAACAGGGGTGGCACCGCTGTGAGTACTGGCTGGCACTGCCCTGTCGTCTATGGTGTGGTTAGCAACCGAGCTTGTTTTATGTTGTCACAACAAATATTGAGTAAATTCGATAAAGATTCCATAGGTATTTTATTGTACTATTTTATACGATACATTCGATGCCTTACGATAGAAAAACCTCACAAATATGGTAGCAGAGTGTGGTTAACTTAAGAGTTAGTAAAATGGCATCAACGTCGAATTATCGCACCATAGAACCGTTGACCAAGTCCAACTATGATACTTGGTACCTACAAGCACAAGCGGTCCTGATTAAAAATGATTATTGGGATATCGTGAGTGGTGAGAAAATATTTTCACCTAATGCGGATGCGGCAGCGAAGACAACGTTCAACAAAGAGGACTTAAAGGCAAGAGCTGAAATCTTACTTTTGTTATCGCCGTCTGAATTAAAACAAATTAAATCCTGCACGACGTCTAAAGCAGTATGGGACAAATTAAAAGCTACTTACCAAAGCACCGGGCCTGCAAGGAAAGCCACCTTGTTGAAACAACTAGTTCTTAAGCGAATGACCGCCGATGAAGACATCCGTGATCACATAAATAATTTCATGTACGTGGTGGATAAACTCGTGGATATGGATATAAAAATACCTTCAGAATTGCTCAGCATTATGCTTCTATATAGTCTGCCAACAACTTTTGAAAACTTTAGGATAGCTATAGAGTCTCGTGACACGCTGCCCTCTCCCGAAGACCTGAAAGTAAAAATTCTTGAAGAATATCAGGCTAGGAGTGGTAGTGAACAACTTGAAAACTCAGAAGCATATCACTTCAAGAAAAACAAACAGAAGTCGTACTGCAAGAGTTGCAAACGTAAAGGTCACACTACAGAGACGTGTTGGGGAAAGAAGAAAAACGTCAATGAGAAAGACAACATAAACAAAAACAAAAATTTTAATGACTGTCTTAGCACTGCAAGTTCAGATACCAATGAAGAAACCTGGTGTCTAGATAGCGGTTGCTCATCACACATGTGTGGCGAAAAATCGAAGTTTTCTACAATGACCCCTGAAAACGGCACTTTGAAGTTGGCATCAAACAAGCATACAAGCATGATTCAAGGAAAAGGAAGAGTCACTGTCAGTACCGAAAAAGGAGGTTACAACTTCATTGATACCCTATACGTTCCCGATGTGTCAGTGAACCTATTGTCCGTAAGCAAAATAACAGACAAAGGAAATAAGGTCGTTTTTGAGAAAGATAAAGCCTACGTCATAGAAAAAGGTGGCGAGGTGGCACTGACAGCACAAAGAAAAGATGGGCTCTATTACATTGAATTCAAAACAAAAGAGACTGCACATTTCACACCAAAAATGGGTAATAGCATCATGGAATGGCATCGTAAACTTGGCCACATAAATGAAAAAGATTTGAAGACGATGGCTAAAGATGAGCTTATGTATGGCTTGAACTTTACTGACGAGAAGTTGGAAACATGCGAGACCTGCATTAAAGGCAAACTATCACGACTACCATTCTCAAGATATATGGACTTATATACAACAGACAAGTTGGAAATAATCCACAGCGACGTATGTGGACCTTTTGAGTGTGAGACACTAGCAGGATCAAGATATTACGTCACATTTATAGACGATTTCACCCGTTACTGTCACGTCTATTTTATGAAAAAGAAGAGTGACGTATTCAAAATGTTCAAAGATTACAAAAATGAAGTTGAGACGTTCCACAACAAAAGGATAAAATACCTGCAATCAGACAATGGCACAGAATATCGAAACAAGGAGTTCGACGATTATCTCAAATCGCATGGCATTCAAAGAAGATTGACCACCGTTTATACTCCTCAACAAAACGGAATAAGCGAGAGAAAAAACCGATCGTTACTTGATAAAACCAGATGTCTGTTGATCGAAGCCAATGCACCCAAAAAAAACTCTGGGCGGAAGCAGTAGCTACTGCGAACTACTTAATAAATCGTAGTCCTTCCAAAGCCCTAGATGGCACTACGCCGTTCCAGAAGTGGGTTGGCCGAACGCCGTGCGCACATCATTTATACGTATTTGGCAGAAAGACCTTCGTACTGAACAAGAAAAAACGAGGAAAACTCACCCAGAACACTAAAGAAGGTGTATTCACGGGATACTCGATGACCTCGAAGGCGTACAGAGTCTACATACCTGAAGATGATGATGTGATAACTAGCAGGGACATAAAAGTCATAGATAAAATGTACTTCGAAGAAGGAAATCAGAACTACGAACATCTTATGACTGAAAAGGGACAGAACTCTAACATATCTGAAAAAGAAAACAAAAGAAGAGGTAAAAGTAAAGAAAACAATAATATACCACAAATTGAAGTTGAAATTATAGAGACTAAAAATGAGAACACATTACAAAATCCAAATTATCAAGAAGATGACGCCTCATCTACTGACGAAATAGAATTTTACGACGACGCATCAGAAATTGTTGAGGCACCTGGAAATGGGAGACCACAAAGACAAAGGCACCAACCAGCGTGGACTAAAGATTTTGTTCTGGATGAAAATGAAGAAAGTCATTTATTCTCGGAAATGTGTAATTTATCTGAAGAAAATGAAGATGGTGATTACTGGCATGATGCAATAAAAGCCGAAATAAGAGCACATGTCAAGAATAGAACCTGGAAAATAGAAAAGAAAAATAAAGATATGAAAGAAGTGGACTACAAGATGATCCTAAGAAACAAAGTAGGACCAGATAACAATATTACAAGGAAGGCCAGACTCGTAGCACGGGGTTTCACTCAGCGACCAGGCGTTGACTACAATGAAACATACACTCCTGTGGCTAAACTAAGTTCGATCAGATCTGTTATTGGAATAGCAATCGAAGAAGGGTTAAAATTGAACCAGATGGACGTGACGACAGCATATCTGAATGGAGAACTAGAAGAAAAAATAGTAATGAAATGTCCGGACTTTTTAGAAGAATACCTGACTGAAATCATGGTTGACGAAAGTACAAAAGAAGATCTGACGCTATACAACAAAACAGTTGAAATGTTAAAAGAAATAAAAAATAATTCCAAAGGAAAAGTCTGCCGTCTTATAAAAGCTCTATATGGACTTAAGCAGGCAGGGAGGCAGTGGTACAAGAAACTCGACACAGAATTAAGGAACATCGGCTTCAAAGCTTCAGAAGCTGACCCATGTTTATATCTACAAGAGAAAAGAGGAGTTAAAATAATCATAGTAATTTATGTCGATGACCTTTTAATTGCCTACTCATGTCCAAGAAAGTTCCAAGAAATAAAAGACCTGTTAAACACGAAATTTGAGCTGAAAGACTTAGCGACACCTAAACGTTTGATTGGAATTGATGTAACCTACAAAAGAGGCGAAATTAAACTAAACCAAGAGAAGTTCATAGAAGAAACTCTCAAAAAGTTTAAAATGGAAGACTGCAAATCTGTTTCTACGCCTATAGAGCCAGGTCTTATTCTAGAGAAAGGTGAAAAAGATGATTGGCTAAACCTCCCATACAAGAACCTAATTGGCACTCTCATGTATATAGCAGTGGCAACTCGCCCTGATATAATGTTTGCTATAAGCTACCTGTCTCAATTTAATGATTGCTATGGAGAAGAGCATTTTAAGTGCGCAAAGAGAGTACTGCGTTACTTGAAAGGAACGAAGAGTGTCGGCCTAATTTTTAGAAAAACTGGTCAAGAACTGTATGGGTTAGCAGATGCGGATTGGGGCGCATGTAAACTTGATAGAAAATCTTTTTCGGGCTATTGTTTTAAATTTGCTGGGACAGCTGTAAGTTGGATGTCTAAGAAGCAAAGAAGTGTCGCTCTATCAACAGCTGAGGCCGAATATGTCGCCTTAACTGAGACTGCTAAAGAAGCAATCCATCTAAGAAATCTGTATAAAGATTTAGGAGCCAGCTACGAACGAATTGTCGTATTAAATGACAATCAAGCCGCCCTGAAACTGAGTCAGAACGCTATGGTGACTTCAAAGTCAAAGCATATTGACCTAAAAATGCACTTCATTCGGAACTGCATTCAAGAAGGAGTATTAGAGGTCAATTATCTTCGGACTGAAGATATGGAAGCTGATCTGCTGACAAAAGCTTTGGCTGGTCCGCGCCTGTTGAAACTGCGGAACAGCTTGGGACTGTCCTGATGGCCACGACAGTGCTGTGAAGAGGAGTGTGAGTACTGGCTGGCACTGCCCTGTCGTCTATGGTGTGGTTAGCAACCGAGCTTGTTTTATGTTGTCACAACAAATATTGAGTAAATTCGATAAAGATTCCATAGGTATTTTATTGTACTATTTTATACGATACATTCGATGCCTTACGATAGAAAAACCTCACAACCGCTCCCTGGTGGGCGCGGTAGCGGGTGCAAGCAAAGGCTAGTCACAATCACGAGTAGCACTATTACAGAAATAAAGAGAGAGCAAGAGAGAGAGAGAGAGAGAGAGAGAGAATTAATTTTTAACCTGTGATTATTAATAGATAATAGACAGGCATAAATTGATAACTGGGCTTTTAATTTCTACTTTTAAGTAAACATTAATCTTTTGTGAAATAGAATTACAGGCATACCTGATGATTTGTCTCAAGTTTAAATAACAAATAAAAACGGAAATAACTAAGTAAATTTAATCTTTTCAAACTAAAGAAGTCTAAATTTACGGAAATTTTATAAAAAAAAACTGGTAAGTAAGCGTTAAATGCACCAATTTCCATACAAATTGCGGGGACTTGCATTACCTACTTTATAGTTAATAATGAGTGAGTGTGGCCAATGTGGCTCATAATATATTATCCGAAAATGATTTTTTTGTCTTGGCAATTATTCCATTCCCATATTTTCGCAGTGGAATTTTTTTACAATTATTATTATTAGTTATCACTGTTTAATTTACTGTTCTCTTTTTTTTCTATTCTCTTAGTTACCCAGGAAATATTTTTATCATTATTATATTTTTTCGATTAACATAGTGTTTTCGATTAAAGTTGATAATGGAGCTTCGCTGACCTCCTGTTTCTGGGCGATTTGCCCTTCGGGCACAAGAAACGACCTAAACTAACCTAACCTACCTAGTGTTCTAGGACAGGTATCCATTGAGATTAAAAAAGATTGAGAAAGTACCTATGCCAATAGAAAAAATAATGCCCACAGAAAATAAAATATTGGGAAAAAATGTCACTGGGAAAATATGGGAATGGAATAATTGCCACAAAGATAAAATGAAATAATAGAAAATATATTATGAGCCAAACTCGATTAAGTACTTTTTATAAGTGGTGATAATTTTAAATTTAAGCTTATTATTTGTCTATTTAAATTTTAAATTACAAAACCAAGCACTTTACCGATTTTATAAAAAAGCACAATACGACAAAAAATGACTGATCCTAGTGGTCCTCGAAAAGTAGAATGAGCCAAGTAATTTTAACTATTGCCTAAAGGGCGGCGTTGGATTGTTTTTTCTTGTAAAGGAGATGACAGACCTTAAAAGGGAACCTATCTCTTGGACAGTTCCTTTGTTTATGATAATGACTGCACAATACTCGAATCTCAACACCTTTCTTTAATCCGTTGTCGGATAGATCTTGTCGGGGTTAAGGCTCCAGCTACCCGCTGTGCATTGGATTGCGCGAATTTTATTTGTCTCCTTTGTTGTGGTAAGTACGTATTGGCTCCGGGCGATCGTAAAAGGGACGTCGACGTAAGCTTTTCTTTTAAAACAAAAAGGTCCCTTTGAGTCTGCCTTTTAGACGGCCAGACCGGAATGATGGAGACGGGTTTGCGCTGGAGATCGATTTAAAATTTATATGTAACAGGCAATGTTGTTTGACATAAATTACGTGAAAATTTTGTGCTAAGTATAGTAATTTTTCTTCAAAACTGAGATACGTATTATCAGCCGATGTTCAAAGCCGCGGTAGCCTAGTGGTTTGCCTTGCAAACAGGGAGTCTTGGGTTCGAACCCGGGCTCGCGCCTCTTGAGTTTTTTTCGGAATTTATGTGCGAAATTACATTTGGAATCTACCATGAGCTATACGGTGAAGGAAAACATCTTGAGCAAACCTGTACACACGTGTGAAGAAATTCAATGGTGTGTGTGAAGTTCCTAATCCGCACGGAGCCTGCGTGGGAACTCCGGCCCTAGCTCTCTAATTCTGAGAGGTTTGTGCCATGCAGTGGGGCGTATATAGGCTGGAATAATGATGATGACAATGAGGTGCTCACAGACAACTCAAAGACAACTTGGAGAACAAAAAAGCACCTACCTTAACAGGATTGTCTAGTCACGGCTTAAATAGCGGCTTTAACGACGAAAATGTTTCTACTCCTTAAATTAAACGCTAGCAAAATTTTGATATTTGTTAATCAACACTAAAGCCAGGTACTACTGACGTATTTTTTCACACGACTATCAAAGGAGGGTTATTATTTATTCAATAAACTAAATTTTATTCATGTTTCATTGTTTTCATACAAAAACTAATTCGGCATTCAGTTTTTTGTCTGTAAAATCACGTCTGTCAAATTAGCAAATTTATATCGAATAAAAGTCAGTGTACCTAATACCTGTTAAAGACAATGATTTACGAATTTGATCATCTCAAAAATATTACACCAACCATACTATACTTAGACTTAAACCACCTAAAATGTGCACAAAGTAATCTTACTTAAAAATACTTCCTCAAATTCTATAATATTCCAAGCTAGTCCCTGGAGTGAGAATCGAACCCGGTTCTCGCTAAAATGTTTCGCTAGTCTCGGAGCTCGGTTTAGGAAACGTAATAATAACATGAAGTTCACGTTGCCTTCGGAATTTCGCTTACAACATCATTTTAAAATAATAGTGTTCAAATTACAAAGTTTCACTTTTTCCTTTTTTTTTTTTGAATGAGTCGCCAGAGGGGCCAAAGACGCGAAGTCTTTGCTGTTTTTTACTTTAAGGATTGGAAGGGTGACTTGTGCTCGGGAAAAATCCCTTCGGACGAACTGGGAATGGAGGGCCCAGACAGTGTCCGACATGCACGGACTAAAAAACCCGGTCACAAGTCCCCTTCTCTATTGGTTATCAAAACAAAAACGTGTGCTTTAAATTTTGAGGAGGGGAGGGGTAGGGAGGGGACTTAATCTACCCACAGTGACCTGCCTCAGCCATTTGCTGGAAGGCCGGGAGAGGAGCATGCATTCTCCCGCTGGGCACTGGGGGTGCTTAGGTCGGTCTTTTATGTTTTTACCCGTTGGTTACTTCCTTGACCGACCCTCGCCCGTTTCTGTACAATTACTTAGTCTTATTGGTTGGGTTGGTGGGATTTCCTGTCATATGCATTTATCTATAACTACGGGCTTCCTTTCTTTTGCCCTGCGATGGAAGGGTGGGTCGGAGATCTTTTGGACCCATTGTGTGGCTTTGGATGCCATCTTTTGGGTGGGGCTACCCTTTATGCCTGGTGGTTTTTTGGCATGCTGTGTGCTTTTTTGCGCCTGTCTCCTAGCGCTACCCTCTTTTCGTTTCCGCTTCCATCGATAGTTTTTCTGCTATAATAATACGGAGGGACGAGGATCACTTTTTCCTTAATACCTTTTCACACTTGACCGGTTTTTATTATTTGTTGGTATTCAGTATATTTATCTCTATTATCATGTCGAGTTTGAGGTTTGTATGTTTAAACGTGCAACGTGTTGTCGCCTTTGTACTTACTCTTTTTATTTTGTTTTATGTACAATAAACTATATACATACATACAATGAAAACAAATAATTTTTGCATGGGGACCGACTTTTAATCGTCAATTTACTTAATTTAACTGTTTAACTTAATTTATATTATTTGTAATTTTAGCGGCAATATAAATACAGATCATGTATAAATTTCAGCTGCTTATCTAAATATTACAGTTCTCGAGATACAGCCCTGTGACAGAAAGACAGACGGACAGCATAGCGGCAGTAATATGGTTCCGTCTGTGACCCTTCGGGTGCAGATCCCTAAAAGAGTTTTGATCTTATAAGTGTTCCTTTCTTCCTTTTGAACCCAAAAACAGAATAATGTAAAAAAATAAATATTATTTTTAATTACATTCCTGCTGAACAAAGAAAGATCCAGCTACAAGATGATAATATATCATGACAATTATAATACACGTCTTGACAGCGGAAGCGAAATCTTCGCAGGACACGAGTTATGGTCATAAAAATGTAACAACATTTTCAATGTTCTTTAAAAATTTTATTCAGTTCACGTAATAAAAATGTCTTCACGTTTTACAACCTTTGCTATGGAATGGCCATGTAATCCAAATATGAAAGTTTTACGTACATTCTTTCACCTTTGACGGCGGAATGTCCGATAAAAACGTCGTTGTCTTCGCCGAAACAGGTGCCATTTTTATAGCCTGACGTAAATTACATAGAGACAGACGTTTCAATTTATTAATACCTACAACCGACGATCTCGCGAATATTGAGGTTGATACAAACACTATCAGTTTTTATCACCTACCTATCTGTTTTGCTCGGTAGAAAAAAATGTGTTGCGATTAGGTCAGCCTAAAATAAACTAAATAATGGCTTAGGTATAAATTAATCAAACATTGTGGATAGATAGATAGATAGATTCATTTATTTCAGATTGAAAATTACAATTATATTCAGCATTCCAAATGTCACAAATATAAAGAATTCACAAAAAGATCGTCAAAAGAATTTAAAAACATAAATGAAAAATACATTAATATAAAATGTCACAAGGATAATAATTAAGTCTAAGGTGCTCCACCCCAAAACGTAACTTTCCGGCTGAAAAGCCATGTAACAAATATTATTTTTCCTGGCTCATTCTTTAATCAAAATGAAAATCAAAACGCTTATTCTGTTAGTAGTTCGCCAAGGCCTCTTTTTAATGTCACTTTATACAACCAGCGCTTTCGAAAAAAAATTATTGCCAAGAAGACTGTGTTACAAGAAACGTGACAGAAAATCATAAATAAATACAATTAACTTTAGTTTAGTATTAATACAGACAAAACAAAATAAATTAAAAATGCATCAAAGACAAAAAATACATGGATATGGGTTTCCATAATTCGTTATCATTGTATCAAGTTATTACGACGATGTATGGGGTTCCTTATTTAAGTTCCTAATTTAAAACATCAGAGATGTCTATTTTTCACCTGTACTCCATTAGATTGTTCAAGTCGATGTCGATGATTGATCGCTTCTAAATTTACAGCCCAGCAATGTAACGAAATTTGCAATTTTTTTCGATTGTCCTATCTATAGGTGCATTTATAGAGAGACATTCGAGTAAAATTTTGCGCCTTCTTTTTCTCTCAAAGGACCATTATTCAGTCGTGGAAAGGTTAATTTTAAAACAGTTCTCAAGAGAGGAAAACGAAGGAGCATTGATAACAAAAAATGTCAACGATAATCCCTAATGACGGGGCGGCACAAATAATATCGTATCGTATTTTAGAACAAATATGATTCAGTATTTTTCCAGAGCCGAGCAAGCTTTGCGCTTAAATGTGGTAGCTAACGACAGGTCTCATAAGAAAGCTCAAAGTAACTCGTGGATGGCTATGCTCGGAATTTCGAATTAAATCCGCGCAAGAACTAAATTCACCGATATAGTAGATCGAAGAATCGCCATATTCAAGTAGCAGTGGGCAGGGCATGTCGGTCGTAGAACTGATGGTCGATGGGTCCAAAAGGTTCTCGAATAGTGGCCACGGACCAAAAGATGCAGTTATGGTAGGCCTAGTTGGAGCGACGACTTGGTAAAGGTTGCCAAAGGTTACCAGTCTGTTTGGCGAATCTTGAGGGAGACCTATGTTCAGCAGTGGACATCTTTCGACCGAAATGATGATGCTAACGATGATTATTTTACCAAGCATACGGACTAATTTTAAGTTTCCATAAGGCTTATTTATGTTGGTGGTTTAAGTTGAAATCGATATTCCAAAACACGATACATGGATATTAGAATTCATGCACGGGAGGGATTTCCATGTAAATTAGGAGGCATAATATTATATTCCGCGTGTATTCTGTTCTCCTACCAATAGAGATGTATGTGTTGACTTTAACGGTAACTCAATTTAAAAAGTACCTTTTTTACACGAAAGTGACCCGTAATTGACCTCTGTCTCATCTGATGAAAAGTGCAGATGACGCCAAAGGTGTATGGTTCAGTGACAGCCTATTCACTCTAGCCTTGAAGAGACCTAGTATAGGTTGTATCTATCCGGAATTATAGACGATAGGAGCGAATTTCAATCCCTAGCAATTCTTATTACCACCTATGCTAAGTATCTTACTGGTAGCTGTTAATCAATTTTTAGGGTTAAAACCCTATTAATGTCTCTACACTGTCTGTCCGTATCTCAAGAGTCTTAATAATACAGTTGAAATTTAAACACACACTTATACTATTGCCGCTACAACAACAAATAATAAAGATGAAATGAAATTTAAATGAAAGGGGCCTCAAGAACCAATACAAAATGACCCCACACTGTGTATATTTTGCTAAGGAGCAGGGCTACTAATAATACTGGATTTGTGTAGTTATACGGCTGTCTATATCGTTTTTTTGACAAACGTACCTACAAATGATGGAAATACCAATGTACTGGAACCTTCGGTGCGCGAGCCCGACTTTTACTTGGATGATTCTTTCAATTTCGAATACGTAGAGACGTACTCTTTATCCACTGTAGAATGTATGCAGCTGCACTACAAAACAAAGCCTAGGTTTCTTCACGGCGTTATCCTCACCAAAAAGTTCATGGTAATATATATAATTTCTCACATAAATTTGGAAATAATCGGAGCTCAAGCCTACGGTCCTTCGCGTGAGAGACCAATAGATGAAACCACTGGGCTAGCACGGCTCTACGGCACTGCAGGCTAATTGTCTAACTCGCTCGCAATCGCCGTTGCGTTCATTCTTGAGATTTCTTGTATAGGCTGACAATTAGTATCGGAAACAGCCAGCCGTCACAGCCATACAAAAACTGTTACTCAATTACCCTGCTGGTCCAGTGTAACAAAGTCCAGCCCCCTATTTCACCAACGTGATAATTGTCAGTGACATAAGTCACTATTGTACCATAGCGGGCACTGGGTGTGTTAATGACAATTATGTTGTGAAACGAGAAATATTTTTTTCTAACCGACATATTTGCAGATTTGTCAGTAAATCTCGACATTAGATAAAAGCTGTGTCAGTCTTCCGTTACAATTGCGGGGTTAACATACGCGCATGTCTTAATATAATTCGCATGTAGATAATAATGTGTAGGTATTTATGGTTTACTAATGTATCGCAAATTACGTTTCCCAAACTGATTCAATTGGCAAATTATTTTTCCCAAACTGATTCATTTGGTAAATGTATCATTTCCTAAATGTTTATTTTTTCTGAAACTGTCAACTTTTCAGGATTGTTATAAAACAAATCTAACCTAACCTAACCTAACCTACAGAATAGTCCTGAAATATACCCTGAATAGTTTACAGTTTCAGAAAAAATAAACATTTGGGAAATTAAACATTTGCCAAATTAATCAGTTTGGGAAACGTAATTTGCCAAACCAAAGTACACCGGTATTTATAGGTGCGACAATTATCACGTTGGTGGAATAGGGGCCAGATTCTGAACAAACGTTTTTAGTCTGTGCGCGGCACTTTACTCCAGAAACAGTTCTCTTTTATTCTGAAGGCACTGCAATAACTGTTTAAATTATTGCTTCCCGCTTTTCCACCACAGCACCATACCTGGTTGCAATAAGAACTATATTACAACGATTTCTCATCAAACCGTTTTCCCTTTGCGATAGCACCCTTTGTTTAAATTGGGCGGGAACTTGTTAGGGTAGTATTCGGAGTGGAGAGCTTAGGGAATTGTTCATGTGGTTATTTTTACTAGCGGATGTGAGAGTGTATGGCGTTTGTAACACGAGTGTGCTAGGTTTGGATTGTAGTAAGAAATAAAAGAACACCAAAAACGCGCGCGAATTTATATTTTTAGGCGGTCATTCGTAGAAGATCTTAAAATATAAACCGACTTGACATTTTAATAAATTATACCGATTTTAATGTTTCAAACGGTCGCGATTTTCACTCAATGTCACTTTCACTGCTAATCTTCCTGATCACGCATTATAATTATTAAAATTACTTAATTTCGGTCAGCTGTTCCACGTACATCCACACACCAAATCGTGCAATGTTGTCGTAACAGCCAAAGTAAGAACAATTATTATTATGTGAATAATTCTCCGGAGTAGTAGAGATTATAAACCGATTATCATAAAACTTACATGTGATTATTCCTGAGAAATATGCCATCGATCGATCGATGCAGGTTACAAAGTAGGTGGGTAAGGCCGCGGAGCATTTCAACCGCTGCACTTATATGTAACGATTGTTGTCCATTGTATGTAAAAAGATTCATAAAGTACGAAATAAAATACGGAAAGATGTATTCCATCCAACTAAAATGTAAAACTCAGTGGCATTTTTCACTTTATCAACCGACGAAAACAAAAGGAGGAGGTTCTCAATTCGACGTGTATATATATATATATTTTTTTTATGTATGATCACGCATTACTTTTTACAGAGTAGTCCGATTTTGATGATTCTTTTTTTATTGGAAAGCGTATACCCCGAGGGTGGTCCCATTTAAATTTGGAAACAATATTCCTAACCTAAGGGTAGAAAAACAGGGGATGATTGATTGTTCAGTTACTGATTGTACTATATGACCACGCATAATTTATTACAGAGTAGTCGGATTTTGATGATTCTTTTTTTATTGGAAAGCGTATACCCCAAGGGTGGTCCCATGCAAATTTGGAAATAATATTCCTACCCTAAGGGTAGGAAAACAGGGGATGATTGACTAACTTTTTACAGAGTAGTCTGATTTTCATAATTCTTTTTTATTGGATATTATAGAGTATACCTTGAAGTTGGTATTATAAATTTGGAAAAAAAATATCCCAAGGATGGAAAAAAAGTATGAAATAAAAACTTTTTAACAAAAAATTAAACCGCCGAAAAAACTGAAAAGCAAAAAATAATACCTTTTTTGTTTGACCTTAATCTAGGTACCAGTTTGAAGTCGGTGCGTCAGCACGAGCCAGGAGGAGTGATAGAAGCCAATCAGGTAGACGATTATAGGTCCACTCCTCCTGGCTAAGTGCTGACGCACCGACATCAAACTGGTACCTAGATTAAGGTCAAACAAAAAAGGTATTATTTTTTGCTTTTCAGTTTTTTCGGCGGTTTAATTTTTTGTTAAAAAGTTTTTATTTACCAGTAATCTATACTAATATTATAAAGCTGAAGAGTTTGTTTGTTTGGTCGTTTGAACGCGCTAATCTCAGGAACTACTGCTCCGATTTGAAAATTCTTACAGTATTAGATAGCCCAATACAGCAGGAGGGTGGGGGGGTTTGAGGGTGCGGGGGAGGGCGTGCGGGAGGGCGTGCGGGGGTTTCAAAGGGGGGATGAAAATTTCATTGATTTTGCCGTAGGATGCACCGTTTTCAACATATTTTGACAAAAACACCGGGGGTGGGGGGTTTGAGGGGGGGTGAGGGGGAGGGGAGGCGGTGTGGGGGTTGCAAAGGGGGATGAAAATTTCATTGATTTTGCCGTAGGATGCACCTTTTTCAAGATATTTGACAAAAACACCGGGGGGGTGGGGGTGGGGGTGAGGGAGGAGGAGGTGCGGGGGTTTTTGAAGTAAAACTTCTATAGGCACGTTTGACTTGGGACGAACGCGGGTGTGCGGAGGATGCTGTGCTATGGGGGGGTGCGGGGCGGGTTCGTGGGTGCGGGGCGGTGCAGGGGGGGATGCTGTGCGGGGGGAGCGGGTTGAATGGTGCGGGGGTTGCGGGGGGGATAATTTTTTTTTATATCGATGAACTAAGGAGAGCCATAATATTGATGAAAGAGCAAATTGGATAAAAAAAATAAGCTGCCCAAATTACTAATTCCACGCGGACGGAGTCGCGGGCAAAAGCTAGTTTGTTACATAAAAGTACATGCGGTCGAGCCGCTCCGCGGCCTTACCCAGGTACCTATACTATAATTATGTTAGCATGTTGGAGTAACCTATGTATACATCTACGATAAATTGGATTACTCGTATTAATTTATACTTATTCTTCTTTCTGCTTTCCAAAGTTGCCTGGAACAGATCGCTCTGTAGCAATAACGCCGCCCATTGCTTCTCGTGTAATTTTTTTAATATACATAGTTCTAAGCTGTTTATTATGTGGTGTACAATAAAGAGTTAGTGTATTGTATTGTCTTTTCCAAGCGCCTATCATTATAAGGTTGTTGTAATGTTTTTCTCTTCCTACTTAACGGAATTATAACTCGTGCTGATGAAAAAAGCTATTACTTAGCTGCATATTCATTACATTAACACGGTAAGCATATGTGACGACCTCTTCAGATGATGCTGCGTTAGAAATAGACCCAAAGTTTGCAAGCAACTATAGTTCTGGCCTCGGTTGCATAAACATGCAACTGTAACAGCAAAAGTGTCCAATTGGCTTTGATTTCATTTTTATGTGTAACAAAGTCAATTGAAATGTGCAGCAAACACGACAAATCAAAAATGAAACGCCTAACGATTGACAAGCGAACAAAACGCGATATGTATCAATTGATTGTGAAGTTAACATGATCGGCCATTTTCTCCAAATTTTTGAACTTTGGAACATAAAATTATTCTAATATCAAATCAAATTATCTTTATGTCGGCCATTATAGGATCATGGTGTTACTAATACATGAAGGTTAATTCTAGTGTTAGTGGTGCAGACCTTAGTCAGCACCTGAATTAATTATGGTTAGGTATATGATTTATGTCTGCGCACAGTTTAAACACCTTCCCTTCCGTTTAGTTTTAGCGGTTGGCACGGGACCGATCTGTTTGGCGAGCCTTGGGGGAGGCCTATGTTCAGCAGTGGACGTTTTTCGGCTGAAAATTGAAATGATGATGGTGATAGTTTATCACCTTCCCTGTCCGGGTACCCCAATATGGGGTCATGAAGCTTTTATTCAGGAGTCCGTGCTCCCACTAGGGGTTCTCAACATCAAAGTGGAAGCACACTCGGACGTGTGACTTTGTCAAATCATTTTATATGGGGACAGTGAACGTGTTAAAGAATAGACTCACAAGACTAGTAGTGAAAAAAAATACGCACGTGTGCGCGTTTGGCAGCAGCTGCCTTGGCGTGTGCTCCGAGATGAAGGGTTACGGATTAGCCTGAAACATGTCGTTTTAAAGATGTGAGTAATCCGTATATTTTTACTATGTATTGAATAATCTCCGTTATAATTTATTGTTCTCCCTACATGAAACACCCGATATGCGTAGGTATTTATGTGAATTTGGCAATGCGAGCCTATCACTATTTTTTATATAATTTACCAAATAAAATTTACTATACAGGGTGGATGATGACGCGGACCTTCCCGAAAACAGGACAGAGGGTACGATGGCTGAGAGACTTTTGAGAAATAGGTATTTTAATGAAATGTCGCTGTCTCGCCCGAACCCCTCCGTGTCAGTACAGCGAGAGCAGGACAACTGCAGCTCAGACCGTTAATAGGCGCGTAAAATTGATCAAAACAGCATTTCGTAATCCCCTGTTTTCTTCTCGAAAACTGGACCAATAAAATTATTTTTTTCAAAAATAATTAGAGGACAGATTTAGCTATGCCCCTATGTTTTCCTATTTTTGTTTATATCAGGGATTATTTTCTGATGAGTGTCTGAAAATGACGTTAAAATTGGGCAATTTTTTTAGTTTTTGAAAGCTCTTATTTCCTATGTTAATTGAAATATGGAAAAAAACGAAACATAGGGGCATAGCTGTGGTAGATACAGATTACACATTAAAAAAAAATGGCTTAAAGCCATTATCCAGGGAGGAAACAGGGGATTACGTTTGTATGGAGAAATGGTGCGCATCGTACCCTCTTAAGCTCAAAAAAAACACATGTAAAAGAGCCCTTAACGGCCTTATAAAAATAAGCTTTTGATTTTGATTTGATACTACATATTATTGCAACTGAGTGAGTTCCAACATTCCCGGACTTTCCGAGTCGTGCAAAGTCACATGTTCGTTTCAAAACGGAAAAATATTGCTACCGGCTCAGACACTACAGTGACTCTATGGAAACAACAAATACGTGCTTGAGGTAAAAAATGAGCAAAACGGCAAAGTACCTATCTCAAAAGTTACTTGCATACGTCTTCACTCTGATATTTTATTTCCTCGGAAAAACCAGTGCAAGAAGTGGAGAAAAAAGGTTTTATATTAACCTAGTATCTTAGTAAAACCAGTAAAGTAATTACTTCTTTCCCGGGAGACTTTCTTTGTGGACTGATGATTAATGTTCCATATCTTTACTTTACACAGATGTTCCAAGGTTTTTTTCTTTGCGGTGAAGTTTCCAAGTACAATTTGATTAAGACAGCCTTTCGAAGGGAGGCTGATACCTAATAAGGCTATCTTGAAAGGTAAATGGGCTTTTCTTTTAAATTATTTGATGCTGGCTTTATATCGCGGCTTCGTTTTCGTGGAAGAATAAAAATTAGGCTAGTACTTTGTTCCGCGGGAATTTTGAGGGGTTCCGTCTTAGTGCTATGCTATACACACACACACATGCAACGGTGATTCATGCATGATTGTTATTTAGCAAGATTTCAGTCATTGATTTCATTTTCAATTGGTCGTAATATTCAAAGGCAAAACTTGGTGTTTGTTGATTTTTGTTTGCACTATCCCTGTATATATGTCCCACTGCAGGGCACGGGTCTCCTCTCAAATGAGAGGGGTTGGGCCGTAGTTCCCACGCGGGCCCTGTGCGGATTGGGAACTTCACACACACCATTGAATTTCTTCGCAGGTGTATAAAGGTTTCCTCACGATGTTTTCCTTCACCGTAAAGCTCATGGTAAACTTCAAATGTAATTTCGCACATAAGTATATTCCGGAAAACTCAGAGGTGCGATCCGGGATTTGAACCCACGACCCTCTGCTTGCTCTGATTGGTCCACCACGGCTTTTAAATAGTATATTTGTAAATTGATTGACCTAATTTTTAATTAAAAGAAAACGCCAGTTTGATTGAATGATGTTTTTACTTGAGCTAAACCGTATCATTCTCGAGCTATACATACAAAATAAAATCTCATTAAACACGTACTACAACATTTCAAATCGAAACTTAATTCCAAATTCACTTTTATCTGATTTTATAGGCTCTCAAACTTCCATAAATAATAATTATACTAAACACGGGCAGCACTTATTTTAATTAAGGCTGAATAAACGGAAACCCATTCAGCCCGAGCCTCGTTTAAAAAGTTTTAATTAAAGCATTATCTCATTGTGCGATTGTCCTATAGACTGTAGCGACGGCGCTAGATTGCAAAGTTAATTTTTCGATATCACAACCCATTCAATACTCTATTTCTTGCATAAACGTAGCTATCGTAAGGTCGCGGGTGAGCAAAGTAATTGTTTCAGTCCATTCAATACTGTCTATAAAATAAAAACAGCAAATAAATCACGTTTGTTGAATGAAAGCCCCCCTTAAATATTTGTTTTTTTTTTTAAGAATTGATTTTTAAAGTTTATATATAACCAAATATTCTGTGAATATTTCAAGCGTCTACCTGTTGCCGTTTTCAATATCGAGCAAAAACGAGTAAAAAAATCACGTTTGTTGTATGGGAGCCCCCCTTATTATTTATTTTATTCCATTTTTTAGTTTTTTTTTGTTATAAAGGCAACCGAAATACATCATCTACTACTCTACTACTAGGGGCGTCTACTAGGGGCGTTCAATAAAAAGTGAGAATGAGTATGTTATAAACAACTTTTACTAAATGTCATTTTATTTTTCGACATAGTCACCTTTTAGCATAATACACTTAGTATATCTTTTTTCTAAACTTAAAATTCCATTTTCAAAAAAGGTCTCATCTTGAGTTCTTAAAAAATCTTGTACTGCAGCGACTACCGCGTCGTCGTCTTCAAATTTCTGGCCTCTCAGGTATTGTTTCAATCTCGGAAATAGGTAGAAATCACTGGGAGCGAGATCTGGTGAATACGGAAGATGCTTAAGGATATCGAACCCAGCATCACGAATTGCAGCCATTGCAACGGCGGACTTGTGTGCCGGGGCATTGTCCTGGTGGAACAGCACAACTTTCGAGAGTTTACCTCGCCGTTTTTCGCGGATCTCATTGCGCAATGTTGCTATTTGTTTGGCGTATAAAGTGCCCGTAATAGTGGCTCCATGCTCGAGATACTCAATCATTAATACCCCTTTACCATCCCAAAAAACAGAGCCCATGACCTTACCGGCAGATGGGCTCACCTTGAATTTCTTCGGAGTTGGAGATGATGGCCTTTTCCATGTCATAGACTGCAGTTTCGTTTCAGGGTCGTAATGATGGAGCCATGTTTCGTCCATTGTTATAAATCGCGCCAAAAAAAGTTCCCGGTCTTGCTGCATCAGGTTCAAAGCTTCTTGACAAATCTCTAGTCTAGTTTGTTTTTGCGTGTCAGTAAGCATTCTTGGTACCCAACGCGCAGATACCTTTTTCATACCCAAGCGTTCATATAAAATATTATGCACGCTCCCCGTTGAAATCTTTACATTTTCAGCAATAAAACGAACTGTGACACGACGATCCGCCAAAACTGAGTTTTCGACTTTTTTCACAATTTCTTCAGTTACTGCTGTAGTAGGGCGTCCGGAGCGGGGGTCGTCCATTGTCGATGTTCTTCCACGTCTAAATTCGGCGCACCAACGTGCGACTGTCGAATACGGAGGAGCATTAGACCCTAAAGTGTTCCGCAAATCCAAATTGACTTGGTCCGTAGAAAAATTATTCAAATACAAGTATTTGATAACGGCGCGCAGTTCAATTTTCTCCATTTTCGCTAACGTACTCAATAGCATTGCAAAGAAATTACCGTATATTTTTTTAAACAAAAGACAGTTAGTTTTTTTTTTCATAGCAATCAGCTAGATAGATTATAGCTTTACCGGCCAGTATTTAATTTCGTAATATTAAAAGAGTTTGCATCTCATTCTCACTTTATATTGAACGCCCCTCGTATCTATCACGGATTATGAGATACAGCCTGGTGACAGACGGACAGACGGACAGACGGACGGACGGACAGCGGAGCCTCAGTAATTACGGTCCCGTTCTTACCCTTTGGGTACGGAACCCTAAAAATCACAAGTATATAATTCCACAAGTGGTTCCTGCAACTTTTACCAGTTCGTCGGTCTGCCTTCTCGGTCGGTTTCTTGAGTAGTTTGTTTACTGTGTTATGAAATAAAACCTATGAAACGAACTATTGCGAGTTAAAACGCGAGCATATAGAGCCCGCTCCACTATTAATGGAAACCGCGGTTAAAGTTTCTACGGCTTGGACTGTACTTACTAGATTAAACTACTCTAGATACAACCCCACTAGCTAGGTCAGATTCAGATAGCTGTCCGGATCCGCTGCTTGTGCCGTATAGAGTCCATGTGCCCTCATTGCACGGAGCGAGTTTGTTAATTATTGCCTTTTTACTTATTTACAGTTATGTAACATAATATTGATAATATTTTGAGAGAGAAGGGCAACGATCCCCGCTCTGGATCCTGGTTGGTCCAGCAGGTCTCCATTGCTATTCAGCGGAGCAAAGCTGCTAGTATAATGGAGACCTTTGGTTCGGGCAGGGCGCTGAGTGGGAATTAAATGTATTCATGTTCCTTGACGAAGCATGTTGCGGATGGGAAGCAATCACTGCCGCCTATGGGCACCCGCGACACAAAGGGTGTCACAGGTGCGTTGCCGGCCCTTTGAGAGAGATAGTGCTCGTTATTTAAAGATCTCAAAGAAGCTGGTTCCATAACTTCATTGTGCGTGGGAAAAAGTTCCGCTTATAGCGGACGGTGCTAGACCACTTCCCCACTTTCCTTCAGCTTATGTTTGTATCCCACTGTTGGGCAAAGGTAGAGCTATATCCGGCCCTCACTCAATTCCACATCCAGGTCGTCTTGCGTTATATCTTGGCCTGCTTTGCCGTCGGTGACAATCGAGCGGTACCCACCCCATCCATCATTATAAAACCCATCAGTACCTAGGTATACAGTTTGGCTATATATTTACACAAAAAAATTTCGTGAATTTTCTGTGCCCCGTATGGTGTCGAAGTGGTTGAGCGAAGTGGCATTTGCGAAGCGTAACGTAGGACGACCCAGTCTCCGCTTCAAAGATTGCGCAAAACACGACATGGTCGCCTTCAACATCGATCACGGCGTATGGGAGGATCTTGCTTCCGACCGCAATATAAGTAGAGAAATACTCTCGCGGAGGTTTGTGAAACCCACGACATCGCCTGGTATCAGAACCTAGCACAGAAACGGGTGTGACGGCGGGTCTGCTTCGTTGCCGGGCCCTCAGTTCGTGTGCCAAAAATGCGGACGAACGTGCCGTTCTCGGATCGGACTTTACAGTCACGAACGGCGTTGCCTCTCTCAAACAGACGCTGCTTAAATATCATCTGTCAATATGTAAGAGGCCTTGTGTATGTTTGTATGGTGTCGGGTTCAGAATAACACCTCTCCATTTCTTCCGTAGATGTCGTCAGAAGCGACTTAGGAAATAGGTTAAGGTATATTGTACCTATAGGCGATAGGCTAGCAACTGTCACTATTATACATATACCTACCATTTTAACCTTTGAACATAAAATTGCTAAAAGTGGCCGCGAAACGTATATTAAAACGTTTCGTGTGCTCTGCTTACCCTCTTTGTGAATACAGGCGTGATTTTATGGATGGACGACAATTTATTGAAAGTGAAACTATATTTTTAAATATAGAAATCAAAACACAAAGCGGAAACCAGTGATCATATTGTCTAACGCGCGCTTGCTATCACATTCACCATCTCTTACTGTCACTACCTTATACCGTTTGACAAGTGATAGCCAGCCCCGTGTGTTAGACAATACGGCCTTAGGATTGTGAAAAGGATTCCGAAGGGAGCTCGAACATCTGAAGCGAGAAGCATTGGAATGTGTAGCCAGGATTTTAAGTAGCTAACAATGATTTCGGCGCGTTGAAATGTCTAATGACCTTTGTTTTATAAAACTTACATATTCCTCGTGAAGAGTCTACTATTACCCTCACTAACATAGTAATGCACAAAGTTAATAAAGTGCGATTTTCATTCTCAATGAGACCAAAACGATTGCTGCGAACAATAAACAGCAATTTGTTACACACCACAATAAATTCGACATAATACGTATCGTGCACGCCAGAACGCCCCTTTATTCCTGGCAATTATTACAATTAAATCAGCATTAAAATTGAGATACGGCTGCTGGTTTATTACAATAACTTTTATAAAACACTGTTGGAGTGTGAATTATTCAGCCATTCAGCCTATGGATTGGAGCAAATGTTACGTTGTCCCAATTAAGCTTACCTATATTTTCCTTTAGGGTGTGACCAAGATTTGCGGTTCTCTTCTAGATCTTAAGGAAAAGCAATCGATTAATGATATCTTGGATAATTTATGGACCGTTATTGGACGATGGCTAATAACGCGACCGGGAGCCATAATTATATTACTTTTTGACCTTACCGACATGCTTTTGTTTGACGAAGAATAAGAGTTATTTTTCCTTACCTTAAACAGAAAACTACAGATCCTCACAATGTGCGTGTTTGTATTTTTGTATGTTTTATGATCATTATTTTGTCTTAAGGGAAATACAATGATACGAATACTATTTAACTGCTTTGGAAAATTTTAATAAAGATGCAGGTAGTAACATTTAAAAATCCTACAAACTGTAGTTTATAGTTTATAAGTATGTGTCTTTGTTACTTCGCGGTTATATAAAAACTAAATGTAATTATATAGCCTAAATTAACTAAAGATATTTTGACTTGGAAAAAAAAAACCTTTGACTATTATCTATGCTGATAGTTTATTGAATCAGGCGTTACTTTGCGGAGGTCCATATTAATGAACTAAAACAATTACTTTGCTCACCCGCGACCTTACAATAGTTACGTTTATGCAAGAAATGTGCGTTCATGCAGTTCCTCCACCTCCACACTGTACGAACACACACAAATCACATAAACCCAACCATCACCACCACCAAGCTACACTGACGCGTTTCGAACTCAACCAGAGCTCATCTTCAGAGTTACCACAACCGTATGCTATGCTACCAAATGTTAAACTAACAAACCAAAACAAATGTTTTAACTTGTCACTGTAACTTCTCAAGTACCCACTTTATTTTTCTTATTCTCAAACTACCCCACAAAAATTAACTTTTATTGACATATTTAAAACTACCTTGAATTTTTTGTTTATTTATTTATAAGGCATATTTAATTAATACTAACTGTTCAAATTCGACCCAAGCCGCAGTAAAGGAGAAGATACTAAATTTACCTGTTCATTAATAATAGACCCCATAGTGTTGTACCTAATTATTTCCATGCATTCCAGAGCATCCAGACGCAACCCCTTGCCGCAATAATGTAACACTTCATAAGAATCTGAATCTAACAATGAATGATTTGATTCCAACAAATTAATTTAATTAATTTAATTAATTTATTATTAATGAACAGGTAAATTTAGTATCTTCTCCTTTACTGCGGCTTGGGTCGAATTTGAACAGTTAGTATTAATTAAATATGCCTTATAAATAATTAAACAAAAAATTCAAGGTAGTTTTAAATATGTCAATAAAAGTTAATTTTTGTGGGGTAGTTTGAGAATAAGAAAAATAAAGTGGGTACTTGAGAAGTTACAGTGACAAGTTAAAACATTTGTTTTGGTTTGTTAGTTTAACATTTGGTAGCATAGCATACGGTTGTGGTAACTCTGAAGATGAGCTCTGGTTGAGTTCGAAACGCGTCAGTGTAGCTTGGTGGTGGTGATGGTTGGGTTTATGTGATTTGTGTGTGTTCGTACAGTGTGGAGGTGGAGGAACTGCATGAACGCACATTTCTTGCATAAACGTAACTATTGTAAGGTCGCGGGTGAGCAAAGTAATTGTTTTAGTTCATTACTATGCTGATAGTTAGATCTCTAGAATAACACGTAAGGCTACTTTTTATCCCGTTATGCCTATAGAATCGCAATTTACACTTCTTAAATCCGAAATCTTAACTGCTAAGTTTAGACATATAAAATTTTGCAAGAGTATTCTTCGCGCAACCTAAATGAAGACCACTTATGGGAATTTCTATAGGATGTGTGTAAAATCACGGAATTTAAATTCAACTAGGAGCTCATAATTGAGAGAGAAGAGAGAAAAACTGCGGGTAAAAGCTGGTGTAAAAATAAATGCGTGGGAAGTGACGCAAATTTATTCCCTCGGATATCCCCCAGTTAATTAGGGAATTAGACGTACAAGTAACCTTAATTTAATTAATTCGTCCAAAGTCAGACAAGTCGAAGAACTGATGAATACCAGTTTTTAGCGAGCGAGAATGAAAAACACCGTGCCTCCGCGTTGGTTTTAGCCTAATGCTGTCTATCACACCGTAGGATGATTACTTATTTATATTTTATAAGATTTTTTACAAACTTTTATTTACTTTCACCTGTCCCGTTGTCTTTGTGTCATCAATCTTGCAAGTTAAATTTGACCCGCTTCCCGATTTCCGAAAGAGCTAAAATTTTGCATGCATGTGTAAATGAGGCGACAAATCAATATTATTGTGACGTGAAGGCTGATCTGATGATGGAGCTGGAAGGTGGCACTAGGCACTCCGGAGTAAAACGACACAACTCAAATCGAGTTTGGGCTCGCTTGATTGGTCTTGAAGAGTAGGTACTTTGGTAGCCAGGGACAAAAAATACAATCAGCAAAAAAAGTGTGTTAAAAATGGATTTTTGTCAAAAACTTGATTTATACCTACTACCTTACAAGTTAAGTATGAAGTATCTTTTTCTATTTATTTTTTTCAACTTCAGTTTTTATTACTTTTACGGTCATCCCGTGAAACCATATATTTCAAACTAAATACAAACTGAAATATCGATGCACAGAAAAAACCCCCAGAAAAAAGACCAATGCTGGGAATCGAACCCAGGTCCTCAGCGTTTCGTGCTGCGTGCTTACCCCTACACCATCACTGGTCTAGAAGTTAGCGACGAATCTTTCCCATACATCGTACACTTCAGTCTGTTATAATCACATTATGGAGTGATAAAGCGCGCATCTATGTTATGCCCTCTACCGAGAGACTTTAACACTCCTTCGGAGCTAACCGCCCACCTGGACCAAGAGATGGCGCTACTAAGCCAACTTTTACAAGTTAAGTATGAAGTATCTTTTTCTATTTTTTTTCAAACGGAGACATTTACGTTGTACAAGTTTCGGTCCTATTGAATCCTGTCTGCGTATTGCGGTCATCCATTTCTTCCTTATTTTGTATCTACTGAAGAAAGGCTTTGGATTAGCTTTATACTGTACAGCTAGCTCTTGTTCGCAAGTCCATCTGCGAAGAATTCGGTTAACGCTATCTCGCGAAAAATGTGTAATAAGAAGGGATAAAAAGTATGCTACATTATTAATCTAGGTAATAACTAATCTGTGTGTCAAATTTCATCTGAATCCGTCAAACTGTTTTGGCGTGAATGAGTAAAAAACATCTATACCTCCATCCATACAAACTTCAAGCTCGCACAAGTCGCTAAAGATACTGTTCACAAGCTTTAGTCAGTCAACCTTGGCCCAGCGTGTAAAGGCGGTTTCAAAGATAAATCAAATCAAAATATGTATATATTTATGTGTATGAATACGGTTACACGGTCTTATGCAAATATGCATGTTATGTACATGCGTGTGCATGCATGCGCATGTGTGGTGGTAAGTTAAAATCTTCACCTTATGCTGCTAATATAGCGCGTGCGCGTGTGATTGTGTGCATGATTTTGTTCGTGCGTGAGCGCGTACGTGCGTTAATGCGTGCGTGGGGGCGTGCGTGCGTGCATGCCTGAGAGCGTCAGTGCGTGAATGTGTGAGTGCTTGAGTATGTCTAAAGCTCTGGAGTAAAGGCTACGTTTTACTCTAATACTACACATGTAAAATCCAATAGTCTTAACTATTGTAACTGCCCAGGACCATAAGAAAGTAAGATATTACAATTTTTTTGCCAGAACCATTAATTCACACGAGCAAAATCGCGAGTAAATGCTAGTCATCACCTTTCATCATTTCAGTCGAAAGACGTCAACTGCTGAAAATAGGCCTCCCCAAGGCTCGCCAAACAGATCGGTCCCGTGCCATCCGCATCCAACGCGATCCCGCAACCTTAACCGGGTCGTCGCTCCATCTTGTCGGAGGCCTACCTACACTGCGTCTTCCGGTCCGTGGACGCCACTCGAGAACCTTTTTTTACCATCGGCCATCAGTTCTGCCCAGTGCCACTTGAGTCTGGCGATTCTTCGAGCTAGGTATGCTTTAGTTCTTGCGCGCATTTCATCATTTCTAATGCGATCCCGCAGAGAAACTGCGAGCATAGCCCTCTCCATCGCCCTCTGAGTGACTTTGAACTTTCTTATGACTCTTATGAGGCCCATCATTAGCGCTAAATTCGTTAGAAAATGCTAGAACCTTGTTCATATAATTAAGTACCTTTCTTGTTTTTACATACTTACCACGCTGTTACGGGACGGTGTAAAGTTCCCACATATTTCGGTGCCTCGCCCGATCCCTCAGGGTCTGAAGACAAATGGGGCTAATTCGTGATGGAATGACGGTGCCGGGCCAATTCCTACGGCTTTCCCCGTAACAAAATGATCCCATAACATTTACGCAATGGTAACACCATGAAATTGATTCTTGAACGAGAATTGGGCTGCAGCGTGATAGAAATGTATGTAGAGCTTTATTGGAAGGGAAAACTACGTTTGGAGTAGAAAAAGTTTTATTTTTTACACACACAGTCTGTGTCATGTCGCCAGAGTATATGTTTTCCTTTTAAATGTTTTTCTTTCCTGTTCATCATCATCGTCATCATCCCAGTATACGTCCCACTGCAGGGCACAGGCCTCCTCTTAGAACGCGAATCGTTCTACCGCGGAACGAATCCTGTTTGTCGAATATGTGAAAAGAAAAGCCTCTCTCTTTATTTCTCTCTCTCTCTCTCTCTTAACTTTTTTTTAGATTTTTGATGTTGCTAGCAAGAGTTTTACAAAATACATACAGTCGAATATATGACTTCCTCCTTTTTTGAAGTCGGTTAAAAAGTAGGTAATGCTACTTAAAAACTACGCTTAATGCTACTTATTATAAATACGAAAGTTTGAGCGTTTGTGAGTGCATGCGCCTGCGCGTGTTTGTTAGATACTGACGATAAAACGTCTGGACGGATTCGGATGTTTGGCAGTGGCGAAGGGTACTACAACCCGATTCCCCCCGGGTTGACTAAATTTTCGAAATTACCAAAAGCTTCTCTTTCATTATACTGTTCTGCACTTTCAAGAAAAGGATAAATGGTTTTTTTTTCTTGATTCAGCTTTACTTGTAATAATTATCACCCCCGTCACTGATGTTTGGCATGCACGCTGCAGTATACTTTCGGGAATAATACTAGGCTAATGGTCGTGTAGATTTGTTGTCTTAATTTATCCAGATTGGACTCATATCCTGCGCTGATAATTCATCGCGATGGCATCCACTAATATCAATTACATATTGGTCAGATTATTTACCGACTCCACTTCTATGGAAGCGCACTGTAAGATTAGGCTGGAATCCGCTCGTGCCGTGCAGCGATTACACCCGAATACGCCCTAACTTCGAAAGCTGATTAGATAATTTTTCATGTTGCGGACCTGCTATGTTTAGCTTTACAAATCTGAATACCAAGTCATGCTTACAAGTAATTTTGTTGGCGAATGAGGTTATCCGTATATGCTGTTACGGTATGCTAATATCCGGTCCGGATATAGGATTGTATCAACAACACAATTGTTACTTGGGCACGGGCACGATTAGACTATCACATAAAACATTAAAAAAATCATACAGACGAATTGAGAACCTCCTCTTTTTTTGAAGTCGGTTAAAAAGATAGTCACTGCATTTCAACCACTATTAGTAACCTGGGGCTTATACTAGGTATCTTAAAATGAATCTATACCTATAAAAAGAAAAATCCTGACTGACTGACTGACTCGCTTACGCACTGACTCCCTGACTGACTGACTCATCAACACCCAGCCAAACCTTTGGCCGTTGGCCCTACAAGATTGAATTTTTGCATTGAGTTTGCTTTTATGATGTATCATTATGCAAATAATAAGGACGGATTTGTTGAAGTTCCCATGAGATAGGGTTTAAACAGGATTTATGTGTTCGATTCAGAGTGATCCTATCTAAGTAACTGTGATTACTAAAATCTTGAAATTTGGCCTGCAATTAGTTAATGATAACATTACAGTAAAACAAACTAATTACAGGAATTTTCCAAATTTCTACGGGATACGGAAAATTGGATTAACTTATTGATACCGGTGTTGATGATGATTGATGATAATAGGTTTTTGGACATTGCTTTGCCGAATATATTTGTTTTATTTAATGAAAGAGATGATGAAACTTCAAGTCATAAATTTGAATTCTGCGCGAACGAAACCACGGGCAAAAGCGCTAGTCCGGAATATTTATTTAGGTAGTTTGGACAGTTTGACAACACAGGTAAAAACTTCTCATAGAAAATCGGACAAGGGCATTGACCAATGTATGGAAACAATAACAATTAAAAAACTATAACTAAAACCGCCATTAAAAAATCCTGGAAAACATTTACAGAGATTACCCAACCACCTGAATATTCCAGATTAATTTTGAGATATCTTGTATGAGAGAAATGAAATGAAATACCTAATTTAAAGAAAAACATTTTGCTTTAGACATAGAAAGATTAGTTTTTGTAAATATAATGAGTACTAATATGGAGAGACACGTTTAACTAAAATCATTAGCATGCACTTCATGCATGCATTGACTTCTTTTAAATGAGTTAGCTATGAAGTATCTTTTTTTTGTACTTATTTTTTCCAACTTCATTTTTTTATTACTTTTACGGTCATCCCGTGAAATCATACATTTCGTACTAAATACAAACTGAAATATAGATGCACAGAAAAAACCCCAGAAAAAAGACCAATGCTGGGAATCGAACCCAGGTCCTCAGCATTCCGTGCCGCGTGCCATACCCCTACACCACCACTGGTCTAGAGATTAGACACGAATCTTTCCTATACATCATACATTTCAATCTGCTAAATCATCACCTTATGCAGTGACAAACGCACATCTATGTTACACCCTCATCGAGAGATTTTAACACTCCTTCGGAACTAACCGCTCACCTGGACAAGAGATGGCGCTACTGTGCAACTTTAAACAAGTTAGCTATGAAGTATCTTTTTTTTGTACTTATTTTTTCCAACTTCATTTTTTTATTACTTTTACGGTCATCCCGTGAAATCATACATTTCGTACTAAATACAAACTGAAATATAGATGCACAGAAAAAACCCCAGAAAAAAGACCAATGCTGGGAATCGAACCCAGGTCCTCAGCATTCCGTGCCGCGTGCCATACCCCTACACCACCACTGGTCTAGAGATTAGACACGAATCTTTCCTATACATCATACATTTCAATCTGCTAAATCATCACCTTATGCAGTGACAAACGCACATCTATGTTACACCCTCATCGAGAGATTTTAACACTCCTTCGGAACTAACCGCTCACCTGGACAAGAGATGGCGCTACTGTGCAACTTTAAACAAGTTAGCTATGAAGTATCTTTTTTTTGTACTTATTTTTTCCAACTTCATTTTTTTATTACTTTTACGGTCATCCCGTGAAATCATACATTTCGTACTAAATACAAACTGAAATATAGATGCACAGAAAAAACCCCAGAAAAAAGACCAATGCTGGGAATCGAACCCAGGTCCTCAGCATTCCGTGCCGCGTGCCATACCCCTACACCACCACTGGTCTAGAGATTAGACACGAATCTTTCCTATACATCATACATTTCAATCTGCTAAATCATCACCTTATGCAGTGACAAACGCACATCTATGTTACACCCTCATCGAGAGATTTTAACACTCCTTCGGAACTAACCGCTCACCTGGACAAGAGATGGCGCTACTGTGCAACTTTAAACAAGTTAGCTATGAAGTATCTTTTTTTTGTACTTATTTTTTCCAACTTCATTTTTTTATTACTTTTACGGTCATCCCGTGAAATCATACATTTCGTACTAAATACAAACTGAAATATAGATGCACAGAAAAAACCCCAGAAAAAAGACCAATGCTGGGAATCGAACCCAGGTCCTCAGCATTCCGTGCCGCGTGCCATACCCCTACACCACCACTGGTCTAGAGATTAGACACGAATCTTTCCTATACATCATACATTTCAATCTGCTAAATCATCACCTTATGCAGTGACAAACGCACATCTATGTTACACCCTCATCGAGAGATTTTAACACTCCTTCGGAACTAACCGCTCACCTGGACAAGAGATGGCGCTACTGTGCAACTTTAAACAAGTTAGCTATGAAGTATCTTTTTTTTGTACTTATTTTTTCCAACTTCATTTTTTTATTACTTTTACGGTCATCCCGTGAAATCATACATTTCGTACTAAATACAAACTGAAATATAGATGCACAGAAAAAACCCCAGAAAAAAGACCAATGCTGGGAATCGAACCCAGGTCCTCAGCATTCCGTGCCGCGTGCCATACCCCTACACCACCACTGGTCTAGAGATTAGACACGAATCTTTCCTATACATCATACATTTCAATCTGCTAAATCATCACCTTATGCAGTGACAAACGCACATCTATGTTACACCCTCATCGAGAGATTTTAACACTCCTTCGGAACTAACCGCTCACCTGGACAAGAGATGGCGCTACTGTGCAACTTTAAACAAGTTAGCTATGAAGTATCTTTTTTTTGTACTTATTTTTTCCAACTTCATTTTTTTATTACTTTTACGGTCATCCCGTGAAATCATACATTTCGTACTAAATACAAACTGAAATATAGATGCACAGAAAAAACCCCAGAAAAAAGACCAATGCTGGGAATCGAACCCAGGTCCTCAGCATTCCGTGCCGCGTGCCATACCCCTACACCACCACTGGTCTAGAGATTAGACACGAATCTTTCCTATACATCATACATTTCAATCTGCTAAATCATCACCTTATGCAGTGACAAACGCACATCTATGTTACACCCTCATCGAGAGATTTTAACACTCCTTCGGAACTAACCGCTCACCTGGACAAGAGATGGCGCTACTGTGCAACTTTAAACAAGTTAGCTATGAAGTATCTTTTTTTTGTACTTATTTTTTCCAACTTCATTTTTTTATTACTTTTACGGTCATCCCGTGAAATCATACATTTCGTACTAAATACAAACTGAAATATAGATGCACAGAAAAAACCCCAGAAAAAAGACCAATGCTGGGAATCGAACCCAGGTCCTCAGCATTCCGTGCCGCGTGCCATACCCCTACACCACCACTGGTCTAGAGATTAGACACGAATCTTTCCTATACATCATACATTTCAATCTGCTAAATCATCACCTTATGCAGTGACAAACGCACATCTATGTTACACCCTCATCGAGAGATTTTAACACTCCTTCGGAACTAACCGCTCACCTGGACAAGAGATGGCGCTACTGTGCAACTTTAAACAAGTTAGCTATGAAGTATCTTTTTTTTTGTACTTATTTTTTCCAACTTCATTTTTTTATTACTTTTACGGTCATCCCGTGAAATCATACATTTCGTACTAAATACAAACTGAAATATAGATGCACAGAAAAAACCCCAGAAAAAAGACCAATGCTGGGAATCGAACCCAGGTCCTCAGCATTCCGTGCCGCGTGCCATACCCCTACACCACCACTGGTCTAGAGATTAGACACGAATCTTTCCTATACATCATACATTTCAATCTGCTAAATCATCACCTTATGCAGTGACAAACGCACATCTATGTTACACCCTCATCGAGAGATTTTAACACTCCTTCGGAACTAACCGCTCACCTGGACAAGAGATGGCGCTACTGTGCAACTTTAAACAAGTTAGCTATGAAGTATCTTTTTTTGTACTTATTTTTTCCAACTTCATTTTTTTATTACTTTTACGGTCATCCCGTGAAATCATACATTTCGTACTAAATACAAACTGAAATATAGATGCACAGAAAAAACCCCAGAAAAAAGACCAATGCTGGGAATCGAACCCAGGTCCTCAGCATTCCGTGCCGCGTGCCATACCCCTACACCACCACTGGTCTAGAGATTAGACACGAATCTTTCCTATACATCATACATTTCAATCTGCTAAATCATCACCTTATGCAGTGACAAACGCACATCTATGTTACACCCTCATCGAGAGATTTTAACACTCCTTCGGAACTAACCGCTCACCTGGACAAGAGATGGCGCTACTGTGCAACTTTAAACAAGTTAGCTATGAAGTATCTTTTTTTTGTACTTATTTTTTCCAACTTCATTTTTTTATTACTTTTACGGTCATCCCGTGAAATCATACATTTCGTACTAAATACAAACTGAAATATAGATGCACAGAAAAAACCCCAGAAAAAAGACCAATGCTGGGAATCGAACCCAGGTCCTCAGCATTCCGTGCCGCGTGCCATACCCCTACACCACCACTGGTCTAGAGATTAGACACGAATCTTTCCTATACATCATACATTTCAATCTGCTAAATCATCACCTTATGCAGTGACAAACGCACATCTATGTTACACCCTCATCGAGAGATTTTAACACTCCTTCGGAACTAACCGCTCACCTGGACAAGAGATGGCGCTACTGTGCAACTTTAAACAAGTTAGCTATGAAGTATCTTTTTTTTGTACTTATTTTTTCCAACTTCATTTTTTTATTACTTTTACGGTCATCCCGTGAAATCATACATTTCGTACTAAATACAAACTGAAATATAGATGCACAGAAAAAACCCCAGAAAAAAGACCAATGCTGGGAATCGAACCCAGGTCCTCAGCATTCCGTGCCGCGTGCCATACCCCTACACCACCACTGGTCTAGAGATTAGACACGAATCTTTCCTATACATCATACATTTCAATCTGCTAAATCATCACCTTATGCAGTGACAAACGCACATCTATGTTACACCCTCATCGAGAGATTTTAACACTCCTTCGGAACTAACCGCTCACCTGGACAAGAGATGGCGCTACTGTGCAACTTTAAACAAGTTAGCTATGAAGTATCTTTTTTTTGTACTTATTTTTTTTTCCAACTTCATTTTTTTATTACTTTTACGGTCATCCCGTGAAATCATACATTTCGTACTAAATACAAACTGAAATATAGATGCACAGAAAAAACCCCAGAAAAAAGACCAATGCTGGGAATCGAACCCAGGTCCTCAGCATTCCGTGCCGCGTGCCATACCCCTACACCACCACTGGTCTAGAGATTAGACACGAATCTTTCCTATACATCATACATTTCAATCTGCTAAATCATCACCTTATGCAGTGACAAACGCACATCTATGTTACACCCTCATCGAGAGATTTTAACACTCCTTCGGAACTAACCGCTCACCTGGACAAGAGATGGCGCTACTGTGCAACTTTAAACAAGTTAGCTATGAAGTATCTTTTTTTTTTGTACTTATTTTTTCCAACTTCATTTTTTTATTACTTTTACGGTCATCCCGTGAAATCATACATTTCGTACTAAATACAAACTGAAATATAGATGCACAGAAAAAACCCCAGAAAAAAGACCAATGCTGGGAATCGAACCCAGGTCCTCAGCATTCCGTGCCGCGTGCCATACCCCTACACCACCACTGGTCTAGAGATTAGACACTTCTTTTAAATGGGTTTTATTTGCTAAATAAATTTAAAAAATAGACATTAATGACCTACACTGAACCTGCGTTTGCGGTACAATTGAAATTTATTAAAATTTCATGATAAATGTAGCTCATCTCTTCAATATTTACGACAGGAAACTGATAGTAGTTTGAACGCTAGTAAAACTTTCCGGAAATTGCATGAAGCCATTTTCTACGCAACTAGCACATTTTCCGTCATGCTTGAATATGGCAACGATTTTGTATGAAAATATTGTTTCTCTTTCGGTCGTTTTCTACTATTTTATGTAGGAGTGTACGTAAAGATTTAAACATGTATAGCCTTTTTAGGCTGCTTTAATCGTGAGAGCCATTATGTCAGCTATTTGTAAATAAATCCCCCGTTATTAATCCCTATCTCACCTGATGAAAAGTTCAGATGAGGTGGACTGGTTTAGTAACAGCCTATTCATTCTAGCCTTGAAAAAAGCCCTAGATTGTTCTATCTGGAAATATTAAAGTACATTCGACTACAAATAGATCGATGCAGCTAAAGTTACAAAAGTTATACACGACCTTAACGTTAAGTCAATAAAGTTGCGTAGGTATATATATATTTTTGTAGTAGTCTATTCAGATGATGGAACCGAATTCCATTCCTTAGCAGTTCGTATCCGTTCGTTAAATTGAAATTTCAGGATTTTATCAAATTCTCATGGAAACACCCATAAATTACATCAAGCCCTCCATTTAACGTAACATGATGAAGATCCAAGTAAAATCTCATGCTATAGACCAAGTTTATCGTATCATTCAAAATTAATAAAATTATTACTGAACAATGATTTTATAAGTCAAAATCATACCTTATGCTCGCATAGCAACCGAAAAATATTCTGCCAACGCAATAAAAGCACACATATACACACACACAAGTTTCACGTGCTTTTTGCTTCCGTTATGAAATAGTTATTTGTGCAGCAAGAGAGCAAAGTTGGTTTTTACTGCGAGTGTTGATTTTGAATCGCGAGTCAGCGAAGGATTCTATAATTGAATCACGACCGTTAGCGAGTGATTCTAAGTTAGAATCCTGAGTGCGCGAGTGATTCAAATACACGAGATGCAAAAAAACTTTTGGTCTCGTGTGACACATACAACTTTTCACCTCAGCAGCGAGAACATAATAAATTATTAAAGGTAGTTGACCGTCGTCTTTTTGTCTTTGTTGTGGTTTTCAACATTGAGTAAATACTCCATATTATATATATAACAATAGGTACACAGTCTCCGAAAAAGTGTTTGCATTGTTAAAAAATATCATAAGCTTTTAAATATTTTCCGCGAGACTTTTCAAGTAAGAAACTTAACTCTGCATTATGTATTATTGCATTAATTCGTCTGGTGTTCAATTGTTGACTTCGTCACTGGACTCACTCAATTCACACATATCATATTCAAAAAATTATTAAATAAGTACTTTATACTATTCTAAAAATTTCCAAATTGCCTCTGATCGTGTACCAAACTCTTAGATATCGAATTCTTTAGTTAGAGAAACAGAAGAAAAGAATTAAAATTTGAATCCCGCTATTTTTTTAAAGATGCGTTCCGATACTACACCCGCTGCGTTCCGATACTGCATCCGCTGTATTTATCACGATGTTCAAGATTGTTAAAATTATTATTAATTATATAGATATACATGTTAAACTTTGTATTTTTCAACAACATTTTTACTATTTGATTATATAAAAATATAATCCAATTATTAAAAAAAGTACAATAATTTAATTTAAAACCTTAACAGACGAATTATAATTTTAAGGTTAACAACTTATTATGAGTATCCGAACGTTCATCGTTCGTTTATTTTTTAGGTCTACTAGGTATAGAATTTGAAATCGAAAATCGAATCGATTTGATCTTATCTCTCGCTCTTTTCGTATCGAAATGAAAGTGACAGATCAATCTGAAGTTCAAATCTTTCGAATTCAGTAAGCAGACCCATCATTGTCCTTGACTTTTAAAAAAAATAATTAAAAAGCTACTTTGTCTCACGCAGTGAGCAAAATCGGATTTTGCTCACTGTTTTTTAGTAGCAAAACCTGCCTGTTTGAGGTGCTGAGGTGAAAAGTATAAAACTTGTCTTTTTCTTCATGTCACATTTTGTGCGCTTCAGTAGGTATCGGTGCGCTAGTAATTTTGGGGATTCTTTTAAAAATAAGTTAGTACATTTTATAAGGTCTATTATTGTAACATTTTTCGTACTCAGTTCGGTTGGAAAGGGTTATATCTATTTCTATTAGTAAATTATCATTGCATCCAAAGCAACAAATCCATTATTTACGTATTCGGTGGACTTTTTGTAAGCGATTTAAATATGCAATTGTGGCTTGCAATGCCGTTTATCACTTCGAGGATTATAATAATAGGGAATTTGTCTGGGTGTAGATGGAAAATAAAACTTTCAATAATTAAATACATACATTTATTCGAATCTCTATACTTAGCGTCTCAACATGACCATACCAGTAGTTATTTAACATAAACAGATAGCTGGGTTAACTTTGCATAAGCTTACTAAACTTATATAAATAATCAACAACGCAATATAAATAGACTTTTAATCATAAAATTTAATCTCAAGACGACTAGAATACCTTCATATAGGTAACTATAGACGAGCGTTAAAAGCGCGCGTTTAAAAAAACTCTGAAAACCATAACAACTCTTGGACATTTCTTCGTCATTCCAATCACTTCTACAATTATAATATAAACGTTTATTTATACTAACCATTCAATAATCTATCTGCTTAATACATTTAAAGATTAAAATTATCCCATCACCTTAAGCATTCTTACTCGTAAATAAGAGTATGGAATTAGAGAATCTGAGTGTTACAATTTCCAAGATTTTTTGTCCTTAAAAAATCTGTTTTGATGTTAAAACATTCAATCTATTCCAAAAAAACCTACAGATTGTCACTAAGTAAAACGGTAATTTACTTGACAGAGGAAAATGAAAGCAGAGTGAAGTCCAAAACAACTATTAAAAGCATTCAAACATTCATAATTCGGGTAACATGTTGCGTAACAGTAGGTACATAGAATTATTTTAGATATAAACTACAAGATATGCTATATAATAATGAGATAGGTGAATATTTCATTCGTTGTTACAAGATAAATCCTAAGGACTTGAAACTGACTAGTAAAATGCTTGAGTTTTGAGCATTTCTTTTAAAAATTCAAGACTATTCAAAGTTTCAGAATCACGCATTGATCCACTAAGAGAGAAAGATCAGGAATTATTCTATGTTTTGAACACAGACACATTTAACGGTATTTATAATAATTTTACATTTCAGGTGACATCTTCTGCAGATGACGGCTGGTTATGGCAGCTGTTAGAAAACGCTGGACTGCTGTGGTTTGCGTTTTGCTGGCATCTGTCAAATGTCACGTGACAGTAAGGATTGATGGAATGTTAGACGGCTTGTCGTGCTCCGTTGCCCACGCGTGGGAGTTCATCGACCCTTAGGCTTAGAAGCTGGTCCTGCCGAAAATGAAGTTGCCGGCGGCATTTGGGTCCTCGGTGGAGAAATACTCTTTCCACAGCTCTTGGAACTCCTCCCAGAAGACGTTTGCTTTTCCCTGGTAAAGAAAAATTAAATTTAACATGTAAATTAAATCTAAGTATAAATTTTTACAGTTTCCTCGTTATTTAGTACGTTAAAAAACATTATTTAAAAACTATAGTGAGTAAGTGATTAAGTTTGTTGAGTCATGTAACTATAAAGTCTGTAATTATAAAGTGCCCAGCTCAAATTTTTGCCAAAAAAAAACAAGAAATAGATGAACTCTAGAAACAATACTCTGTTCTTCGGACAGTCGTGTTATAATACAAAGTTATCGGTCCAAAACCATTCTCAAAAGCACAACCTTGTGCGACCACGACGCTCGTTCCTACAATACCACGTTCCCAAAATACCAGATTTTTCAATAATACTACTTTACCTATTACGCTCCCATTAAACTAGAAGTCTAAAATAAAAAATAACCTCCTTGAGTAATCTTCGATTTTTTAATGTGGTGCAACGAGAACTTGGTAAGAAAGAAAATGTAGTAAATAGGTAAGTAGTATTTTAGGGACGCGGTACGTAAACTGGGGTTACTTTGAAATGCGCTACTTTAGAAAACAGTTTTTTACGCCGTGTCTTTTTGTACCATCTGGGGCAGAGAAATAACTACCTTAATAAATCACCTAACTTTTTACGTCATATGCTCAATCGAGCTATGAATATTTGCGTTTTTATAACCATTTTAAATAAATCTATCAAAGTAGCCCCAAAATTTCCTAAAGTAACCCCAGTTTACCGGTATTTTAGGGACGAGCGAGTCGATTAAGCGAGGTCGTTGTTTTTAAACTCTGTAAGACGATAATTAAGCTGTGGTAACTAGTCGTTTGCCTAATGGAAACTTACGTAGAGGGTCATGAGTTCGATCCCGGGCTCGCATCTCTGAGATTTTCGGATTTACATGCCAAATTACTTTTAAAATTTACCACGAGCGTCACCGTGAAGGAAAACATCGTGCAGAAACCTGTGCATCGGCGAAGCAAGTCAATGGTGAATGTAAGTTCCCAATCCGCACTGAGCCAGCGTAGGGACTACGACCCAAGCACTCTCATTCTGAGAAGAGGCCTGTGCACTGCAGTGGGACGTAGACAGGCTGAGATGATGACGATGAAGACGATAATTGATTCTATGAAGTCTCAAAAGCCCAATTTTCTTACGCCATCTTATGCTTTTGTCTCGAGCCTTGAGTTCGAGTGAAACGACTGAAAGATCTTAATACCCCAGCGCATTAGTAAATGATTTACGAATGCAAAAGAAAAGCAATAAAAGAAAACAACAAGCACATTTGGTTTGTAAATGAATTGCCGAGAATAAAATTATAACCGAAGCTCTTAACTTTATGATTTCGTGTTTCCCGCTATTACTGCTAATGTAAAATTGATGTCGTCCCTTTCGGGGAACGGCAAAACGTATAGGTAAGGCATGATTCCACTGTATTCATGGAATACAAATACGGTACGATTGACGTCAGAGGCATTCGTTAATTTTACCTACTGAACCAAAGAAATATAAATAATGTATTTAAGTATGTAACTATCTACAGGGTGACATTGGAGACGTAATCACAAACGTCTTTTTCAGATTGGGTAATTGTTAGCTATTATATTAACATTCAATATTTTTAAGCGAATCAAAACTGTTTTTTTTTTGTTTAGGTCCATGCCGGAGTGGAGACCTTTTGTATATTTTTTTAGTTTTACTAGTTACTTTACTTTGGTCTTTAATTAAGGTGGTAGTACTTAATTTAGTTTAAGATTTTATGTAAGTAAATATGAAAGTAACTCTCTCTGTCTGACTGTTCACGCTTAAACCATTGAACTGATTTCGATAAAATTTGGCACGGAGATAGTTTAAGACCTCCCAGGGACACAGAATAGATTTTATCCAAGAAAATTGTATAGTTCCCGCGGGATGGCGATAAACTAATAGGGATGTACAAGCCATTCGAAAATAATTCGAAGACACGACGCCAGTAAAAAACGCTTTATTTAGTCCTGAAAACCAGATTGATTTTCAATTAGCTGCTAAATTAGATTTTTTTTTGCTTTAAAACAAATAAATAGTTTATTGAGTTGGCGAACAAGGACAAGTGTGACGTCATAAGTTGCTATCGCCATTCAAACTCTATGGCAGAATTGTGTTTTGATAGTTCATAAAAAGTACGTCAGTTGATTTTGTGGTGTCTACATCCCTATTCTTCGCCAGTGTAGTTGTGAGCTATAGTAAGTGATTCCATATATTGTGTACATACGGCGTCAAAGGCGAAACTATATTTTGAATCAAGATTTTGTTTTTGTGGTTCTACTAGCGTTTCAACCACTATCACTTCGCATATCATAGTGAAAAAATAAGCTACAATTAGGATTAGATAACAAGTATTAATTGTACCGCAAATTAAAATGACATGAGTGAAAAACTAAAACAAGTAAACGACCTGTTGTATGTAGTAGTGCACAAAATTTATATGGAGCTTAGATCATTTTTCAAATTTGGAACGTTAATTAGTTTATACTGACGCATTATTACTACATGCATCTGGTAATATACTTTAGTCTTTCACCTATATCGCTTTATAAAAATCTTCCACTCCGTATTATGACTCATTTCTTCAATGTATGCGACAGGATAGTGATGAAAGTTGAAACGCTAGTAGAACTACTACCCATTTACGCGAAGGAAGCCGCGGGTACAGACTAGTCAGAGAAAGAGGGAGAGATATATATACATTTATGCGAGATAACTTCAGAAAATAAGCGGGCTCAAGACAAATAAGCAGTTTCAGAACGGAGTGGATGAAAGTGAACGCGATTAAGAAGTTATTTAACCTTTCACGACTCTGTTTTTCTTGAGAAATGGAATTAAATTTAATGTTATATTTAAATGGGAAAAGTTTTTCTTTTAACTCATTTAGAAGCTTGAAATTTGTTGATGCTGATAATTGTATAAAATTTTGATAGAAGTCAGAACTTTCTAATTCTTAAGACTGCAATAAAATGTGGATACTACTTTTGGATACGGGTAGGGTGACCAGATCTGATTTCCGGTTATACGAGGAAAAAAAACGTTTTTTGTGCGTAATTAAATCTGATTAAAAAACAGTTTAGCGGAATGTTGTTTTGTACCCACGTTCAGATTTGGGTCTTACACATTTTTTTGGTTTGTGTGTCTCCTGTGGACATGACAAAAGATAAGATAAAGTACAGATGTGCAAGTTGCGGAAAGTTTCAAAAAAGTTGAAAAAGTTCTCAGAAATTTCTGGAAATTTTCACGAGAAATATAGGAAATTTAAATTTGAGAAACGGAAAGTTTCAATCCCCATACAAAATTATGAGAAGTTTCCGAAATTTTCCTATATGAAAAATTCCGCAATTTTGGAAAGTTTCCTTTGGCACATTCGTAAGATAAGGGTATCGGCGTGTGGGACGCCTGACCAACTTTCGGGTCAATTAAATAAATCTTAAGATTGCCGACTCGGAGTCGTAAATTTTACGTCTATAAAGGAGACAATTTTTGTTTTTTGGGCCATTTTTTATTTTGTTGAACCTTTTGACTTTATTTTATTCGAAAAATTTTATGTGGTTTCTCCTCAGAATCACGACTCACGAGCTCTTTCGATCCTACTAGGAGAAAAAAGTGTCCCAAGTTTTTTTTCCGTTCCCTTACCATTTTTCATAGACTTATATGACCGTAACGGAATGGAAGAATCGAAAATTATATGAAAGTTTTGGGACACTTTTGTCTCCTAGTAGGATCGAAAGAACTCGTGATTCTGAGCAGAAGTCACATAAAATATTAGGAATAAAAAAAAGTCAAAATGTATAACAAAATAAATATATCCCTCTTACGCTGTGCTGTGTGTGACTTTTCTTACCTTGGCCATCTTGCTAAACGCCACTCTGCACTCCTGCGGATCTATGCCGTAGGACGAGCAGACGGTGGTGAATTCGTCGCAGTCTATGGAGCCGTCGGCGCTGGCGTCTTCCAGTTGGAACATGAACTGGCTGTACAGTTGCTGCCATTTGAGCGCCGCGGACGGATTCTGGGCGTAGTCGTTCCACATGGAAACCCATTCTTCAACGGACACCTAGGAAGAAGGAATTAGTTTAAAAAGCCGTTTTCAGATTTCTCCTCCTACTTCTTACGAAAATATGAATCGGATTCGCGCACCGAGTTTGTTATAAAACAAACCTAACCTAACCTACAGAATAGTCCTGAAATATTATACTGAAAAGTTTACTTTAAGAAAAAATAAACATTTGGGAAATGAAACATTTGCCAAATGAATCAGTTTGAGAAAAATAATTTTCCAAACGGAAGTTCTCCTATTTATTATTTGTGGTTATAGCAGTTACAGTAATACATAACCGGAGAAAATTTCAAGTCTCTAGCTCTTCTTCTTCTTCTTCAAGTGCCTCTCCATTACTGAAGGTTGGCAGTCAGCTCCTTGTATCTTTTCTTGTCAAGCGCCAATCTGAACAGTTGCTCGACGGTCTTGATCCCTGTCCACTCCCTGATATTACGGAACCAAGACATCTTACGTCTGTCTGGCTTACGCTTCCCGGGCACATTCCCCATCATGATGGCCTGCAGGAGGGAATACCGATCATGCCGCAGTACATGCCCGAGGTAGGCAATCTTTCTCTGCTTGACTGTCCGGACAAGTTCTAGGTTTTTTCCCATACGAAGCAAAACTTCTACGTTTGTAACTTTATCCGTCCAGCTGCAGCAGCAGCTGATGCTGCTGCAGTCTCTAGCTACTACGGTTCAAAAGATAGAGTTCTGTGACAGACGGACAGGCAGACAGACAGACAGCGGTGTCTCAGTAATAGGGTAACATTCGCACCCTTTGGGTAGGGAACCCTAAAAAACAAAAATTCCCGATCGAGACCGGGAAAGACAAATCTCAAACTCCAAGTAATTACAACGTACAGGCAGCACTAGTCTTGTAGAATAGGGTAGCGATGAAATCGAATGAACAGGCTAGTTGATTAAACGCTCTATCTAATCGTAGAATCAACGTTTGGACGGTTCACTGACTGAGCGTCGACTAGTCGAATTCACATACGGCTAAACTAAAAGTTCACAATTGATAATGTCTGCTAGAAATGCGACGCCGACACATAATCGTAGTTGAATAATACAGTTCATTTATTCACCCAAACTTTAAACTATGTTCTGTAGACAAGTGCTACCACAGGCTAGTGAATCGTAGAAATCGATGTGCCGTTAAGTTTGAACATCTACATAAAGTTAGACTTCACGCAGACTTCGACTACCTAGTCGATAAATTCAACTAGTCAATGGACTAGTTGGTGAACGTAAATAAACGGTGTACTCGTAGTTGCGTTAAAATTAAAATCGTGGACGACTCATCGTTACTCCACATACGAGTACAATGTGTAAGCTCTTATACACTTGGCCGCACATAATATACGTGACGGGCTCGCGGCTATCCAAGCTAATAAAATGCCTCGGAGCAATAAAGGAATTACTGGACAAAAATGCTTAATATGGCACCCAATTTATTTTAACAACGAAAATACCGCATTTAATTAAACGTGAACAATACTAGCGATGGGGTGTCGAAATTTTATATGCTGTTTACGGCTGAAGCTTGATTAAGTACTGGTGAAATATTTGATGGAAGTTTGCAAAAAAAATGTTACGTCATCATGGCTGAGCTGCTACTGTGAATTAAGGCTGCCTGTGCCAGAACAGAGCGAGGCAGCGAAACGGAGCGAGGAGGTATTGGAAAGCGGAGTTAAGGACTTCGTCTATCCATAGACGCAGAGCTAGATAGCGGAGCGGTGTTGCGGACTTTGTTTTCCATGCGCAGATCAAGCCCGCTCTCGTTTCTTTGCCCCGGTTCCTGGTTTTGTATGAATTTTGAAGCTAGTTAGCAATTGCCGGTCTACTGAAAAAGAACGGAGATTTTATGCGATTCCATTGGTCTTTATCTCGCTCACTGCTACGCTAATACGTCCAGTGGACAAGCAGCCTATACTCGCGAAACTGTTGAGGTACCGCCGTAGTTTTTCTGTTGTATGATAAGCGGAACGTAAGCAAAATTACCTTTTCTAACAAAATAGACTGTCATTCTATCTTATTAATTAATTAAATCAATCTTCGCGTCATAACACGGAATATCACTTGACGACCCGATGGCCTAGTGGTTAGAGAACCTGACTATGAAGCTTGAGGTCCCGGGTTCGATTCTCGTGTCGGGGCAGATATTTGTATGAAAAATACGAATGTTTGTCTCGGGTCTTGGGTGTTTAATATGTATTTAAGTATGTATTTATCTATATAAGTATGTTTATCCGTTGCCTGGTACCCATAACACAAGCTTGCCTAGCTTACTTTGGGACTATGTCAATTGGTGTGAATTGTCCCGTGATATTTATTTATTTATTTATTTATTTTATTTTATCACTAATATTCCGTTCGGCACAGAACGGACAAATTGTGGCAGTAAAGTCGCATTGTCATTTATGTGACATGTTGTGTCGTGATGCATTAGAATAGTATCAGTTTCATAAATTTAACGCAAAGCGTCACAACACGCTGCATCAGGGAAATATGAACGCAGCCGTATTAAATGTATGAAAGCGATACTATATACTGTTCTGATGCGCCACGACACAACAAGTCAGATAAATGTGAATGCGGCTTAACGCAGCAGTTTCGCTACTACTTTAAAAATCGTCCTCTTAAGGACAGAGTCATATTTAAAAATAAAACCTAACTAACTAATAGAAGCTTAACAAGTTTTTATGAATCCTCATTCACAACCTAACCTGTTTAAAACATAAGGTAGGTACATGGATAAAATATAAAAATATACTTTCATCAACTAATTTCACTTTACAGAAATAACCTGTATGTTGTTAAATTATAAGATACTTTACAAAAGGTATACCTACAATTTACTCTAGCAATTAAAATCTTGTCCCATCCACAGGTGACCAGAGAGTTGGCTCTTTCCTCAGTCAACGTATTGGCATTGCCATGGAATGAGGACACGCACCCAGACTTATGGGCACCCTGATATTTGTACTTGTGTATTGTATTAGGGTGATATTTTATAAGTATAGGTTTTTAGGTTAAAGTCTCTTCCTTTAAAGGTCTATTCCTTTTTGAATTTTTTTTGTTATTTTTGTACATTTTGTTTGAAATTGATTCTCGAAAAGAAAAATGTAGATACTTAATTCATAGTAAAGATAAGATACCTGTCCGTCTCGATTGGAGTCAGCCCTCTTCCGTAGTCCATCCCAAATCTTGATCATGGTTTCGTGCGTTTCCGTGTGCTTTGGATCTCCAGGCTTCCATCCTCGCAAGCTGCAGATTTTCTAGAAGAAAACAGCTAATTGAAATGCCCGGTTAAATTTATACAGGCTTTATTTCAGAAACCAAATACACGTAGGTTTGATAGCACAAGAATGGCAGTTATGCTGCAAGTCAACGTAAAAACTGGAAACAGTTACAATGGTGAGAAATAGCGCCCCAAATTATCATCATCATCATCAGTGAGCACGATCCTCGGCCACTCTCATCCAGCTCTTGCCAGCCGACTTGCGAAGATCATCGCCCCACCGAGTCTGACGACGTCATACTCTACGTTTGCCGATCCGTGGTCTCCTTCGTCTACCTTAACGGTTATCGGCCCCCCAAATGCCCCAAATGCACCCCAAATTATAGTCATCTCAACTGTTGTATTGCTCGGTTTTTTTGGTTGGCCTAACACACTACAAATCTTTATAATGTGGGAGAATTGGAGTTTCAGTAGTTCCAATAGCTAAAATGTTGACACTTTATCAGATGTTAAGCTGAAAATTATGGAATTGGAAGGCACAAGGAGAAATCTTTGCTCGGCTGTTGGACTCTTATCCATTACATTATTGTATCATAGTATCTAATAACTAAGATAAGTTTTCGTTAAAAAATATATTTTTTTTTATTTAAAATAGCATAAGTTACTCGTTGATAATGCAGCTTTTTATAGGTGAAAGTCTTTTTTTAGTCAGTTGCGAGCAAACAAAATATTATCATATAAGTATTTCCTCTTTATACCTATTTTAGATAAATTTAAAGTTAGAAGAGTAGGTATCTCTTAAGCTTATAAGAGATTTATAAACACCATTAAGGTGACTGTAATAAAGCACTAAAACTGGGATAAGAACTATCTTATTTTGAAAAGGGATATCACGAGTACAATAATCCTTCATATTTCTCGTGATGTTCAGCTGTATTGTTCACATTAAAACTTTGAGAAGCGCAATAAAACTTAGACAGAGAATCCTTTACTACCAGACCGGGTCATGTTTTAAACTTACAAATCTAAAACAGGTCTGTTCATGTCAAAGTAAAATGTACAAAGTTCTTTAAATTAACTTCGGTTTAATCTAACTCCGAACGAGCGATCCATAAAGCAGATTATGGCTGAAATTTGCTTTGAAAGCAGTACACTAAACAATAAAAACTGGCCAAGACGGGTCGCGTGCAGTGTAGGATTCCGTACTAATATGCGCCAAGCTTTGTTCGACAGTGACTCGTTAACTTGTAAACCCTACAAAGCAGTAAAAAATAGTTTTTTTATCTTTAAATAATAATATTTATTCAATTAAGGTATATTTTTTCAAATATATTTACTCAACTAAATTTTTTAACATAGTAGATAGGTACGCTATTTAAAACTTGAGATCGCCAAAGCGAACCAAAACAATTTTTGAACATTACTGTCCATGATATAATCATTAATTTTATAATACGCTTTATGTACTTATTAATCTTTAATTTAAGACATATATTTATATATATCTATATATATAAAAGAAGAAACTGACTGACTGACTGACTGACTGACTGACTGACTGACATATCAACGCACAGCCCAAACCACTGGGCCTAGAGATTCAAAATTTGGCATGTAGGTTTCTTATAAGGTCTAGGGGTGCACTAAGAAAGGATTTTTCAAAATTGACACCCTAAGGGGGTGAAACGGGGGTCCAAAGTTTGTATGGGGAAACAAGATTAGTTCGACTATTTTATTCGAAACTTCACAGAAGTACTCCTAATGATAAATGAGTAAACACGTGTTTCAGGTTTTTTGAGAATTCAACCCCTAAAAGGGGGGAAAGGGGTAACAAAGTCTGAAAATCAACATGGGTGTTGTTTCTATGGTTTATCGGGTTGCTGGTTATGAAAACAACAACGGTTTTAAAATCCGACGTGGCAGACGTAAAATACCATCTCCCTGGATGAGGTGCGATGGGGTTGAAATGTCTAAATAAACTAAATGACTGTTGATATATCAACGCACAGCCCAAACCACTGGACCTAGAGACTTGAAATTTTGCACATAGATACCTTATACAATGTAGGCATCCACTAAGGAAGGATTTTTGGGAATTCCCTCGGGAACGGGAAAAAACGGGATTTATATATTCGATTCCGAGTGACCCTATCTCAGTAACTATAATAACTAGACTCTTCAAATTTGATACACAAGTAGGTATTACATTATTTAAAACATTGATTTCAGGATTTTTCACAATTCCCACGGGATAAGGAAAAAACGGGATTTACATATTCACTTCAACGGGATCCTATGAACTACAATTACTAGGCTCTTCAAATTTGGCATAGAAGTAGGAAATTATAATAGTAAAAAACAGTTTTAAGGATTTTTGGAAATTCCCACGGGAACGGGAAAAAACAGGATTTTTCGTTTTACTGGTCGTAGAAAGCTGAAATTCGGCATGTAGGTTGCTTGGGGAATGTAGAGGAGCATTGAGAGAGGACTTTCCCAAATTCTCACGGGAACGGGAAAAAACGGGATTTTTCGTTTTACTGGTCATAGAAAGCTGAAATTCGGCATGTAGGTTGTTTGGGGAGTGTAGAGGAGCATTGAGAGAGGACTTTCCAAAATTCCCACGGGAACGGGAAAAACGGGATTTTTCGTTTTACTGGTCATAGAAAGCTGAAATTCGGCATGTAAGTTGCTTGGAGAGTGTAAAGGAGCATTGAGAGAGGACTTTCCAAAATTCCCACGGGAACGGGAAAAACGGGATTTTTCGTTTTACTGGTTGTAGAAAGCTAAAATTTCAAAATTCATAAGTTTATACTGTAAGTAGGCCGCAAAGGGCTCTTTAGCCGACTTCTAAAAAAGGAGGAGGTTATGCATTCCACTTTTTTTTTATGTAGGTTCACCGATTTCTCGGTCAATTGTGGAACTGCTTGCTTGCTTGCCTGTATGCTTGCTTGCTTGATATCTTGGTTCTTTGTAATACTCATAGTACACGCGAGCGAAGCCGCGGGCAAAAGCTAGTATATATATATATATATAAATAGGTGGATTAGGCGAAACTATAAGGGTTCATTTTAGGCCTATGGAATCCTAAAAATAGCTTTTTATAATCCACTGAGCGCTGGCTCAAAATTCGATTCCAACCTCAGTGTAAAGAGTGAACACGTTATAAGCTTTATACCCTGAAATGTAGTGCAGGTATCACCAAAGATCCGTTCACTTAATCTTTCCCTTCCAGCATTACGTAGACTTTAATACGAATGCGGCCGAGATCTAGCCCACTATACAGTTTCACAGACCAAGTTTTAAAGCAGTACGGCAAAAGTTTATTTAAATGTTATAGACACTTAGGGGCTGTTTCACCACTTTTCTTAAAGTTCGGATTAGCTTAATCATAACCTTATTTGAGAGATGGAATTAAAATTTCTGTTTCACCAGTCTTGATTAGCGCTAAGTGACGGACAAACTGTTTCTTAATGTGACCATAAGATCAGGTGGCATTTAGCATTTTTATCCGTCACATAACTTATTAATTAGTTAAGTTTATTTTTTTGTGGCCATGGTTGGAGAGCCCATCAGCCGGTTTCAGAAAAATAAATCAAAGTTTTTTTATTTTTTAAAGAAAGAAGTCATGCTAAATTGCATAAAATAATTTAAATATCAAGATTTGAATAAAAAAAATGTAGGTACACTTTTAGTATGTAAAAATAAATCCAAAATTTCGTAATATTTTCTAATTACAGACTTTTTTCAGTGGCTCATTCGTTTGTTCTGCCTGAACTTGTATATCGCCATTAAAAAAAAAGTTTATCTGTCAAATGGTTTGGCGCCACTTTTCGATTCGTTTTACGTGATTTTATTTTTCTTTGTTATTGTTAACAAAGTATCGTAAATAAATACCGTTTTTGGATCAATTATAATGTTACACATTTGTTTATGCAAAAAAAATAGATTAATTTAAAAATTACATAGTTAACGATTTCTTTTGATTTAGGGGAGGAGTGGCATGAAAGAGCCAAGTTTTGAAAGAGCCACTTGCATTATTTCGGTAGTTTTAGAACAGATTTGGTTGGCAATATTATTTTTAGGTGGCAACACTGATTTCCCGTCCCCCACAAACATTTGACAGTTCGCCGAAACCCGGTGCATCGAGTCGAAGTTTTAGGCACTCAAAAGTAAGTTTTTTTGTTTCATTTTAGTTGTTTTTTGGTATTTTTTTGCTAACAATTATAGGCAAATGGGTTATAGACTCAGTTGGTGCATATATTTGGCTTTTCAGCTGCATAAAAACTTATCTGGAAAAGGTCTGATATTGTTGTTATTTTGAAGGTTATATATTTTTTTGGAACAAGTCGTGAAAGAGCCGGGTCAATGGGCATTGAAAAAGCCGGCTTTAATGAGAGATTTTCTTGGAGGTTTAATGATGTTGGTTTTGATAGAAGTTTTTTTTATTTAGAGACTGTTATTAATAAAAAAACCGCCTATATGTTAAGTTTTGTAGAACGTATATGTACCTCTGACTGATTAATGTGTTAAAATTAAGAAAGCGTTAAAAACGGGTACTTAAAATGACTGGAATTATTTTTTTTGTTCTAAGAAATATGTTGTTTTGTAGAAATGTGTTGTTGTAAGAAATATTAGCAATAACTTAAAAAATATTGTTAGAATTGTATTTATTTAAGTTTTTTTTTTAAGTCGCAGTTATTTTTTTTTGATAATTTTCTTAATTACGTGTTGTTTTACTTACCGGCTCTTTCAAAACTTATGGCAGCTCTTTCAATACCGAGCTGTGATGAAAGAGCCGAATGACACATTTTTTTGAAATGCATATTTTGTTGATTTTTATATATTATTTAAAATTTTTTTGGACGAAATTACGTACTCAAATAAATAAAGAATAATTTATAAAATAAAAAATGACATCTTTTTCATTACAAGTTGTATTTTTTCCTCCGTAAAGAAAACTGGCTCTTTCATGCCACTTCTCCCCTAATAATGAGTGACTCTTTGAACGAAAGTGTGCGAACAGGAACGCGTGGTCGTGAAATGCGACGTTGCCATTCCGACTTTTTGTTAAACCCACGATTAGTTAAGTGGTACTTTGTTCGCACAGGACCGGCGTGGTGAAACTGAAAAAACACTAGCTGACAGATTTGTCCAGTACTTAGTTTATTCATTGGTTACGTAACCAGCAGTTTGACAATAAGGTGGTGAAACACCCCCTTAGTATACTCTTTTAAATACGACCAGATGGCCTAGTGGTTAGAGAACCTGACTATGAAGCTTGAGGTCCCGGGTTTGATTTCCGTGTCGGGGCAGATATTTGTATGAAAATACGAATGTTTGTTCTCGGGTCTTGGGTGTTTAATATGTATTTAAGTATGTATCTATCTATAGAAGTATGCTAATCCATTGCCTATGTACCCATCATAACACAAGCTTTGCCCTGTGACTAGGTCAATTGGTGTGAATTGTCCCGTGATATTTATTTATTTAAATACAATTTTAAGTTTCTGCAATTTTACATGATGACATGAGCCAAATGGTTAAAGAACATGACTATAAAGCTTGAGCGACGACCTGGTTAAGGTTGCGGGATCGCGTTGGATGCGGATGGCACGGGACCGATCTGTTTGGCGAGCATTGGGGGAGGCCCATGTTCAGCAGTGGAGTCTTTCACCTGAAATTATGATAATGATAAAGCTTGAAGTTCCAGGTTCGATGCCCAGTCGGAGCAAATATTTGTATGAAAAATACGAATGTTTGTAATTCCGATCCGCATTGGCGATCCCTTGTTTAAAATAGCTGTGTTATGATATGAATTTAGTTGTGCTAACTAATTATGTACTCTAATTAATTATTTAATTAAATCATCATCATCATCAGCCTATGTTCGTCCAATGCTGGACGCCTCTCCCATGGCATGCCACTGAGCACGATCCTCGGCCACTTTCATCCAGCTCTTGCCAGCCGCCTTGCGAAGATCATCGCTCCGCCGAGTCTGAGGACGTCCTACGCTACGTTTGCCGATCCGTGGTCTCCACTCAAGAACTCGTCTACCCCAACGGTTATCGGTTCTTCGGGTTTAATTAAATAACATTGTAGAATTTCTAGCTGGATTCTTCTCAACAGGATTATTCCGAACCGGTTATCTACCACCGAAGACTAAGCCTAAGAATCTATTCTTCAATATTCTTCAGTGCTTGTTGCAGCCTTATCTTATCTTATCTTAATACTAGGGGTCCTTTCAGATACACTTCGACCCGTAGGGAACTTTTGTGTAAGTAGTCCTCCTTCCTATTTACTCCATTACTTTTGTGTTTTTTGTTTGATTTGATCTAGCGAATCGATTTGAATAGCATCTCACGCACGATAAAGGCTCCTTGTGAATTCAAGAATCACAAAGTGCTTTGCTTCTCATTTGTATACTGTTTACTGTTGTAGGATTGTGCCCGAGATTTCTCACTACAAAGGCCGAGAGATGGATCTACAGCATCCTTCAGTTTTAATACCGTATTACTGGGAGTGGGTCTTCAAACACATTTTGCTGAGTAATCGCTTTAGTTGTATAAAGTGTGTGACCCGAGACAACCCTGAGATATAGGGGACATTTGTAAACGGAATTGATAAGTCTCACTACGATATATGTAGACAATAGTGCCCGCGGCTTCGCAGGCGGGAAGCATTGTATTTGGCAGTTGAAATTTCGGAATTCAACTGAATTCCCTATCCTGTATGAAACTCACAAAATTTCATTTCTATTCCATCTACCTAAATCATATCATATTCCACGCAAAATGTTAGCGTTCTTGCATTTGGGCTGAGACAGTCACTCAGGATATTTTTGTGTAGAATTATAGATATCAAGATTTTAACTCACCTCAATAGCCAACTCAAAGTCTTTCCTTTCGATCGTGCCACTTTGGTTGACATCTGTAACAACGGTCGCGCTTAAGAAATATTCAACGACAAGAACGGTCACTTAGAGACTAGATTAGTTTTAGTAGACTCAAAAGCGAATTTAATAGTCCAGAAAATAGCAAAACTTAAGCAAAATGTATGCGGCCTCGAATAGCAATTCTTTATTATTGCTGTGCTAAAGCTCGGTCATTATTCCTCGTGCGCCGTTATGTCCTGTTCCCGAATACAGGCCTTGATCTAAGAGTCGTCAGGCAGCAATCTCTTATACCAAATACGAACTCGCAACACCAGCATCGCAGCGTGGAAGTCAAGGAGAAATCGCAACACTATTGTATAACATACAAGTTAATCCGGCAAAGGTCGTTCTGCCATATAAATTATCAAAGAAATCGAACTTGATTCGGCTACGAGGGTGAAAATTACTTAACGGCGCCTCTACTCTCATACATACCAAATATAAATAAAATATATACAAATCGGTCGAGCCCTTTCGGAGGAGTCTGACCATAAACATCGTGATTACTTCAACAAGATAACTTAAGAGAACAAAGTCTTCAGATGTAAGTATCTAACTTAAATATAAATCAAAACGATCTAAACTATAGTGAAAATAAACGGATCACTCACGTCTTAAAACGAGTTTAACTCGACATGTTTCGGGCCCGTATGTATGATCCGTAGCCCTTCCTCTCGGAGTCGCACGCCACGGCGGCTGCCAAACGTGCACTCACGAGAGGAAGGGCTACGGGTTAGCCCGAAACAAGTCGAGTTAAACTCGTTTTAAGACGTGAGTGATCCGTTTATTTTCACTATGAGTGAGTCTCACGGTAGTTTCATGTTTAAAGATATAAACTATACTTATCTTTAAAAATGTTAAGCGAAACACTTACCGAAGAAGACATTAAAAACGTAGAGAAGTTTCTTCCGTCTGAACTCAGAGATGGACATTTTTTATCTGAAACAAAGAAATCGGAATTTTAGCTTTTCTCCGGTACTACCTTAATTTAAAAGCCTTATTTTTTTTCGAATTCAGACATTCTTTGAGAAACATTAATAATTAGTCTTGATTGAAATTAATAAGCCGTTAGGAACCATATCTAAATGTTAATAACAACAAATCTCACCCGAAACATATGTGGAACCACCTTAAAAATTCTTCTTGCTTGGGTAATGTAGACAAACGGTTACACAGAACACACCTTCTCGGCAAACAAAGCGAATTATAACCCCCAGAAAGGAACGGTTACTTTTCACGCTACATTTACACACACACGCACGCACGCGCACATACACACACACACACACACACGCACACACACACACACACACACACACACGCACGCACACACACACACTTGCCACACGTACACACATTTACAAATACATATGCATGCAACACAGTGCAGGTGCAGCTAACCTTACTTTTTAAGTTTTTAACTATTCAAGTATACCTATATTATTTTTTCGTTCTTTTAAGTTATTTTATTTTTAGTTCTTACTGTTGCGGTGTAACTTGCTAGGCACAAATAATTCTTTGTTTTTTTCCCATGATTTAAATGTGAGAGGCGCTGCGACCGGCCGTCCTCACAGGGACCAGTCTGAAAATCAGCGCCGGGCAACTAAGCCCAGCACATGCTGAGACTGGGGACCCATTGTCACTTACTTTAATTTGAAATGTTTTAATTTATGGCAATAAATATTTATTATTATTATTATTATTATTATTATCTGTTAGCCCTTTTGTATATATGGACTTGTATATAAAGCATGTCTAAACGGTAGGTACTAAGTAGTAATACTGCTTTCTCTACGGCTTAAAATTTATCCTCTACCATCAAAAAATCAACCATGCCGCATATTGACCGCTCATTCAGTCTATCTGTTAGAACAATCTAGAACGCTATTGAAAAATACCACAAGCTATTATTCCAGGCAATCGAGTCGGCCAGCAATTTGCTCCCATTCAGCATTTTGTTTTGAAATTGAATGCTATTTCGGTTTTAAAAGCTAATTAATTTGTCGGTTGTTTGTGGAGCGACGTATTCTGAGTTCAAAGGGGTTTATTTAATTTTAACGTTCGGCTAGATATCTTGGATTCGAATTAGACTTTTTTTGCTCTTTAATTTCAACGTAGTGACCAAGTGCCACTGTTCGTATTTTATACGTGTAATGCAAATCGGGCTTAGCCACTTCTACTCGTAATCCTGATTTTCATTACACGGCTAAAATACGAACAGTGGCAAGTGGCTCCGCAATTAAAGTCCATGAGAGTTGTCAAGTCAAATAATGGCAATGGCATATAATTAGTATCTACCTATTCCATATTTATACCAGGTGTCTCAAGTTAATCGGCACATTACATCAGGTTAGTTGGGTTAGTGTGACTGCACATCCCTGTTAAATGTTGACTTCTTAATTGAGGTTGACAAACATACATTGGTAGAGTGTAGCGCGACAAGGGCGTGCCTACACAGCTAGAAACAAGAATTGTCATGAAATATCTTACCAGAGCTATTATTTAAAGTGAATCCAACCACCTGATGAAATTATTCCTTATTCAATTGGAGACACCTTGTTTATGACGTTGAGTCCCTCGCGTGTCCCTAGCGAAAAACAGCGCACATATAAATATTTGTTTGTATGTCTCCTTGTTTGCCTATCCCGTAAGCAACAACAATCCTAGGATTGTATCTAGAGAGAGAGAGATAGAGAGATGTTTATTTACTCATATTCGATACACAGGAAATACAGTTGACAGGAAAAGATACAAATAAAAATCATCGAATAGTATAAATTGGGCCCCACTCAGCATAATGTTGCGGCAAGCCGCAACGCTGTTTTCCAGTGGGACCCATCTCATCTAGATACTATCCTATGCTATTCTATCCTACTAATATTTTAGTGCCTATCTTGTTTTACATGCAACAAATTAGATAACAATAATGTTTCGAATGATAATCTATGTTCCAGCAGTTTCTCGTCTCCTAATTTAGTACTCGCATCTTACTGACTCATAAATATAAATCCAAGTGAAATAATGCATCATAATGTAAATTCAAACTTCATTTTATAAACTGCTGCACTATTTTCAGATCATCCACCATTTTTCCAACCTATAAAAATATCGCGAACGTCAAATATTTTTCACGATACGACCTTAATCTAGATGGATTACTGTATCGAAATTGGAAACATAACAAAGAAAATAATCCCTCTAATAGTCCATTCCTCATTCATATCTAAAACATTTTTGATAGTGGAGTCTGGTAATATGTGCTTTATGTATTTTTAGTAGACGTCAATTCATCATTTTTCTGTTGATATTACTGACGGCACAAAAAGAACACTCGATCCTAAAATTCATGATACTGTATTTTGTAAATATTTATTTTGTACTATCTCTGTGTTTTATGTTTGTCCATTCCAGGTGTATAACAAACACGTTTTAGAACTATGAAAATCATCAAACACAAGCAACACTTTCCTGATACTGGTGGTGACATTATGTATTGTCAATATCCACTTTTGTACCTTCAGAAACAACAAAATAATACTTAACGCATTAAATACTTATGTGTCACGAAATGCTATAATTTTATTGTCCTCTGGACATGAGTTAAACAATACTACGAAAATAACTATTAGACTTTCTAAATGAGAAAAGTTTCTGTCTAGACTCTAATATAGCGACCAATTCCAGCTTGTGGTTTGTTACGTTATTATTTTTATATGTCGTATCAGCATTACTCTCAAATAATGATCCTAGTAACATTTTACAAATACAAATAAATACAAATACAAATAATTTATTTTATACCTTGTCGCTTTCAGTTGTTACATTATTTTCGTATGGCTTTTCAAACATAACATTAAAGTACCAAAGTACAATTGAATGTTAGCTAGTTAATTCAAAAACATTTTTCTCAAACATGCTATGTAATGTTTACGTTGTGTTCCTTAAAACAGGCTTCAAAATACATCGTTGCAGGCCTAGGCCTGCAATGCGATCGTCTATTGTTTCATGTCACACAGCACCATGATGTTTAAAATAGGTCTATGGCATCATAGCATTTAGCCATTTAAAAAAAAACTATAAGCAATATTTGCGTTTTGGTTCATTATGACATTCTGCCACTACGCTTATTTAAGGTAAGGTAAGATGGTGATGGTGATGGTAATGGTGATCTGCCTAGAGAAATATTTCACCATCAACATCATCATCACCATCATCATCATCACCATCACCATCATCATCATCGTCATCATCATCATCATCATCATCACCATCATCATCATCACCATCATCATCATCATCGTTATCGTCATAATCATCATCATTATCACCATCATCATCATAAATAAATAAATAAATAAATAAATATCACGGGACAATTCACACCAATTGACCCAGTCCCAAAGTAAGCTAGGAAAGCTTGTGTTATGGGTACTAGGCAACGGATAAACATACTTATATAGATAGATACATACTTAAATACATATTAAACACCCAAGAACCGAGAACAAACATTCGTATTTTTCATACAAATATCTGCCCCGACACGGGAATCGAACCCGGGACCTCAAGCTTCATAGTCAGGTTCTCTAACCACTAGGTCGTCTGGTCGTCTGGTGGTCATCATCATCATCATCACCATCATCACCATCATCATCATCATCACCATCATCATAATCATCATCATCATCATCATCATCATCATCATCATCATCATTACCACCATCATCATCATCAACTTCAACTGTCACGAAAAATGGTAAAGCACTTACATGGTGTCGACAAAAACTGAAGTGGGTACAATAGAAGTTAGCTGACGTAGGTGAGTAGGTAAGTGTGATATCGCCGGATGACAAGCAAAACTCACTAAAATTTCTGTCACTGCTCTTCAAAAAGTCGTATCTAGTTAGTAATTTCATACTGAGATACGAGCTTTGTTCTAAGTAGGTATTTGGTACTTAGTGACTATTGCTTGTCACCCGACGATATATGGCTCTTATATGTATTTTGTTGATCTTGATAAATTTACTGTATTCAGTTTGAATTCATGTGTTCAAAGTATTTGTATTTTTACTGGACTACTTATTTGTTTTGGTTATTTTTTATTCCCGTCAATCGTTTATGGTGTACTTCCGTTTGGTAAATCATCATGACCATCATCATCATCATCGTTATCGTCATAATCATCATCATCATCACTATCATCATCATCATCACCATCATCATCCATCACCATCATCATCATCACCATCATCATCATCATAATCACCATCACCACCATCATCATCATCATGATGATGATGATGATGGTGATGGTGATGGTGCATGTTTGAGAAAAGCACTATACAAGCCTCAGCCGGAACAGGGGTTGCCGGCCTCGTATCATGCCGGCCTCGTGTACCACTCGGCCGTCAACTTACATATAAAATTATAATTGTTTAAGTATGTTTATCTATATAAGTATGTTTATCCGTTGCCTAGTACCCATAACTCAAGCTTTACCTAGCTTACTTTGGGAATAGGTCAATTGGTGTGAATTGTCCCGTGATATTTATTTATTTTTATTTATTTATACAATACTCGTGCATAGTTACTTAAGGGGCAAACAAACAATAGGGACATTAAAATTACTTCATATTTCCCAGTCTGTCTTGAAGTCTGTCAGTTCTTGAAATATTGGATAAAACTACCAAAAAAAAATGAAACTTTCTTCCATGAAAAACAAGATACTACGTCTGTTGTATTTATTGCGAAAACCTAGATCAGACTTGTTTGTGCCGACATTGTATAAACAAGAACTCGATTGGTAAACTCTTTGTTATTTTGGATCAGATGTGCGACAATATTTTGGAGGTTGGCGGATATTTTCACAAAACTTTGTCGCTTTGTCACGTTTAATATTTGTTTTTGCGATTTAATAAAAACATTAGGGTTGCCTGTCGGGTAAGATCGAGTGCCCAAGAGGTGCGGTCCTCTTTTGTATCCACCTGGGCAGAGCAGTGCTTGCACGGGCTGTTGCACTCTGGACATCGCGTATCGGTCAATAAATAATAATAAAAAAATTATCACGGGACAATTTACACCAATTGACCTAGCCCCAAAGTAAGCAAAGCTTGTGTTATGGGTACGAGGCAACGGATGAACATAGTTAAATAGATATTAAATATCCAAGGCTCGAGCACAAACATTCGTATTTTTCACACAAATATCTGCCCCGACCGGGAATTGAACCCGGGACCTCAGGCCATCCGGTCGTCGATGATTTCCTGCCCCCTGGGACCCCGGGTATTAAACTATTTTAGAAAACCATGACCAACATGGTTCAAAACTGTGTTCTACTTGACACTTGCAATATTTTCCTACAAAAGTTACAGACATAGGTATTTCTTAAAATTCTAACTAAAGTAAGTAATAAAAACATCACAACAGTTTTCAAGTGTCGCTGTAATTAAATCATTATAAATCGCTTTTTTTCAATTTTTATGTTTCAGATTTTTAAAAGCGAATGATGTCTGTAATATTTATCAATCACCAATTAATTGGTTTCTACAGGAGTCCGGTTTTTTAAAATTAAATTCCCATGCGGTCCGTTTCTACTCGAATTTATTAAAATAAGAAAATGTAATCTTCTACAAAATCAACAAGAATTTTTTTTTTAATAATCTATTACATTTCTTTTACTCAGTAATACAAGGTACTGTTTACTTAAGGTCCATACAAAATAGGTCGGCGGTCTGGATACGAACCGCACGCAGTCTGCCATTTGGTGACCCCTGGACTAGTTGATGCTTGCAACTATGTATCTATCCCGTGGGAACTTCAAACATTCCCTAGATAGATGGAATCATTTTTAAAATCGGCTCGGAACTTTTAAGCATATTCATTACCATCAAATCATCAAAATTATCATTTTAGATAGGTACCGTACATGGCACGCCACTGTGTGTGTGCTGCGTGTGAAAAAAATATCACTAAGTATATAATTTTTTAATGTTCCTAGTCTCGGGCAGCGCGTCATTCCTGTTTGTAGATTACATATTAGTAGATTTTTTCTCGCACACCGCATAGCTACCTCACAAATCTTTGGTGGATATGTACTTAACCATATTACTAAGGAGTAATCCTAAAACAACAACTTACAGCTAATGCCCCTTAAATCTGCTAACCGTTCGTAAGTCCATTTTAAGTCTCTGTTTAATCAATTAAGCGGCCCGTGATTATGCACACCTGCCGTCGGGTTACTCGGGCCCTTGGGAGCAATAAGCTGTCCAGTATTTGATAATTGGCTGGCATTAGGTAGGTAGGTTAGGTGCTATAGAGGATGGAAGAGTCAGCAGTTAGGTTTATTAAATTTATAAAAAGTTGACCAACTTCAAAGTGATAGCTTACAGAACTAACCTATACTATAATAAAACAGTAAAAGTAGAACTCTGTCTGTCGGTATGTAACACTAATCTCCGAAACTACTGAACAGATTTTCTTACGGTTTTCGCAGATAGATGAAGCTTAAATTAAATAAATAAATAATAAATAAATATCACAGGACAATTCACACCAATTGACCTAGTCCCAAAGTAAGCTAAGCATAGCTTGTGTTATGGGTACAAGGCAACGGATAAACATACTTATATAGATAGATACATACTTAAATACATATTAAACACCCAAGACCCGAGAACAAATATTCGTATTATTCATACAAACATCTGCCTCGACGCGGTAATCGAACCCGGGACCTCAAGCTTCGTAGGCAGGTTCTCTACCTACTAGGCCATCTGGTCGTCTAAATTGGAGCAACATTATAGCTTTCGTTCGGGCATTTTAATCTTTTAATATGAGGGTAAGTCACAATACTACGGTCGGTTGGCGGCAGAAGAGCTGTCAAGAGAATTCGAGGTAAACGAATGTAAGAATCACACGTGTTTTTGGTAGGTAGGTACTGTTCTTTTAACCAAAGTACTGGTTTTTTGGTGATATTATTTCTGTCATCGGGATACTACATTTATTTTGAACATTATTGTGTGTGTGTGACATTGTGGACTCTGTGTAAATATAACAGCAGGTGCCTGAGAGCATACCAAGGTGAGTGGCTTTCCTTATGTTGAGAGAGTACAATGCCAAGGACCCTGGGGCTATCCTAATAGAAACCTAGGACCTGTGATCTCCAGCTATCGAAGGGTTCTTTACACGAATATATAACTGACTGACTGACAGATAGACAACGCACAGCCTAAACAACGGGTGCTAGAGACTTGAAATTACTAAAGAAATTATTTTTCGAAATTCCCATAGGAGAGGAAAATATCTAAACTTTGTTGGTTTTTGTCCGTGGGATAGAAATAAATGAATTCAACTTCGGGCTTGATTTAAAAAAAAAATCACTAATAAGTATTACATTACCTAATGCTCCTCATACCTAACATGTTTTGTACTAATATAGTAAGACATAAAACTTACGAGTCATACAAAACCATAATTATAAATGCTATACCTACTAAAGCAGGCATCGGCAAATCGCAGCTTGCGAGGGGTATGTTAAGATGTAAAGGTTTAGATTTTTTTTGCCAAAATGTTGAAGAAATCGGCCAAGGGCGAGTCGGACTCGCGCACGAAGGGTTCCGTACCATTATCTAAAAAACGGCAAAAAATCACGTTTGTTGTATGGGAGCCCCCTTAAGTATTTATTTTATTCTGTTTTTTAGTATTAATTTGTTGTTATAGCGCCAACAGAAATACATCACCCGTGAAAAATTCAATTGTCTAACTATCACGGTCAAGAGATATAGCCTGGTGACAGACGGACAGACAGACAGACGGATGGACAGCGGAATCTAAGTAATAGGGTCCCGTTTTACCCTTGGGTACGGAACCCTAATATTGACACCGCCAAATGACAACATACTATTTGGCCCACGGACCAAATACCATTTAAGTTTACTCTATTCCGCCGAAAAATATGAAGTGCTGGAATTCGAAACAAATATTTTGCTTAGGCCTCCCTAACGGAGTTTATCTACCATGAATGAAACAGATATCCCTTTTGCCATATTTTCCATAAATATAAATGAGATTTTGTAGAAAAGTCGGGAGTAAATTGTTTGGAGGAATATTTATGAACTGAACCGTGTGTTCGGGGTGCTTTTTAGCTCAAATTGAACGCAGATGTAGGCCTGATACGATCGTTCCTTTGCAACGTTATTTTTAATAAATACAAGATGTATTACTGTTTTGTATACTGAAGAGGGCTATGCTCGAATTTTCTCTGTGTGATCGCATAGGAAATGATGAAATCCGTGACAGAACTAAAGTCACCGACATAGCTCGAAGAATCGCCAGACTCGTGTGACAGTGGGCAGGGCACATCGCTCGTAAAACTGATAGCCGATGGGGCAAAAAGATTCTCGATTGGCGTCCACGGATCGGAAGACGCGGTAGGTAGTCCTCCAACAAGATGGAGTGACGACCAGGTTAAGTTGGTTAACCTGGCTGGGTAGGCAGAGCACACAAAATGCTACATTTATGTTTCGGGGCTACTTTTAGTAATTTTAGTTTCAAAGTTAGATGAAATTGGTACAATAGTGACAGTTTGCTAGCCTATCGCCTACAATATACCTTAACCTATTTCTTTAGTCGCTTCTTACGACATCCACGGAAGAAATGGAGAGGTGGAATTCTAAACACGAGACCACACTGTGTTTATACACTGTCTCCTTGTCAAACTTTGTAGTTGTAAACGTATAGTAGGGTAGGGGAAACCGAGGAGAGTTGTGACATCGTCGATTTTTGCGAACTTATTTACTGCTAGCAAGCTCGCAATAGCGCGTGTTTGATAGCTCGAGACTTAACTAAAAAAACGCGCGCTATTGCGAGCTCGCTAGCTGTTAATAAGTTCTAAAAAATCGACTTTGTCACTACTCTCCTCTGTCACAATTGTCCTCGGTCTCCCCTAACTGGTAAATATTGCGATTATACACATTGTCATATAAACATATTAAAATGGTATTTGCAATTTAATCCACACCTGGGCAACCGAGCTTCGCTTGGACTAAAACTCGAAAACATTTTTCCAGAGATAAGACCAACCTAGATCGATTCTTCGTCCCCCAAATACCCTTACATAGCAATGTCATCAAAATCGAGAAACGTTCCAAAAATCCGTAAAACAAACACATACGCCAAAAAAAATTAGGACTAACCTATTGAACCACCTTATTATTTTGAAGTTGGTTTAAAACGTGTTGTCCACATTTTAAGAAAGCGATTCTTACCAGAAATCCCTAGTTACCGTTAAGGTATTAGTGTAATTAGGTTTCTAGTCAATTAACTACCTAATTAGTGGTGCGAATGGTGCCATTATAATAAAACTCCACTGACATTGAGCGAGAACCTTGTCGAATAAATAGCATTGAAATTGGTCGCAAAATACACGTTACCGTTCTTAAGTAATAAAGCCAGTAAATAGCAGTAGCTCAATTAAACTTTTTCTTGTTAAGAATAAAAGTCTTTACTAAACTCATTTTACTCCAAGAAGCTATCACAGCGGGATTTGTAGTTATCGTCATTTCTGTAACCGACCCTTTATTTTTGCTCGTCAGTGTAGAATAGCATAATTACACAATGTTCGCTATATTTGCTTTGTTTAAATTACAGCCTACTCGTTTGGGGCTCAATGTACACATACATACACTTCATGGCAAAAGCGATAGGTTAACATATTTTTATGGAAATAAATGTGAAATAGGAATTACACTATTTAATTCCTCCATCTTTATTTTACCAATCATCCCTACCCTTCATCTTTCCCAATAAAAACTGCTAAAGAATGGGATTCGCTTCTATCGGCTGTATTTCCAGACAGATACAATAGGACTCATCAATGCTAGAGTGCATAGACTGTTACTGAACCGGTCAGATATCTTTGGCCTCGTCTGCACTTTTCATCACGTGAGATTGGGGTCAATCATGGGTCAAACTTTCCGAAACTAAAAAGATAAGTTTTTAACCTTTTCGACACCATCGACACATATAACAGCACCGCAAGTTCTACACCAACGACTGATATATCAGTCACGTCGTGCAGAGCGATATCTGCCTGCATGCATTTCTGTAGGGTTCAATTTCGCGTTTGACACTCCAATGTCATGGCGTATGAGTGAAAGGTGTATTTGACAGAGCACTGAAAAGGTTAAATCGTCTTTTCAGCACAATTCTTCAAAACAATATTAAAATTGTCTAAGAGTTGATTTTAATTTAAATTGTGTTTCTATTTTCAGTGCTAATAACGTCCCTAGAACCGTTACAAGGACTTCATCTGCATAAATTTCTTTAAAAAAAAAAGTTAAATGCAAAATCACTGAATTAACTGCGCCGCCTATAAACAGAGATGTTAGAGAGTTAAAATTACCCTAACCTCATTAGCTCATTACGCAAGCCTCACATAATATGCTAATTTATGGAGGTCTGAAATATTATAAACTTTTCCCACAAGGGCACATCTCCATGATTTTACATTATAATTCCCAGTGCATTCATTTGCTCGCATCTGAGGGGAATTTCAAAGTAGTTACTATAATTAGTTAGCTATGGAAATGGTGACAAAAGTTTCTGGTGTCTGTATAGTTGAAGGGCCGGTGAAGCGACAAATAGTTTAAATTTTAAGCAATTACTAAGATGGGGTATGCTACGAATCCTGGACGGCATCGAAATTATGGTAACACAAAAATATAGTTGGTGCTGTTGCTACAGTCAGGTCAGGGCCCAGTTGAATAATAAAGTACAAGTAAAAATAAACTATCACTCCGATCCAACGTTTGACTAGTCATGATTGAACTAGTGTCAAATTAAAAAAAAAAACACCTTTATGAAATGGTATTTTCACAGATGTAGTATAAAATTTCAGGTTTTGAGGTAGCAAAAGTGTTTGAACTCATTGAGTAGTTTTTCGGTCGTTTGATTGATTGAAAAATGGTAAGTTCTTGCTTTTTTGTGCTCTAACGGCCTTTATAAGACGATTTGCTCTTTTTAAGTTAATCAGAGTTCATGTCAGGTTAATCCGGGACACAATGGCTTCTTGATTGGAGGCGATTATTGAGCAATTAAATCGCTGACTATGTAGAAGAACACTTTGAGATACTAACTAAAATTACTGTTTTATTCGTAAAAATGTAATTTAATTCATTCTAGTACTGATAAAAATATGGAAATGTAATATTTTGAAATCTAGCGCTTCGGGAGTAATTTACATCACAAAACCGAAAAACATTGCTTAAATATAGTCGCAATTTCATCAAAATCTTATTTGAAACATAACTAATATTAACTCTATTCCTTACCAACCTCTTAGGAGGTTCTGACCTAATCAACTGCAATATTTTCTGCATGTAAGTTTGGTAAAATCTTTGTCACCTGTAAACTGATCGCCATTTTTTTTTAGCTTTAAAGTGTATTGTGACATTAAATAATAATGATTATAAAATAAAAGGCATATCTCTTTTCTCATGACAGAAGAAATATAACTTTATTTATTTATAAAGTATTATAAGATATTGTGGCCAGTATCAGTTTAGGTTCGTCTAACTTAAAAAGTTATTATGTCACAAACATTTAGTTCTACTGGGCTCCGATTTTCGAGTATTCAGGCTCAGTCTCGCAGTACATACGAAACGAATCCAGTTACATTTGTAAGCTTGGGATCGTAGTTTCCTTTCGGTTCGTTAGATCTTCTGGAGAATTTGTCTTGAATGTGTTAAAGAGCGTTCTCAAATTCTATTTACTTGTGCTAACATTGAAGGTAGGCAAATGTAAAGTGCTCTTAGTTCTGAGTGTTACGTTGGATCTGTTTTTATTAACTTTCGTGTTAACTTGCCTTCGGAATCAGAAGGTTCAAGGTTAATTAACCTGAGGCCGTATTTTCAACGCGCAGACGCTTGCTATAACATTCACTATTTCTTTCTGTCAAATAGTACGACGGTACGGACGATACATCTCCTAACTAACATTAAAACGTTTAATCTGTGAAATTTCATTTGCCATAGTGTATCGTTTGCCATAATTTTCATTTGTTATAAAATATATATTTTTTTTATGTTAGAGGGGCCAGACAAACGAACTAGTGGGTCACCTGATGTTAAATGATCACCACTGTCCATAGACACCCGCAGCGTTTTACGCGATGCCAGTGCGTTGTCGGCCCTGCAGAAAATTGTACACTCGCCTCTTAAAGGCACCCAGGTCGTAACTCGATGGGAAGACCCCAGCGGGAAGCTCGTTCCAGATTTTGCAAGTTCGTGCCAAAAAAGACCGCCTAAAACGCATTGTCGAAGACTGCCATTCATCAACATGATGTCGATGAAATTAACGCTTACGACGGGTGGATCTGTAAATAATGGAACCCCGCAGCTGAAATTTATTTCTGAAACAATATTTTCTTCAGAATTGTTATTAAAGTAACCGAACGTAACCTACTGTGTTCTATAAAATGGCATTTTAAAAAAAACCTGAAAACTGCAGACTTCTACATATTTTATGGCAAACCTTGATATGGCAAGTGAAATTATGGAAAACGAAAGGATCCGGTTTATCAACACAGTGTATAATTACAGTGAGTTACAGTTTTGCGTCTTAAATACAAGCGTGGAAAGAGCCTATTACCTATATAACAAATGAATCTTTATCTATCTATACATATAATAAATCTGTAACAAGTCGGTGTCTGTACATTGAAGATATTTGAGAAAAACTGTCACTAGGGCTATTTATTAGCACAATAGAACCCAAAACAATGATTTTTAGAATTATTGTCTGTTTGTCTGTTTGTCTGTGCGTTTGTGCGCGCTAATCTCAGAAACTGCTTAACCTAGAAGGATGCGGTTTTCACTGATATGTTGGTATTTTTTTGGATTAACATTTAGTGTTTGTTTCATTTGAAACGGTTCACAAATAAGAAAGATACGTCTATTTTAAGAATTTATCGAACAGTTTTTTTTGTTTGAACGCGCTAATCTCAGGAACTACTGCTCCGATTTGAAAAATTATTTTAGTGTTAGATAGCACATTTATCGAGGAAGGCTATAGGCTATATATCATTACGCTAACACCAATAGGAGCGGAGCGGAGCGGAAGAATGTTTCAAAATCGGGGGTTTTTGAAGTAAGACTTCTATAGGCACGTTTGACTTGGGAGTACGGTGTTGAATGTGAACGCGGGTGTGCGGGGGGGTGCGGGGGCGGGTATTTTTTTTATATCGAGGAACTAAGGAGAGCCATAATTGATGAAAAAGAAAAATTGGATAAAAAAAAAAATAAGCTGCCCAAATTACTAATTCCACGCGGACGGAGTCGCGGGCAAAAGCTATTTCAAACAAAATCGATTGCTCATTCCATAAGCGCTGTGAATCGTGGCAGTGTTGCCATATGCCGCTCGTCAATTATTCGGGTTACACAACGAGTAAGTTTTTTAAGAATTTAGTTTTATTTTTGTGAAAACTACGCTGGTTGGCCCACTTTTTGTCCGCAGTAGTAAGGACGAATGCTCGACACCTCAACGCCCAGTAGATGACACCCATCTGTCACCTCTCTTACTATGAAAACTACTATGAGATTGAAGGTGCCATGTATGGGTCAGTGTCGAACACAAAGACGACCTTACATGTTTATTTGTTCTAGTTTTAGGATTACGTGTCACGTGTCTCAAAAGGCTAATAATATAAACCTTTATCGGATCAGATTATTGTCCATCTGTCTGTTTATCAAAAAGATCATTTTTTTCAGGAATAAGCCGAGGTTTCAGTTTAAAATAATGTCTTATGTTCAAGCCTAGAATATGCCATTAAAAACAAACAAGCTTTTACTACAATTAATTCCCATTGAAATATTAACCTTAAAAAAATTAAAAAAGGCTGAAAATCTCTGAAGCGCAAGAATTTAAGTTGTTTTTCATAGTAATAATATGGAGTGAAAACTTTCTTGTTCACTTTAAAATTTTTGCAGAAGTTGTAGTTCGCCATTTCGACTCACACCTTGGCCGGTTTTGTTGTAATAAAACTCAACATGAAATTTTCAAATACAGGGTTATTTGTAATTCACTGACATCCTCTTAACCCTGAATTCCTATTACTCAAACAAATGTTTTTTGTTTTACGACTTTTTAAAATGAAACACTTTTCTTCCCATACAAATACACAGAGTATCGTAAAAATAAGAGGTAATCTCAAATTTTCAAAACGTTATTACACCAAAAATATTAAGTTATGACAAAAGCCGTAAAACAAAAAACATTTGTATAAGTGGTAGGAGTTTAGGGTTAAAAGGATGCTAGTGAATTACAAATAACCCTGTATTGTGTTAACCGTAAATATTTTATAATCTTCTCTCTTTTTTACGCCTTACCGCTCAGTCTATTTCCAACGTAAAATAAAACACCGGAATGACAACAAGAAGCCAAACAACTTTATAACTTGGCACTTAGTGCTCAATCCAGTTTTGCCACTTTCAGAGCCCTAAGCTAGATGGATGTGTGATGGAGGCTTAACGGGGGCGGTTTAGCGGCTGTTAGGAGTGAATTCCCACGCTGTGTTGAGTTCTAATTCCAGTTTTTCTATGCAACAGTGAAAGTCAACGAGTAATGGATGTATAGGTGTTACTTTCTTTGTCTACGTAGGGATGAATTGGTAAAAAAACTAACGAGCAAAAGTTAAGGTGTATGAGAACAAACTTCACTTCACTTACCGTCGGTAAGTAATGTTGTTAAGAGTACGATGAATATCCTATGACTCGAGATAAATCTAGGTAGATAGAGAAGGCGGAGTTGCCACATTGACGGTAATTATTTTAAGACCATAGTTTGTTCTTGTTTACTTTGAACCTTCGTGTGCTGATAATATAGCTTAAAATGTATAGAATAGTTAGAGATACTTATATTGATTGCATTTTCTTGTATTTAAAATATTCAACGTGAATGACATTCTGAAGCTCTCCCACTGCCTATGAGAAAAATTCACATCGACAGAAAGTGATAAAAATCTGTCTTTTGCTACAAAACTAAAACTCAAAATTAATTTTTCAACAAATTGACAAGATGAATTTATGCGGTCATGTACAGACTAGTGTTAAATATAACTCGGAGTTCAATGCTAACCCAGGATTTACGATTTCATTTTTTAAAACTAGACCGTGTAAACACTTACGCTTAGAGCTAAAAATTTCTATGAATATGCGTGAATTTGTCAAAATTAGATATTAATGACATTATATTAAGAACCATGGCACGCGTCATCATGAATGACTTAATCTATACTATTCCGCTCTTAATTCAAATTCAGCAATTTGTCACTTATTTATTACTTTCGAATGTTTTTCACCCGACTGTCGAAGGTTTTTCGAGCGTATGTATTTACGTAGGTATGTAATGTAATGTATGTTTCATTCTTTGGCACGCACTGCAGCATAAATGGTTCAATGGATTTTGAAGTGTGAGGTGTTATTGTCTCAGTTCCGAGAGTGACTGTATATATTTTCCCGGAATTCCCATGGGAACGGGAATTATACAGGCGAGTTTTTTTCATGTAGTATTGAAATTAAAGTTATTCATCGACGTGATTTCAAATTCGGCCCCCTGGATGCACCGTTGCGACGTGAAGGAACACACAATCACATTTTCAAATTGTTAGTACCTATATCAAACCGAAACGATATTTCCGCTTCATTTATCAAATGTTACGCGTATTCCAATAAACAACTGGGCATGTGCTATTTCGTTCATACAGCCGAGCTAATAATATAGGACGGCTTTATGCATAATTTAACAAAGGCCACGAAAATAGGCTCTTTTGTGTTTACCCCAGATTGTGTTAATTGATGTACTGACGCCGCACTTTCGCCGATAATTATGGTTCACTTCCGCATATCATCATGCATCAGCGTGATTTGATACGGTCTGTAATTTGTCGTGAAAATTAATTGGGGGAGTCATTTCAAACAGTCAACGTTTTCGATAACAGTGTTGAATGATTCAATGTCTAGTTAACACGTTGATGGACAGTACTTTCAATTACAATATTAATAATTATTTTTAATTAATTATGTCTTTTAATTATGTTAGAAGCGACTTAAGAAAAAGGAAAAGAACTCGCGTTTTGATTACGCTGAATGATAAAGTGAGTATAGTGTGTTTCTATCGAGTGATAAGTTAGAACGCGTCCAATGATAGTAAGATTGCACGTAGTCGACAATAACGAGGGTAGACATAGCTACATTAATTCTACTTAAAACTTCTTTATGATCATGACGCTAGAAGATGCGTCGAAATACCAGGAGCTCATTAAAAGTAATTTGCGAACAACAACCCGTAGAAAATATATGTCTAACCAATATTTTCGATGTCAATCGATTGCTTCAGGCCTTACTTTGCGGGCGTTCTTATAATGCGTTTTGTATTCGGTGTGAAATCTGTGATGGGTGGGTCTGTGTGACATAACATCATTTATTTTCTTAAAAAAGAAAATTCGTATCTTCAATAAATTATGTAATTTAAACTGAACCTTGAAGCGCAATATTTACAGTTCATTTAGTAAGATTATAGGTTTCGGGATACGAGTTTTTTTCAATGTAGCGGCGATATATATTGCTTCATGAAAGAGGAAAAAGATGATGTGAACGGTAAGTATCGGAGAAGTAAGTTAAAAATATTGCTGTTCATTTTGAATATAACACAAAACGAAAGACTCGATATTTTGCTGACTTATTAACTAATCTTTTGACAATTACATGTTAGCACCTGTACGCGCCTATTAAACCTATTATTAAAAACATATTTTACTACGCATTATTAACGTAACACGAAAAACGGTTTACTGAATCGATATAATAGTGCCATCATAGACAAATTGTCGGTTTGTGGCAACTTTGTAGCAAGTTCGGCACGCTACGAGGTAACAAGGAAAGTTTTCTTGTTTACGGAAATTTCAGAATAATATGTGCACTTGTTCATAGGTAATACTGTGATTTTCCAACAAAAAACTTCCTCAAGTGAGTATATGAAATTAAAATTTGGGATAAACAGTGCTAATGTATTTTACATTGGGTACCAAAGAAGATCCACGAGTCTTCTACATCGATATTTTGAATAATAAAACATCTAGTTTTTCTTAATGTTTAAAATATCGTTAAACCAAAGCAAATCCGAAATATTACCAGATTTAAGTAGCTAAAATAAACTTAAAAAAGTCTTATCAAATAAAGGAAATGGACCACCATACTACCTAAGTTGCGTTGGCTTTAATATCCTAAAATTTAAGGACCTATATAAATGATCCACCATTCATTCACCACAACCAAAAAGTTACAGAGATAGATCCCAGAGTTATTTTGGTACATTTTTAGACTGCTGACTATAAGCTAATCCTGTACCTTTAAATGTGAAGATTTTCATTTATCGTTTTTATTTTTACTATTCGACACACCAACTTTGTAGTATATTAGTTTACAAGATCAATCTGTTGATAAACATAATGCCCTTAGTTGTCACGCCGTCCCATCGCCAAAGGTTCCGGGTTTGGTATCAGAGGAAACAATCTTATTCACAACTGTATGCAAAATATGAGGACCCGTGGATAAGGCGATCGATTATGTTTAGTAAAGTTTGGTAAAGTATAACAAGAAAACATTCAGAATGGGGAGTATCTTTATCGATGTAATAGTACATTGTGTATAATTAGCTTTAGTCAACCAAGTGCTTTACCATTTTTAGGGTTCTCTGGTTTTACAAGGAACCTTTATAGTTTCACCATGTCCGCTTGTCTGTCTGGCTTTCCGTACGCGGTTCTTTTCATTTCATGGTTCCGCAGTAGGTAGGTCCAAACTCTCAGCTTTCATAATCATAACAAAATAGTTCTTAATGAGCTATTTTGGCTAAAATCGGTCATTTTAGGCAGCAATGTGAAAAAATCCTAAAATTAACCATATCAAAAAAATCGATTTCATTTTTCTCAGGTATTATTTATAATAATCTAGTTAAAACATAATAGTCCAAAGAATTCTTTAACTTACCAAAAATTACGTATGTAAATTTTAGTTTTTTAATTGTGTAACTGAACGATTCGTCTTATTGTTACGATTCTTGTTAAAAAGTTAATAAAACACATATAACTTCATTTATTTGTATTAATTATAATACAATTAGAGTTGAAGAACGACGAATTTGATAACTAATCAACATTTTTCTTCACCGAAAACTTCGTGGTATATTTTAAATGTAATTTTGCACATGAACTCCGAAGACGAGAGACGTAGGTCAAACCATTAGGTGGTCCCGGCTTTTATACTTGAAGAAAATATAGCAAAATCTTATCTCTCCTGATAATCTCCAGCTCTATTACACTACACAGCCATTGTACCTAACCTGTGTCAAGCTAACAAAAGCCTTTTAAATCCCAAAAGACTCATTGTTTCAGAACAAACTATTGTATAGTTGTTCTTTGTTCACTTTTTGCTGAACTCCTGCCCCTTGAAAGTAACGATAGCAATGCTTGTAAATTCACAAAGGGGTACCCGATTTGCATACAAAATGTGTTTGGAAATTGCTATGTTAAACGTTATATAGAAATTAATGACTTTGATATGACTTTGATATTATTATAGCCGTTTGCTTGGTTTGAATCCTTCTAATAATATTATGTATGTATAGGTATGTTTGGATATTTGGATGTTTGTTAGTCTATCCAGCAATTGCGTAAACACGACTAAATGGATTTGGGTGAAATTTGACGTACCTACAGATAGACAATCTGGGTTCAGGTACAGGATATGTGTGAACTTAAATTCTTATACTTCTGTCCAATTTAATGGCACGTTAAAAAAACACTAGCTTTCAATTAAAACTACGTCTCTCTTTCTTGCTTTTTTCATTATATCAAGAGCAACAAAACAGAAAAACAGAATGTAATAAGGAGGCGAGAAATATTTCACTTAATTAAACATTCAGGGAGTGCAAGCAAATGTTTCGAATCTTCAGACTCCGGATTCGACGACGAATTTCATTGTTTTACTTAATTTGAAGCGGGATAGTAGGAGCTCTCTTGAATAATGATTTTCAATTTGATCTTGGATTTGTAACAGATTGGCGACTCTCTTTTAGCTGTTGATATTTATGGGCGGTGGTGATCTTTTTCACAAAAAAAATGTTTGTCTACAAATATACCAATCGGAATGATTTTGTTAATTTAAGAAGTAATTTTATTTACTTTTTTTGTAAATAAATCACTTCACAAAAATCATCTTTTAATATAACTTACACGTATATTTAAAATTGGCACACGGATAAATATTAAATACCCAGTATTCAAGAGAAAATATATTTTTCTATCCGGTAATAACCACTCTATCTATATTATTATGTCCTCTTGCGAAGAATAGGTATTTTAGCTCACTTAATTCTGATCAATATAAAATAAATAAATAAATAAATAAATAAATAAATAAATAAATAAATAAATAAATAAATAAATAAATAAATAAATAAATAAATAAATAAATAAATAAATAAATAAATAAATAAATAAATAAATATATAAATAAATAAATATATAAATAAATAAATAAATAAATAAATAACTAAATAAATATTAGAGGACAATCTTACACAAATCGACCTAGTCCCAAACTAAGCAAAGCTTGTACTATGGGTACTAGACGACGATAAACATACTTATATAGATAAATAAGTACTTAAATACATAGAAAACATCCATAACTCAGGAACAAATATTGGTGCTCATCACACAAATAAATGCCCTTACCGGGATTCGAACCCAGGACCTCTTGCTTCGTAGGCAGGATCACTACCAACTAGGCTAAAGTGGTCGTATATCAAACAAAACGATTTAATTTAGTGCTAATATCAAAGCAATACTAGAATCTAGGGCGCACTATACAACTCTTAAAGAGGCTCAACCGCATTCAGTACAAACGCGTTTCGCATAGTAATGGCGCAAAATTAGCCAATACATCACTGTTAGCGACCGACGCGACCTTTATATGGCTTGAGTCCTGAAATGAATGAAACCAGGATTTGATGAAGGAAGATTTATTAAACATCTTGAAATATTGTAAAACTTTACTTTGGACACGTCTACGGTCTGCAATAAAAATATTTGAAGCCACATTACTTAGCAGTTTCACTTCGGGATTTACAAATGCTTTATCTTGCTGTATAAAGGAATATTTTATCATTACCTATAATGTTATAAGTTTAATCATATGTTAATATTACACACACAAGAAATTTGAACCTTGTAAAATTTAAAGTTATAAAAAAGTAAGCTGAAAAATGTGTTACCTACCGCACTTCTAAACTTAATTTCTTGTTATGCAATTAAAACACGACTAAGTCTCACTATTATAATCTTATAAGAATCAGAACTTATTATATTCATTGTTATTCTTTTTCTCAACAGTAAATTCTTTAGTACTACCTTCCAATCGCTTTCAAGTGTGCAGATCAAAGGCTTTGCGAGTGCTATTCGAAATGCAGCGTTCGATGCAGTTTCCAATTAGAACGAGCTCTTGGACAATTGCAGTATAACACTGAATTAGGAGTGAAGAGACTCCAATATGCAGCTAGAGCTACCTCTGTAAAGCTCTAATACGACTCCAATTAATTTTGTTGCAAAATTGTGACGCATTTAAAAACTTCTACATGAATCGTCAGTCTGTTAGTTAGGTTTTAGTTAGTAATTAAGGCTTAGTGGCTAAGTTTTAGTTTACTTTGTGAGGCTGCAGCATGTTGGCAACACCAACAAAAGTACAGTTACACAGACTAGTTTATAGCACTCTCTGCTCCTGTCACCGGCACGTCTTTTTTGTACCTTTAATTAATTTCTCTAATGTACGAGGGGCGTTCAATATAAAGTGAGAATGAGATGCAAACTCTTTTAATATTACAAAATTAAATACTGGCCGGTAAAGCTAATCTATCTAGCTGATTGCTATGAAAAAAAAACTAACTGTCTTTTGTTTAAAAAAATATACGGTAATTTCTTTGCAATGCTATTGAGTACGTTAGCGAAAATGGAGAAAATTGAACTGCGCGCCGTTATCAAATACTTGTGTTTGAAAATTTTTTCTACGGACCAAGTCAATTTGGATTTGCGGGACACTTTAGGGTCTAATGTTCCTCCGTATTCGACAGTCGCACGTTGGTGCGCCGAATTTAGACGTGGAAGAACATCGAAAATGTAAAGATTTTAACGGGGAGCGTGCATAATATTTTACATGAACGCTTGGGTATGAAAAAGGTATCTGCGCGTTGGGTACCAAGAATGCTTACTGACACGCAAAAATAAACTAGACTAGAGATTTGTCAAGAAGCTTTGAACCTGATGCAGCAAGACCGGGAACTTTTTTTGGCGCGATTTATAACAATGGACGAAACATGGCTCCATCATTACGACCCTGAAACGAAACTGCAGTCTATGACAAGGAAAAAGCCATCATCTCCAACTCCGAAGAAATTCAAGGTGAGCCCATCTGCCGGTAAGTTCATGGGCTCTGTTTTTTGGGATGGTAAAGGGGTATTAATGATTGAGTATCTCAAGCATGGAGCCACTATGACGGGCACTTTATACGCCAAACAAATAGCAACATTGCGCAATGAGATCCGCGAAAAACGGCGAGGTAAACTCTCGAAAGTTGTGCTGTTCCACCAGGACAATGCCCCGGCACACAAGTCCGCCGTTGCAATGGCTGCAATTCGTGATGCTGGGTTCGATATCCTTAAGCATCCTCCGTATTCACCAGATCTCGCTCCCAGTGATTTCTACCTATTTCCGAGATTGAAACAATACCTGAGAGGCCAGAAATTTGAAGACGACGACGCGGTAGTCGCTGCAGTACAAGATTTTTTAAGTACTCAAGATGAGACCTTTTTTAAAAATGGAATTTTAAGTTTAGAAAAAAGATATACTAAGTGTATTATGCTAAAAGGTGACTATGTCGAAAAATAAAATGACATTTAGTAAAAGTTGTTTATAACATACTCATTCTCACTTTTTATTGAACGCCCCTAGTACCAATTAATTACAGTTTACATTAATTAATTATTAGTTTTACATTTACAGTCCACGCAACTCCCAACATAGTCGAACTTACGTAACCACTTGCGGAAATGGCCAAAACTAATTTTGAGCACTACAAGGCCATTTGGGATATATTGAAAACTACCAAATACAACACATGTAAGGCAAATTCGATACAAGTGCCTATTCGGACAGGGCGCTTATAAGGTGTAGCACGTCCTATTTCAGATTCACAGCGTGTACGAGAATCGGAAGGTGCGGCTTACGTACTGAATTTTAAGATGAAAATTTGGGGATGCGTTACATTCTGTAATGTGAAGACACTGAAAGCCTTTCAAGATCGTCATCATATCAGCCAAAGACACTGCTGGACAAAAGCCTCCGCTGTACGATCGGTCCTGCGCTGCCCGTATTTTTTTTTTTTTATTATGTTAAAGAGGCCAGACAAACGAACTAGTGGGTCACCTGATGTTAAATGATCACCACTGTCCATAGACACCCGCAGCGCCTTACACGATGCCAGTGCGTTGTCGGTCCTGGGAAAAGGAGAGGGAATAGGGTAGGGGGAGAGGTATTGGGCCCCCGGCGCTCTCACTGACCGTACGAAACGCAGCTGGAGTACTGCTGCTTCACGCTGGTGTTCTGTATATTCAATTCGTTTCGAATCGGTGTATTCAATTGGTTTTTGCGATTTTTAGTAAATCGTCGGTCCATCTTAATTGCCTTCCCACACCACGTATTGTGCTTCGATGTCGCATTATTAACAAGTTTGTATTATTCTTTCTTCACGCGACTAACAGCGTCGCTGTCCATAATAGATAAAAATCTATACTAATATTATAAAGCTGAAGAGTTCCTTCTTTCTGGTAAAGGGTTGCCTGGAAGAGATCGCTCTTAAGCGATAAGGCCACCTATTGCTTACCTTGTAACTTACTATCTGTGTACCTGTTTTCTGTATTGCTTACTATTCCTGGTGTACAATAAAGAGTCATTGTATTGTATTGTTTGTTTGTTTGTTTGCTTGAACGCGCTAATCTCAGGAACTACTGGTCCGATTTGAAAAATTATTTCAGTGTTTGATAGCCTATTTATCGAGGAAGGCTATAGGCTATAATATATCATCACGCTAAGGCTAATAGGAGCGGAGCATCAATGATTAACGCGGATGAAGTTGCGGGCACCAGCTAGTTATTAAAATAAAGTTCGATTTTCATTTACAGTCACGAGTAAAGACATGATATAAGTATACGTGCAACTTTAACATTTAAATAATTTTTTCTTATTACATTTCGTGCTAAGCGAGACGCTAAATTATTGAAATATTTTCAACCTCTATTTCTACTTCAAGTGCTTTGAAATTGAAAATTCCTTTTATTTATGAACTAAAACGAGCACGGCAGCGGAGGGCAAATATTTGTTTTACCAATGACTCAATAGCACGACAGGTAAAAACTAGTATTTTTAAGCCATCGTCAAACAGAAAGGGCGGTTTTCTGCTTACTCCGTTACGTTTCGATGAAAATTAAAACAGAAAATCTAAGGGAATCCAATTAACAGAGCGGGGTTTTATTGAAGCAAAGAGGTAGAGGTGCAGAATCTTCCAATCACATTAGTCTGTCGGCTTGAAAAAAAAAGTTGAAATTCACGTCACGTTTTAGAGAAAGCAAAGAAAGACGTGGATTTTTGCTAAATAATAGGTCGGATTCTGCACGTCTCTACTCTGTTCTACAATGGAAGTGCATCCATATCAATGGGCAAGAAAAAATTTTGCGGATAGTTTTTGTGCGAATAGTTAGTAGAATATTGCTAAGTCTGCCAAGTAGCAGTAAGTATAATGTTACTCCAACTTGGAATCTAAAACTAGGATGACCGTGGAATAACTGTCACAGGTCGTATTTATCGTGGCCCTTTAGACTAGTAAAGCATTGGCAATCCTCTGGTTCTGCGAGTCTATTTAATTCACCCGGTTGTTATTTTTCACCCCATTTCATAAAAAAAAACTAGATGATCTTTTAAACATGCATATGAGTCTGTTTTAAGAATAATGGACGTGTTAACACTGCCAAGTGTAAAGCAGGATTAAGAAATAGATCAGGAATTCATTTTTCCGGAAGGCAAGTGGCCAGAAGATGGCGTTAATGTAAATGAGGAAGTTTATAAAGATTGTTTTATATTTGAATGTTTGAATCTTTGTTAGTCAATTTAGCAATAACGGCTGAATGGATTTAATTTAAACTTGGCGTACAAATAGACAAAAATCTGGACTATATCCCGACAATGCATTCCCCTGGGGATAGGTTAGTACGTCGGCTTTCAAGATGATGCGTTAACTTCGTCTGTATTCAATAGATGGCGTTATCCAAACGAACGTCGTGGTTTAAAAAAAATCATCCCAGTCTATATACGTCTCACTGCAGGCCACAGGCCTCCTCTCAGAATGAAAGGGCTTGGGCCGTAGTTCCCACGCGGGCCCAGTGCGGATTGGGAACTTCACGCACACCATTAAATTTCTTCTCAGTGTGTTTCCTCGCGATTTTTTCCTTCACCGTAAAGCTCATGGCAAATTTCAAATATAATTTCGCACATAAATTCCAAAAAACTCAGAACCCGAACCTTTGCTTGAGAGGCAATAAGTCTAACCACTAGGCCACCACGGCTCCGATTAAAAATATTACCGTAACCTTTTTCAAGCCAAACTCAAGATTGTAATTTTTTCTCGAAAAATGTATTTCTAATGCGTAGTTAAATATTACAAAAGCATGACAAATCAGTAAGAGCACCACTCCAACCATGGCAGTATTTTTTTTCTAAGGCAGACCCGTGCAATATTTGCTAGAGTAATTTTAACATTGGGGACCATGGCTATCCCAATTGTGTCAGATGTCCGATACGCTTCAGTGCTCGCTCTGGCATCAAGCCCCTAAGTTGATCATACGTTACGCAAAGAAAATCGGAAAAGATTTATTTTAGTTTTCCATGCGTCTATTGGAAAAGCAAATAGAGTCCTAATCGGAATGTTCTGAATGAAGAAAAGACCGGGAAGTGTCAGAAATGTTATCATATAATAATAATCATAACCATTGCTCAGAGTGCCAGTGTACCTTCACAGATTTTCCAATAATCACAGTTAGAATGCGAAACCCTGTAAAGCGATTGCAATACAATGACTCTTTATTGTACACCAAAAAGAAAACAATACAGAAAAACTAAGTAAGTACATGGAATTAAATATATAAGGCAAGCAATAGGCGGCCTTTTCGCTTCGAATCGATCTCTTCCAGAACAAAACGTTCTCTGGTTAGACGACCAGATGGCCTAGTAGGTAGAGAACCTGCCTACGAAGCTTGAGATCCCGGGTTCGATCCCCGCGTCGGGGCAGATGTTTGTATGAATAATACGAATATTTGTTCTCGGGTCTTGGGTGTTAAATATGTATTTAAGTATGTATCTATTTATATAAGTATGTGTATCCGTTGCCTTGTACCCATAACACAAGCTATGCTTAGCTTACTTTGGGACTAGGTCAATTGGTGTGAATTGTCCTGTGATATTTATTTTATTTTTATTTTACAAAAGAATCTTGAATATTAACTTACAAACATTTTTTATTTTTATTTTTACAAACATTGTTTGTTTTATCATACTTTGTATCTAATACTAATTTTGTGTCTAGACGTTTTAGTAAAATTATTAGTTACTTGTCTTTTCTTTTTAATTACATTTTACTCGTGGCTTTGTCTGTGTTGGAAATACCTTCACGAAAACATTTACAATTCTAGAATTTTCCTGAAAAATGGTACGGTAACATTTTTAAAGCACCAAGCCATTTATTGATTGCAGATGAAGTTAACACATCAACCTAACTCACCGTTCTAGGACGACGCCGTACTGTTCTTGCTTTAAAATATTATTCCACGGACATTGAGCAACCTATGTCTCAATCCAGATTTTTGTCTATCTGTACGCCAAGTTTCATCCAAATCCGCTTAGCTGTTATTGTGTCATTGACTAATAAATATTGAAACATCCGAACATCCAAGCATCTTTACATAATTTCTCATCTATATTAGTGGGATTATATAAGGTGCTAATAAATTAGGTACCTACCAATATTTCCAGGGCCGTAACTTACTCATCAAAACAAGTCACTTTCACTCAGACAACTTTTGAAAATTAAAAAAAAAGAAAACTTTTCATACATATCCATCCAAACGGATTACTGCTTTAGTAATGAAAAATCAAGATATTTTTCAAATTTGAAATAGTTGAGTTGTTAGAATAAAAGTGACTTGTTTTGATGAGTAGATTAAGCCATAGAAATATTGGTACCTAATTTGTAAGCACCCTGTAGTTTTTATTTAATTTAAGTTCTTGTATTCTTTTATTTAATTATATGTCTTGTATTTACTTATAATATATAACTTACGTAGTCACTAATTGACTAGCAGTAGCTGTTATCTTAGAGACTTGTAACTTGGCAGTATTACCTTATAGGATCATAGAGGTGCTGTGATAAGGATTTTTTGGAAATTGCCACGGGAGAGAAAACGGGAGTTGTCCATAAATTTTTTACTTTGTGCGGACATAGTCGCGGGCAAAAGCTTGTTGTTCATAATTTATCTAAAATGAGAACATATTGGAAATCGTTTAATAAACTGAACTATTAATTGCCTTTATAAAATTTTCCGACAACCCTACATTTTATGGGTGGTAAGGTAATCGCTTGCAGTTTACTAAAAAGTGAAAAAATCTAAGAAAACTCGAAAGATATCTATCGTGTTTTATGTAATACTAGCTGTTGCCCGCGACTCCGTCTGCAAAGAAGTCGTTTATCGCTATCCCGCGGGGACTATGCAAATTTCCGGGATAAAAGCTATCCTATGTCCTTCCCAGTATCTCAAACTATCTCTATACCAAATTTCGTGTATATCAGTTCTGCGGTTTAAGCGTGAAGAGGTAACAGACAGACAGACAGACACACTTTCGCATTTATAATATTAGTATGGATTTCTTTAAAAGTGGGTCTCTGCCGTTTTACCAAATTATTTTTCGTCAAATGTTTCATTTCCCAAATGTTTATTTTTTCTGAAACTGTAAACTTTTCAGGATTGTTATAAAACAAACCTAACCTAACCTACAGAATAGTCCTGAAATATATCCTGAATAGTTTACAGTTTCTGAAAAAATAAACTTTTGGGAAATTAAACATTTGCCAAAAGAAACATTTGACCAAAATAAATTTGGTAAAACAGCAGGATCCGCTTTCAAAGCATTTAAAGGGTCCGTAAATTATGTGGTAATTGTATTTTTACTTAAACTTAAACGTAAAGCGCAATGATAACGCCCTGTTCACGAATTACGCAAGAGTTTGTATGCGGTTCAGCGGTTCAAACGTTGCGTTTTATATTTTGGTCTAAATTTATTTACGGAGTGGATCATTATTTGTTTTAAATAAAAAATATTTTTTGATATTCACGTTGAGGTAAGTACTTATTTTTTTTGTTATTTTATATTTTTACAAAACAGGTATCAATATTTTTTTACTTCATAAGAAATAACATAGTAAATATCTTATCAAAAGAGAAGTTTCTAATGGTCTTAATCTATAAAATCTAAGTTATTTTCCACTCCGCTAAAACGTCTCACATGCCCTTAAAAACTTATTTTATCTTACAAAAAAATCGTACCCACAATCCGTAACAATGTAAACTGAAGAATAATTTAATAAATAACATTTTATATAAATATCTACCAACGATAAAAAATCTTACAATTTTACGAGCTAAAATCTCAACAAGAAAAGTCTTGCTTCTAAAAGCTGACTTTTAAAACAAATCCTTTTCCTTGGCAAAACTTTTTATGCCGGAAAGCTCTGACTGAAAGCTTTTGTTGCCAATACGTCGAACTTGGAGTACGGAAGTTTCTTCCTCAAATTCTAGGAAGTGGGTATGTAAAAAAGCTTTTTAAATCCTTTAAATAAAAAATCGTTATTTTTTAAAGATTATGCGTATTTAATTATGTATTCTATTTCTTCAGCATTTTTGTAACGAAATTTATCAACACAGTACATTTTTAAACCTAGATAATTATCCTAGTCAAATTATAGGTATTTATTAAGCTGCCGCAAACGAGAAAATTATATCACTAGCACGGTAATAATCCTAAGCATAAAACTTTCATATACACAACTCGAAACAAAGGCAAAACTTTTTAAACACCCAAATGAACAATCGAACATCACTAAAATCCCTTTTAAAATGAACCTTAGCTCAATTTCACAATTTCAAAATCCTGGCTGGAAAAAGTTTAAATTAAAAATAAATCCTACCTTTTTAAAACAGCGTCCGGGAGCAATGGTAGCACGACGTCAAATGCCGCGCGGCGATGGCTCCCTACTGAACCTGCCTCTTCGTACCTATATGTGTTACGCTGCAGTTCGCAAGAACCTGAGGGGCGATTGATCGGGCCCCGAGATGCCTGTATATCACTTACAATTTACGTAGCACTGTAAATGTAATGAAAAGTTGGAATCTAGGCAGAAATTTAGTACCAACCTTAGAAATCTGAGTCGTTTTCAAAAAATTTGTACACAATTAAGGGATTAATTAAAAACAAAATGTATTTAATTATTTTTGTGTAACGGAGTTACCCATATAGTTTGTATGACTAACTTTTGTTACACAAAAATAGCGATCGTGATTTTTGGTTTGATTAAGCCGTTAACTATGTACAAATTTTTTGAAAACGATATAGTGGTCTGCGTGACTACAGCATTCTAAAAATTAAATAATGTCGACCTAAAGAATATTTTATCATTTTAAATTTAATTTCTCGAGGGAAATACCAAAAACTACGTTGCGGTATTCATTGACCCCGTATGAAAAACACTTGAAGGGTATACGGAAAGAACATGTCTAGTCACCCTTTTTCGAAAAATGAGATTTTATTTTTATTTTTAATGAAACTTTCTTGCTTTACGATAACTTGTCAAATAGATCGAATGAAATGTAGGGCGACAATGCAGCTAATATTTTTTTTAAACTAATTTCTTTTAATATATCGAGAGTTGAGAGTTGTTTGATAGGTGTTTGGTGGGTAGGCTATGAGATGGCGTTAGTATCGTGAGGTCCGTTTGAATTTTTAGGATTTAGCAGGTTTCCACTCTAAGGACTTCAAATAAAGTTTACATTTGCAAAATCCTAATAATTGATTTAGCAAGTTTTCTCTCTAAGCCGACGATATAGGTAAGGCTGTAAGATGTGTTTACCGTAAAACACCTGTAATCGATCATCGTATTTTAATTATAATTTCTTCCATCCGTAGATGCCGCAATATTGTTAATTTTCGTGACACAACAAACATTTAAAAATAACAGCCATTTTTAAAATGTCCTAGTTTTGAACTCCAACCGTATAAGAAAGCCTTTGTTGACTCTACAAAAATACGTTAAAATATCAAATTCTGATTATTTTAATTGAAGCATTCCCCGGTGTCAATAAAGGCATACTTAAACCCTTTTTAGGCGATCACTGCGCAATATCGCGCAAATGAATCGTAGGCGCCGGCGCCCTTAAGGACTTTTACTACTTCGCCCTAACACAGTTATTACTAAAATAGTGATGGGGCATAGTCGGAAGGATGTTTATCGATAAAAAAAATTAGACGTGTATGATTTAACTCCCGACACAAAATAGGGGTGTTATAAGTCTGACCGCTATGTGTGTGTGTGTGTGTCTGTCTGTGTCATAATAACTCTTAAACGGGTGAACCTTCCCTCCCTCGAATCCTTTGTTTCCCATAATTTTATTTGTTTTAATTTCGCCTGTCATACCGAAAAATGTATTGTTGATTTCAGCATGTTTTGAAATGTCATCTAATAAAATATAAAAGGTTACATTAGTTTCAGTTAAGTTTACTGTTACATAAAGTAGTAACTATTCTAAAAAAAATACTGACTCAGAAATAAATTACCAATAAGAAATTCAGGGAAACGATAGTCTCTTTTTCAAAAGCTAGGTTACAAAATGCAAAGTTATTTAACTTGGTTTCAGCCAGACAGTTCTCGCGACAACTTCTAAATAGCATTTGGGTCATATGGTGCATAGATAAATATGTCTCAAACTGCGTCGATGGACGCTATCCACTGAATACCAAGTTAAGCGAATCGTTATAAGTTTATCGAGTTATTACATTCCTAGGTTTACAACCACAAATTTAAATATAACGGATGACAGACAAGCAAAAATTAAATGGATTTTTAATTTGAAAAACCAACCAAGTACGATTAGAACTCACACACGAAAGACGTAACAAAAAAAAATAACGGACATCTTCTTTAAAATGCACACTCTGTGAAAGTTTCGAGTATCTACCTATTATTGTTAATAAGAAAGTCCTATAGACGGACAGATAGACAAACAGCGAAGACTTAGTACCTAGATACCTAGTGACTTTAGGTATAAACCTCTAAAAACTACTATAAACCAAAGTTAAATTGTTGATGAGGTTGGTTCCGGGCTCTTCCAGAGTTAAAAAAGTGCTAGTTTTGCTTCCTTCCAACTTGATTTAAACTTCCTCCCGTTAACGGGTCATCGTAAGTAAGTTAGTAAACTCTGCGTTAGTGTTTTGTTTTATTTTAGTAATATTGTAACTAGAACACATAGAAAAAACCTGAAATTAAATGCTGGGTCTGGGGATAGAACCCGAGTCTTCGTCAAAACCGGGACGCGTGCTAAACCATTAGGTACACTAACCCAAGCTTAAAATTAAATACCATTAACAGAAAGTGGACTTTCTGAAATTAGATAGTGACGGCATTAGTAGCGTATTAATATACGAGAGACGAAAAAGTGGCAATGGACGATATTTTTATTCTTTTTATGGTTAGTTCTGTGACTTCTGTGGTACAGAAAGTCGATACTGAAATATAAAGATTATTACTTTATTTTATTCGGTTTAAGGTAATAGTTCGTTGCTAACTGATTTAATTTTCTATTTGTACATCGTATATGATACAGGTAGGTAGGCATATATATATTTAACCATGTGCCTAATCAACCTAGCATATTTTTTATCGATACCTTACTTCCCATCACTAATAGTTAAGTTAGAAACTCACTTTGCCGATGAGGGGCAATTAGTGGTGCGGGCAAACACTTGGAAGCTGCTTAACGCCTGTGATCACTTCTGGGGCCGCTAAGGCCGCTAGCATGCAAATTTTGTGAATTATTGAATTTTCACAAAATTTACATAATTATAACGGTGTAAGACAAAAATAATAGTTTAAAAAAACTAAAAAACACGCTTTAAAAAATAAAAAATAAATTTTAATAAATTTCAATTCACTATTCTTATAGTGCAGTAAAAAATCTTAATAAGCAATTATTATATTGTTATATCCAGATCAAAATTTGTAAACAATTCTAAATATTGATAAAATAAATAATAATAGTTTAAAATATTTTATTGTAAAAAAAGCGTGGGGTGCATGGTGTCAATTGTCAAGGATTGTCATTTTGATAACATCTTAAAAAGCACCCCACGCTTTTTTTACAATAAAATATTTTAAACTATTATTATTTATTTTATCAATATTTAGAATTGTTTACAAATTTTGATCTGGATATAACAATATAATAATTGCTTATTAAGATTTTTTACTGCACTATAAGAATAGTGAATTGAAATTTATTAAAATTTATTTTTTATTTTTTAAAGCGTGTTTTTTAGTTTTTTTAAACTATTATTTATTTTCTATTTTTTAGTTGCATTTTTTTCTTTCTAACTTTACCCCCTCACCTACAACCCCCAAACCCCCTAAACCCAACCCCCCAACATCCCCCACCCCATTTCCCCAAACCCCCCCCAAACCCCACACCCTTACCCCCAATCCCCTAAACCCCCCTTACCCCCTCCTCATTTTACAAACCCCCGAACCACCTAAACCCAACCCCCCTAACACCGAACCCCCATACCCCCGGAACCCCCCCCACCCCCACCCCCCCCCCGTCACCTGCCCCCCACTCCACCCCCCCCCCCACCCCTCCCACACCCCCCACCCCGCCACCTACCGCCCCCCCTTCCAGCTCCATCATCAGACCCTGGTTACCATATGGGATCAAAGTGCTCGTCAAGACGAATCAAACGAGCCCAAACTCGATGGGGTTGTGTCGTTTTATTGTGGAGTGCCTTTGGCCATCTTCCAGCTCCATCATCAGACCCTGGTTACCATCTGGGATCAAAGTGCTCGTCAAGACGAATCAAACGAGCCCAAACTCGACGGGATTGTGTTGTTTTATTACATAGTTCCTATGGCCACCATCCAGCTCCATCATCAGATCAGCTCCATGTTACAATAATATTGCATTGTCATCCAATTTACACATATGTGCAAAATTTCAGCTCAATCGGAAACCGGGAAGTGGGTCAAAATCGCGCCCTAAGGAGTCGGTTACAAACAAACATACATACAAACATACAGGTGAAGCTAATATAAAGCGTGTAAAAATCGCTCGTAGAGCTGATGGCCGATGGCGCCGAAAGGTGCTCGAATTGTGGTTCGCTCCATCTATCCTAACACGAACTGCTAAGGAATGTAATTAGCTCCCATCGTCTGTACATCCAGGGAGATACAACCTAAGGTTCTTCAAAGCTACAGTGAATAGGCTGTTACTGAACCAGTGAGACCTTTGGATTAATTTGCACTTTTTATCAGGTGAGATAGAGATCAGCCATGGTGGCCTAGTGGTTTGAGCTATGGCCTCTCAAGCCGAGGGTCGTGGGTTCAAATCCCGGCTCACACCTCTGAGTTTTTCGGAATTTCTGTGCAAAATTACATTTGAAATTTACCATGAGCTTTACGGTGAAGGAATACATCGTGAGGAAACCTTCATACAGCTGCGAAGAAATTAAATGGTGTTTGTGAAGTTCCCAATCCGCACTAGGCCGCGTGGGAACTACGGCCCAAACCCTCTCATTCTGAGAGGAGGCCTGTGCCACGCAGTGGGACATATATAAGCTGGGATGATGGTTAGATAAGGTTCCATCACGGGTCAGTTTTATGGAAAAGAAACATGTTCAACTTTTTAAAATGACACTGAAGAATATTTTACAAACGCCCATTATTTAAATTCTGTCATGCATTTAAGTAGTAAATCTCGAACCGATGTTTTTTAACCCTTTCTCTCTGATTGATCTATTTAATTTAATAGCTTCATTTAAATGTCCTCCCATTGGCTGGCTAATAGTTTTACAGTATTCACAAATATAAGACGGTAATGGTCGCTCGACCATTTTCTTCTAGAATGAATTACTACTGTGAGTGAAGATATCAGCAAACAATAGCGTACCATCCTACCTAATGATATTAAAAATGGGAAAATTTGTGTCTATGTTTGTATATTTGGAGTTTGAATGTTCGTTAGTCATCAGCATCATCGACCTAGCCTACTTACCTAAGTCCCAGTGCAGTCCCAGTCCTCCACTCACAATGAGAGCAGTGCGCATTTGGAACTTCACACACACCATTAAATTTCTTCCCAGGCATGTGCTTTCCTCAAGATGTTTGCCTTCACCGTAAAGCAAATTATCAATAAACGCCGAGGCATACCTCGCCATAGCCCGGGTTTGAACCCGCGACCCTCTGCTTGAGAGGCCATAGGTCAAACTACTAGGCTACGAATTCATATGTGTTTTCTTCTTCTTCTTCCCATCCCCCTCCTTCGGAGGTCGGACAACATCATGGCGATTCGGATTTCGGAGGCCGCTGCTCTAAACAAGGAACTGGTACTGCAGTTGAACCAGTCACGCAAATTCTTTAGCCACAAATGTCTTCTAATGCCCACGCTTCTCTTTCCCGCAATCTTTAATAAGCCGGAAATTCTTCGGAATTGAAGAAGAACTATGACTTCGTTGCGGTCGCTTTTTAGAGTGGTGGGCCTTGGGGCGTTGAGGCCAAACGTTTTGTTAGGGACTTAGGACGCCGTATGAGGGATAGGGGGGGGGGGGGGATCCGCGTTCCGGTGCTTATTTAGTCTATGTCTAGCGATACAACGGGCGGCCATTCTCCGGAGGCGAAATTTTGCTTGTCCGACACGAAAATCCCATAAAAATGAAGTAATAATAATGTGAACTTTTTTTTTAAGATAATTTGCGCTCGTTCCCATTATGTGCACTTAAATACAATGCTCATTTATTTATAGTTTGGTAGAAATAATTTTTCAAATCTCGTTCTCCTAAGTGCCCTGACTTGTCCGCGCGCTTTCTTAGTTTACAAAATTATTTTTAATTAATTTTTAGAAGAGATTAGTGACATTCTATTTATTTTTTTGAATAGGTGAATATATTATTTACGATATATTAAAAAACGGATCCACTGAAGCCAGTCTTTCAGTACAAAAACAATAATAAAGTACATGTCCGGCGTCAAGGACTAATTACCAATACCGTTCATATTCGTGAGCGTCCTTCCCTAACCGACGATATTTGGCACGTCACTATAGCTCCAGACGCGAGCCCTAAGGCCGTGGTCGCTTTCACCCGCCGCACACGGCCGACAGCGGCCCGCCGCCCGCGGCGTCTGAATGGTGTGTTCGGGAATGCTCGGGAGTGGTCGTTTTCGCCCGCCGCGTTCGGGACGTCGCACGCGGCGGGCGAAAGCGATCACGGCCTTTGTCTCGCTGCGACGCTTGACGAGCGCGGACGTGTGTTGCAGCCGTATTTATGCCGAGAATTCACATAAGTATCTAATTGCCCTTACTTTGGTTTTCAAATTTTCTAATTGCCCTGACCTCAATTTTTGGCTTATTTGTGAAAGTTAGTGTATTGTAGTATTTTAACACTAATGCACTATTTGGGCCTTAATGATTTGAGATTCAAATTCAAATTCAAATTCAAATTCAAATTGTTTATTAAGATAAATAATTATTTACACGAAAAGTCGTTAGTAAGTACGCGCTGAGATTATGTCTATGTGTTAGTAAACTAAGACCGACATACTAAAGATATATCTTTATTGGCAATATTTTTGTTTTAACAGTTTTTTTTAATGAAAATAGGGACCTGTTTAGGTTTACATGACGAAGCTTTTAGCGGATTTTATATTTTTGTTTAGCTGACGAAGCCTGTTGCGGATTCCAATCTGTTGTTATGACGAAGCTTGTTGCGGATACCAATATGTTTGCTTGACGAAGCCTGCGCTGTGGATCTGATTTTATCACCACTTAAAATATTGCTAAAATGACACTGACGTTTAGACCACAGTACCATGGTCACGCGTTAACGTCGAGATCATATTAGATGAGCTAATTAGCTAGCTTTAGGGTAATTTGTTTTTATTAGCCTCGCAGTAAAAACAAAGGAAGAAGTCAAAATTTTACTGATCCCCAAAAAATTGCTGGTTTCTCATAGATATACTGTTAAATACAATCGTATTTTTGCTTGCTTTTAAATAGGCGTGGAATTCTCACTGTGCTACTTCAAAACGCATTTTCACTCGCAAGAAATTACTAACACTACTTTTTCTTATTTATATGTATACAAATAACTCCAATCAGCAGTCGTGTAAAAAAACCGTACAAACTAAAGAACATGATTGTTTTTCATAACTTCCCACATTCACTTCTTAGCATCTATTCCTGAGCTTAAATAAATTTAGAACAGCACAGTAAAACAGAAGAATTCAATTTACTGCAACATTTTGTGAGCAAAATGAATTGAAAAAGTTTTTTCCTGCAACTTTTCCGATTCCCGTTCCGAAATGACTTGGCTTGTTCCAAAATTTAGAATTACTACAGGATCCAGTTTGACGGAATGGTAATGAGGAGAAAGTTAATATTTCCTCGCCCGTAAAATTAATTAATTAAGTGCCGTCAATATTAGAACCGATTACCGTTGGGGTAGACGAGTTCTTGAGTGGAGACCACGGATCGGCAAACGTAACATAGGACGTCCTCAGACTCGGTGGAGCGATGATCTTCGCAAGGTGGCTATAGCAAGAGCTAGATGAGATTGGCCGAGGATCGTGCTCTGTGGCGTGCTATGGGACAAGCCTATGTCCAGCAGTGGACGAGCATAGGTTGATGATGACGAATATTAGAACCCAATGGCATTACATGGGATGATGGCAAAAGAGCGGATGGTATGTCTCTGATTCCCTGGAGGATGGGTCGGGTTTTAGTTTGGAACGCAATCTGCGACAATACCCTTGCACCTTCACACCTATTGGTCGTAGAAACGTATTATTAAGTATAGTAACACTAGTGAAACGATTTTCTGTGTTATAAGAATTTTAGGAGCTGAAACTTGCGATGAACCAAAAATATGGTAAAAGTGTTTCGATGAACGGCTATGTCGATGTACAAATAAAATAATTAAATAAAATTCAACGAATCGATTCTTGTGTGAAAGGTAATTCGAGCAAGTTTATGAGCGGTCTAACGAAGTTCGATGAATGATTCCTACGTGAATATAAGTAGAATATAAGTATTAATAATCCTAGTGAAAATTTAAAACTATCAGCGTCTTTCTCTTTCCAAACAGAATACAGAGAACGAATTAAATTATAGTCTTAGAAATATGAAATGTTGTCAATTGTTTATGTTTTGTTAGTTTGGGTTTATTTTTGATTTCGGCTCTTTTTTTTTACTCTGCATTGTATGCCTACTCTTGTCTCTGATGTCCTGTCAATCGTTCTAAGGTTAACTGGAAGAGATCCTTTTAAGGGATAAGTTCGCCTTTGTACATCTGTATCTCTTGTTAACTAGTTATTTTCATGTTTTATGTACAATAAAGAGTTTTACATACATACATACATACATACATACATACATACATAATAAAATTCTGCGAAAAGTGTTATGGGAAAAGATCATCGTTGAAATGATTTTCGGTAAAGTGATGGATCACCATTGCTTTTCACCTGAGACACCTATGTTCAGGGTCCAGTTGGCAGACTTGGGTGTGGAATTCTCAAAATTAAAATATCAGTAAAAAATTGTATTTTACCGTAAACTTTTGGGTAGAATTGAGTGTGCTAAGATATGCAGAGATGCTAACCCTTCTCGGGTGTCGGGTCGCAAGTGTACCAAACATTTTCGAGTAACATGAAGGGAAAAGGACGAGTGAAATTGCATTTGTCATCAGTGAAATCTCAATAACTTTCACGTGTCTAGTTGGCACGTGCAAAAAACCATGCCACTAGCAATATCGACATTCAGGAAAAGAAGCCCTGCGAGGTAGTTACGTGTATAATTTACCTAACATCTGTATAGCTAGTAACATTCAGAAAGAGGCGTGGATTTATCAAAGTTAAACATTAATGACATTGCATGAAGGACCACGGCACGCGTCATCATGAATGACTCGATCTATACTGGGGTTTCCAAATGCCTGCAGATTTCAGTATTATTCTGATAATTTTCTTGTGAACAGAGAAGCATTTCTGATGATGCTTCGTTCTGAAGTAAAACCAAGGTGCAATAGGTGTATTTTTTAAGGTGGTCCAGCCAACCTGTTAGTTCAACCATTTTTGTCCTTAAATTTACACGATTATTTGCCTACTAAATAACAATTTAGTTTGGTTAAGTAAAAATGTGAGGTAAGAAAAGCTGCAGCAAATACGGTGGGCAAACTACTAGTAACATTTCTCCTTACACCTTAAATTTCACCTTCAAATATCACCTTAGGTTTGCTTTCAAACGAAGCATCATCAGAAATATACTGATAGTATTGATACGCCCGTTCACCGCTTAGATCTCCAAACACAAATATAGCACCACGACGCGCGACCGGCGGTGCAGCGAGCGTTTCCTCTGTCCATTGCGTGGCCGACACGCTCGCCGCAGAATGACTACCAGCCAGCACACGCAATGCACAGAGTCACGTGTACTTAGTCGTGGCCAAACCGTTGGATTTGCTATTACTCGTAACAAAATACAGTCCAGCAAACCATGAGAAATGTTTGCTCGACACTTTGAGATGCACATGGAAGTGCAACACGGATACAAATGTGCTGGATAAATGTTGATTTACTGTCTGTGGACAATTTGACACATAAACGATCAAAAATACTGCAGTATAATTACAATATTAAATACGGGACATATCAAACACGGCATAATAAACAAAGTGGTCTCTTCTGTGGACATGAAATTAAATTAGCAACTCCGAGTAAGCAAACTTAAGATTTATTTTTATGGGCCGAAAGTTGGCCGGCATCCCACAGCCCGATGTAGAACTTAACTAAAAAATATTGGCTTTAGACCCTTAACCTTTGCCGCCCATAAGAGAGACTCAAACAAAAAAAATGAAATGACCCATACAATGGAGACTAATAAGTGTTGTCGACTGGGAGTGAGCACTAGCATTTGTTCAAAACTTCGTCAGCGCAGAATTTAAATTCATTCAGATTTAATTATAGGCACAAAGCCATAAAAGTAAAGTAAAAATAAAACTCTCCTTTTAAAATATAGCAGTCTTATTTTATTCCCGAATTGCCATATTCAAAATAAACTTTACCGCCGCGTAAATACTTGCCACGTAACTACTTGACGCAGTAATAAAAGCGTAACAGTTACACGTGGTTTACGCGGTGTTACGCCGATAGCGCGTAACTGCCGCCCTGATAGCGCTAAACCCATTTAACTTAAACGCTACAAACGATTGTGGATCGCGAGGACCAAGTATGCCACATAATATTGTTTGTATCTTGCGAGATTTTAATAAGTATAAATGTATGTCATTTTACATAAAACCAAACAGAATGATAACATGCAAAGGCAAGTTTATCCCTTAACTAGAACTTTCCAGTCAACTTTCACACAACTGACGGGTTCAGAAACTACAGTAGAAAACCAAGGAAAAAATAAAAAGTCGAGACCTAAACGTAACCTATGTAAACAATGCGTTTAATATGCATATATACACAATAAGTACAATAACTAACAAAGGTCGTATAATAAGTAGTTTAGTTGTAAAAAGTTCCTGAAGTTCTATTATCAGCTATAAAAAAAATGTAAGCTTTTTCTTGTTGACTGTAATTGCATTGTCATCCTGCAGAGACTTTTCCGGCCAAAACACTAGAATTTCACTGTCTCATCAAGGTAAATGTTAATTAGAGATACCGCTACATTTTGCACCGCACTATCGGAATTTTTCGCTTCGAATGCATAAGTTCAATGTCCAACTTTCTTCCTTCGGACTTCGGTCTCCAGGCATGACGTCTGCCTGGAGAGAGATCTCTTAATATGTGGCGTTGTCACCAAATTTACAAAGTATACTAACAGTCAGCTCAATCAGCTCGACCAGGGAGTGGTCAAAAAATGGTTTGCACATTTTGAAACATAACTTACACACAAACTAACAAAACAAACTTACATATTAACGTTGTAGGTCGAATGAAAGATTGTACAAATGTATATGAACTTAATATTTCATGAACCTATTGAATGTAATATTAGATACAAAAAACAACGTGGCATATGTATAAAAATTAGTTGTCATACTAGCTTGCTGACTTCAGAAAAAGTCAGATACACTGTATTTGTACAAAGCAATACACGTTATCCGTTAATAAAAACAATGTGCGGAGAGGAAGCTGTACGTTCAAGATAATATTAATGTGTAGAGAGATTCTTCGTATATTTATACCTTTGTCTTAGCGGAGAACGTTTAAGGGTGTTTTTATTGTTTCCTTAAAAAAATCACAATGAAGTTATGGGGGACGTAGAGCATCCTTGGAATGACTTTGAGATAAGACTGAACGGTTGTGCACTTTTCTGCTCGACTTGGCCGGCTCCCTCCCGTAACACTGATACAAGCAAATAGTGAATAACTTTTTTAATAATTCGGTTGAAAAAGACAACTAAATAAATATACTTTGATATGGTATATTATTTCGTAAGACAAATAGCATGAGTAAGTAAAGTAGTAAGTAAGTAATAGATTTTTTTTAATCTCATTTATTTTATAAGCGAGTTACATTATGTTAATAGTGAAAGAATAACAATTCAAAGTAGTTTTGTGATCAAATTACTTACCTTTTTTTTAAATAAATGAGATAGTTTCTTTAATTGAGCTGGATATGATTTTTACCCAAAAAATCTATCGTTTAAATTTTTTTTTTTTATTAGCTTGTTTTGGTGTCCCACTGCTGGGCAAAGGCCTCCCCTCTCTTGCTCCACTCTTGCCTATTCATCGCGAGCTCCTGCCATCCCACGTGATAAACATCTAGGTCGTCCCTCCATCTCCGCTTTGGTCTGCCTCTATTACGATATCCATCGCTAGGGATCCATTCCGTGACAAGTTTGGCCCATCGTTCCGAGTTCATTCGACATACACGTGACGTTTAAAATAAACTTTAAAAATACAGCTAAGTTGCGATACAGAGTCCAAATTTATTATTCTCATTTATACAGTTAATTGAAAATAAAACTCCCGAATTAAGGATGTAATTGAAAGAAAACACTTTCGTTTCCTTGTTACTCACTTAATTGAGAGAGCTTTTTTAATTTCCGAGTCCTGTCTGATTACTTGATATCTTTCCAAAAGATTTGACTATGGCTCAACCATACCTGCTATGAAAGAACTGCGAGTTTGTACTATTCGAAACTAACCCAAGGGGCTAGAGTAAGGTGTAGGGAGGGCTAGGGAAAGATGCTAAAGTTGACACATTCGATATTTTAATACATTCGATCTTTCGTACTTGCTATTATAATACATATCCCGGAGAAGCAAGATAAAAAAAACATAGTTGATTGAAATGGGCCTTCACAAAATAACGCCTGAATCAATTAATTATTTTTAATATCCGCACCTGGGCCTGCGTGGGAACAAAACACCAAAACACCTTCAATCTAAGAGGAGTCCTGTACCCAGCAGCTCAGTGGGAAGTACATGGTTGGAGACCAAAAAACTAGACTACATTCAATAGTAGTTAACCATATAAAACGACTCGCTGGAAAATGTTTCGCTGTGACACGAAAATTACTCATAAAATTGTATGAATAATTTTTGTGTCACAACGGAGAACTTTCATAATTATTTTTGACTACCGGTGACCAACTTTCTTAATTTCACCCATACATGCTGGAAATGAAAAGAAATAAAGATCAGTAGATTGCCAATAAAATTACTCAAATAGCTCAAAAAGGACTCAAAATAGCTAAAGTAGGTATTGAAACTGGCAAAATCCGTTCTATAAAATTTTCAACTTTAGAGCTCGTTATAGAAACGTTACATTTTAAATTGGACCAATCACCGCTCGATAGTCGACGCTCTAATAGTCGTCCTTGGAACTCTGCCTAACATGCCGCAGTTACAAATGGCTAGGTCTCTATTACTAGGTTTCCTTCGTTAGGCAACTTTATGCTATTCAATTTTAGTCTAATTTAATCGGGAACTTAATTTTGTCTGAAATTAAACAATCTAAGTACGTGTAATCGATGTCTTTAATTTACACCTCTTCTTCTTCAGCACGTGCTGCTGCAGCTGTCAAAGTCAAAGTCAAAATTCTTTATTCAATTTAGGCATCAATTGATGCTTCTATGAATGTCGAAGAATCTACCACCTATTCGGAAAAACCACGTTGAGAAGAAGCCGGCAACTCCCCAAGGTATATTTTTCAAACAGATCTACACTGTTATTAAATGAATGCCCTGGCTTACTACTGGCTTGGCCGTTGATTTTGAAAAAAATCTCATATTCTTTAGAAGTTGAGGCCAGATCGCGTTAGTGTGGTGAGCCATTATTATCCCAGCAGCAGCAGCAGATTATTGTCCCATTTCGTTGACCCTGTTATATTTTTTTGTCATCTAACTATTCGATCACTGGCGGTGTTTAAAACGTTGAAAATTTTTCGGAGAACTAATTGCACTAATTGTTCGTACAAATAAATGATTTTATAAAGTCCTTGAAGGATTTGCAATTATGAAATTATACCCTGAACGATGTGATTTAGTGCCGAAAATTGAAACACCAGAGAAGATTCATGTTTAGGAAAGATGCTTGCTTTTATTTGGACTTTAGTATCCGAGTCACGAACCTAGCAGTCGTTTCAGAGAACTGAAAGACGTAAAATTGGGGAAAATCTTAACATGACGAAAAATGTAGAGAGAATAGCGTTTAACGTGGCCACATTGATTAGCCCTTTGTTTGAGAATAAGCGACGTGCGACATTAAAATGAATATTATTATAATCCAGATAGTTGCGACGGTGAAGCCGTGGTGGCTTAATGACGTATGGCCTCTCAAGCAGAGGGTCGTGAATTCGAGCCCGGGGTTGCACCTCCGAGTTTTTCGAAATTTATGCGCGAAATTACATTTGAACCTTTTTACGATAAAGGAAAACGTGAAACCTCCAACATGATGGAGCGACCACCTGATTAAGATTGCGGGAACGCGTTGGATGCGGATAGCGCAGGACTGGTCTGTTTGGCGAACCTTGGGGGAGACCTAAGTTCAGCAGTGGATGTGCTTCAGCTGAAAAAAGGTGATGATTATGACATTATTACAACTTAAATTATAATTTTTCGTTTTATTAATTAGAATAAAACAGCAAATTTTTAAGGCTTAAGACACGAACCGTACTTTGTATAATCTTACGATGTCCGCGTTTTAACGATTAATACGGTGGTAGTATTTGAATTTGCCTTTGAATGCAAAGGCATTCTAAAACAGTCCTAAATAAATAAAGTTGTTTTGGTAAGTCATTTATCAGATAAATAACCAGTTTATAATGAGAGACAGACAGCTGACTCGGCTGTTATTAAACGGGTCTAAATGACAGATTTTTAATTAATTGCTAAATAAATAAAGACAATTCCAGCGATATGCCCGTCCACTGTCACTCTTTGGCAAATCTTCTACTTGAGTTGTTTTGACTTCTCTCTTTTTTTTCATACAATACAGGCTTGCGTTTGACCACAATTAAGCCTGCTGAAAAGCGAAGATGAGGCCTACGATGGAGCACGCTTGCCTAGTAAACGCTCACTTATCCTAGACTTGACGGGAATAAGCAGGAAGAAAGCAGTAGAGCGCGGTGTTAGGCGTGCCCCCAAGCAGTGCAAACCATACAAAAATACGGGGCACTGTAACCGGTACACGCGCGCTGCACCACTGCTCAGACCCTTCCTCAATAATGGTTTCTATAGGTAACAGGCCGGAACACGAAGAGAGTCGTTTGGCAGCCTGGCTCAACCTATAGGGTGGTGAATTTGTATCGCTCGTTTAGCACCACCTAGGGACAGGTGTAGGGTCTTGAGGGTAAACTTACGGACGCGAGCGATTTTAACCACCAAAAATAGAAAAAAAAATGCATGGAGATGGCAACTGGCACAAAACTCAAGCTTTATCGTCAACTAAAAGCTCTTTTTATTACAGAGTAATGCGCTCACAGAAGTGAGATGGGGGATGAACGCATTCTATTTCAATCGAAATCACACAGTGCAATTGTATAGGCTCAAACACAATATTTAATTTGAATCAAATTGTCTAATAGGCGAAAAGTTTCAGGGTATTGCCTAGCCTAAAAATACCCCTTAAAATATGCCGGCCGGGTTTAATAAAGCACCTAAAGTCAATGACCTCATTTATCTTTGTTTGCCTGTGGTCATATTTAAGGTCGACAGTCGTTTGTTTTGTTACTTAAACATATATTTTAACGTATAAAGGTCATGGTAACGTATCCGGAGAAATTAAGGTTAGCCTTGTCTGTTTTAGACATACTAGAACGATAATGTCAGCTGAAATTTATCATGTGGACTATTAAAAGCTGACCAAGTGCGTTCGGTCCCGCACACAAATGGTTCCGTGTTAACGTGCCTCCTTTATTTAAATCTTCTTTTATACACAAGCACCACCATCCTTGGAGAAACATATTGTAGTGACCTCCAGCGCCATCTAGTTGTCGATTAGAGAAACCGTTATGTTCTACATCGCGCTATCGAAGTTTCTAATTTCGGCTGCATAAATACAACTTCAAACTCTTTTTCTTCGGACTTCGGTCTCCACGCATAACATCTGCCTTGAGAGAGATCTCTATTGCAAACTACCCCCACAATATCAACAGAGGGCTGAAGAGGCGTTACCTGACTAATGGGTTTAGGTAAAATATTTCATGTCCCAGTAATTTTATTGGTTGTTCTAGTTTCCACACCAAAATACAGCATCGCGGCCACTGTTTCTTGATTTAGATAATGGTAGCGATCCAGAGGGACCTAGGGACCTTGCACAAATTTACAAGCTTTTGCAAAAAACGATTATCTATCGTTTGCCCGAAAAACGGCATTGCATGAAACGTATTAGGTTAGGTTAGGTAACTAATTTTTTAACTATTTCTGAAACAGTATTTTCTTTAGAATTGTTATTAAACTACCTAACCTATACAAGTTAAGTATGAAGTATCTTTTTCTATTTTTTTTTTTATTTTTTTTTTCGGTAGAGGGCATTAACATAGATGCGCTTTATCACTGCCTAATGTGATTATAACAGACTGAAGTGTACGATGTATGGGAAAGATTCGTCGCTAACTTCTAGACCAGTGATGGTGTAGGGGTAAGCACGCAGCACGGAACGCTGAGGACCTGGGTTCGATTCCCAGCATTGGTCTTTTTTCTGGGGTTTTTTCTGTGCATCTATATTTCAGTTTGTATTTAGTTTGAAATACCTAACCTATGTATTATATGATGACATTTCAAAAAATCCTGAAATCACATGGTTGGTATGGCAAGAAAGATTATGGGAAACGAAGATTTTTTTTTGTTAAACTTTACGTTTTGTTTATTGTCTTTACATTTTCATCCAACTTACACAATGTGCATAATACCAAATTTCAAGACAATCCGATTACTCAAAGCAGGTGACATTCGACCAAAAGTTTGGCCTGAATAAACCAAACAAATATCACAAGTTAAATAAAAGCTTGTAAGAAAAAGAAAACTCCCTATGAATTATTATAACGTTCTACCATTAAATTGCGAGGCACACCCTCACGCCTAGACCAGTCATTAGGCCTTCCCAAATGGCCTCGAAATGAATAACGACAGTCAACTGAAAGACATCTCGATTTAACGACGTCAAATTAAGTTTCCTGCGCCTCCGAGCAATTGGAGAGATTACATTTGCTACGTGCTTTTAGGGTTCTGTAGTCAAAATGTCAGTAAAGAAACCTTTATAGTTTTGTCGTGCCGTCCATCTGGCCTGTTTGCGAATTGGGCAATTTTAATACTTATCATCATCATCATCATCTCAGCCTATATACAGGGCGTCCCAGAAGTCGACGCCAACTATTTTTTTTTTATATTTGTTATCGTTAAAATATATCTAATTTATGTATTTTAAAAATATAGGAATTTTAAAAAAATAAGAAAATCATCACCCTTATATTTTTTTAATTATATTAGTTAGATTTTAATATTTTTCTGATAACCAATATAAGTTGGCCTGCCATCTGATTACGGCTTGACGTCGACTTCTGGGACACCTGTATATACGTCCCACTGCATGTCCACATGGGCCCAGTGCGGATTTGGAACATTACACACCGTTGAATTTATTTGCAGGTGTCTATCGGTTCCCTCACGATATTTTCCTTTGCCTTAAAGCTCATAGTATACAGGGTAATTTTATGTTAAGTGCACAAATTTTAATTAATCACTTATTTTTTTTGTTTTTCATAGTCGACCAATTATTGGATGAATTAGGTACTATGAACATCCCAAATTTCAAAATTAAAAAAAAAATCTTGGACAGATATTAATCGTGATCTATCAACGATACTGAATCACGTATCAAAATTTGTGCACTGGTTAAAAAATTAGCCTGTATTTCAAATATAACTTCGCACATTTTCTAAAAAACTCAGAGAGAGCGACGCCGGGCTAAAACTCACGACCTTCTTTTGAGAGGCCATAGGTCAAACCAGCACGCTACCACGGCTTTTTTACTGCCTGCTTCACATGGTCAAAATGACCTGTTTGTCAGGTACTTGACAATGCATTAATATAGCACAGCCAACAAAAAAGCGTGTAAAAAAAACTAAACTTTCGACAAAAATATTTTAACAACTCTTGTTTTAATGAAGTTCACTAACTCACAAAGATACTAATTACAAAAGGATTAGTTCCAAACCGGATTGAGCCGCGATGACCAATTATTGGAAATCAATGCATTGCTGATTGTTGGCTGTTTCACCGCAGTTCTGATTAACTATGATAAGAGACAATAGGCTCTGCGGGCTTGGACAAAGCCTATGCGATACGGCTATCGAAATTGTTGGATGGTGGACATTGACGTAGTGAAGTGAGAGGATACTGCGATGAGAAAAACGCACTTCAAAAAGTTATGATGTCATTGTTTGCAAAACTATTGCGGATAATAAGTGAAAAATTCAAATAGTGCTAAGTAACATAACCATTGGAACTTCACCATGAGCTTTACGATGAAGGAAAACTTAGTGAGGAAACCTGACACCTGTGAAAAAATTCAATGGTGTGTCTGAAGTTCCCGATCCGCACTGGGCCCGCGTGGGAACTGCGGCCCAACTCCTCACATTCTGAGAGGAGGCCTGTGCCCTGCAGTGGGACGTATATAGGCTTTGATGATAATGATGAACATAATTATCCTAGTGCGGATAGGCAACTTCACACACACCGATGAATTTTTTCGCAGGTTTGTATAAGATTTTCACGATGTTTTCCGGCTAGACTAATTTTAACAATTGAGTTAATGCGTTATAACGTCCAGCATTATCTGAATTAAAAACGCTTATTTTGTAACACCATTTAGATTTCAGCCTGTTTATTGTGGTTTTCAACTGGACAAAAGTTGTTCTCCATTGGGTCAATGTACGCCAGCTTTTCGGTACAAGCTTTTCTTGCTGACTTTACCTTTTGTTGTACCGTACTTAAGTTAGAATCATGCAACCCAAAGTACCTACACAAAATTTTAAATCAGCCCAACCATTGGAAGTGGGTCTTGGCCTGTAAGATTTGATCTTATCAAATATTCTAGGATTGCTATTTTAATTATAATCTTTGTAAAAATGTCATGAACTGAAACAATTACTTTGCTCACCCGCGACCTTCGAAAGCCTTTGAAGGTCGCGGGTGAGCAAAGTCATTGTTTCAGTTCATTAATATGGACCTCCGCAAAGTAACGCCTGATTCAATAAATTATTTAAAAATGTCATGTTTTCAATTATACTGCAATGCCGTGTAACCAACAATGGCTAATGCCGCTTAAGTTAAACGTCACTGTGCTCGACACTGACCCAATACCTGGCACCTTCAATCTTATGTCATAGTAAGAGAGGTGACACATAGGTGTCATCTACGGGGCGTTGAGGTGTCAAGCATTGGTACATTTACCTTATCTGACTAGAGGCAATTTTTACAGAAGAACCTAAAGATTAAACATTTTTGTAATAATACTTATTATAATTTACATACAGCCGCGAAACCTCGCTATTTTTTGAAGGAGCTTTTCACAACTTTCTTGCCACTATTAAAAAGCGCATTTTTATGTCCTTTCTATAGTGTAGACCAAAATAACAAAGTGTAGCATGTGCATTTAAACAAAACCCATTAAAAACTACTAAGTACTCGGTCCAAAGTGAAAATTTATTTCAGTTTTATTATGTTTTCTTCGCGTTAATAAAAAGCCAATGGACCTGTAAACTTCGCTTCGGAAAATTATTTCTTACAATTTCCCTCGGTAACGCCCTGCCCAATGGAGTGCGGGGAATATGACAGTGCTAGTTCCAACAGTAAAAGGAATGTCACTGTTTCCACATAAACCTGAACGAGGGAGACACTTTTCAAAGTACATCAGTAGTTAGCTACATCTTCGTCCTTATCTGGACTTCGTCAGGTGAGATAAAAGATAAGATAAAGATAAGATAAGATAAGACTTTATTTTTCAAAACACAGGCACACACAGACAAAAATACATAGTAACATCAAGGACCATAAAATATTTAATATTAGACGTTAACAGAATAAAAAAGAGTGGATTAAAAAATACAAGTCAAGTCAAGTCAAGTCAAATCAGTCACTAGAAATGGGTAAAATTCAAGTTGCAACAATTGAGTTTGATTTTTAGTATTTTTTTTATTTTTATATAAATTTAAAATGTACTCGTAGATACTTAGGGGAAGGTTGCTATGATTGGACCACTAACATTAAGGCATCTCTTTAAGTTTCAGTAATACAATAAAACAAGTTTATCATTTTTATTTCTTGTGATAATTATTGTTCACGCAAGTCAATTGGGACTGTCTAAAAAATATAACATACAGTTTTCAAATATTATTTTTGTACATAAGAGTCAAGTTTTAATAGTGGTAGAGCCATGTTGTAGCTAGCCGCTGCATCACAAATGGGCCGGCTCGTCCGGGGCAGTACCACCCTCTCATAGAACACCGGCGTGAAGCAGCAGTACTCCTGCTGCGTTTCGTACGGTCAGTGAGAGCGCCGGGGGCCCAATACCTCTCCCCCTCCCCTATTCCTTCTCCTTTTCCCAGGGCCGACAACGCACTGGCATCGTGTAAAGCGCTCCGGGTGTCTATGGACAGTGGTGATCATTTAACATCAGGTGACCCTCTAGTTCATTTGTCTGGCCTCTTTAACATAAAAAAAAAAGTATACAAAACTAATTTCAAACTGTAGCGTTCTATGGGGGATGACAACTCATGGGGAGAATTACCTACTACTTAATAGAAATAATTAATTTAAAACTTTTTCAATCGTCTAAAATATAAAATAAATAAATAAATATCACGGGACAATTCACACCAATTGACCCAGTCCCAAAGTAAGCTAGGAAAGCTTGTGTTATGGGTACTAGGCAACGGATAAACATACTTATATAGATATAATTGAAGATTGATAACATTATTTTTGTTTTAGAATTATTCGGGAACATTGAAACAGAATTCTTAAAACGATTATCCTCTAAAGATATTTAGTGGCTGTAACCACTTTAAGTCATTTTATTTTCTAGTTTAGGACTCGTCACTGACAAGACACTTGCCCCTGTAGCCTGCGCTGGCGGCGTGCCAGGGCGGGCATAAATTAGTGCCACTTTGTGCTATCTTGTGCATTTTCTGACACATTTTGGTCACGGGTCTCTTTGTTTTTGTTATTTAAGTTAAGCTGCGTTTTCTTTTACCAATCTCAAGTTGGATATAAGCAGGAGCGGATTACGAGTATACAGTATGTTTTAAAATGATTCCAGGTAATTTCAGCAGGCGGTTAATTTAGTGTGACTGAACACCCATGTAAAGGTTTTTCAGAATTATTCAAGGATGGTCGACGTTTTCATATTAATTAATTTTCAGAGGTACACTTTAAAGGAGTGAAACTGAACTTTGACTCCAAAATTTCGATAGAAAACCATTCCTCACCATGTTTTCGTTCAACAAAAGCTTAGATGTGCTCGATGAAGTTCGAACCCAAGAAACTCAAAAAAGCCGTGGATCAAACCAATAAGCTACTATGATAATGAATGATAAAGAAATAAGATACGATTTTCTTTCAATATTATGCAATATTAATGTCTATCAATTAAAGCAGCTAGATTTCTAAAAAATAATAATATAATTAGTACGAGGAAGATGATCAAAAATATAGGATGCCTATTTCTTATTTCGTTAATTAAACGGAAAATAAAAAATATAGCCTTTAAAGTTTCGTCACACCTTGGTAAACTTTCTACTTAAATGTGATGTCACTGGCTATCCTTTCCGAAATTTGACGCGTTAAAACTTCTTCATTTTTGATTGACTGGCAAAAGAAAAAATACGTGTATAATTTTTTCGGTAATCTAACTGACTGACTGCTTAAGTATATTTTTTTTGCCCGGGACACTTTTGAATTCGCACGATTAACCAATACAGTGCAACTAATAAAATAAAAAAAAGGACTTTTCTCAGTCATTGTTACATTTTTATGACCAAAATAAGTTTTTGTTGAAAATTAAATTTTTAGTTCCAGTTTTTTTCTGGCTGTATTTTTTTTCTGGTCTTCCATTGTCATCCAAACAACATACCTACCAAATCAGATTTTAAGAGGGTACGATGGCTGAGAGACTTTTGAGAAATAGGTATTTTAATGAAATGTCGCTGTCTCGCCCGAACCCCTCCGTGTCAGTACAGCGAGAGCGGGACAACTGCAGCTCAGACCGTTAATAGGCGCGTAAAATTGATCAAAACAGCATTTCGTAATCCCCTGTTTTCTTCTCGAAAACTGGACCAATAAAATTATTTTTTTCAAAAATAATTAGAGGACAGATTTAGCTATGCCCCTATGTTTTCCTTTTTTTTTTATATCAGGGATTCTTTTCTGATGAGTGTCTGAAAATGACGTTGAAATTGGGCAATTTTTTCAGTTTTTGAAAGCTCATATTTCTTATGTTAATTGAAATATGAAAAAAAACGAAACATAGGGGCATAGCTGTGGTAGATAAAGATTACACAGTAAAAAAAATTGGCTCTAAAGCCATTATCCAGGGAGGAAACAGGGGATTACGTTTGTATGGAGAAATGGTGCGCATCGTACCCTCTTAAGTCAATCTAGCAGTAGGTATAGACATTACATTATTATTAATCTCTGTACATTGAAAGTAAAATAAGGGGATGTGAAAAATTACTTGGCCAGATTTCCAATTGCACAAACGTGCACATATTATTATTCCTGTAGTATAAAAGTTTCTTTCTGACTGGTTTTCGGAACTAAAGTTCCACGCCTAATCAGACGACGCGTTACATGGACTGAATTCGAAATAGCAAAAGAATTCTTCTTTGCATTTCAAAGAGGGTGTGTTTTCCGAGTGACCAGAATGCCGGAATTATGAAAGCGACAGACATATTTCGCAAACCGAGGCATGATATATTTTTAGATTCAACAATACAGTAAAATGAATGATACAAGGACACCATACAGTGAGCAATACAAAAAACAAGGTAAAAAGGTAGAGAAAAAAACCGGCCAAGTGCGAGTCGGAGTCCCGTTTTTACCCTTTGGGTACGAAATCCTAAACGACGTAAGCAACAACAACACACAACACCAAAGAAATATAAAGAAGTGAAATCTATCTCAGTAGGGTTTGTAATACCTACAACAAATGAGAGCAGTAACATGCATAGGCACAATATACATTTACAACCGAACTACAACACTATAGCTAAACCGTTAAAATGAGTTCTCGCCCGCGTGGTATAGAGGCGCGGGGGTAAACGACAAAGGGGGCCGAGAGAGGTAGGGGCAGCAGGCACACGAGGCGCGTTTGCCGCCCGCACCTCTCCCAGCCCCCTTTGTCGTCATACCCCCCAGCCCCTGTACCGCGCGGGCGAGGACTCATTTAAACGGTTTAACTATAATGCCCATGGTGACAGATAGCGCTTTCTGAGCATAGACATAACAATAAGTAAATATTTTACGCACCCTAAGACAGATGTGATGTGTGGATGTGGAGATGTGGTGTGGTACTGAGAGCATAGAACAGAAGTACTTAACATAGGTTTCGCATAATAAAAAAATAATAAAAAATAAATATCATGGGACAATTCACACCAATTAACCTAGTCCCAAAGTAAGCTTAGCAAAGCTTGTGTTATGGGTACTAAGCAACGGATAAACATACTTATATAGATAAATAAATGCTTAAATACATAGAAAACATCCATAACTCAGGAACAAATATTCGTGCTCATCACACAAATAAATGCCCTTACCGGGATTTGAACCCAGGACCTCTTGCTTCGTAGGCAGGGTCACTACTAATTAGGCTAAAGCGGTCGTTAAATAATTTAACAAGTCATAATTTATCATTCTTCATAATCAACGTTAGGCATAAAGTGATTTATTTTTGAAACTGTTTTTTCCCGCAATTGTTATAAATAAACCTTATCTATTGCATTCTATAAGATGGCATTCAAAAAAATCCTGAAAAATACTGTTTTAGAAATAAATCACTTGACTGACGTTGATCATGAAGAATGATACATTAACTTATGGGAAAATAAGGTGTGCCAAAAAGCAAACATTTCCAAGCATATTTGAAAACAAAAATATCTATCGACAAATATCGACAACTGCAGAATAGCCCCCCGCACTCGGGCTTTTTAAAGTCACCGCGTGCGAGATGCAGTTTTAATGAGGTTCTTCTTAGCTCAAATTAAGGCGACGTTGCTGGGTGAAGACCAAAAAGTTGCACACTGTTAAATCTGCATTAGCAGGTAGTTAAAATTACCATTAACTTTTTTCATTGTGACACGAAAATTAACCATACATTTGTATTTTACATTTGTATACATTTGTATGGTTAATTTTCGTGTCACAATGGAAAAAGTTAATGGTAATTTTAAGTACCTGCTAATGCAGCTTTAACAGTGTGCAACTTTTTGGTCTTCACCCTGCTGTGTCGCTTAAAATTAGGCAAAAATTTAATGTAGCTACAGTTACGTAGCTGTCATCCCATAATATCCACAAAACGCTACACTAGCTGGAAATATAAAGACAGGGTGCTATTTTCTCAGATTTTAACCGGTTCGATTATTTTTAGACTTAAAAATGAAGAAAGAAAAACATTAAACGATAAAGATAACCTATATGTTAATTTAGGTTACAAACTATCTATGTGCCAATTTCATCAGGATTCGTCAAACCGTTTTAACGTAAAAGTAACATACATCCTTCCATCCATACTAAGAAGTAAAATAAACGCTAACTTAGTAAGAATATAATAGTGAAAATAAACGGATCACTCACGTCTTAAAATGAGTTTAACTTGACATGTTTTGGGCTAATCCGTAGCCCTTCTTCTCCGAGTCACACGTCACGTGCGCGCTTAGTTTTTGTATTGCGTTTGGCAGCCGCTAATATTTTCACTATGAGTGAGTCTCACGGCAGTTTCATGTTTAAGAATATAATAAATAATTAATTTTGCTGTCAAGAGTGCTATGCCTTAAATGAGTGTGCACAGTTGTCTATGAGCATCTCACGAGCAGAGTTGATCTCTCTATACGTTGTTTTTAGGGTTCCGTAAGCAAAGGGTGCCAGAGATACTCTTTTACTAAGGGACCGCCTATTGTCTGCCTGAATTTTTATTGTTATTAATTATTTCTGTACTGTTTTGGTGACCAATAAAGAATATTTGTATTGTATTGTACCGTTGTCTATGCGTGTGTTAGAAAGATCAAAATCACATATAATAGATTATATATATCTAACCTATTTTTCTTATTTAGCGGGGTCAGGAGTTAACGGAATACAAAATAATGAGTTTATGATGGTTTAATAAGTATATTTGTAAAGTAGGAACAACCAACATCACATCAAAAACATATTTCAAAGATCATAGTATATATATTGTATTTTAATATAACTCTTATTGGTTACTAATATACATAGACAATAGTCTCCGTACATAAAGACATTATTATACACCGTGAAATTTTAGTGGTTGTTTTCCCGAAACGAGCTGATTTAGTATCGATTGTACAATCGATTTATAATTACTATTTTGACTAGAGTCAAAAATGACCGCAAACCAATAGTAACGCTTCGTTGGTACAAGTAGCGTACGATCGTACGATAGGTTAGGTACCAACGAAGCGTTACTATTGGTTTGCGGTCATTTTCGACTTTCGTTTTTCACAATTGGATTTTTGGCTCTAGTCAAAATAGCAATTATAAATCGATTGTACAATCGATACTAAATCACCTCGTTTCGGGAAAACAACCACTAAAATTTCACGGTGTATAATACCACAACAATTCACATAATATTAATTGATCAAACAGTAGTATATAAACTTCTATAGCAAGGGAACTGAGTACTTAACTGTGATCTCCGCGACGGCTCGTAGCAAAAGTGCCGTCTACCTGAGGAAGGCAGCCTTTTATAGGCTGGCATCGCAACCCGGGCTTGTCGTCAACACGTGACGTCATTCGTAAAGGAAAGTACTCAGTTCTTCACTAAAAAGAGTTCTAAGTCTAATTACATTACAAACTGAAGTATATTATACTATATTAAATAACATGACAATTATTATTTTCTTATTTACTATGTTTTACATAAATATTCTAACACGTGCATTTGTACAACCGTCCATCGCGGCTCTTTTGAACCGTGCTACACTCAGGACAAACGAGTTAAACGAGTTTAATAACCCGGTGTCTTGCTCAAAAACATGATTTTTAGCCAGATCAATTTAGGTCCGCTTTATCCTAAACTGATAGGGAATGGAATTCGCTCCTATCGTCTGTATATTCGGAGAGATGCCTAGGGCTCTTGAAGCTCTAGTGGCTGTTACTGAATAAGTGAGTTACAGCTTTCAATTCATCTGCACTTTCCATCAGGTGCGACAGAGAGTCTGGAACATGTGTAAATTATGATATGATTGTAATAATCAGGCATTGGACTAATCAGCGCCTTTGCTCGCAAAAATGTGGTCATGATTCGAAAATTAATTATATAAATTAAAAATCAATTAATTAATTTCTTTCCTCAGATTTCATCATCCACTATCATCCCAGCCTATACACGTCCCACTGCAGGGCACAGGCCTCCTCTCAGAATGAGAGGGGTTAGGTTGTAGTTCCCACGCGGGCCCAGTGCGAATTGGGAACTTCACACACACCATTGAATTTCTTCGCAGATGTATGAAGGTTTCCTAACGATGTTTTCATTCACCGTAAAGCTCATGATAAAGTCAGTGTATTTTATTTTATGTGAAAAATATACTTAAATTATATTGTTATCTATCATCAGGAATTAAAATGTAATTTCTTGAAATTACATTTAAATTCCTGAAGACTCATACCCACAATATTGTGAAGAACGACGTTAATCCGTCAGATCCCTGGTAATAATTGTTATAAAAAAATTCTGACATACTGACCCACGAACACTCGCCTAGAAAGAATAAAAGCGCGTAAAGATTACTTTTAGCATGTATAATTACAATTTAACCACAAAAAACCTAAAACCATCTATACCATTTCTTGCATAAACGTAACTATCGTAAGGTCGCGGGTGAGCAAAGTAATTGTTTCAGTTCACCATATATACCTACCTATATTGTATTATAGACTTATTCAACTGATGTCTAAGTTTTTAATGCAACATGAATAATACCAAATAATACACATAATAATAATAAAATATGTACGTATCTAGCACAGTTAAATATACAAAACCCCACTAGTGACATCTATTGTTACGAAATGACAAACTTACGTAGACTGGTATCGTCAATTACGCCGAGGTGCGAGGCTCTACGACACTTCGTAGCAGTTATACGCTCGTAGCAGTTGTAGCTAAGGCGGTACGTAGATAGATGGCGTTGTTCTAGAATACAAAACTCTAGGGTTGTCACTTTTACCTGGATGAGGAGGTAGTTACAATGCGGCATTTAGTGTAATCTAGTTAAGTATAGATGGCGCTGGATGTAAAGAAAATAAAATTATGAACAAATAATAATGTAAAGTCAGCCTACGAAAGCGCTGAACACTTTTGTACTTTATCGCAATAGCGAATTATACTGTGAAGTTTGAAATAATGTCACTTTAGTCAAATTGACAAAGTACGACTTGAGTAGGTATGTTCTGAGGCCGGGCATACTAACTTACAAGATTTGAATTATAGTAAATGTCTGATTTTACTGTACTGTGGCCCGGCGGATGATCAGCGCTGGTTTTTAACCAGCGACACACTGAAAATGAAAATGAAAATGTAAAATTGTTTATTTCCTTTGTTACACAATACAATGCATGCTGTAAATTGGGACTTCCCTTTGCTTGACACTGAGCTTGGACCATTTTGGAATAGCATTAATATGTCTATATTTTGTACTTTTACTTTTAGCCTGTGTATGTGTTATTGTTGTTATAAATAAATGTTTTTCTTACTTTCTTTTAAATCCAAAAAAACTTGCAAATTATAACTATTTTAGTCGATACTTGATGAATTATAGTTGTTATTTTATATCCCGAGGCAGAATATTTGCATGTACTATTTTTTTCGTATGTGTGTATTTTGTTCAGTGTTAAGTTAGGTATATTAAGTATATTTGTCGTAGTCACTAATTGTTGTTTATTTTGTGTATTTTCTTTCTTCTCTCTGTACATAAATTATTGTTTGCCTATCTCTTTTTTTTTAAGTTTTTCCTTTCATTCCAGGTTAGCTTGAAAAGATCCCTTTTAGGGATAAGTTCGCCTTTGTACTATTTTTGTTGTGTTGTTTTGTATTATTTTTGTGTTTTATGTACAATAAATGCAATTCAGCCAAACAATTCAATTTTGCTGTCAGTCAAACAAACCGCCCCCGATCGCACCAGGCGCAAAGGTGCCCAATACACTAGCTGCATTGCCACGTTGACCCACGATGGACAACCTTTGTACCAGAAACAACCCAGAGCGAGGGTCAAGACATCTCTCACGCAGACGGCGCCCCACTTCTTTAAAAAAAAAGCTTTGTCTCAGAACCCCAACAACCAGTTTTCTCCACTGCGGTGGAACAAAGAAATAATTTGAGTCGAGTACTTCTCGCTCTTCAGCCATTGCCATTGCCATTGCCATTTCAGCAGCTGCTCCCCCATCCTTGATTCCTTTATTTGCTAAAGAGTTAAATAATTATTGAGTGAAAGACCACTGTAAAATCCTCAAACTACATCTTCATCTTCATTCTTTTTGACGACCAGCAGATGGCCTAGTGGTTAGAGAACCTGACTACGAAGCTTGAGGTCCCGGGTTCGATTCCCGTGTCGGGGCAGATATTTGTATGAAAAATACGAATGTTTGTTCTCGGGTCTTGGGTGTTTAATTATGTATTTAAGTATGTATCTATCTATATAAGTATGTTTATCTGTTGCTTAGTACCCATAACACAAGCTTTCCTTAGCTTACTTTGGGACTAGGTCAATTGGTGTGAAATGTCCCGTGATATTTATTTATTTTTATTTTTATTTTTTATTTATTCTTATTATTTGCCTTCTTATTCGACTTAAACTCGCTCTACTTTGAGGTCAATCTGTCTGTGAGGATAAAATACGTAGTACTCGCTCTAAAGTATGCTCGCAAACTTTAAGTTGGCCAACCCAAAAACCAAATTAAGCGCGTCCGAAAATCACCTCTGCCTTGCCTAAAGTCGTACTAAATGTCATCGTGATGTAAGCTCTCATCCAAACTCCTGAGTCGTTATCCCATCCATAAACTGTTAGATTAAACACTCGACGTTTTTAATGAGAGCGCAATTTATTGCGCATACATTGGCCATTTACGAGGGACTTTTGGTGGGTCCTCAGTTATAACGGGTCATCATCGCATCTTATATACGACCGACTGTAGGGCACAGGCCTCCTCTCAGAATAAGACGGCATGGGCCGTAGTTCCGACGAATTGGGAACTTAACACACACCACTGAATTTCTTCGCAGGTGAATGCAGGTTTCCTCACGATGTTGTCCTTCTACGTTAAGCTCATGGTAAATTACAAATGTGATTTCGCACTTAAATTCCGAAAAACTTAGAGGTGCGAGCCGGGATTTGAACCCACGACCCTCTGCTTGAGATGCCATAGGTCAAATTACTAGGCCATCACGGCTAACTGTTGCTTGTTTCACGCCTAACTGATGATTATAGCGGGTAACTGATGGAAACGGTTGGCTACAACGCTCTAAAAAACCTAAACCTAACCCTTCCCTAAACATTTTGAAGTGGTAGAGCCATGTTGCATCACGAATGGGCCGGTTTGTCCGGGGCAGTACCACCCTCTCACAGAACACCGGCGTGAAGCAGCAGTACTCCTGCTGCGTCTCGTACGGCCAGTGAGAGCGCCGGGGGCCCAATACTTCTCCCCCTCCTCTATTCCCTTTCCTTTTTCCTCTCCCGTTTAAGGTCGACGACGCACTGACATCGCGTAAAGCGCTGCGGGCGTCTATGGACAGTGGTGATCATTTAACATCAGGTCACCCACTAGTTGTAAATAAACATCTCTCTCTCTCTCTCTCTTTCTCTCTCTCTCTCTCTCTCTAGTTCGCTTGTCTGGCCTTTCTAACATAAAAAAAACCTACCTTTACTAACCTAGCTCGTCATCTACCTTTAGGTGAAAATCGGTCCCGCCGACCTTGTGGGTATGGACGGACAAAGTCACGTCTCCCAGCGCTCACTGTATTTCTTTAACACTTTTCTAATGAAATGTCACTGTTTCTTTAACACTTTTCTAATGAAATATCATTAGATTTAAAATATGATTATGATCATCTATACTATAAAAGTTTAGATGCTTTACTAAATGTAAACAAACTCCATTATTATGCGACTTAACTAAAGAGTACCTCGAAAATGTGACGCGTGAAAGTCAATTACAAATATTGCATTTGGCTGGTTAATCCAACGTCATAACTTTTGGTCGTGTTCGCAGCTGATGTTTGTTTATATTTAGTAAAGTATCTCAAACTTTATAGTATAGTTTGAATATCAAAGGATGATAATACCGAAAAATGAAAGAATACTAAATTTTATTGAACCATGAGTAAATAGTGATTGAGATCAAACTCAACCCTATATGGTATAAAAAAGTAATAAAATAACACGATGACATTGTAATAAAGTAAATTAATGAGTGAAGTTTTAAAACTTTAAGCGTACAAAAATAAAGAAAAAAGCGCCACTGACAGCCGTTGAGATACATGTACAAAGGCAAACTTATCCCTTTAAGGGATCTCTACCAGCCTTTGAATGGATAAGGAGAGCAATTCGTTGAGGAATATTATTGAAAACTTATATTTTTTTGCTAACTTATAAATGGTCCATTCAAATTATACCGAAATTATACAGATTCGATTCCCGCTAACGCTGGGGACGAACGTGAAGCGTGGGTTCCAACGTGGGTACGCTAGATAGTGATTGGAACTAAACAGCCTAAATTCACCGTTATTTAATGATTGGCGATAAACTTTAATTCGTTACAATCAGGAACTTTGACTCCTCAATTTTTTTTATAACAGGAGAAAATTACTGACTATAAAGTTAGACTGGCATAGCTCGAAGAATCGCCAGGCACATGTGACTGCTCTTGGAACTGATGACCGATGGGGCTAATAATGTTGTCGAATGGCGTCCACGGACCAGAAGACGTAGTCTAGGTAGACCTTCAACAAGATGGAGCTACGGCCTGATTAAGGTTGCCGGCACGCGTTAGACGCGGACGGCGCAAGACCGGTTTGTTTGGCGAAATTTGGTGGAGGCCTATGTTCACCAGTGGACATGTTTCGCCTGAAATGATAATGATAATGATTATGATGATGATGATGATTATGATGATGATGATGATGATGATGATGATGATGATGATGATGATGATGATGATGATGATGACGGTTGTCATGATGATTATGATGATGATGATGATGAAGTTAGACTGCTGGTTGCCACCTGAAACTAAAAGGCAAAAGAGTCAGAGGTAGAGGATGTTCACTACTGAATTAATTACAAGAGGAATAGAATAATACAAGAATTAATACAGGGATTTCCTTTCATAACTAATGTTGCCATTATTCCCCTTATTGTGTGAGGATTATGAGCATATTGATCATGCATTGGAAACGTTCAGTTGTTTCTTTACGGAGATTTATATCTATACCTACTGCATACGAGATGGTCACGGAGTAACAAGGTAATTTTGGTTTAGTTCGTGGTATACAGGGTAGGAAACTTTTGAAACTTTGAAACTAAAAAACATAGAAACAATTTATTGAATCAGGCGTTACTTTGCGGAGGTCCATATTAATGAACTAAAACAATTACTTTGCTCACCCGCGACCTGGTCGCGGGTGAGCAAAGTAATTGTTTTAGTTCATTAAACATAGAAACATTTATTCTTAGGAACGACAGGAGGGAAGGGGCGACGAGAGTATGGAGGAGAGCGGACTTGAATGGCAATCGCTTTTCGGAAGATGCAGTGTGTTTAGACCCTCCACAAGGTAAACTAACGAGCTGGTGAAGGTCGCAGGATTCCGAAGGATGTAGGCAGCGCAGGACTGAACATCGCGGTGTTCTTTAGGAGAGGCCTATGTCCAGCAGTGGTCTTTTGGCTGACAATGATGTTGATAGATTACAATCAGAAATTGACGGTAGCGGTACGCAACACAAACAAACGCGGGCAACATCTAGTAAACCTATATTTAATTACATACAATCAATTAGTTAACGAGATGACATATCTAACAACCGTTGTTTTAAAGTTGCCGGTACAAATTGTACAAGTTGTACGACTCCAGTTTGTGTATGAACATTTGTCTTGCCCGCACTGAATGGGGAATTGACTAATTTGGGGGCGGGGGACATTGCTCTTGCGTGCGTTGCCATGGAAACTTGAAAGCTGGAAAGAAAAATTTTTGTTTGAATGTACAGCCTTTTATGATTAATTTTAACTTTTCATAAATTTATAAAGTCATTGCCTTAGTATTTTTAAGTTAGTAAGAAACAATATCTAGTTTGGTTATTTTTTTTTTACTTACATGACTCTGTCCATCAAGAGTAAATATTGCCAATGTCTAGTGTATTTTAATGTTTATTTGGGGAAAGAAACGGCACAATGTAATGAGTTAACTTAGAGAAAAACTCAAGTTATACATAGTATTCCAATTACGAAGTAAAAACAATTGTAGAAAACGAAATAGGGATGGACAATGCCAGTGTGAAAAATGAAACAAACTTAACTCAAACTTTACAACATTAAATTTCGGTATTTTTCTAAATTCTCAAGGAATTCCCAAAAAGCATATTATCATGGACTTAAACGTTGCATGAAAACAACTCGTGCAATATTTCATGTTTGTACATATATCGGATAAGATTTTGGGATTTTACCTGTGTAAATTGCGATCTTGTGGCGAACAATGGCTAGTGTCCTAACTCTTATTTTAAAAAAAATAATCAAGAAATTTATTTAATTACTCATGCGCGCTACATAATATTCTATATACCATTAAGCAAAGCTGTGCTATCGAAGTTAAAACACTGTTATTTGACAGTAACTTTTTGTAACTCTAACTAAACTTGGCCTTAAATTTGCCAGGTAAACGTACATCTATATTAAGCCATTTGTCGGAATTAACGGATATGAAAAAAAAATGCGATGTATTTTGTTTTTACGTCGTCCATCTGAAGCGTTCGCGGAGCATCCTTGAAGTGTCACTTAATGAATAAAGGATGCTTCACAAACGCGCACGAAGCTTGCCATCTTAAAAAAACAATAGAAAAAAGTGGCCAGTCGATACGTTAACTTTTAAAGTATAGTCGACTATTTTTTTTTTTATGGTATAGGGGGCAAACGAGCAGACGGATCGCCTGATGGTAAACGATTACCGTCGCCCATGGACACCTGCGACACCAGAAGAGTCACAAGTGTGTTGCCGGCCTTTTAGGTAGGAGTACGTAATTTGATTCCCAGACCACCTTAGAACCGTGTCATCGTGACATTCACTTCTTGATAAGCATTGTTGTGGATGGTTTACAAACGAAGCCGCAGGTAACGTCTAGTCATTGTCATCATCATCATTATCTCGGTCTATATATGTCCCACTGCTGGGCACAGGCCTCCTATCAGAGGCTCTCATGGCTTGAGCGGTGCGGTAGTTCCCACGTGGGCCCAGTGCGGATCGAGAACTCCAAACACACCATTGAATTTCTTCGCAGGTGTGTACGGATTTCCTCATAATATTTCCCTTGACCGTAAAGCTCGTGGTAAATTTAAATTTTAGCAAAGGATCGTGGGTTCAAATCCGAGCCTGCACCAAATTGTTCACAGCGATTCTATGGTGTGTGTGGAGTTCTCGCTCCGCACTGGGCTTATGTGGGAACTGCGGCCCAAGCCATGATCGCCTCTGAGAGAAGGCCTGTGCCAGTGGGACATACATATTGTTGAATACGCTAATATTTAAAAAGAAATGAAAAAAACCTCTGATTTTTCGAAACAGCTATTAAGTTAAATTGTCCCATTTCCCGTGCAATTATTTTTTGGTTCCCGATGAGAAATACATGGCATTTATTAAATTCGTCCCAAAAACTAAGTTGCCAGCCCTGCTGTCAACCCTGTCAAGACAATCTTAGAGGAAGTGTCTAGTGTGGTGTTATTCATTTTATACTACCCTTTTAACCCTTTGACTACCCGTGGGTAGACCGTAAAGCTAGCTCGGGTTAATAAGGCTAGCTATTACATATCTGAATGACTATGTCATTGTCCGGACTTTAGTGGTCCATATTCATAATTTTATATTAAGAGTGATAAAAATGCTCGCATCCTGCCATTAGTCAGGCTTTTTCTTTACGATGGTATTGAAATGGAGGCGGTAAATGATTGTTTAGTGCTCTTACTTTTGTAAAGGATCTACGGTATTAGATCTGATGGTACGAGTATCATCATCATACGTAAATTGAAATAATTATCTCATCATCCGGGATATTGAATATCCTATGTCTCAATCCAGATATTTGTCTATATGTACGCCAAGTTTCATCCAAATCTGTTCAGCCGTTATTGCGTGATTGACTAACAAACATACAAACATCCAAACATCTTCACAAACTTACTGTTTCATTACTAGCTGTTGCCCGCGACTCCGTCCGCGAAGAATAAATAAATAAATAAATAAATAAATAAATAAATAAATATTAGGGGACAATCATACACAAATAGACCTAGTCCCAAACTAAGCAAAACTTGTACTATGGGTACTAGACGACGATAAACATACTTATATAGATAAATAAATAATCCATAATTCAGGAACAAATATTCGTGCTCATCACATAAATAAATGCCCTTACCGGGATTCGAACCCAGGACCTCTTGCTTCGTAGGCAGGGTCACTACCAACTAGGCTAAGGCGGTCGTTAATAAGAATAGGGGTACCGAATACAAACAAAAAAGTTTAATAATAATAATATTAATAATAATAATGATTTAATTCAGAACAAGTCCATATTGTGTTAGTTTACATGACTTATTGGCTATGTTAGTTATTAAGTAAGTAAAATAGGGCTTATTACTACATTAAACTATAAATACCACCCCTGGACTCCATATGCACAGAGCTCCAGTGCCTACTCATCATACAGGCAGGGTCAGTCCAAACCAGCTGCAGGAGGCTTTTGGGACTTAATAAAATCGATCAAGCCGTTTCGGAGGAGTTCGATAACAAACACCGTAACACGAGATTTTTATATATATCAGAAGATCAGACAGTAGGATAGGACTACGCTTTGTATTGTAAGAAAATGTTATTTTAACCATGAATACCATTAGCAAAATATTGCAAAAACTAAACAAAGAAAACACTTCTTATAGATAAATTATTCATTTATTCATACGACCGGTAATTTTCGGTATGACACCTTTTATTGGGTTGAAAAGGAGGTAGGCGATACTCTATTATTACGGTATATTTATGTCAAGGCAAATAGGAATATTTCAGTTACGACCAGAGAGCCACTGACTTCTTGTTTCGAATTCTCAGACTAGATTTGCCTTTATAAAATCACTAGCTTTACCCCCGCTTCATCCGTGTTAGAAGTCCTTGAAAAAAAGGTTATAGTAATATTTTTAAACTACAACAACATCTATGGATTGCAGACGAAGTAAACACATCTTGAAAGCCGAGGAACTTCAACGTTCTTGGACAGCGCCTTCTATTCTTGTAAAAAAACCGGTTGTCTGTAAAGTCAGTTTGCGGATGATAGTTTAACGTGACAACGTCATTCATAACAAAACATTCAAAAAACTAAAATGAAACCAGGCGGTCACCCATCCAAGTACTGACCGCGCCCGACGTTGCTTAACCTTGGAATATCTTGAAAACGGTGCATCCTACGGCAAAATCAATGAAATTTTCATGCTCTTTTAATACGCTCCCCTCAACATCACAAAGGTAAGGGACATGTACGGGACATTGCGTCATCCTTTTTCGTGCGTGCAGCCGGCGTTCATCGATTTATTAGACGTTGTCACGTCAAACAAAGTAAAAATATTACAAACTCTCTCATTTATGAATTACTAGGGTTACGTAGAAACTTAAGCCGGGTTTCCATGTTTTTTTCCTGGGTTTTTGAGCGCGTCCCCAATTTGGTGTTTTCATTATGACAGAACGGTAGCGCGCGAAATGACTGCATACGAGGTCATAAAGATCTTACGCTCAGAATTATTTAGTCAGTATACTTACAAGCTTTTTATTAACCCCTTTTGGTACACTCTTATTTTTTCAATTAAAGAGAGACAGTATGGCAGATGCGGTAGCTCATCGCATTAGCACGCTGACGTGGCAATGGGCCGGCCAAATAACTCGAAGAACCGATAACCGTTGGGGTAGACGAGTTCTTGAGTGGAGACCACGGATCGGCAAACGTAGCCTAGGACATCCTCAGATTCGGTGGAGCGATGATCTTCGCAAGGCGGCTGGCAAAAGTTGGATGAGAGTGGCCGAGGATCGTGCTCAGTGGCGTGCCATGGGAGAGGCCTATATCCAGCAGTGGATCTGGACGAACATAGGCTGATGATGATGATGATTATGGTATCGCAGATATCTGGCACATAAAATGATAGGAACCCAACAGGAAGTCATAATACAAAACAGATTAAATAAAAAAAATAGTTATTGTGGTAGAGTTCTTCGTGTGCAAATTCAACTTGAACTTTGCCGGGTTTTTAAGATGACATCAATCCGAGCAGCAAAACCGAATCCTTATAGGATTACTCGTGTGTCTCTTTGTCCGTCTGTTATGGCTTTGCTCCGAATCTACTGGACTGGTTATGGCTCACTTGTACATTTACGTTGCCTAAACAAGAACGAGTTACGCAAATAAATGATTTTTGAATTTGGAGGCACTTTTGTAGGACAAATCTGAAAATAAATTGAAAAAGTTACTCTAAAATTGAAGAAAAAAACATGGATGTAAAATAAAAATTGGGCCAACTCCAAAAAAACACGAAAATTACTTTCTTGTGATCTATTTGACGTCAGTGCCTCAGCACAAGCCAGCAGAAGTGACAGAAACCCAATAGATATTAGGTACCTAGCTTAGCTAAGGTACATAACTAGGTCCACTCCTGCTGATTCGTACTAAGGCACTGACGTCAATCAGATTACCAGAAAGTTATATTAAATCCATGTTTTTTTGAGACGCTTCAATTCAATCAATTCAACTGATATTTTGTAATTCTTTCAAACTATATTTTGTTATTGGTCGATTTTCCGCGTCTCTATTCTACAAGGGAAGCACACTTTACCCCTTTTGTAGTCAAATGTACGCTGCCTAAGCTTTTACGATAAAATAATCTTCGAACTTTAATATACTAATTAAGGCTCTTTGAGATAAGACAGTCTATTTAATTCACGCATCTTTTCACAAGAACATTGTGTTCTCATCTAGGTCAAATATGTTAATTTTCTACCTTCGCTGTTTACACTCCTTTCTGGTGAAAGGACACAGGATGAGCATAAAAAATATAGTCTCAGAATTGTATACCACAATTGTATACCAGAATTGTATATCGGTATACCGAGAAAAATAAAGCCTAAAAGCTATAAAATTGAAACAGTTTGCTCACGATCATTTTCTAATGAGTATCGTCGTGTCAAAAGTCAGAATCAAAAGCAACTGGTCACTTTTGTACCTTGTCGCCCTACAGTTAGATGCCAAATGTCATACGACACGTGATTGTCAAGTGTGTGTAATCACACCAAAGCACAAAAGTGACCAGCTAGTTTTGATGCTGACCGTACCTAAATACCTACCTACTGGAAAATTGGATAACAAAGGAAAAACCTACTGTAACTACGTTAACTAGTAAGTAACTAAGCTGTGATAGTTTTCCTTTTAATACTATGACCGTTATGGCTTTTTCCAGATTATTTAAAAATTAAAAAAAAATCTACTTTGTGATCTATATACTATACTTTCGTCGAAAATTTAGCTAGTACACGAGGGTGTCCTTGGCTTTAACAAAATTAGCACTTTGATGCTGAATATTTTGTAACTGAGAATTATGAATTATCATTTCTGCAAGACGCAGTGTAGGTAGGCCTCCTCGAGATTGAGCGACGACCTGGGGCCTGTTGCATAACAAAGTACAACTTATATTACAAGCGGAACTCCCTTTCTAGTTAATATTACTGAAGCGAGAGTTCCGCTTGTAATATTAGTTGTACTTTGATATGCAACAGGCCCCTGGTTAAGGTTGCGGGATCGCGTTGGAAGTGAATAGCGCGGGACCGATCTGTTTGGCGAGCCTTGGGCGAGGCCTATGTTCAGCCGTGGACGTCTTTCGGCTGAAATAATGAATGATGATGAATCATTATTTTGTATGCCTATTTCTAGATATAAAGTGAAGATTCACGCCACTTTTAAGATTATTTATGTATTAAGTACCAGCCTTTAGCAAACAAACAATGAATATTACTTAGTATAACTAATTAATCGTTCCTCTAAAAGTATTTTTCCGTTTCCGTATAACCAGCGAGTTGAAACAATTTATCAGCGCCGTTTCATAAGTAGGTATTTCACAAAGAAACACACTCAATATAAAATGTAGGAAAATTTTTAACCATTAAAACAACCTATGGGGAATATATTCCAAGGTGATTTATTTTCACTCAGGGGGCTAATACATTTTAGACCTTATAAGTAAGGCGTTAAGTACAAAATATAAAGTCATGTCGATGTAGATGTGTCCTTTTAAAATGCAACGCCTCAATTTATGTTACAGTTGGGCGATTTTAGCTTAGTTTTAGTTTTCATAACAATGAGGGTTGTTTTATTTATTATCTGCGAATCAGGATCACCTAAATAACGCTATATTAAGTTCTATTTCAGCTCGAGAGCCCGTATTAGTGTTAAGAAAGTTCCTATTAAAGTCTTATTTAACTACTAGCTTTTGCCCGCGATTCTGTGCGCTTACACCGTTGAATTTATTATTGAATAAAATACCAAAAACCGCAATTTTTAATAGATAATGGTACGGAACCCTTCGTGCGCTAGTCCGACTCGTACTTGGCCGGTTTTTAATCCAAGTTTTTTCGCCGAATGTACTTGTACAGGTACAGTCGAGTTCTCCAATATCTGTACAGCCAACCGTTCATAAATATCTGTACATAGACCTTATTACCGTAACATAAGGTTCATGTTTATATATTTATGAACGGTTGGCTGTACAGATATTGGAGAACTCGACTGTACTATACCAAATTTCAAAAAACCAACCACTTGAAGTAGACTAAAATCGATTTCCAAGATTTGACACAAACAATCAGGGCAAGTTAAATAAATGCTTCAATATAAATATAAAAACAAGAAGTTTGCTAATAAGACTTGCTATTTTGTAAAAAAAAATAACAAGTTGTTGCAGTCGTATAAGTCAAAGGAATAAATGAATGAAGCCTCCACATCGCAAAGTTATATTTCCCGTCAGCAAAACTTAGAGTTAACTCAATTTCATACTAAATAGTTGAAAAGTAACAACGTTATTAAGACTCTGAATTAAGCAAACGTTTAATCAATGTCTGTGCAGTTAAGTTTTTCATCATCATCATCATCATCTCGGCCTATTCGTCCCACTGCTGGACACAGGCCTGGAATGAGAGGGCTTGGGCTTGGTTTCCACGCGCGTTTAGTGCTAATTGGGGATGTCTAATTTTTGCAATGTATAGAAAATCGAACACCATTTCGAAATAAATGCTTTTTAAATCGTTTTCTGTAGTTATTTAATTTTAATATTATGTAATGAATTTATTATATAACAAATAAGCAATGACCTTCATTTGACATTGGTGTAAAATGCGTGACCGGTTCAAGTCGTACTTTATTCTGTGTGGTTAGAATTCTTCACAATTTACGCGTGGATTATACTACGGAGTTTGATTTGGACCCGCTGTCTGACATCTAGCACTTTGACAGTGCCTGTAAAGTGACCTTACAGTGAGTTGCCTTATCGTACGCATTTAGATAGATTTAGAAATTTGGCATTGTGGGAGCCCTCAATTATAATCTGACGTCATCAACTAAAATAGTTTCAATAATTAATTTTGAAAAAAGTAGAGAACTAAATGACAAAATATTGAAATTAGTTTCTTAAAACTGACTTTTCTATACAAAAAAAATATAATAAACACTGGTAATTTTTTTTAGACATTCCCAATTGGAAACTTCACACACACCTGCATGTTTCTCTCACTTTGTTTTCCTTCACCGAAAAGCCCGTGGTAAATTTAAATTGTAATTTCATACAAATTCCCAAAATTCGTGCGAGCCCGAGTTCGAACCCATTATCCTATTCCTCACAGGCGATAGGTCAAACCAGGCTAACAAGGGTTATTAAGTTTTTTTAAGTGTATTTTAATTATTTTTTGTTTTTTTTTTTAGGGTCACCGACATAGCAAAGCGGATTAGCTTGTTAAAATGGCAATGAGCATGTCATATAGCACGCAGAACAGATGGCCGTTGGGCCCGAAAAGTTCTCGAATGGAGACCACGGACTGGTAAGTGCAGCGTGGCACGTCCACCAACGAGATGGATGGACGATTTGGTGAAGGCCGCAGGTTCGAGGTAGAAGCATGTCGCTTCCAACCGTAATGATTGGGTATCAATGAGGGAGGCCTATGTCGAGCAGTGGACGTCCTACGGCTGAAATGATGATGTCCATGTATCTTTATGGTTAGAAATTCTAAGTTATGAGGAGGCTGAAGCACACACACCCACGCACACACACACACACACACATACACACTCACATTTTATCATTATCAAAGTGTTTATTGTTCTTAGTTTTAGTTATTGTTTAGTATAATTAATTAATAATACACTTGTTATAGGTTATTCACATATAAAATTGCTAAACTTGAGGAAGAACGGGATCTCCTAACACAGGTATCTTGTACTTAATGGGAGGTCCCAGCCTTCTCTAGTTTATAAAAGGCTGTCACCAGTAAAACTATTTTTGATTTTTTTTTTGATCTTTGTTTAAGCAAGCAGTCACTACTTTACTACTAATATCGCACATGAATCCCAACACGCGGCTTAATAAATTGCGGGCAGTTTGCCTTCACCGCTACAATGTCAGTGGGATGGCAGTAAAAATTAATAATAAACTCCCAACTAATTTATTAGAGTCATCATCATCATCATTTCAACCGAAGACGTCCACTGCTGAACGTAGGCCTCCCCCAAGGCTCGCCAAACAGATCAGTCCCGTGCCATCCGCATCCAACGCGATCCCGCAACCTTAACCAGGTCGACGCTCCATCTCGTTGGAGGCCTACCTACACTGCGTCTGCGTCGTGTGTGCCTGCGTGTGTGTTGAGTTGCCACTAAAAACTTTAAAGTAGCTATATTAAAATTCTTACATTCAAACAGCTTTTAGGTACCTATAGTAAAAAGTGTGTATTAGGGCGTTCAATAAAAAGTGAGAATGAGTAGGTATGTTATAAACAACTTTTACTAAATGTCATTTTATTTTTCGACATAGTCACCTTTTAGCATAATACACAGTATATCTTTTTTCTAAACTTAAAATTCCATTTTTAAAAAAGGTCTCATCTTGAGTACTTAAAAAATCTTGTACTGCAGCGACTACCGCGTCGTCGTCTTCAAATTTCCGGCCTCTCAGGTATTGTTTCAATCTCGGAAATAGGTAGAAATCACTGGGAGCGAGATCTGGTGAATACGGAGGATGCTTAAGGATATCGAACCCAGCATCACGAATTGCAGCCATTGCAACGGCGGACTTGTGTGCCGGGGCATTGTCCTGGTGGAACAGCACAACTTTCGAGAGTTTACCTCGCCGTTTTTCGCGGATCTCATTGCGCAATGTTGCTATTTGTTTGGCGTATAATGTGCCCGTAATAGTGGCTCCATGCTCGAGATACTCAATCATTAATACCCCTTTACCATCCCAAAAAACAGAGCCCATGACCTTACCGGCAGATGGGCTCACCTTCAATTTCTTCGGAGTTGGAGATGATAGCCTTTTCCATGTCATAGACTGCAGTTTCGTTTCAGGGTCGTAATGATGGAGCCATGTTTCGTCCATTGTTATAAATCGCGCCAAAAAAAGTTCCCCGTCTTGCTGCATCAGGTTCAAAGCTTCTTGACAAATCTCTAGTCTAGTTTGTTTTTGCGTGTCAGTAAGCATTCTTGGTACCCAACGCGCAGATACCTTTTTCATACCCAAGCGTTCATGTAAAATATTATGCACGCTCCCCGTTGAAATCTTTACATTTTCAGCAATAAAATGAACCGTGACACGACGATCCGCCAAAACTGAGTTTTCGACTTTTTTCACAATTTCTTCAGTTACTGCTGTAGTAGGGCGTCCGGAGCGGGGGTCGTCCATTGTCGATGTTCTTTCACGTCTAAATTCAGCGCACCAACGTGCGTCTGTCTAATACGGAGGAGCATTAGACCCTAAAGTGTCCCGCAAATCCAAATTGACTTGGTCCCTAGAAAAATTTTTCAAATACAAGTATTTGATAACGGCGCGCAGTTCAATTTTCTCCATTTTCGCTAACGTACTCAATAGCATTGCAAAGAAATTACCGTATATTTTTTTAAACAAAAGACAGTTAGTTTTTTTTTCATAGCAATCAGCTAGATAGATTAGCTTTACCGGCCAGTATTTAATTTCGTAATATTAAAAGAGTTTGCATCTCATTCTCACTTTATATTGAACGCCCCTCGTAAAACCTTCGCGACCTCTTTTCACTCATAACTTCATAACTTATCTTAGCAATAAATATTTAGTTCGTGATTAGTCCCTCAAACTATTAGTTATGAGTTTTTGTCGTGTTAGTAAATACTTAAATTATTAAAAAAAAATCATGTGGAATTGGTAATTTTTAAGAATTGTGATTAATGACATTGAAATATGAACTTTATTCAACTTGTAACTTTATTTAGACTAAGAACATTTTTGCATGCCTACTTTTGTAAGAAATGTATTTTGAATTGTTGTACAAATTCAAAATAACTACTTGGATTTCTGAAAAATATTATTTATTTTTATTAGCAGTTACGTCTGCTCACCGAAACTAAGATTTAAAAGCGAAAAAGGTAAAGTTAAATATATAATATCTAATGAATCAGGAAGTCCATAGCGTCAAAATCAATTAACCGGAGTCATTGTGATGATAACAATAATCGACAGAATCAAAGACCAATTGGCGCCATCTTTGTATTGTGTCGGATATTACGTGTTGGTATAGAAAAAAACCGTTTTGGTTCTGCGAAAATCGTGTCCAAACCAGTTTCTAGGAATTGGCCTTTCTAATATAATGCGTAAATAATTTTGGCAAATCTCTATTTATCCTTTAGACAATAATTAATTCCTGAAAGCCCGTAAATTCAATTTTCACAAATTAATAACAAAAACCTACGAGAAAAATTAACGAGTTAGCAGAACAGAAACAACGAATAAACAAACAGTTTATTGCTTCCCTTTTTGTATAGAATTAATGAGTAAAAATCGCGAACAACGCGCGTATCGTATTTTTTTCAAGCTTCCTCTTAGTTTCACAGATATGTTATTAAAATACTGACTTTTTCCTGCGGCATCGGTGTTAAAAATCAATAAAAAAGTTACGGTAGCATTTAGCAAAACGTTCACTCGCATAACGCCTAGCTCTTTCTATGAATTGCAGACGAATTAACAAGTCCTCTTGAACACTTTCTTGGACATAATTAAGCTAAAATACTATGCCATTGAAGCCGTGGTGGCCTAGTGGTTTGACCTATGGCCTCGCAAGTAGAGGGTCGTGGGTTCAAATCCCGGATCGCACCTCTGAGTTTTTCGGAATTTAGGTGCGAAATTACATTTGTAATTTTCCATGAGCGTTACGGTGAAGGACAACATCGAAAGGAAACCTGCAAAAAAATCAATGGTATGTATGAAGTTCCCAATCCGCACTGGCCCCGCGTGGAAACTACGGCCCTAGCCCTCTCATTCTGAGGGGAGGCCTATGCCCTGCACATAATGATGAGATGACTATCCCAGGGCAACGCATTACCGGAATATTAAGTAGGTATATTATGTCTCCCAGATTTTTCTCTATCTGTACGTGAAGTTTTATCCAAACCCGTTCAACCGTTATTGCATAATTGACTAACAAACATCCAAACATTTTCAGAAACTTTATGATTTTTAATATTAAGTAGGATAGGATAGCATTCTTTGTATTTAAAGAAAGAAACAAACAAAGAAAACATTTATTCACTTTTACAAGACACACATACCTATACAACAAACACAAAAAAGAAAGAAAATAAAAATAAAATAAAAAATAAAAATTATAATAAATTATTGAAAATAATAATAATATTTTTTTTATTTAAATAAATAATAAATAATAAGAAAGTAATAGGTATTTTTTTTTAAACTAGATCATCTGCCATTTCCGGAAACCTTTGCACAGTAGTGGGACGTGTATAAACCAGCTCTTAACATCATCCCAGCCTATACCGCAGTTCCCACTCGGGTCCAGTGCGGATGAGGAACTTCACACACACCATTGAATTTCTTAACAGGTGTGTGCAGACCATCAAGCCGTGGTGGCCCAGTGGTTTGACCAATTCCCTCTCAAGCAGAGGTTTCGAATCCGCGCTCACACCTCTGAGTTTTTTGGAAATTACGTGCAAAATTATTTTTCAAAATTATGTGCTTTACGGTGACAGAAATATCGAGGACAATGATCATCACACGCGAAAGATTGTGAGCGTGTATGTTTGTTACTTCTTCGCGTCTAAACGGCTGGAGCGATTTTAATAAAATTTGGTATGGAGCTAGCTGACACCCTGAATTAACACAGGATACTTTTTATCTCGGAAAATTGAATAGTTCCCGCGGGATAGCGATAAACGAGTTCTTTGCAGACGGAGTCGCGGGCAGCAGCTAGTATGTCATATAATAATATACTTACTAAATTTTATTTTGCTACAGTTTCTCTACTAAAATAACAAAGAGGCGACGTTAGTCTTGAAAGTCGTTTATGCAGTGGTTTAACCTATCGCCTCTCGAACTGGGAATCTTGGATTCAAGCCCGGGCTCTACTTTTAAATATTTCGCAGTTTATGTCTGAAACTAGATGGTAAATTTCCCATGATTTATGGTGAAGGCAAACATCGTAAGGAAACCTGCGGAGAAATTTAATGTTGTGTGTGAAGTCCTCAATCCGCCTTGGGACCGCGTGGGAACTACAGCCCAAGCCCTCTTATTTTGAGAGGAGGCCTGGGCAGTGCAGTTGTACGTATACGCCGACTTGAATAAAAAATTACACTATCTTACATTTGTATATTTTGATATCCCGAGAACTTTCTTATTGTACATGATACCTATAGCTTTATTATTTAAAATCAAAGAGTATTAAATTTTTATTCCAGATAGGGGTTTACATTTTAAAAAAAGAAACAAATTAAGTGCATGTGTTTTTTGCTAGCTCTTGGTGACTGCGTGTATTGTAATCCCACTTACAAATGGACACTGAATTTCAAGTCCATCTAAATCAGCTAAAAGTTCCGGCTAGATTTAACATAAAAAAACTAGCCAATAACCACAAGTTAAATAAAAGCTTGTAAAAAGTTATAACGTCAACTGACGTCACAGGTACTTCCCAAAAATTATTAGAAAATCCTACGTAAACTACGTATATACGCTGAACCAGACCGCTGAGCTTCGCGGCTATAAAAGCGGTCGCCGACATGCCTGTCAAGTAGACACCTCTTTACCGCGCACAGTGCTGGCTGGATACAGCGACCATTTTGAATGTAAGTTTTGATTTTTTTTTCGAACGTCATGTGTTCGAATGCTTAAAGATTTAGGACGTACGTAAAATTTTTTTAGAGTGCAGTGGAATTTTTAAATGAAAAATATTGGGTCTGTATTAAAAATAAAATAAACAGTTCAGTGCAGTACACAGTACCTTCTTTGTTGTAAAATTGCGAGATTCTTTTACGGAAGAAATAATTGTAATTTATAATTTACTTTTGCGCAAGTTTTAAACAGTTTTTTCTACATTAAAATACCATCTTAAATTTAATATCCGGAAGGATTCAGTTTCATAGTCAGTGAAAACAAAATAGTGCACGAGGCTAATTGCAAAATCTCAGTTTATTAATAAAACACGACCAACAAAAAGTAATAAATCCTCAACCCTTTATTTGAACAGAGCTATCAAACAAAATAAAGCATATTTTTTTAAACCGCCCCATTGACTGCAAGGGAAACCAACAAGTAACTTTTAAACTTGTTATTCCACGAATGGGTTTTCATTCCGATAAGTTAGTTTTAGATCGCTTAACACAATCATACAAATTCAAATTGACTTCAACAATTATAGAGTCCTTAATTAAATATTTTTGAGTACATACTCTTTTAGATTTTGAATTTGAGTTTTTGATATGGTACGGTCAAGTGCAAAAATGTGTAATGTGCGAATTAATCCTCTCATTATTAAGAACCGATACCTTAATTCGACGACATAAGAGCCACGGACCATTACTATATTATATATTATGTCCCATGCCCGCATGGCCGCATGCGGCCCGCGGGCCGCCGGTTGAAGACTCTTGCTCTAAAGCCACGAATATAATTTCATGACTGAGTTTCTCAAATATCTTAATGCGACGAACTAAGAAAGCAAAGCTACTTGGTTGCATTTATACCTCAAATAAAGTTCTAACAATTTATCGTTGCAATTTTAAAAGATTCATAAACTTAGTAACGCATTTGTGCAGGTTTCTTTAAGGAGAATATTCGTCAAATTTTAAGTCTCTAGCTCCAGTGGCTTAGGCTGTGCGTTCTCTGAATCAGATAGTGTAAAAAAATGGCTGTTTGCCTGTCTATTGGTCTGTCTGTCTGTCTTCACTGTTACCTCTTCACACTTAAACCGCTCAACCGATTTATATAAAATGAGACCCCGGGAAAGACATAGGATAATTTTTATCCCGGAAAATTGCATAGTTCCCGCGGGATAGTGATGGGTGACTCTTCAAGGTCATGATTTTTGTTTTATTCCTCTGTCGTATTTTTTTTTTACTGAGTACAGAAAAAATCATGCTCCCATGAAAATAGATTTGTTCAGTACCATAAATTTATGTTACTGAACAAATCTATTTTCATGGGAGCATGATTTTTTCTGTACTAAGTAAAAAAAAATACGACAGAGGAATAAAACAAAAATCACGACCATGAAGAATCACCCTGATAAGCAAATTCTTTGCAGACGGAGTCGCGGGCAACAGCTAGTAGGGAATTCTGAACTAGCGCGTTTATGACACTCAAGGAACATGTCTCACAAATGTTAACTCTCTGGCTCCAGTAGTTGCGGCTGGACAATGTTTAATCAGTTAGGTTATCTTACAATATCTTTTTGTTTTTTAAATAAATTTTTAATTATTTTTCCAAAAAAAAATAGTTACGAAAGGTTATTTAAAAAATATAGAAGATTGATGATGATGATCTTACAAACCGCGAGTTCAAAACTTGTGGCAAAGGTACCCGGAACCATACCTTTAGATTTTCATAATTAATTTCGCATTTTCATAATTATGTATGTCGCATAAAGCAGCATTCATAATTTACGGTGTAACTTTATACTTACAAAGGTAAACTTTCTTGATTTAGAAGTTGCTTGGACATTTTGTAGAATTATGCTTAATAGACTTGTGCGGATAGGCCACAATAGATCTCTCTCCAGGCAGATGTTAGGCCTGGGGACCGAAACCCGATGGAAGAAAGTTGGAGGTTGTATTTATGCAGCCGAATTGAAAAACTTCGATAGCGTGATGTAGAACATATTGGTTTCTCTAATTGACGACTAGATGGCGCTGGAGGTCGCTACAGACTTTTGTGTGAATCTCTAGGTCTGGCAAATAAGTTCAAATCCCCATGAGAATTTCCAAAAAAATATATCGTGGTCTAAACTTCCGTTTTACGCATTATAAATAAATAAAATAAATAAATATCATGGGACAATTCACACCAATTGACCTAGTCCCAAAGTAAGCTCAGCAAAGTTATGGGTACTAAGCAGCGGATAAACATACTTATATAGATAGATAAATATTTAAATACATATTAAACACCCAAGACCTGAGAACAAACATTCGTATTGTTCATACAAATATCTGCCCCGACACGGGAATCGAACCCGGGACCTCAAGCTTCGTAGTCAGGTTCTCTAACCACTAGGCCATCTGGTCGTCTAACACTACATGTGTAAAATGTTTTGTAGTGGTAGAGCTATGTTGTAGCTAGCCGCTGCAGCACGAATGGGCTGGCTAGGCAGTAGCACCCTCTCACAGAACACCGGCGTGAAGCAGTACTCCTGCTGCGTTTCGTACGGTCAGTGAGAGCGCCAGGGGCCCAATATTTCTACTAAGTACCCTCAGCAGTTGAAATTTCGAGATTTTTCATGCGTAAATCTCGATCCGACGGGAATATCGGAATAAAAAGCAGCTTATGATTTTATCCTCAAGATCCAGCAAACGAACATGGTCGCGGGTGAGCAAAGTAATTATTGTTTCGGTTCATTGGCAGAATAAAAATTAAAAAAAAATCAAAACGTTTATTTTGCAAATAGGCCGTAAAGGGCACATCACTTTTTTTAGCACCAGCACTTTCGGAAAGGCCTTAGAGTAACCATGATTGCCAAGAAGAATACGCTGGAAGAAACTAGGCAAAAAGTTTTTTTTAAGATAAAAATTATATAACAATTCACTTTACTCTTAATAATAAGCAAGACAAATTAAATTAAGAGACAAAAACTACATGGTCATGTAAACAACATATTTAATTATCATTATACTAGCTGTTGCCCGCAACTCCATCTGCGAATTTATTTTATCGCTATCCCGCGAGAACTTTGCAATTTTTCGATATTAATCCAGGTTATAAAATACCTGTGTGCTAAATCTCATCGCAATCCGTCAAACCGTTTTGGCATGACAAAGTAACAAACATCTATACATCTATCTATACGAAATTTCGCGCTTATATTGTTAGTAAGATCTAGTTATTGCTGGGATGTATGCGGTCCCTTACTCTTATCCTAAAATAAGGAAAGCACGTAGCTTCAAGCCAACTTACAAAGGTTACCAAGTGATGTAGTGAGGTAAATGATAAGAATATGTTAGCATGTAGAACCAGTGAAGTAGGTAATTGTGATGTTACTTTTCACAGTTCCATGAATATCTTTTGTACTTGTACCTGGTTCATATAAGGCATTGATAGGCTTTTTGAAGTTTGGAGAAATACAGGGTGTCACAGAATAAATCTGTAACATTTCTTGAAATGGTTGAGCTGCTCCAAATGAACACTTTTTTAATAATGTATGACTAGCAGTTAAATACAGTTTTGTGATTTTGGAAATTATGTCTACAAATTTAAATGGTACTTAGTTATTCTTACAATGAATTTGTACTTTATAAAGTAGGTACGCGGGGACTGACGACTATTTTTAATTCAGGTTTTTTTGCTGACTGTTGGCCTCCAACCTTATAGCAATTATGCAATTTTTCGGGATAAAAATATCCCATGTGTTAATTTAAGTTATAAGCTAACTGTGTGCTACATTTTATCCAAATCTGTTGAGCCGTTTTTACATGATGAAGTAAAAGACATACAAATTTTCACATTTACAAAGTAGAATATCCAGTGTTAAAGACCCAGTAGTTGAATTGTCTGTTCGTAGACAGTTTTCGTTACAAAACGAGTAAAAACTGGTACTACACACTGTTACACAGTGTAAGAAACAAAAGTTGTCTCTTCTGTGGACATAAAATTCGTGTTCGATTCCCGTGTCGGGGCAGATATTTGTATGAAAAATACGAATGTTTGTTCTCGGGTCTTGGGTGTTTAATATGTATTTATCTATATAAGTATGTTTATCCGTTGCCTAGTACCCATAACACAAGCTTTACTTAGCTTACTTTGGGACTAGGTCAATTGGTGTGAATTGTCCCGTGATATTTATTTATTTTTATTTTTATTTTAAAATTAGCGACTCTGAGTCAGCAAACCTAAGATTTATTTAAATGGGCTGAAAGTTGGCCAGGCATTCCACACGCCGATGTAGCAATACGTTGCAGTGACAGTGTTAACTATAAATTCCAATCTAACATTTACAAGCGATTTCCATCGACCTAGATTTATAAAATTTAATTTTGTAGTTTTACGAAAAAAAAAACTTTTTTTACCATAGCAAAGTTACATAGCATTTTGAAAACCAACTACTTAGACGCTAATGTTTGAGAAAATTGAGTTATTCAAATGTATTCTTTTAACTGGTTTGTTGATTCAATTGTAACCTCAGTCACATTTCTTTACCGTATTACAATAGGTATCTGCCGTGCAGTCCAATACTAAGAAATTATACTTTAATTTAAGCCAGTAAATATTGTATTAAGTTGTCACTTGCAGGTTATTCGAAAACTTTAGATTCGTCATGGGTTTTGTTTTGTTTACCTTAAGCCTTATTTAAACGATTATCTAGAATCTAAAATAAATAAAATAATAAAATATCGTTATAGTTCCGATACATTGCGGGGCCGTGTGGCTATGGATTAATAAACGATCAATCTATAACGACAATGTATGTAACTTAACTTGCATTATACTCATATTTCTCGCTCCATATAAAAAGGCTTTATTTTTTTATTAATGAAAAGAAAAATCCTAGCTTTTTTAGGGTTCCGTAGTCAACTAGGAACCCTTATAGTTTCGCCATGTCTGTCCGTCTGTCTGTCTGTCTGTCTGTCTGTCTGTCCGTCCGCGGCTAAGCTCAGAGACTGTTAGTACTAGAAAGCTGTAATTTGGCATGAATATATATATCAGTCACGCCGACAAAGTGATTAAATAAAAAAAAGTAAAAAAAAATTTTTTAGGGTAGGGTAATTCCAGGATAGATGCCCCAGTGGGATAGATGCCTCGATTTCAATTTCTACTAGTAGCAAGGCTGTGGGAGCAAAATTCCACTTAATAATAGCAAGCCCCCTCCCTGCAAACCTCTGGGCCGCTGCTATCATGAGCATGAGCGAACGCGTTTAGTCCATGAGAGCCAAAACCTTCCGCGGCGAGGTCTCCCAGAGCGTGAAAAGCATATTCGTAAGTATTTGTTTTTGAATAACTTTAGACTGGCTTATAATTTGCGCTTTTAACTAACTCATTTTGTTGCACTGAAGTTTAGGCTGCATGGATTAGTATATTTTATAGTGATTTTATCATTACTTGTTTTTTTATCGAAAAAGGCATCTATCCTCTGCGAAAAGTATAGTTACCCCGTTTTCGATCGCTATAGATGCCCCTAAGGGCATCTATCCTCAACTTGTTTCAAAGAATTTTTATGTTGGAGAAGGTCGAAATGCCTCATAAATATGAGAGAAAACAGGGCTTAGTCCAGCGTAACGTCGCCTGGTCTGAAGTAAGCTTGCTAGCAGCCTTCGAGGAAATGAAGAAGGGAGAAAAAGGAGTCAACGAAGAAGTTAGAACATAATGGAATGGAATACCTACCGTCTAGAACACTAAGACGACGTTTTGCCAAAAATGACGAAAAACAATTGACCCTAGCTAGGTAGTTATGTAGAGGTACTTATTGATTGGTATTTAGAGAAGTTTTTTCTGTATTTGCAAATAGAATCAAAATCACATTTTAAGTACTTATATGGAATTGATTGAACTTTTATAATTTGTTTCAGTAAAACATCCAGTAGTACTAGGATTCTAAAATGAGAAGAGGCCCGTGGCTCATACTTACTATTCAAACTTGGCGATTTTTCAATGAATATAAAAGACTGATAACTTTTATTTAACTTGTTTAATTTCACAGGGCATCTATCCTCTGACGCATTTTTGCGACGAGTCGTCTATACCCCACGGTAGGCACCTATTCCATTTATAAGAGGTCAAAAAAAGTACGATTTACACAAAATCCATACGATTTATATTAAAAGAAGTACAGTAAAATAATAGATTAAGGACCATAGTTATTAACTTAATTTGTTAAGTTTTTGAATTATAAAGCTATTTCAAAAAGTGGGGCATCTATCCTGGACTTACCCTACCTCCTTCCTATAGACGTAAAGTGGGGTGATTTTTTTTTTCTCGACTAACCCTATAGTGTGGGGTACCGTTGGATAGGTATTTTAAAACCATTGCGGGGTTGCTAACATGATTTTTCTATTCAGTGATCTGTTTGCGAAATATTCAACTTTAAAGTGAAAATTTTCATTAAAATTAAAATCCCTCTAAAATCTAAACTGTTGGGTGAAAAAATTTGAAATTATTCAGAATGGTAGTAAATATATCAAATTTACTAGGAAAATTATAGCAGCTAAGATTGCTTGGAAATTATTTGTAGTATAAGAGTAAATAGTAGCTTAAGGTATAAAACATACCGCCATAGCCTAGTTGGTAGTGACCCTGCCTACGAAGCAAGAGGTCCTGGGTTCAAATCCCAGTAAGGGCAATTATTTGTGTGATGAGCCTGTTCCTGAGTTATGGATGTTTTCTATGTATTTAAGTATATATTTGTCTATATAAGTATGTGTATATGTATGTATGTGTATCGTCGTCTAGTACCCATAGTACAAGCTTTCCTTAGTTTGGGACTAGGTCGATTTGTGTAAGATTGTCCCCTAATATTTATTTATTTATTTTTATTTATACCTAAACTTGGATGATTCCGCACACATATGAAATCCTTAAAAAAATATTACTTGATTTTTTCGTAACGGCTACGGAACCCTACCTTGGGCGTGTCCGACACGCTCTTGGCCGGTTTTTAAGGTTGTGGTGATATCATTTTTATTCCTGTTAGGGCCATCGGCACGCCTAGGATTAAAAAACTAAATCGTTAAACATGGGCTAGGGTTCATAGTTTCATACATTTTGACACTACTTAAATATTAAATTAGAGTTAAAAGTTGACTTTGGTCCACACAGGCCTATCCCAAAGTTCTCTTGCCACGGCGAACTTATTTAGCGTCGGCGACAGTGCAAGTCCGCTTATCTACCGCATGTAAATATCGCGTATCTGCACTAATGTAGTTTTATAGGGGATAGATTTAACTTTTTTATTTTAACGAATTTGTAGTAAAAATTGTTAATTGGCTGAATTGGTCAGACATGCGGAATTAGCCAATGCCAGTTAAGCAGATTTGCACTATCCATAACGTGACCATACGTCCCGGTTTGGGCGGGACAGTCCCGGTTTCAGGCAGTCTGTCCCGGTGTCCCCAGCGAAGCCAACATAGTCCCGGTTTTGCAAGCAGACCGAACGATGGTTTAAAATTTATTTATTATGAACAAAATATGGGCCAGTGATAAAACACTGTTAAGTGTCACAGTACTGAAAGCTATTCTGATTACGAAAATAAATATAAATAAATCATGTACTGAGTTACACACGTACCTATCTTAAAACAAGATCCGATATTTTAAAAAAAATTTGTTCAGCCGACAAATAAAAAATACGACTTAGAAGTCACGCCACTACTGGGGGCTTAGTTAGTAAGTCAAGCCAACTTAACTATTTTGTGTTTAAAATTCTTGTAAAACACTAAAAACTTTTTTTTATTATATGGGTATATTTTCAGAGCGACTTTTTTGGACGTCCCAAGTCAATTAAAAAAAAAACCACTCAAAATATTAAAACCACACAATTTTATATACATTGTACACAATATAATACAATGAGTTTTAACATTACAAACATTGTTGACTTCAATTAAGTTTGCATAAAAAATATCCAAATCTTAGAAACACTAACTGCAGTAAGTCTGTGAGGCCTGTCCCACACGCGGTTTTGTTGAATCAATTGAGCATAACTTTGTGTCTATGTGTCATTTTTCGACTTAATATATATCAAAATGAAGCTAATTACATAACGTATTCGATTATAGCTTTTGTATGTTAAATACAATTTTATTTAAAAATAGGTTGGCCATAATGTGTTTGTCCCACCTCTAGCTACCAATATTACCTTGCGCAAATACCTGCTAATATCTCATCGGTGAAGGATCATATCGCCATGTTCACATTTTTGTGGAAGAGTACGTTAGTTGTGCTCCGGCTGTCACGCGGAGTGGACGTCCTACTACTGAGTTTTGTGTGCCTACCAAGGCGAGTCTTTCGCGCGATGTATTTTGGTTCGCTTAAAAGTAAATTCCGTGGATTCCTGTTGTACGATATATAATGGTTTTAATTAAATAGTTAAATTTTTATTTACTAGTTGACTTAGTCCTTATTTCACAGTAAAGAGCTTATATTAATCATGTATATAGTTTAGCAGTAATCGCAAAAATACCTAATTGTCGTAATCCTCCGTGGCGTAATTTCGATGGCATTTTTGTCCATCGAAATTACAGATATGGCAGCGAAATTACACAACATGACTTATCTCGCAAAACACACGAGTACACCTCGACGTTTCGACCACATTACAGTGGCCGTGGTCACGAGTAGACCTCTAGTCTGTATTTACGTGACTACGGCCACTGTAATGTAGTCGAAACGTCGAGGTAAATATTATTCATATGTTGTGCGTGATACACGCCCACACACTCACACACATACACACACATATGCACTCACGCACACACACACCTACACACACAAACGCACACACACACGCGCACGCACACATGTACACACACAATCAGTTTAATGACCATAATGTTTTCAATAATTTATTGAATCAGGCGTTACTTTGCGGAGGTCCATATCAATGAACTAAAACAATTACTTTGCTCACCCGCGACCTAATGATAGTTACGTTTATGCAAGAAATGTGTGTTCATGCAGATCCTCCACCTCCACACTGTACGAACACACACAAATCACACAAACCCAACCGTCACCACCACCACCAAAATACACTGACGCGTTTCGAACTCAACCAGAGCTCATCTTCAGAGTTGGTACCACAACCGTAACGCTATGATACCAAATGTTAAAACTTTACTTTACTTTAACTTTAACTTTAGTTTTAACATTTGGTAGTAAACAGCTGGAAAATGAAACATTTGCCAAATTAATCATTTGGGAAAAACATAGTTGCGAAATGGCAGTACCCGGTTACATTAATAATAAGTTTGTAACCATGTTGATTGTGATATTTTATATTAATAATGACACATTCGAAATTATATAATATTTCTCACGTATTGTTCCTAAGAAAAACTTAAATAAATAGTTTTCCACTTTAATTTAATGTCTTATTAATCTAACTATACACGAATATGTACACGTACATAAATTTAATTATAGTTACATACATAAATCATAGTAATGGTTTATAATTTTGTACTTATTTCCTATGTAATTAATAAAGACGTAATTTCGCTGTCACTATAGTAATTTCAATGGTGCTTTTTTTTTAACTACTAAATTATTGACTTTAAATTGGGGCCTTTTATAGCATTGAAATCCTAATCCGAAGGAGTATCTCAACGAGTGATCAATTTCACCAAAAGTAAAAAAAAAATTTTGCCCACGGAAATTACGTAAAAAAATTATTTCAAAAATCCACCCATATATTTCCGCCTTAGATTATTAAATTTATACATATAAGACAAGTAATCTATGATTTCCGCGGATGTGTCCCGGTCTGACAAAATAAAGAAATGGTCACGTTAACTATCCCTTACGATAGACCTGTACCTCTACCATGAGTTTACACTAGTTTACGTGACCGTACTCGCTAGCGACGGCGTAAATTTTTTGTATGGAGAATTGTACAGCGCCTCTAGCGGTCACTTACGAAAGTACAATTCTCCATACAAATCATTTACGCCGTCGCTAGCGAGTACGGTCACTGTGAACTAGTGTGGACTCGTGGTAGAGGTACTGTAGGTTTATCGTCTAACGTTTGCTTTCGCATTCACAATATATTTCACGTAAAAATGGTGACAGAAAGAGGTGGTGAAAACGAAAGGCAAGCGCTCGCGCGTTAGAGAATACGGCTAAGTTCAATACTTTTATAACTTCGAGTAAATTAAGCTACCCTGGCTTTAAGTAGTGTCAAAATGTGAAGAACTGTCATCCGTATCTAAGGGTCAAAGATTTAATTTTTCGACCCTTGTTTTTTTTTGTTTTTTTTTATTAGTTCTGTGGTTGTAACTCTAGCCATTGTGCCATTAGAATGAAACGGCAATGCGCCTTTGCCTTGCGTGGGATTTGCGGAAACGCTACACTTAGTGTATCCTATACTAAACGAGACAAAGACTAGAAGATGGGAACAAAGGTTTACCACACCCTAAAGCCGTTTTAGCGACATTTAAATCCCTTTTTTACAAGTTCGCAGATAACTTGAAATGTTCATACAGTATCTTATGTTGACCTAGTATTATATACTTTTTGCTCTATAAATTAACAAATAAATAGTCAATTGTGTAAATTACTTTACAATTACACACTAAATCAAATGACATAACAAACCAAATTAAGCTACAAAAAATTGCAAATTAAGTTAAATTGATTAGGTAGGTACCAAAATAATTGAGTAATAACGGGCACAATGCCACGGGGCCATTTTTATATTATTTTAGTTTCAAGATACTTACTTACTACTTAGATTTTATTTTTAGATTTAAATCATAAAAATCATAAATCATTTATTAATTGTCAAGACTGTGTACACAAGCTCACATTCTAATTTAGTTTCATATTTGTTCCACGTAAAAAAATATTTATGAAAATTAACAAACACGTATTTTTAGTGAACTGAAATAATTACTTTGCTCATCTTAAAGCAAAGCAAAAAGTATGAGAAAAGTAATTGTTTCAGTTCATTGATATGGATCTCTGCAAAGTAACGCCTGATTCGACAAAGTAGTTTTAGCTCAGTTAATGCTGGATAATATAATAACACATTCTCAAATTGTTTATTTGCTTAGTCAAACTTAGGATGTTCATACTTTGTTGACATAAAAATTCACTGTCTAAAGAGTTAAACTCGTTTTAAGACGTGAGTGATCCGTTTATTTTCACTATGAGTGAGTCTCACGGTAGTTTCATGTCACCGTCTAAAGTATAACATACGCATAACAAAATGTACCTACCTAGAACAGCAGCATAAACATAGTTTTATAACCGCATTCATTTCATTACTAAATGCAATTCATACCGTTTGTGTAGTTTGATTACGGTATTTGTTTGATCATCAATTCTCTTTAATCATTTTGTGTGTATATCATTATACTCTAGACAATACGGCGTGTTCAATAAAAAGTGAATGTATTTCCTATTCAAACTATATAGGGTTCAAATTCGTTTGAAAATTCCTAAGTGGATGATCTCGACACAATTTTGATGTATGTCTACATCTATCTTATACTATTACTAGCTGTTGCCCGGGTCGATTTCAGAGCGTTTTGTCAGCGTTTTTTAAATGTCATTAGTGTCACTCGATTATTGCTGTAAAATAATGATAAATCGCGACAACTTTGGATAAAATCAGACTAAGCCTCGGTACCGCCACACATTTATATAAAAAGTTAACTCTGATCATCATCCCCCTCTGCAATATTTACGTCGACGGTAATGAAAAAAAACGCGGCGGTCAAAACGCTCTGAAATCGACCCGCCTGCGTCTCCGTCTGCGAAGAATAGGGGTATAAAAATAGCCTACGACTTATTCTCAGACCTACCAAATGTAGAGAAAAACATTCATACAAATCGGTCAAGCCGTTTCGAAGAAGTTCGATAACAAACACCGTGACACGAGATTTTCATATCATCACTAGCTGTTGCTCGCGACTCCGTCTGCGAAGAATAGGAGTAGGTATACGAAACATAGCCTACGACCTATTCTCAGACCTGCCGAATATAGAAAAAAGTTTCACAACAATCGGTCAAGCCGTTTCGGAGGAGTTCGATAACAAACACCGTGACACGAGATTTTTATATATTAGATCATCATCATTTCAACCGAAAGACGTCCACTGCTGAACATAGGCCTCCTCTAAGGCTCGTCAAACAGATCGGTCCCATGCCATATATATGTATGTATGTATGTAAACTCTTTAATTGCACATAAAAATAAAAATACAAGTACACAGAGAGGAGAACAAAGGCGAACTTATCCCTAAAACGGGATCTCTTCCAGCTAACCTAGTTAAGAGAAGAAAAATTATTATATAGTGGATAAGCAGACAATTAAAATTACTTGCGGTAAAGAAATACTCAAAAGAGAAAGAAAATAAATAGGTATATACTTACAAAATAAAATAAATACAAAATTTTACATTAAATGCAACATAAAACAGTTATTACAAAAGCGAACACAGTCTCACCTCAGATGTCAGTGTCAAGCCATAATTTCTTTAACCTCTCCCTGAACGATATACACCGTGAAATTTTAGTGGTTGTTTTCCCGAAACGAGGTGATTTAGTATCGATTGTACAATCGATTTATAATTACTATTTTGACTAGAGTCAAAAATCCAATTGTGAAAAACGAAAGCCGAAAATGACCGCAAACCAATAGTAACGCTTCGTTGGTACCTAACCTATCGTACGATCGTACGCTACTTGTACCAACGAAGCGTTACTATTGGTTTGCGGTCATTTTCGACATTCGTTTTTCACAATTGGATTTTTGACTCTAGTCAAAATAGTAATTATAAATCGATTGTACAATCGAAACTAAATCACCTCGTTTCGGGAAAACAACCACTAAAATTTCACGGTGTATTAGATTAGTAGATAAAAAAGTAAACTTTTTTTTTAGGAATAATATCTAAAACCATTGAACTAATAAAAAAAACGCACTGGTTGATCTTAAAATTCCGGATTAACAAATCCTTCTTTTGATCCAGGCGGGTGTGTCTTCACCCTTCTGTGGTTAGATTACTTAAAGTTAGGCCGCCTGCACGAAGCGGTTCGTTCCATTTTACCTAATAAAAACTGCTAAGGTTGGGAATACGCTCCAATCGTCTGCTTTTAGATACAACCTAACGCTTTAGAAGAGCCCTAGACTGTTACTGAATCAGTGAGATACATCCTTGTCCTCATTTGCACTTTCCATCAGGTGAGATAGTGGTCAATCACGGGTCAGTTGTATCTAAAAAAAATCCGGTACGTACAAAGTTCCCAGGATACGCAGACGAAGAAGCCGGCACCACCTAAGATACATAGTATTTTGAGTGAGAAGTGGATTGCGTATAAAATATATTTTTTACTGACTGTTTTCTAAAGATAGACTTTTTATGACCCGAACAACTTTAATTTTAAAAGCAATGTACACGTTTAAAGGATAATATATAATGAGAAAATTTAAATTATAATTCAAAATTCCTTCTGAGCAACGTATCCGCTTTATTAATTTAATTAACAACTGTTTATTAATATTTAATTATGCGCGTCCATTTTCTACTTTAAATTTACGTTGTGATAGTCTCTTTAAAGTTCATTATTAATTTGAAATTTCATTATTAATTTAATAAATTAATTACAATTTTACTTTGAAAATTTTATTTTTTATAAGTTTTGCTGTTCAAATAGTGAAAAAGTAGGTATTTTAGTTTCGGGATTTGCAAAACGATATTTTAAATCACGTTGTTTAATATACTACACACCTTTAACAGCATAGTACCTAACTATGGGTCAATTATGTGTTAACAAGCGAAAAAAAGCATTCATTTCCTAGCAATGATATTTTAAAACAAGCCTTTTGTCGTCATCGTCATTTATTTTTTAATTTGTCACAAAGATATTTTAAAAGTGGATCACTAAAATATACTTAAATTGGCGTCCCTGTAAGCCTGCAATAAAACTGTCATTGTTATTTGTCAACTGTCGTCTGTTGTAGGATAACGTTATTGCAAGCGAATTCACACATTATTTTTGCCGTTATGTTATGATATAGCATTATACGGAAACATAGACACGTCAGACACGCCGAAAATTACAGATTCCTATAAACCTGAGGTAGGGTCAACGTCATAAATAAGTGATCACTTTTGTACCTTGTCACTTTAACGTCATGTTTGAAAAGCTATACGAAATTATGTAACGACTGAAAGCGACGTGGTGCAAAAGTGATCACTTATTTATGACTTTAACTATACTAAACACATACTCAGTGAGTTATCTGAGTTTTTGTGGTAATACAGATAAATAACGTTTATTGACAATTTTAATTATACCAGTATTAACAATTGATAGAATTCTAGTTTTAGATTCTAGTTTCGGAACGCTCACTTAAAAAGACTCGTTCGAATATTTTATACCTAAGTATCTACGTTTTTAATTACGTAGTGTCAAATTGGCTCTCTCTTTGAGCCTCGATACCCGTCGTGTCATCTTTTTTTATTCCAATGCAGTTTTTAGTCAAATATTCGTTTGGTATAAGTTACCTTGATTTTTTTTCCATGGCCCGCTTTGAATAGGTTATGATTCGTTTATTAAAAAACTGTCGCAAATAGTCAATGGTTTAAGTATAATTATACGAAACGATCATTCGACCAAACTTTAAGACAAACAAACATTAGGACAAAAAATATCCGACCACCCTGTAAAGTTACATAAAGTTACCTAAGTTATAGTACCTAATTACCAAGTTTGAAATGCAAAAACGTTTCCAAGTACGAACAAAATAATGCTGAAGTTTGTACGTATTAAAATAAATTCTAGAAATAAAACAATTGCGGGAGAAAATAAATCATAGCGATAGGCTCTTTTATCAAAGCACATCTCCGCGAAACAAAAAGAATAAAAGATCATAATAGGTAAAGACGACGGGGCTTGGAACATAAGCGATAGCGGGAAAGCTAGACTTGTCAATTATGTGAAACTCCAGTTTATGTTGGTTTTCGTGTTTTATTATAATGATTATCACTGAAAGTAAGATAAAATTTACTTGCACAAATTTTTACATGCACATGGACATGGCAAAAGTTAAGGGTGTATAGCCAATTAGTCAAGTTTTCATCGGCGTGTGGGACGCCTGGCTAACTTTCACCCCATTTAAATAAATTTTGAGTTTGCTGACTCGACTCGGAGTCGCTAATTTTATGTCAACAGGAGAAGAAACTTTTGTTTCTTACGCTGACCCTATAGGTAAAAAAGTTAAGTAAATGACCTGTTGTATGTAGTAGTGCACAAAATGTATATGGAGCGCATTTTTCTAATTTGGAACGTCAATTTGTTTATACGGACACGTTACTAGTGTTACTACTACATGCAACAGGTCATTTTCTTAAGTTTTTGACCTGTAGTACAATACGTTTAAGCGTTTACGAATAATTATGTTTAAGTAATTTTGTTATTATTATTTGCTTTTATTAGGTGCTTTTATAATCTACAAATTATCTATTTACGCAATATAATGTTATGTAGCTATTATAGTCGGCGCCATAATTCGAGAGAAAAGCTTGACAAGTAAAAGGTTACCAGGGTTAGACGAAATTAAATAGTGATGTGGCCGATATCGATAATCAGTGTCGACTGGACTATATGATTTGATATAAGACGGGTTTTTTTACTTCCTTTAATGATATCTTATATTGAAATGTAAATTGTTAAATTAATTTAATCATATCACCGTACCTAAGTAATGAATAAATACCACAGGTAGCCAAAGCCGTAATGTTTTTTTTATTATCGACACGAACAGAACTACCCTGTCTGTGGCAACATTTGAGCAAAATGAATTGTCAAAGTTGTCTCTCGAATTATGGCGCCGACTATAGTGTGCAGTTTATTTATTTATCTAAGCAGCGATTCGGGTGTCAGCAACGGTACTGGCTGAAAATCAACGCTGGGGTGCTATAAAACCCTCAGCATTATGCTGAGCCAGTGTCCGATTTGCAACCGCAATGACACATTCTATCTTTAGCTTTCGTGTTGACTTTTGTTTTGTAAAAATATTGATGACGTGTCTCGAGTTGTTGTAAATAAATGTATTTTCTTTCTTCTGATAAGAGATTAATTTAAAATCGCTGGCTCCTGTGACTGCAGCTATTAGAAGTAGCGTTTATCTCGACAATGCATTTGCATGTCCGTAGCCGGCCGCGACAAGAGGTGGATGTGAATGGAGAAGCCTTGTTTTAGATACAGGGCGATGCAGTTTTAAATTATTACCTATAAACGCGAAAGTTTGTATGTCTGGATGTATGGATGTTTGTTACTCTTTCACGCTAAAACGGTTTGACGGATTCTGATCAAATTTGGCACAAAGATAATTTATAACCTAGATTAACATACAGAATACTTTTTATCTCGTTATAGCAATAAATAATTTTTTGCAGACGATGTCGCGGGCATCACTTAGTTCTCTAAGTAAATATATATTTTCCGGGATTTTTCTACTTATGAATGAAGGCGTAATCTCAATAAGGTTTTTATGAACGTCTTTTAAATAAAGAGAAAGGCAGTAAGTAAAGATTTGTAGATTTTCCAATAACTCTTTGGGTATTGTATCCGGTTCCTTCGGATTCAAATTTTTTGCTTCAAAGTATCGCTAACAAGTACGTAAGTATATTTGTTTAGAATAAAAATATATCTTAAAACATTCAATTAACTTTATACAGTCATTATTTGAATTTTTTTTTATGGTTTTTATCAAATAAACATCCAAACATCCTATTTCCAAAAATATTTGCAAACTACCTCATTTAATGGTATGTTTTATTGATCGACTAGCTGTTGCCCGCGACTACGTCTGCAAAGAATTCGTTTGTCGTTATCCCGCGGGAAATATGCGATTTTCCGGGATAAAAAGTATCCTATACCTATGTTAATACAGGGTATATAAACTACCCATGTGCTAAATTTCATCAGAATCCGTCAAACCGTTTTAGCGTAAAAGTGTAACAAATCGTTGCTTATCTGAAACAACGGCCTAATCCAAAATACTACGGTGTGCAACTTAATACTTTAACTATTGCAAATAAGGTGTATAATTACACAGCGTATCATTTCGAATTAGGCCGTTCTTTTAGATAAGCAGCGAAATATCCATACATCCATAGAAACTTTCGCGATTATAATATTAGTAGTTAAGATAGTAATTTTGTTCAAAGTGTACCTACTGTATCAAAGGCGCGACTACATTTCTCATATTGAAAAAAATATTACAAGAGATAAAACAACACGTAGGTATAGAAAACACGGCTCCTGTGTGAGAATTGCCTTTTATTTTTAACATAATTTTATTTTTATGTGCCGCTTTGTGAAATTGTCATGAGTCGCCTATGATAGTTCAAAAAGAGTCCTGCAGTTGATTACAGACAACAGAACATTAGTAATAGAAATCTGTTAAGCCCTTTAGGCGCGAAATCCCAAATAACATATTTATATTAGGTACCATTTATAGCTTCTCTATTGTCCGCCGGAATTTCATATGCCATTACGTACACATAATATTTATTTGTCATGAAGAAATTCATTTGTGAAACATTATTTTCTTCACATTTGTTATTAAACACCTAACCAAAGAACCTATTGTACTCCACAAGATATTTCAAAACATCCTAAAAACAGCCCTCTCCTATGTATCGTAAGACAAATTTTAGTATGGCAAGTGCAATTTTGGTAAGATAAGGTAAAAGAAAAGTATTCTCGTAATCCATGGTCCATATGGCGCAGGCCACACAGAAGTTCTGGGCTACCAGTAGTACATGTGCTAATAAATTAGGACATTGGGTCATTATTACAAACGTCCTAATAATAGTTTGGGCCTTACGAGGATATTTTAAATCTGCCGGGTAACTCGTTGGTCACAGTGTATAATGGTAGAAGGAAGCATGACAGTATAATTATAGCTAAGTTCTAGCTCTAGGCACTAGGGACTAAGAACTATTTGAATTAATCAGACTAACAACCGCAAACACTCGGTTTCCTTGTTCAGATATCAGATAGAGAAATTTTAATTGGAAATCATTTGTTATCTCTTTTACTATTGCATAAAGTAAAAACTATGTAGGTAGTATTAAAAACCGGCCAAGTGCGAGTCGGACTCGCACACGGAGGGTTCCGTACCATTATCATTCTATAAAAACGGGGGGGAAATCACGTTTGTTGAATGGGAGCCCACCTTGAATATTTGTTTTATTTTAAAATTATATATGTTTAAAGTGGATATAAATAAATAAATATTCTGTGAATATTTCAAGCGTCTTCCTGTTGCCGTTATCAATATCGAGCAAAAAAATCACGTTTGTTGTATGGGAGCCGCTTGAATATTTATTTTATTCTGTTTTTTTAATATTTGTTGTTTCTTTGTGCGAATTGGAAACTTCACACACACCATTGAATTTCTTCCTAGATGTGTGCAGGTTTTCAAGATGTTTGTTTAACACAAGCATTTTGTTAATGTAGAGCACTTAGGATGGATTGTACGATTTTTTATGGATTTGGGAGCTTTGAATCGGAAACGATGCCGCAGGCGCCAGCTGGTTAAAAGATAAATATTGTAGATAATAGAAACAATTGACTTCTAATGAAAACACTGTAGTGATGTTTTAAGGAAAATGAGAAATACACTCATTAGCATATTGAAAAGCAGTAGCTACATAATTAATTCAATTTTAACGTTAATAATTTAGAACCTTGATTTTACCATTCTTTGATAAACATCTTTGGGCGTATTGAAAACATATTTTACTGGGGTGCTTTAAATGTAAAGTGTAAATTGTATGAATAAAATAGCGTTTTCCTGTTCTATAATTATTAGAAAGCTTAAGGGCGGAGATCAAAAAATGGTGTAAACCGGGGTGACTTTGAACTGAGGGGCGACTTTAAAAAGTAGTTTGTCGACCAACTCACGCATTTTTGTTAGCATTTGCTATTCCTTGTTGATGTCTTGACTTCACCGATGAATTTTGTGTACATGTCAACCATTTGCCCCATACATAATGGACAATGTCGACTTCAAAGCGATGTAAAAAACTATCAAAGTTGCCCCAATTGGATAAAAGGCACCCTGGTTTACGGTACGAAAGTGTTCCATTGTGATACGGAATACATAAAATTGTAGGGTATAATTGTAGCAGGAGGATCAAAGTTATTGACAAAGCTCGGAGAGCCACCAGATTTAAGTGGGGTGGGCAGGGCACGTTGTTCGTAGAACTGAAGGCTGATGGGGCAGTAAGGTTCTCAAGTGGCAACCGCGAACCTGAAAAAGATAAGGAAGAAAAGGATAGGGAGGAGGGAAAGGAAAGGAAAGGTCTCAATAAGATGGACCGACAATCTGGTAAAAGTCGCAGGAACGATTTGGATAAGGGTAGCATAGGGCCGATCGTTCGGTTGTGGAACATTTTTTCTTTTGGCTTATGACGATGATGAATTGTAGATTTTTCTAGACAGTTGATTGTATGGTTAACTCATTTAACGTGATCCTAACCATCCTAAGCTGTGTAGTCCTTAATCGATGGACGAACATACATGAAAAATTGCCGTAGTGATATGATTGTAGGTACGCGTTAGTGTTAACAAACACGTTGCTTAGAATTTACATTTGTGATTCTGAAGTTCCCAATCCGCAACAGCCCGCGTGGGAATTACGGCTCTAAAGACATGACATGAGTCAATCCTAACCAACCCAACTAGAGCTAAAGTTTTGTAGAAGTAATTAGTGAAATTATCGTTCTTATGTTTTTAGTTTTTTCAATGAACCGAACATATTTCTCCTACTTCTCCACCTTCTTCGCTACCAAATGCACACTACAGCTACGTTTTTATGCAAATTACATCGATACCTACGTAAGACACAGTGCGTGGTTAAAATAAAGAAACAACAGCGCTAAAAGTCGATTATCTCCTTTCATATGTATAGGTGTCTTGCTCTAACTTGCCTGATATAAGATTCATAGACAAATATTTTATGTCGTTAGAAGAAGCAAATGAAACTACTTACACATAATAATAAAAATAATGAAAATGATTAAACATATTTTCGTAAAATTATGTGGGCGGCTTGACAAGTTGTGTCTAATAGTATAGTGTTGGTAACACTAACTTTGTTTTAGTCCAAACACAAATGTGTAAAGTATTCAATAGTTAATTACTTTATTTGAAGTCTATACTCTAGTCGAGTTAGTGAACGCTTGTTGGGATAATTAATAACTTGATAGTAAAATAATCGGTTAGCTGGATATCAAAAGCAAAGCAAAACAGCTTGAACAAAAAACGGTAGCAATTAAAATCATCAAAAATGATGACGTACCGATCCGACATTTTTTTGACATATCCGAGCATAGAGTGTACAAATAAATGTAAAGATACTTAGTATTTAACCCCCGACACAAAAAGAGGGGTGTTATAAGTTTGACCGCTATGTGTGTGTGTCTGTCTGTCTGTCTGTCTGTCTGTCTGTCTGTGGCATCATAGCTCTTAAGCGGGTGCACTGATTTGGATGCGGTTTTTTTTAATGGAAAGCAGGTTTCTTGGCGATGATTGTTAGATATGTTTCATCAAAATCGCTGCAGCGGTTTCAAAGTTATCAGCTCTTTTGTTAGCTGCGGAAGAGATCTTAGACGCATAACGGGCATTGACAGTGACATAATTGCGTTGGGGGTATTTAAATTTTTAATTTATAGTTATTAAATTTAAGTTTTATAGGTATATGTAAACGCTAAAAACATAGGTAATTTTTTTTGGTAGTCGGCTAAAAAGTAAAATTGACGTATCCTCTATCTCTTAACTTGTATTTAATAAAGACCGCGGTCTCGACAGAGACAGCAGGCACCGAGGATTATGTCCCTTTCTAAAAGTTGCCGGTACGTAATTTGGTACACGTTAGTACAGGGATGACAAACCTTATTGATGAATGTGTCATTATGTTATGAAAAACAATGATAATAGGGCAATAATATGCCAGCAAAGATTATTTACTTACAAGGACTTACCCTTCAAAGTTTTATATTTCTCATTGGTAGGTAAATATGAGTTTGAGCCGATATAACAAAACACGTGCTCATTTTTTTCTCATGTTCTGAAACATATAATCAAATCAGTTATAAACTAGCAATTTGCTTAAAAATCTGTAGAAGTTAGAGTGTTTAGTCAATTTTGAGTAAGTACTTTGAAGGCCAATTTCTCCAATTAAATAGGTTGAGTTTGGGCAGCTAAAAAAAGTACTGGTCTGTATTTTAGACTACTCTCTAACATACATTTATTAAAATGAGCCAAATCGGAGCCGGACAGTTGGGTATAGGTGAAAAACTTAAGAAGATGTCCTGTTGTATGTAGTAGTGCACAAAATTGATATGGATCTTAAGTCATTTTTCTAATTTGGAACGTCAATTTGTTTATACTGATACGTTACTACTACATACAACAGTTCATCTTCTTAAGTTTTTCACCTATACCTTTCTTTGATAGTGCTTTGGTGGTAGAAGTCGCTAAACATCCTCATCTTACTTTTTTTTTACAGAATCAAACTTCAAATTTCAAAATGCAGAAGAGCGACAGCAGGCGACCCCAGGGGGCAGCGGGGGCGGCGCGGGTACTGGTGCTTTTACTGGTTATATGTCTCGTGGAGTCCGCAACAGGTACATACATTTACTAACAATTTAAGTACATAAGTTATGAAACTAAAACCCGATTAAAAAATGCCCACTAAATCGTGTTACTGTCCAAATGCCAATATACGAGTGTAGAGCCCAGTTTAGACTTGCAAATTAACTATCATAATTGAATACTCGCAATATGTTTAATGCTAGGTTTACACGGAGCTTAGTAGCTAATGCTTAGTACACTTGTCACTTACACTTGTCAGTAGTGTGTAAAGATATTGTACAAGTGCTTAGTATTATACAATACACGCATCTGACAAGTGTAAGTGACAAGTACTAAGCATTAGCTACTAAGCTCCGTGTAAACCTATCATTACTGTTTTTAATAAAAGAGGAATGGCGTGGAATTAATTTTTTTTTCTAGGCAACAGTGAGAGTAACGGTACGGTTATCTTAAACCGTGATTTAGGTACGTCCTCGGAGTCAGTACACAAGCCTTCCCATACTTATAATTAACGGCATCATGTACAAAATATAGGCAACCCGGTAAGTCGAGTTGTCGCAACACTAACTATAGTTACACCACAGCAAAATAGCAACGCAACACAAAACTATCTTTTGATAACATTATAAAACAAATACAAACCGAGTTAACCTCGGAAAATAATGTAAGTTTCACGATTATGACACCATAAAAAATGACGCTTACTTCCTTCGCTAAGAATTCTTTTATTTTCCTTGAAATGCCATTGGATCGGGTTATGCTGTAGTTGAACTTTTCAAAGTATTTAAGAGCGGACCGTGAGTATGACACGCCACGGCCCAAATGACGGCTGGGGGTTTTCAGAAAAAATGTACCCGTTTTGCCTTAATTATCCTTAATTTTCCATACAAAAATTTATTAGTCAGTTTTGTGACGGTCCATACAACATGTATGGTTAACTGCGTCACAAAACTGACAATTAAAAGTGAGACACTTTTTTTTATTGTAAATCGATAGTGCTTGTGATTCTGAGTAGAAATAATCCAAAATTTGTTAGGTTTTTAAAAAAAGTACAGGGTACATTTTTTTCTGAAAATGCCCGGCTTATTAGTAGTAAGTAAGTTTACGAAGTTTTCATTATTTCGTGTTAAAAATAGCCTTCATCATCATCATCATTTCAGCCGCAGGACGTCCACTGCTGGACATAGGCCTTCCTCGTCGATACCCAATCATTACGGCGGCTTGCATCCACCTTGAACTGCGGCCTTCACCAAATCGATCAATTCGAAAAAACTTAAAAATTCGATTCGAATCGATTGCGCTTGCCAGTCCGTGGTCTCCATTTGAGAACTTTCCGGCCCCAACGGCTATCTGTTTTGCGTAGCTTTATGTATTTGTTACACTGTCTGAAATATGAAACATTTTAATTTTCTAATAATTACTTATTACGATCATTTTAACCGTCACGCCGCTCCTTTGCCCGTTTAGAGTTGGATAACCGTAATCCGTAAATACCGACATTCTACAGGCTGAAATGATGATGATGATGATGATGTTTAATATTTTGAGCGCATGTCATAAAAATACTATTAAATACTAACTGTACATGGCTACCTGGCTAGAACTGAAATAGAGTCTTTGTCAACCTCGACATTGGTGGAATTAGGTATAGATAGATAGTATCGATGAAGCTCTATTTAAAAAAAAAATACTAACATACCTGCAGAAATCCATTCTTTACATTTCTTTCAGTTGTAAAAGATTGCCTGGAAGAGATCACTCCGAAGGGATAAGATAAAATACTTGTTTTTCTGTATTATTTCCTGTGTGGTGTACAAATTAAGATTCATTGCATTGTACATAATATATTGTAACTTCCATTGTTGTTCTATAGGTAGCGGTATAGTGGAATAAGTAAGAGTTTTACCATTTTTGTGGCACTTCCTGCTTCAGAAATAAACAATAATGCTGATTGTCACTTTGACTTGTTGGTGACAATAGCCTTTGATGTTCCAGCCGTACAACTGACACTCAACCTTACGGTGATAAAGGAATTTCTTAATCGGATATACATACTGTCATATTTGTAATCAAAAAAACACAGCTGAAATAATACAAATATAAAAACTAATTTCGGATAACACAAGCTCTGCATGGTAATGATCTAACGTAATAATAACTCGTGACGTCTCCGCGAGATATAATTTAAATATGTTAATATAATAATATCAAGCTTGCACTGTACGTACGTACATTGTTTACGTTTAACCTACATTGTCTTTGTAGCTCGCATTTATTTTGCTAATGGACTTAGACAAGCGATTTAAAAAATAAAATCATTATTTATTTGTTTTTAAAAGATAAATAAATCATGGGACGTTTGACACCAATTCGACCTAGTCTCAAACTAAGCAAAGCTTGTATAGGTACTATGAGTACTAGACAACGGATACACATGCTTATATGAATAGATAAATACTTATATATCATGTACGTACATATTAAACACCCAAGACTCGAGAACAAACATTCGTATTTTTTTCACGCAAATATCTGTCCCCACCGGGAATTGAACCCGGGACCTCGAGCTTCGTATAGTTAGGGTCTCTAACCAAAAAAAAAGGAAAAAAAGAAAATAAAGGAAAGTCTTCTTTACATAGAATGTGGTATTTCCATTATTTAAAGTAGTTGCCCTCCGTGTGGTGTTCGTTTTTTCCACCCTCTATAAATATAAATAAATAAATAAATAAAATAAATAAATATCACGGGACAATTCACACCAATTGACCTAGTCCCAAAGTAAGCTAGGCAAGCTTGTGTTATGGGTACTAGGCAACGGATAAACATACTTATATAGATAGATACATACTTAAATACATATTACACACCCAAGACCCGAGAACAAACATTCGTATTTTTCATACAAATATCTGCCCCGACACGGGAATCGAACCCGGGACCTCAAGCTTCATACTCAGGTTCTCTAACCACTAGGCCATCTGGTCGTCAAAATATCACTAAATACACAATGTTACATTATGTTCCATCCCACATAATCCTGCTTACATTATTCAGCCACAAATGTCATAATCATAACACACAATAATACGTCTCTCTGATCCAAGGAACATATGGAACAAAAGCATTAGCGCACGAGAAAATGACTGTACCAAATAAAGGCTTAACACTGCTTACGGAGGTTCAGCCAGCCAAATCTTCGACAATCTCATTTACCCCTTGAAAAATACCTTACGTCTTATTGGGTGACGCAAGCTTAAATGACAGATGGCAGCCGACTGTCTCATTTCACGCTTTGTTTATGAAAGGAATGACGAATGATCGGGAAGAGGTACTTTAATGCTACGCCTTTGGTTTGTGAATAGTTGAATTTGTTTTGTTCGTAGGCTGTGGTTTCGTGACAAAACTGATGGGATTTAAGATTTAGATACAACAGAGTACGAACTTATTCCTTATTTTACCTTATTTAAATATGAATTTTATTTTATTTTAAAATCACGGTAGCTATACAATTCAATACAAATGTTCTTTATTGAACACCAAAAGCAGTACAGAAAATTAGCTATGGTTTGGGTTTGACATTTGGCCTCTTAATAAGAGGGTCGTGGGTTCGAGCACCACAGGCTCGCTCCTTTGAGTTTTTCGAAATGTAGGTGGTGAAAGGAGGATGGTACCCTGTAGAGGGTCTTATATAAGCTGAAATGATAATGATGATGAAATCTGAATGATGACAACCACCAGTCATCATTGTTTTTATAACTAAAAGTTTGTGAAGTGCTTCATTGATTTGAAAGAAAGACTTAATTTTAATTTTAATCTAAATTAATACGACTACTTATTAACATTTCACGCTTCAACTTTTGTTGCTTGAACAGACATTATAACTGTGAGAAATCAGATTTTAAACTCAAACAATAGAAAAATAATTCTAAAATTATTGTGAAATACGACAAGATCACTTTCTGAGAATTTGCATCCAAAGCGCGAATGTTATGTTTGCATAAAACAAATATTTTATTCAGCTCTCTATTTAGTATTCTAAATAAAACGTTAGTCAAATGATGTATGTATGTAAAATTTTCAAGTAAACATACCTCATTGAAATTTTTTTTTTTGTATGTTTAAGTTTATAATAATAATAATATCTGCTTTTCGTAACAAACGAACACTTTTGTACCGTCAACGTCATAAATAGGTAATCACTTTTGTACTTTGTCCGTTCAGTCATTTCATAATTTCATACGGCTTTTCAAACATGACATTAAGGTGACAAGGTATAAAAGTGATAACTAAACTTACGGAGGAAACGTTCTAAATAGTTTTGGTGATACCTATTAAAGTTAGCCCAGATGATAATCCTAAAGCTACGAATGAGTCTGTCAGAATCTCGGAAACCGTTGTAGATTTGGCTAAATTAGATCTCAACATACAAAACTAGGGCGGTTGAGACCAGGCGTGACATATCACCAAGGAGATATTCTGCGGGTGAACGACGATGTACAAGGTCTGTCCGTATCGTTACTTCCTAATCCGGCTCCCGAATAGAAGCGCTTGCAATGAGCTGCTGTGTTCCGGTGAGGAGAGCAGGACGGCCAGTGAAATTATTAGCGCATAAGATGTTCTATAAGACAATGCACGAAAGTGATCGACGTTGGCGTTGGTCTTTGTGTCGTCCATCGGAAATGGGCTTGAGCTTGGGATGCCGACGACACGACGAACTGTGAAAACCCCCTTGTAACTCCTGTAGTTAAGTGACCTTGCTTTATATTATCAATAATATTTTATTATAAAACTAGCTTCGTTAATACTGTTAAAAATCGATGAAAAAAGGATCCGGTAACTTTTTTAAATCACAACGCGCGCGATCGTTTGGACAACGCCATTTAATTATTAATTGCAGACGAAGGTAGCACGACATCTTAAAAGCCGGATTACTCTATACTAGTTTAAATTTAATATATTATTCCACGGGAACTCACTATCGGGATATTAAATATTCTATGTACTTATGTCTCAATTCAGATCTTTGTCCATCTGTACGCCAAGTTTCATCTAAACTCTTTCAGTCGTTACTGCGTGATTACAAAACATTCAAACATCCATAATTCTTCACAGACTTTCTCATTTATATTATTCATCATCATGATCATCATCCCAGACTATATACGTCCCACTGCAGGGCACTGGCCTCCTCTCAGAATGATAGAGATTGGGCCGTTCTTCCCACGCGGGCCCAGTGCGGATTGGGAGTTTCACACATACACCATTGAATTTCTTCGCAGGTGTATGCAGGTTTTCTCACGATGTTTTCTTTCACCGTAAAGCTCAAATTTATATTATTAGTTGGATATAATATAAATATCATGAGAAATGCAATATAAATGAGGTAAGTATTTAAACAATCTTTACCAGTATTTTTATTGATAAATATTTACTTTTATTAAATGAGTAATACTCGTAACACATTCATATGGTTAGGTTTTATCTCTAACAGTAATTATTTTTTAAATACCGGTAAACTGGGGTTACTTTAGGAAATTTTGGGGCTACTTTGATAGATTTAAAATGGTTATAAAAACGCAAATATTCATAGCTCGATTGAGAAAATTACGTACCTAAATAGTTAGGTGATTTATCAAGGTAGTTATTTCATTTCATTTCAAGGTCTAAAAAAATAAGGACATGGCGTAAAAAACTGTTTTCTAAAGTAGGCGCATTTCAAAGTAACCCCAGTTTACGGTAGTGTTTTTCAATAAAAAAATACAAATCAGCATTGTTTTACCTCATTTTATCGCTAAAAAAGTATATAGGTAAATGAGTTTCGAAACTTAACACCAGTTTGTGCATCGTGTCCTATATGTTCGGGTCACTCAAAGTCAATATTTACCATTTTTATATAGACCATTAAAAGATGCTGTTAATATCTTTGGCAAACATTAGTAGATTTACGACTAGTTAGACTTCGAGGCAACGGATATCGTAATACGCACATAGATATTCGAAAAAATCTGTTTTTCAAAATTATACTTAGTTTTTTCCTAAATTTACCCCTTTTAGGAAAAACTATTACTTATTAACTGGGTGTTATAAATAACACCCAGATAATAAGCAATAGTTAAAAAAAAAAGTTTTTTTACATTTATGACTGTAATTATTGTGCTTCTTAAAGGTGTCCAATTAATAGAATAATTGGGTCAATCAACTTTTTTTTGTAAACTATTTACTCCTTTACAAGTAGGTAACTCTGTAATCTCTGGATAGTGAAACCATGATTTTGCAGTAATTAGATAAACTGTTTATCATAGTGCGTATGTGAAAACCAAAAAAAATAAGTATTTCTATGAAAAAATCCGGTCGCCCAGGGGAAATACCACTATTTTCATACAAATTTCGGGACAACATTGTCCCCTGGGTCACTCACGAAATAGGAGCTAAACAAAATAAAATAAATATGGCAATTACACCATTATTGACTACAAAAATCTAGGGTTTTGAAAAGTATACTTTAAATAAGAAAAAATAATCAGTTTTTTAATTATTTCGGTTTTCATAGAAAGTAGCAGAAAATCGTTTACAAAATGACCCAATTCCATTTTGAAAAGTAATAAAAAATAGGATGGCAGGGGTATACATAATTATAATCCGTATGTTCTAGTGTAATTAATAATTATCCAGGGAAGAAACAGGGGAATACGATTCTATGGAAGAACGGATGCCGCATTACCTCTTAAGATTGATTTTAAATAGGTACAGTCACGAGCTTTAATAATTTAGGACCCACTTAAGGTTGACAGACCTGTCATATTGTATAGGAATTCAAACAATATTTTTCGAAATGGGTCCAAAATTGAAGCACCAGACCGTACGTAGGATATATTTTTCAGTCACTCATAATAAAAGGTCGTCGTCTTCGTAATAAATAAGTAACAAAATCATTGAAATACGTTCTTTATTGTTTCCTTTCTGCTAAAAAGGCAAGTAATTGAACAACAAACGTTTACGTTTATATCAAGATATAATTAAATTAAATAATGAGATTTTCTGTTTGTGAGAATAACTTGGTATCTGAATTCTGATAATTGAGTTCGCCCTTAAAACATTTCAACGACTCGGCCATGGCTATTATTAGAATTCAATTGGACTATAAGTATGAATTAAAAATTTTAAAAACCCCCAACGCAATTTGATCACACAATGTTTGAAAATAAAGTAAATGCCCATTATACGTCTAACAAAAGAGCTGATAACTTTGAAACGGCTGAACCAATTTTGATCAAAACTGTCTAAGAATCATTGCCAAGAAACCCGCTTTCAAATAACAAAAACCGCATCCAAATCGGTTCACCCGTTTAAGAGCTATGATGCCGCAGACAGACACACACATAGCGGTCAAACTTATAACACCCCTCTTTTTGTGTCAGGGGTTAAAAAATGGAGCTGATAGTTATTTTATAGTCATCATCATAGTATCCCTATAAAATAGTAGTCGCAGTGTAGGTAGGCCTCCAACAAGATGGAGCGACGACCTGGTGAAGGTGGCGGGAACGCATTGGATGCGGATGGCGCAGGGCTGATCTGTTTTGCGAGCCTTGGGGCCTATGTTCAGCAGTGGACGTCTTTCGGCTGAAATGATGAACATAGTATCAGCCAAAAAGACGTCTACTGCTAGACAAAGGTCTCCCCTAAAAACAAAAGTACTAAGTTTAAGTCTAAGTTCCAAAACGATCGGACCTCATCCCACATCCAAGGGTTCTTGCTACCGTTACTAGATCGTCGGTTCATCTTATTGGGGATCCTTCCTACGCCACGCAACGTTGATTCCATAGTTCTTAAACGTCAACGTTCTTATACGTCCCACTGCAGGGCACAGGCCTCTCAGAATCTCAGCGGGCCCAGTGCGGATTAGGAACTTCACACACACCATTGAATTTCTTCGCAGTTGTATGCAGATTCTTCACGATGTTTTCCTTCACCGGTAAAGCTATTGGTAAATTTCAAATTGATTTCGCACATAAATTCCGAAAAACTCAGAAGTGCGAGCCGGGATTTGAACCCACGACCCTCTGCTGGAGAGACCATAGGTCAATCTACTAGGCCACCACGGCTAACGTCAAAATGTGGCAGTGATACTAGGTTTTTTTTGGTGAACCCTGATGAAAATAAAAAGGAAACCCCTGGAAACCCGGAATATTTATTATGCTGTCGACGAATAAATTCCCGAATAGGTAAATATCTACCTATAAACTAGGAATTGAGCACTTTATTTTGGAAAAAGTTGTGTTTCCAGAATTTAATGACAATTTTAATGGAATCGCAGTGCGAGAACGAGAGCTTCATTTAATTGAAATTGAAATTTAAAGTTTTGCAAACTTAAGCCGATTATTGACACTCAATTTTCAGAAACATCGATTTTGCGTTGTTTCATATTTTTATCTACGCGGCTCCGCTCCCGTGGAAAAATAAATAATTGGCTAGTCTATATCCCGTAAGAACACCGTAGAACAACCATTCTTAGTACACTTTTATGATCCTTGAGGAATGTGATTCTCATATCTAAGCCATTTTTTTTTTTTTTATTCTGAATATTTCATGTGATTTCTGCTCAGAATCACAAGATTTTTCGATCCTACTAGGAGAAATAAAAGTGTCCCAAGTTTTTTTTTCTTGTTCCGTTACCATTTTTCATAGACTTTATATAAATAAATAAATAAATAAATAAATATTAGGGGACAATCTTACACAAATCGACCTAGTCCCAAACTAAGCAAAGCTTGTATTATGGATACTAGACGACGATAAACATACATAAATAGATAAATAAATACTTAAATACATAGAAAACATCCATAACTCAGGAACAAATATTCGTGCTCATCACACAAATAAATGCCCTTACCGGGATTCGAACCCAAGACCTCTTGCTTCGTAGGCAGGGTCGCTACCAACTAGGCTAAAGCGGTCGGTTAGCAGTTGTTATATGACCGTAACGAAATGGAAGAATAGAAAATTACATGTAAGTTTTGGGACACTTTTTTTCATCAAAAAAATCAAAAAAGCTCGTGATTATGAGCAGAAATCACATGAAATTTTCCGAATTAAAAAAAAAAGCCAAAAGTTACAACAAAATAAAAAAATGGTCCGCTTATAGCTCCGGCGTTTAAGGCTGCATGGTATCTATATAACCAATGAATGGGCTACCTACGTCACTCTTTCATAGGGATATTTAAGGTTCTCTGTCGTATGTCCGGATTTCATATAGGTACCATAATAGGTAATATCGTTTTCCATAATTTTTTTATTTGACATAATTTAATTTATTTCTCCAGAATTGTTATAAAACAAATCTAACCTAACGTAGGTACTACTATTTATTCCTATTGACACCAATTGACTTAGTCACAAAGTAAGCAAAGCTTGTGTTACTGGTACACGGCAGTGACTAAACATACTTAAGTAAGTACATTTTTAAACATGTATGACTTGAGAGCAAATATTCCTATTTTTCATACAAATATGTGCCCCAACCGGAGATCGAACCTGGGAGCTACTAGGCTATCTGTACTACTACCATGAGTTTACACTAGTTTACAGTGACCGTACTCGCTAGCGACGGCGTAAGTGATTAGTATGGAGAATAGTACTTCCGTAAGTGACCGCTAGAGGCGCTGTACAATTCTCCATACAAATAATTTACGCCGTCGCTAGCGAGTACGGTCACGTAAACTAGTGTAAACTCATGGTAGAGGTACTGGTCGTCCATTTCCGTCAACGCAATGGCATCGCGTAAAGCGCTGTGGGTGTCTATGGACAGTGGTGATCATTTAACATCAGGTGACCCACTAGTTCGTTTGTCTGGCCTCTCTAACATAACATAACATAATTTCCTACCTATTTTCTACTATTTGCATATGAAAAAAGAAAATGGCCACTGTCTAAAAGCACGCAAGATGGCACTGAAGCTATTTCTTCTGATCCTCTAAAAGGTTTGAACGGGTGACAAACACCTTAAAAAGGTTTAAGTATTTACCTACATTTAGTTCAGTTTTCTGTGAGCTTTTTTATAGCAGACATAAGGAAACTAGACACAAATCGTTGAACTATGACTTAATATTCGTGTCTTTTAAGACGAAAAATTATCCTATACTAAAGTAACTAGTGTTATAAATGAGAAAGTTTGTGAAGCCGTTTGTAACTCAATCATACAATCTCGTCTGAACCACTTTAGATGAAATTTGGTATGAAGATAGTTTAAATCCCGGTAAAAGACATAATGATAGTTTTTTACTGGATTCTTCAGTTAAACATACCAAATTAGTTTTATTTTTTATTTTTTCCAAATTAGTTGCTAAGATATTGTTACTTTTGGTTTTCATGCATTATGAAAAATGTATTGCAGTGATGTGGCTATAACTTATTGGTTCAGTGAAGTTTTGAAGATAGATAGATTAGGGATACCTAAGTTTGTATTAGGACGTAAGTATACATCTATAGGCCGCGCCGATGTATAAACTACGGACGTTTGGACTTTCTCGACATGTTTCAAATAATAAGTTATCGAAATTAGATGACAATAAATGTCGAAAAAGTGTCAAAGTTAATAAAAGAAGTCGGAAGAGGGCGATTGGGGTGAAATCTCACAAAATTGTTATCGGTCCCGAGGCGCTATATAGAAATATGTGGGTAGAATTTATTAATAACTGTGGTATCGTCTAGTTTAAAAAAATGGACGGGCATGGTGAAACTGGGTCATGTGCTGCGTAAGAAACAAAATTCGTGTCTCCTGTGGACATAAAATTAGCGACTTCGAGTCAGAAAACTGAAGATTGAGCTTGCACGCCAATGCAGACTTGATTAAAAAACATTGACTATATAGACCTTTAACTTTTACTATGTCCACAGGAGAGACGCGAGCAAAAAAAATGTGTATGATTCAACTATAAGGGTTCCTTGTAAGACTACAGAACCCTAAAAAAAACATGCTTTTCATTGTATTGTGTTTTTATTTTCTTATTTTAAACTTCTTTTTCTCTTCTTGTCGTATATTTAGTGCTCAAAATAATTTCTGTTAACAGTTATACAATGAATCACTTTTATTTATAGGTAAAGTCAGTAGCAAAAGTAGGTGAGTACCTAGTTCAGGAGCTCAAAATGATCTACACGCGACTGTATTGCTAAGCTAATAAGAGGGTAGAGGGTGTGTAGGTAATTTTGAGTTCCACCTCCCCTCATTCACTTTTGGTGCTGACTGTACCTACACGTACCATAAAACAGTAATTTTACGTGTCAACACGACACATAAACTTATTAAACGGCTATGTGTGGGCCGTGAACGCAAATGACTGTGAAATCCGCTTGCCGTAAATCTCAAATTAAGTCAATTTTTACACCGATTGTCCTCATATGGCTACTTTATTTAATTAAACCAAAAAATATCGGTTAGAAATACAATCGAGAACTGAAACAATTACTTTACTCACTTAGGTACGTTTATGTAAGAAAAGCGTATTCATGCAGTTTCTCCACGTCCACACTGTACGAACACACACAAATTACACAAACTCTACAATCACCACCACCAAACTACACTGACGCGTTTCGAACTCAACCAGAGCTCTAGTAGAGCAGAGGTACCCTGAAGATGAGCTCTAGTTGAGTTCGAAATACGTCAATGGTGGTGGTGATAGTTGGGTTTATGTGATTTGTGTGTATTCATACAGTGTGGAGGTGGAGGAACTGTATGAACACGCATTTCTTACATAAACGTAACTATCGTAAGGTCGCGGGTGAGCAAAGTAATTGTTTCAGTTCATTAAAATGGACCTCCGCAAAGTAACGCCTGATTCAATAAATTATTTATACAACCCAACCAAGCTCATGATTTTAGAGCACAAATTTGTAGAGTAATTAAAACATTCAATTTTAACAAAATGAATCGACTTTTAAATTTTAATATGTTAATTTTTAATGTATTCATAGGCAATTGCCTTCAAAGGTGCATGGACTTAGTTAGTTCGTGTAATAACTTTATCGCACCGTTAGCAACTAGGAAATTGTAACGTAGAATGTTAAGGCAGGTCGGGTGCATTTATATTCTCACAGAGTACTTAACAAACGATAAAATATGGCCGCAGAATTTTTATTACTCCTAATCATAAACAATTAAATTATATCTTAGAATTACTATTTATCTAGTAAATTATTTCAAATAAAATCGTTTCAAATTCGCCGATAAAATCAATCTCGAATGACAATTTTTTTCTTTAAATTAATCTTCACTAATATTATAAAGGGGGAAGATTTGTATTTTTGTAAATAACGAATAAACTTAAAAACTACTGGACCGATTTCAAAACTTCTTTTGCCGTTAGAAAGCTACATTACCACTGAGTGACATAGGCTACTTTTTTACTGCGGAAAAATACCTTTTCCTACGGGAAAATTAATTTATCGTGGGCAAAGCTGCGGACGGAAAACTAGTAATCAATATTAAGATAATAAACCTCATTTTTTTACTAAACACTACAAACGTTCATCTTTTATTTAAAATCCCAACTATTTTATTCAATTAAGAATAAAATTCATTTTTCTACTCCTGTAGTATAATATTTTTCGTGATATATATATATATATTTTAATCTTTCAATTATATGGTCAAAAACTATGCAATTATAACTAACGTTATAAGTCTGTTCCAAGTTCTATGCTCTGTGGTGCAAATTTAGTAACATAATAACCCATAGTAATTTAATTATGTTACGGGACAGAGTAATATAATAACATTCAAAAAAAGAATACTGAATTTGATTTTGATAATCGAGTTTCTTTAAATATGCGTGTGCCACGTGATTGGTTGCTTAAAAATGAGTAAGAACAGGTAGGACCCATCACAATTCAGGTTTATTTTTTCAAGCGAAATTTCGTAATTGAGAACACGCTGATCAAGCTCTATGGTACGAGTACGGTCGCAAATTAAAAAAAAATAAAGCGGGAAATTAATATAAAGTCATTATACATTAATTAAAATATGTTTACATTAACAATTATTAAATAATGAATACTTAAATAACGGGCAATAAATGAATTTTAAAGTCATTATTAAATATGAATATTTTAACATCATTCAATTTGGCTGTATGACCTAAAGTTCCCGGGTCCATTCTAAGGTTGCGTGCGAGTAGTGAAAAAAAAGTTTCAAAATAGCGGGAATTTGTTTTGCTTTGCACGGAGTTCTTTCAATTCAATTTGAAAGAAATAAAAGAATTTATTGAATCAGGCGTTACTTTGCGGAGGTCCATATTAATGAACTAAAACAATTACTTTGCTCACCCGCGACCTTACAATAGTTACGTTTATGCAAGAAATGTGCGTTCATGCAGTTCCTCCACCTCCACACTGTACGAACACACACAAATCACATAAACCCAACCATCACCACCACCAAGCTACACTGACGCGTTTCGAACTCAACCAGAGCTCATCTTCAGAGTTACCACAACCGTATGCTATGCTACCAAACGTTAAACTAACAAACCAAAACAAATGTTTTAACTTGTCACTGTAACTTCTCAAGTACCCACTTTATTTTTCTTATTCTCAAACTACCCCACAAAAATTAACTTTTATTGACATATTTAAAACTACCTTGAATTTTTTTGTTTATTTATTTATAAGGCATATTTAATTAATACTAACTGTTCAAATTCGACCCAAGCCGCAGTAAAGGAGAAGATACTAAATTTACCTGTTCATTAATAATAGACCCCATAGTGTTGTACCTAATTATTTCCATGCATTCCAGAGCATCCAGACGCAACCCCTTGCCGCAATAATGTAACACTTCATAAGAATCTGAATCTAACAATGAATGATTTGATTCCAACAAATGTTTTGCAAAATTCGATCTATCTGGATGCTCATTCCTATATGCCGAAACATGCTCTTTAAATCTAGTATTAAAACTTCGGCCTGTCTGTCCTACGTATATCCCATTGCAGTCATTACAAGTAAGCTTGTATACCCCCGATCTAGTTCCCTTATCTACCTGTTCTTTGTGGTTACATAGCCTAGAGTACAAAGAGTTGTTAGTCTTAAAGGCAACATTAATATTGTTTGATTTTAAAATGCCATAAATCTTATCAGACAAACCCCCGACGTAAGAGATGCTAGATCTATATTTGTTAGTAGACTGAGAAGGTAACGCAGCGTAAAGCATGCTATTTACTAACCGTGCCTGCTTCTTTTGAACTAAACTATCTACCATTGATTTTGTATAACCATTTGAGATCGCTATCTGATAAATAGTACTCAACTCTAAATCATAATGTTCCTTAGAAAGAGGCACAGTCAACAATCTATTAACATAACAATGGAAAGCAGCCAGTTTATGCTGCCACGGATGATTAGAAGATGCTGGTATAACAGCATCTGTGTACGTGGGCTTACGGTATATTTTAAATTGATGTTTACCATTTAATTTTGAAATCGTTAAATCCAAAAAGTTCAACGAACAATTTTCCTCCAATTCTTTTTTGAACCTTATCTTTACGTGCTTGTTATTACTTGTAATGACTGCAATGGGATATACGTAGGACAGACAGGCCGAAGTTTTAATACTAGATTTAAAGAGCATGTTTCGGCATATAGGAATGAGCATCCAGATAGATCGAATTTTGCAAAACATTTGTTGGAATCAAATCATTCATTGTTAGATTCAGATTCTTATGAAGTGTTACATTATTGCGGCAAGGGGTTGCGTCTGGATGCTCTGGAATGCATGGAAATAATTAGGTACAACACTATGGGGTCTATTATTAATGAACAGGTAAATTTAGTATCTTCTCCTTTACTGCGGCTTGGGTCGAATTTGAACAGTTAGTATTAATTAAATATGCCTTATAAATAAATAAACAAAAAAATTCAAGGTAGTTTTAAATATGTCAATAAAAGTTAATTTTTGTGGGGTAGTTTGAGAATAAGAAAAATAAAGTGGGTACTTGAGAAGTTACAGTGACAAGTTAAAACATTTGTTTTGGTTTGTTAGTTTAACGTTTGGTAGCATAGCATACGGTTGTGGTAACTCTGAAGATGAGCTCTGGTTGAGTTCGAAACGCGTCAGTGTAGCTTGGTGGTGGTGATGGTTGGGTTTATGTGATTTGTGTGTGTTCGTACAGTGTGGAGGTGGAGGAACTGCATGAACGCACATTTCTTGCATAAACGTAACTATTGTAAGGTCGCGGGTGAGCAAAGTAATTGTTTTAGTTCAGAAATAAAAGAGTTAATCACTATTTAAATGACTTTTTATCTGTGAGAATTTGTGACTTTGGTGAATTAAGTGATGCAGAAATGTTGACGCCGCTAGAAATAAAACAGGCGGCAATTGAAGTAAGCAATAATTTGCTACTTTTAAAATCGAAAAATTCATTTATTGTCCGTTACGTAAGTAATCAATATTTAATAATTGTTTATTTTTAACTCGTAGAAAAAGTAATGTATGCAACTATTCATAATCGGCCATTAAGACACTCATGCGTATCTATTATGACATTCGGCTTCGCCTCATGTCATAAACTCGCATTCGTGTCTTAATGGCCCTTATTATGATACAGTTGCATGAAATACTATTAAATAAATTCAAAATAACAAATTAAGGATTATTTAGTTATTTGGGTGGATCAACTATTTCTTGTTGTTATTCTGTCCTGTCAGCGAGGGGACAAAAGTACCTAGTACAGTTTAATTAGAAAGAAATGTTGTGTCACATTAACACACATGCTTATTAGATGACCAATTGTAGAAGGGGTTTAAAGCTACCACAAAAATGCATGTTTGGCAAATTTTAATCAGATAATCTTACGGTTTAAAGAGTGACCCAGGAGACCGTCACTATAGCAACGAGTGACAAAAAAAAGTTAATCGACCCATTTACAATAACTAAAAATTTAGCTATCTTCCCGGTTCTTTGTAAATAGATAAATTATATCCAAATCTGCTAGAGATACACTTATTCCAAGTATCAAGTTATGTACCAGCAGTTACCGTGCGTGAGGAAGAGTGCACACGTCGTTTCTTTCATGCAAATAATGAATGATTGACTATGTGCAAGAGAAAGACGGAATGCTTTCAATTTCTTTCGCGAATTTAATTTTTTTATGCTTGCAAGGCAACAAAATAAATTGTGTCAACGGCAACTTTCATATAAATCAACACGTCATGTCACACAGACTCAACTATCGCAAATACGATAATAATGTTAAGCTGCGTGCAGTCGTACGAGTTCATTCTCAAAGCTGTATTCTCAACCGTTCACCCAAACCAAACGAATGAAAACTTAAGCTACCCACATTCATTTTATTCGCATTTGGTTTTACTTATTTTGAGGGAATATGTTTTTTTAACATGTTCTCGTATGTTCAAGTGCAAATAACAGTAATAGCTTGACAAATTTTCATCGCTATTGATGACAGTTTAAAACCTATTGCACCGCATGAGGCTGCTTTGCCTCATTTTGCTGACAGCGGGAGATAGCTGCAACTTATTTACAATATTTTTAGTTAAATACGTTACCTTATAGGAAATGCTTCTTAACATAGAAAACTAGTTTACGTAGAAGCCAAATACTGGTTTTAAATGTGCTCTGAATGCAAAACAATGAAATTTCTGAACAACCTAAATCAAAGGAAAAAAATGCTTTTCTGTCACACGTAACGAGTAAATCGATGGTCCCCACGAACATAGTCGTATGGAAAAATAAGACGAAATAGCTTTTTTTACAGATTTAAACTAAGCATCAAACGAACTACATGACTACATTTTTATTTATTTATTTTGTGTTATATTTACTGAGATACCCAATTGAACATAGTCTTAAACGAAAAACGTTTCGACGTACACTGTGGCATGAACGCTTACGATCTTGTTCAAAACAAGACGTACCGGCCGCGTCGCGGTGCAACGTCATTTGCGCCGTTGTTCTGCGGAGATCGTACGAGTTAGAGTGAACATTATTTTTTGTCGATTGCTTGTAAATTGATTGGAAGTTTTTGCAATTATTAAATTAATATATTCTGATATATTTTAAGGTATTGGTTTTGCATTTAGTATTGTCAAAACATAATTAGTTTTACATACGACCTGATATTTACACAAAGCTTCGATGAATAATGTCTTATATGCAAATAAGACTTTTATTTTATTTCGGTACTCCATTGAACAAAGTCGTTTATGAATATGCGACGCCTCTTAATCCACAAAAAAAAGTCGTAAAGTAATAAAAAACGCCATTTATCTACAAATATAAATAAATAAAACAAACAATCTTACATAAATTAGAAGTATAACCATATCAAGAGGTATTTATAAGTAGTTTTAGTGTAAGATTACTTATTACGAAAATATTGAGATTTTAACTGAAACCCAACTTCAAACGGCATTTTCTCGAAACTATAATTTTGCACTTAATACTTTGTTCATGGGGACCGTCGAAATAAGGCTACATTATTTAAGATAACTTACTGTAATTAAGTTTAATTTAAATTGTAATGTTTGGCTACATTATCGCATTTAGGCAATGCCTGTAATGATACTAATGATAATTGTTTGAAATAAATAAATAAAATAAATTTAATAAGTATAGCATTTTTTCCTATGGTTAACATTGTGAATATTCTGAAACTTCATAGTCGTGTAATGTGTCAAGATTTATTTCACTGTTGACTGTAGTAACCATAATGATTTCAGAACACCAACCACAAGCAATTGCTATTCAAGTGTTTTAGTGTGGTTAGTTAAAAAAAACGAACACAACTAAAATAACTGGCGCTCTACAAAACGAGCATTTTTGTTGGGCAACTGTCTGTTACAGAGTAACACTCTTGTCTGATAGAACACAAGGATTTTGTAATGGTGGCGAAACGCAAGCCAAATAATAAAAAAAAACTTTTTAATGTTGCCAGTTAATAATGTGCTTGTATCGTCCACAGAGCAGAGATTTAACAGAATAGGTAGCAAGTCGGCGGGGCTCATTGAAAAGGTCAACGGTTGGCGCAGTCAGCGCGGAGGTATGTCAACGAACGCATGGCTTTGATTGGCTGTCTGCACGGACGCGACTGTCAATGTCAAATAATCATTGTACATATAAAATAGGCTGGACAAGTAGAGTAGTTGCTTTACGTGTCATTTTTGACTTTTAGAATGATGTTGGCATAATCATGGGGCACATTAATTGTTTTAATTTTTCATGTAAATATGTTTGTTATTATAGAAACGGGTGGTATTTTATGAGAGATTTTTGATGTTTTTATTAATGCCTGTTAATATTAAGTTTTATTTAATTAACATGTGTATTGAACGTCGTGTAAGATCTATAGGGATTAGACTGTTGTTTCTTCATACGTGTAACGTTGATAAGGAAATCTGCTCTAATTTCAGACAGAAAGTATGTCTTAGCTATTATAAAGGTGTGATGCGCTGAAGGATTTATCAAGTGATCCGAGAAAGGTTTACAACATATATTCTGAACTAAGCCAAATTGACCTGGCTTGATACATTTTATCTCTAAATAGGCTCAAGAATATGTTGTTAACGCACGTTGAATAACCTACAGTGAGCCAGGTGGTCCACGTCCTGTGATATTTCAAGTAGCTCCACGTGATTGTAGAGAAAATTGATTTAAATTGGTATAATCTTCAAAGTGCAACTGAATTAGATTGCTGCCTCTAGTTTTATTCTCTACTCTGTGCTTGTTCCCAGAGCTTGTTAGCCCCAAGAGAAAATTGTCACTCCATACAAACATGCGATCATTAAATTATTTATATTTAATGCATGTTGCATTAACTCATTCATTTGACTTCACGGAAGAACGAAGGTTCCTAGAATTAATTGCGCTTAAGGCAAATAGGTTTCGCGAAGTGCACTGTCAAGGTGTTTCGGTATCTGATGGTATGTAAATGCATTCTGTGTAAGGCCTTATTAATAGTTTTTCAGGTAACAAAAGCTCTTGGCTGATTTTTGTACACAATTTTAAAGTTAACGAGTTTTTATTTTCGCTGTAAGATTTTCTCGGAGTTTTAGAGGTACTATAATTTTAAAACTATCAAAATCGCCCCAATTTTGTCAAAGCCATCCTATAGCAACACTCGTTCCAGTTCATCGAAATGAAGAAGCAGTTCCACTGCATTGGTTACTCAGAGCGCCAGAGCTTCATCACTCCATACCAAAAAATTGTTTTCTGAGCACTATCGTTGACACGCAGTACCTAATTTTATTATCTTTGGTATTTTGTCTTTAAACGTACTCTGTGACAGCTACTATTACCCCAGGCAGTCAGTAAGGAATAGGTGAATATAGCGGCTGTCAAACGCGAGTGTCGCATCAGTTACGTAGTAACTATTAATTAATCTGTACCAGTCCTAAATTCTCTCCTTTTAAAAGAAAAACGCAACTGCTCCCCAGTCGCCCTTTTAACGCGTCATCATTTCAAACATCGAACATTCGTCATATTGCGTTTAGCTGGTCCGCGGGGAAATCATGCGTGCGCGCGGATTTATGCTCGCGTTATGTTGGCGCGATTGGATGTTTATAGGTTTTCGTTTCATCTGTGATTGTAACGGCTTGTTGGAAAAATTGAATTTGAAATTGTATTAGCTAAATACCGCAGTTGGCGACGTTTAAGTGAGTCAGTTGGGAGTAGTTTATTATGAGGTGTAAAATCGCGTTAGATATTGATTGTTATGTTTGCGTGTGTGTAATCTTGAATGGCCGCGGACGCATTGTGCTTGAAAAATACATATAAATAAATAAATAAATAAATAAATAAATATAATGGGACAATTCACACCAATTGACCTAGTCCCAAAGTAAGCTTAGCAAAGCTTGTGTTATGGGTACTAAGCAACGGATGAACATACTTATATGTATAGATAAATACATACTTAAATACATATTAAACACCCAAGACCCGAGAGCAAACATTCGTATTTTTCATACAAATATCTGCCCCGACACGGGAATCGAACCCGGGACCTCAAGCTTCATAGCCAGGTTCTCTAACCACTAGGCCATCTGGTCGTCTATATGTTTTCAAAGTTTCGGTTATAAAGCCGAGAACTAAGTATCTTGATTTTAATCCAAAATTAAAAAAATATACTTGACCCACACCATCGTCCAACGATAAACCAGCTTTCAAATAATACAATGCAAATCGATACCTTTAGACCCGAACTTAATTAAAATTAAAAAAAGTAAATTGTACTGATATTAAAAATGTGATAATTTGTGAGTGTGTGCGTGCGCACGTGTGTGTGTTTGTTAGGTACTCTTTCGCGCTAAAATGGGTGGGCGGACCTAAATGGTATTTGGTATGCAGATAGCTGAATCTCTAGAATAATAACTAGATTTTTATCCCGACGTTCCCACAGTATAAAATCTTAAAACTTTAACTGCTAGGTGTAGATATACATAGGTACAGTCAAGTTTAAAAATATGGGTGCACACAACTTGCTCATAAATATATCCCATAGCTCTTATGTCGTCGAATTAAGGTATAGCTATATAACGATGGGAGGATTATTAAATCGATACTTATTTTTGCACTTGACTGTACATGATTTTTTTCACGGTTGTTCCTCGTGTATCTTTCAAAACCACAATGTAATTTTTGGGAATTCCCATGCGAATTTCGTAAAATCCTGGAATTTCAATTCAACTACCAGATTTAATGGTTTAAGCGAACGAAGTCGCCAGTAAAAGCTAGTTAAAATATATATCGACGAAAAAACATGTAAATTCACGTATCGTCACTACTTTGGGAAAAGCTCGTTATGAAATCAATATGTACTTAAACCAAACTGAACCTTGATGCACACTCACTAAAGTTCACTTGGCCAGACTATCGATTTTGAGATACGAGCTTTTTCCAAAGTTCTTAGTGACGATATAACCCATTTACTGTCAAGGCAGTGGTCACTCACCCTATTATTCCGTTTTATGTAATCAGCCTTTAAGTGCCCAGCCTTGCAAGCAATAATCTACTATTGCACCTCGCCCAGTCTAGATACTTATCCCCTTGTATTGGATTATACTGCAGACACTCCTACTAATGCATCCGATGCTATCTTGAGCATGCGTGTAAATACTTTATTGTTTGTGGACTACTTTTAAGCCATTAGTGTCTAGTGCATGCCAGTATCTTTTCGACACCACATAAGTGATATTATATTACAGTGGCACAATAGGCGAAGTTAGTGCCTCCACTGTTAAAGTCCTGGCCATAACCTACGAAATTTAAAATTCGAATTTCCCGCTCACGCTAATAGTAGGTATTTAATAGGAGGGTGACGCCGATAATACGATACGAACTTCGAATTTTGAATTTCGGGGTAGTCCTAATGTTACTTTTTGCTTCCAAAAGTAAAGGACCCCCTTGACGACAAACATAGATAAACAAATGATTTTTGAGAGTTAGGTTTTCCAAAGTCTAATCATTAACCAAGTAATCCTTCCAACAAGTTGAAGTTTTTGCACTGTGTGTTCCAGCGTGAATCACATTTCTACTAGCTCGTATAATAGGTGCTTGATGGTACTAAAAAAAAATCTTTCAACTAAGACTCTTTGGCACAACACGTAATTGTTAAGCCACTTGCCGATGTTCGTAATTTGACCGTGTAATATTAATCAGGTTTATTGATGAAAATATTTACTACGAATATTAATTCGTGGGCTAATTATGAACAGGGCCAGATGGACAATGTCGGGGTCCCTTAGCAATGCTACTCTCGGTGTCTCTTTTCAGCTGTTTGACGATCTTCAGCTCTGTTCAAGTTCAATCAAATCAACTGACGGCATCTGTCCAAAAAAAAACTTTTTGTCATTGAATCCGGCTCTGATTATGAACAATGAAAGGCAGCTTAAAATTTTCATGTTGTGTTGTCACTGTACCTACCAATTTTAGTGATTCACTTAAAACCGTCCATTAAAATACTATCGCGCCTTTTTGGGCCAAACAAAATTTAAGTAAACACAGGATAAAGTTATTTTTATACACTTTACTCCAAACCTTTATTTCTAGTATTATTTCAGTTTTTTTCTAGTCACAACGTTTCAAGCACTTTCGGAAGCACCTTTTCTGGGTAAGACTATGCATGTCACACTATTGTAGTTAGTTCCTAACTTTATTTAGTTAGTATATTATTAAGTATAATAGACTAATTCCTAAAAAAAATATGTAATTAATTCGTCAGTTGTGTAGTTAAAAAATAATGAACACGTATGTTTTCTTTTGAAATTGAAAAAAAAATTATGAAGATACAGCTCGTACGTTTCGTGAGACTTAGACGTGACGTCACGAGCTCGCTCCCGAACTTTGATGCGCTTTATCTTTGTCATGTTTTGTTTCATTGACAAAATAAAAAATACGTGTCCTATATTTTTTGATAATCTAACAGACGAACTAATTATAAAAATACATTTTACTTTGTATAAGAACAGGCTAAGAAAGTGCGTCACGCCATTCAAACTAAGCAACGTATTTTGCACATACGTCAAAGTTTATTTTCACCAACTAGCCAATTACAATTTTTTTTATACCTAAATGGTAATTCTTTTACAACTTGATCAAGCACTTTCTTGGCCAACTTTATTTCTTTCAATTTTAATTGAATATTGTGTATTTGCTGAACAATTCGCACTCCCAGATCAAAAGTGCATCAACTCAAAATAATGTACCATTTTAATTTAGACTTCATTTAATTTCCGGAAAGTCTAAATTAAAATGGTTTATTATTTCGAGTTGATGCACTGTTGATCTGGGAGTGCGAATTTTACTACTTACTTTTAAAAAAGGAAAAGAGCCAATGGTACAAGCTCCCTATCTCGCATAAGTACATTAAGCTATCTTTTGTTTCATTTCGTCGCCGTACAAAAGTGTAGTTACAGATTTTAAGCTAGTGTGTTAATAGTTTCTGTAAATACTTTTAGATAATGTAGATAAGTACCTTCTTGATGGCCGTTGGATAATCATGATCATTACTTTTACTTGCTACTTGCTGGCTTTACTTGTATGTAAAACAGATTACATTACAAAACAGATGTACAAAGGCTAAGTTAACCCTTAAAATGTTCGCTGCCGGTTAACCTTTGAATGATTGATAGGACATCAGAAACAAGTATAAACATAGAGAATAATTTATGCAATAATGTTCATTAACATTTTCTAGAGATTTTAAATAGGAAACTACCGTGAGAATTCTGAATTAGACATAATTAAATGCTGAGCTACAATATTTTCTATTAAATAATACAAAAATGTACCCGTGAAACACTCATTGACCGAGAATTCCACATAAATACCGTAAGTGTTGGACAATTATTCGATATTTTAATACGAATACATGGGTGCCCCACTGTCAAATTTTATTTATAAAAGTTTCACTTTTTCTACTATCTAACTAGTTAATCCATAACTTTAAAATAAAATATCACAAATTCTATTTGGGTGCAAGTTGGACTAAATATTCCATTACAAACCTAGTTACACACAGGTCGACCAAATAAAAGTGTGTTTTAACCTCTAGTAAGATTGAGTAGCTTTGTGAGTGATCCGTTTATGGCATTAATACTTTCAAGAGATTGACTCAGACGGCACGAAATGGTGTTCCTTGTGTCACTCAATCCCTCGTGCACAGATCCAGTTAAAAAAGGACACCCCAGCTATAAACAGAAAAGGGTAAATTGTGATAGCCACCCAGAAAGAAAACACTTTCGTCAATCGTTTTCAATCTCACGCACTTTCGATTTTAAATAAATTTTAAACATCTTTTTTTATTGATAAAATTTAGTTTGATAAATGAGTAGTCAGTAAAGGATTAGGAACAAATAGAAGCTAAACAGATCTGATCTTTAATTTCCATTACAAAAAAGAAAACTACAGTTTTTCTTAACAAGTAATTGTACAGCAAAGTTAACCTACAGCTTTATCAATTTGAATGAATAAACAACTAAATAATTTTAATTAAAATGCATTTAGTACAACCTTAAGCACAATTATGTATTTTCTTCGAAAAGTGCTGGAGGCTATAAAAGCGAAGATACATAAATACAATATTGAACTGCATAATTTTTAAGAATCTCAATTTTATTTATTATTTTTTAAACTAGAATTCATTTTGTTTACGAATATTGTCATAAAAATTGTGGATTTATCTGAATATAGATCATTGAAAAAACCTAACCTAAAATCTGGCTATTGCCGCTACTTTGTCTGCAATCTGCGGCAACATCGCTTTTCCCGAGATAATAAGTAGCCTTTATTATTCGCTGACAATAATTTTTTATAAAGGCCTTGTGTCGATTTCAAACAAACTCACAATGAAATAGTTTCTCTATAAAATCTCTTTTACACTTTAGTTCATATTTTTGAGTCTTTATAGTAGTTCCAATCATTTATTTTCTCGATGTCAGCTCCCGTAGAATGTAACTGCGTTTAGTTACGCAAAAAATAACTTTTAAATGCGAGATATAAAAAATACGACAACTGCCTAATTTTCCTTGATCCCATATAAGATTCATCTAAGACACATTGAGACCATGTATGCAGTATTTTTTTTTAAAGTAAGATAAACAATAAACGTTTCAATAAAGTTACATTCTATGGCAATACAAATGTCATGTTATGATTGCCGTAGAATGTAACTTTATTAAAACGTTTATTATTTATCGTACCTCCTTTAAAAAAAAACTACTGCATATATGGACTCAATTTGTCTTAGATGAATATTATATAGGATCAAGGAACAAAATTAGGCAGTTGTCGTATTTTTTATACGTCGCATTTAAAAGTTAATTTTGTGTAACTAAACAAAGTTACATTCTACGGGGGCTGTCATCGAGAAAATATAAATGATTGGAAATACTATAACTCGTTGCAACAAAAGGTACCTACCTAGCATAATATTTGTAATTTTTTTTTTCAGGTTCCTGCCTAAGTTATGGACATTCATGTTGGGGAGGTGAGTAATTCTATTTAAAAATAAATAATTATAAATTAGTTAGTCTTAGTAGACCAGTGTTCAAGTAGAAAGGTCATGAGTTCCAGCCCGGGTTCGCATCTCTTGCGATATTAGGAATTTATGTGACAAATTACATTTCAAATTTTATGAGCTTTACAGTGAAGGAAAATATCGTGAGGGAACGTGGAAGTCGAGGCCCGTGCCAGGGCATGTATATAGGTTGAGAGTATGATGATGTGATGTGGTGACCAAATGTGAAAACTCAGAACTCAGTCATTTAAGTATGAATCGATTGGGAAATCATTTTCGTTTCAAAGACAATCATCATTATCAGATCAGTCAAAAGCCGTCTACTTCTGGACAAAGACCTCCCCCAAATAGTTCCACAACGCTCAGTTTTGCCCTACCCGCATCCATGTGATCCTTTGCCAGATCATCAGTCTATCTTTTTGGGAACTTCTAATGCTATATCTCCCAGTTCGCGGTCGGCACTCTAAAACCAAAACACCATCCCTAAGAGAGATACAATATTATTATTATTATTAGCCCATAAATTGTCCCACTGCTGGGCAAAGGCCTCTCCTCTTGACTTCCACATCTCCCTATCGAGTGATATATTTGGCTACTCCCTCAGTTCCGCGTCCAGGTCATCTCGCCATCTCCCTCTCGGCCTGCCCTGCCGTCGGTGCCCATCGCGCGGCACCCACCACGTGGCTGTGTGCGCCCATCTTTGTGGGTGCATCCGGCACACATGCCCGGTCCAGTCCCATTTATTTAAGCTTGGCGGTCGCTTATCCAACATCTGCGATTTGAGTTTTGGAGCGCAATGTGGTGTGATCCGATCGATCCTTTCAACTCCTAGTAATCTGCGCTCGATAGCTCGCAAGAGAGATACAAAGTCGGTTTTACTATGTCAAAATTGTTATGTAATCTCGTGGCTATATCATATTTCAGCACACTAACCTATTTAATAACAATAAATAACGCTACACGCAACAATGGATACATGATGTCAGCAATATAGTCTAATCTTGGCATCATAATGTTAATGTCTTCGTCAGTCGAAAATTCCATAAGCCAGTGTGAATTAATTACTTACCTGTTTGGATCGGATCTGTAGGCCTACGCAACGTGCGAAAGGTCGTATAGGTAACGCCAGGAGAGTTGAGGTGAATGATTACACACACAGCTACATAAACTACTGATTGCAAAAAAGTAGTGAATGAATGAAATTAGTGAGTGAATGAAAATGTGAATTATATGATCTTAAGGTGAAATACCTACGCAATGCTATGCATATTATAATTTTTCTTTTATCATATAACCTATTTTTGAAATAAACAATTTGAAAGTAATAAGAAATATTCTTAACAAATAAATCGGTATTTTATAAATAGCGAAAAATATGCTTATCTTATTTAAATAAAATAGATCAAAATATTTTATTTTCTGTTTTGTTTGAACTAGATGTACTTATTTTTCTAAATAATTGACATGGGTGCCTTTGAAAGGCAAATGTACCGTTTCATACAAAACCGGCAACGTACCAACAGTCCTAATGGAGATGTAGGAAAATGAGAGGTATTAGTCAAACTTGCATTTATGGTCAGAAGCGCCAACTGGTGGATGGTGGATGAACCAAATCTCTACTACACACGTACAGAGATGCGTACCCTGCCATAGTAGCCTTAACTATAATAGCCACTCAGTTGCTCGCGTGAAAAAAAAACCGGCCATGAATTGCTCTCGCCTTGCGTTGCAGACAGCGACGCGGTGTCGAATTACGTTTAAAAATCGATTTTTTTAATATTTTTCAAATATGAGTTACATAAATTATTACACAATAAAGCCAAAGAAACAGAGAATATGTTTCTAGTAGTAGTTTGGTGGACTATTGTATTGAAATAATTAATAAAAATGCACAAAAAGCAAAACAATGCTTACGTACCTACGAAAATTCGGGGCACTTTTTCGAGTCGATTTCAAATACTACAAACCACTTATAAACACTTGAACTTATAAAAACAAATACTACAATCCTTGCCTATAACAACCGTATGCGTAACATTGTATTTACTAAACACGATATAATTTATTTCATCACAAATCTAAACAGCTGATCCGTGACCGTTACGACTCGAACTTTACTTGTGTCGTCGGAATATTTTTTTTCCTTCGAATTTTGTACCATTTTAATGTTGCTAGTTTATCTCTCTGTATGAATGATACTATTAAGGTCTCAATACACGTTGACCAACATAAGGAGAAGACAAAAACTGTGAGATCGGTGTCTGGCAACCACAGTTGCCAGAAGCATTTTGCTAAAATATATTTGGCAACCGTAGTTGCTCAAAGCACGTGAGTGGATAGTACGCATACGCAACGTCACATTTTTTACGATTCTCCATGTAATGACTTCATGATAAAGACAACAATGTCACTCATCATGATAAGAAATATGAAGGATCACAAAAAACTATAATAGTAATCACACCTTATTTATTAGAATCGGATGAGTAGTCTAGGCTAGACGCTACGTAACGGTGGAACATCCGTAAATACAAACATAGACTGCTAAAATCATTACACTTCCTTTTGGCTTTGCCGTAGTCGTGTAAAAAAGGGCCTTTCACTAAATGTTTTTGGCGTTAAAATTGTATTTGTTATTGAAGACAAAAAGCTGTATTGTAGTGGTAGGTAGGTAGTAAGGTTAGTAACGAAATCATAAATTAGGAAATCAATACAATATAAAACTGAGAGCACTCAAAAAAAGCGCCAACTTCCGCGAAAACCAGACAGTTGAAAAACAGATATTATTACCAAATTTATTACATATATTTTTTTTTATATTTTTTTTTTATGTTAGAGAGACCAGACAAACGAACTAGTGGGTCACCTGATGTTAAATGATCACCACTGTCCATAGACACCCGCAGCGCTTTACGCGAAGCCAGTGCGTTGTCGGCCCTAAAGGGAAAGGAAAAAGGAGAGGGAATAGGGGAGGGGAGAGGTATTGGGCCCCCGGCGCTCAATTTTTGAAGAAAAAGAAAATTTCGGCTTACACCTTCTGTTAGCGGCCAGTTGGGCACCGTAGAGGTTTGCCATGTTACACTATCCTAGACTAAAGAAGGTACATTAGGAAAAAAGTATGTTTTCCGGTGCCTGGTACTCAAGCTCTGTTTAGTTTGGGACTAGGTCAATTAGTGTAATTTTTCCCATATTTATTACCTACATATCTATCTATTAACTATTTTTCTGTTAACATCCGAATACTTTTATTTAATTGCGCTGAAGTAATTGATTAATTTCATAAACAAACACGCATTCCGGACGAAAATATACAACAAATATTTTTCTTATCGAAAGAAAAAACTGTTAAAAATTAATAATCAACAGGGTCAAAGAACCGACCAATCTTCCATTCATTAGTAAAAAAATCACGCAAAAAAAAAAACATGTTTCCCTTTCATTACCAACCTTTCATATTTTAAACAAAGAATAACTTTTACGAGCATGCTCCCAGCGTACTATCGTTAATATCGCTTTTATTAATCTACGGGCTTATTGTATCAGGAAATATTTGTGATAGTACTCAATAAGTCTTTACTTCATATTTCGCAAGCTATAATCTATATTATATCCTTTATCTGCCTCATTTTGTCACTTCAAATTGATATAACACCATATAAGTAAATAAACATACGTATCATTTGTACCATCTGGTTTTACCGACTCTTCGGAACAATTAGAAAATCGAAATATAGGGAACATAAGTCGTGTAAGTAAGTCCTGACTTTTTTAACAAACATAGGGCTACAGACCGACCCGAGAACTCAAATATGGTGATTTTAGATTTTATAGCTAGAAATTTAAATTCCTCATTTTCATTGATACATTTGTACTTCACATAGTATATTTGGCAGTTATTCTTACGATTGATTTGTACTTTAAATAAAATTTATAGGTACTTTTGTAATTTAAAATGTATTGTTTGCCATACATTTATATTTTTCTGAATACATGCGACTATTTAAATTGTTGTCGTAGACTTTACAACGACTAAAAATGTACCGTTCTTATAACTTCTGATACAAAAATCTGATAAACAGACTAATATAAATTTATTTATTTATATGTGAACTCTTTTTTAATCAGGCCGCATTATAGGTTCAAATGAGATATTTAATGTATTCAAAAGCTTTTGACATTTTATAAAACAAGGTTTAGTTCATCTTTCCTAACACGAACTGCTAATGAATGGGATTCACTGCCATCATCTGTATTTCTAGATAGATACAACCTAGGGTTCTACAAGGCTATAGTGAAAAAGGCTGTTGTTACTGAACCATTGAGATAAACTTTTGGCCTCAACTGCATAAGTGATCTTTCCATAAGTGATTTTTATCTCACGTGTGATCCACGGTTCAGTTTTATGCAAAAAACAGAATACGTCGTTCTGCTTTAAAGTCGTCTTATTAAAGAATGTCAGTACAAAGATGGAAATCACGAGATCCGAATACAAACACAATAATTACTGTCACCTGACACAAGGATTATTACTATTACGCCAGGCCAGGTCCCATTTAAATATGGTGGCAATTATATTCGCGTGAGACCCAAACACCATGGAAGGATGAATTTTAATCACCCTGTAAACATGTTTATGTGAGGGTTGGGAAATAATTTGAAAAAAGATTCGGACTTATAGCGTAAATGAATTTGAAATGTCTTCGAATCCTCGAAAAATATTAAGATGGTAATGTTGCAAATAACAGTAAGGGTGTTAAATAGAAGCTTGACCTATGGCCTCTCAGTTAGAAGATCGTGGGGTTGATTGAATACGTTCCAACCTATGAGTGTAATTCATATGTAATCTATTTTTATTATACTTACTCAAAACAGAGTAACGTGACTGGCTAACTGACAAACAACAAACAATCTAAACTATTCGAGGCAGTGACTTGAGGATCATAAAGACTAAGAAGGGATACTTTGAATTTTCTACGGAAAAGACCCAAGTTTTCTTCTTCCACGGGAGCAAAACGAGATAAAACTAATGCAAAGATGAACTTAACTCTGGTCTTGAGTGTTCTGTATTGTATGTATTTCAATAAAGCTCAGTTTAGACGTGCGTGCAAATACGCGCAAGTTGCATTGCCTTGTGAAGCTAACGAGTGGAGTGGTCACTAGTGCGCCGCAATACGATATTAACTTGTCTTGTCTAAACTGGAGTTAAGGTAAGTTTAGAACTGGGTCAGAGGCTACATTGGTTTCACTAATAAAGCAGGGGAAGTCACAGTACGCAAATACGCAGCCGACTTATCTCCATTAAAGAGGATGACGTGTTAAATTTCACTTAAACTACGGCGAAACGGTTAACGTAACGATTAAAACAAGCTAGTTCACTATTATTCTCCAAGACTAGTTATTCGTTTTTTTCTGTTTTTTTCTCTTGTGTATCGAATATGTGTCTACCTCTTTCTCTCAAACACTCACTCAAACTCTATCTCTATCTCTTTCTCTGTATCTCTCTATCTAGTGGTTAGTTGGTGAAAGAAGGCTTACTTAGCCGAACTTCGTCACTGACCTCGCTGACGGATACACGTTATGACAAAATATTGAGACCCTAGACGCCAATAATTTTATTGACCTAGTCCCAAAGTAATCAAAGCTTATTTATTATAACAATTACTTTGCTCACCCACGATTATTTATGTTGTGGATACTAGGCAACGGACAATTTTTTTTAAATATATAGATACTTATTTAAGTACATGTCAAACATCCAAGACTCGAAAACAAACATTCGTAACATAATTATGAATGACAGTGACACTAGGTGACCGCGTGCCGTCAGCCAAGCTTGCCCACCTCCTTGGACACGGCAGCACGGCCCAGCCATGCATCTTTATAGTTAGATCGTTTAAATGATTTCGCGCTCGTCGCCCACGCACCTCTCTCGGCCCCTTCGTCGTCATACCTCCCAGCCCCTGTACGCTGCGGGTGAGGACTCATTTAAACGGTTTAGCTATAGTAAACGTGGACTCGCTGTTTAACTAAGCTGCTTGGGTAAACCCCTATGCCTAACTAAAACAATCTGTTTCAAATTTAACGTTCCTTCCCACCAATTACCTAGTTATTCCACGTGCTTAGTTTCCTATCGGGGAAAGTTCTCGATTTCTATATTTTTAGCCCTTTAACAACAGTAGGTAACCTAAATTAATAATATTCTATATTTATTTAAAGACTTACACTTAAAAGGTTGTATTTAAGAATTATTTTAGTCTATCCTTGTTAGTAGAGCTATTAATTTTTGAACAAAACTATTAGTAAGAATAGAAATGTTGTCGTTCGTGTTTCTTGCCAGATTCGGTGTTACTACTTTATCCCTACCTTTGCTATGTATTAATAGCACACGTTGTTTATTGTTTTCATTATTACCATTATCATCATCAGCCGGAAAACGCCCACAGCTGACCAAAGGATCCACAGAAATAAATTACAAATGCTGTACTCAACAGTAAAATAATCTTTTTTGAAGTTAAATCCCTGCAATAACTCATTTCTTGAGCAACTGTTTCAGACTAACCTGTAAAAATTATATATGTCTTTTTAAACATGCGCTTTTAGTCTTAATCAATTTTTTTTTTCCTTTTATTAATATAAAATATTTGCAAATGATGATTGCGCTATAAAATATTCTATGGAGCAAGGTGTGGCACTGCGCACCTCGCGTTGCAATAATGAGAATTAATATCGTTTGTACCTCTGTTTTATGGCACCCTGGTCACCATGACGCTAACACTTTAACTAATGGTCCTTCCAACACAGGCCTTGAGTGAAACAATAGCGAGCTTTTTTTTGGGTTCTGTGGTTCAAAAAGAAAAAAGGAACCCTTATGATCTCGCTTCGTTGTCTCTCTGTCAAACCGTTTTACTCAGGAACGCGTGGGGTATTAAGTTGGGATTAATGTCAAATACACAGTTCTACAAAACGTACAATCTTTCGGAAGTGTATTTTGAGAGAAAAACCGTTACAATCAAAATCTACTTCTCGTTGATGTAGAATTATGATAAGTAAAAGGAAAAGATCGGGAGGTACGGACCTATAAAAAAACCTTTGTTTAAAAAAAAATATGTAAAAAAGTAGTTTTTGCTTGCTTGCCTTTTTGTTTGTAAATTTGTACATAATCCACAGAGAGTGCGTTGTGTTTTTTTTTTGAAGGAATGATTGGTAGTGTGAAATGTTTTAATGCAGTTTTTTTTTTTTTTTTTTTTTTTTTTTTTTTTATGTTAGAAAGGCCAGACAAACGAACTAGTGGGTCACCTGATGTTAAATGATCACCACTGTCCATAGACACCCGCAGCGCTTTACACGATGCTAGTGCGTTGTCGGCCCTGGGAAAAGGAGAGGGAATAGGGGAGGGGGAGAGGTATTGGGCCCCCGGCGCTCTCACTGACCGTACGAAACGCAGCAGGAGTACTGCTGCTTCACGCCGGTGTTCTGTGAGAGGGTGGTACTGCCCCGGACGAGCCGGCCCATTCGTGATGCAGCGGCTAGCTACAACATGGCTCTACCACTACTAGCAGTTTCGCGATCTTGGCGCATAGTACCTAGTAAGTACTTTGAAATTCTGAAAATTACTCTGTAATTTTATAGCTGATACGACAAATAAGTTAAAACACGGTATTTTTAGCTTGGAATCACAGTAATGCTCATTTTCAATATGGAGACAACTGACGAGTGTCAATGTAGAGGGCGAAGACGAAATGTCTGGTGTGCTAGTAATTTACCCGATTATCTTAACTCTACAGTGTTGCCACTCTATCGAAAGTTTTGCGAACGAGAGTTTACATAAAAAATAAACTGCACTATTAATGCAAATTGATAAAATCGTGGCAATACTATTGGCGGAGTACAATACTAAAGATAGAGTTGATAGTATTCATGTTTGTTAAGTACGAAAGCATCGATAACTACTAACGCAATTCTCAAATCAATACTTAGGTACAATACTGAGATGCTCATTTTCCATATTTATCTAGTTGAATATTTTCAACAGTCCAAACCAAGTCTATCAATACTATCAATTGGTACTTATTGTCAAAAGTATGTTCTACCAAATGTAATACAATCGATTTATCGATGGTTTATAATAATATCACTAGGTCAAAAGAATTATCTTGTTTCGAGTTATAGTACGAGGGGCGTTCAATATAAAGTGAGAATGAGATGCAAACTCTTTTAATATTACGAAATTAAATACTGGCCGGTAAAGCTAATCTATCTAGCTGATTGCTATGAAAAAAAAACTAACTGTCTTTTGTTTAAAAAAATATACGGTAATTTCTTTGCAATGCTATTGAGTACGTTAGCGAAAATGGAGAAAATTGAACTGCGCGCCGTTATCAAATACTTGTATTTGAAAAATTTTTCTAGGGACCAAGTCAATTTGGATTTGCGGGACACTTTAGGGTCTAATGCTCCTCCGTATTCGACAGACGCACGTTGGTGCGCTGAATTTAGACGTGAAAGAACATCGACAATGGACGACCCCCGCTCCGGACGCCCTACTACAGCAGTAACTGAAGAAATTGTGAAAAAAGTCGAAAACTCAGTTTTGGCGGATCGTCGTGTCACGGTTCATTTTATTGCTGAAAATGTAAAGATTTCAACGGGGAGCGTGCATAATATTTTACATGAACGCTTGGGTATGAAAAAGGTATCTGCGCGTTGGGTACCAAGAATGCTTACTGACACGCAAAAACAAACTAGACTAGAGATTTGTCAAGAAGCTTTGAACCTGATGCAGCAAGACCGGGAACTTTTTTTGGCGCGATTTATAACAATGGACGAAACATGGCTCCATCATTACGACCCTGAAACGAAACTGCAGTCTATGACATGGAAAAGGCCATCATCTCCAACTCCGAAGAAATTCAAGGTGAGCCCATATGTCGGTAAGGTCATGGGCTCTGTTTTTTGGGATGGTAAAGGGGTATTAATGATTGAGTATCTCGAGCATGGAACCACTATTACGGGCACTTTATACGCCAAACAAATAGCAACATTGCGCAATGAGATCCGCGAAAAACGGCGAGGTAAACTCTCGAAAGTTGTGCTGTTCCACCAGGACAATGCCCCGGCACACAAGTCCGCCGTTGCAATGGCTGCAATTCGTGATGCTGGGTTCGATATCCTTAAGCATCCTCCGTATTCACCAGATCTCGCTCCCAGTGATTTCTACCTATTTCCGAGATTGAAACAATACCTGAGAGGCCAGAAATTTGAAGACGACGACGCGGTAGTCGCTGCAGTACAAGATTTTTTAAGTACTCAAGATGAGACCTTTTTTAAAAATGGAATTTTAAGTTTAGAAAAATATATACTAAGTGTATTATGCTAAAAGGTGACTATGTCGAAAAATAAAATGACATTTAGTAAAAGTTGTTTATAACATACTCATTCTCACTTTTTATTGAACGCCCCTAGTATTTGTCGATAATATCGATACCGTCGATATACATATATTCTTGCTATCGAACAACTACCGACATATATATTTGACTTTCGATCGGCACCACACTAGTCTCTACACCGGAACAAATATATCTGTTTACCGTTGGAAATTTCGCGCTCCAATGTGGTTGTTTCTTAATTACACAATCACGAGATAAACGGAACCCATTAATTGAAACCGCCTACTTACATACTTCTAAAACAATCACGTGACTGACAATGAACAGTCTACAAAAAACAGACAGAGCCCTAGACTAGAGACTAGCTTGAAATGTTCCATCCATCTCGGCCTACACATTATTATGTCCAACTGCAGGACACAGACACACAGACTTCCTCTTACAACGAGAGGGCTTGGGCCCAGCGCAGATTGGGAACTTACCCACACAAAATGTACTCTTAATTTGTGATGAGACGCGCCTTAATGCTGGCGGTCGGGTTTAATGAAGCCAGGAGCCATTTATCTGGCTTATAATGCAAATTGTAACGGTAATTGTTATAAAATAATTCGAGGTGTCTTGTAATTGCAAGCTTTATGTGATTTCCTCTTTCGGTTTGTTTACATTTTCCTGAGGAAAAGGACCGAAAACCGTTATTCGTATTTTCACACACAAAAATTACCGTTCGAGAAGATGTAATAGAATAAAATTACCGTTCGAGAAGATGTAATAGAATAAAATTATCTCTTTATAATGCCTTGCCTTGCAGCGGGTGCTGGTCTTCCGTTGGGACCACCAAAAGTATTCCATTCTTTTCGATACTACGTGATGGTTAATGTGTTTGCAAAATATACGCGATAGCATTTTTTATTATTATTTCGTTCCATCTTATACTATTGTCATCTTTACCTATGCATAGTATGAAAGGGCTTGGGACGTTGTTCCCACGCGGACCTATTGCGGATTGGAAACTTCACAGACACCGCTCAATTTATTTACAGGTGTGTGCTCACGATGTTGCCCTTCACCATAAAGCTCACGGTAACTTTCAAATGTAATTCGCACATAAATTCCGAAAAACTCAGAGGTGCGAGCCCAGTCTCGAACCCACGATCTTCTGCTTGCGAGGCGATAGGTCAAACCACTAGGCTACCTACTACGACTTTTACTATTGCAGCTACATGAAACTTCACTCAAAGATTCTGATATTTTCAATTATGTAATTTGTCCACAAACAAGATAGAGCTATGATTTGTGGTAATTATGACTCGTAATTCAAAGCAATTATTTCGGTTTTTCACTCGTTAATTAGAACAAAGAAATCAAGACATTTAATAAGTTCGGCTTCTATTTAATTTTAATTTAACAAATTGCTGAACCTCTTCAGCTAAGTTGTTGGTTTGAAGTAAGATTACTAGTTTCTTTGAATCAGGGAATCTAATAATTTTTATTTAAGAAAAACGAGTAAATTCAGTGCATATGAAAGTTCCTAACATGTTTGATCAAGTTTAACATTTTGGGACTAGTTTCACCGAAAATTAATACTAGTTTAACTCATACATTACTCTTAGTGAGTCTAAGTTGGTTTGAGTTTGACACTACTAAACCGCACTCAAAATAGGAATAATGACACCACCAATCAACCGACGAAATTTTTATGAGGTGTCAAAACACGCTTCTCCTATATTTTAATATTTTGTATGCAATTTTCTACTTTGACGTCACTTTTACGCCAACTCTATCGACTATTTTTTTCTAGAGTTTTATTTAATAATGGTGTAATTCCAAAACATTTTTTTTGCAATATTTTGTTAATATTGTTAACTTTATGTTTATGAAAGACGATTTTTTGTTTTACTATGCATGACTAAAATACACCTTTGTATTGGTTTAAAATAACGGCAAATTTGAACAATGTACTTCAGGTTACTAAAAGCGTGATAACATGGTCTCAAATACATCGCATGATTTTTGCGAAAAATGATAATTTTTTTCCCTGCGGCCCTTCATCAGACTGATCTATGATAAATATTACGTGTACGCGTGTTTAGCTTGTTCAACAAGTTTCCCAATTTCTTCTTAATGCCGCAAACTTATGAGAACACCTGCCGAAAAATAGGAGTTACCCAGCTCCATACCTAACCGCCTGTAGTCGAGACTTGTTCCAACCAACACTGAGCGTAAACATAACTTTGTAATTCTCCATCCCATGAGATTCAGAAACTGTGTATGATTCCGACAAAATCATATTTTTGCAAACTGTAAATATGCTCGTCTTTTTTGTCATTTTGGTTACTTGACCACCAGCAAAATATGCAGAGGAGTAGGACAGCTTTCTACATAAATAACGAACTGACGAAAAGGTTCAGGTTGCTAAATACCAGTAAATATGTGAAGCAAAGTAATTATCCCACACTTCATTTACCAAAAGATTGATCTAGTCAAGAACACCACGCTGTGACCCGAAACTTGAGTCACCGATGTTGAGAATGTAATTGGGCTGGGCTTTCACTGCCAGGTGCACCCAGAATGATGGATCTAGTCACATTATTGGTACCGCCCGACTGTCAGATCGGCAAGGATCTAGACGTAGAAGTGACCGAATGGTCGTATATTATCCACTGTACTGTACGGAAAGATATGGAAGTCAAAAGTGGAATCTTTGTCCCGTAGGACATAAATAAAAGCTAAAACAAAATATCAAAATCATTGATAGTGCTACGGACATATAGGAAAAAAATCAGACTCCTAGGAGTTGGCATTAGCAAGAAAGAAAAAACCATTGGTCATAATAAGTAAACTGAACGCACATAATCTTTGTAGTTGATGGTACGAAAGCGAAGCATCTGAGTTATACACAGCCTAAGAAAGAAAAGTTGTCTGCAAAGTTGTGTCCACAGGGACATAAAATTAGCGATTTCAAGTCAGCAAACTTAAAGTTTATTGAAATGGGCCGTGGTCAGGCGTCTCACACGCCGATGTAGTCTAAAAAATATTGGCTATAGACCCTTAACTCTTGCTATGTCCACTGGAGAGACGTGAACTCCGTTTCAACTTAGGCAAAAATGCTTTCGTATATCTTTCCTGATATCAGGCTGTCTCTATTCTTCTACAGGCTGCGTTTATCAGCCGATTCACGTCAAAGTTTGTGAGCAGATTCGTTTTAGTATTTACAGATTGTTCCTTTTATTGAATTTGATACAATACAATACAATACAAATATTCTTTATTGATCACCAAAAACAGTACAGTGACATTACAAAAATAAAAATTCAGGTAGACAATAGGCGATCTTATCGCTAAAAGCGATCTCTTCCAGACAACCAATTACTCAGAAATTAATAAATATCAACAGACTAATGTAGGTGGCAGAAATAACAGACAAGAGAAACGCAGTATTATTTAATAGACAACAAACAATAAAAACAATACAAATATAATATAAATTTAGCCATTAGAAAAAACTCGCGCGGCTTACAACTTACCGAGGCACTAGTTACTATTATTACTATTATCTTGCTATCGTTTGTCACAGGAGTAAATTAAATTGTTAGATTATTATAGCGGAACTCAAGTTTGTCGGTTATAATAACGTTATACTTATTAGGTAAAATTATGGCGAGCGTAGGATGCTTTACGACATCGATTCTAGCAAATTTGGAATATATTTGGATATTTGAGGTTTATCTGAGCTTTGTAAACACGTTTTCGTTATTATTGATATGATGTCAATTTAACCGTGTAACGTAGAAAGGTACTCGAGAAAGCATCCAGCCAAATATGTTGATAACTTCGAATGATTCACCGTTCACCTGTTTAGTGACAGGATGACTCATTGGACCATAGAAGTTTTTTTTACCTTTGTTTGTTTTTTGTGTTTTAGTAGTATAAACGTGATTTTTTGCATTCATTTACACCACTGTAAACGTTAACACAACTGTATATGTGTATACCTCCCCCCTAAGCGGTAGATTTTTTTTTGCATAAAAAGGCAAGTCTATTTAAATCTAATTGTGAGAACCTATATTGTGAGTTTTCCGCATCACATATTAGTCTAAGTCAAAATTATAACAAGCACATGTCGAAGAATCTACCACCGGTCCGGTTCGGAAAAACCCTGTTGAGAAAAATTCGGTAAGAAACTCAACAAGTTATATTTTGTTCAAATAGATGTATACTGTTCTCTAATTAGAGATTACCTACAGAGTACAGACACTATGTAAGTAGGTATGCGATTTATGGAAAGAAGCTTCATTTTTAATTCCTAGATTAGTTCGCCAAACTACTGCCAACTACGGGTTCATTCCTATGAATAAAGTTTCGAGTCTACAGAAAGAAATAGCAGTTTTCAAAGCTAGCAAGTCGGATATTATGATTATCTCAGGTATAAAACTAAAGTCATATTGACTAAAACAAAACTAAAGACATATTAACTGTGTAAGTTAAATTAAATTTTAAAAATATAACGCTAAATTTGCATGTCATATTTTGAACTTATATTTTCCCTTATATCGCCAAATTCATACGAAGTTTTTATGCATATATGATTTTGATTTAAAGAGATCATCGAATACTTTGTCAGTACGGAGTCCATTTTTGAAATCACAACATTGAAAGTATAATTCAAAAGTGGTAAAAATAAGTGTCATCCTTCAAAAGGACCGTTTCAAACGCCTCACTTTATAACAAATTGGATGCAGATTTTGATGTTATGTTTAGTTATTTATTAGAGGTTCTGTACTTCTACCAGATAACTGAAAACTGTATCAGAATCTTCTGCCATTTCTGCAAAAATGTGTCTACGAAAGTGGTCCGGAACAAACCCTCGAATAATGACCCAACACCACTGCTAAAATTAAAATTTTTACTCATTTTTCTATATTTCTAATGACCACTTGCTCGGTCTGTTTGATTCAAATATATGAAAATGTCAAGTTTAAACCAAGTTTACCTAGATTACATACCCACAGAGCACGGGACCGATTTTTGAAATCACATCGCTCAGAACTACCATTCGAAAAAGGTAAAATTTTATGTATTGCCACAAAACTACAACCGAAATTAAATTTTCGGAAAATTGACAAAGTTAATATAGCTGTTTTTTCCAGAACTTTAGGTATTTTTAAATTTTTCAATTTTTCAATGGGTACCAATTTTACAAATTATATCATAATTTCTAAAATTGGTACTCAGGCTCGATTTAAAATTTATTTCGCACTTTTGAAGCCACATTGTTATTAGTCGATAATTATATTAAGAATTGTTGCGTTTTCTTCGGAAAGTAGGTTCCTAAGAGTGCCTGAGGCTCTTAATTACCTCCTTCCTTTATCAACTAGGTGAGTCCTGGTAGGTTAATAAAATCTACATTCATTTTACTTAATAGTTAGCTGTAATAAGCAGATGTTTAATAAACAGGCAAAACTTGATACTATACTAAATGTTAAGAAATAAGAAATCATCACATTAGAATTTTACATTTCTAAACCATTCATCACGGAATGACGAGGAACTGGGGTTGAATCCCAGCACTACCATTATGTTCCTATTATTTTCAATGACCTTAAAAAAAAATGTTTTCTCTCTGTGGAATCCTGGTGCAATCCCTTTTTAAGGGTGTCTAAATTACTTGTTTGCCTTTTTACCGTAGGTATTTAAAAAAAAACTTTTTTTTCAGCTCATGGCAAGCGTTCCGGCAAGCCGCCCGCCGCCGCTCCGGATTGGTACGTCAGCCGACTCCTGCGCCGCATGGCTGCTAGCGCCGAAATGGTAACGAACATTCCTATAAAACTTTTCCCACAGACTTACACTATCCGGCTCTTCAAAAGGGATACAAAATTATTTTATGGAGTTGGCAATGCGTGAGTGATACCTCTGATGTTACTAACGTAGGCCACAATAAATGCTTACCATCAGGCACGCCTTCTCTATCCGGTTCTAAAATTACTTTTGATAAAAATTAGTTTTTATCTTTAAAAAAAACACGTTTAACGGTGGCTCTGATGCGGTGTGGGAACGAAAGTCATGTACTGGCAATTGGTCTCAGGCACATTAGTTTGTAGTGCCTAGTGAAACTAGTAAACAATAACAAATTATTGAACTGATGAAAGCAGTCAACAAGCATTGTATTTACAATCAGATAGATTTACAATCAAGGCCTTCACCCAAACAATACGTGAGGAATATGTTATCACGCTTCAAGCTTGACTAACTAACCCAACTCTTGAAAGGTCTGTCTTTGTTGAAAACAAACACAAAGCAAACCCTAACCTAAATACATTAAAGCTCATTACAAGTTCCTAACCATTACGAAGATAACACCTTTGTTTATTCAACCCTTTTATATTCACTGTTTACAAGTATTTTTATGCTACTAGTGCTGCCACATATTGTTCGATCCATGGAACTAATATCAAAGATTAACGCCATCTATTGTTACGTTACAGAACCGCGCTCGGCAGGAGGCTTCGAATGACGACATCAACGCCATCTTCCAAATGAATGTGCCCGATGAAGCGCAACCCAACAGGATGATGTAAGTGAGAGTTTGAAACTAAAGTGTACTTTTAGTGCTATAGGAAAGTTAAGAGATGGCGTTGTTTGTTAGTTATCGCAATTATATAAAGTTTTATTTTATGGGTGAGTGAATAAACAATATAATTATTTCACCCAGATTAATAATTAAAAACTTACCTATTTATTCTATTGAAGTTTTTTTCGCTATGTTTAAATTTTTTGTAGAATATAGTATCCGATAATTTCCAATCAATATTACCTATAAAGGAGTTGCGACGTAAATTAAATTACGTGCTTTTGGAATTTCAGCAATGTAAACGAGGATTCTGCGGACTTAGGACCTATGAAGACCGAAGCCATCCCGATGCTGGACGACGAGGTGCTCTCTAAAATGAAGATCTGGAAAATCATGGTAACACCTACTTAATTTTTAATCACTCGGAATGAATTTATTTTAGCTATGACAACTAACACGTTTATGATCAGAGCCCCACATTGGGCGCCACTGTCGCAATTTTTGTTCATCTACGTGTCTTCTTTTGCCCAGAGATTGAGCATAGCTGTGCAACGTGATGCCGTTGTCCCGGACAAGCTAAATACAGGGTTTTGACATTTTTTTAAATACGTACCGTCAGCATCAAAAGTAGCTGGTCACTTTTGTACTTTGTCGCTCTACAGTTAGGTGTAAAACGTCATTGATTGACAATTTGTGTTATTAAGACAAAGTACAAAAGTGACCAGCTAGTTTTGACGCTGACCGTACTGTTGTAAAGCCTTTTATTTATTTCTGTATTACAATTGTATTTACTTTAATGTAAGTGTTATAAATACCTTATAAGTATACATACGTAGTTTTGACGAACGGATAGCCAAGTAATTAGAGAAACTGACTATTAAGGTTAAGATCCCGGGTTCGGACCCCGCTCAGGGCAGACATTTATATGAAAAATACATATGTATGTTCTCGAGTCTTGGATGTTTGATATGTATTTCAGTTGCTTCGTACATATACAAGCTTCGTACATGTACAAGCTTTGCTTAGTTTGTGACTAGGTTAATTTTGATGGCAATTGCCCCCTAATGATATGTAGTTAACATAACTTATCTAGATTCGCAGTTCGGTTAAAACTTATGATTACATAGATCATGCTTAAAAATACACAACTAGGTCTTGCACAACTCATGTAAACTTTATACACGTGTATATTTGGTTTCTTAAGTTATTTAACTTTTACATTTGACGGGATGTCGAAAGCATCTTGTCTAATTTTCTCTAACTACTAGGCAGCTATAGATGCTCAAACTTTTTTCCTGTAGTAGTTACAAAATACAAATACAAAAATACAAAATAATTTATTTGGCAAAAAACAAAATTTAACTTAACATCGATATCTATTCTGATAGAGACACCAAACTAGGCTAAGCCTGTATTTTAGTCATCTGCGAGTGCGGTTAAGAAAACAATGAAATATTATGATTTTATCTTAAAAACTATGAATATTTATTTGTTATAGTACATTAAAAACGAGCAATTACATGTGTGTGTGTGTGTGTGTGTGTGTGTGTGTGTGAGAGTGTGCATTGCTTTTGATTACGGGTTGGGATTTATTAGCAGTGTAGGAAGGCCTCCAACAAGATGGCGCGACGACCTGGTTAAGGTTGCGGGAACACGTTGGATGTGACAGGCACTGGGCCGATCGTTCAGCTGAATTGATGACGATAACGGGATTTATTTTATCTTTGTGGCCTTAATAATGCCTTTGTGACTTAACTTGTTATACCAATTTCCTTCTTTTAAAACCTACTAATTTCTAATACCTGGTTTACACTCGCGTACGAGTGGCGAGGCGAACTGCGGGACGAGCCACGAGACGAGAGTGTGAACAGGCGCGCCTCGCGCCTCGTCTCGAAATTTGCTGTGATTTTGAGGCTCGCGTCCGCAGCGAGACGACGAGGCGAGACGCGAGGCGAGGTGACGAGGCGAGAGTGTAAATCAGGTATAACAAATTTTCTAAAACTAGAGTTAGCAACACTGGGTGGACAATTCATAGTAACTTGGCGCGCCGTAGGTAAAGTATAGCTACATGAGATCATCATAATACTATAAGTACTTTATTATATTTTACTACCAATACGTTTTCTTATTGTTCCAGAGAGACGCCGCCGACGAGAAATGAATAGATATAGCTATAGAATCTACTTGGACTGACGTTGTTTAGAAGCTTCATTTGATTGTTTATTATTGTTACCTACTTCCTATCTAGATAACTAATACTCTGGTTAATGGATAAACTACAATGTTGTACTGTAATTATTAAGATGTCAATTGCAAGGCTGGGTTGCAGTTGACAGCATGTAAATAGAATTAAGGTGAAATGTGCCATTCCAAATAAAGTAAATTTTAAAAACCAATTTTGTGTAATTAGTTTATGTGTTTCAGTTTAAATTTAATAAAAAATCAAAAATATCATCAAAATGATGTAATTTTTACCATACAGACAGTGTGAAATAGGGGGTTAAATGACATTTCCCCTCGACGTTACCATTGGCAAAACTGTTTTTGGCCCGAGCTATTTTTTTTTCAATGTTCAGCCTCTCCCATCAGTATATCTAAGTCAAAATAATAGCAGCAAATAAGAATAACAACTTTACGAAAAATGGCCTATCATTTCTTGACTTTCCATGAGAAAAAACACTATTCAAAAGTGCGATAACTCAAACGAGAATCCTAAGCTCTTCTTGAATTATCTTCGATATTAGCATTTGGCGTAGAAATATTTTTTTAAGTCATACATTTTCGTTACACGTGTTTGCTACTATTGTCCTGTGTTTCTGTGGATAACATTATGTAGGTAGGTACCCTACTCCGATGTTTGGACAATTATTAAACTAACTAAAAGACCTGCGGCCATGCTCGCATCAATGAAATAGTGGTTATATCAGAAGGTCTTATGTTTACTTAAGTACCTAAACTTTACTATTGATCTTCGCCGTATTATCACAACGACTTAGAGGTCCGTTGAACATAATGTTTCACTAATGAAGAAGGTGGATCACTAATGTCTATGCAAAATAGTATTAGCAAATGATCGTTTTATTTATAACACACAATATAATATATTAAAACGCCTGAATGTATGGATGGAAACTTAGCATACAGATTACAAAGATCTAGAATGAGACATAGGATACTTACTTATATATATATCCATTCCGACACACGTCCCGCGGAATATTTGAGTTTTAATCAAAAACAGAGGGCGCTGTCGAAGAACATTGAAGTACTTACCTCGGCTTTCAAGATGACGCGCTAACTTCATCTGCAATCAATAGATGGCGCTGTCCGAGCGAGATTTTTTCGGGCCAGATTCTAAGAACGTAAATATTTCTCGTGAAGATATCGCTAAGGCGGGTTAAAGCTAATTTATAATAAAGTACAATAATATCTTAAAAAATAATAAGCCAAAGTTCTTTCTAGAAATTATTATTGTCAGATAAAACATACTGCCGATCCCGACCTTTATCTAGTGAGGTATACCATGCAAGTAGCAGTACATTACTGTCAATAATCGTTCAATTACAATTCCATAGCTGCCCGGCCACGAGATGTATACGTAATGAAACTCACGCAATATTTCTCGCGCCATCTAAGTGAAGTTTAATTTGTCTAATAGACCTTACGTAAGTAAACAGATTGTATGCCCTCTCGTCGATTTACCACGTTTATAATAATATCGCCGGATGACAAGCAAAACTCACTAAAATTTCTGTCGCTGCTCTTCAAAAAGTCGTATCTAGTTAGTAATTTCATACTGAGATATGAGCTTTGTTTTGAGTAGGTATTTGGTACTTAGTGACTTTTGGTTGTCACCCGACGGTATAATGTTGGACCAGGATATGTGTGTATTCCTAAAACTGTTGTTACGTCGAAATCGATAGTGGTCTTTATGATGTAAATGCTATTTTTTTTTCAGAATTAGGCAGTTTGAAGTTTTCTTACTCAGTATCAAGGTCATTGATTACGATGATCAAAAAAAAAAACCAAATTTTCCATATTTTTTTAGTCAGTTTTGTGATGAGCCTTGTAAACTGTATCAACAAAGTCACAAAACGGACTCAAAAAATAACAACACTGTTTTCTTTACAGAAATAAAATTTTCTCATTTAAAAAAAAAGGAAATGCTACTTACACTTTAAATAACTGAAATAATATCCAAAGCGACGCTAAAGTTAGCAAACTAATTTTAGCAGTTACAGGCCATAATGATGTTACGAAAAGGGTATGTCAAATAGATAATAACCGATGAACTTTAATCTAAGAATATCTTCATTTTATTCAAACAATATGGTAAAATCTGTACCTACATACATTGAAATAATTTGAGAAAAACTACGTCGGGGATTACGTTGGTTTCCTTTCCAAAAAGCTTTCAGTTACAAAAAGACATTATGGAACTTAGAAACTGTTTCCGTTTTGGGCGATGTAAGGAAAAGTCGAAATAAGTCAGTCGCAGGTAAAAGCGCTCGGTAACGAGACCGCTTTGCTGGAGGTGGAGTTTTAATTGCGGCAACTAGCGTGAAAAACTATGGCCCAAGTTACGAGCGAGTCCAATATTATACTGTTTTAAGCTTTCGTGATTTTCACTCATACTTAATTACTATACTAAACGGGACTTATCACGCAAATAATATTTAATTAGCAATTAGTATTTTATTTTTATTTATTTATTTTATTTATTAATGTTGGCGTCGGGATGAGTGTGTGAGATCGTCGGATGTTGTGAGTGTTGTGTGTCGGTGTGATGGGGTGATAATTTGTTTTTGTATCCGCCTTTCTTAGGGTTCCGTAGTCAATTAGGAACCCTTATAGTTTCGCCATGTCTGTCCGTCTGTCTGTCCGCGGCTAAGCTCAGAGACTGTTAGTACTAGAAAGCTGTAATTTAGCATGAATATATACATCAATCACGCCGACAAAGTGGTTAAATAAAAAAAACTAAAAACATTTTTTTAGGGTACCTCCCATAGACGTAAAGTGGGGGTGATTTTTTTTTCTCGAATAGTGTGGGGTATCATTGGATAGGTATTTAAAAATAAATACGGGTTTTTTAGAACCATTTTTAGATAAAGTGAATATTTTCGGAGATATTCACAACGAAAGTTCAAAATAATGTGTCCCCCCTCTAACTTTTGAACCGCACGTCTAAAAAATATGAAAAAAATCACGTAAGTTACACTTAATAAAAACTTTCTAGCAAAATTATTTTCAACTTAATCAGTTGAGCAGTTTTTAAGTTTTTGTAGAAAAATATTTCTAAACTAAGATTGTAATCTAACCGCCACTGCAAGCATTTTTTCTTTAAGTAAGTACCTATAAGATCACGCTAACAGTATCTTCTTTTGAATAAAAAAAATTAAATCGGTTCATATAATAAAGAATTACATCTGAAAAACTATCAACATACATTCTAGTTTTAGTAGACTGCAGATTAGTTACTCAATTCGCCTATAGATGGCACTGTACCGTCGAAGTTCAAATTCTACATCGCGGTGTTAACCCTAGTGAGCGGTGGAAGTTGGGACCAAAACAACCATATTAATAAAGTAATGCTTAGATTTTTTCGTACCTGCTACGGAACCCTATCTTGAGCGCGTCCGACACGCTCTTGGCCGGTTTTTTGTAATTAATGGTAACTATGTATTGTCATGTCAATTTGTAATTATCACGAATAAATGGTTTCAAAATGGTTTTTTGGAAGCGGGCAGCGCAGGACCGATCGTTGTGGAACTTTTTGGGGGAGGATTTTGTAATGATTTTTGGGGGATGATTTCAAGTGTGGTAACGAATGTAGCCCTCATGGTGTGTCCTTGCTATTCCGCAATCACACAATCAAGTCAGGTTCGCTGTGCGTGTACTATGTTTTGTGTATAAATATACAATACTTTTATGTGTAACTTAGCTGTACGTGTGTTTGTGGAGGATCAAATAAAAAAAAAATAGCTTGCTTGCAGTGTTTTGGCTGGACGTAAACGAGTAAAGCGCTCGTTCACTCAATTTTCTTTATAAATAAAAGCTTAAGAAAATAATGTTTTCTTATTTTTATGATTTTGGGCAGGCCAGGCAGCCGCTATAGTTCCAGATTGGTGGGATAAAATAGTCACGGACTGGATACCACAAGATGGATGACCGCGACGGTGTAGGCCCAAGAGGTGTTAGCGAGATGACCTAGACGTGTAACTTTATGGGCTAGAAAGACACCGCTCATAATCAGGACGAATGAAAAAAACCAGCCAAGAGCGTGTCGGACACGCCCAAGGTAGGGTTCCGTAGCCATTACGAAAAAATCAAGTAATATTTTTCTAAGGATTTCGTATGTGTACGGAATCATCCATGTTTAGGTATGTTTTATACCTTAGGCTACTATTTACTCTTAAACTACAAATAATTTCCAAGCAATCTTAGCCGCTATAATTTTCCTAGTAAATTTGATATATTTACTACCATTCTGAGTTTTTTCAAATTTTTCCACCCAACAGTTTAGATTTTAGAAGGGGGGGGCGGTCGATTTTAATGAAAATTTTCACTTTAAAGTTGAATATTTCGCAAACAGATCACTGAATAGAAAAATCATGTTAGCAACCCCGCAATGGTTTTAAAAGACCTATCCAACGATACCCCACACTATAGGGTAAGCCGAGAAAAAAAAATCACCCCCACTTTACGTGTACCCTAAAAAAAATTTTTTTAGTTTTTTTTATTCAATCACTTTGTCATTGTCATATTCATGCCAAATTACAGCTTTCTAGTACTAACAGTCTCTGAGATTAGCCGCGGACAGACAGACGGACAGACATGGCGAAACTATAAGGGTTCCTAGTTGACTACGGAACCCTAAAAATGGATAGAGGCCTTTGCCTAACAGTGGGACACTTCTCCAGGCTAATTCTATGATTTATCTTTGAAAACGCATATCTCTTGCTTCTTAACCTATACCCAAACACAGGTTACTCGGCTAAGTATTTAATGTAAGTCGGTCTATGAGTTCAATTTGCCTGTTGCTCATGTTTATAGCTTTCAGCTTTTAAACCAACCGTTTCGGCGGTAGGGGCAATCAGTGTAAATAGAAGACAATATTACCGACCGTGCTAGCTCTTCCCTCTGATGGAAGTCAAGGAAGACGAGTGTGTCATCCCTGTCTTATTCAACAAGTTAAAAGAGGAGGTAAGCTGTTAGATTATTTTAGCGAAAGTGAATAGTGTAGGCCGAGATTAGAGTAAAGCGAAGAGAAGATTAAGGATGTTTTAGAAAGGTTCGGTGGTATTTGGCTATGGCAAATCTCAGTGGATTGAGGCATCTGAGCTTCCTTTTTCGGTTGTGTAACTACTATAATAATATCCTCCATTATGATGAGATGAAGCAGCCACACACTGCTCTCTCGTGCAATTTTTCTTGTCTCTCTTCCTTGCTAGTCCTGATGTGAGAGAAAGAAAGAGCGAGAACGTACTGGGCATGAGAGTGGACACTCTGTCTGTTTTTCAAGCCACTCCACAATCTGAGGTCATCACATAGCCCGAGAAAATATTTCAAAACTGATTTATTGCTCGTATAACGTTCGTCACAAAAGATGCTTCTGGCTATTTGTCTTTTTAACCCCCGACACAAAAAGAGGGGTGAAAACAATAATGGCATAAACCTCGTATAATCCGTTATAAGTTTGACCGCTATGTGTGTCTGTCTGTCTGTCTGTCTGTCTCTGTGTCTGTCTGTGGCACTACAATTCTAAACCGGGTGAACCGATTCGGATGCGGTTTTCTTTTATTTGAACACTGGTTTCTTGGCGATGGTTCTTAGACATGTTTCAACAAAATCGGTTCAGCCGTTTCAAAGTTATCAGCTCTTTTGTCAGCTGCGGAAGGGATCTTAGACGCATAATGGGTATTTACTTTATTTACAAACATATGTGCAACAAAATTGCGTTGGGGGTTTTTTAAATTTTTAATTTATAGTTATGAATAATAAATATAACATTTAAATCTAAAAGTTACTAAAAAATATAAGTTACTAGACTACATTTCTTATCACATAGATTCTTTAGACAAACTGACTAAACAACCTAGTATTTCATTTATAGCTTCAATAATAACTTCTATAAAGCAAGAGCTAAGTAAAAATCACCTCTCCCAAACCATATGTCTGGATGCCTCCTACTAACATTCCATTCCTACGAGTATATTGGATTCCACAGATAAGTACCTACCTAACTCTTCAAATTAACACTAGCCCTTGTGAAACCTTGCTTATACTATTTGGATTGTAATTTAGTATAGTTAGATTCGTTTCATAATCATCATCATCATTTCAGCCGTAGGACGTCCACTGCTGGACGTAGACCTCTCTCATTGACGCCCAATCATTACGGTTGTAAGCGACTTGCATCCGCCCTGAAGCTGCGGCCTTCACCAAATCTCGTTGGTGGACGTCCCACGCTGCGCTTGCCAGTCCGTGGTCTCCATTCGAGAACTTTTGGGCCCCAACGGCCATCTGTTATGCGTGCTATATGGCCTGCCCATTGCCATTTCAGTTCGTTATCTTAAGCTATCTTAAGTAATTCCTTAGATTTAATAGAAATGACAGCTGACAAGACCAAATTTAAGCTCTCAAAGTAATCCGTAGCAGAATAACGGATTAGCGGCTGTCCGTAGATACACTCCGCGACATTTAAATTGCAGACCATGTAGGCACTCGTTAAATCTCATCTCGATTGTACACGGATGTAGAATCTTTCCACAATCTTCAAGAAGGACAATTTGAAACTTTAGGAGAGGCAAAAAGTTGTTTGAAGGAATTTCCAAACGTGTGTGGTAGATTTTACCGATATTCGTAAATGCTTTTTATAGTCTAAAAAAAACTAAACTGAATAACAGAACTATATTTTTGACTTTAACTTTGAATATAAACGCGTTTAATTAGCTATAGAACGGTTTTTTTTTAAATGCGGAGTATAAGATGGTTGTTGGTTGAGTTAGTTGGACTAATAGAAACCCGCAAAAAAGTTCATCTGAATTGTCCATGTAGTCACGCTTTTGATGTTGTACACTTTTTAGGGTTACGCACCTCGAAAAGAAAAAGCGGAACCCTTATAGGATCACTTTGTTGTCCGTCCGTCCGTCCATCCGTCTGTCAAGACCCTTTTTCTCAGGAACGCGTAAAGGTATCAAGTTGAAATTTATATCAAATACTCAAGTCTACTGTCCCTTGGAGCTGTGAAAAAATCAAACTTCTAAGCCAACACAATCAAAAGATTCAGCCATTTATGCCGCAAATTTTCGACACTCGCAAGGGAATCAAAACCTACAGGGTACTTCCCGTGAACTCAGAATCTTGAAATTTGGTACGAAGCAAGGTCTTATAACATAGATAAAGTAACAATTGCGAAAAGCATACATTTTTTTGTCTGTCTGTCTATATCAGTAACCAATCTACAATGATCCCACACTGCGCACATTTTGCTTAGGAGCAGGGGTCTGCTAAGACTGGATATTCATAGATACATATAAATTTGTACGGAACCCTCGGTGCGCGAGTCCAACTCGCACTTGGCCGGTTTTTTTTAATTCAAATATATTTTGTCGATTGACAGTTAAAAAAAAAACTAGAAACATATAGAAAAGGGTGCTCAGTTCAAACGAACCAAATCACTGCTGAAATCATCACCATCAGACAAGCTTTTTAAGACAGCTCTCACCACGTAAAAGGAAACAACAATTTCCAGGCCGTTCTCAATCTAATATATATCTCGTGTCACGGTGTTTTTTATCGAACTCCTCTGAAACGGCTTGACCGATTTTTATGATTTTTTTTCTCCAATTTTGGAAGGTCTGAGGTCTGAGAAGGTCGTAGGCTATTTTTATGGTTACCTATCAAAATTTAGACTTATTTTTTTCCGAATATTTGAAATCCCGAATGCTTCATTTATCCGAATGCATTTTTTCCTGAAACTGTAAATATTTCAGGATTTTTATAAAACAACCCTAACCTAACCTAAAGGGTTCTACACGATGGTCCTGAAATAAATCCTGAAATATTTACAGTTTCAGAAAAAATGCTTTCGGACAAATGAAGTTTTCGGGATTCTAAACCTTCGGAAATAAAATTTTCTAAACATCGATAGGATCCCGGCCGTTCCATATTTTCCGGCATCCGCAAACACTCGTACAAATTGAATTTTTCATTCCCGCTCGATCACCTGTATCTAGTCGCGATTCGTAATGAATGTTAATACGGATCAATTCGGCTTTAGAGTCTAAATCAACTGAAAGTGCTTTTAATAGTCTAATCGCTTCATCATCTCAGGAAATATAGCCTACGTATATACCTACCACTGCAAGGCACAGGCTTCCTCTCAGAAGGAGAGGGCTTGGCCCTATTTCCCACGCGAGCCCACTGTAGATTGGAAACTACACACACCATTGAATTTCTGCACAGGTGTTTGCAGGTTTCCTCCCGATGTTTTCCTCATGTTAATCTCGTGAGTTCCGGCCTTTTCTAACCGATGTCAGGGGGGTTTCAATCCGCAGTTTAGGTATGTTCGGCTGGCGCGCCTCCCGGGCAGGCAGGCGTACGTATGGCAGTAGGTTGTCGCTCGGCTATCGGTTCGCACGCTAGCCGCGACGCGCGTAATTAAGCATTTTATTTCTGTGTTTTTGCAACAAACAATGACTTCTAAACGATCTTGTAATAGGGATGACGACTGGATTATAATTTATGAGTATGTCATTCTATTTAGTCCGTCAGTTAGATTATGGAAAAATATGGGACACGTATTTTTTGGTTTATCAAATTATTAAAAATCGACAAAGGCATATATCATCAAACTTCCGGAGTGGGGGCTTAAGACGTCACTCTTAGGTAAAAATTGTGCCATAATATAGTGACGTCACTCGAAACTTCTAAGCACTGTATCCTCGTCATTTTTTGTTTGTCAAACAAAAGAAAAAATACGTGTATAATATTTTTTAATAAACTAACTGACGGACTAAACAGTTTTTTTTGTCGTCTAGCCTATGAACTTACTTACTTACTAAAGGTAGTCTAACACACACGTAAGTCGTCGTAAGAGTAGGCAAATTTTATACCTAGAGTTGACTTTTGTTCGAGAGTGATCCTTCTATACGCTAGTACTATTAGTTATTCTGTGCCAATGTAGAACTTAAGGCCTAGATAAGATTCATACATTTTGTAATTTTGGAACTTATTTTAGCGTCTTTGTAGTTCTTTATGCATTGATGAATTTTTACTTTATAAAAAGGGTGGAAATATCGAACGCCACATGGAGGGCAACTATCTTAAATATTGGATACTAGCGACCCGCCCCGGCTTCGCACGGGTGCAATGCTGAATACTAAATAATACTACAGGATGTCTTTATTTATATTGCAACGTTCAACGTTCACAGCTTTTTGTCATTAGGCCGTGGTCGCTTTCACCCGCCGCACGCGGCCGACAGCGGCCCGCCGCCCGCGGCGTCTGAATGGTGTGTTCGGGAATGCTCGGGAGTGGTCGTTTTCGCCCGCCGCGTTCGGGACGTCGCACGCGGCGGGCGAAAACGACCACTCCCGAGCATTCCCGAACACACCATTCAGACGCCGCGGGCGGCGGGCCGCTGTCGGCCGCGTGCGGCGGGTGAAAGCGACCACGGCCTTAGACCTTATAGGCACGCGCCGCCCGCTATGTCCCTGCATTTTAAATCTGTAATATCTTCGAAATTATTCATTTAAATTACATGCTGTATAGGGCCATATTGATCTATATTACATTTTTATTAGACGACCGGATGGCCTAGTGGTTAGAGAACCTGACTACGAAGCTTGAGGTCCCGGGTTCGATTCCCGTGTCGGGGCAGATATTTATATAAAAAATACGAATGTTTGTTCTCGGGTCTTGGGTGTTTGATATGTATTTAAGTATGTATCTATCTATATAAGTATGTTTATCCGTTGCTTAGTACCCATAACACAAGCTTTGGTTAGCTTACTTTGGGACTAGGTCAATTGGTGTGAATTGTCCCGTGATATTTATTTATTTATTTATGCACAATGTATTTAAGGTATACTTAATTGGATAAGGACTAATGCTGTATTGCTTAAAATCGCTTCGTAAATGAGCCATTATTTCTCGTAAAAAGTAAAGGATAAAAAATGGTTATTGTGGGTTATCTCTAAGAGATAGACATATACCATTGCGAATTTTTTTGTAGACCTTTTTAAGGTGTACAATACTGTAGTACATTATTTTGATCTATCTCGTAGGGTTCAGCCAGGGTTTGCATGTAAGCGCAAAAAAGTGTTTATTTACGACATCAAATTAGAAACCTCTAAAATTATCAGTGTTTATCTACTATATTATGCATGTATTATACATATAACCCTTTCTTTTGAATCACTCTATCTATTAAAAAAAACCGCATCAAAATCCGTTGCGTAGTTTTAAAGATCTAAGCATACATAGGGACACACAAACAGCGGGAAGAGACTTTGTTTTATACTATGTATGGTATAAAACAAAGCACATAGTACATTGTATGGATTTTTGAAAAATAGCTCGTCTTAGTCGGGACTCGAACCAGGTCAAGTACGACAAAAATAAAGTGCCGTATTTCCCGTAAGCGCAGCATTAGCCGAGTCTGCTCCTTTTGCCGCAGGACAGAAATCCTATACTTACTTGTAAAATAATCATTTAATTTTTACTATTGTGTTTTTATTTCCTGTTTTGTGTATTTTGGATTTTTACTGGAGCAAATAAATATTTTTTCTTTCTTTCTTTATTTCTTTATAAGTTGAACAAAGGCCTATTAAAACGGTACGTATTATTTACATATACTTAGAGCGCGCGCAGACAGAGAGCGGTCTGGAGTTCCGCGTTCCGCGTTCTGAGTTCTGTGTTTTGACCGCTCGAGAGTTCCGACCGCCTGCTGTGTGCGTTATCGTAAGGGACCTAGTACATTCGAAAGAACGCAGAACTCGGAACTCGGAACGCGGAACGCCAGACCGCTCTCTGTCTGCGCGCGCTCATATAGTTAGTACCATGAATAGAATTCCGGTAAACGTGCCGTAGCGTCCAACTTCGCAGTGCATCGACAGTCATTTTCCGGTATTTACTACGGAATGAGGAAATGAGGAAGATAACGATCCGCTTTATACCGTGACGTGTGCGGAATGGATACTTTGATGGGGACTGAATACGGTTTATTACTGGACTTCGAGAATTTGTCGCAGGGAAATGAAAGAGGTCTTTTTATAGGTCGACAAAAAGAAGGTGACATAAGGGAAAAAAATAAAAACCTGTCAAGTCCGAATCGAACTCGCTGTGCATTTCTTACCTCTTAAATCACGTACCATGGCATCCTTTTACAATCAATTTTATGTTACAGATATTGTATGGAGTGTAAATATGACATTTGTAGCGAAAAGCTTCACTTTAATATCCGATTTAGTTTTTTCGACTGTACAATATTTAGCACATTTTTTCCATAAAATTGCGTATTATTCTAGTTAAAAGTTTGTGCCTAACAATAGCTGTTCATAAAATTATTAAGATAAAGGAAAAAGATATAGATTACCAAATTAAAAAAGGAATTGACTTGCATTTATTTATTAAAAACATACAACATTCCTGGTATTTCTAATCGGAGGTCCTAGTAATAAGATTTTCGAAAACTACAAATTTTCCTCAATCCCAGAATTTATAGAAAATGAAACATCTGTGCTTTACATAGGCGTTTCCTTTGCATTTTTCATACAATTCTTCTCATTCATTGTAATTATGTTAATTTTACACGAACCAAAAACGTACTGTATTTTTAGCAAAATTCAGAGGCAAACGATATAAGAAAACATAATTATTGCGAACCCCGACTTAATTAAAGCCATTTAAATGAGAAAGAAATCATTTGACAGTCCATTCGTTTGGAAAAATAGGGTAGGCAATCTAAACACTGCTTTGGGGGCGACAATTTACACTTTACCCGCGTTTGAGAAAAGCTGCTTAAATTTGTTAGCATTTTTCTAATTGGTATTTACTCACGCGTATGGTGGGATGATGTATCTTTTTAGGGTTCCGCTAATTCTAAATGCGAAGCCGCAAAGATGCTGACCCAAGTTGCGTCCTAAAATAGACTGCAATCCTTCACCCAATGTAAGTAAGAGAGTAAGACCGTCCAGCCTGTTTGCGTCGGTGTGGCATAAATTCTGAGGCTCTAACATGCATGAATCGACCTGTAATTCTGTAATAATAATATGTGGTCCGCGCAAGCCTGCATTTTAGATTCTTACTAATAAATAGGAAGCTGCCATTTAGCATTAATATACAATTGAATCACGCCGATAAAGTAATAGAATAAGCTCCCTGTCCATAAGGTGTACTTATTGATTACAGGTTTTATTTCAGAAACGGACACGTAGACTCTTCTAATGAAGACAAATGCATTCCCAGAAGAATAACCCAAGCTTAAATTTCAATTATAATTAGATATAAATACCGTCGGCATTAAGGCCGTAAGTGTACCGAAATATCGTGGTAGCGTACTGGTTTGAGTTATGGCCTCTACAAACAGAGGGACGTGGGTTCGAGCCCGGACTATCACCCTCTCAAATTACATTTCAAAACCATTAGCTTTATTGTGACCCAGCGATGACATCAATGGGATATATGACGTTCCTAATCCGTACAAGGCCCGAGTGGGAACTACGGCACAAGCCCTTTCATTCTGAGAGGAGGCTTGTGCGCTATAGCGGGTGAGATGATGATGATGAATGATGAAGTATAATCCAAAATATTTACAAGAGTATTCAGTGAAACATTTGATGAAACTTTCGTTCGTCTTAACCTCGTAAGGCCCAAGTTTTTACAACAGATAAAGTAGGTACTTATATCAAACCAAGCCAAAAATTCCTAGTTTTATGATTTTGGAATTTATTTCTTCATAAGTACTTTGTATTTACAGTTCTTATTTCATTTACTCTACGTAAATAGTATATTGGGCATTTATTCTTAATACTATTGATTTGTTTAGTTATTATTAAGTACGCCGAGAGAAGGCCTGTGCCTCGTGCAGTGGGACGTATATGGAGTGGTGTCCACGGACCGTAAGGCACAGTGTAGGCCTCCAACAAGATGGACGACGAGTTCTTCCATCCTCAGTCAGTCAGTCAACCCGTCAGTCAGTCCTTACCAGGCTTCACTCTTAACCAGGCTTAAACGATGACCGATGTCGATTATTTCTCGATATTTAAATACGTACGTGTCCTCAAAAGATACATAGCGATGTGTCTTTTGGATATCCAAAGGCACTCGCTGGCACCGTTTGCACGTGGAACCCTAAAAACAAGTAATTTAAATTTAACCAAAGCTTTAAAAAACTCTTTACGCTCTTAACGCTAAATTGACTTGTCGCGGACAATCGCACTTCGAATGATCGCCAACTCCATTTATTTTACATTGCTACAGAAACATAAAAGAAGTAATTATTCGTTTCCACTTCGTTTAAAGTACTTTAAAGTTGGAAACTAGAAATTAAAAGTTTCAAAAGGGCGTACTGGCGTTCTACAGTATAGAAGTAGGACTCATAGGCCATTTTCAAGACTCAAACTGTCTTCAAAAGTTCCTATATCATGTGTATTGACATATTTAATAAATTGCCGTACAGATTTAAGGACAACCACTTGCCTACCTACACTGCCTCTTCCGCATAAACATAATATGAACACCAAATCATTCTGATTCTGATTGACCTTTTCAACGCCAACGACAGATGCGTCACAAAGTACAACGTCAAAGTGATCGTCACGCAATGACATAAGGTTAGATTCGATTTGTGGCATTCGAACATGGCGGATGTAGACAGTATATAATTTTGGTATTTCTGTTTCTTTGGCTAGTTGTGGTATAATTCTGATAGTGTTTTATGCGGCGATTAACCTTAACTGTTACAGTGATCTCAAAATTCTATATTGCTCTCGTGTCTGACATTTTTTAATGCGCAAGTTGTCTCCACGTGGTTTTTGGAATTTTACTATCAAGTTGCAAAAACTACAATTACCGTACAACGTGAGTCGCTCTCAGAGCAATTAACTGATATTGGCACAAGCCTAGTGGCCGCCATTAAGGAAGAAAAGAAAGAAAGAAAGACATAAGGTTAATTCAAAGTAGCTTTACTATTAACTGGACTGGGCGTTGAATAGCTTAAAAGCAATAATAGCGGTCTACATCATTAGCTTAAGACGTCCACTGCTGAACAAAAACCCTCCCTTTTGAACGCCACAGTGAATAACAACTCGTCACTTGCATCCTCTGGTTGCCCGCCACTACAGCGCGGTCTACATCCCGTAAAAAATATATCCAACTAGCTTTGCTCGCTAAACTATTATTGGCAGTCGAACTGAAATTTCGGGATTTTCTTTAATTCCCTAAATTACAAAGCGGTCCGCGCAACAACTAAAGTCACCGACATAACTCGAAGAATCGCCAGACTCAAGTGGCAGTGGGAAGGGCACGTCGCTCGTAGAACTGATGGCCGATGGAGCAAAAAGGTTCTGAGTGGCGTCCACGGACCGGTAGACGTAGTGTAGTGTAGGTCCAACTAGAAAGAGCGATGACCTGGTTATGGTTGAAGGATCGCGTTGGATACGTGTGGCACGGGACCGATCTGTTTGGCGAGCCTTGGGGCAGGCCTATGTTCAGCAGTGGACGTCTTTCGGCTGAAACGATGATGATGACATAGGGGTTTATCATGACCGTTGTATGAAAAATACGCATGGAAAATTTCACATCTATCTTTAGACTTCGCGGTTACACATTCGCTGCCACGCATTGCTACGCGCTACGCTCGTAGCCAGTAGCAGCGTTTTTCCGCTTTGTAGCGAAAACTGCCTACGAACGCAGAACGCGATATCGGGTTCTTGGCACTCAATGTGTTAAGGTTTTAGGATTTTACATCGATCCGATCTCACGGTAGTTTTATGTTCAAAGATCCCGTGGGAACTTCGGGTTAAAAAGTAGCCTAATCGTATGTATCATTCAAGACGCCCAGATAACTATACACCGGATTTCATACAAATCCGTCTAGCTGTCTTAGTGGGAAAAGAAACAAACAAACACATGCACACACACTAACACACTCGCAAAGTCAGTAATTATTCCCAAAACCCGCACAAGTGTTTTCGCTCTTCCTTCATCAATCGCACAGCTAAGTGGAATTCCCTGCCTGTGACTGTGTTCCCTGTACACTACAATTTGGCCGCTTTCAAGTCTAGAGTGAATGAGCATTTACTAGGCAAGCGTGCTCCATCGTAGGCCTCATCTTCGCTTTCCATCAGGCGTGATTGTGTTCAAACGCAAGCCTATATTGTATAAAAAAAACTTTCATGATATTAACGTAGGATATGTTGTATTCATCCCTTTTTTCCGCGTTTCCAGATTGACCTTCTCGTATCAGTTTCACGAAGTTAACTTCGGAGAATATCCTACATCAAACTTCTTCCGTACCTAATTCCCGTGCGAAAATTCCAGCGGAATGATCTCAAAGTTCACGAGCGCTTCAAAGTTGTCTAACTTGTAAAAAGAAACAAGAGGCGATAATCTAAAATAGGTAAGGCAAGTGGCCTGTTTTACTTTCATTCAACACTTAGCATCAAACCTCATCATCATTATCATCATCATTTCAGCCTATATAGGGACGTATACACGTCCCATTGCAAGGCACAGGGCTCCTCTCAGAATGAGAGGGCTTGGGCCGTAGTTCCCACGCGGGCCCAGTACGGATTGAGAACTTCACACACACCATTGAATTTCTTCTCAGGTGTGTTCAGGTTTCCTCACGATGTTTTCCTTCACCGTAAAGCTCATGGCAAATTTTAAATACAATTTCCAACATGAATTCCAAAAAACTCAGAGATGTGAGTCCGGATTCGAACCCACGACCCTCTGCTTGAGAGGCCATAGGTATAACCACTAGGCTACCACGGTTTAACCTAAAGAGGCTTGATTCGTTATTTTTAAACATTTGCTTAGAATCTAAACTTTAGATTATGACAACTTATCTGTGACTTGCCAGTTGAATGAAATTTGGCCACAATAGTATAATATTTGAGCAGTTCAAATCGGTACATATTTTTGCCTTTGACTATTCTTCTTTAGCTTTTATATAACTCCAAGAATACGTACTTAAGTTGAAATGCATCGCTCGAAGAGCAAATCGGTTATGGGCGAAGGGTTCATAACTCGAGTAGCGACCCCAAATCAGAAGACGCACCGTTAGCAGACATTCCACTAAATTTTAGTGACTAAAAGTACTCCAACGAAAACAGTTGCTACCAACCGGGGCATGTCCGTAGGTAGCGAGTTGTAACATTCATGCTGATGGCTGATAATATGATGACGATGATGATGAACTAAATTTTTATATCAGTCTACATTAGTTTAAAATAAAGTTGTGTTATATCTCTTTTTTGAGTAAAGCCATTAAGCAATTAACTTTAACAAAGATGCTTTATGGGATTGAACTCGAAACGGGTAGAGATCGCAATAATGCAAACGAGTTTAACTTCGCGACACAATGTGTTTTATGCTACGCAATTATAAACCTTTGTCCGTAACCATGTAGATTATAATCGTCACAACTTTGGGCGTAAACTTTTTGTTTTGTTTGCCACGGGAATGAGTTCGTAAGTCATTACAGTGTGTCACAAAATTTGATGGTAGTGCCTAAAGATTTGTGAAGAACTTCATTTTGTTCATGTATATACAATTTTCAAGGGATTAATCTATAGTTATTATATATTATTAGTTACTTTTTGGAGCACTGTTTTGTGCATCTCTAGCGGAAATGGCAAGATAACCTAGACACGAAACTTAGCAAGAGGTCCGTATAAAGAGATGTGGAGCTCAAGGGGCACAAATAAACGTTAATCAAAAGAAAAAACTCAAATATTTACAAATCATTGGGCCATTTCTAATCAACTTAAGCGTGTCGAAACAAAAATAACTCACTCAAATAACTCCTTCTTTGTGATATTTCCCTTCGTTGGAATTTACATTAGCGAATTGATTAAATGTGTCAACTTTAGGAATTCACCCATCTAAAACTTACCGTTACGTTAGAGTACCTACAGAATATTACGGCACTGGTTCCACCTCCAACGACGAATGAGAAGCAAGTACATAGAGCTAAAATCTAGATATCTACGACATAGCTAGCAGCGAGAATCAAGTGTGTACTGTGTGCACTGATCTTTAAGCAAGTGTACGACTACAATGAGCAATTACTCGCACTGTAGAGTAAAATTCGCGAGCATTCCTGACCGTATTTTATGTTTGATTGCTCTTGTTGCTGCAACAAACTAGTGGAGAGAGAGTTCTCGCCGGCAGTGTAGACAGCCAGCAATTAACTAGTATTAATAATGGTATATCTTTTACTAACACAGGATCTATATCATCATTTCAGCCGAAAGACGTCTACTGTTAAACATAGGCCTCTCCTAAGGTTCACCAAACATATTGGTCCAACGCCATCCGCATCCAGAGCGTTCCCGCCAACTTAAAAAAAAATTAAATTAAATTAAATTTAAGCTGTTTATTTCAAGCAAAGAACATTTTACAAAACATCCAAAACGAGTCCTTAATCCTAATTTTAAGGATTTTGCGTGGCCTCGGTTAGCGAAAGACTGAGTTGCTCACGCGTAATTAGTCTAAGTATACAATACGAGTAGATAGTAAATTTATTATATAAATCATGATTTCCCGTGCATGCAGTTTTTTTGTTTTAACTTACATATAACCTAAGTCTGAGTGCGCATCCGTCCCTTCCCTCTCAAATATATCTTTCATCAAATATCTATTAATCACGCTTTTAATTTGTTTTCTGTTATTACTTTCTAATTTCTTTCTTAACCAGGTCGTCGCTCTATATTGATGGAGCCCTACCTATACTTCGACTTCCGGTCCGTGGACTCCATTCGAGAACCTTTTGACCCCACCGGCCATCAAGTCATCGGTTCTACATGCGATGTGCTCTGCCCACTGCCACTTGAGTCTGGAGATTCTTTGAGCTACGAAAATATCGGTGATCTTAGTTCTTACGCGAGTTTTATCATTTCTAATAATCCCGCATCTAAATTATAAGGCCGGTGCAGACCAGATGCGTCTGTGTGTCACGCACCAGATGTAATGAATGATACTGTAAGAAAGATATTGGCACACCATGTGCGCGCATCTAATGTGCCATCTTTCTAACAGTTTCATTTATTTCAATATGGTGCGTTTGCGTGACATGACAAGCACACGGATCTGGTCTGCGCCAGCCTTTGTTCGTTTCTTATGCGTAAAAATAATTTTTAGCTAATCAGTTCCTCAAAGGCAGTGGAACAAGAGCCAGAGTTAGAACAAGAGTTAGAACCATGTCAGTATATTTGCAATTTATCATGAGCTGGTCGGTGCATGTGAAATTTTCGATCCGCTGTGTGTGTGTTTGTGTGTGTGTGTGTGTGTGTGTGTGTGTGTGGGTGTGTGGGTGTGTGTGTGTGTGTGTGTGTGTGTGTGTGTGTGTGTGTGTGTGTGTGTGTGTGTATCTGTCTGTCTGTCTGTGGCATAATAGCTCTTAAACGGGTGAACCGATTTTGATGCGGTTTTTTTTATTAGAAAGCAGGTTTCTTGGCAATGATTCTTAGATATGTTTCATTAAAATCCATTCAACCATTTCAAAGTTATCAGCTCTTTTGTTAGACGCATAATGGGCATTTACTTTATGTTCAAACATACGTGTGACACAATTTCGTTGGGGTTTTTTAAATTTTTAAATTAATAGTTATCTTGTAATAAGTCTAATATTTAAGCGGCTAGGGCTACCCTATTGATGGTGTCATTGCACTCACTACTGATTTTTATTGACAGTAAAATACGTCGTTGATTTAATAAAACTAACAAATAGCCTCAAGCTTTATTATCAGACTCAAACGAAATACCCTGCAGGGCACTAGCAGACTTAATTACTAAAATAAGAAACTTACTTTGCTTACTTACCGTATCGAACTACTACTGTATCGAATGAATGATTTGCATATGGCACAAATGGATGGTGTGGACAAGGTTTAGAGTGGTGTGGTCAGTGTAGATATTATATCCCAACTCGTGATATTAATAATTTCGATGAAGAATAATGGGGTACCTAGTTCTTCGCCAGTCGCCACCAACGACGTCCGCGTCGATTAACCGAGCTTTTTTTCGATCGGCAACCTTAAACAAGAATGTCGTAGTGCTGATCCGTGTTTCTTAATTTAAGTAGTTGTTTCTTTTTAGTTGTGTCCCTTTCCTATGAGGACGTAGAGAATAAAATTAGAGTAGCTAAGTAATATGCACACCCTTACACACGCTCGCATACACTACACACGCTTGCACACACTAATACATGCACGCACACGCATGCACTATAATTAAGTTCTATTAGTCCTGGTCAGTTTAGCATTCTTCCCCATTTTTCTTTAGATCTGTTAATCTATAACATCAATAACCCATTGGAGCAATTCCTTATTAGCAATTCGCATCAAATATGTTAAGCTATATCCAGTATATGATGTAATTCAGTTTTTAGAATGCGGACTCTTACTTTTGTTTTCTATGTACTATCTATTTGAATTTGTTATGTTTGTATCTCCTGATAGTTTCAATTCAAATTTTAGCAGACTTGCGAAGTAGGCCGTCATGAAAAAAATGCTACAATCGGCAAAGAATGCGCAAAGTGACACAACAGAGAGGGTATGTTTCTTTCCAGAACTCATGGCGAATAAGCACCCATGTTATCCATGGAAATGGATTAGTTGAGGGACTGTACTGGTTTGTGGTGTTAAATATAGAATACTTTTATTGTATTATACTTACATTGACCTAGCGATGATTTTCAAATAAACAACGTTAATTACCTACTCCCAAGCCAGGAAAACAACTTCACGACCCAAATATTGGCCATAAACAAATTTAACGAGAGCGGAAACTGGCCCGCGTGTAACAAGTCAAATTTTATTATAACCTCGTTAAAATTTGATCAGTTAATTGGAAATTAACCGCATCGCGTAGGTGCCGCAGCGTAAATGTGAATGGGCTAGAATTTCTAAAACTTTGTGCTTTGTTACTTGCGTTTAATAACACGCAACGCCTTTCTAGGGAATCATACATATTTCATGGATATTTAAGTTTAAAAAAATCTAAATTATTTCAGTTCCAAAACCAATTGAGTATACTTGCTTTGTAAGTTTGGAGAGTTGCCAAACTTAACGGGCAATGGGTAGGACACATCGCTCGTAGAACCAGCCGATGGGGCTATAAGGCTCTAGATCTAGAGCGGTGACCGCGAAACGGAGGACCGTGGCGTGGGAAGGCTTCCAACAAGATGCACTGACGATCTGGTAAAGATCGCAAGAACTACTTGAACGCGGGCAGCGTACTAGGACCGATCGTAGTATAAGTCTTTGGTGGAGGTCTTTGTCGAGCAGTGGACGTCTTTCAGCTGATTTTAATGAATACACTTGCTTTCGTTAAAGTTAAAGAAATAGTGTTATGCTGCATAACGCTATTTCTATAACTTCAACGAAAGCAAGTGTATTCATTAAAATCAGCTGAAAGACGTCCACTGCTCGACAAAGACCTCCACCAAAGACTTATACTACTTATGCGTATTAACTACTAGCGCATAATTAGAGTAAGGTTAAAACCTTTCAGGATTTCAGAATTACCTTTAATAACTTCGATTTTATTTGCTACCCACAATGTCCCTCTTAATAGCGGCACCTCGGAGCGCTAACATCAACATCATCATCATCATTTCAGCTGAAAGACGTCCACTGCTGAACTTAGGCCTCCCCCAAGGAACACATTAACATAAAATTTCACAATTAAAATATTGTATTATTCTTTTGTTGGTTTTTATTTTCGTAATAACCATTGCATTAATTCGTTCGCTGTCGGCTGTCAGATTCAAAGCTTCTACAGGTGCCATAAACGCACATGCACAAACTGTATTGCTAAATTATGACAGTGACACTGAGTGAAAGTCAATGAAAGAGAATGAATACATTAATGCTGGCTCCAACCTAAATTAGACTTGAGTAAATAATTAGGTATTAGGTAATGATTTTTATACAGGGTGAAATTTTGAACGTGTTACAAAATTAGTGTTTCAAGCTTAGTTAATCCTGGATAACATAATGCATTTACTCATTTGTTGAAATTGGTCTGATAAAATTTTGGATTTTCATACTTTGATGTAGTTAAATTATGAACTAAATGTATGGACACCTCAAATTTAACAATACTAATTCTAACAACTGGGTAAGTGCATTATTTTGTCCAGCATTAACTAATTAAGCTAGAAACACTAATTTTGTATCGCGTTCAAAATTTCACCCTGTATATTTTTATATGATTTTAGTTTATTTTGTTCGTTTTCTTAAAGGGTATTAGCTATAATTATTTTTCCTAATCAATTATTGCATAAAGAACGATAATATTGAACTACGTTTAAGGTTCCCATCGTGCCCATAACAACTTGCAGTCTTAGAGTTCATTGTTCCTGACAAATGATAATTTGAAATGTATTAATCCTTTTAACGTTGGAAGTAATACTTACTTCAAAGCGCAGTCAGAAGAAGCCCCAAGGCAACCTCTTTTATTAGTCTTAGAAATAATAAAAACGAATTAATAATGCAAAACATAGTACTTCCAATTCTGCATTACTTTTTTTTCCCCGGGGTGTAGTATGAAATTGCATAAACGTGTGGAAAAGAGGTAGTTGAATGATTTGCATTGCTAAAAGAGCGACGGGACGGAAAAACAAATGAACAGAAGAGACAATGCCTCATTGCCCATTAAACAGACGTATATGTAGACTTTAAAAAGTTATTAATACTTTCTATTTTATCAAGCCGTTTGAATACAGCGCAAATTCTTACAGTATACTATTTAGTAAGCTAAGGCAAACAAAACACTACAAAGTTATTCTCTTGGTTGTTAGGACTCGAATATTTTTTTATATATTACATATATACTACTTGACCCTGCAAACGTTGTTAAAAAAATAGCCTACGACCTATTCTCAGATCTACCAAATATAGAGAAATATTTTGATGAAAATCGGTCGAGCCGTTTCGGAGGAATTCGGTAACAAACACCGTGACACGAGATTTTTATACACCGTGAAATTATAGTGGTTGTTTTCCCGAAACGAGGTGATTTAGTATCGATTGTACAATCGATTTATAATTACTATTTTGACTAGAGTTATTTTCGACTTTCGTTTTTCACAATTGGATTTTTGACTCTAGTCAAAATAGTAATTATAAATCGATTGTACAATCGAAACTAAATCACCTCGTTTCGGGAAAACAACCACTAAAATTTCACGGTGTATATTAGACTAGCTGACCCAGCAAACGTTGTTTTGCGATATAAATTATAGCCTACGCCTATTCTCAGACCTATTAAATACAGATAAAAAAGTTTTATAAAAATCGGTCAAGCCGTTTCGGAGGAGTTCGATAACGAACACCGTGACACGAGATTTTTATATATTAGACTAGCTGTTGCCCGCGACTCCGTCCTCAAAGAATGTATAAATAATAGCCTACCTACGACCTATTCTCAGACCTACCGAATGTGGAGAAAATATTTCACAAAAATCGGTCCAGCCGTTTCGCGGAGGAGTTCGATAACAAACACCGTGAAACGAGATTTTTATATATTAGATAATAACACACACATCGAAATATTTTTTCTCAAACATGCTATGAAATATTGACGTTATGTTCCTTAAAATACGCCACGAACTGTCACGTTGCAGGTGCGGCTAGACGAGAGGTCAATAATGGAATTTCATACAACATTGCTGGCCAAGGCCAGCAAAGTGATCGTCTATTGTTTTATGTGACACAGCACCATGACGTTTAATAGGTCGACGTGGTCGACGTGGATGGATGGATGGACGGACGGATGGACGGACGGACGGACGGACGGACGGACGCAGGGATGGATGGATGTTGATGGATGGATGGATGGATGGATGTTGATGGATGTTGATGGATGTTGATGGATGTTGATGGATGTTGGTTGATGGATGTTGATGGATGTTGGTTGATGGATGTTGATGGATGTTGATGGATGTTGGTTGATGGATGTTGATGGATGTTGATGGATGTTGATGGATGTTGGTTGATGGTTGTTGATGGATGTTGATGGATGTTGATGGATGTTGGTTGATGGATGTTGATGTATGTTGATGGATGTTGTTGGATGTTGATAGATGTTGATGGATGTTGATGGTTGTTGATGGATGGATGGACGGATGGATGGATGTTGATGGATGTTCTTATTCATGGATGTTGACGGATGTTGATGGATGTTGATGGATGTTGATGGATGTTGATGGATGTTGATGATGTTGTTGGTGATGGTGATGGTGATGGTGATGGCGATGATGATGGCGGTGATGATGGTGGTGATGATGATGATGCATGTTTGAGAAAAACTCTATACAAGCCTTGGCCACGAACAGGGATTGCCGGCCTCGTATCTCTAGATGGCCTCGTTAACACTCGGCCATCTATAACTACTCGGCCGGCAATCCCCTATTTCGCGGCCGCTGCAGTAATGTACTATTAAATGGTAATGATACGCGTAACTACCAAATGTAATGATCTCGAAGGAAGTAACATCGCCAAGAAAAATTATGATATTTGTTCTCATAAGACTGTTATAAAGACGAGAGTCGAGTAATGTGTAGTCGTTTCGGAAATAAAAGAATGTCTTTATGTTACGTTTGCAGCGTTTTTTGAAATAGCGTAGTATACTACGTTTACACGACTGTTAATTTCTACCTCTTGTATTTATATTTATTTATTTATTTATTTATTATGGTTTGCCAACAGGTAAAATACTATAAAACTTGCACTACAACATGTTAATAAAAAATGGAAGAGTATTCACCCAATTACAGGCAAACACAGCATGCATTAAACATAAACATACACATGTCGCCAAAGACAAATTACTACAAAACAACACTTACGACATGAGCTATTAACCATAAAAATATGAAGAGACAATATAATATATAAAAAACCCAAGTGAGAACAAAAGAAACAACAAACACAACACAACAACAGAAACACACAGAAACATAAACAGAATAACAAAATTAATAAAATAAAAAATAATTATAATTAAATAATATTAATTAAAATTAAAATTAATTATTTTATAATTTATATAACAGAAAGATAAATTATATTAATGAACAGAACAGTATTTCTTGCGCAGACAAATTTTATTTGGTATCGTTAAGTTACGCAGCATCTTTATTTAAAAAGTCGTTTGATTCAGACCTTACATTACTGAGGTCCGAGTCAAATGAACTTAAAACCTTTTAGTGAACTGAAACAATTACTTTGCTCATCCGCGACCCTATGATAGCTACGTTTATGCCTAACATCTGGCAGCATGATGAGCGGTCGTGTTGCTCTGAAGACGAGCTCTGGTTGAGTTCGAAACGCGTCAGTTGGTGTGGTGGTGGTGATAGATGGGTTTTGCGTGATTTCTGTGAGTTCTACACGCAGATTTCTTGCATAAACGTAGCTATCATAAGGTCGCAGGTGAGCAGAGTAATTGTTGCAGTTCATTGACATGGACCTCCGCAAAGTATCGCCTGATTCAATAAATTTAAAACCTTTTATCTTGCTGCAAGCGTAGTATTAAGGCCATACCGTGTTTATTATGCGTCCCGAATGACGGCTGAAACCGTAAACTACAAATTATCTTGTGTTAAAATAGCCTTATATCATATTAGATACACTTTCTGGTACATGTGGAACAAAAAACACTTATCTTTTTAATTTTCAAATAATTACTCATTACATCATTTTAACCGTTATGCCGCTCCGTTGCCCTTTCAGAGTCAGTGGTTAAAATGATTTAATGAATATCAAACAAACACACACACAAGAAAAATGCTTGCAAGCCGTTTGATAGTTATAGCTTCCTTTGATCTGTGTTCAAAAACCGATACTAGGCCGAATCGGCGATAAGCTCTTGCAAATTCACGTAAGCCAAGCCAAATACCCCTATTCACACGCTTGTGATTGGGAAAGGTTGTCAAAGCTTGGTAAGCGTGTAAATGTACCATAAGACGTCGTACTACATTTTCTTAATTTGTTGAAAGAAAACATAAAAAATACAAATGATTAAAACACCAATGCCATACATAGTGTTTCTAACGATTTATTAAAATACACAAAAACATTCTTAACATAGTCACATAGTGTTCTACGTTACATAGTATTGTTGATGGTAAACTTATGTTTTAACATTTCATATTAAAAACACTAATTTTTAAAACATTTGCTGAATTTACATAATGGTAAATAATTTTGAAAGTAAAAAAGGGAAGCGTACGTACAAGCATTTTCAATAAACATATCAAAACGTTCCGTAGACTAAACAATACTTTCCAGCCTTTCAATTCAAAATGAAAACTTCACTAACTCATTATACATTTTCTTAAATACGAAACATAGATTTTCTGTAATTGACGAATAAATTTATCCACTACGTAGATACAGAAGTCGTTTTCACATTCATTCATTCATTCATTTCTAGTTTATTTTACTGTTACTTAGATTCAAACTGAAATAATCGTCCAAATCTAGACACTAAACCGGTTCAACCGATTGATACATTATTATTTAAGTATTCTATTTCTACGTATGCACTTTGACTGTTGGAATAATCAATTTGTATTCCCTTTAAAACTGGTATGGTAAAGACATTTTTCCGACTGCGTTTCATCGGACTACGCAAGGTGAAATTTTCCCAAGTTACGGAAGCCTAGAGTCCAGTGACATTCACATTTCAATTTCGCTATCAAAAAAGCTTGGTTAACATAGCTTAATGACTTTTTTTAAAGAAAGAGAAAGCGGAAAATTGCTTAGTCTAATAGTAGGACACTAATAGACTACCTACACAAGAAAAGTAAAAGAAGATCTTCATTTCACCTGATTATCATAATGATTTAGTATTTCTATTTAATTATTTAACTCATAATAAGCCTAAATCTACATCTTGTTAAATTTGAAAGTCACTAATGAATTGATTGCATTTTTTTCTAAGTACATTTACGTATGACATTTTTTCTGGACAGAAATATTTGACGCGCTTCGAAATTCAAACCTGGCGAAAAAAGTATTAAGAAAGTAGACCAAGTATGAAAACCAAGCTTTTTGAAATCTTACCAGGAGCTTAGATGACTGTATATATAATTGCACATGTATTTCGTTTTATTGTAATTTACAATGTTTCCGCGAAGTACCCCTCGTCATTGCTCTGTTGTGATCGCCTGTAGGTGTCCATCTGAAAATTCAAATTCTTTAGAAAAACGGCATGTTGATTGGCATTCTAGTACCGTGCGTTTTAAGCGAAACTTCTTTCCTCGCACGACAAAGATCTGGAATCAGCTTTCTGCGGCAGCATTCCCGGAGCGTTACAACTTAGGGATCTTTAAAAAACGAGCCTACCAATTCCTAAAGGGGTCGGCAACGCACCTGTGATGCCCCCCGTGTTACGGGTGTCCATGGGCGACGGTGATCGCTTTCCATCAGGTGACCCGTCTGCTCGTTTGCCACCACTTATATAAAAAAAAAAAATGTTTCAGAACTTCTACTGAAAACAATAATAATAATAATTTATTTTAAGAATCACTAGCCTACGCCTCCAGGTTCGTTCCCAAAATTCCGGGACCTTCCTTATCCTTTGTCTACATCATAAAGGGATCTGTATGCAAAATTTCAGCTTTCGCATAGCCCAAGGATTTAAATAGGGTGTTGATGAGTCAGTCAAACAGGACTTCCTTAACAAATTTAGTGTAATCATTTAACAAAGATTTTATTCCTTAAGACATTGATGAGATTTTTTGAAACATAAAAAAAAACTAAAACTAGATAACCTATAATGTACAACTAATAAAGAAAAGAAAAATAGAAATTAAACTTATAATAGAACAAAAAATTACAAATAAAAAATATCTTTTAGCCAAAAGTCTTTTTTTTAAATATCTTTTAATCACTATGGCGGTTTGACATTACTATCTGAGAGTATGGGTTATTCTCGGAATAAAAGTTTGGTAAAATCCAGCCTTAGTATACCACTCGACGGCATAGTTTCCAGATGGCAGGCAGCGTTTTCACGTTGAATGGCTAGGCTCAATCGTTGACGAAAATAGCTGCCTGTCTTCTAGTCACTAGTCGTTTTTACCACAGGCGCGAAGAAATTTCCTTCGCGTCTGGACCCCAAAAAATCTAATTTCCCTTTTCTTGCAAGATTTTCCGAAGAATAAGAAAGGCTATAAAGAGAAAAGAGATGCGTTTTCCCAGCAGTGGGACACCTAATAGGCTAAATAAAATAAAATAAAAAGCATTTAACCTTATTTAAGTCTTCGGTTATAAAGAAGCGGTAGACAGACGGATGAAATGTCGCGGTTTTAATATTAAGAATGGATTTTTGATTTGATTTACCCCGGATCTACGTCAGACTTCTAGCAAATCATGATTTATGTACGCAGGCTTCGCTTCAATTAGTTATTAACTTGTTATTATTCAATATTACCTTAAGCGAAATTTATTCTAGTTTGGTATCTGTTCATGTCTTAGTAATTTAGCATAGGAGCCCTATGCCCTGCAGTGGGACGTATACGGTGGGGATGACGATGATGATGATGAAAATTTAAGTCTGCCTTTACACATTCTGTTTTGACTCACTTTAACCTGTGTGGTTTAGAATTATAACTCTACATTTCTTCCGTCGGTGTCGTAAGAAACGTCTAAGGAAATAGTTTAAGTTATATTGTAGACGATAGGCTATAGCTAAACCGTTTAAATGAGTCCTCGGCCGCGGGATACAGAGGCGCGGGGGTAGACGACAAATGGGGCCGAGAGAGGTGCGGGCGGCAGGCACACTAAAGTACGATTTTTAATTTCGTGGAATTCTGACATTTCTTAGTGTTACTAGGCAAAAAATATTTCCCGAAAATTTAAACGAGATAAAACAAAAACTAGGAAATACAGAGCACAAATTCCTTAGTATACACATTAAAATTGGACATAATGTAATAAATCATTAATTAATACGTAGTTAGAATATTTTTGATCTAACTGATCAGACGAGTAAAAAATAAATTGTCTCGGGTTGATGATGATTGACATACATCGTAAACTTTCGGACTTAAATTATAATTAATAGTTATGTATAATATTTTGTTATGTATTAAGTTTCAATCGTCGTCTCAAGAGGTTTGTAATTTAAAATAGACAAGTTACATATGTACTTAAATAATAAAAACCATCAAATATCATTCTTCTGTCAAAACAATATTAAAGTCATTCGGCTTCTGTCTTGAATGTTCGAATGTGCTTGCTCTCCTGTTTCCGTATTATTTTTGTCGTTTTCTTTGATTGATATTATTATTTCCTTGAAAAGTTTTTGTTTTTTGCTATGTGTTATGTTTTTTAAAGAGAACTAATATAATTATAAACTGTCTCACACCACGTACCATGAATACACGAATCTCTTAAAAACCTATGAAATAAATAGACTAATAACTTCTTATAGTAAAAGCTCTTCTTCACTATATTTATAATTAGTAATGTGCCTATTTTATTATGTTTCTAAAATAATAAATAGATTTAAAATGAAAAAAGGTTTGTTGCCTCTGTAACGCCAAAATCTGGCATTTGTCAGAATTCCACGAAATTAAAAATCGGAATTTAGGCGCGCTCGCCGCCCGCACCTCTCCCGGTCCCCTTTGTCGTTATACCCCTAGCCCTTGTATCGGGCGGCCAGGACTCATTTAAACGTTTTAGCTATAACATTAAACCTAAAATGGCTAGAAGAAGCCCCGAAACGTAAATGTAGCATTTCGTATCCTCTGCCTAACCCCTTTGAGATAAAGGTGTGATGTGTGAATGTATGTATGCAAGAAGATTTCAACTTTGTTTGATGTACAAACTAGCCTTTACCCGTGGCTCCGCTCGCGTCTACCATTAGATTTGGGAGTCTTGAAGTTACGAGTTGACTGACTGAGTCATTAACGCTCATCCCAAACCCTTAGCCATAGATGGCTGAAATGTTGCGTAGAATAAGGAAGGATTTGTTGAAATTCCCACGGGATACGGACTAAACGGGATTTATACATTCACTAACTGATACCGAGATGATGATAATGATGGACGTTTGGATGTTGCCGTTGCTGGATTTTTGTTCTATTCAATGAAAGAGACGAAGAAGCTTTACCACAAATTGGAATACTGCGTGCACGAAGTCACGGGCAAAAGCTAGTTTATAATATTTAGTAGTAGGATAGGATAGGTTATTCGTATTTTTTTCTTAATTGAAAACGAATTAAAATTTTATGTAAAATTCGAGCAATAAGTATAATATAACTTTTGACGCCTTTGTAACGTACATATTATGTGACCTTGACTGTATTTAAATGAAAATGTAATATTTCAAACTAAATACAAACTGAAATATAGATGCACAGAAAAAACCCCAGAAAAAAGACCAATGCTGGGAATCGAACCCAGGTCCTCAGCGTTCCGTGCTGCGTGCTTACCCCTACACCATAACTGGTCTAGAGGTTAGCGACGAATCTTTCCCATACATCGTACATTTCAGTCTGTTATAATCACCTTATGCAGTGATAAAGCGCGCATCTATGTTATGCCCTCTATCGAGAGACTTAACACTCCTTCGGAACTAACCGCTCACCTGGACCAAGAGATGGCGCTACTGTGCCAACTTTAACAAGTTAGGTATGAAGTATCTTTTTGTATTTTTTTTTTCAACTTCATTTTTTATTACTTTTACGGTCATCCCGTGAAACCATAAAAAAAAACTTCATACCTAACTTGTTGAAAATGTAATGTTTTAGTGAAACACGATTAGTTAGTGAAAATGTTCGGTTTATATTTGGCCCCCATAGTGTAGCGTCCATCATTGTATTCCGGAAGTGAGAAATCATACAACAACATTCAGGAAAGATTGTCTATCAACCCGATTTAACAAACTGGGGAAAATCACTAGCCGCTTTATTTTTTTATTTTCTTTACTTTCTGTGATTCTTATAGCTTGCGAGTTGGGTGATGGGCGGAGTTCGCGTGGGAATTGTTTTCACGTGCCTCATCTTAATATTCAAACCTACACTTTATTTAACCTGAAAGTCTTCCAAAGTATTTACGTGAGAGAGCACCCTAATTTCATATTTCACGATGTTTCAGCAACCTAACAACTAGGGCTGCCACATAACCAAATTACACAAACAAACATTCTCACCCAATGTTTGACGATGTTCCGAAGTTTAAACTTCATTACTTCGCGGGCTGCGGCACTGCTCTCCGGATCGTAGATACCTGAGTAATCAAGGATATTGTTTAAGGTTAGGTTTTTAGCTCGTAGCTTACACAGAAAAACAAAACTTGTGTATCCAATCTAGATAAACTGTCATCAATTAGCCATGCTAACTTTTTAAATATGTATTGAAATCTCAAAACCATTTCGAGAAACAAGCTTTCGGTACAGTTTCTGTATATCAGATTTTAAAAAAAGTCTTACATTATTAAGATATTCGTTGAAATGTTTTGACCTTCAAATGCCCTTTCTGTGAGTCATCAAACGAATAATGGATAATGATTCTTTTGCCTTATTTAAAAAAAAATCGACTGACGTCTGTCTAGTCTATATCAAACATAAACTCAAACTTGACATTGACGTGTCGTTTCGTTTTGTAGTTTGTTTGTTTATTTGTTATTTAAGCACAAAGAGTAAAACCATATACCTAATAAGGTTTAAGCAGCATTTTATTATAAAAGGACGGCTAATAACGAAAAAGCCGACTCTCGCAATTTGCCACAAGTGGACAATGTCATGATACTGTAGTTCATGACGAATTCTAGCAACCACAACATCGCTGAAATAAGAGGAGCTACTCAACGGTCAAGACTTTATTGTTAAACCATTGTGTACAAGTAATGTGTTTGTTTTAAATAGGCACATACATTTAAATGATCTTCACAACAAAACTGCAAATAGTTCTTGAAGTATTTTTGCTTCACTTCTCGACACCATTCCTCTCGCCGTCGTTCTGGGATTGGTACGAATAACAAATCCGGGTTATCCCTGCTGTTATTCGAACATAAAGGGGCGAAACACTCGTAGCCTTCCATTTCAAACAAGTTCAGTTAGTGATTTCAAATTTTTTTGAGGTTAGCCGTCGGCGGTGACGTTAACACCTTGATGTTGACTTTACCATAGACTTTACTGTATTTTTTTTGTACAGGCAAAGACTACATTATCCATTATGCGTTTGATGACGTCACGTCAGCAATATATTAATATTTTTTTAATGTAGATAGGATTCATTAAAAACAAAAATACCGAAATTAGTTTCTTAAAATAGTCTATATTTATCAAATAAATTATAAAAACCATACAACAAAAATATGAAGCATGGCCAATTCTGTTTTCTTTGAATGGACTAGAAGTTGGCCACATGCTATTTAAAATATTTGCCGTAAACTCCTACATTTAGACACGTAAATAAATCTATGAATGGTAATTTTAAAAGGTCGGGTAATTTGATAACCCTGAATAAAATGTTGGTACAGGTTGCTGTTTATAATACGTTATTATTAGTTTCACCCGTAATTGAGTAAGAATGTGTAAAAGCAAAATAAAAAACAATCAAAACGTCTAGGTATTCTGTAAGCAGGCACTAGTAGTTGGCTGTAGCATGTATATATATTTTGGTACCAGCACTTTCGGAAAAATAAATGTTTCATTAAATATATAAAGAAATGAAGGAAAGAGCGGAATGTAAAATAAGCTGGATAATACTCCACCGACAAGATCCTAGCTCTTAAAATATATGATGATGATGCACTTTTGGAAAGATCATCATTGCCAAAAAAGAATGCGCTGCGGGAAACATTTCTTGCAGGTCGATTTTCACCCACTTCTAATCAGTGGCGTACAGTAGGTTAATCCCAGGGTAGGCAGCACCAATACTGCCTACTTCCACTGCACGCCACAGCTTCCAAACAGTCCGAATTTACTTAAAACTTGATGCGAACATCCGATAGTGGGATGTAGATGTAGAATTTAGCGCTTTCTCGAATTGATGGCTAGATGGCGCTAGAGATGGCTATATATTCAAGAAAAAGGTTGTATTCAAATTAAGAAGTATCTACAGTACCTATGTATACACGATCTTATTGACTTAAAATTAAAGTCGTGTAAGCTTAACATATTTTTGCTACTTTGACCGTATCAATATCTTAATAGTCGACTATACTATTTAAAGAAATAAGTGTCGTAGAACACTTTACGCCAACCAATTTTAGACTCCAAAGTGTGCAAAGTTTGTAAGATGAGTACTAAGCTATCATGTGGATACTGTGCGGCGATAAGTATATAATATTATATTTTAACTACACGAATGAATTAATGTTATTTTATAATATATTATTTACCTACTGAAATTGAAAGAAAATTAACTAAAATTATGCCTTCATTTAAAACCTCATTCCAACATCTTATAAATTACCGTGCTGTTTTAAGCATATCAATTTGTTGTCATTTCCTTAACCATAACACAACATCACTTAGTTTACTTTGATTTAAGGTGCTTTCATTATAAATGCAAAACAATTTAGCATCCGCTGAGAGAACAGATTTTGTGAATCAGCACAGGTGAATTAGTATTCATTTGGTATAAGTATTATAAAACATAAGGAAGAAATATAAAATTACCAGCCTGTTATAAGCGCGTAAAAAGCTTGTACTAAGTACAAAGCAGTCGTACAAAGTCGTTTAAAGTAAAGTATAGGCGCTCAAATATAAGACATGCACACACGTTGACTATTAAATATCAGGTTTTGGCAGAAATGAAAGCGCGTGTAATCTCCCGTCATAACTGCTTTGTGCGTGTAAATTACTTAATAATGTGTTCCATGGAACTAAGACTCTAACAACTCTGCATCAAAAGCACTGACAGCGGTAGCGGGGCGGCGCGGCGCGGTGCGGTACCGGTGTCGGTTGTAATATTCCAACTTCTATGAAAGACGTCGCAGATAGAGCACCGGCCGGGAAAAAAGCGTGGCGGTAGCGGTGCGGCGACCGAGGCGGTAACATCGCTATGTCAGATCGGCGGTGCGGCGCGGTGGCTTGGCGGCGCGGAGCGGTGCCGGGGTTTTGTCGGCCCTGGTATGGTGAGAGGGCGCACAGAGCGGTAGCGGCGCGGCGTGGTGCGTTGGCGTGACAGTACCGGTACCGACGGTTGTATTATTTACAACTTCTTTGTGTTGTTGTGCTCGTTTATTTGTTGTAATAATGTGTATTATTACTAAAAAAAATGGTATTTCTTGACATTTCTCACACACCGCCACCGTGCCGCCTTCCCGCGAGGTTTCCACCCGGTTTATTCAGTGCGGCGTCCTCAGGACCGCTGTCGCTTCCTGCAAAACCGGCGATGCACCGCGCCGCGCTTCGCCGCCTTGCTACCGCTGTCAGTGCGTTTGGTGCTTAAGGCGAGGCCTATTCACGAAACCTGACGAAAAGATTGACGTTTAAGCTTCCAGTGTGAAGAAATAATGAAGAATTCTACTACAGAAAAATTACTGTAGACTGAAAAAGAAACAAAGAAAGACAATAAGCGAACATAATATTTAAAAATGGCTTGGTAACCCTGTAAAAAAATCTTAAATATCACTATAAAAAATAAACTTTCATGTTGACGATTTCGTAATTTTCAACGACAATCTATTTTTTTTCATAAAAGGATAGCTTTTTTATTATTCTAAGACAATAACCGGATAGATTTTTAATAAATTATCCATTATTCCAAAAATCAAGTAATACAAATAGTAATCTTTTCGTTCGTCAACCTAGCGAAGCGACAATAAACAACCACATTGACAGAGCGGCGAGCGTTGCAATTCGATACGCGCGTTCGTTTACTCGTAGTTTGCCAGCGATGTTGGCCGTGGAAGGTTGTCTACGGACGCTCTGTGGCTCATTTTCAATTGTCTAGCTACGAATTATTATTTGCTGTTATCCCTAATTTATGCGTTTATTTAATTAAAATGGGTGATAAACATAAAAAATATGGTAAATTTTTTACAAGAAAACGACGAAAAGTTGCACCTAACGACGGAATGTTCGGAAAATTCGGAAAATCGGAGAATCACAGGCGAGTGCGGGACCCCGCGCGCCTGCTCTCGTCCTTCCCTTGCTTCACCCCCGTGTTGAGTAGATTTCGAGAACCCGCCTCGCGTTAACTCAATCGCGTACACGTCTCAGTTCCATGGACCATGCGTGTTAGACATAGACATAACTTTATTCGACATCAAAAAAAGAAAAATACATTGACTAATACAGGAGAAAAATAATAATAAAAAGAAAACAATAATAATAATTAAAACAAAAAAACATAATTGAGATGTCGAAAAGGAATTTGACTCAGCATTAAGCTGCAGTAGGTGCCTGCTGCAGCGCTGATTTTCAGTCAAACCCTTCATATCATTGCATCAAACTTGTTGGACCGGAACCCTTACCTCCATCTCTGACGGGTATGATGTCGTCCCCGGCAGGCAGCAGGCCGCTGAACCCGGAGCGGGGGTATCCCGGGTGAGGCGGGGTCTCTTCCTGGCCCAGCTGCCGTTGCATCATCATGTCGGGATTCGAAGACTATAGGATTATAAATAGATCTTAAACAATCAATACAATACAATACAAATATTCTTTATTGATCACCAGAAACAGTACAGTGACATTACAAAAATAAAAATTCAGCCAACAACCAACCAACCAACCACCCACCAACAGCCAACAATCGTCACATAATAAGAGATTTTAAAGCCGCTCGGTATTAAATCGAGGCAAGTGGACTGATTTTTTTTTTATCTTAGAAGGGGCAAACGAGCAGACGGGTCACACCTGACCCTGATGGAGAGCGATCACCGTCGCCCATGGACACGATTATTGTACGATATTTTTAGACTTAACTATATCATGAGTATAGGCCCATTTACATTATACAACTTTCTTGCACTTTCCATACAATAAAATTGAGGCAATAAAACATTGCTCAGTCTAAACCTAAGGTTTTCTAAGGTTTAGACTGTGCAAGAAAGTTGTATAATGTAAATCGGCCTTATAAGTTACAATTATTTTATGAGTAAAAACACTGAAATCAACCAATATCTAATTTATTGCTCACCATACGCTGGTATGGTTGAATGGTTAACCGTCATAAACTTTGCTATACAGTTCGTTAAATGCATATGCAAGTTAGATGTATTGCACAAGATTTTAGTTTTCTGCGTTTTTATGGTTCCGTACCCAAAGGATGCCAACGGGACCCTATTACTGAGACTTCGCTGTCTGTCCATCTGCCACAGGGCTCTATCTCTTTGCATGAAATTTTCACCGATTATGTAGGTATACTATGGCCGTTATAACAAAAAATACAAAAATAAAATAGAGTTAAAAATTCAAGGGGGTTGTCATAAAAGAAACGAGAATATTTCAGCGTTTTTAACTGCAGCGCTGGTCGTTAGGCGACAACACAGTTGCTAGGCAACGACTGACCGCCATAGCCATGGCCGCGCATATGCGCCAGCGACGCTATGCTATTGGGATATTTTTCGAAAACCTACCTATAAGTTTGCCATTTTATTTTAGTTAGGGAATTTATTTCGTCTTTTTGTCAAAAACACAGTTGCTTATTTTCATATAAACCATAATAAACACCAGGTTATACTATGCTACACCAGTTTCGTAACTTCCTGATCAGAAATTCAAAGGCAATTAAGTAAATACTTAGCGACTAGCGACTTACCTACTAAGTTATGCCTAAGTGTATTATAATATGTTTAGTCTTAGTTTGTTAGCTCAATATTCAAAGTTACATTACGCCAGGCTTACTAAATACAAGCAAAGACGGGTCGGCTTATTTTGTAAACTGCTATTTAGTCACTTGCTTTTACTCGTAAAAAAATATTCCTGTAAGGGTGCTTTCGCACCAGAGATATGCTATGTAAAAAAGCCGTGGTGGCAGTGGTTTGACCAATGACCTCTCAAGCAGAGGATCGTGGGTTCAAATCCCGGCTCGCACCTCTGAGTTTTTCGGAATTTTGGTGCGAAATTACATTTCAAATTTACCATGAGCTTTACGGTGAAGGAAAACATGGTGAGGTAACCTGCTTACACCTGCGAAGAAATTCAATGGTGTGTGTGAAGTTCCCAATCCGCATTGGGCTCGCGTGTGCCCAGCAGTGGGACGTATACAGGCTGGGATGATGTGCTATGCCACGTTAATATGGAAGAGTTTGAGATACCCACCAATCATATTTATCATACTTACGTCTATATTGTTCGTATCCCCGGATCTCTTGCCGTGGCCGCCGAAACAGGAGTGGCCGAAAGCGGAGCACCCGCCTGGAAATACATTACACTATAACACTAGTAAAGATACATATACCACCCGCTGAACGATCGCGGTGAACGACCGCTTTAGCCTAGTTGGTTGGACCCTGCCTACGAAGCAAGAGGTCCTGGGTTCAAATCCCGGTAAGGGCATTTATTTGTGTGATAAGCACGAATATTTGTTCCTGAGTTATGGATGTTTTCTATGTGTTTAAGTATTTATTTATCTATATAAGTATGTTTATCGTCGTCTAGTACCCATAGTACAAGCTTTGCTTAGTTTGGGACTAGGTCGATTTGTGTAAGATTGTCCCCTAATATTTATTTATTTATTTATTTATATAGTAAGGATAACTATTATAGCTCACGCCAAATAAAAAGTGTGGACAAAATTTTTAAAAAAACACGGCCATAAGACCTCCATTGCTATATTCATAGGCCTTCCCCAAGATTCGCCCGCAACCTAAACCGTCGGTAGTGGTAGTCGTTTGCGAGAATACTTCGCGCCCCCTGCCCCACCGTTGCCTAGGCTGCTGTAATCTAGAATAGCGCGATCGCCGGGAACTCAGGGCCGTTTCATGCTTTGCCTAAAGCACAAGCCACACAGAAGAGACGTGGGACGGAGGTGTGTTGCAGTTGTGGCGCCCCTTTAATCAGTTTTCGTACTAAATGTATAGAAACGGCGCGATCCAAAGCAGACATTAGAGACGGGGCGGAGACGCGGCCTGCGAACAAACAATGCGGACTGCGACGCGCCTACGTCCCACGTCTCTTCTGTGTGGCTAAAAAGGCTTAGGAAGATAAAAAAAAAAACAGCTTATTGATTTTAGGGCTAGTGAAAGTAGTGGTAGTGAAAATAAGATTCAAATTTTTCGGGCTACGATAGGAGAATCTTAACCTGACCATAGCCCTCTATGTTTGTAGTCGCCACGCTTGGCTGGCGGGTTGGGATCGCAAACAACACAGTGAGTCCAGATAAATCACGTCGTGCGCGTGTACATTTAGTAGTGGTAGAGCCATGTTGTAGCTAGCCGCTGCATCACGAATGGGCCGGCTCGTCCGGGGCAGTACCACCCTCTCACAGAACACCGGCGTGAAGCAGCAGTACTCCTGCTGCGTTTCGTACGGTCAGTTAGAGCGCCGGGGGCCCAATACCTCTCCCCCTCCCCTATTCCCTCTCCTTTTCCCAGGGCCGACAACGCACTGGCATCGAAAAAAAAAAAAAAAAAAAAAAAAAAAAAAAAAAAAAAAAAAAAAAAAAAACATAGCTCTACTAGCACTTTCAGTGCCGAAAAACCACCAGATGTGATCTGCATTCGTAGGCAGTTTTTGCCACAAAACGAAAAAACCCTGCTACTGGTTAGGAGCGTAGCGCGTAGCAATGCGTGGCAGCAAATGTGCTAGCTCACTTGTTACTTGTAAATTCAAAATTGTTTCAATGCCTTCCTTTTGATCGAAACGAAAACGGGGCAACAACGGATTAACTTTTTTAATGGCGTTAAATTTCCCCAGAGACAAATATCTGTGCATGTTTGCTGTAGGTCAGATGCAAATATTCAAAATATAATTATCGCGAGATGAATTAATTATAAACCTTGGTGATGAATGTAGGCTTATGTCGTGAAGCGCCATAGTGCGGGACTAAACGGAAATTATCATAACACTGGGGTTGGAATACTGAGAACGGCACTTTTACTAGGGAATGCAAATCGGTTTAATTTGTATGAAAAAACAAGCAAGAAAAAAAAATTCGTCTAAAAACTAAACATATAAAAAGTATGTCATCCACGTAAAATCAACCATTGACAACCTCAGCCAGTCATTTGCTTTAGTAATCAATGCTGATTGAAAGCGAAACTATTCGCTGTTATTAAAACCTGACCCACATTGCTATTTGAATAGAACTAAAATTTCAATGAAAGACTTCAAAGGCCAGTGATTCAACCTTACTAAGAACTTATATGAATTCTATAACGTGACTTTGCTTATTGTAAATAAGGGAAATAGTGCCATTTTCACCTTTTGCCTGCCTAGTCCAAGAGCTGGCATACCATCAGAGTATGCACCGTAAAAAATATTAAAGTACTTCCTTTCTACATACAAAAACACAGACAGGCGGAAGGGACAAGGGCTTATTGTTACATATTTGACTTTTTAAATACAATTGGTGTAATTTTGATGTTTCAAAAATGTTTGAGGCACCTGAAGATTTTGACAGAGTATTTACTAACTATAAACTGTTTTTATAGTTAGCCGTATTGTCTAAGGCCCGGGCACTCGCGATTGCATTTTCCATCTCTTTCTACCTTCGTTCTATATTGTGTGACAGAAGTAGTGAAAGCGATTTTGATATAGAGTGCGTTAGACAATAAAGCCTCAGAGGCCTAAATTGTCTAACGTACTTGAAATCATAGCTGCCTTTATTACTTCTTTCTGCCAAAAGACACACAATACGGCCTCAGAAGTCATGTTGTCTACCTCACAGCCGCTTGTAATTTCAATCACCATCTCTTTCTGTCACCATATACCGTTTAACGGAACCAATATAGAAATAGTCAATGCGATGGCAAACGCCAGCTTGTTAATCATAGCCTAACAAGCAAGCGGTCGCGATCGCATTACCCCTGCACTTCTTTTTACTATTATTCTGTCACACCATTTGACAGAAAGAAGTGTTAAACACAATTGTAATTCTGATCGATGTATGGTCTTAAATGGTTATGGTGATGGTAAGCACAATGCTTACTGAAACATTATTTACCCTACCTCAAATACCTACCCTGAAACGTCCGACAGCTCTCGGTGTATCATTTTCATTACATTTATTTTGACTAAGCATGTATACCGGAACCATGTGTAACCTAATTTTTGTTATTAACATCCCTATAGCAACAGTTTTTGAAATGGCATCGCTAAACTATGTCATCATCATCATCATCATCATTCCAGACTATATACATACGTCCCACTAAAGGGCACAGGTCTCCTCTCAGAGTAAGAGGGCTTGGGCCGTAGCTCCCACGCGGGCCATTGGGAGTTTCACACACCCCATTGCATTTCTACTCAAGTGTGTGCAGGTTTCCTCACGATGTTTTTCTTCACCGTAAAGCTCATGGTAAATTATAAATGTACAGTACAATACAAATATTACAAAAATAAAAATTCAGGCAGACAATAGGCTGTCTTATCGTTAAAAAGCGATCTCTTCCAGACAACCAATTACTCAGAAATTAATAAATAATGTAATTTGGCATATAAATTTAGAATTCCGAATTTAGAGCCACATTAGAGAACTATTCCTCAAGACAGATGTTAAGTAACCTGACCTGATGGTACTTACATAATTAGGGTTCCGTGCCTATTACTGAGACTTGGCTGTCCTTGTCTATGGCTTGAACCGATTATTCATTACCGTGAACGCTATTACAAAAAATGATGATGGTCATACAAGAAACGTGTTTTTTCAGCGTTTTAAACGCGATCTTTATAATTTTTCAACTGAAAAAACATTGCACGGAGTTACGGAACCCTTCATGTACGAGCCCTACTCGCACTTGACCGGTTTTTTTGCAAGCTACGAGTAACACTCACAAATCCGCTGACTACAAACCAGAGCAAAGAAAATTCAATCGGATCTTATTCAGACCCGACTCCGTTGATTTTGCAGGTCGAGTCAGGTCCAACTTGTTATTCCTTGTTTGATTACCGAACGGTCGCAAGAACTCGGTTTGTGTGTTGACACGACAAAATAGAACTGTTAGTGTTAGTGCTGTTACGGTCTTTACTTAACGCTCGGGTGGGCAAGTCTGCAGAAGCAAATGTTGCCAGCTGTGACCTGTGTTTGGTGATTTTATCGGATTGGCAATGTTTACTTGCAAAAGGTGTTTGCTTACTAAGCAAATACTAGCTAGGTATTTCAGTATTTCTCAAAAACTTTGTACAATTGATTTTTGGCTCCGACTTGCATGGAACAGGTAAGTAGCCTGAATGCAACCAATGTATAATGTGCCGCATGTTTTGTTATTATTTCTTTTGTTATTTGTCCTTATGAACCGTTCACATAATAAAATGTTATATTTACGAATTTTTGTAGTAAGTATTTAAAAGCTTAGCTTTAGACGGTCGGATAGCCTATTTGTTAGAGAACCTGACTACGAAACTTGAGGCCCCGGGTTCGATTCCCGATCGGGGCAGATATTTGTATGAAAAATACGAATGTTTGTTCTCGGGTCTTGGGTGTTTAATATGTATTTAAGTATGTATCTATCTATATAAGTATGTTTATCCGTTGCCTAGTACCCATAACACAAGCTTTCCTAGCTTACTTTAGGACTAGGTCAATTGGTGTGAATTGTCCCGTGATATTTATTTATTTATTTATTTATTTGTGTGAAAAATACGAATGTTTAATATGTATTTAAGTATAAATTTATCTATATATTTAAATAAGCATGTTTATCCGTTGTATAGTACCCATAGTACAGCTTTGCTTAGTTTGGGACTAGGTCCCGTGATATTTATTTATTTAATTATTTTTATAGTTTATATTTGACATTTTGGATCGATTTTACTATCATATCGTAGTATCATCGTAGTAGTAAGCTATCGTAGGCCCCATCTTCGTATCCTTATCAGGCGTGATTTTAGTCAAACGCAAGCCTATAACTGTGTACCTGCTTATAAAAAAAACATTGAATTTAATTTTTCTTTTTTTTTAATTCTACCTCAGGATTTTTTGGGGATTCCTTATATTTTTATATAATCACCAAAAGGTAAATAAGTAAATAATTAAAAACCTATTGATATAAAATGTTGAAAAACTTATACCTACAGGTTAGTTCAGTCAAACATTCCGGCTTAATTTTTAACCGACTTCAAAAAAAGGAGGAAGTTCCATTTTTTTCTCATGTTTGTCATAATGATAATACATATGTTTGGAGCCCGAGATGTATAGCGCTCATACCGTCATCACTTGAATCGAACAGCAAACCTGGTGACCCATAAACGGGACACATGCAGGTGTCAACACCGATTTAGGCCGGTTGCATGTCCAGAGGATTACTACTAAGGAACGGTAATCTCCTTAGAGTTTGCCTCACGGTTGCACCTTATGCAATCCACGTGCAACATCCTGTAGTATTCGACTTTCAATAATCATCATCATCCCAGCCTAAACAGTAATAAATACGTTCCACTGCAGGCCTCCTCACAAGAAGAGGGTATGGGCCGTAGTTCCCACGCGGGCCCAATGCGGATTAGGAAACACACAACATTTAATTTCTTCGCAAGTGTGTGCAAGCTTCTTTACGAAGTTTTCCTTGATGACAATGTTAGTCTAACATTTTTGGTAAAATAGCGTACCTACGGTTGTGGTATAGTCGACCATGTAAGTGCTTTACCATTTTTTGTGACAGTTCCTCCATCAGAATAAAACCAATAAGGCCGATTGTCACATTGGCTTGTAAGTGAAAATAGCCTTTGACGTCTTAAGTCATACAACTGACATTGAACCTTAGGGTGGTAAAGGAGTTTCTTGGTCGACTATACCTACTCTGAAGATGAGCTCTGGTTAATTTCGTAACGCGTCAGTGTAGTTTGGACGTGGTGATAAGTAGTTGAGTCAATATCAAAAAGATTGTACACAATTAAGGGATTTAATTAAAACAAAACTTAATTGATAATATAACTTAAATCTAATATATAAAAATCTCGTGTCACGGTGTTTGTTACCGAACTCCTCCGAAACGGCTTGGCCGATTTTTATGGAACTTTTTTCTCTACACTCGGTAGGTCTGAGAATAGGTCGTAGGCTATTTTTTATCCCCCCCCCTCCCCCCCCCCCAATCTTCGCGGACGGAGTCGTTGGCAATAGCTAGTAAATAAATAAATATCACGGGGACAATTTACTTGTATGACTAACTGTCGTTATACAAAGGAAGTGATCGTGATCTTGTTTTCGTTAAGCCCTTAACTATGTACAATTATTTTGAAAACGACCCAGTTGGGTTTGTGTGATTTGTGTGTGTTACTACAGTGTGGAGGTGGCGTGAACGTTTATGTAAGAAATGTGCGTTCATACATTTCTTACATAAACGTAACTATCGTAAGGTCGCGTGTTAGCAAAGTAATTGTTTCAGTTTATTACCAGATTATTGTACCTGTTGTCACTAATACATACTTAAGTATGATAAATTTTAGCTGAAGGAAAGCCAAAAAGTGATCGAGAAATTGTTTGTAAGCTTCGAAAGCACGGCTTGTATAAAGAAATACAATACAACAATGCAGTCGCCAACCAAGTATTATTAAAAGTTTTATCGGAAATTTAGTTGACACACTCGTAATAGGCAAAACATGGAGCATAATATGACAAACACCTGCTTGAGATGTAGATAGCGCACGCTTCCCTCACGTTTTGTCGAACTCATTAACGAAACTTTCGTATAAAGATTGTCTATAAAGTTCTCATATTGTATGATTGAAGAGAATACAGTTTTGTATCTTTATTTATTACAGTTATTTTTCACCCGACTGTCGAAATGAATGAATGAATGAATGATTTATCTATTTTGAAATACATCGCAACAGTATTACAATATTAGGCACAATAGGGATGTTGACACCATTAAAAAATAATTCGAAGACACGACTCCAGTAAAAAAACGCTTTATTTTAGCCCTGAAACCCAGATTAATTTTCGATTAACTGCAAAATTAGATTTTTTGTTGCTTTAAAACAAATAAATAGTTAGTTAATTGAGTATGCGAACAAGTGACGTCATATGTTGCTATTGCCTTTCAAACTCTATGGGAAAAATGTGTTTTGACAGCTCATAAAAAGTACGTCAGTTGATTGGTGGTGTCAACATCCCTATTTGAAAGAGGGTTATTCGAGCGTATGTATTTATGTTTTTACTATGTTACTTTAAGATTTATTTCCCAAAAAATTGCGAGAATTCAGCTTTGCACCCGACTGTCGAAGGAGGGTTATGTTTTTCGAGCGTATGTATTTTTATGTATGTACTAGCGACCCGCCCCGGCTTCGCACGGGTGTAACTTTGAAAAATAGGTGTGAAAAATAAAGAAAGTCTATAATTTAAGGTGGTAAGTTTATATATTTACCTCTTTTTCCCCAAACTACACCCACACGAAGTCGGGGCGCGTCGCTAGTTTTATGAATAATATTTCGACCCGTACATTTAATTTAAACGATCGTATTCTGTTAATCACGCCAACTGTCAAACGACTGGAAGTTATGTCAAACGCCATAAGGTTACATTAGAAAAGTTATTATGGACGGTAATTTTTCTTATATTTTCTAATTTTCCGCGCAATTTTCTTAATTTTTTCTTTCATAAGAACCTTCTCCTGACAATGACGAACACAACAAAAAAAGAATTAGTGAAATCGGTTCAGCCGTTCATGCGTGATGCCGTGACCAAGGGAAATAGGGATTCATTTTTATATATATAGATAGATAGATAGATGTATGTATCATTTTTTGGCACGCCCTGCAGCCTAAACGGCTCAATGGTTTTTGAAGTGTGAGGTGTCATTAGATACGTCTCAGTTCCGCGAGAGAAATGAATTCATCATCATCCAGCCTTCTCAAAGCCTTCCCAATGATTTATCAAATGTACCGGCACTGTGCCATCTGCGTGGAACGTGTTCCCACAACCTTAAAAAGGTCGTCGCTCCGTCTTGTTGGAAGCCTACTTACACTTATAATTATATTATGACACCTATTTGTGGGAGATGGGTTTATTTGTAACCAATAAATTTCAAATTTTGACGGTTAAAACAGTTAACTTGAGTTCGTAAACAACTTAGTCGCTCAACCGCTCCCACCGCCTGTGACGTCACTCTTCTATAAAATGGCGCTGCCGCCTGTCGATGGGTCAGAAGTTGTTCAATCGCGCACACGGCACTACCAGTGCTCTGAGCCGTCTACGCAGTCCAGGTAATGTCATTATACTTATAATTTACTGCTTTACTGATGTTTCCTTGTTAATATTATAGGCAGTCATGCTGTCTGTGTGTAATTAAATGTGTACTAATTTTAATAGTTATGTTACTGGTCAGGAAATAAAGCCACTGTAAGTAAGACCTTGTTATTTAGGTAAATCTTTAAGACTACATAGTGATTGTTTAACTTATATCCCTTGCTAAGCTTACCTCTTATTTAAATAGTGATATTTCATGCTTAATCTCAAAATAAATGCCTACCCTGTTATAGCTACATGCACATAAGTGAAATAAACCGTTGGCTTTTTAAAAGTTGTTCGTCTACTTTTTTCTACCTCTCCCACATATTTAAGAATGTTCTTTGATTTTAAAATATAAATGTTTTTGGCCACTGATTTACTGATTTGTAACAGATAAATTGAATGCTGCAATATAAAGTTATATGCATAATTATACCTACACTAGCCATGGTATCTAGTGGTTAGACCTATGGCCTCTCAAGCAGAGGGCCGTGGGTTAAAATCCCGGCTCGCACCTCTGACTTTTTCGGAATTTATGTGCAAAATTACACTTGAAAATTTTCATGAGCTTTACGGTGAAGAAACACATCGTGAGAAAACCTGCACACACCTGCGAAGAAATTCAATGGCGTGTGAAGTTCTCAATCCGCACTGGGCCCCCGTGGGAACTACGGCCCAACTCCTCTCATTCTGAGAGGAGCCCTGTGACCTGCAGTGGGACGTATATAGACTGAGATGATGATGATGAGAGGTATGTAAACAGAGAGACGCATCCGCCTCACCTCAATAAACCCCGTCAATCCCATTCTTGAACACATCAAATTTACGCATAATTACGTTCAAATTACACACGTAAAATAAAATATGCGGACGTAGAGAAGCCACTTCTGGCTAACGTTTTACTCCTCTTAACATTTATGTCCGTATCACGTGCGGGCCCAAGCATAACATTTAACAACTTTGTTTTCATACGCCATTAAGGTATATTATCGTATAATTCCATTGAAATTAAATACCAGCACTCCAACCCACAGCAAAATGACGAAAAGGTAACGTAATGCAACGGGATAGAACCCATGAAAAACAGGCGTTATTATACGGTTAATTATACATGGTTGTTCATAAGTGACAATGTAACATGTCGGGTTATAAGTATGTATGATTAAAACCGTTCATCTCTCGTAGAAATCTCTTTGAATTTATACTCATATTACACTAAATCGCGCCCTCGCTGCTTCGCTCTGGTTTCAGAAGTCTTTATCCCGTAATAATTTCGCAAAATTCGTCCTTACTTCTTTTCATGCATCCTGATCAGACCTTAGAATCGATTACTCCATGAATGTGGGCGGCTATTTCATGAAATGGCCAGCAAAACCACCATATCATTTAAACTTCAACGTTTGTTGAAGTTAATCTACGTTACGTACAGTCAACCAATTTGATTCCTAGGCTACTATGGAACTTTGTTGCTTTAACTACTAACCAATTACAACGACAGCGCGGGTCAAAGGATTAGGTATCAATTTTCCGATCACAAAGTAAAGAGTTTATAAACGTTTTCGCTCTATGGCATGCGAAGAAAAAGAAGTTTTAACAGACGGACAGTGACAATTTAAGTTAAAACAAGCAAACTCTTTTCTTAATCATCATCGTTGACACAATATATTCGCAAAGATCGAGATGTCGTCATGACATACATGACGCTATAATCACTGTCGTAGAAGATAAACAAATTGATGTATTATGATATGGTTCTACAGTGGCCTAAGATTCAAATTGGTTGACTATGGACATATCAGCTAATCAAGGGTGAGTTTAACGTAAAAGATATGCTATGCTGTGTTTTAGGTTAGATTATATATTTTTACACTTTTATCCTACATTTTCTCTTTTTAATAGCTCTTTTACGATACGCTAAACCAACTAAGCCAACAGCCAATTCTTATTACGACCTACTTCGTAATAACATGATCACTAATGCTTGGACATATCATTAATCTGACCAGGATATATCATAATGAGGAGAGCAGAGAAATGTTCAACCACATCATGATCTGATCAACTCTTAGATCTGGCCATGACATCTACACCGTAAGAGGTACCTCTAAGTTAAAATTTTAGCTCTCTGTCCACAAGGCTTTCTGCTGGCAATAACATTTTGAAGCGTACCACATAAGAGTTAGAAGCACGAAAGTTTTAGGTCAATTAGAAATTTCGCAACTCATTTTGAACTGCTACGTATGGAAGAATGGTGCTCAACGAAGTAATGAATAGTCTGGTATACAATAATTTAAGTATTGTAAGGTCAAAAACAGGATGAGATAAGCTGGAAGCTTTTGATATTGGTTAAAGAAAAGAGATCCTTGTTAAAGAAACCAATGGGATAATTAAGAAGAAGACAGATGATACGATATTATTTCTTACTAAAACTTTGTAGGGAAAAGAGGAAGATCGAAATTAATAATCAAATAATTAACCAAATGATGGAGAACGTTTACACGGGCATATCAACATGTGAAAAGGGTGAAGAAGGAAAAGAAGAAAAAAAGAAAGGGTTGAGTGGGAATTACAAGTCGGTGGAAAAGAGAGTAACTCTTTAAATGTTAATGATAACGTAGGTCAAACTTTAAAAAAAAAACTGCGTAATGAACTATTAAAATCATGTGTAGCAGTCGAACGAGTGAGTCTTCTAATGATAAATATACCATCACCTTTCTGAGCATCAATGTTGACCTTGGATATTATAGTAGCAGAGGGTTGCAAATACGTAGCCAGCCTAGAGAACTAAAATAGGATGCCTCATGTACCAAAAATTTCACCGGCTATCTCTCCACGCTGGAACACATCAGCGCGCGCACTGTTGCTTGACGGCAAGATTAACAAGTGACATGATGGTAGCCATCCGGACGGACTTTGAACTAAGTCCTACCACCCGCAAAACCTACTCTAAATACTGAAGGAACAAGGAGAGCCCACACGGCAATCCACAATCCTTTACGCAACCAAAGTTTGCGTTAACTCAAAAGTTAAACCGAACTTGAACATTCGCTTATAGACAACGATTGGTTTAAATAAACGAAGGTTTGTTTATTTGAGTGCGGGGCTCACTTGTTGTTCTTAAGTTTTAGGTTACCGTTATGTAAAGTTTGTGTAAGTTTTGGAGACTATGGAATTATTTTTCTCATTGAACGTATTTTCAGCCAGTTGCGTGATCCTTAGATATCAGTTACAAGCTAATTTTAGTTTTAGTTTAGTTTCGTTTTCAGTTCTGTCTATCGTTCCGGTCAGAATGAAGAGAAGATTATCATGTAACCTTCTCTGACTGAGGGACTGATGAAAATTATTTTTTTTTATAATATTCCTCAATCCGTTGTGAATGACAGAAAACCAGAATGATGACGAAGTGACGCCAGAATTAGCGTGTCACTTCTCAGTCGGGACTTCTTAAGTTTTACATTAATAATTAACGCTACTTGTTAAGTTCTACATACAAATTCATACCGCCATATACAAATTCATCGAGGTTCATAGGTACACAGGCAGACGGGTCGGCGACGCGTGCTTGTGTCAGAACCTCTATGAATTTGTGTTCTTTTCTTATATTCTTTAAAAAAACTTCAATTTGTAACCAGCCAGTACACTATGCTTTTGATACGGTATTTTTACTTGAGGATTTACCTGGAAATACCTTAAAATTATAACGCTTAACATTATTCGCATTTACAAATTGAAATCTTTAAAACCCAGGAAATTAATTTCACATTCATCACAAAATAATTCAAATCCGTCGCCCATCGAGCCTAATCTAAAGTTTCCCGCCGTCACAGCAAATTTCTCTACAAACGTCGCCTTTAAAATTAAATAGATACAAACAAAACATTTACGAAGCACGTTCCGAACCAAATGTTTAGAAATTCGCTATTCCATTCGTTATTTTATAATCATTTCTGTAAACGCAACAGTTCTGCAAAACGAGATGAAAACTGGAGTGTGTAACAATACGGGTCAAACTCTCATTAGGGGGATGATGCTATGAAAAGGTCTGATTAGGCCCAAGAGGTACGTAACACATTGATTAATAATTCAAAATTCTTCCAATGTACACAATACATGCAATGAGTGAGAGACTCGCTCGCTTTTTCGGTGTGTTGCTTTTCTCTTCATTGTTATTTTTGTACAAGATGAAGGATTTGCCACACTGGGTGCGTTCTGCGGTCACGGTCAGTTCAAATTGAACGCAGCCCGCATTATTTATGATTATGTATGAACAACATTGTCGGTCTCTATATATTGCGCGTACGAAATATATAGAGACCGACAATGTTGTTCATACATAATGCGGGCTGCGTTCAATTTGACCTGACTGCCATCGCAGAACGCATCCAGTCTGGCAAATCCTTTAACGCAACAAACATACATTGCTTAAAAAAGTCCTAAAGAGAACAAATTCAGCACACGTACCTATTTATAACTGTTGGAACTTTTTTAAGGCGATCGAACCGTCGAAGATGTTAGAAACAAATAATTATACGTTCTGAGATCATTATGATGTGCCATATTTTTAGAAAAAAATTCATGGTTCATCATCATCACCCCAGCCTATATACGTCCCACTGCAGGGCACAGGCCTCCTCTCAGATTGAAAAGGGGTGGGCCGTAGTTCCCACGCGGGCCCAGTGCGAATTAGGTGCGTTATTCATGGTTACAGTTAAAATATTAACCCAAGCAAACGCATTACCGGGATATTAAATATGTATGTCTCAATCCAGATTTGTGTCTATTATTGCGTGATTGACTAAAAAACATTCAAACATCCAAACATCTTCACAAATGTTCTCATTTATGATGTTAGCTAGGATAGGATTACACTTTTGATTTTACTCACGTTTCGCACTGACGCCCTGCAGCATCAGTAGAGCGGCCATTAAAGTCAGGGCAATAGTTATTTGGGCCATTTTTGATGTTTTTCCTGTAACAATAAGAAACGGCAGTTGTAAAATTTAATAATATTCCTCTTTGCTGTTGTAACAAGCCAGCAAGGTAAAGTAAGTCATCATCATCATCATCATCATCATCATGACGGGTAAGCTATCTCAAACACTAAAAATCATTGACCGAAGTACATTTATTCGAAAAACACGGTGTATAACCACGGTATGTACTCGTGTAAAACCGTGTATCTCAAACTTGTATGTATATGTAATAAAGTTGAGTAAATGTTCCGAGTTAATTAAATAGCTAAAACTATACTTAATTGTACGCCTGAAATATCTATAATTAAATCAGTTACAATTAAATTAATATAATTACGAAACCTTCCCATTCAATTACGCTTTATGAACTTCAAACATTTTTTTGTTTTAACAACAAACATTTTTCGCACAATAGCGGTTTGATGTCATTCCTAGGGCTTTTTGCTCGTAATGAAATTGATATTTGTATCAAGTTTTATAATTCGAGAGAATACAATTTCGTCTTGTGAGTAACCTTTATGGTAACATTGGTAACGCAATGAGAAGAATTCATAAAATGGACATGCTTTTTATTAGAATTATAAATAGAATTTTAAAAAATAAAAGCGGCTTCTCCCACCGCAGCGTACTAAATTTAGGACGTAAGTACTTACGTTTGAGCAGATGTAAACCTTTCATGATTGACATTAACCCCCTGTTTCACCATCCATTGATCTTTATTTGACGGATAAATGTGATGCCTTTTGTTTTGTTCGAATAGACGGAGACGGCATCACATTTATCCGTCTGTTAAAATTAATCAATGGGTGGTGAAACAGCCCCTAAGTTTCCATTTTTGATACCGTAACACGAAGTGACTTTGACTAAAGACTACTTTGATAATTTTAAAATTGCTACACAATAGATATTAGTATTTATACGGGGTAAGTTTTTTAATATAGTCTAAAAGAAGATCGATGAAGACAATATGAACTGGAAATAACAGACGCGAAATTAAATGGAATGAAACTACTTTTTAACCTTTTTTTACGGGGTTAATAAGTAGCCAGTGTGTATACAGTATGTTTATACATCAACAACGTAGGTACACCAGTGACGTGGAGTACAAACATTTTCGCTTGTCAATCCGGAGAGTAAAAGCGTTATTTTTGCATTGCAATACAACACCTCGCAGTTAGTGTACATAGTCTTTGTCACGGATTTATGTAGCTTGGATGACGGTGAAAGTATGTACCGTCAGCAAAAAATTTCTAGTAAAAAAATATATTTTTTGTTCTTTGATAAAGACTTTGACACAGACATCAAATTGTCATGGGAAACTAACTTGTCAAATTTCAATTGATAAGGAAGCTGTTGACCTGATAGTGGCTAGAGGCATAACCAATTTTCTTAGAACTCTCGCATAAGAAACAGCGTCGTGTCATGTGGTAGAAGGGAGAGACCAAAATATGTTGGTTAACATGTGGACTGCACTGACCAGAAAAGGTAGAGCTCTCACTTTGCTGTTAGTGGTTTAAATTAAGGGGCCATGTTGTATTGGATAGATAAAGGTGTCACAGGATGTCCTCTCTATAACTAAGTTATTTTCCGATTAGTTAGAAGGTAACATCTAGATTGTTTTTATAGTCTAAGGCATTTCATTGACTGTGTTTTTTGATATCTCTACATATAAAAAGAAAAGTCCTGACTGATTGACTGACTCATCAACGTCCAGCTCAAAAACCAAAACCCTTAGCATACAAGCCATAAATTTTGCATAGATGTTGGTCTAAGTATGTAGCAGTGGACGTCTTTCGGTTGAAATGATGATGATGATGATGATGTTGTTGATGTTTTTTATATCGAGGAACTAAGGAGAGCTATAATTGATGAAAAAGCAAATTTGAAAAAAAATAAGCTGCCCAAATTACTAATTCCACGCGGACGGAGTCGGGGGCAAAAGTTAGTAGGGAATATATTTTATGGGATTTACATGTTCGATTCAGAGTGTGAGTGAGTGAGAACCCCATCTCCATAATAATGATTAATAGATCCCTTATGAAAGATATGAAAAAGCTTTACCACAAAGAATTATGTGCGAACGAAGTTGCGGGTAAAAGCTAGTCATAAATAAAAAGAACCATAATGTTTTGTTTGTACTAGCAGAATGTAACTCAAACTCAAACTCTGAACGTAGGTAAACAATTAATAATAAAGAAAATTTGGGTAAACATTCTTTAAAAATGATGTCGTATTATGCCTAGATTTGTTTTATTGTTGAGCAAATAAAATGTTTCATCATTTCCTTAATTTTTCTTCAATTTCGGAATGAAATTCTATGACTGATCATTGTTTCATTACTCTCTTAGGTTTCTGGTATTTTGTATGACAGGTATACTGTGTAAACATAAACAAAATAAATAGAGACGGCTTCACAGATGTCTGTTAAAAAGCCCTGAATCTGCTAAATATTTTACAGAAGTTTTCCTGGTTATATTGATTCCCATATTATTTATTTATAACCGACTGGCAAGCGCAGCATTTCGCAAAGCCACATCGCATTTGGCAAACGCCACAGGTTTAAGGCGCAAGACAACACAGAAGAGACGTGGGATGGGGGCGCGTCGCCATCGCGGCGCTTCTTGAATCAGTTTTCATACTAAATGTAAAGAAGCATCACGATCCAGAGCAGATAGAAAAGACGGGGCTGAGATGCGGCCTGCGAACAAACGACGCGAACTGCGACGCGCCCCCATCCCACTTGTGCCTAAAGGTGGTTGCAAGCCGCTTTCAACTATGATGGGTATTAATGAGGGAGACCTAAGTTCAGCGTGGACGTCCTATGTATGAAATGGTCATGGTGAGTATTATTTTTGGGGCGATCGCAGAAAACGTGGCCCAGGAAGTCTCCCAACAAGACGGACCGACGATACGAGTATGGCAAAGGTCACAGAAGTCGTAGGAATCACTTAGAAGTAGGCAGTACAGAACCGATATCTATTGTGGAACATTTTGGGGAGGCATTAATTGACCAGCAGTGGACGTCTTTGGATGACATATTAGTTTTTTTTTTCAGATCAAACTAACCTAAGTTCTAATCTACTTTTGACCTCTCTCAAGTAATTCACTGCCAAAAACTATGTCACGTCCATAACAAGTTTAGATCTTCTTCTAATCTGTTTATTAACACCCTCTTTAACCAACTTAACCTTTCAAGTTGATGGTTAACTTTAACCAGGGTTCTAACTTCTTCGTAAATTTGTGACAGTTTGACCTCTGACAACCTATGTCATCGTGCACTTGGTAATTGTTGAAGCAGTTAAAGGATTACGATGGTTTTTAGGAAGTTGAAGAGCTTTGACAAATTTGATTTATTAAAACTTAAAGAAGTGGGATGGTCCCGTACTCGTATAGTCAAGGATATTCCGATTACATGCAAAATTTAAAATTCGCTATAAATGAAGTTTACTACAATTATGAATGAATGGTGTACGACATTCGTTTTGTTTGGATACCCAGGGCCGAATAACCGTTAGGCAGAGTAGGCAACTGTCTAGGGGCCCCGCATCGCCAAAGCCCCACGCGCGCAACAAAGAAATTAAAAGGTTTCGGAGTGAAAATGGAATTAGTGAATTTGTATCCTCGATGACAATAAGTATTCTTGCTATTTTTCGATACATGCTACAGTTTATTTGACTTGACTTCTTGAAAAGTGCGGTTGATATTTGGCTGAAAGGGGCCCCGAAAATTGCATTGCCTGGGGGCCCCAACATTGTTAATCCAGCCCTGTGAATACCGTTCTGTGAAAGTTTTCGCTTTAAAAATGAACTCGTATGAAATCGTTTGAGTGAAATAGCTGGGTCTGTCATGTATCGTCGTCTGTATGTTATAGAATATGGTGTCGATTTTTGTGTAACTGGAGAAGGATGGATTTTGCATAATAATATACAGGTATAAGGTGTACAGGTGTAGTACTGCACGAGAAGTCAGGTTGTACCAGTTATGGAAAAAAAATAAGAAAAATCCATGTCATTTACTTAAGCGTTAAAAGAGCAACATAACAGATCACTTTTAGCAATAAATATTTTAAAAAAAATCTATTATCGCTTAACTACTTAAGTGACATCCGCCAACGAGATGGACGGATAATTTTGTAGCCGCAGGTTCACGGTGGATGCAAGCCGCCGAAAAGAGGGAGGCCTATGCCACTGGGCCACAATTTTCTTTACATGAATAGCTATGAATAAACTAACTCAACCATCTGATGTACAAGATTATCCTTGGCTTTTACTTTCTTTTGTTGCGTCTGCAAATGTTAAACGAAGGGATTTGGACCAATTACGGGAAACCGATAGCTAGTACTTGGAGGCTGATGAGAGATTAACGTAAAGAGGATTTTTAGAGCTGGCAACGATTTCGGCACAAACCAGACATAGACTGGAGATTGCAACGCGCTATCTCTACCAAAAAAAGATGACAGGCAATTACCACATTTTGACTATGGGAAAAGCTCAGTTTTGTATGCGTTTCGCACTTTTCTTTCACATCTGTCAACGATAGCTACGAGAAAGTACTCTATTATATGGAGTCATGCAACACTTGCTATATATACTGCAGAGAAAAGGTACCCCCCGGTGTGGTTACAGTCAGCATCAAAAGTAACTGTATGCTTAGTATAAGTTTTACTTCACCAAATACTTCTCGATCGCAACTACTATTATGGAAAATTTCCATAGTAATTGAAATTTTAACGTAAACGCGATCGAGAAGTGTTTGGTGAAGTAAAACTTATACTAAGCTTACTGGTCACTTTTGTACCTTGTCGCTTAACAGCCAGGTGCATGTGTCATAAATGATTGACAATTGTGTTATTACGACAAAGTACAAATATGACCAGCTACTTTTGATGCTGACTGTACATCACCCCCACATTTTATTTCTTCTACGAAGCAACCTCCACCATTAATGATTTGTTTAATTTCTAATCTAAAAAAATGCTTTAAAATTATTTAGTGAATCAGGCGTTACTTTGCGGTTGTCCATATTAATGAACTGAAACAATTACTATTATTATTGGTCGCGGGTGAGTAAAGTAGGTAATTCAGTTCCCTTCTTAATGTGAGTCAGCTTAACACTTTGAAGAACACTAAGCATATAGGCGTCCAAATATATAGCTTAACTCTAAATTGAAAGTATGGTCCATCAATGTGTTAAAAGCTTTAGGCATAAAATGCAAATATATTTACTTTAAAAAAATAGAGGGCGCTGTCCAAGAACTTTGAAGTTACCTACCTCTTCTTTCAAGATGGCACATCAACTTCATCTGCAATCAATTTTATTAATGGCGGTGTCTGGACAAACGTTGTTCTTTAAAAATGTTACCGGGACCTTTCTTCAGGCCAAACTCTAAATGTAAATGAACTGAAACAATTACTTTGCTCACCCGCGACCTTACGATAGTACGTTTATGTAAGAAATGCGTGTTCATGCAGCTCCTCCACCTCCACACTGTACGAACACTCACAAATTTCACAAACTACCTATCACCACCCACCACCAATCTACACTGACGCATTTCGAACTCAATCAGAGCTCATCTTCAGATTAGGTACCACAACCGTACCACGCTACCAAATGTTAGAAATATAAACGTTTCTCATGAAGGTTTTTTAGCGCAAACTAAGCCACGGGTTATAGCTAGTATTTAACTAAATAACAGCATCATAAGTTAACAAATATAGCCGAACTAAAGTACCCGCAACACTGCGTTCTTTTCATTCCCAATAAAAGGTGAATCTGTCGGAATCCAGTTACATACCCACGAGATAGTGTGAAGAGCTTTTATGACAATATTTTGCTATCAATGTTCTATCTAGATTTACATAAAAGGCTAGACTTTGAAACATGACATTTGATACAAGAATATGGTATTCAGACACAATTTGATACGTCTCGACATTCCCAGTAACCTTTGGTTTTTACAAAGAAGTGACAATCCAATTTGATAATAGATTTTTATCTTTATTTGTATGTACTCGTACCGACTTACTTAAAGTTAAAAGTTTTGAAAAATATCATGTCGTGTTTCTCCACTCATGGTTTAATCTTAAAAAATTCAAGTTATGTTTTTTTTTCTTCTAACAGGTAATTCATACAAAAATTGTATCTAAATCAGTGCTAGAATCACCATACATACGTATGTAATTTATAGTAATGTATGGTTATATTACATCGCATACAGGGGCCACTTTGTGAAATTGTCTTTTACTTAACACCGTGGCACACAGGGAGCGATATAATTTGACAAAAGCATACCATTTACTACTTTTTCGTTGCTGTTTCGTTACGATGCTTTTTTAATTCCATATTCCATTTTCAGGGCATTCTAATTTTAAGGTTACAGCACAGAAATTTTAGACAAATACATAAATTATAATAATTATAATTAGAATAGGATATATGATTATGACATCATTAGTTTCTAATTAATTTAACGAGATTATAAACTTACCTAACCAATCCGGCATTGTCGCGAGACATATTTGTGTCTTTGTCTCTCTCAGCATAAACTGTGATCGAAAAGTGGACAAGCTTTGCCTTATGTAAATGCTAATAACACTTTTTTTATTGAATGGCTATGACCTATTAACTAACGTGTTTAACTTCTGATTAATCAATATTTAGTTTAAACAAACAAAATTTACTCATCCTGTCCACATATTGTGGCACAGAATGGCAATGCAGCCACTCTATACTTCATTTAATTTAGAATTGAAAACCACAACATTATTATATTGCGGCTCGTCAACTATTTCTTACCTAGCAAATAGTACAGTATAATAGTCTGGGAGCCGCAAAATAAAATTGTTTTAATGTCACTTTATTTGCGTGTCGTCAATTGTTACTCTAGTACAAATTGTAAAGAGATTACAGTTCACGAGCCGCAATGTAATGTTGTTGTGGTTTATAATTCTAAATTAAATGGAGTATAGAAGCCTTAGAGGAGGTTACAGTGTTGTTAAATAGGAACACTTTTGAAGTAAGATAGTGATCTTCTTCTTCTTCAAGTGCCTCTCCATTACTGAAGGTTGGCAGTCAGCTCCTTATATCTTTTCTTGTCAAGCGCCAATCTGAACAGTTGCTCGACGGTCTTGATCCCTGTCCACTCGCTGATATTACGGAGCCAAGACATCTTACGTCTACCTGGCTTTCGCTTCCCGGGCACATTCCCCATCATGATGGATCCCCATCATCAAGATAGTGATATTTTTAATTAATTGTTTATATCAAACTTGTTTTTTGTTAAAAATATTAGTGGATACAAAGCCCTTAACTTTTTTTGTCTTGTCCGCCGACAAAATACGAATGAAGTTCTAAATATTTATCTGTGCGGCAAAATTGCTTTAACGTGTATTTTGTAGTCTCGCTATATACCGCTGTCCTTATTTTGTCACCAAATTCATATGCGTATGGAAATAGATTCCCGAGGCAGGTCATCGGACGGGTGTCTGTTTGTCTTCGCGAATCTGATACATTACAGATTACAATAACATAGGAACATGTTCGAAGGCGTATTTGTATTATTATTAACGTGCACCCAAACTGGGGGCGGAAATTCGGTAATTTAGGATCAACAATGTAAACAAAGGTCTTGTGTAAATGAGAGGTTGATATTGCTTGTGTAATGCTTTGTGGTTTTAAGGTATAGTTAGGGCTATGTGTCAGGGTTTCGTGCCTTAAATGGAAAAATGGAATGCATAAGGGATCGTTCCGTTTTCTGTCAGTATCATCATCATCTTCATCTTTAGGGGTGCTGACCTGTGGTGAGTGTGGCAGAGCATTCGTTGCAAAAATCGGCTGTCAGCTATTGGAGAGTGCATTAGCGACGCTATCGCTGTGTGTGTGGTGTCGTTGGATAGGTCTTTCAAAAAAAGTGGGTTGTGAAGACGATTTTTCGATATAGTGATTCGTTTGCGAAATATTCAACTTTAAAGTACATTTTTTGCTAAAATCGAGACTATGTGAAAGTTAAAGGATTTTTTCGTAACGGCTGTGGAACTTTGCTGTAGCACCGGTAAACCTCAGAATGAATTTCCATGCAATCCTTTGCGATGTATTTTGCGTATTATTAATAAGGTCGCCATTATGCTCCCTTTGATATTTTTTTACAATTTCGCTTTATAAAACATTTTTGCTACAACGCATACATATAAAAGGTGGGAGAATTTTCAATTCATCAGCATCATCATCCCAGTCTATATACGTCCTACTGCAGGGCACAGGCCTCCTCTCAGACACCTGGGCGCTGCGCACACTAAAAACGAATTTTTGTTTAGTATGTAAATTTCTAAGTTTCCCACAATTTTGCGTAGCTCCCGCGGGAACTTTACATTTTCCCGCTATGAAAACCTGTATCAATGAGGGATAATTTAGCTCAGTCATCATCCCAGCCTATATAAGGCTACTGTAGGACACAGGCCTCCTCTCAGGATGAAAGGGCTTGGGCCGTAGTTTCCACGCGGGGCCAGTGCGGATTGGAAACTTCACACAAACCATTGAATTTCTTCTCAGGTGTGTGAAAGTTTCCTCACGAGGTTTTTTTCGCCGTAATATGAGAAAAATAAAAATGTTACATCGTTTCTTCTAACCCAAATTTAGAATTTAAATATAGGTATAGGCTAAGTACTCATAGCTTTGAAATTGTTATATGTACCTATGTACAGTGTAATGTCTTTTTCTGTAAACTATTTCAAACACAATACCTGTACTGTTTGTTTGAATATATGATATGATAATGATATGAGTCATGACTTATAATAGTTGCGATAGATGGCACCACATGCCACAATTGGCATAAGCGTTTTCGAATGGGTTAAGTAGGGGGCGACTTGTTGCAGTGGGAGCACACTCTTGGCGCACCATAAATCTATTACGTTTTAAAAAAAATTGAAGTCGTTTGAAAAGTGGCTTAGAATACTGCCCGAAACCTTTCTTGCTAAACGTAATTTACTTAAATGACAATTTTTACTAAAATAATTGCTTTGTTCTCATTAAACGTAGGCCCTCAGGTCAAACCCACGAACAATTTTGCTGTAAAAAACTTACATATAAGTAATCTAATTTCGTGATACATTTAATTTAAAAATCCAGGGCAGTAGTACACTATGTATAACGACTGTTTTAAACTTTCGTGATTTTCTTTATTATGTATAACGAATTTCAAAGGAAAACTTTAACAGATATGTAGTAAATATTTACTAATCTATACTATAATAAAACAGTAAAAGTAGAGCTCTGTTTGTCTGTATGTAATCGCTAATCTCCAAACTACTGAACGGATTTTCTTGCGGTTTTCGCAGATAGATGAAGCTTAAATTGGAGCAACATATAGGTATATGTATAGTAAGTACGTTGCAAATATTTGCAAATATTTGCAACGTACATACTAGTAAAAACCAGCCAAGTGCGAGTCGGACTTGCGTACGAAGGGTTCCGTATCATTATTTACAAAAACGGCAAAAAAATCACGATTGTTGTATTCCCCTACAAAAATAAATAAATAATACCCCCTTAAATATTTGTTTTATTTTAATTTAATTATTTATTTTTAAAGTGAATACTTAACTAAATATTCTGTGAATATTTCAAGCGTCTACCTGTTGCCGTTATCAATATCGAGCAAAAACGAGCAAAAAAATCACGTACGTTGTTTGGGAGCCCCCTTAAATATTTATTTTGTTCTGTTTTTTAGTATTTGTTGTTATAGCGATTTAAACTGTCTAGCTATCACGGTTCATGTGATACAGCCTGGTGACAGACGGACAGACAGACGGACGGACGGACAGCGGAGTCTCAGTAATAGGGTCCAGTTTTTACCCTTTGAGTACGGAACCCTAAAAACCATTCCATTTTATATAACAGTTCCATAGAGTGGTATCTACCAGCGCTTAGTCGTGGACATCTTTTTTTAATATAAAGTGCTCTGAAAAGCATTTTTTCTTGCCTTTTGTACAGGTAATGGGTCACATAAAAACGGTGCGTGTGTCGCCTTTCAAGTGTTATTGAAAAATAGGGAAATCTTCCTTAGAACGTACGCCTATACCTTTAGACGTTTAATACACCTCTTGTAGCCGTAGCCTAGGTAGCTAGTAGTTTGACCTATTGCCTCTCAAGCAGAGCGTCGTAGGTACGAATCCGTGCTCGCACTTCTAAGTCTTTCGGAATTTATGTGTAAAGTTACATTTGAAATTTACCATGAGCCTTACGGTAAAGGAAAGCATCTTGAGGAAACTGATACACATCTGCAAAGAAGTTTATTGGTGTGTGAATTTTTCAATCCGCACTAGGCCCGAGTGGGAACTACACACCTTTGAATTACTTTGTAGGTGTGTGCAGGTTTCATTGCGATGTTTTCCTTCGCCGTAAAGAAAAAGTCAGAGAGCCCGGCTCGAACCCACGACCTTCTGCTTGAGAGGCCATTAGTCAAACCACTACGCTACTACGGTTTTTATGTATAAATGCATAATTCAAAAACCAACTCTTAACAAATACGTAACAGCATAAATAAAATTTGATGTTGCTGCTCTACCTTATTCAATCCATGAATTAGGTAGCACATGCGTTATAAGAACGACAGGGTCCTAAATTGCGTTATTTTTGTCACAAAACAGCTCCTGAAATAGATTTTGACCGGGTCGCCTTTATGCAAAAGTTACAGGTGCTAGTAACGGTATCATCCAATTATTTTTCTTTGTCAAAGTTCTTAAGACTGTTATGATTTTTAGGGGCCTTGGGTGTTATGAAAGATCTAGAGTAGTTCTAAGCGGGAAAGAATATTATATGTATATATAAGTATTTAACACCTATATTTGATGACGACAGTATAGCGAAGTGGTTAGTGAACCAGACTACGAAGCTTGAGGTCCCTATTTCGATCCCAGATCAGGGTAGATATTTGGGCCATGTATGCGTAAAAAATAAAAGTAGTCTCTTCTGTGGACATAAAATTAGCGAATCCGAGTCAGCGAACTTAACTTTTATTTAAATCGGCCGAAAGCTCGCCAGGCGTCCCACACGCCGATGTAGACTTGACTAAAAATACTGGCGGTCCCTTAACTTTTGCCATGTCCACAGGATAATAAAATGTGTATGGCCCTTTTGTATGAAAAATACGAATGTTTTTGCTTGAGTCTTGGCCATTTCACTTTTGCAGGGACACACATGCAGAGCTATGTATGTACATGTTGATTACTTCATTGTTTGTTATCTTTGTTTTTTTTTGTGTGAAATTGTGTGTACTGTCTTGTATAATGTGTGACTTGTAAAAGTGAATAAATGTCTTCTTTCTTTCTTTCTTTCTAATAATAATATTATGTATTAAGTATATATTTATCTATATAACTATGTTTATCCGTTTCCTAGTAACCCGTAGTACAAGCTTTGCTTAGTTTGGGGCAAGGTGAATTGGTGTCAATGGTTCCATGATTTTTATCCCAACAGGTCCACAGTTCCCACGCAGGTCCAGTGCGGATTGAGAACTTCAAACACACCACTGAATTTCACAGGACGTACAGGTTTGCATAACGGGAAAATGCAGAGTTCCCGCGGGAACTACGCAAAATGGCGGTAAACTTAGAAAATTACATACTAACAAAAATTAATTTTTAGTGCGCCCTGCTGCCCAGGTCGCTACGTTAATTTCGACACGCTAATTTAAAAGTTTCTAATTATGACCCTACTTAGTTCGGGAGTGGATTATAAATAATTAAACCTGTTACCATCGACACAGTTTGCCAGTTTGTAAACTACGGTTACGGTTTATTTGCCCGCACGGTTTAGTTTGCGTAACTGTGTCGAATTAAGTTCTGTTAAATCTTATTTTAAGACTAACCTTTTGTGGTAGCTGTTATTATTTACTTTTGAAATTTAGCAGCAGCTTTACGGTGAAAGAAAACATCGTAAGGAAACTAGCACCACCTGGAATTCAATGGTGTGTGTGAATACCCCAATTCGCACTGGGCCCGCGTGCGAACTACGCTTCGGGTTCATTAAAACAAAATTGCATAAAGCCTTAACTAATTTGACTAAATATCAAATGGCCATGATCCCATAATGCCTAAATATCAAATTGACGCATTATTAAAATGAACGAAAGTCATAATGAATTTGATCGAAAACGTCCAATTCCCAAAATATACTAAATGTTGATATACGTACATTTCCTTCAAACACCGGAAAGGCAAAATGTCACAGTCTCAAAATACCTAAATTTTTTTACAACCTTTTATCTAGTTTAACTGCCATGATAACTGTTAATATTTAGGTATTTTGGGATTTGGTTGTTTTGCGATGAAAGTGTTGTGATGTTTAGTTATTATGAGACAATGACGTTTTAAAGTTCAGTCGTATTAAAAATCCGTTGTTTTGAGAAATAAATATAGGTATTTTGGGATTCAGCCATTTTGACACCAAGTTATTTTGGGATCTAGGTATGTTGGGGTATAACGAAATCAAGGTAAACTGAGACCCAAGCCGAACTACGGCTCAAGCCCTCTCATTCTGGCTGGCATGATGATGAAACGAAGCTTAAGTAACGAGGTGCCCCGCTGATTTATTACGGGATTTAAATCTTAAATAATTAAAGATTGTAACTAAGTATATAAAGAATTTTTTTTTGTAACAATTAAATTTGCAATAAACAGATAATTTTTTTTTAAGTCAAAAGTAATTGTAATTTTTCCCGTTACACGTTGTTCAACGATTTTGTTAGAACACCAGGTTTCGAACTAAGTTAATAATACTTAATGGATAAGGAATTTTTTTGACGGGAAATCCGTCCTCATTGATTTTCCATATTATGTCGCTCTATATTACTTTGTTAGACTCCTCTTTTTTAATATTAAACCTGATTTGAATAGTACAATTAGAACGTTCCAATTTATTTACCAATTACTGCGTTCTGGTATACAAGCCTACACTCGCGGCTTCGTCCGCATTAACTATTTGATCTAGCATTTGAAAACAAAAATTTGCAGGGCATAGGCCTTCTCTCGGAATAAAGGGCTTGGGCCCTAGTTCCCCCCGGACCCAGTGTGGATGGGAACTTCACACACACGATTGAATTTCTTCACAGGTTTGTTTCCTCACGACGTTTTCTTCACCGTAAAGCTCATGGTAAATTTCACATGTAATTTCCCACATAAATTCTAAAAATGTTAGAGGGGCGAGCCCGACTCGAACCCACGATCACGACTCGTACCGCAAAAGCTACCACAGTTTAAGATTTTCTATCCTTTTTTGCTTATTTATTTGTTGAATTCTTTGTATAATGTGCGTATATTTATTTAATAGAGTTTCCTAATCATGTAATGTTAGCACGTTAGCATAGACACGGGCGCATCACTGGATGCTCACCGTCCAGGACATTTAACCTCCTTCTGAATGACCCGAAGAGACTGATCGCACATCCATATTGCATCTCACAACGGAAAACTTTTATACAAATTCTAGCTACCGTCGTCAAGGTGTCCAACTTTTTTGAACACCACCCAAGTACCTACATCTCTCAACTTATCATTTACCAGAAGTTATAATTGATTTGTGTTCCCGCTGAAACCTCTCACCCTTCTGCGTATTTAGATATGAAAAGGTTAAAACACCGATGTTAAAAAGTTACCAGAATTAGCTAGAAACAGGAAGTTAGGGAACTGCAAAGTTAGAGCACGATACTTTGGCGAAACGGTGATTGGTAAAAAGATTTTAGAATATTAATGCCTACAGGTACAGTTTAATTATATCTATACTAATATTATAAAGAGGAAAGATTTGTAGTTTTGTACTGTTGTATGTAACGAATAAACTTAAAAACTACTGGACCGATTTCAAAAATTCTTTTGCCGTTAGAAATTTACATTATCACTGAGTGACATAGGCTACTTTTTACCGCGGGAAAATACCTTTTCCTAAGGGAAAATTAATTTATCGCGGCTGAAGAAGCGGACGAAAGACTAGTAGCAAATATATTCGTGGAAGCCAGTCTTAGTATGAAATAAAAACGTAATTTTAGTGTGGAACAATTAAGAAATGACTTGATTGTGGTAGTTACATGAAGCGTGTTTTGTCTATGTTTCTGGGCGATCTGAATGTAATTAATTTAAGGTGATACGGAACCCGACTTGCCTTATGCCGGTTTTTAACTTATTGTAGTTTACCAACGCATTATTTGTGTAATTTGAGTTGTGTTAAATACTTTGGATACAATTAAATGACATTGTAGATCGGTTTTGCAATAAATAAACCTAGTTGAGTTTCTCGCCTATTCTTGCGAGCAGAAGTTTTTCCAAAATGATAGTTAAATTTTCGACAGTCATGCTTGATTATACTACTATAAGGGCCTTGATTATATTAATGACGAAGTTTTCCAATATTAAAAACATGTGTTAAAACTTTTCTCACACACTCTTACCAAGCTTGACTTCATTATAAATATTCAACCGTCAACATCCTAAACAATATTTTCAATAGTTCTTTTCTCCATTTTTCAACTCATCGAAAACATCCACAAAACAATCAAAGTTGAAATCAATCACGACAAAAATCTACTTACAGAAATCCAGAGGCAAACTATTCACGTGTACTTATGGTGGTGATCAGCACATGTTCTTGGGCGCTGCAAGTGTTGAATGCGCTTGGGCGGGCGGCGAGCGAGCTTATAAGCTCTCCATAGAGCTTCGAGCGGGGAGAGACGGCGTGGGTGCCGTGACGCTGGGCGGTTTACTGTACCTATATAGATGGTGTCGAGGTGCGTGACACGGTGGTGTGTCATTTGTTTATCGTGGTTTATTTGATACATGCAAAACAATATATAATGTTTAATGTTTATTTGGGCAAAAACCGTATAAAATAAAGAATAAATTATAAAAACTCAAATTAAACATTGGCGAGCAAATTCACCACTATTAATTTACAGGGTTATTTGTAATTCATTAATTTTAAAAAGTCGTAAAACAAAAATCATTTGTTTGAGTAATAAGAATTTAGGGTTAAGAAGATGTCAGTGAATTACAAATAACCCTGTATACAAAAGAGCTACACGTTAAAAATACAAAAAAAAACACAAAACAAAAAAGCAAAAAGAGAAAAAAAGTCAAGAAAATATTGATATCTAAGGCGTGCTATAAAATTAATGACTATTATCATGGACAGGGATGTTTGGAAATAATTTTGATCCGCATTGGCGATCCCTAGTTTTATACAGGCGTAACTACTGTGTTAAAAAAATAGTTTTATTGAATACTTTAGATGTATGTTATTTAATAACAATGTAGATCTGTTTGGAAAGAATATACCTTGTTGAGTTTCTTGCCGGATTCTTCTTAACAGTGTTTTTAAGAACCGGTGGTGGATTCTTCGACGTTCATAAGAGCTTCAATTGAAGCCTAAACTGAATAGAAAAAAAATTCTTTGACTTTGAAAGACAGGCGATTAAATACTAAAACAGTGCAAAATAAAACCACTTTAAAACTGTTAAGTAAGAAGGTTGAATTTAATCGTCACTCGACAAAATAGGAATTTGACTATAATAATATAAGTTGTGGTAGTTGGGTTAGAACGTTGACGAATGAAGTCACTGGGCAATATGGCATTGAGGACAATTAATCAGATGACAAATTAGTACTGTGGATGATGTCCCGATGAGTCACCAAAACGTGCATTTTCTCGGTGTCAGGAAGCTTTTAGTGAGCGCGCACGGCTTTTACTGTCATTGTCACCGATGCAAAATAAAATCGTCCAATATGTAAATTTTTTGTGACGTATAGTTTATTTTATTCATCTTATTAACTTAATGATACACAGCATGAGGCTTTATTTAAGTACATTTAAAATGTATAGATCAAATTGAAGCAACTGCTCAGTTTATTTTGAAATTATCGAACAAATTATAATTAGGTCTACAATTACAAAATTTGATTGTGTCTTGCTTTAAGACCTGAAAGCTATTTTAAGCTATCATGGCCCACGTACTTTCCAAATACTAATTGATTCATCAATCTAGTACGAAAATAGACGTGATTATTAAAAGCACTGGTTGGATATTCGCTGCCAGTTCTAAAGTTTATTTAGTCTACATTCCCGCCCTACGCTCGCAAGCCAGTCGCAGCTCAGATTTACGTTTAGACAGAGACGACTATATTTTGTCTGTGTCGTCTCTTTCACGCCTTAAACTCTAATCTAAATCTTTGAATACTTTTTCACAAACTTTGCTGAAGTTTTGTAGCATGATGTTAAAAATGTGTGATTTTATAAATACAAAGTAGCACAAAAAGGGTCAGGAATATTTTAGTCAATTGTTGGGTAAGTTCAACTGAATACACTAAACTTGTAAAAGTTTGTATGTTTTTTTATTGATATTCATAAATTCTATCTTAGTCTTTCTTTATACGTTTCACTGCAGGGCACAGGCCTCCTCTCAAAGTGAGTGGGCTTGGGTCGTAGTTCCCACGCGGGCCCAGTGCAGATTGGGAAGTTCACACACATCATTGAATTTTTCGCAGGAGTATGCAGGATTCCTCACGATTTTTTCCTTCACCGTAAAGCTCAGGTAAATTTCAAAAAACTCACGTGGTGTACGTAATTAAATCTTAAAGTTCAATTTTAACCTACTTCCTGTATTCCAATTGACTTAGAATTTGGTACAAAGTCCAAAGACTTCTTTATTTACAATAATAAAATCTAGTTAACAAAAAAAAAATTCCGCAAAAACTTGTTTTAGAAGTTATTTTGGACTTGAATTAAGCTTCTAGCTACCCCATCAACCTGCGGTCGGAAAAAAGTGTCTTAATACAGCTTGATGACTCGTCATATCGAGTTAATAACTACAATCAGTTGATTGGGTTGTTGGCTCAGCTTTATTAGCCCGCACCAGGATTTAATCACACTACAGCCTTTATGAGCCCTGATAACGTATCACATGCACTTTGTTTACCGGACAACTGTTTAGGAAGGTAGGTGGAGAAATTATCTTGTTCCAAACTGTTGGGAATTTCACCCATAATCCATAATTTAAGAGGATAGGATACGAACCATTGCTCCATACGCACGTAGTTTAGTGTTTCCTCCCTGAATAACGACATCAGAGCAAATATTTTTTGCCTATATCTACAACGGCCATGCACCTCTTTTGTTTTTCCATATTCCAATTATCATAGGAAGTAGGAGCTTTTATAATTTATGAAAATTTCCCAATCTTGACGTCATTTTGAGACACTCATCAGAAAAAAATTACTCATAATATATTAAGAATAAAAGGAAGACATAGGGCAATAGCTAAAACCTTCATCTAATTATTTTTGGTCAAGCTTTTGACGAGAAAATAGGGGACTACGAAATGCTGCTGTGATCAAATTTATGTACACCAATTAACGGTCCGAGCTGCAGTTGTCCCTTTCTTGCTGTACCTATATGGGGGGGTTGTTTCTTTTATGCTGTATCTCGAATGGCGTCCACGGACCGGAAGACGCAGTGTAGAGGTAGGCCTACAATATAGAGCGACGTCCTGGTAAAGTTGTGGGAACGCGTTGGATGCGAATGGCGCAGGACCGATCTGTTTGGCGAGCCTACATAGATCATGTTTGCAACCACTTCATACATCTTGTTATCGGATATTATTATTATCATCAGATTAACCACTTGCTGTCGGATTCATGAGGCAACCACTCAACGCCACGAAAACAATTTACGCAATCAAAAAGGGTTCCAATAAATACTGTAACCCATTAGAGGAAGCTTAGTTTCATTAGTCTGTAAATTAATTTCTTTTAAACTCGTATGTTTCGGTTGTCAACACTCGGTCTGCAATATCGTAGTTTATTTATAATGGGAATGTAATAAATAAATAGGTACTTACTTAATGTAGTTTTTTTAATCTGGAACTAATTTTGGAAACGTAGTATTTTGCCAGTATAAGTTTTTTCTTATTATTTTTATCTCTATGAAAACCAGTTCAAAACTGTGGCATAGGGACGGCACTCGAAGCTAACATCGATCCGGTAAAAAAATTACATGTATACAGGGACGTACGTTTATTAAAGGTCTGTTGTTCGGTGAAAACAACGGACGTATACAAGCGGCCTAAGTGAGCCTCCAACAAGATGGAGCGACGACTTAGTTAAGTTTGCGGGAATGCGTTGATGACGATGATGAGTCAAGATGACAAAAAAAAGGAACACTTTTAGTCCGACTGTCTCTCCGTCTGTCTGCCCGTCTGTCTGTTCTCTATGTTCGCCTCTCCGCGATTTAACTCGGAGACCATTAATACAAGAAACCAACAGAACCAACCAAACAGTAGAATAAAATTCTGAGAAAAAAAGTTACGATATTCCCTTTACTCTTAAAGTGGGAATGTTTATTTCTCGTCTCCTTGATGTTGTGGGAGGTCGATATAAAGAGCTTTCAGATATACGCCCTCACTAGATCCGTCTAAGAAAATATAAAACGAATGAATGAATAGATATGAATATGAAATTTTCAAGTTGAATTTTTCATTAGTCAAGTTAATTACGGTTGTACTTATCACTACATCGTATAAAACAAAGTTGCTTCCCGCTGTCTGTCTGTCCCTATGTATGCTTAGATCTTCAAAACTGCGCAACGGATTTTGATACGTTTTTTTTTAATAGATAGAGTCATTCAAGAGGAAGGTTTATATGCATAATATAGTAGAGAAACACTGATCATTTTAGAGGTTTCTAATGTGATCAGCATTGTACCCGTGCGAAGCCAGGGCGGGTTGCTAGTTGTTAGTATATAATACTAGCTGTTGCCCGCGACTCCGTCCCGCGGGGGGGGGGATAAAAAATAGCCTACAACCTATTCTCAGACCTACAGAGTGTAGAGAAAAAAGTTTCATAAAAATCGGCCAAGCCGTTTCGGAGGAGTTCGGTAACAAACACCGTGACACGAGATTTTTATATATTAGACTAACCAATTTTAAAGAAAAACTATCACAGCTAAGTAGTTCAATATCAGCTATGTTTTTATGCTATCATAAGAAAGCAGTGCGCTTCGCTGCTCAGTCGGTTGCGCGATAGTTCCCACAGTATCCTGCGCCTGGGAGTCCCCGCTGCTGCGGCGCTGGATGCGCCTGCACAGCCGCGCCGCAACCTCAGCAATGTGACTTGCGGCGCTGGGCAGGCGCAACCTGACTGGCTTATATTATTGTGTATTTAAATGTTATTGTGATTTTTACTGTTCTACTAACCAATTTTATTTCTTATTGTAAACTAACATTTTTTTTTATAAAAGAGGGGGCAAACGAGCAGACGGGCCACCCGCAACACGGGGGGAATCACAGGTGCGTTGCCGACCCTTTTAGGAATTGGTAGGCTCGTTTTTTAAAGATCCCTAAGTTGTAACGGTCCGGGAATGCTGCCGCAGTTAGCTGATTCCAGATCTTCGTCGTGCGAGGAAAAAGTTTCGCTTGAAACGCACGGTACTAGACTGCCAATAATCAAGATGGTGAGGATGGAAAGACAAACGGTTCCTCGAAGTGCGGTAGTAGAATTTAGCTGCAGGCAGCAATTCGAACAGTTCGTCAGAACACTCCCCATGATAAATACGGTCGGTACAATATGCAGAGAGACGCCACATCCCTCCGCAAAGCCAAAGGATCGAGTAGGCCAGAGAGTGCCTGATTATCGACAAATCGAGCAGCTCTACGTTGGATGCGGTCAAATGGAAGAATTTGGTACTTGGGAGCACCAGCCCAGAGATGAGAACTTACTACATGTGCGGCCTAACCTGCGCCTTATAGAGTTGTAAGCGATGGGCTGGCGAGAAGTACTGTCCCGCTCTATTAAGCACCTCCAATTTTTTTGAAGATAACTTAGCTTTGCCTTCCAAATGACCACGAAACTGAACATCACTCGAAATGTCGAGTATTTTTTTTGTCGAGACTTATTATCACTTAATCAAATCAGTAATAACTGGCAACACAAGAGACAACTTTTATATGTTACGCTGTTTATGACCCAGGTAGACCTCTAGAAATCTAGTTTCTATACTGTTTAGCCACACTATTTTGCCTTAACCGGCAAAATAGAAGAATCTAGAAAAGTCTAAGGGTGACAAAAATGTCTCACTGTTATTGTTCCTTCTTTGTCACATCTCAGTGGTACAAAGGTGGACCATTACAGGGCGACGGACCTGCTGCGCGGGGATGGACGCTATTTCATTGTAAGGTGGCTACTTTAATGCTAGCAGTACAGCCGCCACATAAACATCGGAGCATTCAAAACGACCGAAAATATCTGAACACAACCGTATTGCACAACGACTGTTGCAGGGCGCAACTTGGTTTCCCATAATTTAATAAGTCATAATGTATCATTCTTCATAATCACGTTAGTCATAAAGTGATTTACTTCTGAAACAGACTTTTTCAGGATTTTTTTAAATTCTATCTTATAGAATGCAGTAGGTAAGGTTAGATTTGTTTTATAACAATTCTGAAAAAAAACCGTTCCAGTAATAAATCACTTTATGACTAATGTTGATTATGAACAATGATACATTATGACTTGTTAAATTATTTGAAACCATAGAGACCCCGTTGCAGATTAAATTTTTACACAAATAATTAAATGCTTCACTACATAGTATAAAACAAAGTCGCTTCCCGCTGTCTGTCTGTCTGTTTGTCTGTCTGTCTGTCCCTTGTATGCTTAGATCTTTAAAACTACGCAACGGATTTTGATGCGGTTTTTTTACTAGATAGAGTGATTCAAGAGAACGGTTTATATGTATAAAACATGCATAACATAGTAGAGAAACACTGATAAATTTAAAGGTTTCTAATGTGACGTCGTAAATAAACACATTTTTTTGCGCTTACATTGCAAACGCTGGTTGAATCCTACGAGATAGATCAAAATAATGTACTACAGTATTGTACATCTTAAAAAGGTCTACAAAAAAGTCCGCGATGGTATATACCTATCTCTTAGAGATAACCCACAATAACCATTTTTTATCCTTTACTTTTTACGAGAAATAATGGCTTATTTACGAAGCGATTATAAGCAATATAGCATTAATCCTTATCCAATTTAGTACCTAAATACATTGTGCATATAATATAGATTGATATGGCCCTTTACTGCATGTAATTTAAATAAATATTTTCGAAGATATTACAGATTTAAAATGCAGGGACATAGCGGTTGTGGCGGTACCGGCCGGGGGGGGGGGGGGGCGTGCCAATTATTATGTCGCTCTTTCAAGAGTAACCTCTAAAGAAAACCATTATGTTTGTATTGTCTAATGACAAAAAAGCTGTGAAATATACTTAAAGACATTCTGTAGTATGTTTAGTATCAACATCAACATTGCACCCGTGCGAAGCCGGGGCGGGTCGCTAGTACTTAGCTAAAATTATCTTACCTACCTGGAACCCGTCAATCTTATATAATACAAACCTTGTAAACAAAAATCCTGACTTAAAAACTCATTAAGTACTCTTAGGTACGTTAATACATTTAACGAATAAATAAAAAAATCTCTTAAGTGCCATTTCCCTGAGTATTCCACAATAACGCAATTCCTGCGTCACTTAGAAGTGACGCAATTGAATTAGTCGCCTTACAGCAGGTACGAGCGTCCATTCTCAAAATAAATATTCTGTTATGAAAAGAGTAAACTTATGAAAAGATATAATAATGATGTGTCCCCCGGGACAAGAGTATACAGCTGTGCTCAGAACAGCCATTATGTTAAAAACAAGCTAGTTATGGTAAGCCTTTCCACCATGATGTGTCATACAGCTAAGCAACCGATCAAGTGTTGCCATACATACTTCCGGCTTCTAAATTAAGTTTTTGTTGCAAACTATTCTTTCCACTGGCGTTCGTGGCGTCTCGTCACAGTGTGTATGTTTTTGTGTTTAGTTTTAAATGGGTCCCACTGAAAAACAACGTTGTTGCTTGCCACAACATTATGCTGAGTGGGGCCCAATTTATACAATTCGATGTTATTTATTTGTATATTAGTTAATATAATACTAATATTGAATTTATTCGTAAGACTCCTCACGATGTTTACCTTCACCGCAAAGCTCATCGTAAATTTCAAGCGCAATTTCGCACATACATAAACTTCGAATACCTCAAAAGTTCAAAGGCGCGAGCCAGGTCTCGAACCCGCGACCCTCTATTTAAGAGGCCATAGGCCAACTATACTACCTCGACTTACCGGTTTCAAGTGAACCATCTTGATTTTAGACCGCTGCTTGGGACATTTGACAAATAGTTACCATTTCTACGTCTATTGTACGTGCCTGAAGACATAAGACGTGTTTGCTAAATTAAAGAATTCCCTCGTCACTACTTTACTGATACGATAAAAAAGTAATTTGCTGAATAATAAAGAATAAATAAAATGCCCGTTGAAAATTTGGAATCAAATTGTTAGGTAGTTTTTAAAATATTTTGATTTGAAAATTGTGAAGCACTTACTTGGTCGACTATACACCAGCTAGCTATTTTTTCTACCTATCTTTCAAGAAATTGAAGGGTTATTAAAGGCGTATCTTAAACAGGCCGACCCAACGTTCAACCAGCGATATATGTACACATTGTCTCGCCATTTCCATCGGCCGAGGATAAATTCGACTATTCATTACTCGATTGTTCGACGAATTCGGCATTCGACCTGCGTCATAGCGGCATTGAAGCGTAGGGATCGACAAAAACAATCGACACAGTATAAATCAGTATCTAATCTGAAAACGCTTCGAGTCATTCGGCAAAGCGCACTCACCAGCTGCTTCACTTTCCTGCAGTTTCCACCGCTTGTCCGCTTGTGCAGAAACTCTATTATTATTACTTAATGCGTACTTATTTCTGATGCCGAATTCGACTACGGTGATTACTTCTACATTTACTAGCTTCATTAATGCGATGACGTTCATGCGCAGGTGAGAATTTATGTAATACCTAACTAGCCCTTGACGACGACTTCGTCTGCGAAGAATTTATTGCTGTCCCGCTAGAATTATTCAATTCTTCGGGCCAAAAAGTGTTATTTGAGTTAATGCAGGTTATAAGCTATTTGTGTACTATTTCATAACATTTCAATTCCATTTGCCTAATAGGTACTGTACTGAACTCGTTATATGGGTATTAATTTTTTTTTTAAAGTTTCAATAACAAACCTTGTTTAATGAGACCTGGAAAAGAAAAAGAAAAGAGAAAAAGAGGGAATTGGGGGTTTGACAGGAGAGATGTCAGGAATAAAACGGGGATACCGAAATAAGAAAATCCAAAAGGATAAAAGTAATCCTTAGAATTAGATCCGCGATTATGGGAGTGAAGTGTCGTGTGGTGTGTGTGTGTATTTTCCAATGGTTATTTCCTCGTACTTTCAACAAAGGTGACAATGTGAAATGACTATGATTTACAACGTTGGGAGTTACAGAAATGGAAACTTTATAAACAACAGTTGATTTATTTATCAATCATCATATCGCGAGACCGTGTAAAGCTGAGGGAAAACTCCGCCTAATCAAAGATAGCTATATTTGGTTTCCAAAGAAAGGAACATTGGGAAATGTTTAAGTGATGGCTAATCTAGAAGACAGACGAGTGAAGTTATAATAATAACAAACTTGTGATATTGTGTTTGGGATTAAATGACTATAACTCAGTGTCTATTGAATCGGGAGTGTTCTAATAATGAGAATCGTGTAGAGAATTAAATGGTGTATCAGTGTGAAGTACTGCCGTGAGTCCAAAATGATATTTCGCAGGATAATTTAACTATTTTCAGAAATAGCGGGAGCCTAGAGGCGCGTGACGTCAGCTGTCATGTGGAATAGAAGAATAGAAGTGAGGAGTCTACGTCAAAGGTTGATGGAGCGAAGACCGAGAGGAATCATTTGACGTGTAAGTCAAAATACTGATGTTTTATTGGGGAATTACGGGGAATTTGGACAATGGAGTAGTGATGAATTACCTGAAAATATGACAGGGATTAAAGTGACGACCGGAAATCCAATAATAATTTATATCTTAAACCAAAGCATAATGGACTTATTTCCAGTATATTATTATATCCATCATACGTCAGGCATTGAAACTATTGGACCAATATAATTGACATCGCAGGAATACATGATCTATGAAATCTCCTGAATCATATCAGGATTGAATAATGATTTTGATACAATATTAATATATAATTTGTTTGACATGGATATCCATTCACTGGATATGACGGCGGGTTCCTGATCGGAGTTCTGCTGAGAGTTGTGAGATGCAGTAAGCTGTGAGGAGAGCTGCTGGAGTATGGAGACGCAGACTTCGGGGCTGTATGCTGGGAACGAGATGCGTTTGGACCATAATCTTAGCTAAGTGTCTTTATAATTTTATTTAACGTGGCAGTGGGAACTTATACGAATATTAAGAACGTTTATAGTTATATCGACCCTTCGTATATTTTAATCAAACGCGATCTTAACTTAAACCTACCGGGGTTGACTCTCGCGGCTAAACATTTATTGAAATCATACATATAGAACAAAGCTACATAATAAGATAGATGTCTAGGTCAACGAAATTTAAGGTTCAATTTTAAACAAGATTTTGATGACTGACAGTTAATGTCAAGATGAGTAATAGGGTTCTATTTAGCTAATACAAATAAACTTGACAATAGGTTTAAATATTCAAATTTTAGAACAGGCCAATTGAATCTTTGTTTAAATAAATTAGAATGTCTATTGGCATTTGATATCGAGAAACCACCTTGGGTTGAGCTATACAATGTTTTGAATTGATTTTATTTTTTATTGTCTTTTCTCTTGGAATTATTATTTAAATTTAAATCTTTTTTTGAAATCCGAAAGGAATTATCTTCGATAATTGACAGTGGATCTGAACAGTATTCTGACTGAGAACCTTGTGCGTTTATGTTGCCGTACCTTCGTCTTGAAGTAATATTTGAAGTGAATATTAACTGAGCTACTGAAGACCTTGTCTGGAAATAATAGTTGAATTGAATATTATCTGAACTACCGGAGATCTTGTAACCTACTGGGGAACCTATCTTCGATAATACCGCAGCGTATTTGAACAGTGAAACAGTTGTACCTCCTAGGTAAGAACTCCCAGTATAATTTTAATAGGGTTTATTACTATTTAACCTTGTGTTTTATTATGAATTTATTTTTGGGAAGTAATTGATCAATTACTGATAGAAATGGATTATCGGCCATATTATTTTTGTTTATTACCTTTGTTGTGCTGTTATACAAGTCCATTTAGACTTATGGTGTATTGTATTATCTATTTTATTTGTTCTAGTGAAAGAATATCATTTTCAAAATTCATCCCTTGATTTTGGTATAAAATCTGTAACCTATTAGAACCTAGAATGGGGTTTTCATAATACTTGAGACTAAATTAAACCACTAATACTTACCAGTCCTCAATATTAACCTTGAATAAAATCAGACCAGTATAGAGAAAGTATTTCCCACACTTCTATCCGTACTATTACTCTGAGAGTGGGGAAGTGACAATACTGGTAGGCACAAATGCCAGTATAGTTACGACCGACCAAGTGAAATGGTCCTGATAGCACGCAGCTACACCATCACGTACCATAGTACAGACGATACAGTTGCGATGGCTAGGCTAAGCAACAGTTGATGTGAAGCTTTCATTATGCGGTGTGTAGATTATCAAAATTATTATGTTGGGTGCGAGGATTGGCGATATACGTATGGTCTCCAGGGGCCAATTCTGCCTCTGGCGTGCTGAAAGTTGCCCCCTAGTGTTCAGTCTGACCAATCGGCACGTAGTGATTATGCGTAATCCAACGGGGTGTCTACTTACTCGCTCGGCAATAGGTGTCGTTAGTGAGGTTGCGGCTAAGGATAAAACATCCCTCGAGGTGATCCGCGCAGAATTGAGTGTCTTAGGGAGGTACGTGGGGGGAGGCCATTACTCGATCTGGGTTGTAGACCAAGTAAAGGAGCGTCCCTCAGCTTATTCATACACTAATCGAAGTACCTTCTTATTATACTAGAGTCTAAAGGGGGGAATAGAAGTAGTCTCAAGTGAGTAGGGTAGTTACTCCGTGTAAATTTTAGGAGTAATAAAATCCTACCACAGGAGTAACTACATTCTTGTTTGTCCTCTTACTCATTTGGTGACTGATACATACGATCTATAGACGGGCGACATAGCATGTTATTCCCTTGCAATGGTCGTGGTAGGTTCGAGGAAGAGCGACCAGTGAGGCGTCGAGCTCTACTGGACGGAGCGGGGAGAGGGCTCCTCCTATACGAATATAAACCATATTGCTATACAATGTCTTCTAGAGCAAATAAATAATACTAATTGTTAAACCTTTGTCCATTTCTGTCTGTGGATTTATATTTAAGAATTTATACATATATTCGCTATAATCTATCTATTTACATAAGTATGTAAAGTCTAATAGGTCACCTAGTTGTGAACGCCGGTCACTAATATTTTAAAATTATAACACAACGTAGAAAAAACGGTCCAAATTAGACGATCACGCCAAAACAAAGAAAATAGAATATTATCGGGGCCCAAAGGCTTAGCACAGTACCCATAACTTGAGCTTTGCTCATTTTGGGACTAGGTCAATTGGTGTGAATTGTCCCGTGATATTTATTTATTTCATTTCATCTATTGAAATATGATATGAAACTTTTGTTTGAAAGAATAATAATTGTACCTACCTACATACATACTCACATTCTCACACACTTTCGCGTTATAGTGATGCTTTTATGGTTTTGCTAACTCATTGTACTAATTTGTGTACAATAATTGTAGTACGTATTATATTATGTATTATAAATGCAAAAGTACATTTGTCTGTCTATCTATTTGTTGGCCTGTAATCTCTAAAAGACACATCGCATAAAAAAACACATACCTATAAAGAACACATGATCACAATAAAGGAATATGTATATGAATATTTGTGTTGTATTGTGTAGTTAAACATGCACCACTGTGAACGAGAATCGGCAGATAGTTTGTAGATTAATTGCTGTATTTATACTGTGGCGTCGGATAACAGATTATAATGAATGACTATAGGTCTGTAACTTTATGTTATATCTATTGGTTAAATTAGGGCTATTCCAGTTAACCGTTAGTTCAAGTAATGAGTAATGGTTGGTTTAATTAATTTAAGTTAGAGGCATTTATACATGTCATGTAACAATGACTACAGCCGAAGTGGCATAAAAACCTGCGAAGTGCGATTAACTAGGGCTAGGATGCGTATAAATTTAAAGGAAACCACAAGAATTTTTACAAAGCATTTAAAAAAAACCTAGTTTGAGGCGAATCATTAATTTTGGCAGTATTTCTGCCCTTAATACTTTCGCTGCCACGCATTGCTACGCGCTACGCTCGTAGCCAGTAGCAGCGTTTTTCCGCTTTGTTGCGAAAACTGGCTACGAACGCAGAACACAATTAAAATTATAAATAACTAGCCTTCCGTCCGCAGCTTCGCCCGCGATAAATTAATTTTCCCGTAGGAAAAGGTATTTTCCCGCGGTAAAAAGTAGCCTATGTCACTCAGTGATAATGTAGCTTTTTCACGGCAAAAGAATTTTTGAAATCGGTCCAGTATTTTCGGAGCCTATTCAATGCAAACAAAAAAACAATCAAATCTTTCCTCTTTATAATATTAGTATAGATAGAGCTACAAATAGGAAAGTTAGATTTTTTTATTGGAAATTTCCTCTTCTTTAAGAATCTGTTTAAATAATTTCTTAAATATGATCAGTTTTTGAGTTATAGCCGAAAAACAAAAAAACCTTTTTTTTCAACTTAATTTGATTACCATCTGCTATTTTTAATGTGCAGTAAAATCGTGAAAACCATTTTTTTCTTGAGGTCATTCCGAATCCAATGAGGTATCATATATATTTTTAGGAGCTTTATCTCTATTTTTCACGATTTTCAACTTGTGAAATTATGGGAATTTATTTCGACTGACAAGTAAAGGCTGGCTTAGGTATATTAAGTATTTCAAATGATTATTTCCATTTTGGCGCTAAATTTTGTTTCAGCGGCAAGTCCAGCTTCTTTCTTCCACAGGTCGACCAGTAGTAGGCGGGGTCTCCACCCTTCCGTTGTCAGTATTCCCAAAATCCGCACAAAGCATTTTCGCTCTTCCTTCATCAACCATACAGCTAAGAAGAGGAATTCCTTCCTGCGACTTTATTCCCTGAACACTACAATCTGGCCGTTTTCAAGTCTAAAGTGAATGAGCATTTACTCAAGCAAGCGCAAGGCAACGTGCTCCATCGTAGGCCTCATCTTCGCTTTCCATCAGGCGTGATTGTTGTCACACGCAAGCCTACATTGTGTAAAAAAAAGTCAAACAATCGCTTGTATACGTGGAATCCACTGAATGAGAAAAACATTACGTAGTAAGGTAAAAACGTGTTTTTCCCGATACGACGAAGCATGAGGCCACTACGGACAATATTTGCCAGTCCTTCGTAGTGGGTTAGGTTAGGGCTACGGCAGTCAATAATATTGACTCCACAGAACTATTAATAAAAGGAATATCACATACGTAAAGCGAGCCATGGGTGATACTGACTCTAGAGGGTTCCGCATTTAAAAAAATCAAACTATCAACTTAGGTAGCCTAATGATTTAACTTATGGCCTCTCAAGCAGAGAGTCGTGAGTTCGAACCTGGGCTCGCACCTCTGAGTTTTCGGAATTTATGTGCGAAATTACATTTGAAATTCACCATGAGTTTTATGGTGAAGGAAAATATCGTGAGAAAGCCGGCACGGCACATACCTGAGATGAAATTCAATGATGTGTGTAAAGTTTTCAATCAGTACTGGGCTCGCGCGGGAATCACAGACCAAACCCTCTTTCTGAAAGGCCTCTTTGTGCTATGCAGTGGGACGTATAAATACAGGCTACGATGATGATGTGAAAACTATTTAAAAAAGGCATATTACGCGAGAGCGAGAAAGTTTGAATTTTTCCCTTAGGACCGACTCACGTTTGACCGGTTTTTATTATTTGTAGTATATTGATTCTATTATCATTTCAAGTTTGAGATTTGTAATTTGAAATTTAATGGTGGGTGACAGTGTGTAAAGTTCTTAACCAGCACTGCAGACGTACAGCCAAGCCTTCAATCTGAGAAATCTGTGCCCTTGCAGCGTGATGTATATAGGCTAAGATTATGATAATGATGACGGAATTCTGCAACGAGAAAAAGCCACAGGCGCAAGCTAGTCCTATTTATTGTGAATAATGCCTCATTGGAATATCCTTCTCCATTCTTAAACGATGAAGAATATTACAAATGTGTACTCAAAGCAGTACGTCCGTAAAGAAATGTGCCCAGGTGCGCGTAGTGTTGCTAGGCACGCCCCAGCTTAAGTAGTTCGAGATTTCTGCTCCAATAGTGATGTTACTTCGAATTGAGTCATCGATAATCGATATTTAGTAATAAATAAATGAATAAAATAAATGAACCAATTGACACCAATTTTACTGACCAAGTCCCAAACTAAGCAAAACTTGTAGACTTATGTAGGAGATAAATTCATACTCAATGCCATGGTAATATTTTTACTTTGAACAAGAATAGAGAGCACTGCCACTGGGATTAATGTTAAACGTGTTGCATTAATTTACGATTATTTTTCAGCTATTTCCAAAATCGAATTTATCGAGAAATGCGATACATTAAGGTACCCAAAACAGAATGGTGGCTTTTTAAATTTCGAATCACATTGGCGCATCACTAGCACACAAACACTACAGATAGTGGATATAGAAAAGCCAAGGAGCATAACACAGTTCATGCGGCGATATTTATCTCGTAAACACAGGAGAATCGCGTTTCGTGCAAAAGAATTACGGCTCCCAGTTGGGCCAACATGGAAGCAAGGGGCGTATCTTCTCTGACATGCAGGATGCGTTCAATTAACTACAGCGTCGAGTTTTCCCTTGAAATTTAACAATACTATAACAAGTTATGATAAAAAAGCTAAAAGCTAAAAAGAGTTAGTGAAACCTTTTGTAATTGTTCAAACAACAAGTGAACAAGTTGTTCGAAATCTAGGCCAACGGATGTTTACTGCTGTAACCTAAAATAAAATCTTTATATCTATACATTGTACATGCCTGCCTATGCCTGAAAATTTCCTAAAAGATTCTGATTTCATTGTTAACATTCACGAGATTCAACTTTACATAATACATGCCATGATAATTGTTGCCGAAAGTTTTTTGGAGCTGGCAATTCTTCGCACACCCGCGCTTCGCCGTCAAGTTGCCAACTTGGACAAAAGATTCAAAATATCTGTAATGTTAAAAAGGTTTAAGCACAATAGGAAGCATTTTAAATTTCTTTGTTCCAATTTAGGTATTTATTTAGTTACCTTTAAATTAAATGACTGGAGTGTTGAGTAGAAACAAGTTAGACCGCGTTAAATCGTAGTTAACCATACAAAACGATTGTCTGGAAAACGTTCCGTTGTGACACGAAAATTAACCATAAAATTGTTTGGGTCATTTTTTGTGTCACAGCGGAAAACTTTCATACACATTTGATTTTGTGTGTGTTCCAACTTTTGAAACTTCGCCTTATCACTAACCCACCCTCACACTATAAAAACGTAAAAACAAGAGAACCTAATCTCGCTAATAAAATTACTCCTACGGAGTTACGAAATGCTGGTTTTTTAATTAAATGAGTTAGTTAAGTTTAGTTCCGATGACGTATTTAGAATCGTCCTGAAGAACTAAATATACCTAAAAACATTAAAAACTATTTACTAGACGACCAGATGGCCTAGTAGGTAGAGAACCTGCCTACGAAGCTTGAGGTCCCGGGTTCGATTCCCGCGTCGGGGCAGATGTTTGTATGAATAATACGAATATTTGTTCTCGGGTCTTGGGTGTTTAATATGTATTTAAGTATGTATCTATCTATATAAGTATGTTTATCCGTTGCCTTGTACCCATAACACAAGCTATGCTTAGCTTACTTTGGGACTAGGTCAATTGGTGTGAATTGTCCTGTGATATTTATTTATTTTTTTATTTTATTTACTTCCCTTATTTCATCTACCTACTTGTCATTCGCCGCATGAAACGAAAATCTCGATCCTTATTTTGAGTTTGTCTCCAAGATTTGAAGAAGTTGAGAGAAGAAGATAAAATCATGTATATTTATTTAAAGATAAATCTTGTACTACTTTTTAAGATCACATGTCAACCTCACCATTATCTTCTTCACTATTTATATTAAACACCCGACCACCTTGAGGCACCTGGGCAATCTTATTCGCCTTCCTGCGAGCGTTGATCATGTCTATCAAATCCACCTTCTGCATCGTAACCCTTACGAGATCCTTCAGTATCTTCTTTATGTCTTCATCCTGAGAGATCAGGCTCTTTATATGCTCTCTGGTGAAACCCATGCCTAGGGATCTTCTTCCTCCTATTGGTTTTTGCATTTGTTTGTTCTTTTTTGGTCTTTGATTGAGCGGGATTGGTTGGCGAGGGGGTGACTGGAACGGTTGCATCATTGACTGTGGCTGCATGAACTGGTTGGATCCTTGGTTGGCGTCTTGGCCACAGTTGTTGGCACATGACATGGAGCAGCACATTTTGGGAACGCATTCTGGTTGTGGCTTTGGGGGTGAGACTTCTTCTCTCAATGTTTCTACTGGTCCTTGCTTCGCTTTATGACTACAGTCTTTGTAGTACAGTATGTTCTCTATACTGCTCTCGTCTGATGATGAATCGTACTTTTTTGATGCGATGGCTGCGATTTGGAAGGCTGTTGCGACCTGGAATGGTTTGGGAAACGTAAAACTTGCATTTAAGGTGCATTATTAGCTATAAGAGTTAGTAAATCGTAGCAGTATAGTGGATTGATATCTGATGATGATCTCTCTAACGGAGGATCGTGAGTTCGACTCTGAGCACGCTCGCTCATCTGAGTTTCCTCTGAGTTTGAACCCTCGTTTGAACCTCGACTCCTAATAAATAAGTTAGTGACACCTTCAATACCTTCATCTTATAATTGGTTTTTACTTAAGCTTTAGTTACTAAAGATGACTGTGTTTGTTTTAACATTAGGTACTGAAAAAACTAAATAAATCTTACCACGAATAGAAAATCCATGTCCGCAGTTCATGAATATGTCATATCACAATGAAACTCCTCGAGTTGTAGAGGAAATCATAACGAGGTGTTTTGTAAATAATGTCCGCGCAAACGACTGCTAAGAATCGAGACGAAAAAAGGGAAAACAGAGTTAAGCGAATAAAAGGAGAAAAAGTTGGTTAATACTTTCTTGCGTCGTTTAAAATCACATTTTACAAGCTCTTATTAATAATAGGTACAATTCTATAAGTCTATTTACACCCAATATAAACAGTTTAGTGCATTATGGCAACTCACTGGGTAAGAATAATTTAAATCTTATCTAATCAAATATATAAAAATCTCGTGTCACGGTGTTTGTTACCGAACTCCTCCGAAACGGCTTGACCGATTTTTATGAAACTTTTTGTCCACATTCGGTGGGTCTGAGAATAGGTCGTAGGCTAACTATTCTTCGCGAACGGAGTCGCGGGCAACAGCTAGTCTAATATATAAAAAATCTCGTGTCACGGTGTTTGTTATCGAACTCCTCCGAAACGGCTGGACTGATTTTTATGAAACTTTTTGTCTGTATTCGGTAGGTCTGAGAATAGGTCGTAGGCTATTTTTTATTCTTCGCAGACGGAGCCACGGGCAACAGCTAGTAAAACTATAATCTATTCAATACCTACGAGCGAAGTTAAAACTCTATGTGAACTTTACAAAAATCTCTTTGCCGCCATTGCTACAATGTAACACATAAATCTGACATTAAAATGTAAATATTTTGCTCGATATTGACTTTTTTTTGTATACTGCAGCCCTAAAATTCTGTCGTCAATTTTTTCTGTCAGTCCGGATATCGTGCATAAATGATCCGATAGCTTTGCACATATATTTAAATAATAATATTTTTGTATTACGGCATCTACTTACGAACTTAACTGTGCTATGGCTATCTATTAAAATTCAAATACCACCAACATTCATCATATCCACGCAGATAATGACCCTTCTATACAAAGATGTCAAACAGGTCATTTAAACCCCCAAAAGCACTGAAAAAAGGTGTCTGTCGGATCTTATATTATAACCTTTTGACGACCAGATGGCCTAGTAGGTAGAGAACCTGACTACGAAGCTTGAGGTCCCGGGTTCGATTCCAGCGTCAGGGCAGATATTTTACGAATATTTGTTCTCGGGTCTTGGGTGTTCAATATGTATTTAAGTATGTATCTATCTATATAAGTATGTTTATCCGTTGCCTTGTACCCATAACACAAGCTATGCTTAGCTTACTTTGGGACTAGGTCAATTGGTGTGAATTGTCCCGTGATATTTATTATTTTATTTATTTATTTATTTTATTTTCGGAGAACCAACAGCTACAAATTACAGAGTAGGTTAAACATGTAATAACATAGGAGCCAATTATAGGATCTCACAAATAGAACCAAGAAAAAAAAAAAGAAAGAAAGTACGCGAACAATCGCAAAGCTATGCCACACATTTATTATTTAACCTACGACTCACTGGATTAAGGTCTTCCAAATTATTTCGTGCAGTGAACGTGTTAAACAAACCAGTCCTGTGTTGCATAACAAAGTACAACTTATATTACAAGCGGAACTCCCTTTCTAGTTAATATAACTGAAGCGATAATTCCGCTTGTAATATTAGTTGTACCTACTTTGTTATGCAACAGGCCCCAGGTCGTCGCGTAGCTCCACCTTGTTGGAGGCCCACCTACAGACGTAGCCAGATCGCTTCCTGGATACTTCGCACCTCCTGCCCCGCTGTTAACTAAGCTGCTACCAACCTGGAATACCGGAACCGCCGGTGACTGGAGACCGTTTATTCCTGAACCTAATCATGAGGGGTTGTTGCTATAGTCGCCACGCTTGGCAGGAGGGTTGGCGACCGCAGTAGGTTACACAATAAATATGGGGACGCTCCTGCCCGTCCTTCGGTATTACTGGCCGTAGGCTTAGAACATATTTACCTGGGTCAGGTGACGGCTCTTACGTGAAAGGCTGTGTTATAATTTGTCCTGGCAGAGAGTTCCGTAAAGCTCCCACGCGTTACGTGTAAGACCTTTGGGTTTGCCCGATTTGCTTTTCGAAGCTTTTTCCTTATAAGTCGTATATAGGTACGCATACGACCAACAATAGGACTCCCACTTAAAGTAATTGACAATTACGGTAAATTGACAAATGTAACGCCTTGTAAATTTAATACAATTAAGTAGCTTTTAAATCAGTCAAATTAACTCTGTAGGCGTTTGTTACTGAAATTTGTTTTGGATGCCCCGAATCAATGGAAAATATCCTAAAAGCCTAAAGTGGTAGTTAAATAAAACAATGTAGGTACTATTCATTACTTTTTAATGAAACTTAATAAAAGTTATTATTAAGCCAATTACGGTGAAGAAGCTTATCACAATTCATGCAAGTCACGAAGGCAAGCGGGCTTTGCTTGTGGTAAACGCATATCTGTATATGAGTAAAAGTGAGCGTGAGAGTGAAATCGGGTGTGGTTAGAATAAAAAAAATATATATCGTACTTCGCAAAAAGCTTACACACAGTTAATCTTAGATGTAGATACACGTTCAATCACGAGTAAAGGCCACTCGCCTTTGTGACTTGCAATAATGTACTTTTTCTTTACCACGACGAACTAAATTTTCCATGCCCCTTTTTTAAATGACGCACTAAGCTTCCAGCATCAGCTCCTACCAGCAGCGTGCTTCAGTCTGTACGCCTTCACCTTATCCAACACGCGTCTATAGGGTGACAGATCAATCTCCCCGTTTTTCAGTCTCCTTTTCTCCTGTTTCTCCCTCAATCGCTGGCAATAATCAGTCCACCAGGGCAGAATTTTCATAGGGTCCATGGACTGTGATTCCATTTTGTCACAGAACGCCCGGTTTGGGAGGCGGAGTTGGTTGATGAGGTCCGGTTCGAGGGACGGTGGAAGTTTTTTCACTGGCGGTGGGAACCGCCGCATGGGGGGTCTCTTGTTACATTGTACAGCGATGAATGATAGCAGGAGAAGGAATAACTGCAATTAAAACATATTATAATGAACAATACAATAAAATGACTCTTTGTTACACCACATAGGAAAAAATCATCGTCATCATCATTTCAGCCGAAAGACGTCCACTACTGAATATAGGCCTCCCCCAAGGCTCGCCAAACTGATCGGTCTGTACCATCTGCCTCCAACGCGATCCCGCAACCTTTATTTAGAAAAAAATACAGAAAGACAACAATTCAATTTGTAGAGTTTGTACAGGTACCTACTTAATTTTATTTAACGCACTAATATTACTTAAATCAGTTATTAACAAACCTTAAACTTTAGCATTTTGCAGTATTTGATTGGCAGCGACACACCGTTTTATAAAAGAAGAAACATTCACATGAATTGCAATATTTTCGCAGTTTATCGTAGAATTTAATGAGAATAAATTGATTGCTTATTTATTATACAATTATACCTAGTTGCTTATTAAGTTTTGCCTATTGAATTACTAGGGCAGAAGTACCATTTGTGGCCACCATACTGATTAGGGTAATTTATTGTCTAAATATTCATTAGAAAGAATTCTGTACATACAATACCATCTTAAACTCGATTCGATTGAGTGTAAAAGCGTGAAAATTCAATATAATATTATTTTAACAGTGATAACATACTTGGATAAACATACTTGTAGGTATAGATAGATACAAACTTAAATGGGTACATATTAAACACCCACCCGATAGCAAACATTCGTATTTTTCATACAAATATCTGCCCCGACACGGGAATCAAACCCGGGACCTCAAGCTTCATAGTCAGGTTCTCTAAACACCTAGGCCATCTTGTCGTTATTATACTCGTATTAACTCTAATTTCAACTGACCAAAAACGGTACTTCTACCCTATGCTTCAAGTGCCGACGTCATGATGGCGCAAAGTTACGTAATAACCCGGGGTGCCAGAGGAGAAAGGGTGCCTAGGGAGACAAGTACTTATCCACAAAAATTGAAAAGGAAAAGGTCGCCATATTATACCATATACCTATTAGAAATAAATCTTTATTGTAAGGTAAACGCCTGCTTAAAAATACACTCCACTGATTGTGGCCGGGTAACGCTGCAGGCCTTTCTTCATTTGTATTAGGCGCTTTTATTGTTAACTATACACAAGTCAGACCATATTGTTACTGGTTTGAAGAAACCGGTCAAGTGCGAGTCAGATTCGCGCACCGAGAATTCTGTACAAATTTTATGTACCTATGTCAAAATATACGTCGTAAACAGCCGTAACTATAATAATTCAGTTTTAGCAGAGCCCTGCTTCTAAGTGAAATATACGCAGTACGGGATCATTTTAAATTGGTTATTCGGAACTAGGCCTTGGGGGCCATCCATAAATTACGTCACACCAATTTCGATCAATTTGGACCCCTCCCCCCCCCTTGTCACACTTATTACTATGAAAATCGCCATTATTTTGTTCTAGTGTCACAGATCGCTTGACCCCCCCCCCTCCCCCTCCCCCTAAATGTGTGACGTAATTTATGGATGGCCCCTTGCTCCCGATACTGGATTCCATACAAATGCGGTACCGGAACTGGGAATTCCCGGTTCTCGCCATACAAACTCAGTACCGGGAGCATGCCCTAGGCGGAACCTAGCAGTTTGTATAGGAAATATGATGCAAATCGCTTCATGCGGGCCAATGTGACTGACCACATGTGGACGAAGATGCTCCCCCAGCGTGGACGTAGGGAAAGAAATTAAATCATGTTTTGCGCACAAAAAATGTATCCGATAAAAAACAGACAAACAAACAACTTTAACACGGTGTTTGAAGCTCTGTAGCCTGTTCCCGACCGACCGACTATCATCTATGAGTCTGCTGTAGTTTTATTTGCATCATTGGCTAGCACCATTACGGTATACCTACTAGTATACCACAATTACAATTACGGCGTACTATAAAATTAATGAGTATATCATGGACAGGGATGTTTGGAAATAATTCCGATCCGCATTGGCGATCCCTAGTCTCAAATAGCGTATCTACTGTGTAAAAAAATTTAATTGTACTTTAGATGTATGTAATTTAATAACAATGTAGATCTGATTGAAAAAAATATAACTTGTTGAGTTTCTTGCCGGTTTCTTCTCAACAGGGTTTTTTCCGAACCGGTGGTAGATTCTTCGACGTTCATAGGAGCATCAATTGATGCCTAAATTTAATAAAGAATTTTGACTTTGACTTTTGACTTTGAATTGAATTGTTCTTTATAAAGTACGGTAGGACTTACGAGGTCAAACCATGTTAATGCAAACATCTATAGGCCATGTCGCTTTTCAAAGCTGGTTGTAAAATAATAACTAATGAGCATAATCCCGGTATCGAAACTAGGTCGGTATTAGCCGTAAAATGCGTGTATAATCTTCCCCTCACGTGTTTATGGTCAGGTTACATCTCGTTTGTTTTGTTATGACATTAAATCTAATAACAAAAGGTATAGAAATGTTACGTAAGCTAAAAGCGCGAGGCGCTTATATGCCAGTAGCCAGATTGTCGACCCCGCTTGCAGTTACAGTCGCGTTCACCACCACCATCTCACCACCATCTTGTACTTATCTACTGTATGAAAATGAAATGGTAATGACCATGGGTGCAATTTTTTTACGAATTTTTTAACGGCACTTAAATTAAAATTCAATTAATAACAATAGGTGTCCGTATTTTTATTAATGGAGGTGGTGGTTGTCTAGGTTGTGGGTTTGGTTGTGTCGGTGTTTGTTAATTTTGTATTTTTTTATGAGGAGAGAGAGAAAATTTTTATGAAAAAGTATACGTGTAAACGTAAACGTGTTTTTTTTAGGGTTTCGTAGTCAACTAGGAACCCTTATAGTTTCGCCATGTCTGTCCGTCTGTCTGTCTGTGTCTGTCTGTCTGTCCGTCCGCGGCTAAGCTCAGAGACTGTTAGTACTAGAAAGCTGTAATTTGGCATGAATATATGTATCAGTCGCGCCGACAAAGTGATTAAATAAAAAAAACTAAAATAATATTTTTTAGGGTACCTCTCGTAGACGTAAAGTGGGGGTGATTTTTTTTTCTCGACTAACCCTATAGTGTGGGGTATCGTTGGATAGGTCTTTTAAAACCATTGCGGGGTTGCTAACATGATTTTTCTATTCAGTGATCTGTTTGGGAAATATTCAGCTTTAAAGTGAAAATTTTCATTAAAATCGTCCGTGCCCCCCCCCTCTAAAATCTAAACTATTGGGTGGAAAAATTTGAAAAATAAATAAATATATTATATTTACAAGGAAAATTATAGCGGCTAAAATTGCTTGGGAATTATTTGTAGTTTAAGAGTAAATAGTAGCCTAAGGTATAAAACATACCTAAACTTGGAAGATTCCGTACACATACGAAATCCTTTGAAAAATATTACTTGATTTTTCGTAATGGCTACGGAACCCTATCTTGGGCGTGTCCGACACGCTCTTGGCCGGTTTTTTTGATGATCAGATAGCCTACTTTTTCGAGAACCTGACTACGAATGAAATCTTAGGGTCTACCCTGGTCGGGGCAGATATTTGTATGAACAGTATGCTTATCCGTTGTCTAGTACCCATAGTACAGGCTTTTATTTTTATATACTGTTTTAAACTTTCGTGATTTTCACTCATAATTACTAAACTAAACGGGACTTATCACGCAATAAATATTTATTTATTTACCTCGTCGTTTCGGCCACATTGCAGCAACCATGGTCACGAGTTGACTCAATGCAATGTGGCCGAAACGTCGAGGTAAATAAATAAATATTTATTGCGTGATAAGTCCCGTTTTATTTTTATGTTTCTCAATTGCGTATTTATCAACTGCCTTTTTATAATAAATCATTTAAACAAATGGCGGCGCGCACCGGTTGCTCGGAATCAATGGCAGTCATTACCATAATGGCCAGCTCGCATTCGCTTCTATTAGTTGTTGACTGCGCTTTTTGTATTATATTTCTGTGTTTTCACTTTCTGAGATAGGTACTAATAGATTAGTTTTTGCGATAGCCGCTACCTACTGTAGGGAAGAGTTGCAGCATCAATGCCTAAGTACAGATTTAGACACCTGCAGGTATTAAAGTCGAGCTAAAGAATCATCATCATCATCATCATCGGTAAAGGTATATTTCAAATTTACCATGAGCTTTACAGTGAAGAGAAACATCGTGAGGGAACCTACACACATCTATCGTTGTGAGTAATAAGGCCTAGCTAAAGAATTGATTCTTTAGCTATGCCTTATTACCCACAGGTGTGCAGGTTTCCTCACGATGTCGAGGTTTCCACACCTGCGAATAAATTCAATGGTGTGTGTGTGAAGTTCCCAACCCGCATTGGGCCCATGTTGGAACTACGGCCCAAGCCTTCTCATACTGAGAGGAGGCCTGAGCCTGTGCCCTGCAGTGGGACGTTTATTAAGCTGGGATATATGGATAGCTCCACTCATTCGCGACAGACAGGTGGAAAACGAGCTAATCCTTTCAAGGGTTCCTATTTAGAAATTAACAGTTTTTATTTAGTTTGGTATTATTATTTTTTTGTTATTTTTTTCATTGTGAAATCAAATTATTAAAAAAGAAAACTATTTATTTTCATACACAAAATATACAATATTTCGAAATATTTGTAAATATAAACCTAGAAAATTTACACTTTTTCGTCAAACCTAAAGAACGGTTGTTATAATTTTTCTTCCTACAGACATTATTATGTTTACTATTCTATTATTATTATTTCAAATTCAAAATCAGTTCCATTTTTCTTTAAAAATTTCACGGAAAACCGGTTTAATTCTCGTAATAATTTTTCCTAAAAATTACAAACTTTACCACTTTTAAGTCCTACAACTTTAATAAATTTATTCAGCCATAAGCCCACAAACGAAACTTTTTCAATGAAACAAACAACTTAGAGGGAAACAAAGCGAGAAAAACAACTGAATATTGATAAATGCTTAGGTAAAATTAGATTTTCTATTATACCATTCCGACGATCCATGTGCCCTTTACCTAATTTTATAAAAACATACAGAGAACAAAAGCTTTTGTTAAAATTTAATTTTGTCTTTCAACTATTACCTACTACAAGTTACGGCCCAATCCCTTTCATTCTGAGAAGAGGCCTGTGCCTGCAGTAGGGTACATGTAGGCTGGATGATGATTATCCACAAACTACCCGACTAAGTAAAATGACTTGCAGTACACTTTTTGCATCCGTTGTGAAAAACACACATTGTCTTGTCCTTTCGATGTTGCGTGAGGCCAGAGACTAATATACAATTGTCACCTTTTTACGCTTCATTTTTGTCGCTATAATAACATGTGGCTCACCTCTTATAATAAATGCAGTATCATTGACCCGGTCAGATAAGTTTTTGTCACGAAATAATTTAATGATTAGGCTACCCGTTTGACAAAACTGCAAAGTTACGTCTATTCCTTATCAGTTAAGTCAACAGCCAGCCATTAATGTCTAGAACCATTCAAATATCAGCAAGAAAATTAATCCCACACAAGACGCGGCCGCAACAAATTGTTTTTACGAAACCTCTGCCGTTAATAAATTCCCGTTAAAAGCCATTACTTAGGGAAATAATTTATTGTCCCGAATTTAATGGAAGCCTCCGGAAATCCAATCACGATTACAATTAATTATTATTTGAGAAGACAACGGTGGATACACGGGTTTCAATAAGATATACAGGTATTTGAACGTTAGCTCTGTTGAAGATTATAGTAAGTACATAACATTACTCCTACTACAGAGGCCGGGAACTAAGGAGTTGCCGGATGAATACTTTTAGACGGCCGAGCGTCAGCAAGGTCGGATAGTTTATGACGTTGGCAACTCCATTTCCCGCCGAGGTATGTTTAGTACTTTTCTCAATCGTAACGAAATAAATTTAAAAAATCTCCAAATAAATCAAAGCTTTATTTCTAGAGAAATACAAGTGACTAGATAAGACTTAAAATAAATGGCAGTAAATGGCTCATCATCACTGCATGAATGCACGAGGAAGGCGGCCATCAGAGAGGAGTGGCGGCGTGTTGTGAAGCTTGCCACTAACACCTGAAGTGATGACCACGACCACTCTGTCAAGAGTGATACCGACAAAGAAGAGAGAGATAAGACTTAGGCTGAGTAGAACTGATGGCCGGTGGGGCCAAAAGTTTCTCGAGTGGGCGTCCACGCACTGGAAGACGCTGTGTAGGTAGGCCTCCAACAAGATGGAGCGACAACCTGGTGAAGGTTGCGGTAACGCGGGACCGGTATGTTTGGCGTACCTTGAGAGGCCTATGTTCAGGCAGTGGACGACTTTCGTCTGAAATGGTGTTGGTGATGATGAAAAATTTTTAATATAAATAAACTCTTGAAGCTGACAATCTTGAGTGTGAGTTAATTACGATTTTTTTTTTCAGAAATGCGCATGAAATGTGCACTCCTACTGCTCATAGTATATTTCGTTTCTGCAAGATCACAGTCACCGTCAAATTCCACAAAAATACCGGCTGTGAACCCTCCTATAATAGGACCTATGCCCATGATCCCTGCGGTACCCGTGTTTTATTACTACCCTGTGTACCCTGTGTACCCTTACCCAATAACCTATTATTTTGGATAAAACTATTGTAATTAGACGGATTTTTATATGAATTATACGTTTTATGATGCACGTTGAGCTTGTTGTCTGCAATTTTTTTTTCTTACTTGGCCTGATTATCAAAGCGAACATGTCATAAACATAAACAAGCAAAATAAGATTAATTGATCGTTATAGCTAGTGCCATTCACGAAGACGCGTAATTTTGTCAATATTAGACATTAATGACATTGCAATAAAAACCAAGGCACGTGTCTTCATAAATGACTCGATCTATACTTTGCGGAGTTTCATATCAAAGAACTGCAATATTTTTATCTTGCAACGACTAAGCGCCATTACAGGTGGACTGCAATCTGGCTGCGACGTAACTGCCAACTGGCGATACATTTTCTGTTTGCAAAATTACACACAAACTGTACGCTAGCTGCAACTGAAATGTATGGACAGCCAGCAGTTGCAGTCAGGTTGCAGCTAAAATGCAGTCCGTCTAACGGCCCTAAGTCTATAGGTGGGTCCCCACTGAGCGAGCTGCCTCGCGAGGCTAGCGCATGAGGCATAATTTTGTTCGACACAAGGTTCAAAATCGCGCTGAAAATGGCTGCCTCGCGAAGCCGTTAACTCAGTGGAGACACAGGAATAAATAAACGGAACAGAATAAACGCTTCAACAACGCCGCGCACGCATAAAACTACTACACGCACAACATATGTGTGCGTGACCTGTCAGAGACAGGACGGGGGGGGCGTACACTGGAGCCCGCTCGGAGACAAACCGGTTTGAACTAGCTCAGTGAGTAAACAAAGTTCAGGTGTGCCGCCAGCGACGACGCGACCGTTTAGCATTTAGCTACATAGTTCGGGTGTTCGGTTGTTTTTAAAGATGCCTACCTGTTGTAGTGTATGTAGGTAGATATACAGATATTAGATACTTAGTACTTGTTTGAATAAAATATTTTGATTTTTAATTATTTTTTTACCGAGTGACAACCCTATGATAATAGGTAAGAATTTCGAGCCCTGTTCGGAAGTTTTTCTTCTGTTCCGTTTATTTATTCCTGTGGTGGAGACCCGGCTAATAATGTTGCCATGCACAACCCAGAGTGGGATCTTCCACATAAAACAGTACATTATGTCACACAGGCCCAACTGTCGCAAACACCACACAAAATGCTAAAAAGCGTTTCAAACTCTCTACGAGTTTATTCTCAAAGCTAAGTTTTAAGAAAGTAATAAACGAGCAACTAGGTCACCTGCTGGTAAATAAGCACCACTCATGGACAACGCCAACCTAGAGACTTAAGATAGAATCCTACAACCTATTTTTTTATTCTATTAAGAAACAAACAGTCATATACCTACAACATAAGAATAAGTAAGTTGAATAATAAGATCTTACGAGTTTAGAGTTTCCTTACGCGATATTTAGTACTACGTAATAAACTTACCAATAGTATACCTACATGCAAAAATAACGGAGTGCAATTTGGTACATAAACACTTAAACAGACAAGATCTATTATTATAATGAGAATTTCAGTTATATGGTAGACGTACCGGACCTCTGATATACAGGATGATCTATCCAAATGGGTCAGTATAGAGAAATCAGAAACTATGAGAGATAGCGAAATCTGTTCCTAAGAACCATGGCTTCGATTTTAGATTTAACTAAAATGGCATTAAAACATTTTTTTAAGTCTCATACATAACCAGGAATTGAACCTGGTCAAAATTTATTTTATAGTTTATTTGTTGTTATTGTTGAAGTTGGGAATCGTAAGTCACAATAAACACATTTCTTAATGGAATGTTCTTTAAATAACTGAAAAATATTTTTTGATAATAACTTTATTAAAGTAGATTATCATAACGGTGCCATTTTCTCCTGAATGCAAAGATGACAATCTGAAATAAATTGGCACGCCCGCTAAAAGAATGTGTTCTAATTTCAAATAAACGCAATTTGTATTGCATTGTATTATTATCGAAGTAATTATGCATAAGTAGCCTCTTTAGATAAATTATTCATATTGATGAATAATATTTTGCAAATTATTTAAATTTGTGGCTAATGTTTACACAAGATTATTTAAATCTTTCACAGCAAAAGTCGGTCCTTATACTCTAGGGATCAACTAATAACATAACGACATGCGATTACTTAGATACAGAATTTTGACCAGGTTCGGTTCCCGGTTATGTATGCGAGTTAAATAAAATGTTTGAATGTTATTTTTGTTAAATCTAAAATCAAAGCCATGGTTCCTAAGAACAGACTACTCTAACCCTCATAGTTTCTGATTTCGCCATACTGACCCAATTGGATTGATCACCCTGTATAGCAGAAAGCCCTATCAAAATCTGGGACCATTTCTTAAAAAATGTGACCATAAATGAGAAGTGGGGAGGTTGAAACGCTCGAATAAACGCCCAGATATGAAATTTTTAGCAAAAAATCTCATCGTGTTTTAAATTATGTAACTCCCATGTACACTAGGCTCGGTAATCAAAATGTAACCACATCCAATACTCATAATACGGTTGTAAAACAGTTATTGCATATTTTTTATTGATAAAACGCGTGTTTTTGCACCGAATGAGTAATAATTTTTATGCCTGCCCGTTCCAAGGTAGCGGGGCCTTCATTTCTGGAATTACATATCTAGCTCAGCATTTTCTGGTATTAAAGTAATTAAATGTTTGTCGTCAAACGCAGATTATTTATGCGTCAATTACATTAAGTCGACCGCCGCATGCAACATGCGGTGACCGCAACAGTGTGAAGAGCACGGTAGTCGGCCGCATTCGGCAAGTGACAGCTGCCAGCGCCTAATAATTAATGCCACCGCATTAGGCGGACAGAAGACGATGTTCGGTCGCCGAAGTAGTTTGAAACAAGTTCGGCGACCGCATTAGGTTAAGTGAACGAAGTAGTGTAAATACTGCATTAGGCTAAACATTTCTTATGAGCACTTGTTCGCAATAATGCAGTGGACTTTTCAGACACGTGAGCTCTTTGCATCTTTTCCTTATCAGTAGAGTGACCACACTGTTACCACTAAACTATTTTTAAGTCTAACGCTTAACTGAGTCTGTTCCTGAGGTATGTTGTATTAAAATTGGTCTAGCCGTTTCAAAGTTATCAGCTTTTTTGTAAACAGCGGAAGGGATCTTAGACGCATAATGGGCATTTACTTTATTTTTAAACATATATGTGACCCTTGGCTCACGGGAGATGGCTCATAGGAGGAATGAGTGGAAGATACTCCACCGACAAGAGTGTAACTCTGAAGTTGGAATGAATAAATGAATGAAGAGAGGGAGGCAAATGAGCAAGCGGGTCATCTGATGGAAAGTATCAACAACTCAAAGAGAGTCACTAATCTGTAACAGCCTTTAAAAATTTAAATCTTTTCCCTGTTTTTATTCAGTTAATTTTGAATCGCGTAATTAATGCAGTTTTTTCCTTCAACGAATGTTTTATCACACGCAGCTAATTACAAAAGCGAATGTTTTTTTTTATGTAAATGTATTAAAAAAGAAAAGATGTAATACAATTTAAAGTAATGTAAATTGCTTTTTGTTTTAATTATTCTTGATAACTTTATGACCTACTTACTAACTTGTAAGCAGAATCGAAACCGTCACTTTGGTGGCAAGAGATAGGTCAGGTTACCTTCCGGTGTTTCCTTTCAAGTAAGTTTTTATTGACACAACAAACCGTCTCAAGTGTCAGTTTTTTAGGACTCCGGAGCCAAAATGGCAAAAACGGAACACTTATAGTTTCGCCATGTCCGTCCGTCCGTCCGCGGCTTAGCTCAGAGACTATTTGGGCTAGAAAGCTGTAATTTTGCATGGGCATGTGTAGCAATTATCTGGAAAAAGTGAAAAATGTGGGGGTGTTTTTTGGATGCGACAGCAAGCACCCTCCGACGCAATGTCTAGTCAGGCCGGAGGAGATTTTATTTAAACCGAGAACGCTTGCCATCGCACTCACCATTCCCCCTACTTTGTCCTTTTTGGTCTTCCTCGTCATCGCTGGGCGGTCTTCGGCACCCACCAGTTTGAATTGAATTCCTTCGTAGGTGTGTGCAAGTGCCCTCACGTTGTTTTCCTTCACCGTACGGTTGGCCTCAGATGTCGCTGAACACTTCAATTCTTTGTCACTTTCACTTACGTAGCATATTTCAAACTTCACAGTAGAACTAATTGTAACGACAAAATAATAGCGTTCAGCTACTTCTGAGGCTGACTGTACTTTATAATTACAATGCACAATAGGGATGATTCCTAGGTAAAAAAATAATAATTCTTATTAGTCCATAATTTTACATTATCAAAAAATATTAGGCACGTAATTTTTCTTTTGACAATTAAACAAAAAATGACGAAGATATGGCGCGTTGAAGTTCTGCGTGACGAGGCGTGACGTCACTTGTTCCTAAAACGCTCATACAAAGTGTAGGAACAAGTGACGTCACGCGAAACTTCAACGCGCCATATCTTCGTAATTTTTTGTTTAATTGACAAAATAAAAAATACGTGTCCAATATTTTTTGATAATCTAAAAGACTGACTAGTTAGGAAAGTAGCCTATTATAACTTGGAAACTTATTTGTCTATAATGTACTCGAAATCACAATCGCTTTCACCATTTCCTTCTATCAAACGGTACAGAATGAGGGTAGAAAAGAGATGGGAACTGTCGAATGCGAGTACGGGTACTCTAAACACAAGACCTTTGTACCGAATGAAACCCAATTAGACGACCCTAGACGACCGGATAGCCTAGTTAGAGAACCTGACTACGATGCTTGATGTCCCGGGTTCGATTCCCGGTCGGGGCAGATAATTGTGTAAAAAAACAAATGTTTGTGCTCGAATCATGGGTGTTTAATATGTGTTTAAGTATGTATTTATCTATACACCGTGAAAGTTTAGTGGTTGTTTTCCCGAAACGAGGTGATTTAGTATCGATTGTACAATCGATTTATAATTACTATTTTGACTAGAGTCAAAAATCCAATTGTGAAAAACGAAAGTCGAAAATGACCGCAAACCAATAGTAACGCTTCGTTGGTACAAGTAGCGTACGATCGTAGGATAGGTTAGGTACCAACGAAGCGTTACTATTGGTTTGCGGTCATTTTCGACTTTCGTTTTTCACAATTGGATTTTGGACTCTAGTCAAAATAGTAATTATAAATCGATTGTACAATCGATACTAAATCCCCTTGTTTCGGGAAAACAACCACTAAAATTTCACGGTGTATAAGTATGTTTATCCGTTGTCCAGTACCCATAGTACAAGCTTTGCTTAGTTTGGGACTAGGTCAATTGGTGTGAATTGTCCCGTGATGTTTATTTATTTAATGGTCAAAGTCACCCTTCAGGGCCAGAGTAACCGCAACCTTACAGCATATGGCTTTTTAACCATTATACACGACTCATTATTTTAAATCGCGATTATTTTCTGTCCCTCTTATTATTAGTTCTTTTCGTGAGACCGTCCGAGGTGTGAGCTATATTTCCCTTGACCATCCAAATATTACGTCAATTAGTGAATTAGTTAGCTAGTGAATAACAGTCGAAATGTTGGAGGATGTGACTTTCGGCACGCATGACTTTAAGTCAGTGGCCGCACTGGCAGCGACGCGCTTAGCGGCAAGATACGCTCATTTCCGTGACAATCAAGGCGCACTACTAAAGCATTGATGTCTCATTTTTCGCTTTTGTGGCTGAAACAAACAAATGTTGACCTTTCGAGTCATATTTCACTTAGCCGTCTAAATGATACGTCAAAGACTCAGTCGAAATTCATCATTCACCATTCATCATTGTTCTCATTGTGAGAGGAGGCCTGTGCCCTGCAGTGGGACGTATGATGGTGACAGTCGAAATGGGTATGTGATTTTCAACACACATACATATAATTGACGCGTCCAATGGTTGCAATCAATGGCAGAGACTGCCGCCAAATGAATAAGAATAAGAATAAGAACTTTATTTGTATTCTCCACCACCAAGTACAATGAACAACGTACGGTAAGTACGAAATAATGACATATGTATGTAATACAGTTTTCAATAACGTTTTTAACTATCGATAGTTAACCTTGAAAAATAATCACAATACCTATAGGCCTATCGATGCTATCGCTAATTTCGATACTATCGATAGTAATTACAATACGATGGTCTAGTGGTTTGAACTATGGCCTCTTAAGCAGAGGGTCATGGGTTCAAATCCCGGCTCGCACCTCTGAGTTTTTCGGAATTTATGTGCGAAATTACATTTGTAATTTACCGTGAGCTTTACGGTGAAGGAAAACATCGTGAGGAAACTCAATGGTGTGTGTGAAGTTCCCAATCCGCACTGGCCCCGCGTGGGAACTACGGCCCAAGCCCTCTCATTCTGAGTGGAGGCCTGTGCCTGTAGTGGGATGTATACAGGCTGGGATGACTATTGGTAGTTCAATATAATGACGGCAACGCTAGTTTTCATTAGTCTGGAGGGATCTGTCCCACCCAACATACCTATACACATTCCTGAAATACCGATTCCTGAACTGATTATGATTTTACAATGCATATGCTCGGAAAGTGCCTCTTGACGCGAGTCAACATATCTATAGAAAGTTAATCATCCCATCACACTTTCGCAAGTGTGAAAAAAAATTGTATGGATTTTACTTTCCACACGCATGCGGAAAAGTAACTTTTTAAATTGCCAAATCTCAAAAAGTTGTGTCCAAACTAGTGTTTAAAAAATAAGACTAGAGAGTTGTGTCTTCATAATTCAGCTTTGCACAAATAAGAAAATGTTTGATGCAACCAAATGAGTATTTACTGATAAAATAATAAAACAGATTGTTTTAATATTAAAACACACAAATTTTAATTTCGTCAACAGTTTTGAAATAAAAAATTTAGTACTAAAATAATTCCTTGAGTCCATTTCGGACCGTAAGACATCTGCGCTTTCAGTGCGCGCGCATGGCGTAACACGAACCAATCATGTTTACCCGTTCGCGCCTGTCAACCAATGAGCTTTCAATGTGCGCGTATGGCGTAACACGAACCAATCACGGTTACCCGTTCGCGCCTGTCAACCAATGAGTTTTCAGTGCGCGCGCATGGCGTAACACGAACCAATCATGGTTCGTTCCGTTCGCGCCTGTCATGAAAACCCGCCACAGTAATGTTCATGAATTCAGTCCGGAGAATTCATTTTAGTAAATTAAAATGGAGAGTTCAAGTGATGAATTTACATAGGACTTAACGCCGCCTGACGTCCTAGACCAAGCACAAAATTAAATGTGATAGCCTCCTGCTGACTAAACCGATGCTGAAATATGTAAACATATACGAGACTTTCCCTCAGTGAAAAATGTTTATGAGCGCGCGCAGACAGAGAGCGGTCTGGAGTTCCGAGTTCAGAGTTCTGCGTTCTTTCGAATGTACTGAGTCTCTTACGATAACGCACACAGCAGGCGACTGGAACTCTCGAGCGATGAAAACACAGAACTCTGAACGCGAAACTCGGTACTCCAGACCGCTCTCTGTCTGCGCGCGCTCTTAGCCCCAATTTTTTTCCTCGCTTAATGCATTGTAAAATGTTGTATGATATACGTGTCGAAAGTAGGAAATTCCCAACTCATGTCGGCTAAACCAAACTCGCTTCGCTCGTTTGTTTAGATCTCCGACATTCGTTGGCAATAGCCTACTTTCCGCACTTGTATCATAAATAACTATTTTTAAATCTTTGAATGATGTTTTTTGTCACTAAAATCGATGGCGTGTTTCTTTGAGCAGACTTGTCTGTGTTTATAATTTCAGAGTTAACTGATCGATATAAATGTGCCACCGATATATTATATGAAATAAATATTACATAACCTATTATCATTCTTGACAGCGTATAAAACGCTGGCCCTCCGCTGACACTCCCGCTTTTAGTAGGGCTCCAGCCCTACTTTAAAAGAGAGTCGTTTTACGGAATTTAGTATGGTATTCCGTGCGGCATTTTTTATTAAGTAAGTTTTAATCTAAACACGTAATACAAGTTGAATTCCAAAAACAAGCTAACGGTACAGTTGAGGTCAAAGATCTTTACATTATAGTACCCAGTAGTTTTTTGTATAGAGGTACACGGGCGACACTCTATCTAAGCTTATCTATTTTCCAAATACTTAATTGTCAATGCGAGCAGACAAAAGGTACCTTTAGGCATAATTTATTACTTTACGCCTAATTTTATTTAGTTTGTTAGTTTATATTATAATTTAGATGTACGAATTAGATAACAATAAAATACGTAGAAAAGTTTGACAACAGAACTATAAAAATACATAGTTTCGTTTAGTTCGTACACACTTTCAATTGTTTTATCACATCAGCGAAAGTATAATACATGATGTGAACACAATAAAAACAATTTAGTTTTATTTTTTTGCATAAGTTCACCACTAATTGACAGGGTCAAGTATTTTCTCAGGTCGACTCTTACTCGGAATCCAGTTTATTGTACGTAGTGTAATCAGATACGTTTCTTTTGAGATGGCATTATGGCGGGAGGTCTGTGCCAGCCGCAGAAAAAAAAGCGGTTCATTGTACGGATTCCGCGCACGCGCCTCGCGCGTCTTTTTCCCGCGCTTTTGACGCGCCAATTTTAAAATCAGAATCTACGTATTTTTTTTCTTTTAAAAAAAAGCATGTAGTTTTTTTTTTGGTCCGTTATATTGGTACAGTGATGGAGTGTACAGAATTTGTGTCGAATAGTAACTGCTGTGGGACGAGGTTTGTTAGAAAACGATGGAAATTAAGCAGTTTGGAGACCATTTATGCGGGTCTGATAGTGTGTTTAGTGCCATCGGTAGTTTGCGTGTCAGGTAAGGTCATAAACAATATCTCTAATTGTAATGGTTTTTACCCAGTCAAAATTAGAGTAAGTAAATTAGGTAAACAAAGATTGCAAACCTGCGTATCCTTAACACCAAACTTTTGAAACTTTACTGAATTGTTTTATGACTTTAAATGTAATAGAATACAGTGTTCACGTCATCATTAGAGAAAGTCTTTTAATCTCGGAAATTGTACTTACGTTGTCATTGTTAAATGCGATCTAAAAATAATTATCTTTTTATCATCAATGACAGATTTATAGTCACATCATACATGGAAAGTAAGTCACATGCCTTTGATCCTTCGTAGTGCTAATTAGTAGGTACCACTTTTAACTGTCATTTTCGTCTCGAAGTAAAAACTAGTCCAAGTGCGAATTAAGTGCGCATTGAGGGTTCTTTAAAAATTTAGTAACAAGCAAAGAACACTATTTTAGTCACTAATAATTATTTAAAGAATAGGTGTTAATTGTGCATGTAAACATAACATGTGTACATAGCATGTGTAGGTACTAACTAACTCTAACGTATTTTTGCGTATTTACGTTTTTTAACGACCGCTTTAGCCTACTTGGTAGTGACCCTGCCTACGAAGCAAGAGGTCCTGGGTTCAAATCCCGGTAAGGGCATTTATTTGTGTGATGAGCACGAATATTTGTTCCTGAGTTATGGATGTGTTCTATGTATTTAAGTATTTATTTTATCTATATAAGTATGTTTATCCGTTGCTTAGTACCCATAACACAAGCTTTGCTAAGCTTACTTTGGGACTAGGTCAATTGGTGTGAATTGTCCCATGATATTTATTTATTTATTTATTATTTATTTACGTATTTTTGCGGCTTTTCTTATTATCATGGGACAATTCACACCAATTGACCTAGCCCCAAAGTAAGCAAAGCTTGTGTTATGGGTACAACGCAACCGATAAACACACTTAAATAGATATAAAACATCCATGACTCGAGCACAAACATTCGTATTTTTCACACAAATATCTGCCCCGACCGGGAATCGAACCCGGGACTTCAAGCTTCATAGTCAGGTTCACTAACCACTAGGCCATCCGATCGTCATAGTACAATGTAGTAGTTTAGTATTGTGGTTATCATAGTTCGCCTTTGTACGTGTATATCAACGGTTGACAATAGTGTTTTTTGTACAATAAAGGGTTTACATACATACTAAAAATGACATGACACTACCTAGTTTGGCTATGTTATTAAATTATTCAATCGGCGTTGGATGCGGATAGCGCAGGACCGATCGGTCTGGCGAGCCTTGGGGGAGGCCTATGTTCAGCAGTGGACGTCTATCGGCTGAAATGATAATGATGATGATTCAATTGTAATTTGAAGGTTAAGGTTACTAGCTGTGCGCCCCGATTTTACATGCAATTTAGGTATACCTACTACTATTTTACTGTGAAAGTTATGTGAATGTGTGTCTGTTACTCTTGCACGCCAAAATGGGTAGATGGATTTGGCTGAAATTTGGCATGTAGAGGCCTGAATCTTTGCAATAACTCATAATCTACTTTTTATTTCGATATTCCCAAGGGATATAAGCTTGTAAGTAAAATATAAAAAATTCACCCACTGCAATGCAAGGGTGTTCTTTACACAACGTCACTGTCGACTTCGTTGTAGTTTTTGACATTTTCCACGACAATTTAACTGCCCGACCAACTCACGAGCGAGCGAACAAGCGATAGTAAGTAAGGGCTCGTAAATTATATAAGAGATTCGGATCGGAATCACTGCCGCTGGGCTATATCTACATTATCGGTTACCGTCAAACCTGTTCGGTAATCGTGAACGTGTTCGGTTACCGGGGCAAAGCTCCGTTGCTACGGAACCACTGGCCCCACTTAAGGCAAGACAACCGAAATTATTCCAACACTATAGAGACAGAGATAATCTACGATAACATAGCCTCCACAATTCATGAAGTCTTCAATGTATTTGTGAAAGTATTTATAAATAAAGCACACCAAAACTTTCAACGCGTTTGTGCGTGTTTAGACAGCCGTCAAACAAAAGCAGATACCACCTACTACATAAAAACTTTAAACATGAAACTACCGTGAGACTCACTCATAGTGAAAATAAACGGATCACTCACGTCTTAAAACGAGTTTAACTAGTTAAACGAGGCTAATCCGTAGCCGTAGCTCTTCCTTTCTGCGCGTTTGGCAGCCGCCGTGACGTGCAACTCCGAGAGGAAGGGCTACGGATTAGCCCGAAACATGTCGAGTTAAACTCGTTTTTAGACGTGAGTGATCCGTTTATTTTCACTATACATAAAAACTCTTTCGTAAAAATATGTGACTAAACACAATGAAATAGTAATGTGGAGGGGCGGGCCATGTTATCGTAGTTTATCTCTACCTAACTTTACAATTATCCTCAACAAAATCGTATGTGACATAAGGCTCAAAAGCATACATAAAATGAATCACAGAAAGTAAACTAGACAACTGAATAAAATGATTTATCCCAGTTTTGAGGGGTCACAGGTCAAACCTCTAGGCCACCATTCGCATCGCACCTGCGAAGAAGTTCAGTGGTGTGTGTGAAGTTCCCAATCCGCACTGGGCCCGCGTTGAGAGTCATTCTGAGAGGAGGCATGTGCCCTGCAGTGGGACGTATATAGGCTGGCATGATGATGATGATAATGATCCCCGTTTTGTAGATCAGCTATACCAGTGACCAGCCCGCCATTCTTCTGAGTGGTCCATCTGGCATAAAAGTGTAACTGCACCTCCTTTCGGCACCTATATTATGATGCCTGGCATTTACTTTGTTTTTAATATCGTATTTGAAGCAATCCATCCTTCTATAGGCTCCTTCGCTCTTAAACCGGATTTTTACAATAAGAGTAAAATTATCAGAGTAGCTCTAGATTGCGGGTCACGGAACAAGTTATAATATGATCGATTATTCCAGGCCCGCAATGTATTGCTACTCCAATGATGATGACATGACGTGAAAACCCCGCTTTACGGCAATACTACCTACTGTGATTTTATTACGTAACATACCAATACAGAACAAATGTTGTCTAATCAAATAGAATTCCACGGAAGGTATTTTAATAGGTACCTTCTGTATCTACAGAAGGTACCTATATACCTATAGGTACCCATCCACTCAATAAACAGATCATTTACGTATTTACGTAGGTATATTCAGCATCAAAAATAACTGGTCTCTTCTTTACTTTTTCGCTTTACTGTCGTGTGGACTCGAAGAACCTGAACCGTGAACCAGGGTGAAAGCTTTTCGCTGCAAATGTCATGTTAGAATTCCAAACACATGTCAAAGAAATCATTGTAAAATTAATTGATAAGAGGTTCGCCCACCAGAGGCCATATTGTCTAACGCCCGGGCGCTTGCTATTCCTTTCACCATCTCTTTCTAAATTAATAGTGAATGCAATAGCAGGCATTCACGCGTTAGACAATAAGCATACAGAATGCGCGATTCAGTTTAGATAAAAGACAGAAAAACTTTGAGTGCTATACGAACTTTTGACGCTGTCTGTACTTAAAGTAATGTCAAAATGTGTACGAAAATGTGATCTGTGATATCCGTAACCCAGGCTTAACGATTTAATTTTTTAACTCTACTTAGACCGTTCAAGCGTCCCTAGTTGGAACCTCTTCCAGTACAATCTTAAATTCTAAGAACAAGAAAAAATATATAATAGTACGAGGGGCGTTCAATATAAAGTGAGAATGAGATGCAAACTCTTTTAATATTACGAAATTAAATACTGGCCGGTAAAGCTAATCTATTTAGCTGATTGCTATGAAAAAAAAAACTAACTGTCTTTTGTTTAAAAAAATATACGGTAATTTCTTTGCAATGCTATTGAGTACGTTAGCGAAAATGGAGAAAATTGAACTGCGCGCCGTTATCAAATACTTGTATTTGAAAAATTTTTCTACGGACCAAGTCAATTTGGATTTGCGGGACACTTTAGGGTCTAATGCTCCTCCGTATTCGACAGTCGCACGTTGGTGCGCCGAATTTAGACGTGGAAGAACATCGACAATGGACGACCCCCGCTCCGGACGCCCTACTACAGCAGTAACTGAAGAAATTGTGAAAAAAGTCGATAACTCAGTTTTGGCGGATCGTCGTGTCACGGTTTGTTTTATTGCTGAAAATGTAAAGATTTCAACGGGGAGCGTGCATAATATTTTACATGAACGCTTGGGTATGAAAAAGGTATCTGCGCGTTGGGTACCAAGAATGCTTACTGACACGCAAAAACAAACTAGACTAGAGATTTGTCAAGAAGCTTTGAACCTGATGCAGCAAGACCGGGAACTTTTTTTGGCGCGATTTATAACAATGGACGAAACATGGCTCCATCATTACGACCCTGAAACGAAACTGCAGTCTATGACATGGAAATGGCCATCATCTCCAACTCCGAAGAAATTCAAGGTGAGCCCATCTGCCGGTAAGGTCATGGGCTCTGTTTTTTGGGATGGTAAAGGGGTATTAATGATTGAGTATCTCGAGCATGGAGCCACTATTACGGGCACTTTATACGCCAAACAAATAGCAACATTGCGCAGTGAGATCCGCGAATAACGGCGAGGTAAACTCTCGAAAGTTGTGCTGTTCCACCAGGACAATGCCCCGGCACACAAGTCCGCCGTTGCAATGGCTGCAATTCGTGATGCTGGGTTCGATATCCTTAAGCATCCTCCGTATTCACCAGATCTCGCTCCCAGTGATTTCTACCTATTTCCGAGATTGAAACAATACCTGAGAGGCCAGAAATTTGAAGACGACGACGCGGTAGTCGCTGCAGTACAAGATTTTTTAAGTACTCAAGATGAGACCTTTTTTAAAAATGGAATTTTAAGTTTAGAAAAAAGATATACTAAGTGTATTATGCTAAAAGGTGACTATGTCGAAAAATAAAATGACATTTAGTAAAAGTTGTTTATAACATACTCATTCTCACTTTTTATTGAACGCCCCTAGTACATTACTGCAGAGGCCGGGACTTAAGGGGTTGCCGGCCGAGTATCTAAGTTGATACGAGGCCGGCAACCCCTGTTCCGGCCGAGGCTTGTATAGTGCTTTTCTCAAACATGCACCATCACCATCATCATCATCATCATCATCATCGTCGTCGTCATCATGATGGTGATGGTGATGATGATGATGATGATGATGATGATGATGATGATGGTGGTGATGGTGATGATGGTGATGATGATGATGATGGTGGTGATGATGATGATGATGATGATGGTGATGGTGATGTTGATGATGATGATGATGGTGATGATGATGATGATGATGGTGATGATGATGATGATGGTGATGATGATGGATGATGATGATGATGATGATGATGGTGATGATGGGCATGATGATGGTGATGATGATGATGATGGTGATGATTATGATGATCATGACGATAACGATGATGGTGATGATGATGATGATGATGATGATGGTGATGATGATGATGATCATGATGATTATGACAATGATGATGATGATGATGATGATGATGATGATGGTGATGATGGTGATGATGATGATAGTGATGATGATGTTGATGGTGAAATATTTCTCTAGGCAGATCACCATTACCATCACCATCACCATCTTACCTTACCTTAACTAAGCGTAGTGGCAGAATGTCATAATGAACCAAAATGCGAATATTGCTTATAGTTTTTTTTTAAATGGCTAAATGCTATGATGCTATAGACCTATAAACATCATGGTGCTGTGTGACATGAAACAATAGACGATCGCATTGCCGGCCTAGGCCTGCAACGGTGTATTTTGAAGCCTGTTTTAAGGAACACAACGTAAACATTACGTAGCATGTTTGAGAAAATAATTATTCTACACATTCGCTCATGTAGAACAACACTGACACAATTACAAATTATTGTCATTTCAAAACTAAACTTGTTTTTCTTTTTACATAAAGTTTACTTTTGAAATGACAATAATTTGTAATTGTGTCAGTGTTGTTCTACAGGAGCGATAATATTATTTACCATTTTTATACCATGAGACGTACCGAGAGGTATGCACTACCGGTTACCGAGTTACAATGTCATACTACAATGTCGTATAGTCAATAAGACACCTTAGGACATAAATTCTTAGTCACAAACCAGATTCTGAATTTCCGCATACGACACTATAAAAATTCCATTCATTTTTATCTTCTCTTGAGTTCATGTGAACTTACGATAGCGAATAAAAGAGGTTATGGGCCAATGTAGAATGCCTGTATTCGAGATTGGCTAACAAGGATGTTAAACCGCAACTTCAAAGTTTTTATTATTAGCAACGTAGCTTTCAAATCAAAAGTCCAGTCTTAAAATTTGCTAACGATCGATCGAGCGCAGCATAGTAGGTCTGAAGAGGATACTCTATAGAATCCGGAACACAACGCTGCGCTCAAAAACACGCATAGTCGACGTTGGTAAAAGGACTGCTAAGCTAAAATGGGACTGGGCTGGACACGTCTGTCGCATCCACCCAAAAAGAGCTCACACAGTCACTTGGTGGGTGCCGGAGAGCGGCCAGCAACGATGAGGCAGATCAAGGAGATGGTGGGACGACTTGGACGTCTATGCCAAGGACTGAACTGGAGCTTTAATCTCATTTCAAGATTTACCGACAAATATAAAAGTATTTCGACTAGGAAAAATAATGCTTGTCTCACAACATAATTTTCATTAAAGTCCAACCAAATTGTCGATCACTGTTACTAATGCCGTATCGGATATGGAGTCGTTGGCTTTCCTTTACTTATTAACATACCTACTTATTCTTTTCATGAGGATAGGCTTGTTTATTGATGAAGCTTAATTTGACGTGAACTGTTATAAGTAGAGCGTCTGCGCGAGCCATTCAGTTTAAGATGGTAAGGTCTATATTAACGTAATAAAACTTATAAACGACGTGATTTCTTGAAACAGGTTGCGCCAAGTTCGAGTTACATCGAAAATATTACATGAGCTTATTTTCGTTTGTTTTTGTTACACAAAAGATCCCTACGGGTCGAAGTGTATCCGCTAGGACCCCTTTTTTTCATTTGGTTTAGACATACTCCAAACAAGTTTGAAGAATAGTTTTCACATACGAGTTATCTCATACATGGCTAACTAAAACAAATCATCTTAGTGTTATACTAAACTTACTTTTCTAAATTATAAGGTCAACATTAGGTTTGTTGGTAAAAGCCTACATGTTCAAATAATTTGACATATTTTAAGTCAGTCCGGTCAGTTTTCTTGTTTCCATTTTACCTTGTCTTTTAAGGATTATCTACAGAAGTTGGCATCCATTTAGAATTTCAGTTATTTTGTAAGCGAAGTCAATAGCCACGCATATTCTATGCCATATTCTTAACTTGGCTCTCATTTTCACATTTATGTTATTAATAGAATATAAGATCCAAATAAGATTAATAATACTATCTACTTTATGAAGATAAAAACTTGCATATAAACCGTATATAAACCTTGTATATAAACTTGCTAGTATATAAACCGTTATCCTTGTTTTTTTAAGGAACCGTTCCTTATAAAAAACAAGAACGGTTTCAGCCCTAAAAGTTTAACCAATTTTTTATTTATTGTCAGTCAACACCAAATAGGTATAAGTTTTTAGTAACGTTTCACATTTTTTTTAACAATTTAGTTTATCTTTGTTTTAGTATTTGCATACAAGACTTATTTTGGCCAATAACATTGTGTGGACATACATGGGTTAAGGTATATTGTAGGTGATAGGCTAGCAACCAGTCACTATTATACCACTTTTACATTTAAACCTAAAATTTTACCTTTAAAAAAGTCTGTATACCGTTTGAATGAATAGATTAGTTTCCGTTTATACTTCACAACACCTTTAAGTGCACTTAAATCATCACAATTTTCATTTTACAGGAAGTCAAATGCTTCTCCCTTTGAAAAAGGGCTTTGCAAACTAAACACGTATGTTACTAACGTCGAGAACAATGACTCCTAAGTGATATAATATACAAACGATATTGTAACTGGGCTTTTGAACTTGGCAACTACGTGCGGTGTTGACAAATCGGTTTTATTTATCTTGGTGTACACGACAAGGACTATTTAAATAAATGTATACGGAAAGAACATGACTTCCGACAAGTAAAATGGCGTCTATCAGACATCAATCTACGTATATGGAGAAGCTGGAAGACGCAGCCATTGTTTTATTCTATTACAAAAAAGCGAATCAAACAATCAGTTAATTAAGCAATAGAATTTTAGTTGCCAAACTAAATGGCTGATTTGTAAAGCCTCCTCCTCTCTAGAAGTATTCTTGTTCATCTTTTTGACTGACTAACAATAGACCATTATCTCATCTGGTGCAAGGATAAGGTCAAACGTATAATAGTTAGGGAGCCCAAGAGGAGATTTAGGGAGTCACTCGAACGCGGCAGATTAATATATAGGGGAATACCTTATGTACCCTCTAGAGTAGATCCAGCGAATGTTGCCAGCAAAAGCCTGGATGTTGCTCGGTAAAGTGGAACCAAAAGGCATACTGTAAAAATCATACCATGCAACTCTTCGACGGTATTTAAGGCAACTACAGCCTGTTCTTGGTTAAGCATCACACGTCTTACCCCTTCAGCCGTAATATACTTAGAGCGTGCAATTGAGGAAACTGCATGGCGTACCAGGGTGGAATCTTATCTCAATCAATTTCACGGCGATATCTTTCGTAGGTGTATAAAATGTCAACAAGACATTTTGATGTGAAAATGTTCCAGGTTGGTACGTCATTCAGATTCTTCAACTGTCTCTTTAAGCAACTGCTGCTTGCTGGCAAAGCCAAGTAATAAGATCTGTTTTCCTTCGGGTATAAATTACATGCTCTCAAGTGAAGTCTTTATCTTGAGTTGTCAACCTCCATGCAGATTAAGCTTTATTTATTACTCTCACCTTTTTTGGTTGTGAAAAAGGAGACAGCGCGCTGCTGACACAAAGTTTAAGTAACTGTGACTTTATGGACTCATATTTAAAGATCGACGTCACATTTTTCGTGTAGGTAGTCTTTACGATATAACTTAATTTAGCAGTGAAATTCAACAATCTTTTACCCCACTACTCTGAAAATGCACTTAGTATAGGTGAAAAACTCAAGTAAATGAACTGTTTTATGTAGTAGTAACGTGTTCGTATAAACAAATAGACGTTCCTAATTAGAAAAATGACTTAAGCTCCATATCAATTCTGTGCACTACTACATACAACAGGTCATTTTCTTAAGTATTTCACCTATAACTAGTACTTTTTGCTATTACCACTTTGTAGTTGGGTATTTTACTTTAAATGGCCCAGTTAGAAAAGCAGCGCCGGGCCTTCTTGCCCAGCTTATGCTGAGACTGGGACCCATTGTCACACCTAATTGTAGTATATTTTTATTATTAATTTAATTTAGGTACTTTTTTTTTCACCGATTTTTGTTTGTTTTGTTGTTTTTTTTTGCAATTTTTACTTTAAAGGCTTTTTGTTTTTCTTTTTAGTGGCAATAAATATTATTTGAATTTGAATTTAAAAAGCTTTTTTGAATTCCGTTTTGTAACGATCCATACAAACTAAGATATAAAAAAGTCACAAAAGTGACTCAAAAATAAGTGCTCGTGATTCTGAGTAAGAAAACACCAACATTTTGTTAAGTACCTATTAAAAAAATCCATTTGAAGTGGAAATGCCCGTTATAAAGTATGAAGATAAAAGGTTGTAGATCATTGATATGGGAAGTAGGGCCCCGCAAAGGAACGCGTGATTCAAACAATTATCTAATTTATTAGTGTCTTCGGTGTTATTAAATAGTTCTTATGAGTTTGCCTAGCAGTGTGACACAGAAGCAGACTAATTTAAAAAAAATAAGAAAATTAAAGTTATAGTTGCCGATAGACCCCAGGTTCATCTAACCACTAACGTTTTTTATACTTCACTGAGTTCTACACAAATTTAAAAGCCAGCAAAGATGAATTTGTACTATACAGTATGGAAACTAAACTAATTTACCGAACAGTGATTTTTACAAGCTTTTTTAGCTCACCCCGTTTGTTTTATTCTTGGGTCAAATCTTAGAAGTCGAATTTGACCCACTTCCAGTGGTTGGATTCACCTGAAATTTGGTATACTTATGTAGGTTGGATGACAATGCAAGTACAGTCAACAAAAAGTACAGTAAGCTAAAAAGCTTGCTTTAAAAATGAAATTTTTTACAAAACTTATTTTACTTAGCTTTACATTTTCAAATTCACAAACTATAATTTGTTTTTATAGAATATAGGCTTGCAATTGACCACAATCACGCCTGATGGAAAGCGAAGATGCGCCTACGATAGGGTTGCCATACGTCCCGGTACGCCGGGACATGTCCCGGTTTGAAGCATGGTGTCCCGGCGTCCCGGCCGATAAGCAAATTATCCCGGTTTAAAAATCATAGTAATTTAATAGAAGGCTGGACTTGGTAAACAGTAATATACCTAGCGGCAGCGCATGCTACACGCTGCGCTCGTAGCCGATAATGTGCATTTTCACCAATATAGCAATAGGCAAGGACTAAACCTTTAAAGTTACAGACCTATTGCTGTAATACAAGTTTCTTTTTTTCTACCTTTACTAGTTTTTCTTTAAATGTCCCGGTCTGAGTCCCCACACTTATGGCAACCCTAGCCTACGATAGAATATTTTATATTTTAGAAATCGACAAGGAGAAGAAGTGATCCTATAACGGTTCCTATTTCCTAGAAAGGTACAAAAAAACGAAAAATATGGCCATAAAACTTTTGCAATATTCGCAGCAGATAACAGGTGTATAACTATATGGAAATCTACAGATACCTAAACTTTGAAACCCAGATGATATATTAACTTTACCTTTGAGACGCAACTGTTATTTTTATATTGAATGTGATATCAACATAAATACAAAAATACCTTGTTTATGAATCCAACTTTGACTATTTGGGCGTGTGGACCTCCTGCGTCAGTCACGAAATATCACTGGGAGGACATAAAGGCACCATTTTCTGACAGTTACAGTTGCTAAGGGGCGGTTTTTGGATACGCCCTTCAATTGTTAAAAAAAGTGGCGTGCAAAGTCTTACGGCTAAATTTCGAGTTACCCAGGCTTAAGTAGTGTCAAATTATTTTATTATGTATTAGTGTATTTTTCAAATAGGATCACTTCGTTGCCTGACAACTTTTGACTCGCAAGTTAGTCAATTTTTTTTGGATAAGTACCAATTTGTCTAGAATCATACAATTTGGCGAAGTAATGCCTCACAACATAAATAAAGGAAAAATATATAAAATCTCTACTTATTCTACGTTAAAAAAAATTGCAATGGGAAACTTACATTTACAGTTTTTATTATAATAAAAAGATATGATGTATACATAACTTTGTTACTCAGTCATACCGTATACATTTTGAAAAGATTCGCTTCATCTTGCACTGATGCTAGCCACGGATCATATTTTCTTACCTACTCGTAAGACTGTTATAATAATAAGCTAAGCTTTGTTTACAAAAGCTACCATATTTAAACATAATTTATAAATGTGTCCAAGTTAAAAAAATAAAAAATGCATTCAGTAACACAAATGCAACAACAAAGAAGCCATAGTGGTCTAGTGATTGACCTATTGCCTCTCAAGTAGAGGGTCGTGGATTCGAGTCCGGGCTCTTACAAGCGAATTCTTCGGAATTTATGTGCGAAATTATATTCGAAATTTACCACGAACTTTACCGTGAAGGAAAACATCGTGAGAAAACCTGCACACACCTGAGGAGAATTCAATGGTGTGTGTGAAGTTCCCAATCCGCACTGGACCCGCGTGGGAACTACGGCCCAAGCCCTTTCATTGTGTGCCCTGCAGTTGGACGTATATAGGCTGCGACGATGATGATGATGATGATGATGATGATGAAACAACAAAGAATAATACCTAATTAAACTTGCATTTGTTTTTTTACGCGAAAAGCTAAATATTTTACGTAAAGTATTCCTAATCAATGAGCCTGTGTCATCATTTCTACAAATCAATGTCACTTTCTACGAAAAGAAATGCTAAGATAGAAAATTTTATGGGTATAAATAATAGTTTTCACGATCAAGACCGACAGGCTTCGTTCGCACAATACTGCGTCAAAATAACTGTTTGGCACGACAAAAGTCAGCGCCATCATATAATTTAACACCGTGCTGCACACAAGTACCTACATCCTACTTTTATAAGGCTTAACGACTCATGCAGGTGAAGCTGAGGGGAAACACTAGTATGCAAATAAACAAGACGTATACTGGCTTGAAACCTCAAAAACCACAAAACCACGAAATCTTGTAACAATTAATGGTGCAAAGTCAATATGTCAGTTGTTTGCGATGCTCACATGTTCATTGTCAATCAATAGTCAGTGCATAAAATTAGCAAGTCACTCGCCAACCACATGTCCAATGTGCTACGACAAATTGATGTAATAAGCCAACAGCAGTGTACTCTAACTGGGTTACTCGTAGTAATATTTAGTGCCAACAATGGTTAGGGTCATATATTTTTTGTTCGTGTCTCTCCTGTGGATATGGCAAAAGTTAAGGGTCTATAGCCAATGTTTTTTAGTCAAGCCTAAAGTTGCCATCCGTCCGGGCTTCCCCGGATTTGTCCTAGTTTAGAGGCCGTCCGGGGAACGTCCGTGCGGGGTTTCATTTGTAGTCTGGGTTTGAATTGTAGTAGTTAGATTGTATGTAGTTCCGCTAGCAGTAGTACAGATTAAAATAAAACAAACAAAAAACGGTAACGTATCGTACGTTCTGAGCTCCAAAATCCGGGGATTGTACGCTTTTTGTCCTGGTTGCCGAATTTTAGAGATGGCAACCCTAGAAGCCTATATCGGCGTGTGGGACCCCTAGCCAACTTTCGGCCCATTTATAAATAGATCTTTTAGTTTGCTGACTCGGAGTCGCTAATTTAATGTCCACAGGAGATACAACTTTTGTTTCTTATTATTTTATTTATTTATTACAGAGATAAATCAAAAATACATAACAATAATATAAGACCATCGTTAAACCAGAGTGGTTTGTCTCGATGCTCCATTCCGCAGTACTTAAAGTTTACTAACAAAATCATGCAATAGTTACACAAAAAAAAAATACCTATTCAACAACTCATGATGCAAAATTTAAATCTAACACACCGTGCACTAATTATTTACTAGTTTGTTATCGCGGCGCATCGGCCGGTCGCTCTGTCAACGAGCAGAACCGGTCGGCGCACATTTGTATGCGCATTCTTCCGCTGTGTATGATCCGACAACCAAAATTAAAGTTAAATTCTACGACTAATGTATCTAATTTTTAAATCAAAGAGGGGTATTTCCAAAAATGGGTTCCGCGAAGTATATATGTAAATATTGGGACAAAAAGATCATAATTTATTGAATCAGACGTTACTTTGCGGAGGTCCATATTAATGAATTGAAACAATTACTTCGCTCACCCGCGACCTTACGTTTAAATGTAACAAATGCGTGTTCGTGCAGTTCCTCCACCTCCACACTGTACGAACACACACAAATCACACAAACCCAACTATCACCACCACCAAACTACCTAACCGCTTGTAGTTTGGAACGTAACGTAACTATCGTAAGGTCGCGGGTGAGCAAAGTAATAATTGTCTCAGTTCATTAAGTTAGTTATGTGCCTACTAACGACAAAATACGGCTCACGTGTGACAATGAACACACGCTTAACCACTTTCGTTGACGGTCAGCCGGTCGCTCGCCGGTGATCGACGGAATTAAGAAGTTCGCCAGTTTTGTCATAATCACGCACTTTCACTTACGTAACGCTTATTTTATTATTTAAGACTTAAGATGCTTTGCCGCTGGAGCGTGATTAAACTTGAAACGGGGCCTTTAACTGCAATTTAATTTTTATATTACCAATCATCATCATCATCCCAGTTTATATGTATACGTCTATACGTCCCACTGCCTTCAGCACAGACCTCTCAGAATGAGAGGGCTTAGATCGAAGTCTCACGTAGGCTCATTGTGGATCGGGAACTTCACAAACACCATTAGATTTCTTCGCAGGTATGTGCTGGTATTCTCAAGATTTTGCCTTCACTGTAAAGCTCGTGGTAGATTTCAAATGTAATAAAGGTTGAATAATACCCTTACCAGTTGTCTCGAAGAAGTGTTCAGGACATTGGCGGTCTCTTGACAAAACAAGGGAATCGATGTCGGAAGCAAGAGGTTGACAAATCTTAGTTTTGCTGATGACATCGTTCTCTTTTCAACATCGGCAATCGAACTACAAAAAATGCTTCAAGAACTAAGCACAGCAAGCCTTGAAGTTGGACTTACGATGAATCGGTCGGTCAAGACTAAGTTGATGACGAATAGCATCAAACGTAGGATAACGGTAGATGGGCATGTGATTGAATATGTCAACGAGTATACTTATTTGGGCCAGATAGCTTCCTTCGAGAATCGACAAGGCAAATAAGTCGACAAACGAATCGAAAATGCCTGGAGGAGCTACTGGTCCATGAAAGCACTAATGAAGGGTAAACTTCCCCTAGTCTTAAAACGCAAGCTTGTTGACATGTGCATTCTGCCCATCCTAACCTACGGTGCTCAGACCTGGTCTTTGACTGAGGCCCAGAAGTCCAAACTCAAGGTTTGCCAGCGGGCTATGGAGCGCAGTATCCTAGTTGTTCGAAGAGCTGATAGAATCAGAAACACTGAACTACGCTCCAAAACCCGAATTGTTGATGTGGGGACAAAGACCGCCAAACTCAAGTGGGACTGGGCAGGTCATGTCTGCCGGATGCACCCGGATCGCTGGGCCAAAATCACTACTGATTGGGTTACAAGCGACGGGCACCGGAGCAGAGGTAGGCCTAAAAGAAGGTGGCGGGACGATTTGGAGCGATTCCAGCCGGACTGGCAACACTTTGCCGAAGCCAGGGACGAGTGGAAGGAGAAAGGGGAGGCCTTTGCCCAGCAGTGGGACACTGTATAGGCTATTTTAAAAAAAACCCTAACCAAATTACTTAACTTCGCAAAGGCAAAGGGCGATACACCGACTGTAGCTTACACGAACCATTTATTATCCTCCTTCCCTCTTCTAGACTCAAAATATTTTTTATCACAGCTAATGAAAAAGCAAATTTTCATCATCATCATCACCATCCCAGCCTATTATAAGTCCCACTGTAGAGCACAGCCCTCCTTTTAGAATGAAAGGGCTTTGGCCGTAGTTCCCACGCGGGCCTAGTGCGGATTGGGAGCTTCACATACACCATTGAAATTCTTCTCAGGTGTATGCAGGTTTCCTCACGATGTTTACCTTCACCGTAAAGCTCATGGTAAATTACAAATGTAAATTCGCACATAATTTCCGACCCACTCGCCTTGTGAAATTCACGAGTTCCTAATCTTGTTTCATTGGAATCATAATTACGCATATATTATTATATATTGTTAGCAAGAGTGCTATTGTCAAATAGATGAGTACTCGCACATAGCACAGAGTTTTGCAATACTTAACACTTATTTCAATTGAATGCAAGTTTACTTTTCTTTTGCAAGTTGTGTACCCGTCTTGGTGTGTTACTAAATAAGTGGGAGTGCCAAGGATAGGTTTAATTTTTAGAGCGAGTCAATTACTAAATTTGATTTAATTGTTTCAATAGTCTTCTTAGCACACCGGATGTTTCAACTCACTCCAACTAACCGTTAAAATTTAATGACCTAGTGGCGTATCGTACATTTTCGTTGCTCAGGGAGAAGGCAGAATTCAACCCTAATGTAAAAATAACAATCAAAATTATATAAATTGCTAGAAATAAAGAAGAAGAGTATGAACACAATAAAATCAGATCCACAGAATAGACTTTGTCAGGTAAACATTTATTTATCACAACGAGCTTCGTCACAGCAACAGATTGAGATCCGCAACAGACTTCAGCTAACACACACACCAAAGCTCCAAATGCACAGACGGTGATGGTTGTAATATTCTAACTTGTATGAACGAGTTCGCGGTACGGTACCGCACAGCCGTTCATACAAGATAGAATATTACAACCGTCACCGCCACCGCGCCGCCACGCATCCGCTGTCTGTGCGTTTAGAGCTTAAGAGAAATATCACACGGCGATTTGCGACCGTATTAGAAACGGGAGCGAACGCGCGGCGCGTTCCGTTCGCCACGCGGCGCGCACGCAACGAATTCGCCACGAACGCGGAACGTATTCGCCGCGAATACGCAGCGAGTTCGTCGCGTCTATAGGTTTAGGACGCCATGAGCGCCATGATGTACACTCACATACGTCAGCTAACTAAGGAATTAGATTTATCTTTTGTTTACTTATGTTTTCCTTCACCGTAAAGCTCATGGTAAGTAAATTTCAAATGTAATTTCGCACATAAATTCCGAAAAACTCAGAGATGCGAGCCGACATTTAAACTCGCAACCCGCGCTTAAGAGGTCACCATGGACAAAGTTATACAAGTAAAAAAAAATCTTCACTTTTAGAACCATTAATTTCATACATCTCTTCATGGAACATGGTACATAATAATATTGTCATCATCTTCTATGTCAATATATCACATTGTGAGGGTCAATTTACAAGAAAGGCTTGTGATGAAACATGAAACCTTTGCGTTATTTGTGATACCAATTGTATGAAGCAACTATTCGCGAAACCTAAATGCCATGACATTAGTATGTGCTAATTTCATCTTATTGAAGGACACCGTTAATCTTGATGACTTTATGAGTCATATTAGGTACTACATAATGTTACAATCATTGGTATTAGATAGGCCTACTGCATTGAAGAAGGTAGGTAGTTTATTCAATCTTCTAATATATAAAAATCTCGTGTTACGGTGTTTGTTATCGAACTCCTCCGAAACGGCTTTACCGATTTTTATGAAACTTTTTTCTCTGTATTCGGGGTCTGAGAATAGGTTGTAGGCTATATTTTATATCTACCCCTATTCTTCGCGGACGGAGTCGCGGGCAACAGCTAGTCTTAATATATATTACTTTACTGTATTCATTATTATGTATAATGTGTATTTTTAATACACTATCTATTTGTTTAGGTTAATTTTAAATCTCGTGTCACGGTGTTTGTTATCGAACTCCTCCGAAACGGCTTTACCGATTGTTATGAAATTTTTTTCTCTGTGTTCGGGACGTCTGAGATTAGGTTGTAGGCTATTTTTTATATCTACCCCTATTCTTCGCGGACGGAGTCGCGGGCAACAGCTAGTCTTAATATATATTACTTTACTGTATTCATTATTATGTATGATGTGTATTTTTAATACACTATCTATTTGTTTAGGTTAATTTTAGATTCCGGTTCTCTTTATTTTCAATGCATTTTAGTCTTGTTTAACGCATTCACTGCCACCTGACTTCCACAGGTGCCACCGACGCACATGTGCGTTCAAAATGTATGAATAATTATGACAGCGGCACTGGGCGAAGTCCCGAAAATGATACCTATATGCGTCGGTGGCAGTGAATGCGTTAAGGCTGTTTACCATTGTAAATTTGTTTCTCGTGTTCTCTGTTAATTTAATGTATTTCATGTACCTATAGTGAAAAGTTTTATATACTTACTCATACATAAGCGTTTTGCTGACATACGAGAGCATCGCCCAATGCCTTAAGAGCTACTATGAGTTCATATATAACGTTTCTGTATTACTATGAATCACTACGACGCTTATATGCGTGAGGGCCACGCTAACGCCTAGTTATATGCGTTTGAGGCATTGGGCGAAGCCCGGCACGAAACGAAGTTCGAAAAAACCGTAAGTGGAATGTGTTTAGATATGTAAATTAAATAAATTACAAGAAACACTGTATAATATGCACTAGCACATTCAGCATTAATTAGTATAAGGTAGAATTAAGACTATTCATTAAAAACTCATCATACAAAAGTCTGCCTTTACTGGGATTCGATCCCAGAACCTCTAGCTTCGTCGTCAGATTTATTAACACCACTAGGCTACTCCAGTGATCCTTGTACGAAAAGCTTAATTCCTCGAAACTCTATAGACCAGCTATTAGTCTATCGGCGCTTTAAAGGTGGCTTCCCACGATCTGATCCGATGAGAATGTATCGGCCGACCGTGAGAAGGCCACACACTACGGTTATTCGTTCTGTCAGATTCGCCGCGGGTCAGTTCATTTAATGTAATCGATGCTAAATTCAAAACACAAATCATCGGAATCGCCTCTGGTCATCTGGGAGAGTAGATCGTGGAAACTGGCTACAAAATGACTTGAAGATTGTGTCTCTTCTCTAAAATCTTTCTCCGCCTGCTTGGATCCCATCTCACCAAAATAAATTAAAAAGATTCGATTTTTAATCATCGAGACATTCTTCCATTGCCACATCGCGACCCGATTCTCTCACATTACCCCGAGCATGTTATTACTTCCCAGCAATAATTTCGAGAATCGTTCGGACTGACAGCATTCTGCTATAATTCGAATTTTAAAAGCGTGAGTCCATAAAACTCCAAAGTGCGTCTTTATGGCCAGTGTGTGAACTGTCATTTGGTAATTTTATTCGTGGGATGACGTAAAAAAAGTGAATAACACTTTAATCAATTTACAAATTCACTCTAATATCATATCAATTTTGATTTGTGTCAAGAAAGTTCAATAAGTGACATTTCGATTTTTTTTAGTGCGTGTTGCGATCAACTTTTTCCTTCTATATCGAGGTCACGTTCCATAATAACATTTAATTACGCCTGTAAATATCAAGAAACTTATTCTATTTAAAGTTCGATGAAGTGAGTTATGCTAAAATCCATTGCACATAATTCTACTACAAAACTGTAATGTCAAAACGTTACAAAAAAAACTGTCACCAAAAAAACGTTCATATAATTTATGACATACGAGTAGCTATTAAATAAATTACAGTATTGCAAACTAAAACACATAATTTTCACCGATGACATAACGCGTTTGAAAGTTGTTTAATATTAATGATGTATCTATTTTATTAATTAGGTACGACAAAAATAGTTAATTCGCGATTTTCGCCACACGTCACCTTGACATTATGAAGAGATCGCCAAACGGAATGGGGCTGCTTACACAATGATTAAATCGCTCAAACATGGCTCAAACTCCTACGCACATAAGGTTACCAAAAAGGTTGACTCGGATGTTCACGCACATCATGGCTGTGTTAGCTTTACTACAGCAGGGTAATTGTGTACCTACCTAACTTTTTTGACACTCGGCATCGGATTGAAATTACAGTTTTTGTATGGCTATGATAGTTGGCTGTTTCTGATACCAATTGTCAGCCCATACAAGAATTGTCAAAATGAACGCGATGGCGATTGCGAGGGAGTTAGACAATTAGCTTGCTGGTTAAACTCCTTGCTAAAATTTAATAATGTGTCACCCACAGCTTAAAAAAAACAGCCAAGTGCGAGCCGAACTCTTGCACTGATGATTCCGTTTTTTTAAAGCAATGTAAATTTGTGTGGGAAACGGAACGTATGGGGGGTATGAACTAGACAGGTGTATGATAAGAGGATGAATGTTCGAATTAGAGGAGTAGCTGTTTGGTGTTTTTTTGGTGAATTGTACCATCAGCTTTCCTATTCTGGGCGTTCTTGCCAAATTGCATTTTTTTTAGTTCAAACTAACCAGCGGTTGACCTCCATGGCACCTGATTTAACTTTTACGCTACTTTATCTTGAGTGTAATTTTATTGTTAAAGCTACATAAAATAAATTGGCAACCCTAAGAGCAGACCCTATTGCATCAAAGTCAGCAATTAGCGTATTTCGTTCATACAATAGTAGCAATCACAGAGGTTGCTCGCACGGAGGTGAATGACCGCGATCGTCCTATACACATTTCATTTTGTGTTATTTTTAGCTTTAAGTTTGTAAAGATCTTTGGACGCAATAACGCCTAAACGGTTCACATGAAACTTGGCATCCATATCCTGGTAAAATGGCTTCCCGTGGGATAGTATTTTTACTTTAAACAAGAATAGAGTACGCTATCCAAGAACTTTAAAGAGTTTTTCGGAGTTTATGTACGTAATTACATTTGAAATTTACTATGAGCTCGATTGAATAAATCGTGAGAAAACCTGCATTTCCCTGCGAAGCAATTCAGTCATGTGTGCGAAGTTCCCAACCAGAACCTAAATAAAATAATTAAATTTGGCAAATCAGGTTTCACAGCACAAATAAAGGCAAAAAAAAACTTTATTACTAAGTATGTAACACAAACTTTATTACTAAGTATGTAACACAAACTTTATTACTAAGTATGTAACACAACCTTTTTTTGCTTGCTTTTAAATTGGTACAGAAGCACTACGCGTGAGTCTTATTCGTAATTGATCGGTTTTTAAATTAAGGGTCGATTTTTTATCCCCAGATAAAAGTAACCGTCAATCAAAACTATCGCTTTTCTTTTTTCAAGTAGTTAATAGGAAAAAGAAGGACAGAGCTTAAACTTATCTGACCGCTTTAGCCTAGTTGGTAGTGACCCTGCCTACGAAGCAAGAGGTCCTGGGTTCAAATCCCGGTAAGGGCATTTATTTGTGTGATAAGCACGAATATTTGTTCCTGAGTTATGGATGTTTTCTATGTATTTAAGTATTTATTTATCTATATAAGTATGTTTATCGTCGTCTAGTACCCATAGTACAAGCTTTGCTTAGTTTGGGACTAGGTCGATTTGTGTAAGATTGTCCCCTAATATTTATTTATTTATTTATTTAGATTCTTTTATGTGGTGATTGAAAAATCAACCCTAAATCAAATTTAGTGGTCCTCAGCAAAACGTGTCAAATCACATTGAATAATCTTCCAATATTCCACGCTACGTAAAATAATTATCGCTCTTACAATAGGACGAACGTTATTAAACTAAAATTGTTTCGTCAACCTCGACAGTCAAGCCATTTTCAAGTTGTTCATCGTCATTTAAACGTTTGTCTGAAATTTAACCCGTAAATATCATAATTAAGTTATTTAAGAGGGTACGATGCGCACCATTTCTCCATACAAACGTAATCCCCAGTTTCCTCCCTAGATAATGGCTTTAGAGCCAATTTTTTTTACTGTGTAATCTGTATCTACCACAGCTATGCCCCTATGTTTCGTTTTTTTTCATATTTCAATTAACAGAACAGGTTTTAAGAAGGATGAGTAAACCAAGAAGACTCACTAATGGTGTCCATACAATATTTGAAGAGCTCCCACAATTTCCGTTCATCAGATCCTAACTTTAGTTAAAATGTTAGCTAATTAAACGCATTCCCCGTCGAACCAAAAAAAAAAACAAATCGGTTTGTAAAAGATTGATTTCTGAAGTAACATCATAAAATAAAATACAACCGAATTGACTACCTCCTACTTTTAAATCAGTTAAAAATAATAATTTTTGTAGTTCCTTTTACTAAATAGAGAGTAGGTACAATATTTTCGTATGGGATTTTAACCTCTGCTTTTTTATAAAATACTAGCTTTTGCCCGCGGCTTCGCTCGCGTGTACCATGAGAATTCCAAAGAACCAAGATATCAAGCAAGCAAGCATACAGGCAAGCAAGCAAGCATGCAAGCAAGATTGCTTGCGTGACAATGGGACCATCTCAGGAGTATAAAAAATAATTTTTAAAATCGGTCCACAATTGACCGAGAAATCGGTGAACATACCTACATAAAAAAATACATAAAATGGAATGCATAACCTCCTCCTTTTTTTGAAGTCGGTTAAAGAGCCCTGTGCGGCCTACTTACAGTATAAACTTATGAATTTTGAAATTTTAGCTTACAACCAGTAAAAATAAATAAATAAAATAAATATCACGGGACAATTCACACCAATTGACCCAGTCCCAAAGTAAGCTAAGCAAAGCTTGTGTTATGGGTACTAAGCCACGGATAAACATACTTATATAGATAGATAGGTACATACTTAAATATATATTAAACACCCAAGACCCGAGAACAAATTTCGTATTTTTCATACAAATAAATATCTGCCCCGACACGGGAATCGAACCCGGGACCTCAAGCTTCGTAGTCAGGTTCTCGAACCACTAGGCCATCTGGTCGTCTCTACCAGTAAAACGCAAAATCCCATTTTTTCCCGTTCCCGTAAGAATTTCGGAAAATACTTTCTTAATACGGGGAAAGTCCTCTCTCAATGCTCCTCTACACTCCCCAAGCAACTTATGCCGAATTTCAGCTTTCTACGACCAGTAAATCGAAAAATCCCGTTTTTCCCGTTCCCGTGGGAATTTTGGATAGTCATCACTTAATGCTCTTCTACACTCCCCAAGTAACCTACCTACTTGCCAAATTTCAGCTTTCTACGACCAGTAAAACGAAAAATCCCGTTTTTCCCGTTCCCGTGGGAAATTTGGAAAGTCCTCTCTCAATGCTCCTCTACACTCCCCAAGCAACCTCATGCCGAATTTCAGCTTTCTACGACCAGAAAAACGAAATATCCCGTTTTCCCCGTTCCAGTGGGAATTTTGGACAGTCCTCTCTTAATGCTCTTCTACACTCCCCAAGGAACCCACTTGCCAAATTTCAGCTTTCTACGACCAGTAAAACGAATCCCGTTTTTTCCCGTTCCCGTGGGAATTTTGGAAAGTCCTCTCTCAATGCTCCTCTACACTCCCCAAGCAACCTCATGCCCAATTTCAGCTTTCTACGACCAGTAAAACGAAAAATCCCGTTTTCTACCGTTCCCGTGGGAATTTTGGATAGTCCTCTCTTAATGCTCTTCTACACTTCCCAAGCAACCTACATGCCGAATTTCAGCTTTCTATGACCAGTAAAACGAAAAATCCCGTTTTTACACGTTCCCGTGGGAATTTTTGGAAAGTCCTCTGTCAATGCTCCTCTACACTCCTCAAGCAACCTATATGCTGAATTTCCGTTGAACTGAATATATAAATGCCGTTTTTTTCTTATCCCGTGGGAATTTTGAAAAATCCTTAAATTAATATTTTAACTAATGTAATACCTATTTGTGTATCAAATTTGAAGAGTCTAGTTATTATAGTTACTGAGATAGGGTCACTCGGAATCGAATATATAAATCCCGTTTTTTCCCGTTCCCGTAAGAATTTCGGGAAATGCTTTCTTAATGCTCCCCTGCACTCCCCAAGGAATTCACTTGCCAAATTTCAGCTTTCTACGACCAGTAAAACGAAAAATCCCGTTTTTTCCCGTTCCCGTGGGAATTTTGGAAAGTCCTCTCCTAATGCTCCTCTACACTCCCCAAGCAATCTACATGCCGAATTTCAGCTTTCTGCGACCAGTAAAACGAAAAATCCCGTTATTTCCTTATCCCGAGGGAATTTCCAAAAATCCTTAAAACTGTTTTTTACTATTATAATTACCTACTTTTATGCCAAATTTGAGAAGTCTAGTAATTATAGTTCATAGGTTTCCGTTGAACAGAATAATAAATCCCGTTTATTCCTTATCCCGTGGGAATTTTGAAAAATCCTGAAATTAATGTTTTAACTAATGTAATACCTACTTGTGTATCAAATTTGAAGAGTCTAATTATTATAGTTACTGATATAGGGTCACTCGGAATCGTATATATAAATCCCGTTTTTTCCCGTTCCCGTTGTAATTTTGGAAATTCCTCTCACAATGCTCCTCTACACTCCCCAAGCAACCTTCATGCCGAATTTCAGCTTTCTACGACCAGTAAAACGAAAAATCCCGTTTTTTCCTTATCCCGTGGGAAATTCCGAAAATCCTTAAAACTGTTTTTTACTATTAATAATTACCTACTTCTATGCCAAATTTGAAGAGTCTAGTAATTATAGTTCATAGGATTCCGTTGAACTGAATATATAAATCCCGTTTATTCCTTATCCCGTGGGAATTTTGAAAAATCCTGAAATTAATGTTTTCATTATTGTAATACCTGTTTGTGTATCAAATTTGAAGAGTCTAGTTATTATAGTTACTGAGATACGGTTACTCGGAATCGAATCTATAAATCCCGTTTTTTTCCGTTCCCTTGGGAATTCCCGAAAATCCTTCCTTAGTGGATGCCTACATTGTATAAGGTATCTATGAGCACAATTTCAAGTCTCTAGGTCCAGTTGTTTGGGCTGTGCGTTGATATATCAACAGTCAGTCAGTCAGTTTAGAATTTTATATATATAGATAGGCTTGCGTTTGACCACAATCACGCATGGAAAGCAAAGATGAGGCCTACGATGGAGCACGCTCGCCTAGTAAATGCTCATTCACCCTAGACTTGAATTTAGGGGAATAAGCAGGAAGACGGCAGCTGAGCGCGGTGTTGCGCGCGCCCCCACCCAAGCAGTGCAAACCGTACAACAAAATACGGGGCGCTGTAGTAACCGGTACGCGTGCGCTGCACAACTGCTCAGACCCTTCCTCCAGAATGGCTTCTATAGGCAACAGGGGGGTTACTACGAAATTCGAAGTTCTAAGTTCGGATCGTGCGGTCCCTCTCACTCTCGTAATAAATATCATTAGCGTGAGCGGAACGGTATGAAACGAAGTTCGAATTTCGCGCTTCGTAGTATAGGGCCAGGCCGGAACACGACGAGAGTCGCTTGGTGGCCTGGCTCAACCTAAAGGGTGGTGAGCAGGCACGGCCGAAGCCTACCACCGGAGTTGCATCGCTCGTTTAGCACCACCCACGGGTTACGTGTAGGGTCTCGAGGCTCAACCTACGGAACGGACGCGAGCGATTTCAACTCCCAAAAACTTAACACTACAGCGCCATCTAAGAACTCAATGAATAATGTAAATTATAGAGATGGCGCTATAGTGTTAACCAGAGGTCTAAGCTATGTACAGAATGAATGGTACAGACAGATACCTCTCTATAGCAAAAAACAGCTAAGCTGCAACAGCAGGCTTATCATCACGGGTAATTAAATTAAGAAATCAAACACAAAAACAATGCACTTGTTAAAGTTAATGCAAATATAAGGTTTTTTTAATGCATCTCTGTAATCTACAAGTTGACCTAAAACTCTGTAATATCAAGGTTAAACACGCAATAACCGTAATTTAGTAATTTATTTAAAAATTCAAATTATGAGCGAATTAGCAATTGAGGTTAGGCATTGTGTGCTCAATGTACCGGAATCCATTGTTTCAGTGTATCAAAGATGAATTAATTAGTCATTAATAATGAGTCATTATCTCGGTGAAATTGTAATGGCGTTTATTCGTTGACATTATTAGATTGGAATCATTGACATACATAGAACGTTGCTAGAGAAGATACGTGAGTGAATATTCAGGCGTTTTGACCGCTCTTATACATAATTACAGTAGTACACATTTTATATGGCGCGTCGTGCATTTTCGGCCGCTCAGACCGGAACAAACTATTCTGATGATAGCCGAAGAAGGTTCATTCAAACTTTAAATCAATCTTAAGACATATAGTTATCAGGTGCAAATTACAGTGTACCTGTTATCCGCCTTATTCACTCCGGAGTATGACGGCTGACTAACATGCCACGCGACGTGCGCTAACATGGCGGCAGCAACCCACCAATAACGGCACGGGAAAAAGACGCGCCGTGTGTGGAGTACGCCGATTGGTCAATTGCATTTCCCGCGCTTCTAAAACGCGTCTTCTGCGCCGATACATCGGTGAGCCATATTAGTTGTACCATCGCACGATTATAAGGCAAGTAAAATCGTGCATGCATGTTTTATTACATTGCGGGGTTCTATTGACCACTTTAACTTGTTCGCCTTACTTTCTTCACAATGTAACAACTTACGTGTCTTTTCTTACTGGTCTAAATTCGGCTTTTGATCAAACACGGTCTTTTGACGCTCGCAATCGCATACACGAGCTCGTTCTACAGGCATACTATTTCTTTTGACAGAAAACAAATATCATACACTTGACACTAATTTAGTCCCAAAGAAAAAAACTTCTGTTATGGGTACTAGGCAACGGATAAATATACCGAAGACTTGAAAACAAACATTCATATTTCTGGGGATTCTTGTGAAAAAGGGATTAAGTCTGCAGAAATTAAACAGCTATTTTCTATTTTATGTGTAAAGGGGGTTAAGTCGAAATCAGCTGTTCAACTTCTGCAGAATTAACCCCTTTTTCACTAGAGCCCTAGATTTTTCATACATAATATCTAATATCGGCCCCGACCAGGGATCGAATCCCGGGCCTTAAGCTTCATAGTCAGGTTATTTAACTATTCTAATATAGCTTCAGATCTTTTAGTCACCTTTTACGACACACAAAGGAAGAAACTAGTCTTCTTATTCTAAAACCGGGCACAACAGAGCAGATAAAAAAATACAGTACAGCATAACAGGTGCAAATTCGTTAAACGACTTAATATGACATCAATATTGTTACATAAAGTGTGAAACAAGCGGATCGGATAAACCATCTCTCCCATGCATTTTCACACACCGTTGAGCTCCCATTGAAACGGTGCCTATTATACAATAGCCATTGTACATTACATTGAAAATTAGCCCATGGATGTGCTTAGCATTGTTTTCACGATTTAGTGCGTGAAAAGTGGCAATTTTTCAATGGTTTACTGGGTGATTTCGATATGGAAACCAGGTACTGTAATGTTTGATAAATTGTATGTAGTGTCAGTTCAAAGGCGATTATTAATTCGTCGTCATCATAACATCCAAAAGACATCCACTGCTGGACAAATGCCTTCCCTAAAGAGTTCCACAACGCTTGGTCCTACGCAGTCCACATCTAAGTGGTTCCTCTGACCTTTAAGGTCACAACCAACCGGGAGCGCGGGGCGCCGACGGAGCGTGCCCAGCGCGGTCAATAACACTGAACCAAATACGGTGTGCCTCGCTGCCGGTGTGTCACCGTGTATCTGATTCAGTGTTATAGAGGGCTTTATTGTCTAACTTACTCGGAATCACAATCGTGTTCCCCTCTTTCTGACACACGGTATAAGGTGAGGGCAGTAAGAGACGGTGTATGCAAACGCGACCGCGCGCGTTAGACAATACTTAGTACCTACTATTACAATTTATTCGGTTCTCTATTAGATGGCATAAAATTATTTGTAATATTATTGTTACGCATAATTGCTTTTAGCCGAATTAGCGATGTGCATACTCATCGTTACGCATAAATACAGAAAGCATAATCTTCATGAAGACTAACGTCAAATAGCATAAATACAAAAGTCATAATAATAAATTAGCATCATAAAAAGTGCATAACAGTATTGAGGTCGACGGAGGTCGGACCTCCTATTTCTGCGTTGCTTGGGCGCTTCGCGCCTGGATATCATAATAACCTAACCTAACCTAATGTATCTAACGCGATCTAACCTAATTAATAGCCTAAACAATAATATGCATAATGTGTATTAGTCTAATACAAATTAGTCCAACTTAAATTATTCTAATAACTTAATATGCCAAAAATGTAGTAGGCCAAAGTATTACTATGCGACAGTACTATACTATTATAAATTAATAGTCATAATAATAAATTAGCATCATTAAAAAGTGCATAACAGTATTGAGGTCGACGGAGGTCGGACCTCCTATTTCTGCGTTGCTTGGGCGCTTCGCGCCTGGATATCATAATAACCTAATCTAACCTAATCTACCTAACGCGATCTAACCTAATTAATAGCCTAAACAATAATATGCATAATGTGTATTAGTCTAATACAAATTAGTCCAACTTAAGTTATTCTAATAACTTAATATGCCAAAAATGTAGTAGGCCAAAGTATTACTATGCGACAGTACTATTATGCCAATACAAATTATGCCAAATCAATTATGCGAAACAATAATAGTCTAAAAAATATGCGATTGAAGGGGAGTGGAGGGGAGGGAAATCCCAATTTATTCAACCAACTTTTCTTTGTTTCAGATTGGTCCAGACACCTCACTTATGATAAAATATACAATGACACAGACTACGTCCAAATACGGCACACGCCAAGGCCATATAATTTGCCAAACGCACATATTGCACACACACCATTCGAGTACACCATAAATTATACCAATGCCTTTAGTTCTAGTGATAGAGATACATATTTAGATGAAGCCAAAGAGAATGAGTTAGAATATGAAGAATTTGATTTTAAGGGAATAAATAAGGTTAATAATAAAGAGCAGCTGTTGGTTGGGTTTGCGAATGACCCGTTCAGGAATTCGGTGCCTGAAGCAGATTACCTGAAAGGAGTGAGGTATGTATAATTCATATACATAGAATCGCTAACTGGAACACAAATTCTAACAAAGGTCATCACCTCAAATGTCATCACCATCATCATCTGAGCCTATATACGTCCCACTGTAAGGCACAGGCCTCCTCACAGACTGATAGGTCTTCAGCCGTAGTTCCCACGCAGGCCCAGTGTGGATTGGTAACTTCTTACACAATTGAATTTCTTCGCAGGCATGTGCTTTTGCAGGTTTCCTCACGATGTTTTCGAAAGCCATCAGAGACTAACCGCAACAGTCCGTATGAAAAAAACCCGGCCAAGTGCGAGTCGGACTCGCACACGAAGGGTTCAGTATTGTCGTATGGGAGCCCCCTTAGATGTTAATTTTATTCTGTTTTTTAGTATTTGTTGTTATAGCGACAACCGAAATACATCATCTGTGAAAATTTGAACTGTCTAGCTATCACGGTTCGTGAGATAGGTACAGACAGGCAGACGGACGGACGGACGGACGGACAGCGAAGTCTCAATAATAGGGTCCCATTTTTACCCTTTGGGTACAGAACCCTGAAAAGACATTTATACTGTTATGCTAGGCTTACACATAATTTGATGAACTTTCTAAGTCCTATTTAGATCTACCTTTGTAGTAGGTAAGTCTTTGTAGGTATATTCTATGATGATATTTTATATTAAAACTTGGGCAAGACTTTGCTTAAACTCAATATGGAAGACATCAACGTGTTTTTTTTATTTCTTTTATTTTTAATTACACAAACCAAAAAAAAATCTAATTTCTAATTGTTTTTATTTCTTTTTCCTTTAACTACTTAGTTAAAAAATTGCATTCAGTTACTCCCCCATTCAAAGATATCCTTATTAGCAATCACGATAACATACGTATAATTAATGGTTCAAACTTTACGCCAATTATTCAACATGTCACCAGAATTATCTGCATAAAAAATAACGATAAATCGCGTGTCATTAAGAGGATGCTACATTACTTCCGTGAATTACGTCATTATCATACCAACAAAAAAATCCGCGACATTGTTTCACTTAAAAAAACCACTTACAATCATAGTCGAATTAAGGCGAATACCTATTATGGAGAGCGTGTCTTGCTACACCCTGCATTTCAAAACTTGCTTTTGCCCGCCGACTTCGTTTGCAATGCTGGCAATGTGGAAGGAAGGCAAAAGTCAATTGCATGTAATTTTTTCCGGGGTTAAGATATTTTCCCACTATATGACGCGCCATCTTGTCAAGTTACGTAGTAGTAATTACGAGTAGATATATCATATCTTGACATATATAGAGTCCCCAAATTACCCTATTGTAACGTCATTGCGACAAGAGTCCGGATTCCGGAGTCAATCATAATATCTCAAGTAAAGACTTAGGGAGTTCACAATTTGAATGTCAATCTAAGCGGTTTTTCCAAAGTTAAAAGTAATTTATAAAGTAATTCTTTATACATATACAACTATCCTAAACTTAAAGCAGGTGCATTAAGTTATCATCAATCATTCCAGCCCGTATATGGCTCACGACGTTTTTCCTTTACTGTAAAACTGATGGTAAATGTGCCGGACTTGGACCCACGACCCTCTGCTTGAGAGGCCATAGGTCAAACCACTAGGCTACCATACCATGACTTATGCATACCACGTGATGCATGGGTGGTTTTCTAAAAAAAAACCTAATTAAAGGCTTAATAAAAACAAAATCACGATCAAAGGATGAACGAAAGTAAGTCACACAAACTATATGGGTAGCTTTTACACAAAAGAATCAATCAAATTTTGTTTTCATTAAACTCTTAATTATGTAAAAAAATTGAAACGACTCATATACCATCTTACCATCACGTGAGCTTAGTTTCGTGTTTGATACTCTATTTCACGAAGAAACGCATTAAACCTATTCCTCAATTGTTTTACAGAAACATCAACCCTCAGACATTCGGCAAAGGCGAGAATCGCGGGAAACGCGGAGTCCTGCACCTGTACAACATGATGTACTGCGCAACTGGCTGTGACCCTCTGTCCTACAAGGGCTATGGGTGCTACTGCGGCTTCCTAGGATCAGGGAGACCCACTGATGGGATTGACAGGTCAGTTATTAAGATAAGAACATCTGGGTACTGATGATCATTGGCCTCAAAAGGATGTCGTTTTTTTCTCAATTCATGATCTCAGCCGATACACTTCTTTCAGAAGTCTTCTTTCAGAATAAGAGGTGCTTGGATCGTAGTTCCTACGCGTAGGTACCCAGCACGGATTGGGAACTTCACACACACCATTGAATGTGTCCAGGTTTCTTTATAATGTTTTTCTATACAGTAAAGCTCGTGATTTTCAAATGTAAATTCCGAAAAACGAAGTGCGAGCTCTGCTTGAGAGGCCATAGGCCAAACCGCGACATAACTTTTTGCTCTATTGAAAATCTGTAATTTGATGTGTAGTCCACTACCTCTATAATAGGGCCTCGCAAAATATAGATCTTACCCACGCAAAATTTAAGTCCTGCGTCACCATTGATGACATGCATGATTTTGTTTGGTGCCGAAAATGGCTTACCTACTCACGAAGCGACACGCTTGGTAAGCGGGTTGGGCAACAATGATCATTCTGCAATATTTATGGCATTAGACGTAGGTTAAAACGAATGAAGTCCCTTTATAGCCGATACGCGTGTGAAAGTGTTGGCTTTTTTTTATGCAACAAAAGATATATTACTTATGTGAAAAATATTACTAAAACCTTTCTTGCATTAGTAACTGTGTAAAACTGATTTGTAACTTCTGTTAATTGAAAAAAAAATGGAACGCTAACTTGCCTATACGGATATCATCATCATCATAATCATTTCAGCCAAAAGACGTCCACTGCTGGGCATAAGCCTCCCCAAACAGATCGGTCTTGCACCATCCAAGCTCTCTAGTCTTCATCACATTCATACCTATTGCCTTTCCAATTATTTACATCATTCCTAATAGCAGGCATGTTTAAAATTTCATTTGATACGGATACGATTTGGAATAACACACCTCTTCCGGTTTGCCTAGTAAGTAAAATTATTGATAAGCTTTTGCCCGCGACTCCGTCCGCGTTGAATTAGTAAATTCCAATTTGGCTTTTCATCAATTATGGCTCTCCTTAGTTCCTCGATATAAAAAAAATTTCGTCATGAATCAGATTGTACTGTACTTCCCTGCGATATTTCAATAACCAACCAACAATTGGCCCATTACGAGTGCAGACTGAAGATTAGAAAGCTAGTTACATCGTGCGTGGTTAAACGCTTAATTTCTGCTCCATGTTCCTCCGCAGATGCTGCAAAATGCACGACCAGTGTTACGAGAACATCTATTGTCCCTTCTACACGGTCTACTTTCAACCGTACTACTGGAAGTGTTACCGCGGCGAGCCTCTCTGTGCCCTGGAGAACTACAGCAGCCAGCATCAGTTCGTGAACGGCTGCGCAGCGAGGCTGTGCGAATGTGACAGGCAGTTCGCCATGTGCGTGAGAAGACACCCTTGTCCAAGGAGACGGGCCTTGTGCAGGTCGTCGCCGTTACGGTTGCTGCAGAATCTGCTGATGTTCCGGTAGAAACGTTCTTTAATTGTTTAAAGAATGATTAAGTCGTGATACAGGAATAAAAGCCCCGGGGCCTCCAGGAACCCTTCTTCGAAAACAAAGGTTTAAAAAAGAATATCCAAATTTTGAAGGGTTTTTTTATCGCCTTTTGTCTCCATTTCTTCAATGCTCGAAACCTCCAGACCTCTTAATCCTGTCCTAACTATATGTCAGGATTCAAGCGCGTCTTGCGATGTCAATGCACAACATCAGCGCGTTTTTTTGGATTCCATAGGCATACCTGAACTTAAGCATTGAGTATAAGTGAGATAGAATACTAAGTTTATAGATACAAACACCTAATAACCTCAATTCTCGGTATAATCGAAATATCAAATTTATCGTGAGATTGTTTAAAAAACCCAATGCAGTTCTAAGGAATGTACCTAATGATATCACGATAGAATCTTGGACATCTCGATGACACGAAAAATCGAGGCCTTCATGTTAGCAGACAAAATAGTTCGCATTATCTTTGAAATAAAAGATACTTACACTATCATTAGTCTAGTCCTCATTTATATAAATTTAGTATAAAACAATAAGTAAATCAAAAAATTGTGAATGTAAATCTTAAGTTGTTGATCCGGCCTGTATGATCAAAATAATAAGAAACCATTACGGAAATTACATTATTATTACGGAAATATGGCAAACGCGGGGAAGGGGTGTCGGGGGGGGGGTGTAGGGGCTAGAGAGAGTAGTGAGCACCAGGATGTACAATCTTAGTACTAGCGCTCGGGTAATTTTGAATGCGGGGGGTGCGGGGTGAGGGGGGTGAGGGGAGTAAGCAGGGGGGTTTCAAGATATTTGACAAAAACACCGGTTCTCGTCCGATCACCGTGTTTAAGCAACGTCGGGCGCGGTCAGTACTTGGATGGGTGACCGCCTGGTTTAATTTTTGTATTTTTTTTGTAAGCGTTTGTTTATTTTTTTTAAGCGTTTGTACTAAAACTACTTAATTTATTATTGCAGACAATAATAAATTAATTAACTTTTCGATGGGATTGAATGATCTTAGGATGGATCACAGACTTCTAATATAATAGCAGACTAGACTAAACACAACTACGTGTGCGTGCGTACATATTTCTTATTCCCTCACGCTACAATGATCAGGAATATTGCTATCCCGTTTTCTCACGTGTCGCAACACTGTCCAATAAACCTTAAAAAGACCGAGTGTTTTTTAGACCACACGACTGAAGTAAAACTTCTTCAGCTGCATCTATATGATGTACATATTTATATGTTTATACACCGTGAAATTTTAGTGGATGTTTTCCCGAAACGAGGTGATTTAGTATCGATTGTACAATCGATTTATAATTACTATTTTGACAAGAGTCAAAAATCCAATTGTGAAAAACGAAAGTCGAAAATGACCGCAAACCAATAGTAACGCTTCGTTGGTACCTAACCTATCGTACGATCGTACGCTACTTGTACCAACGAAGCGTTACTATTGGTTTGCGGTCATTTTCGACTTTCGTTTTTCACAATTGGACTTTTGACTCTAGTCAAAATAGTAATTATAAATCGATTGTACAATCGAAACTAAATCACTTCGTTTCGGGAAAACAACCACTAAAATTTTACGCTGTATATGTATATATGTTTAATATACAAAGTTGAAGTTAAATTTTTACTTCAGACGTGTGGTCTATTCTTTATATAAACGCCCGCTAGAATATAATTCGCTTGCACTACTCATAAATTCGTATCTCATTTTTCAAGTGTTCAAAATAAGGGGTGATGCTCATTCATTTCAGTGAGGTTGGCGGTGAAGATAGGTAAGTCTGCCTTCCATCGTTTAAAACACAAACCACATTTAAAAAAACAAAAAGATGTAAAGGCCATATAAAAGTTAGGTATATAATTATTTAAATTTCGAAAGGTAGAAATTAAAAGTACCGACAGAGTTTTACATAGAATCCAGATTTCTGGTTTTTCAATTGATAAATAAAATAAATACAAGAATTTTACTTGCAATGATCGTATGTAAGTTATCAGCAAATTTTTACAAGTCGAATTCCCATTATGTGTTTGGATAACAATGCATTTATAGTCGGGGTAAGAAAAGGTTCGTCACTTTTCGACCTTAACTCGTTGACATAGAGTCGAAAAGTGACGAACCTTTTCTTACCCCGACTATACCTGTACGCACACGAAACTATCAAAATCAAGTTGATGGTTTAAAAGGCAAATTGATTCAAGCGCCATCCTGGGTGGTATGAAGTTATAACCCTAATTGTAATCAGCATAATGTACTATCGCCCCAAGCGCCAGATAACCACCTTAAAGGCCCAGTTTGCCTGCAGTGGCTAGACATCTGTCCATAACAATCCATAGCAATAAACATCAACGGCTGCAAGCAAATTTGTTTTGAAAATGGGTATCTGGCGCTCGGGGCGATAGTATATAATTCAGTATCAACCAGGATGGCGCTTAAATGAATTCGCCTTTTTAACCGACGAAAAAAACGGAGGAGGTACTCAAGTCGACGCGTATTTTTTTATGTATGATCATAACCGTCGAGTACAAAATGTATTGTTTCAAACTTTTATTATTACACTGGACTTAAATGCGACACTTTATTGCTAACATTACCTTGACGTTTCGACCACATTACAACAGGGAGCCGTGGTCACGCGTAGACTCAATAAATTAACAATCAATTGTTGCATTTAAGTAAGTCCCGAGTGTTACAATAACTATAAATATCATCAAATTTTAATTAAAAAAGCACTAAAGGCGTGACTTTAATAATATCTCGACTATCTACACAAGTGACCTTTACTTTGTTATTAGAGAAACTTGGTGATAATTAGCCTGAATTATTAATGAGCAAAAGTCCTTTTCAAACCAGTAAAGTGGCAATAAATGTAAATTTCCTTTTTTTCGTCAAGACAGTCGCAAATATATCTCACGATGATGATATAACAAGCTATTTATATGTTATAGTTTCTAAACAAAAACTATATTTGGCGTCATGTTATGACTTAATTCCGAATAGAAAATTATTGTACATATATTTTAAAACGCGACTTTCGTGTCCCAAAATATAGTATTTATTATTGTAAATAAAAAACTGAATACCTACTAAAGTGACAAAATAAAAAAACACAAAATTATTACATTGTTTCATTAACATTCCCGTCAAATGTGGAGAAATACGTCACACAAACACACGATCAAAAAAATGGCTGGCAGGATTAAAAATTGTGTTAAAATATAATTTTCAGGACGCAAGTATACAACAAGCCAATATTGGAACTAAATAGTAAGGTAAATGTCCCAGTGCTCGATATAACAATGCCCAATAGATGACACCTTTGATACCCTGCTCATCTCTATTGCTAACGACATTATTAGAACCGGCCAAGTGCGAGTCGGACTCGCGCACGAAGGGTTTCGTACCATTATCTATAGCTAAAAAAGCCAAAAAACACGTTTGTTGTATGGGAGCCCCCCCTTAAATATTTTTTTTTATTTCAATTAAATTATTTATTTTTATAGTGAAAATATAACTAAATATTCTGTGGATATTTCAAGCGTCTACCTGTTGCCGTTATCAAAATCGAGCAAAAACGAGCAAAAAAATCACGTTTGTTGTATACATGGGAGCCCCTTAAATATTTATTTTATTCTGTTTTTTAGTATCTATCTATCTATCTATCTAATACCTTTAAACGAGCAATTCTTGTATATACTAATATATATAATCAGAATCTCAAAAACGGCTCCAACGATTTCGATGAAATTTGGTATGTGGGGGTTTTCGGGGACGAAAAATTGATCTAGCTTGGTCTTATCTCTGAGAAAACGCTTGGTACCGAGTTTCAGCCCGAGCGGAGCTCGGCCGCCCAGGTACTTTTAGTTATATTATAGCGGCAACCGAAATACATCATCTGTGAAAATTTCAACTATCTAGCTATCTCGGTTCATGAGATACAGCCTGGTGACAGACGCACAGACGGACGGACGACAGTCCCGTTTTGCCATTTGGGTACGGAACCCTAAAAATGGCAACTACTAGAACAATGGCTAGCACTCGGACTTTTATCTTATGTGGTAGAAACTTACTTAGGTTAGAGCTCTATTGAAGTCTATCTCCACAGTAAAGATAGGGTTGTAAGATTTTATTTTACCATTTGATCACAGTGGTTAGTATGTGTGTATGTATACCTCATCATCAGCCTATGTCCGTCCACTGCTGAACATAGGCCGCTCCCATGGCACGCCACTGAGCACGATCCTCAGCCACTCTCATCCAGATCTTGCCAAGATCATCGCTCCACCGAGTCTGAGGACGTCCCACGCTACGTTTGCCGATCCGTGGTCTCCACTCAAGAACTCGTCTACCCTAACGGTATACCTACCCATGCAAAATTACAGTTTCCTAGCATTAACAGTATCTAAGCTAAACCGCGGAAGGACATAGCGAAACTGTAAGGGTTCTCTGTCTGCAGAACCCTAAAAAGGTAGGTATAGTATAAATCTTCCCAGGTGAATTTTTCGCTTTGAGCCCTTATCCTTCAAAACAAACGGTATAGTCATAGTATTAAGGTTCAAATTTAATGTGAATCGAAAACTTCACCTGGGAAGATTTATACTACAGCTGAAAAGGTATAAAACCAGCGATGTATTTCAAAAGTAGAAAATTTACAAACCAAAGATTGGTAACAAAATTGACGTTACAAAACTGGTTCAACTTTTTTCTTTTTATCTGTGGCAGCTTTGATGTGATTACCCTAAATGTTGTGTTAAATAACATTTCACTGTACGCACGACTGACCAGCATTTTATGGTATCTCCGAATCTGTACTAAATAGCTATTGTATTGTATGTAAAAACAATGTAGCCATTCTGACTGGATATTGTATCAAAAATTTCGTAAACCTTTTGAAAAGTAATCATAATAAGAACTGGAATCATAAGTAGTTCTACTAGCGTTATAATCGCTATCCGTACTTATCATAACATTAAGAACTACTACAGGTACAGTATAGTGTAACAATATGGGTCCACACGACTTGCTCATAAATCTGTCCATAGCTCCAAATGTCGTGGAATTAAAGTAAGTGAAATAAAAAAAATACAGAATTACAGTAAGAAGCCATACATAACCCTTTATAAGGCCCCATTTATTGAAGTATACTACCACATAATCAAAAGCAGCTATCGAATACATACCTGACAAAGGATATTTTTAAAGCTAGTAATTCATTAATTACAAAGGATATTGTAGCTTATTTGTAAAACAATTAAGGTTGTATTTCCAAGTCAATGCATGTGGTCGCTAAATCGTCTCTACCTACGAGAGGATTAAATCAATACATATTTACACTTGACCGTACCTACATACAAGTAAATAACAAACTGCTACCGTCTCCGAATAGCGTCATAAATTTCACGGAAAATCTAATTGAATACACTTATAAACATGACTGTGTATACAACATTAAGTACGTACAATTTCATTAAGATTTTTATCGTCTTATTTCGAAAGTTACGCACCCATTATGAGCGTTGCGTAAGGGCGATTATCCCATGCACGAGCGGTTGCTGTAGCTTGAACTATCTCCCGGTGTTCATGTTCGTGTTCATTGTTCATAGAATTATAGGTCATCTTACCCACGACGTTAATGTTTACTTATTTAAAAAGTAGCTGTTGGCTGCGACTACGTCTGCAAAGAATTCACTTATCGCTAGTCGACGGAAACAAACAATTTTCTGAAATAAAAAGTATCCTTGTGTTGATCCAAGTTATACCTAAGCTGTGCCAAATTTCGTTCAAATCCATTTAGCCATTTTTGCGTAATAAAATAACAAACATCCAAACATCGAAACATCGAAATATTTTTATTTAAGTATACACCGTGAAATTTTAGTGGTTGTTTTCCCGAAACGAGGTGATTTAGTTTCGACTGTACAATCGATTTATAATTACTATTTTGACTAGAGTCAAAAATTCAATTGTGAAAAACGAAAGTCGAAAATGACCGCAAACCAATAGTAACGCTTCGTTGGTACAAGTAGCGTACGATCGTACGATAGGTTAGGTACGAACGAAGCGTTACTTTGGATTTTTGACTCTAGTCAAAATAGTAATTATAAATCGATTGTACAATCGATACTAAATCACCTCGTTTCGGGAAAACAACCACTAAAATTTCACGGTGTATATATTTAGTAGAATAATTATTTGTGTGCAGTGTGTCTAGAGCAGAAAACGTAGAAGTTTTTCTCTGGTTTTTTTTTAATTTTTCGACAACTGTGTTAGGTGACATAATCATTAAAAATTTCAGCTATCTTTTACCTTACGGCTTTACACTTTGTACCTTTGTTTATTTGTATGTATGGGTATAATATCTGCAATAACTAGCTACACTATCCTTGATTAATAAAGCTATGTAAGGTAAATACCCCAGTGATTGACACTTTAATTCCAATAATCAACACCTTGCTTGTCGCTTTTATTGTCACGAATTAAGATTGAAAGTGTCATCGCATCGATTGAAAGGGGCATCGTCAGGCACTGGGATATTTACCTTACTTACTTCTTATTTTGCGAAAGTAAAAAATTCCCAATAGACGCAGACGAAACTGCGGACGCCAACTAGTTTCCAATTTAACGCTAGCTGAGTACAAGTACTTGTTTAATTATGTAGGTGAGCAGAAAACCAATTACTGGTTAACTATTATTTCAAAGCATATACGACATTAAAAATAATACGCTTTAATTTTGAAATGTATTCGAATAACCGTGTTGATGATCACTAAATATTACAAAACACATGAAAAGGGTTCAACCATCTCAGGATTTGAATATTTCGCACTTTCAATTTACAAATTGGAAGATAAGCTGAGGTAAGTAAAGTAAATCATCAAACAAAAATAACACCTTCCATAGAAACTAATAGAAGAATGGTTATGTCTTCACACAACATAGTTTTAATTGTTATCTATATAAAGCCAATTTATAAAAATAAAATCTTTTTAGGTAATACAGGGTGAAATTTTGAACGTGATACAAAATTAGTGCTTCAAGCTTAGGTTAATGCTGGACAGTGGACAACATAATGCATTTACTCAATTGTTGAAATTGGTCTGATAAAATTTTGGATTTTCATACTTTGTTGTAGTTAAATTTAACAATACTAATTCTAACAACTGGGTAAATGCATTGTGTTGTCCAGCAATAATTAAGCTAGAAACACTCATTTTGTATCACGTGCAAAATTTCACCCTGTATTATCAACACCTAAGTTTGTATGAATAGATGTATGAACGTTTATTACTCATTCGCGATCAAACAGTTTGATGGATTCTGATAAAATTTGGCACACAGATAGCTTACGACGTGAATTAACATCAAGACTACTTTTTATCCCGGAAAATTGCATACCTAGTTGCCGCGGGATAGCGATAAACGATTTTTTTGCAGACGGAATCGCCGGCAGCCGAGCTATTATAACAAACAGGCATAAATTCAGTAGCTATAACAGTAGTTACATTGTTTATTTTTTTGATTATGACCGCTACCTACCACTTAAGCGCAAGCCACACTGAAGAGACGTGCCGTGGGTGAACTATTTATCGTAGTCATGTAAGTTTGTAACTCGATATGGATCAAGTCGAAGTTGTCCAAAAAAAAAATTATTTTTTTTATACCCGTTTCCACCAGTGCTATGTATGTGGACCAATGTATGATTGGTGGATATCAATCGCGTCCATAGCAACATAGCATAGCATATCTCTGTTGAAAAGGCACCCTTAGCAAGATTTTGAACTATTTTGTTTCAGATGTCACAGCTACGAATGTTAACGCCATTCTTCATTATACTAATTTTAATAACGTTAGGCGACTGCCGAAAAGTAAAGTCAAAACCTAAAGAGCCTAAACCTGATTTAGATTTTCTTGATTTGATCAATTTAGATAAAGATTATAATTCAGTACCAGCAGCAGTAGACACGATATTGCCTGAACAAACTAAAGAATTAATAACATTACTTAAAAGTCTAAAGCTGAAATCGTCAGCGGGGGACTATCAACCTAATTCAGATGTGGTATATTTATTAGAAGAATTAAAAAGTATAGAATTGGAAAGTCATCCTAATAAGACGCGAGCCGAAGAATTGGGAGGCATTATCGACGACCTTATTAAAATTCAACAATTAGTTTAATATTTATAAAATAATAAGACGCTTGTTATGGACTTCGTTACGTAAAATACACGAAAACTAAATTTCAACAAATAAAAATTAATTGTGAAAGCTTCTCGAAATGTAATCAAGGGTAGGGACCCATGGTGCTCAAGAGGCTGGAAAAAGTTGCTCGTTAAATGGAATCGTTTGTTGAGAGATAGCTGCCAGTGCTGTTTGATCGCCAGTAATATCGACCACTCGCCTTAGCATCTCCTTATCTATATATATAAAAGAAGAAACTGACTGACTGACTGACTGACTGACTGACTGACTGACTGACTGACTGACTGACATATCAACGCACAGCCCAAACCACTGGGCCTAGAGATTCAAAATTTGGCATGTAGGTTCCTTATAAGGTCTAGGGGTGCACTAAGAAAGAACGGGGGTCCAAAGTTTGTATGGGGAAACAAGATTAGTTCGACTATTTTATTCGAAACTTCACAGAAGTACTCCTATTCGTATATTCGTATAATAATTCGAATATTCGGCGAATTTTCATATTCGAATATTTGGGGGCATGATATTCGAATATTCGATATTCGATTTTATGTTCATCATTTCAGCCGAAAGACGTGCACTGTTGAACGTAGACCTCCCCCAAGGCTCGACAAACAGATCGGCCCCGTGCCCTCCGTATCCAACGTGATCCCGCAACCTTAACCAGGTCGTCTTACCATCTTGTTGGAGGCCTACCTACACTGCGTCTTCCGGTCCGTGGACGCCACTCGAGAACCTTTTCGCCCCATCGGCCATCTGTTCTACGAGCGATGTGCCCTGCCCACTGCCACTTGAGTCTGGTGATTCTTCGAGCTATGTCGGTGACTTTAGTTCTTGCGCGGATGTCATCATTTCTAATGCGATCCCGCAGAGAAACTCCGAGCATATCCCTCTCCATTGCCCTCTCAGTGACTTTGAGCTTCCTTATGAGGCCCATCGTTAGCGGCCACGTCTCGGTGCCATAAGTCATCACTGGCAACACACACTGGTCAAGACTTTAGACTTGCGACACTGCGGTATATTGGATGACAAGATATTGCGCAGCCGAGCCGAATTCGTCAATTGACCCCTTTCTCGAAGTTGAACCTACCTAATTGGATTGTGTGTCCCAGGTAGATAATATAGTCATCAACAACTTCGAGAGGAGAGTCTCCAATTATGATGAGAGATGGTACAACATGGGCATTCGACATAACCTTCGCCTTGTCCATGTTCAATTAAGACCAACTCGCTCAGAGACAGTCCCGAGGTCAGCGAGCATCGCACTTAGGTCTTCCAAGATTTCAGGCATAAGCACTACGTCATCGGCAAATCGAAGTGAGTGATGTATTCGCCGTTTATATTGATGCCTCGCCCTTCCCAGTCAAGAGTCTTAAAAGCATCCTCCAGTGCAGCGGTGAACAGTTTCGGAGAAATAACATCTCCTTGACTGACTCCACGCTGCAATAGAATAGGCTTCGACATCTGGTCCTGAAGTCGGACGGATATTGTGGCGTTATTATCATTATCACGCACATCTAACAATCAGTTTTAAGTTTTTAACGCCTTGCATGGCTGTAAGTATGAAATTATTGTTTAATTCACAGTGGACTGTACTGTACGTCGTTAAAAGCCACTTTAACAACCTACCTAATTCACCTAATCATCTAAATATTACGATCACTTTAGCGCTTTAGCACCGTAGACCACATACATGCGTTGCGGCAGGCAGGTTATACAGAAAACCGAGGAGTATAACCGCCCCCTTTTCCTGGCATTTGTGGACTACGAGAAAGCCTTCAATTCGATCGAGACTTGAGCTGTACTGCAGTCTCCAACGGTGCCAAGTAGACTACCGGTACATCGAAGTGTTGAAAATTGCAATTAATGTTTTGTTTTTTTTTATTGCCATGTGATTTTTCAGACTGATTACGTAATTACTACTAATTACACAGCTTATTCTGTAGTTTTCTGTGTTTTATTAAACCTTTCTAAAATATTCGAATATTAATCGAATAATTCGAATACTTCCGAATTTACGAATCGAATATTCGAATAATTGAAATGGTCGAATATTGCAAGCCCTATTCGGCATGTAGGTTGCTTGGGGAGTGCAGAGGAGCATTGAGAGATAACTTTCTGAAATTCCCACGGGAACTAGAAAAAACGTGATTTTTCGTTTAACTGGTCGTAGAAAGCTGAAATTAGGCAAGTGGGTTTCTCGGGGAGTGTAGGGGAGCATTAATAAAGCATTTCCCGAAATTCTTACGGGAACGAGAAAAAACGGGATTTTGTGTTTTACTGGTTGTAGAAAAATAAAATTTCAAAATTCAAATGTTTATACTGTAAATAGGCCACAAAGGGCTCTTTAACCGACTTCAAAAAAGGAGGAGGTTATGCATTTCACTGTATGTATTTTTTTTATGTAGGTATGTTCACCGATTTTTCGGTCAATTGTGGACCGATTTTAAAAATTCTTTTTTTATACGAAAGAATATAATACTCCTGAGATGGTCCCATTGTCACCAAATCAGGATCTGATGACGGGATCTCAGGGAAATCGAGGGCAACCTTCAAATTTTGTAGGCACGCATTACGTTTTTCATATATTTTCTCAAGCTATTTAAGTGTTTGCGTCTGGTAGACATCATCTCTCATGTTTATGAGCTGATGATGGAAGGTAAAACTCCTTAACGGTTAGGAGTTGGGGATATTTTTTCAAATATTATAGGTACGTATAGACCTATAGTTGTATTTTTGCAGGTTATCCAGGTGAGCTGATGATGGAAGGTTAAACTCCTTAACGGTTAGGAGTTATAGGAAGTTTCTTTAAATATCATATGCATGTATAGACCTTTAGTTGTATTCTTTCTGGTTATACAGATTTTTAGTGCTCGCTTCCGAATTAGTGAAAAACATTGTATACAAAGAAATACTGTAAAGGATCGTATCTACCTGAAGTTTAGTTTAGCTTGCCTGTATGCTTGCTTGCCTGTATGCTTGCTTGCTTGATATCTTGGTTCTTTGGAATACTCATGGTACACCGGGGCGGAGCCGCGGGCAAAAGCTAGTTAAGATATATGTGCCCAGGCCCCCCTGGACTGAAGATCTGAACACTGCATGAAAGGCATTCGGTAGTTATATAAAAGATATGGCAAAATACTGAAAACTCTAGGCCCAATTCAGAATCCATATTAACAACAGAACTATAAACTCCGAATCAAAAGATGCCTCAATCCTATCAGCCATGTTAATCGATTTAACTCGGTTTCACCTCCGTCAAAATGAGAATTCTTCAATCATAAGATTTAGATACGTTAGAATACGAAGTCGCTTCAAAATCATTTGAACTATCGTAAGCTATCTTCAGCCAATTTTCATTGTAAATTATCTGCTGAACGCATATACCCCAGATGTCTAAATTATATTTAGTAACTCATCTTTGCATGTTCGTGTGTCTGTTAACAATGCACGAGTGCCGCCGAGTATACCAATGGCCTTCAGCTCCTTATCCGTACCCCACGACCCCAAAAGAAATACAAATACAGAATTATATGACCCTGCCACCAGAATTAGAATTATTAGTGTCGAAGAAACTCCGATCTGAAGAGAAAACTGTCAAGATCAAAACAGAACAAGAGCAAAAACTAACGGAATTGGCGAAGAACCAAACGCTGATAACACTTAGTAAGTTGGAGCTGCCAGAACTGTCCATAATAGCATCATTCCTGTTGTATTTGAAGAACCAACGAGAATCAGAGGACCACCTAAAACCTATTTTGAGGAATTCAGTGGATCTCAAAAAATCTAAGTTGCCAAAGTCTACTACTACAGATTTTCCTCCATATTGAAATGGTATACGAGTATTTGTTAAGTTAACAGATGTTCGACAAACCTCAACCAACTGTTTATGATTAATGAGGTACAGGTGATTGAATAAAAATATAGAAAATACCTAATTGTGTTTATAATTTCAATTTCATTCTCAACCTGGGTCATACACATTTTTTTGTTGACATCTCTCCTGTGGACATACACAAACGAAACAACAATTTTAAAACCCATCTATATGTTCACTATAGGTATGTTCTTGTGAATACATGATTTTATGATTATGATTAAGGGGAGGGGAGGGATGAGAGAAATAAAGCTTCTCTCACGATGTATCTCATTTGCGTAAATTAAATACATAGTTGGGTGTCTTATTTAGAAGGGTATCGTATACAGTCACCATCACAAACATCAGAGTGGTCTAGGTGGTCAAAAATATCTGAATACGACCTTATAGTCACACGCGCACTTAAGCGTGTGTTCAGAAAATTTTGAGCTTGACAGCTCCCATGTTTACGATGGTGAATGTACGTCGACGCCATTTTCAGTAAAATTTCAAATAAGAAGGGTACACGGAAAGGACATGTCTAGTCACCTTTTTGAGAAATGAAATTCTAATCTCAAAATGTAGAGCTTGCAAAGTACTTTAACGTACCATTGGATTAAAATATGGATATCTGAAAATAATATATATTTTTTGCACTTTTAAAGAAATGGTTACCTACCATAGTAATTGTTCGTGAATGGCTAATTTTCAAACTACTATAACTCTAAAAGTTGCTTAGTTGACTAGACATGTTATTTCGTGTACCCTGAAGGGTGTCATGTCGATGACCGGATAGCCCGGAAGTTAGAAAACCTGACTACGAAGCTTAATGTCCCGGGTTTAATCCTCGTTCGGGACAGATATTATGTATGAAAAATACTAATGATTGTTTTCGAGATTTCGGTGTCAATATATATCTATTATAGTATGTTTATCCGTTGCCTGATACAGAATACAAGCTTTGCTTACTTTTGGACTAGGTTAATTGGTGTTAAGTGCCCTGACGTTTATTATTATTTTTACCATCACTAAAAATATGTTTTCTTTAAAATTTCATACCGCATCACACACCACGTCCAATTAAAATTTAAAACCATCCCAATTCGTTGTGGACAATCTTTAATCCGATACAAATTTAGCAATCAACTTACCAATATGCAGACAAAATGCAATTATAGTCCGACTTTTCAATCACAAAATCTCTCACTTTATCTCTTGAGATGTTTTGAACATTAACTGTTGTTGATACAAAAGAGTTTCGAGGTATCTAGAAATAGGATAAGGTATGTTATTTTTTTTAGTCACGGGCATTCATTATAGAAATTCTTTGATCTACAACAGAGCGTTAACATTATTTCAGATGCCTCAACTCCTTCTGTTGGCAAAACTCAGCGTGATCATTCTTCTGGTACCAGCATACAAATGCGTCCCAATTTCTGACAGCGCAGAATCTAAACTGTCAAAAGTACTAACAACTGTCCAACCGACAGACTCAAAATTATTACCGTTCCTTAATAAGCAGCAATCATCACAATCATTACACGGTCCGGTAATATCATCGCCCACTTATAAATTAGCTACGACTTTATCGGAACCATCGAAACCATCCATTTTTCAAAAAGGCCAAGAATCATCATTGTATCTCCAGGAGTCTCAATCGAAAAAGTCTCCTCATTTACCATTGTATAACTCGAACTTTATTTCTGAAATAGAAGCTCTATTATCTAAACCCCAACTTTCAGATTTAGTGGTTCCTTTAGATGCGTCAATTGAATATCAGAATCCTTGGAAAGATGTAGCATTATCAAATACAGTACCGTTTTTGAACACAAAATCATCAAACGGTCCGCAAATATCATCGTCTACTTATAAATCAGCAGATCCAACCATATTAGATCCATCAAAATCATCGATTTTTACGAAAAGCCAGGAATCATCATTGTATCTTCAGAAATTTGATTCAGAGAACCCTCCTCTTTTACCATCGTTCAACTCAAATCTTATTTCAGAAGTAGTATCTCTATCATCTAAACCTCAACTTTCGGATACAGAAATTCCTTTAGATAAATCATTTCAATATCGGAATGCTTGGAAAGGTGTAGCATTTTTAAACAAAATACCACTTTTTAAAGCAAAATTAACCGTATGTGAACTGAAAAAGCTACTATTAAAAGGAATACAGTCATCAACAGACGATTTAAAGGATCCAAAATTCCATGTACGAATACTCTCAACAAATGATGTAAATCCCGACCAGCATCAGTCTACCCGAGCAAAGGCGAGGAAGATAAAAATAAAGGTAAAACGCGATGAGCTAGCAAATGATTGGTACGGGAGCCATCAGAATCAAGAATCTCTCGTAAAGAAGAAGCAGTCATCATCAAAGAAGTTCAAAGTATTTAGCACACATGAAAAGGCAATGAAATTCAAAGAAAAATTAAAACAGAATGTGAAAAATCGGAAAATACCCAAGAAAGTAAAAATTTACTCAGGAAATATTGAACCGTTGAAGAAATCGTGGAGGAATCGTGAAAATATAAGTTCAAGAAAATCTAAGACGCAACGTTGCTATAAGACGAGGAAGCAGGACGACAATAGTTCTCGTACTACTGTATGCGTGACTTACCCTGCGTCTTGGGGCAACATTAGTACTCCCTACGCATACTACTATCCGTATTATTATTATCCATACTACTATTATCCGTATTATTATTACGGGCGTCGTTAAACGATAGGTGATTATCGAAAGCAAAAATATGAGAACTTTTTCGTCAATCTATCCAAATAATATTGTAAATTTTGAAATAGATTTTACACTGTACAGTACCGTACATTTGCCTTCCCCACGAATCTCTATGAATATCGGTCTGTGTTACTCGCAGCTAATAGCTTACAGCGATCATTCCCATATCGTTCGTCCATCTACCAAGATTTCATTCTCTCAAATCTAGAACCGGAATACAAACCCAACGGCCAACAGTTCTACGAGCAATATTAGGACAGTTAGCGGGGCAGAGGACGATAATTATGCTGCCACTTAAAGAGCGTATTACACTGCCCGATTGGCGATTGGACTCTTAAATAAAAAAAATCGTTTTGTGTTAAAAATAGTCTGACATCGTTGATACATCTGGGGTATATCTGAGGTCTGAAATATACATTTATTAAATAAATTTGAAATAAATATTCTATGAATCATTTTAATCGCTATTCCTAAATAGGCAGTGGAACGGCGTGACGGTTAAAATGTAACGTATGTAGTAATCTTCTGTGTACATGTTTCATGTCCCAAATAAATAACTTTGTCTTCTACGGATCTCCTCATTTCTGATTCTTCGCGCAAAGATACCTACGCCAAGCAATACTTGTCCATATGCGCAATGCGTATACTACTAGTATATCTAAGGATGGATTATCTTTAGTTTAATTATAATTAAAACTTCTTTGTGGTTACAAGTTGTTTAGTTATTTATACAAAATACCTATGTCTTAGTTATTTTTATGACTAAACTAGCAACAATGTTGAAATAGCTTGTTAAAAAGTTAGTCTGACTAAGACGACTAACTTAGTCATTAAATCTACGGAATAATATAGTTAGAGAATTAATTATAACTCACACTAAGTCTTGTCGCTAACTCAGTGTGAGCGACCTCCAGAGATTACTAAATTGTGTACATACTGTGGTAATAATTAACCATATTGTTAATCATAATGCTGTGATAGGTACCTATTTACTAGGACATTATGGAAGATGAAGAAATAAATACAGGGTAGGTACCTATTTACCTAGTTTTCAGCGGCATTACAGAGCAAAATAACAATTACGTCAATTCATAATTATTACCTAATACCTACCCCTCAGTAAATGGAAGTAGAGAAAGAATAAAAGAGGAGCTACAACATTCATACAAAATTGTTGCTGAATATATTAAATTAAATTTATGCTCGTTATAATTCTATTGAAGAACAGGTAGTTTGCTTTCTAACAGGCTAACTTCAAGACTGTTTTTTCTCTCTTGCTTTTTATTACTTACCAGAGCTATATTTAACTTGCATTGTTTTATTGTTCAAGTCGAATGTTCCAACGAATTGGCTTGAAATTTCGTACAGCGACTTGAAATTTAATAGTTCGGATGACACTGCAGTCAACAAAAAGTATAGTCAGCAAACGAGCTCGTATTAAAAATGTTTTTTGTACAAAAACTTATTGCGCATTAACTTAACACAATAGACGATGTCATGCCTGGGGATCGAAGTCCAAGAGGAAGAGAGTTGGAAGTTGCATCGATACATCCAAGAAACTTCTATAACACGATGCAGGATGCAGCATACTCCAATTGATAACTAGATAGCGCATGTAGATGAGCAGCTGCGAGGCAGCTGTGCGAAGAAAATGCGCAGCTCGAGCTATGATAGATAGATAGATAGATAAAAAACTTTAATCACCACAACACATACATGGCTTAATTAATAACGATGATAAAGTGACTTAAACAATATAAAAAATAACACGGATAACTTAAAAACTAACATGCAACAGAATTCCAAAAATTAAAACTAACAAACACATTAATTTAATTTTGAAATAAAGAATTAAATTAAATTAAGAGAGCCATGCGATGATGTGGAGAAAAGGCGCTGACTCAGCATGTACTGCAGCTACGAATAGCCACAGAGCTGGTATTCTGTCAGAGACCTGAGGTAGTGCCAACGTGCTTCTGGACAAATATATATATATATATATATATATATTTTTCTTTGTGTTGTGCCACATGCTAGAAATTAAAATTTCAAAGAAAGCCAATGAAAAAGAACACCAGATAATGGGAAAAGAACAAACCGAAAATACGGGATGTCAAAACAATAAGCCAAATAAAAACCACTAATAATAGAAATTAAAATAAAACAAACACAAATATTTATTAGCGAGGAAGGTTCAGGACGTTTCTATTTGACGAGTGAGTAAAAAATTTTTTATATTTAATTCGAAAAGTCGGTCTTGATTTCATATTTCTTATAGGTGGACGTATATTGTTCCAGCATTTTGTTGCTTGGTACCTGAAACTTCCCCGAAACGCACATGTTCAATCTCGACGCTATGAACTTTAGCGTCAATAATAATGAGATCAATAAGAGTGGAACTGTGATCAGTGAAGTGCGTAGGCTGGGAAATATGATTTTGCAAATTGTGATAATTTATAAATTCATTTAAACGTTTACTTTTCGTATCGTTGACATCCAAAAGATTAATATTAAAATCTCCTCCCAGAACAATATAATCGTACTTAGAAAAGGAAGTCAAAGTGCTATTCAGAGCATCTAAAAAGATTTCAGTGCCAAGCCAGGGCGGCCGGTAAGCCGTACCGACAATGACAACCAATGAGTTAACCTTTGTTTTTATCCATAGTTGTTCAACATCAGGCACTGAAGGATACTTACATATTTGAACATTAATACCTTGTTCGATGTAAAAAGCTATACCACCACCGCCCTTACGAGTGCCTAGCTTACGCGGTAAGTGCTTTAATCTATAACCAGGAATTGACGGCGCACGAGCCTCCTCTCCTGCCTGCAACCATGTCTCATTAATAGCTATTAGGCAAGATTCATGGCGTTCAATTGCCGCAATCAACTCACTATGCTTTCGAGGATTGCAAATAGATCCAGCGTTAAAAATTCCAAACTTAAAATATTTTTTAGTTAATTTACCGACCGCCATTTGACTATGGAGATAAAAATATATTTAAAGCGAACGCCAGGTACAAGAAAGGTTACAATGTTTGGAATTAATTGAAAAACAGCGAGCGGAGCGGCAAAAAGTACACGAGGCAGAGAGCTTTGATTAAATAAAATTAGAGCTTGATCCATCAAGTGGCCAAAATTTTGTACCAGAACTATGCGTACTAACTCACAAACCACCCCAAAAAATTTCAAAAAACACATCACATGGCTCAAATTGTAAGGACATATTCGAATAAGTGAACAATGACATAAAGAGCAAAAATACAAATAACGTGTTTCCAAAAACAAGAGGGCAAAAGGTGAACAGATGTTATACATTATTTTTTGTAAGTGAAACAGATCCAAAAACACGAGCCAAATCATTTTCCGTCCGGATATGATACACCTTAGACTTTTCCGTTTTTCTTGTCAGAATTCGGCCATCTTTGGTCCAAACATACGTCCAGTCCTGTTTTCCACCCAAATCTCTCGCCTTTCCGAAGACAATACGATTTGTTCTCGTCAATCGCTCATTGATGAAAAATTTGCGCGGTACATGCGGAGGCAGGCCCAGATCGTCGGTGGTGGTTCCACGTCGCACTCGTGAGCTTTTTATAAATTGATCACGAAGGGCTCGCCGCATCAGGCGCGCCACGATAGGTCGCGGACGGGAGGTTAATCTGCCACTAGCAGAGTCATCTTGCGTGTGCAATGGACCGACCCTGTAAGCAAACACGATGTCGCGATCCTCAATCACCACTCCTAGCTTCGTACCGATGCTTATAACAATATGAACAGTCGACTCCCCCTTAGTCTCGGGTACGCCAGAGATCTCGATGTCATTTAATAAAGCTTGTTGGTCTCGTTCATTGAGCTCACACTTAAGCGCAGCAATCGTATCACACATGGTCTCGGTTTCGCAGGTCTTTCCGTCCACGTCCCTCAACCGCGCCATTTCAGCCTTTAAGGAAGAATTCTCTGCCTCTAGGTTGTCCAGCCTCTCCCTAAACGCGACAACGTCACCCTCTAATACGGACAGCCGAGCAGTTAATAACTCCTTCGTTTTGCAGAATTCAGATTTAAGATTTATAATTTCAGCCTTAAAGTCCGCATTAATCTCCTCTCTCATTTCAGTCAACTTTATAACGAGAAGAGCAGCAAAGTCCCCGTAAGAGATGGTGTCATGACTGGCAATTCTTGGTGCGCTCAACATTTTACTTTGCTCATCGTGAGCCAAATTTGAACCCTCGAAGTCATTTGTGACGTCCAGTATTGACTCATCACAAGACATATCATTGACATGAGAAGTTACAGTCTGGTCAGGGTCAGGGCCCGCGATGGAGGTGATATTGAGATTGAGGGCCCTTACATGCGACGACACGGTATGCGATGCGATGTATCGACAGGGATGCGCGGAGCGGCAGCGCGGTGAGGGGGGAGACGCTTGCACCGCCGCCGCGAGTCCATAGCACGCATCTTTTGCACGCATCCAGGGCACGCATCTTTCCATATAAAAATCATAGCTTAGTTGAACCCGTTTCCACCCCACCAGTGCTATGCTATGTGGACCAATGAACATGATTGGTGGATATCAGACACATCCATAGTAACGTAGCGTAGCACATCTCTTGTGGAAATGAACCCAAAAGCCTGGCCACAACATCGCGCGACCGGCGGCAGCGGCGAGCGTTTTATCAGTTCATTGCGTGTGCCGCCAGATAACCACTGAGCGGTGAGCGTCTCGGCCGCGCAATGAACGGAGAAAACGCTCGCCGCTGCCATAAGCGTAGCGACGACGTTCGGTGGCCCATGTAAGCGACGTGGCCCACCCAATTGGGTCTCAAGATATGAGGGGCCTCGCGCCTCGAAAGTGTCTCGATTTTTTGGCTCGTTTAAATATCCTTTATCTAATGTTTTATGCGCCATCATAGGAGGCCCTATCCCACATTAAATTTAAGTCCTGCGCCACCACTGCTTTGTAGTCGACTGTACCTGCACCAAATAAAGATCATGGCATGATGTTAGTACCTAATATCTCTACCCACACATAATCCTAGACATTTTAGCGCACTAGGTATATGATCAACAGCACCTTCCTTCACAGACAGCGAAAGTGTTTCAACGTCTATTTCACGAGCTACAAATGGAACGTGACAAACGAAAGTTCACTTAATTACTAACGTCTAACTACTTGACACATAATAACTTGCTATTACTTTCCGTGGCGCTACGAGGCTCTAGACAAGACTTGGAGCTGCGTAATGCTGCCACATAGATTGAACGATAGGCCACTGATAGTATGACCTTGAGGAACAGTCATAATCATCATCATTTCAGCTGAAAGAGACCACCGCTGAACATAGGCTTCTCCCAATTTTAGTGGTATATTAAACAACTTCGTCTTTGACCAGTGTGTGTTGCCAGTGATGACATATGGCACTGAGACGTGGCCGGTAACGATGGGCCTCATAAGAAAGCTCAAAGACACTCAGAGGGCGATGGAGAAGGCTATGCTCGGAGTTTCTCTGCGGGATCGCATTAGAAATGATGAAATCCGCGCAAGAACTAAAGTCACCGACATAGCTCGAAGAATCGCCAGACTCAAGTGGCAGTAGGCAAGGCACATCGCTCGTAGAACTGATGGCCGATGGGGAAAAAAGATTCTCGAGTGGCGTCCACGGACCGGAAGACGCAGTGTAGGTAGGCCTCCAACAAGATGGAGTGACGACCTGGTTAAGGTTGCGGGATCGCATTGGAATCCCACGGATCACATGGATCGCACGGGAATCTGTTTGGCGAGCCTTGGGGGAGGCCTATGTTCAGCAGTGGACGTCTTTCGGCTGAAATGATGACGATGATGATGATAGTTATTATCATAGGTGTATTAAGTTTCATTTTCTTCCCCTTCATCTGAGAAGAAAAGTCAACGACATCGTCTACCTGACCAAAGTATTATCAGGCAACGTTGGCTGCACTGAAATGATCAGACACATTAGCTTTCGCATCCCCAGAGCTCCCTTAAGGAATAACTATCGGCCTTTATCGCTGCCTCGGGCTAAAACTAGATACCGTCAGAACTCTTATTTCTATCGTGCTGCAAAGTCGACGAATGAATTTTGTCAACAGAATGAGGACCTAGATTTGTTTTTATTGAAACCCACTGCGGTTAGGAAGCGAATAGCGTCCGTTTTCTTTGCTCCCCAATCCGATTGTACTAGGTTGTGAAAATTATAAATGGTTATTCTCTTTCTTTTGTGTAATTGTAATTCTTTTTTTTTTCTTTTTTTTTGCAACAGGTCACTGTTTTGTTTTGATTGACTTGTGCCTGTTTCTGTTTATATAATAGTATTATCTGTGAAGACCTGTAATTGGCTTTTCTGATATTTACTTATAGTATCTACTTTTAAAATAAAATAGCTGTTGGTTTTCCGAATAAAATAAAATAAAATAAATAAATAAATATGACCTAAAGCTAGCCAATGTATAGTCGACCAAGTAAGTGCTTTACCATTTTTAATAACAGTTCCTACATCGGAAGAAAAACAATAAGACTGATTGCCACGTTGACTTGTACCTAAGTGAAATTAGTCTTTGATGTTTTAATTAAGCCATGCTGCAACAGACATTGAACCATAGGGTGGTAAAGGAATTTCTTGGTCGACTATACGTACGATTATGAAGGATAAATGCCATTAATCATCATTTTCTACAATGTTTTACGATTTTTTGGTGTAGAAATGAAAAAACTGTAAAATACCATTAATATTAATTTTCCCCTTTGATTATTATAATTTTATATTATTTTATTTTTAGACCTTGCGGAAATTTTTTTTAGGGAACCTAGCGGCGTTGAATGACCCCGTGTGGGCTGCACATTAAAGGCAAATAACAGACAAGGGCAGAATGTTACATTTGGATCATAGGCTAAAAAAAAAGTTTCACAGTGAGGCATGAGTCAGTTGGTTCGATAAGTTATTAAGTCTTCGAGTCCGTGCCCGTGTAAAACGGCTCCTCGACAGATTTGAATGGAATTCGGTATATACCTAGATGGGGCTGGATCGCGGGAATAAAACATAAGACACTGTTGGTTTTGATATTCGCACGAAATCCCGATATCTCAAACGCTAAGTCTATAGGTAGACATGCTATTTGCGTAGACGTTCATGGGAATTTCGTGAAAATCCAGGAATTTCAATTCAAATGTACCTAAGACATTACGAGAGCGAAGGTGCGGGTAAAAACTAGCACAGTAATAAAAAACCCGTCAGAAAAAGTACCTACATATTGAAAATCAAAATTAGAAATGAACTTTCTTGTTGTTAAGTGCCGTAAGAACTCGAATTCCACCGGATTGCCCATTTTTTCGTGACATATCACTACTAGTCATTACTATCAGGTATGGCAAATAACTTATAAAACCGATTGTGTAATTACGCCTAAGTAGTTCTACGTCAAAAGCCAATTTCTAAATACCTATAACGCACACAGCATATGCATACAACACTTCAAGGTCAAATTCAGTTGCATAGGTCGCACAAATTAGAAATAAGTACCAATATTTCTGTGCAAACTATGTCAACAACTGACACCTGGGCTGCTCAAACATCACACGTTTGCTTAATACTTAGTAATGCAATGAAGCAACACAGTAGGTACGTATGTGAAAAGTGCCGTCTATAGATAACCTATTAAATAGCATTACAAGAGCGGTTTCGGACGACGCCAAATCTGTACGCTTAGTAGTATAAGTTTTACTTCACCAAAATACTTCTCGATCGCGTTTACGCAAAAAATTCAAATACTAGGGAAACATGGACAGCGCCACCGCGCGCGCGCGTCCATGTTTCCATAGAATTGAATTTTTTACGTAAACGCGATCGAGAAGTATTTTGGTGAAGTTAAACTTATACTAAGCGTACTGCATCCTATCTGCATCCGTGAAATGGATCTAGAAAACTCAGACCGGTTTTGCCCAGTGTTGCCAGACACCCCGCTTTCCCGCTTTTTACCCCGCGTTTTGGCCACTGGCCCCGCTATCCGCATTAAGCTAACGCGGATCCGCTTTTTTAAAATATGCCATTTCACTCACACGGTAGTAACGGCTCACGAATGTCGGGGAAGCGGATGAAGATGGCGTTTTTTTTCAGCCTATAGGATGTCTCACTGCTGGAAAAATCCGCATTTTCATTTAAAAATCCGCGTTTTTAAAGCGCAGCTCCCGCTTTTTGTATTCCGGCATCTGGCAACACTGATATTGCCTTTCGCAATACCTCCGATCTGAATCAACGACAATTGACTGAATTTGGATATTGTTTGTTTGTCTGATCTCTAATCGCAGGTCGTCTTGGTTTCCGTTCGTTCCCTAAATATCAAATTCCTAGAATACCAAACTTTCCTGTCACCGCGTTTTTCTCTAAGTATATTGGATTGCCAAAACAGCTTGTTTTCAATACACCATGTTCCGTTCAAAACCGAATTCCCATAATACCAGATAAGTTCTTAATGAAATCACCAGGCTCGTAAAACACAATGTATTTGAAAGAAACACCTAGGTTCTTAATCTATCAGATATTGATCTGGTATTAAATATCTGATAGATTAAGAAACTAGGTGTTGAAATTGTGTTTTCCTACTCCTGTACTTTTATCTGGTTTTTACATGGTCGCGAACAAATATATAAGAACATAGATAATATGACTTCAGAAAGTCTATACTTAATCTATTCGCCATAACAGCACTTGTGTCGTAATGTCGTTATTACGATACACCTAGCTGCCACATAATATTAAATGTAGGGTACACTCAACACTAAAGCCCAGTTTAGACTTGCTGAGTTGAGTAGAGTAGGGTACAGTCGGGTACAGTAGGGTAAAATAGGGTACAGTAGGGTACAGTCGGGTACAGTAGGGTAAAATAGGGTACAGTCGGGTACAGTCGGGTACAGTAGGGTAAAATAGGGTACAGTCGGGTACAGTAGGGTAAAGTAGGGTACAGTCGTGTACAGTAGGGTACAGTAGGGTAAAGTAGGGTACAGTAGAGTACAGTCGGGTACAGTAGGGTAAAATAGGGTACAGTAGGGTACAGTCGGGTACAGTAGGGTAAAATAGGGTACAGTCGGGTACAATAGGGTAAAATAGGGTACAGTAGAGTACAGTCGGGTACAGTAGGGTACAGTAGGGTAAAATAGGGTACAGTAGAGTACAGTCGGGTACAGTAGGATAAAATAGGGTACAGTAGGGCAGGGGTTCCCAATTTTTTTGTGTCAAGGAACCCTAATTGATTACATTTTTTCTAGCGGAACCCTTCTTCTCACGCCCTGCCCTGCCCCTCTCTCTCTCGTTTACATACAGGTCAGTGCGCGCGAACAACGTTGCTCACCGCACATGAAAATATTTTTTACGGAACCCTTATTGCCCTTCCACGGAACCCCAGGGTTCCGCGGACCACCTTTCGGGAACCGCTGCAGTAGGGTACAGTCGGGTACAGTCGGGTACAGTAGGGTAAAATAGGGTACAGTAGGGTACAGTCGGGTACAGTCGGGTACAATAGGGTAAAATAGGGCACAGTCGGGTACAGTAGGGTAAAATAGGGTACAGTCGGGTACAGTAGGGTAAAATAGGGTACAGTAGGGTACAGTCGGGTACAGTAGGGTACAGTCGGGTACAGTAGGGTACAGTCGGGTACAGTAGGGTAAAATAGGGTACAGTTGGGTACAGTCGGGTACAGTAGGGTAAAATAGGGTACAGTCGGGTACAGTAGGGTAAAATAGGGTACACTAGGGTACAGTCGGGTACATCGGGTACAGTCGGGTACAGTAGGGTAAAATAGGGTACAGTAGGGTACAGTCAGGTACAGCAGGGTAAAATAGGGTACAGTCGGGTACAGTAGGGTAAAATAGGGTACAGTAGAGTACAGTCGGGTACAGTCGGGCACAGTCGGGTACAGTAGGGTAAAATAGGGCACAGTCGGGTACAGTAGGGTAAAATAGGGTACAGTAGGGTACAGTCGGGTACAACAGGGTAAAATAGGGTACAGTTGGGTACAGTCGGGTACAGTAGGGTAAAATAGGGTACAGTAGGGTAAAATAGTGTACAGTGGGGTACATTTGGGTACAGTAGGGTAAAATAGGGTACAGTAGGGTAAAATAGGGTTCAGTAGGGTACAGTCGGGTACAGTAGGGTAAAATACCCTATTTTACCCTACTGTACCCAAATGTACCCCACTGTACACTATTTTACCCTACTGTACCCTATTTTACCCTACTGTACCCTATTTTACCCTACTGTACCCGACTGTACCCGACTGTACCCTACTGTACCCTATTTCACCCGACTGTACCCTACTGTACCCGACTGTACCCCATTTTACCCTACTGTACCCGACTGTACCCTACTGTACCCTATTTCACCCGACTGTACCCTACTGTACCCGACTGTACCCCATTTTACCCTACTGTACCCGACTGTACCCGACTGTACCCTATTTTACCCTACTGTTCCCGAATGTATCCCATTTTACCCTACTGTACCCGACTGTACCCTACTCTAGGGTACAGTACAGTACAGTAGAGTCGAGTCGTAGGAAAAATATTGTATGCAACGGTGTATAACTTGGTCTTAACGGCTCGTGCCGTCTTCCATTGCGATACTCGCATTCGCTCGTATCGCAACTCACGTCACTCGCCTTTTAAGACCTCACTTATACAACAGTTGCATAAAATACTATTTACGAGCCTGGTGATTTCATTATTTGGTATTATGGGAATCCGGTTTTGAATGGAACATGGTGTATTGAAAACATGCTGTTTTGGCAATACGATATAGAGAAAAACACGGTGACAGGAAAGCCTTACCAGTAAGGAATTTGGCATTTTAGAAATAGGGTAGGTAAGTCGGCAATCTAGTACTTTGCAAACGAGCGTTCGTTTCAGACGTAGTGCAGGCGTTTCCACGAAAATAATACTATGGCTACTTCGGTCCGTCAATAATCTTATTCGGGAGGAGATTCACGGGTAACAAAAAGAAATCCGATATAGTGCGTAAACTACCATACAAATAGTCCTGCGACTTACTCCAGACCGTAATTTTACGGATTCGAATCGGATGTTAGTGCAAAACCACTCTAACAGAGCTAGAGACTTAAGAAATTAGTCATAGCAGTTGGTTGGACAACTCTAACAACTGCATGGAGAGACAACATCAAAACAATATGCCTACTAGTGTAATAGAAATAAAACGGGCTCATTTAAAAAAAACCATATATTTAACACAGTAATTTAGTACAATTGAGGCTTCCCTATAAAAACTTGACACCGCCTATGATGTTCACAGGTCTGCCTTTGTATTTCTTCGAAATGTCGGCCTCGATCTAGAACAAAAGTGTAGAATGAAAATTGTGAAAAAAAACGGAATAGTTCCCTCGAAGTAACAGCCAAACCCAAAGGAAATACCCCTGATCCAAAATTTAAGTCATAGTCCGAGAAAAAAACTTGACAAAAGGTCTTCCATTAGAGCAGGGGTTCCCTAACTTTATCAGTTTGCGGCGCACTTCAAGGTTTAGTATTTCGTCACAGCCACTTTCGCAGCCAGGGAGCCTCGCTTTGTAGCTGAAAAAGGCTACAATAGCTAGTACAAGTTTGCGGGTTAACAGAAGGCCCACGCGGATCTCTTGAGTATTTACCATGGCGCTCCTGGGCGTTGCGGCGCACTATTTGGGAACCCCTGCATTCGAGTCTAGACTAGAAACTGCGTTTGGTCGTCTGCGTCGCGCGCGCAGCGAGCCCGCCTGTGGGCGCGCAGTGACGTCACTCACCTCAGCCTGCAGCCGGCGCGTGCGCGCAGTGAGCGCGGCCAGCTCGGGCCGGAGCGAGTGCGCGCGCGCAGCGAGCCCGCCAGTGGGCGCGCAGTGACGTCACTCACCTCAGCCTGCAGCCGGCGCGTGCGCGCAGTGAGCGCGGCCAGCTCGGGCCGGAGCGAGTGCGCGCGCGCAGCGAGCCCGCCAGTGGGCGCGCAGTGACGTCACTCACCTCAGCCTGCAGCCGGCGCGTGCGCGCAGTGAGCGCGGCCAGCTCGGGCCGGAGCGAGTGCGCGCGCGCCGCCGCCGCGCCGCTCTGCTGCGTCGCGCGCGCAGCGAGCCCGCCAGTGGGCGCGCAGTGACGTCACTCACCTCAGCCTGCAGCCGGCGCGTGCGCGCAGTGAGCGCGGCCAGCTCGGGCCGGAGCGAGTGCGCGCGCGCCGCCGCCGCGCCGCTCTGCTGCGTCGCGCGCGCAGCGAGCCCGCCAGTGGGCGCGCAGTGACGTCACTCACCTCAGCCTGCAGCCGGCGCGTGCGCGCAGTGAGCGCGGCCAGCTCGGGCCGGAGCGAGTGCGCGCGCGCAGCGAGCCCGCCAGTGGGCGCGCAGTGACGTCACTCACCTCAGCCTGCAGCCGGCGCGTGCGCGCAGTGAGCGCGGCCAGCTCGGGCCGGAGCGAGTGCGCGCGCGCAGCGAGCCCGCCAGTGGGCGCGCAGTGACGTCACTCACCTCAGCCTGCAGCCGGCGCGTGCGCGCAGTGAGCGCGGCCAGCTCGGGCCGGAGCGAGTGCGCGCGCGCAGCGAGCCCGCCAGTGGGCGCGCAGTGACGTCACTCACCTCAGCCTGCAGCCGGCGCGTGCGCGCAGTGAGCGCGGCCAGCTCGGGCCGGAGCGAGTGCGCGCGCGCAGCGAGCCCGCCAGTGGGCGCGCAGTGACGTCACTCACCTCAGCCTGCAGCCGGCGCGTGCGCGCAGTGAGCGCGGCCAGCTCGGGCCGGAGCGAGTGCGCGCGCGCAGCGAGCCCGCCAGTGGGCGCGCAGTGACGTCACTCACCTCAGCCTGCAGCCGGCGCGTGCGCGCAGTGAGCGCGGCCAGCTCGGGCCGGAGCGAGTGCGCGCGCGCAGCGAGCCCGCCAGTGGGCGCGCAGTGACGTCACTCACCTCAGCCTGCAGCCGGCGCGTGCGCGCAGTGAGCGCGGCCAGCTCGGGCCGGAGCGAGTGCGCGCGCGCAGCGAGCCCGCCAGTGGGCGCGCAGTGACGTCACTCACCTCAGCCTGCAGCCGGCGCGTGCGCGCAGTGAGCGCGGCCAGCTCGGGCCGGAGCGAGTGCGCGCGCGCAGCGAGCCCGCCAGTGGGCGCGCAGTGACGTCACTCACCTCAGCCTGCAGCCGGCGCGTGCGCGCAGTGAGCGCGGCCAGCTCGGGCCGGAGCGAGTGCGCGCGCGCCGCCGCCGCGCCGCTCTGCTGCGTCGCGCGCGCAGCGAGCCCCGCCAGTTTCTCGCACACCACTAGCTTCTGCTTCAGCTGCTCCGTTAACATGTCTACGTATCTAAAAAAAAAATTGGTCCATATAAGTACAGCACTGGTGAAACTGATTTAACTAAGCTATGTTATTTTGTATGGATAGAGTGAGAAACCCTTCTCAGCACCCGTACTAGACTCGTAGAGAAGCATTTTCATTTTAAAAGACGCAATATAGTATTTTCTTTAAATGAGGATTATTCTTTGTTTGTTTGTTTGTTTGGCGCTTGATTTTGATGATAAGAAAAATGTCCTAAATTTTCCATTAATTTTTTTGTGTCCGTTTCGTAACGAGCCATAGAAACTATATGAAAAAAAGTCACAAAACGGACTCAAAAAAACACACACTTTTTTATTTAGGTACGAAAATTAAAAGTCCCCGTGATTTTAAATAAGAAAACACAAAAATTTCGTCTTTTAAAAAAAAGAAAAATGCGCTTTGTTGAAATAAAAATGCCCAGAGACGAATCATGAGGAACGTCTACAGAACAGGCGGGAGTTACCTCGGCGAGTGCTTCACGTTATGCAGATGGGCTGTGGCGGCGAGTCGCGCCGTGCTGGCGTGCGCGCTGGCCAGCATGCCGGCCAGCGCGTCCGCGCTCTCGGTGGGCAGCTGCTGGGCCAGCGAGAAACCCTGCTCCGCGCCCGTGCTGGTCTCATACAGACGCATCTTGAGGAACGACTCCAGCTGAACAAATAAAACATAGATGATTAACCACTATATCAAAAACAGACCCTATTACATCTCTCGGTCAATGAAATTTTGCCAATGGAATAGAATTCTGGTTTTGCTGTGCTATTTACACTTTTAGTAAAGTGCTGTCTTATAATTGTTGAGTGAGTTTTCGTTTTACAATGCATGACATGTACCTGGGTCGATCAACTTTTTTTTGTCACTCGTTGCTATAGTGACGGTCTCCTAGGTCACTCTTTAAACCGTAAGTTTATTTGATTAAAATTTTCCAAACATGCATTTTTGTGGTAGTTTTAAACCCCTTCTACAATTGGTCTTCTCATAAGCATGTTAGTTAATGTGACACAACATTTCTTCTAATTAAACTGTACTACGAGTACTTTTGTCCCCTCTCTGACGGGACAGAATAACAACAAGAAATAGTTGATCCACCCACCTAATCTGTATTGTATAATGATGAAATTGTAATCTGTTTATTGTTGTCTGTGTGTTGTGTATTGTTGTAATCTGTTTTTAGAAAAAAATACTCTAGTGCCAAGTTTCTTGCGGCACATTCTTCTTGGCAATCATGATCTTACCGGAAGCGCCTTTGAACTCAAAAAAAGTAATGTAAAAGAGCCCTTAACGGCCAACTTATAAAAATAAACTATGAATTTTGATTTTTGTGGGTGGTTCAACTTTTTTTTTGTTGTTTACTATGTCCCCGGTTGTCCATGTCCAAGTGACATCTCCAGTATAGTTACCTCCACCAGCTGATCAATGAGCTGGCTCCTAGTCGCGGGGTTGTCGAGCAGCGTCAGAGCGTCGCGACCCCGCGCCGCGCCCCCTGCGACCCCCGCCGCCTCCACCACTATCCCAGACTCCTCTAGCGGCACTGACGCTATTTCTGCTGACAGATCCTGAAGACAACGAGTTCGAGGTTTAGCACAAATTTTCCAAACGTGCGTAGCGGTTCCTTGGGGTCCCTTGACGTAGTCTATTCAGGGGCCAGAAGTACCCCTAAAATAATTATTTATGAATACGTATTTATACGGCAACTATTTTGCATATTTTTATTTTTATTAGTAACAACATTTGCTTAACGAAATGTAAGCTTTTCAAAAGCCTGGATTTGAATAAATATGTCTTGGCTGATTACGACCTTGATCACTTCAATACGCCAATAGAGGTTGTGCCATGCCTTCTACGGAAAGTATTTCAAGTCACAACCCTTACTTTCCAAAAGCTTAGTACCTATAGTTGAAATTTTATAACTAAGCTGACCGTTTACCACATGAGAACTTAACAAGTAGATCTTCGGCGTTGTAGTGACGAAAGGCCTGTCTTAACGAGTCAAGCTTTTGCAATTTCAACCTTGTGCCTTAAAAAAAGGGTAGTTATTTGCAGCGTTTTTTGTGACCTGCTTAATTTTTTTCTGAGCGGAGGATTAGCAATTGGCTTAAACAATACATACAAGGGCATTGTGTATAACATAAACTTTCAAGTGATAAACGGCGAACTTATAAAATTTAATAACTCACCAGTTCTATAGCAGGTTCACTGTCCATGTTGCCCCAGTCGATCTCAGCTGTGTCTCCGTCACCGAAGTCTATGTCTGCCGGCGCGTCTATCGCGCCAAAGTCTATCTCGTTTGAGTCGCCAAAGTCGATCTAAAAAAAAGAACTTAATGGATTAATCCTTCTATCCCAGTACTTTATGCTCTCACAGACTCAAGTGGCAGTGGACAGGGCACATCGCTCGTAGAACTGATAGCCGATGGGGCCAAAAGGTTCTCGAGTGGCGCCCACTGATCGGGAGACGAAGAGTAGGTAGGCCTCCAGCAAAATGAAGCGACAACCTGGTTTTTTTTTTCTTTTTTTTCCGAGGCTTATGTGCACCTGTGTGACTATGCCAGCCTCATTGGGAGACTCAATGGCCAAATTCATCAAACACTTCTCCCGCTATGTCCAGATTCTCTGGTTGCAAAGGAATGTTTGATGAACCTGTATATTCGTACTGCATCTTCCGATACAGGACAACTCAAAATAATATTCACTGCCCCATTAAAAAGGTCTAAGCCAGTCAAATATGTCTCACGGTTATCCTTAGACAGTATACACTCCACCAAACAATGTATTAAGTCCTCAATCTTATTACAATCTATGCACATTGGCATCATATTTAAAAATGTATTTAATGGTACATGCCCTGACTGCACTCGAAAGGCCCACACAAGTAAATCCCTGGAGAGGCTGGCACTATCAAACCAGGGGCTCTGGTCCAGGGCACCCGGACAACCTGGTTAAGATGGCGAACCTTGGGGGAGGCCGGTAGTTTACGACTTTCAACTGAAATGATGATGATGAACTCACTACACCAATCAAAGCAAACAAATACAATAGGCATGAAGCCATTATCTTTTTTTTTTTTTTAATTTATTTACTAAACAGAAAAACAATATAACATTTTACAATAATGCAACGAGCAAAACCATACTAAGGTTTAACTGCCGTTGAAATCACTCACAAAAATACTTAAGTAGGTAATTAAATTAATCAATCCCGCACGATTTAATTTTAGGCTAGGTAGGTATATAGGTAATCTTAACACAAAGTTTACGTTAGGTAAATTGCTTCAACAATACGTTTACAGTGGTGTGGCGTTTCACACACACTCGTAAGTATGTTGTGATCGAGTTCGTTGAGAATATTAGGTAACATGTATTCCCATCTCCGTTTTCCATACACATTCTAAGTGGTCTTAATCTTTAAATGTGTAATTCTTGTATATTTATTGATATCAGTTATCTCGGAAATGGTTCTAATGAGTTGGATTAACAAATGTGGGGTTTTCGGGGGCGAACAATCGATCTAAAATAGTTTTTTTGCGAAAACGTAATTTTGGTAGCCTGACGGAATAAGTTGGTCTTGTATTTATTATGAAATATACCTAGCTTTAAAATTTTATTTTTGTATTTAAATTTTAAATTTCATAAAACAAAAATGTATGTCAAAAAAGAACTAATATAGTTATGAATTATTATTATTATTCAAGTTACGCAAAAAGTTACCTTAGGAAGAAAAGTGATACCCTTATCAATTTTACAACACCATTTCTTACCTTATCTCCGCTGCCCTGGTCTTCATCATCCAGCTCAATATGCACAGGATCTGGTTCCACGCTCAACGGGGGCTCTCCGTAGGTCCACTCATACACAGTGACATTACCATGGTTCACCACAAACTGCAGCAACGGGAGCACCTCGGATGCTTTTTCGCCAAGGACGTACTTTGTGAATGCAGAATACAAGTCTATGCCGGGTTGGATTGGTTTTAAGGAGTTGCCGATCTGAAAGAGGGAGGAAATGTATATCGCCAATAACTGGCCACCTCATACTAAAAATGAACTCTATCCACCCATAATAGAATTAATTTTAGTATAAGGTGTTAATTGTTAATTACTGGCCACCAGTGATCGGAATTTTGGGAGCTAAACTTTAACTAAACTTGTAAAGCTTAAGGAGAATTTACAACCAAGCAAAATAAGAATATTATTTGGCAGATTAGTTCTAATATATGTTGGTGGATGTCTTGTTCAGGAGATAGGTGAGAAGATCAAACACTTGTTAAGTCCATGATTGTCGTATAATGAATGTCTATCATCTAATACAATTATGCTTAATGTTACTTAAAGCTACGTCACTATTATATGCCTAGATGCGGAGTAAGCGGGCCGTTGCCCTAATTGAGTTCTTTCGTAATACTAACTACATACATACTACATAGTGTTCAATTTAACTCTATATCGAAATCTCAGATTTTCAGTAGTTTATTAATATTTTCATGTCTGTAAGCACTGTTTCATGCCCGCTTGTCAAGTTTTATCGGAATTTTGGGTGGTAAACTTTAACAAGTTTAGCTCCCAAAATTCCGATTACTGCTGGCCACCCTTCAATAACTGGCCACATTATACTAAATTGAATTCTGTTTGTATGGAAACAGAGTTCATTTTCAGTATGAGGGGGCCAGTTATATATTAAGATATAGATATATACTCAAGTTCAATATTATTTAAGCAAAACTATTTTAAATGTTTAGTCCTGGGAAACTTAATGTTGTAAGAATATAGTACATGTTCCTAAATCTAAACTTTCTAACTTAAAAATTCTAACAAAACATTCAATCAAATGCTCACTAATCCAATGTATTATTTTATTATTTAAAGTTGGGTAAACATTCTTCAGTGCTAACAACTTATAACATCAGGGAACAACACTCATCAAAATAATATGGATATTAAAAATCAAGTATAATTTTTGTATGTTTATACTTGCTAATCTCCAAATTCACGAAACCAATTCCACTGAAATTTTATGAATGTAAATGTTTTGGACCCATTAGGTGTCACTGTTGCTTTATAAAAAACCGGCCAAGTGCAAGTTGGACTCGCGCACCGAGGGTTCCGTACAAATATATATGTATCTATGAACATCCAGTCTTAGCAGACCCCTGCTCCTAAGCAAAATGTGTGCAGTGTGGGATCATTGTAGATTGGTTACTGATATAGACAGACAGACAAAAAAAATTATGCTTTTCGCAATTTTTCCTTTATCTGTGCTATAAGAACTTGCTTCGTACCAAATTTCAAGATTCTGAGTTCACGGGAAGTACCCTGTAGGTTTTGATTCCCTTGCAAGTGTCGAAAATTTGTGGCATAAGTGGCTATCTTTTGATTGCGTTGGCTTAGAAGTTTGATTTTTTCACAGCTCCAAGGGACAGTAGACCTGAGTATTTGATATAAATTTCACCTTGATACCACGTGTTCCTGAGAAAAAGGATCTTGACAGACAGATGGACAACAAAGTGATCCTATAAGGGTTCCACTTTTTCCTTTCGAAGTGCGGAACCCTAAAAAGGTAATTTAATTCCAACATACATCTTCATATATTGCTGGCAGCTCCTTCAGCCTCTCCACAAGTTCCCTCTTGATGCGGTCACCCTGGATGCCGAGCTGGCGACACTGTGCAAGAAACTCCGATTTCATGGACGCCTCATTCTTCAAGTAATCTGTGTTTTTCTTTCCATATTCCTGAAAATTTTGAAGTATTGAGTATAAAAACACATTTTAGAAGTTTTATAATTTATACTGAATAATGGCTCAATCACATGCACATGTTATTAATTTATAATAGGATATGATACATGGGTCATTTTTTATTTTTCGGCCAGTATTTTTTGTAATGTGCTCTTCAAATATTTTTTTTAAAAAAACGGTAAACTGGCTCGGTTTTATTATTAAACATTTAAATAGGTACATGATTAAGCTTACATTCAAAATTATCACTATGTATAAAAAGTAATCATTATTATCTATAAAGTAGGTAACGCAGTGGAAATGCATGTCCCCGCCGTTTGTATGGAAATTGGTGTATTCTCCGCTGAGTTACCAATTTTTTTCACAGAATTTCTTTTAATTTTAAATTTTTACACTTGAAAAAATCACCAGGTATGCCTTATATTTCACAAAAGATTAATGGCTGAAAAATAAAATAATGGCCCACATCTGAGAAAGTTATTTAAAAAGTAGTTTTTTAAATCCAAAGAATATTTTTTTTAAGTTTGACTTTACAGAAAGTAATACTGAAAGGAAATTACAATCAGTTTGAAGAAAAAAACCTGTGTTGAGGATTATCAACAAAGTAAAAGTAATTAATAAAAAAAATTTAGGTCCACTTTTCAATCTCTACTTGACTTTTATGCAGTATAGGAGTTAATGATTTTAAGCTTAAAAATGCTTGAAAAAATAAGTGGCACACTTACAACTTGTAACTGATCCTCTTTAGCAATCTGCTTTTTCAAACTTGGGATCTCATAGTTTATGTTCCTAACCAACATCTGTGCTGCTTCACCTAAATACAAGTTTTCTTTTTCATAAAACTTGACTACATCCTGCCAGTCCTTCATCCTCTGTGATCCATATCTTCCAAAAAGGTTCTTAGTATCTGCCTCAGTTTCTTTTAAAATTTCTATGATTTTTTGGCAGTGGAAATAATTAATATAACTCCCTGAAAGTAAAGCCGCTATGTCCTGATGTACTGGCATGTCCTGTATGGCATTGTTTATTTTTTCTCGAACCGCTATGATGCTTTTCTGCCATTCTTTGTTCACGTGCCGACGGCTGACCAGCCAGTCTTGCAGTTTTCCGATATTTATGTCAATGGGTATGTGGCTTTCCTAAAATGCAAGGTTATTATTGTATAAGGGTCTCTTGGATTTTTATTACTCCAAACAAGGTTAAGCCTGTGGGCTTTACTCACGTCCATATTTGTAGATTTAATTCCAATTTATATTTAGTATTTTTACGATATAAACTCTGTAAATATGCTCTATCTGTTATTATGATGATTATGACGTGACGTGGAAAATCGCATATAGTCAACAAAGTTTTGACATAAAATTGGTCTTGCCAGGCTAGACGATTTTCTACTAGGTGAGAAAACTTTTATAATTTGAATTAAATTAAGAAAGTGAAAGTTATGTACCCATGTTTTTAAAACGTTAAATTTATTTATTAATTACATTAAAAAGGTAAAAATAAAAAAAGTTAAGAAAAAACTTCAGAATTCTAAGCAGTGCTGTGTATTGATAACTACTGATAATACAAAGTTGTATGAACCTAAACTACTTCTTATCATGTTTGCGGTTTTGCGTCCTCGATTCGTCGGATAGATAATTCTTAACCACATCAAGGTAGTGTCGCAGTTCTACGTTATAGAAAATTCAAAATATTGCAAATGTGTTGTAAAAACGTGTAAATAAGAAAAATATATGCTATAGCAGATTTGAAAACATGGACCTGAATGGATCTGTTGTTGATCAAAAGTAAGTAACTATCTAAGTGCAATATTTATGAATTATATTTAGGTATTGTTTGTTTAATTGCTAACTAGTTGATAAGAATAATGCCTGCCAAATTATGAATAGGTGTAACGTCGATTTCATTTATAGAAATTACTAGCTGTTGCTTATTTGTTGCTATTATTATGGCTACTACCTATTCTCAGACCTACCAAATATAAACAAAAAAATCATAAAAATTGGTCAACAAGCCGTTTCGGGGGAGTTCAATAACAAACATTGTGACACGAGATTTTAATATTTAGATTAGAAGAAGAAAATGGAAATTAGTAGGTATTTTAAATTTCGATAAATTATTAAGTATAGTATATTACGGTAGCTGTTTTTTAATTATATACCCATCTACTTCACATTGAAATTGTTCTTAAGTAGAATCAACAATTTGTTTTTGCAATAATTTGCATTGCATAAAAGGCTATAGTCGGGTTTCTAAAAGTAAATAAATTCTTTGAAGCTTTGAATATTGAATCTTTGAATCTTTCTATAGTAAGTCGGCCCTTACATCAAATGGGCTCAGGTTTTTTTGCTGAGCACCTCTTGTAATGAAGAATATTTCAGCCGAGTACGAACATCCTACTAGTAATAGTTTTTGACTTAGGTATGATTTTTTCAAGTTTTTTTTTTAATATTTAGTTTTGCAGGATGTATTCAAGCGATTTGCTTCAAATTTTGAAATGATGTTCTTTAGATAGATGTGGATCGCCACCCAAAAAACTAGTACTAGTTATAGTATAAAAAAGAAAAAAAAAGACCAAATTAAAAAAAAAATATATGGTTATGAAGTAGTGACACCTCTAGATTTTTTTCTCAAAATAGACGAACCATTAGCCTACTACTTACCTAAATATGAAAATTAATTATTCGAGGTTTTGTATACTACATTGAAAAACACCGACTGAATACAGAACTTGGCCACACATTTTTGCTGATTTTTTGTAGGAAGTACCACCCGGAAAATTTTGATATTTAGGCAAGTAGTAGGCTTATGTATGGTCTATTTTGAGAAAAAAATCTAGAGGTGTTACTACTTCACAACCACATATATTTTTTTTAATTTGGTCTTTTTTTTATTTTTTTATAGTATAACTAGTATTAGTTTTTTGGGTGGCGATGCAAATCTATCAAAAGAACATCATTTCAAAATTGGAAGCAAATCGCTTGAATACATCCTAAAAACTAAACATTAAAAAAAACTTGAAAAAATCATTAGTTAAGAACTTTTATAAGTACGTAGGATGTTCATACTCGGCTGAAATATTCTTCATTACAAGAGGTACTCGGAAAAAAACCCGAGACCATTTGATGTAAGGGCCGACTTACGAAACCCGACTATAGCATTAAGCCTTATTATTAATTATTGCTAGTGGTAATCTATCATATTATTATTTTTTATCTGACACCTATAAGAAATTCTGTTACTTTAATCAGTTCAGGGATCTTGGAAAAGATTTTAATGCTTTCGATGAAATTTTTGCAAGGGGGAGGTTTTTTATTTATTTATTTAAACATGAAACTGCCGTGAGATTCACTCATAGTGAAGTAATACGGATTACTCACGTCTCAAAACGAGTCTAACTGGGCGTGTTGCTCCGATAGAAAGGGTTGGGGATTAGTCCGAAACATGTCAAGTTACTCTTGTTTTGAGACGTGAGTAATCCGTATTATTTCATTATTTATTTATTATTTTATAATTGGGTTTTTGGGAGCAAACAATCGATCTCACTCGGTTTTATCTTTGGGAAAACGCGAGTATCCCTAAATCCCTATACAGGGTAATTTTTTAATCAGTGCACAAATTTTGATACGTGCGTGATCAGTATTGTTAATAGATCACGATTATCTGTTCAACTTTTTTTTTACATTTTGAAATTTGGGTTGTTCATAGTAATTCATCCAATAAATTGGTCGAGTTACTATGAAAAATAAAAAAAAATAAGTGAAAAAATATAATGAAAAATACTGAAATTTGTTATTTTAACGACACTGTATCACATATTAAAATTTGTGCACTTATTAAAAAATTACCCTGTATACTAAATAATTAAAAACAGTTCTTAGATCAGAATATTTACTATTTTTATTTTCTTTTTTGTTACTTGTCACATTTTAAAACTATTTAAGCAAAGATTTATAAATTTTACAAATAAAATTCTTTCCACCCTCTTTCCAATAAATTTTGAAATAAGAGAGATATGAGATGGATGCATTTTATTTGAGTAAATTAGATAGTTACAGCGATTTTGCTAAAGATTCTAGTTGATTTTATAAGGATAGTTTTTCAACAATTTGGTTTTCAAATTAAAATCAATAAATAAGACTCGAACAAACAAAATGACATTTCATTGTTATGATTTCTGTAGCTCGCAGATATTTTATTATAATTTGCATTTAAGTTGAATTATTGCTTTTAATTAGGTAATTCCTACATATTCTCAAAGGCATTTGATTACCAGTGTGCCGAGTACATCGACCAGTAACGATGGAGGAGTGATCTCTGTTGATATTTCAAGCAACGTTCTCGTTGATTCAGTTACAGAAGTTCCTCCTGACTTAATCATGTAAGTTTTACCATTTAAATTAAAGCCTATTCTACAGTACACTTAAAACATATTTAACAGAATGTATTTTAAATAATCTGTATTTGCCCAGCATGCTTGTGGTATTCCCTTGCTGCACGACTAAGCTCAGTCTCTGGGCGAAAAAAGTCACGGCCCTGAGATCGTCAGAAACGCCAACTAATTTATCCGCCAAATTATTTTTTTAGTGTCTGACAACCAGCAATAATAACTTTAACTTACTTTAGTTTTTCTTACTTACTTTCACCTGTTATTTTAATGTGGTGTGGCAATTTTACTCTCAAATTACATTTAACTATTTATTTTCTGCAATTAATTCTTAATTGCTGTGCCCCATTGGGCCATAATTTTTAAACAATTATTGTAAGAAATGTTGCTATTGGATAATAATAATAATGCTTAATACCTTATTACTTTTATCAATTTTCTAATGTTTCCTAGCCCTGCAAACTATGCCCCAAGCAGGTACCCTTTTAGAAGTCTAAATTTCTAAAAAATCAAAGTAATAAATCAAGTTAAGGTAAAAAAGTACAGCACTATAATTTGAAATAATTCATAGAATTACATTAGTCATGTTTTTTTTTAATATCAAAAGCTTAGTAAAGGTAATTTTCTATGTCCCATGGAATGGTTGTCTAATTATCAATGATTTATAACATTATGTTGCTTTAACTCAATCCAAAATGTTATAAAACTTATAAAAATGTGAAGGGATATCTGCAGGTCAACTGATGGTAGTGGAGGGAATGCCGATGACCCATCAAGACTGACATTAGCATATGAAAGGCTGTATGAGGTCCCACGCACAATTGTAGAGAAATTTTCGGACCATGTGACACATCTAGACATCAGCCACAATAAAATTACGTAAGTATTAAAAAGAGTTCTGGCATTATACAGTAAAAGTCTGATGAGAAAAATACAAAAAAAAAATCTGTTATTCAATGCTGTAGTGTAAATTGTACAAATTAATTTAAGCCAATATTAATAATTAAAGGCATCAAGTTTTAAAACCTCTGCCATAGACAATGTAATGTGTGATTTTTTTTTCAGGAATTTAGATCCTTTAGTGCACTTTAAGCACTTGACATCCCTAATTGCTGATGACAACCCTATAACTGAAAATTGTGTGTTGCCACCCTTGCCAAGACTACAATTACTATGGTAAGGACATAGATGAGACCATCATGTGGCCTGTCGCTCCTATTTATGTGCCCTGTGACATGTTTCTAATGAATCATCATCCCAGCCTATACAGGGTTATTTGTAATTCACTGACATCCTCTTAACCCTGAATTCCTATCACTCAAACAAATGTTTTTTGTTTTACAACTTTTTAAAATGAAGCACTTTTTTTCCCATACAAATACACAGAGTATCGTAAAAATAAGAGGTAATTTCAAATTTTCAAAACGTTATTACACCAAATATATTAAGTTATGACAAAAGCCGTAAACCAAAAAACATTTGTTTAAGTGGTAGGAGTTTAGGGTTAAAAGGATGCTAGTGAATTAAAAATAACCCTGTATACGTCCCACTGTAGGGCACAGGCCTCCTCTCAGAATGAAAGGGTTTGGGTCGTAGTACCCACGGCCCCAGTGCGGATTGGGAACTTTCAAATGAATAAATCATAAAATGGCCTCTGTCGGGATATTGCAAAATTCAATTTACTTATTGTACTTTAATTTTTTTTGTGCGGGTAGGCCTCCAACGAGATGGAGCGCCGACCTGGTTAAGGTTGCGGGAACGCGTTGGATGCCGGTGGTGCAGGTCCGATCTGTTTGGCGAGCCTTGGGAGATACCTATGTTCAGCAGTGTTTTTCGACTGAAATGACGATGATGATGAATTTACTTAAATGTGTCCTAAAGAGACAATTTTAAAAATCCTCCTGCCAGAAATTTTTAGTTCATAAACAAAAAGGTTTTGGTGTCACTGCATCAATAGTTTTGGTATCTTTCACCTAAGGTAGAAATTCCGTTATAACATCGTATTTTTCAAAAGAAAATGCCATAAAAATGAAGGGTTATACCTAGAATTTCTTGCTCAGTCCCTGTTATCGTTGAGTTTTGGGACACCCTTTATACAGATTGGTTATGGCCAATACAATAAAAAAATCAACCTTGAAAGTATTTTTTTTAGGTTGAACTACTGCAAGATTGCGTCTCTGTACCCTTGGGTGGAGAAGCTAAAGGAGTCATGTCCCAACCTTCAGTACTTGTGCCTCATGGGTAACCCAGCAGCACCAAGCTATCTCAACGGAGGGAACTTCTACGATTACCTGCAGTACAGGTAAATCGTTTATACACGCCATTTAACATATTCCCTGTCCCGAGACAAACACCATTACCCTTCAATGGATAAAGGGTCACAGTGGATCGCGAGGCAACGACGCGGCTGATCGACTGGCGAGGGAGGGATCGGAGTTGACGGTCTTTGGACCTGAACCCATTCTGCCCCTGCCTTTCGGATGGTTGCGCGGCCAGTTGCGCCACAACACCAAGGTAATGCACCAAGAATATTGGACAAACCTAGTAACCTGCAGGCAGACCAGAGAAGCTCTTCCGAAGATCAACCCCGGATTATCCCGCAAACTTCGCGATTATGGAAGAACTCAGCTCCGACTACTGGTCGGGGCTCTAACTGGACATGCCTTACTTAACAAACACTTACATAATTTAGGTGTTACAGACAGCCCCCTATGCAGAGCGTGCATGGAGGCGGAAGAAACGGCCTCACACGTCCTGCTGGAGTGTGTTAGTGTGGCGAGCTACAGGGCGCTACACCTCGGGACACCGAGGTCGCTCCAGGAAGTCGTCGGCAACGTGAAGGGTCTACTAGGCTTCCTTAAGGAGTTGGGCTGGCATGAATAGTGCCTACAGACGTCGAGTTGCGGAAACTAGCCCGTTATTACCTATATTCCCTGTCCCGTCCCGAAGCAATGTATGGCGTTCTTTCGTCACGTCCCCATAGTAACAATGACATTAAATGCTCTTAGAGTCATGAGGCACATGTGCCTCATGGACGTAACAGTAAAGTCACACATGAGGCGCAAGTACCTCATATGACAGGGAACCTGTTAAGAAAGGAAAATATTTTATTCACACAATTTATGCAAACAATAAATCGAATTATACAAGTTATATGTTACGAGCTGCTGCCCGCGACTCCGTCTGCAAAGAATTCGTTTATTGCTATTCCGCGGGAACTATGCCATTTTCCGGGATAAAAAGTATCCTCTATGTTAATCCGGATTATAAACTATCTGTGTACCAAATTTCATCAGAATCCGTCAAACCTTTTTATCGTGAAAGAGTAACAAACATCCATCCATCCATCCATCCATACTTACAAACTTTCGCGTTTATAATATTAGTAGGATTCCACTTAACCAGTTCAGAGATTTCATTGATGATTTTTTTCAGTAGAGACTTTATCATATCACTGAATGCGTCTAGTGAAATGATTGAATGAGTTGACTTTGCAAAGTCGTTGCATCAACTCACTGAGGTGTTTCTGGGATTTTAACAAACCACTAAATAAATCAGGTGAAATGAAAAAACGAGTGCCCTTTTTTGGCTGATTTCGTCATTTCAATATTTCAGACTCTTCGTGATATCTCAGTTCCCGTCGCTAAGTCACTTAGACGATCGCAAAGTAACAGAGGACCAGAAATCCGAAGCCCAGCGTCTATACAAGCGGCCATTCTTCGAGAGGATCGTCAGGCCCAACTCCGGAGGGATCTCACAACTCATGCAAACCTCCGTCAGTTGGAGCAGCGTGCACAGTAAAATATCTTCGCTGTGGAGCAAGGATAAACAGGATAACAGGAATTTATTGATTTAAATATGTAACAGCCGTCGAAGGCAGATTTACGTGGTTGGATTTGTAGTGCAAAAGTGAGTTGAAATGATCTGCTACAATGACAGTAGCTTGCACATTCCTATGGAGAGCATGTTGGTCTGAGAATGGTAGATGATAATGTTTTCACAATGTGAATTTTTCCACTCAAAGTCACGTAGAAAAATTGTTAACATCCTTTTTTGAAGTTAAAACCTTATTGTGCTGCAAATAAGGTGACCTCTCATGGAACATACTGTTTAAAAAACCATTGGAAGGGAATTGAAGCGTGAGATATGAAGAAAAGTGCCTACCAATGATGCTGGTAGCGCAATTTCACGCATACCGATCTGATTATTAAAAAGCCACCTTAACTAGCCTAATGAGGTTGTACCCTTACTAAGGTAGAGGCGATTTAGCGACCACATGCATTGAGTTGGAAATTCAACCTTATTGAATAACAATACGTCACAATTTCCATTGTAATTATAGACCGGCTTTAAAAATATCCTTTGTCAGGTATGTATTCGATTGCTGCTTTTGATTCTGCGGTAGTATGCTCCAGTAAATGGGACCGTGATGGGACCTTGTTAAGGGTTAATATGACTATTCATTTTTGGCAATAGAGCAATACCTAATCGGCGGGGCAGAGTCCCCGCACAAACCGGTTTGTTTCATCTTTCTTAATACGAACTGGTAAGGGATGGAATTCGCTCCCATTGTCTGTATTTCGAGATAGATACTGGACCAGTGAGACTTATCTGGTGAGATAGAGGTCAAGCACGTCAGTTTTATGTAAAAAAAAATACTCTCACAAAGACCAGATAGCCGAACAGCAATGTTAAGCGGGGTTTTGCGTCCTAGCGCATAAAACTGTCAATATCTCACGGAAAATAAGAAATAGGTTGGATAAGCTCAGTAGCCATGACTAACGCATCTTAAATATGAGTCAATGCTCATACTTCACCTAAAACAGAATTGCATGGTATGCTCTTGCTTAACAAAGCGTAAATAGGACGGCAGCAGGTCGGAAGCGCGTCGTGTCGGGAGTTCGGTAGTTGTATACTTTTTTATTTGGCTTTTACCCTTGCTACTTTAGCAAGGCGTATTTTGCCAATGTCGACGTATCTTAGAGACATAACACACATGAGGAGACTGTTCGGTTTAACAAATTTTGATTTTGGGGAAGGAATAGACAGGAGACCTAAAACAAATAACACATGTTATGGACGGTACACAGACAAGACGTTTTTACATTAAAAGTTTTTTTTTAGTTGGAGTTTTATACTTGTTCCCAAGAATATTAAATAAAAAAACTGGATATTGCATGCCGAACATTCCTTTGAAGCCAGAAAAAATGACCTTGAATTACGTCACGCCGATCTTGCATCTCTTTCTTTAGGGTGTCCATAATTAAGCATACATTAGGAATATCCCACGGAATTTGACATACTTTTATACAACAGATTGATTTTGTAATTTATTAAATTCAACCAATTTCAATTCAATTCAATTTTTAGGGTTCCGTACCTCAAAAAGAAAAAACGGAACCCTTATAGGATCACTTTGTTGTCCGGTCGTCCGTCTGGCAAGACCCTTTTTCTCAGGAACGCGTGGAGGTATCAAGCTGAAATTTAAATCAAATACTCAAGTCTACTGTACTGTACCTTGGAGCCCTGAAAAATCAAACTTCTAACCCAACGCAATCAAAAGATACCTACAGCCATTTGCCGCAAATTTTCGACACTCGCAAGGGATACTTCCCGTGAACTTAGAATCTTGAAATTTGGTATGAAGCAAGGTCTTATAGCACAGATAAAGGAAAAATTGCAAGCATAAATTTCAAGCAGAAAGCATAAATTTTTTTTGTCTGTCTGTCTATATCAGTAACCAATCTACAATGATCCCACACTGCGCACATTTTGCTTAGGAACAGGGGTCTGCTAAGACTGGATGTTCATAGATACATATAAATTTGTACGGAACCCTCGGTGCGCAAGTCCGACTCACACTTGGCCGGTTTTGTTATTAAATTTTTATTCAACCGTTTTATCATGAAAGTGAGCATCCATCCTCACAAACTCAAGTAAAAGGTACCAATTAATAATAATAATTTAATAATTAATTTTTTTGTCAGTCGTCAATATAAGGTCCATTTCTGGTTGCATTTCTATGCCACTCTGCAGTTACTCGGCCTTACTGATATCCGGCAAAAAGTTACCTTTTACCTGAGGACGCTACAAATACTTACTGCAAAACATAAGTGAAGTATTTGTCAATGGAAAAAAATAATAAAATACTAGGACGTTATAACAGTTTCTTTATTTTCTACACATGTGAGAATAATATTGTTTTGTACTGAGTAGGCGTCCCGGCCTTTCTGGGTCATAGTCATAATCTTCAGGCTTAAAATGCAAGCTGCAAATTGTCAAACGCTCTACACCTTTCCCTTTATCGGTACAATCGACAGCCAATTTTGCCTCCTTCTTTCATCTTTTGGAAAACTGCAATGTAAAATATTATTCATGTTAATTGTAAAGACACAAACAATAAACATGTTATTATATACTGTGATATGAATTATGAAGATAGAAACCGTACCAAGTTGATAGATTTAGCTCCATTCAATACGAATAAATACCATGCATGAAAAAGGATTGGTCACCCTAGTTGTAAAACCACACATTCTTCAATTTTTCATTTATGGTCATGTTTAACTCCAAATAAACAAAATATACTTCTAACTTAACATTATAAACCTATTCGTGGGGTTTTTGAATAAAAACTAACAAAGCTTAGAAGCAAAATATAGGAAAATTGATTGCCACTAAGATTTATGAACATTTTCGTAAAATAAGTACTCACCTGTGAAGTTTTATGTCGGATTTCGGCCTCCAATTACTCCTACAATGCTTTACTATGCAATACATAGCGCATAACCCAAGTAAATCGACGAAAAACGTTTATTTAACGTAAAAATCCTCTGAAATTGGTGAATGACTTCTGACAATTCTGACGTGATTCTGACATATCGGCCATTTAGTGCTGCCATAGTACGCAGGAGGTGCATACCGGTGAAATGAGGATTTTGACTGGGTTCTTTTTTTTGTATAATACAAAGAAAACTAAGTAAATTTTATTGCAGAAAGTTTTATAAGAAAAATATAAATTTCTGTTGAAATTAGCTTAAAGTAAATTAATTAGGTGATGCCGGATAATGCGTATTTCTAAAAAAAATAAGGTTTTTTTATAAATAACCTGGCAATATATCACAGTGTTGAAAAGAGATAGAACATAGGAGCAAAGGTGAATGAACCTGGCTTCAACTCATAGTTCGGCAGGCAACATCCAGTTTTTTTATGTAATATTCTTGCTTGTTCCAATCGTTTATTTAACTTTTGACAGCTCGAGTTCTAATCAAATAGTGATGCCCTGATGCGTTACATATTCGATTTCTTTTAACAATCGATTTTATTAATGAAGACGTTTTAATCGATTTAACACATTCATATTTTATTTTATCTCAACATTTTGCATTGTTTTATAAACATTCACATGTGTTTAAGTTACTTTATCTTATATGTTAAAATAAACCATTTATGTCGAGTTAATATTTTTATCACTTTTGTCTGACGGTAATTTAGTAATTTTGACAATAAATTATGAATCGGCTACACTGGACGCGGCGTCGACGCCATTTTGTTGCTACTCACAACGATTACAATAATTTTAAATGTATGTTTTATTTATAAAATCGATTTATTTTAAAACGGTTTTTATAGTCTGTGGTCATTCATTACGAACATAATGGCACATCACTAAGTGGGCGGTGCCCGTCCATGAAGTACGGTATTCTCTGTAGTACATTGTACTGAAAATTATTGTAAAACTTCACGTCAAAAGTTCTGTGAAAAGTTAAATAAACGATTGGAACGATTATAGGTATAGGTATATGAACAATATCACACCACCCCACGTCCGCCGTCGTTGTGGTGTTATTCATATGCAGCCACGTAAACTAGTCCCGCCGACCCGACCCGCTGTCAAACCAAACAAGGCCACCACAAACAGAAGCGTCGCGATCCAAAGCAGATAGAAGAGACGGGGCGGGGCGGAGACGCGCCCCGTCCCACGTCTCTTCTGTGTGGCTTGCGCTTAGATAGTTAAGTTAATTAGATACAAATCAGGTATGAGCGCCTTTCCAACCTGTTTCTCGTATTCCGTATTTACAGTAATAATATAAAATATTTCGTTAATTAATGAGACTATAATAAGTAACTAAATGTTCTAAAATTTCAAGCAATAATTGTCCTCTACAATTTGAATCGTTATAGGTGTTGGTTGTGATAAATATTTCTATTTCATCTTTCATCTGAGTAGTTTATAAGGAACACATTGTATTTACAATTGATAAATCTTCAATGTAGAGGTAGAGCCACACTATTCAACTGATAATGATAACCAATGGAATTTGCTCGTTCTGAATGTAGGTGCCCTAAAATCGAGGTACTTTGACCCATCTGGGTTTTCATATGAAAATCTTATACAAAAGGGTCTAATAAAAAACAAAATCTTGGGTGATCAGCTAAAACCAACTGTATGGCAATGTGCCATGATTTCAATTTAATAATAAAATCTGGTCCGATTTAACCCAAACGGCAAAAGCTATTCTTCAGGGCCGAAGTAACAAGATTTTGCTAGTCTATAATTTGTGTGCAAGCGATGAAGTTATTCGAAACGATTAGCTCGGTATAATTGGCGAACACGCTTATGGATGGAAATGTTATATTTTGAAATACGAATGCATAAATTGTATTTTGCAATCAAATCAAAAATCCAAATCATTTTTATTCTGCGTGTTGGCCGCAGTTCTTTTGATCTATTAACATTTCTAGTAACGTTAGTCGCCAGAAACTTGGCGGAAATATTTTTTCTAAAAACAACTTACAATTACTATGTTACTACCTAGGAGTAAAATACTCATTGATTAAATGAAGAAAATAGTTGGATACAATGTTAGTACTCAAACAAATTCCATTGCGAAATATTGCCAATGAGTCATGTCATGATGTAAAATGTACATAATATGACCAGTGACGCAAACTATATCGATTGTCCGATAGCTTACCTCTTTATCAATCAATGTCGAAACTTTATCGTGTCCGTGTGAAATGTCATTGCATACCTGATAATACCTAATACCTGTGTGGCGATAAAAATGTTAAGTTATAAATTTTTAAACATTTTGCTCTCTTTCACAATTTCATTTTGTAGTAGTACGTACGTATTACGTATTCATTATTAATCGTAATAATGTTTGTCTTCTATTGGTGTTTCATATCAACGACTGATTATTATTATTAGGTATCCATGTTTTTAAAAAAAAATGACAAATTCTAAATTAAGTGCGTATAATAAAGTAGGAGTTGACATTATTTAATATTATGAAAAATTGTCTCGTTAAATATGCTGTGTCGCCTCAATAACTTGACAACCGTTGAATATGTGGGTCATAAGTACTTACAATACGTTTACTTTTAGTTTACCACTGACAGATGGCTTGCCTTCATTTCATTTCCAACTTTAACACCATACAAATAAAGTAGCTATTACAAAATCTGCAAACGTGGGTAACAGTATTCTAAAATTGGCTTTATTTGTAGGTTGTCAAAGTTGAATATGAAATGAAGGCAAACCATCTGTCAGTGGTAAACTTTATGTAATTTTACTGTACACGTTTTTTTATTCGCGGCTCTCCTATGGCAAAAGTTACGGGTCTATAGCCAATATTTTTTAGTAAAGTCCACATCGGCGAGTGCGACGCCTGGCCAACTTTCAGCCCATTTAAATAAATCTTAAGTTTGCTGATTCGGAGTCGCTAATTTTGTCTCCACAGGAGAGACAACTGTTGTTTCTTACGCTGTGTATGACCCATGTGTACAAAAATGACATTATAGACATTTAAGGATGATGACACATAAATCCAAGACGCGTCTTTGGTAAAAAAAAAAAAACTTTATTTTGGCCCTAAAAACCTGATTAAATTTCAATGAACTGCAAACCATTCCATTTGCCATTCGAAATCTACGGGGAATCAAGTTTTGACAGCACATAAAAAGCAAGTCAGTTGATTTGTAGTGTCATTATCCCTATTTAAAAAGTCTAACAAAAGCCGTGCAAACTGGACACCATCTATTTAAATCAGAATAGGCTCTATTAGTCAGATAAACCGCCCCGCGTCAAACCAGGTGCAATACCGTATTGTCTAATTTAGCCGTACCTACACGCAACCAAAAATCTTGACTGTCCGGCTTTATCAGGACGCCTGGACCATGGTAACACTAGGCGTGTTTAGGCCACAACAAACCGGGAGCGCGAGGCGCCGACGGAGCGTGCCCAGCGCGGTCAATACCACTGAATCAAATACGGTGTGCCGCGCTGCCGGCGTGTGTCACCGTATAATTGATTCAGTGCTATAGAGCGCGCTGGGCACGCTCCGTCGCCGCCCCGCGCTCCTGGTTTGTGTTGGCCTTTTAAGTTCCTTGTGGTAAATCAGTGTATGTAGACCTGCAAGATACATCGTGCAAGTCGCATTACATTGCGGCGGCCGATTGACATCTTCAAAATTATTTGCTTTAAACGATAATGTAATGCAAATTGCACAATTTTGACAACTATGACATCGGGGCTTTCAAGAAAAGGGTTTATACTTCCTTTGAAGGCCGGCAACAGATTAGTAAACTCTCTGAGTTTTTTATATTTATGGGCGGTGGTGAGCATTTCCCATCAGATGACCCGCTTGCTCGTTTTCTTCCCTCTCATAATAAATATATCTTGCTGGTTTAAACTGGGATTAAGACGTATAATGTTTATATTATTGTATTATATTCATTGATGCAGTTCTATGCGAAAATATTCTTATAATAAATGAAAGAACCAGACGATATAAGTATGTCGAAATGTTTAACTAAATTTGATAATGTGCGTAATAAAATATTAATATCGTAGTATTTTACCCCTAATCTCTATTGATGGGAAGTCCTATATTTATCTATATAAAAGTTCCACAATAATACGTAACTGTCTTTCGTCCATTTCTTCTTAAGTGTTATCTATAATAAGGCTAATTAAGATAAAGTTTATACAGGTATTTATTATTTAATTGTTTACAGAAATAAATTGAAATGGAACAAGTTTGTTTTTTGTTTTATAATATAATCCTTTGTAAAAAAATGATAGGTAGGTACTGTTTCCAGTTAAAATAGACTTACCATCAGCGCGAACGCCGACATTTCTGATGGTTTGATTATTTGACCACAGGATAGCCAAGTGGTTAGAGAATCTGGCTAGGAAGCTCAAGGTCCCGGGTTCGATCTCCAGCCGGGACATATATGTATGAATGAGTTTTTGGTAAAAAAATCTATATTTAATACAAGATTTTTTGCTGACTGTCCTTTTTCCCCCTGGTTGCCATCTAGGACCAAAGTAGGTACTCGTCAATACGAATCAAACAAGCCCGAACTCGACGGGATTGTGTCGTTTTATTAGGTACGTACAGATTTCCTATGGCCACCTTCGAGCTCCATCATCAAATTAGATCCATGTGTTATAATAATTGCATTGTCGCATCTTTAACCCTTAATAAGGTAGACGCGATTTAGCGACCACATGCATTGAGTTACCAATTAAACCTTATTGAATTCACTATACGTCACAATTTCCATTGTAATTATAGACTGCCTTTAAAAATATCCTTTGTCAGGTATGTATTCGATTGCTGCTTTTGATTCTGTGGTAGTATGCTCCAGTAAATGGGGCCTTATAAAGGGTTAATCGCATGCAAAATTCAAAATTTTAGCTCAATCGGATATCGAGAAGTTTGAAGGCATATAAAGGCTTGTAAAAATACGAATGCTAGTTCTCGAGTCAGAGTGCTTACCGGTTATCTATAGGTCCCACAGTCAGGCTTGGTTTAGTTTAGGACTAGATCAATTAGTGTCAATTGTCCCATGATATTTATTTATTACTAGCTTTTGTCCGCGACTCCGTCCGCGTAGAATTAGTAATTTGGACAGCTTATGCTTTTTAACAAATTTGCTTTTTCATCAATTATGGCTCTCCTTAGTTCCTCGATATAAAAAAATTACCCGCCCCCGCAACCCCCCCCCCCCCTCCGCAAACCCCCCTCCCAATCCCACGCCCCCACCAAACCCCCCGCACCTACTTACTTCAAAAACCCCTGATTTTGAAACATTCTTCCGCTCCTATTGGTGTTAGCGTGATGATATATAGCCTATAGCCTTCCTCAATAAATGGGCTATCTAACACTGAAAGAATTTTTCAAATCGGAGCAGTAGTTCCTGAGATTAGCGCGTTCAAACAACAAACAAACAAACTCTTCAGCTTATTAATTCTTCTAAAAACTGTTCGATAAATTCTTAAAATAGACGTATCTTTCTTATTTGTGAACCGATTGAAATGAAACAAACACTAAATGTTAATCCAAGAAAATACCAACCTGTCAGTGAAAACCGCATCCTTCTAGGTTAAGCCGTTTCTGAGATTAGCGCGCACAAACGCACAGACAAACAGATAAACAGACCAACAGACAAACAGACAAACAGACAATAATTCTAAAAATCATTGTTTTGGGGTTCTATTGCGCTAATAAATAGCCCTAGTGACAGGTTTTCTCAAATATCTTCAATGTACAGACACCGACTTGTTACAGATTTATTATATGTATAGATGCGCGAACATAGACACCGACAGACACAGACACGGGCCGTGCCCGGCCAGTAGTATGCGCGGAATAGTTATTTATGATACAAGTGCGGAAAGTAGGCTATTCCCAACGAATGGCGGAGATCTAAACAAACGAGCGAAGCGAGTTTGGTTTAGCCGACATGAGTTGGGAATTTCCTACTTTCGACACGTATATCATACAACATTTTACAATGCATTAAGCGAGGAAAAAAATTGATAAACATGATTGGTTCATGTTACGCCATGCGCGCGCACTGAAAGCGCAGATGTCGTACGGTCCGAAATGGACTCAAGTTAAAATTTGTGTGTTTTAATATTAAAAAAATCTGTTTTATTATTTTATCAGTAAATATTCATTTGGTTGCATCAAACATTTTCTTATTTGTGCTAAGCTGAATTATGAAGACACAACTCTCTAGTCTTATTTTTTAAACACTAGTTTGGACACAACTTTTTGAGAATTGGCAATTTAAAAAGTTAGGTACTTTTCCGCACGCGTGTGGAAAGTAAAATCCATACAATTTTTTTTCACACTTGCGAAAGTGTGCTGGGATGACTAACTTTCTATAGATATGTTGACTCGCGTCAAGAGGCACTTTCCGAGCATATGCAATGTAAAGAATATTTTGTCGGTGTCTGATACGGCACAGTCTGGTTGGTTTAATGTCTGTAGATATGTAGATATGAATCGGCATTTTTCCTTCGGGTCTAAACTAAGCTTAACAAAAAAAAGTCTAGGACTGAACAAATGAGGTTTTATTGGGTCACATGTTTGTATAGGTACAGTCGAAAGCATAAATATGTATACAGGCATCGCGTCAAAATATGTAAACATCAACCTTATGGTTAATGACATAGAGTTGTATAGATAATTTTGACACCTTGTTATATATTATAAATCTTCCCAGGTGAATTTTTCGCTTCGCGCCATTACATTAAATTTGAACCTTAATACTATGACGATACCGTTTGTTTTGAAAGATAAGGGCTCGAAGCAAAAAATCACCTGGGAAGATTTGTACTCTAACGTATATACACCGTGAAATTATAGTGGTTGTTTTCCGGAAACGAGGTGATTTAGTTTCGATTGTACAATCGATTTATAATTACTATTTTGACTAGAGTCAAAAATACAATAGTGATGTTGACACCATTAAAAAATAATTCGAAGACACGACTCCAGTAAAAAAACGCTTTATTTTAGCCCTAAAACCCAGATTAATTTTCGATTAACTGTAAAATTAGATTTTTTGTTGCTTTAAAACAAATAAATAGTTAGTTAATTGAGTATGCGAACAAGTGACGTCATATGTTGCTATTGCCATTCATACTCTATGGGAGAAATGTGTTTTGACAGCTCATAAAAAGTACGTCAGTTGATTGGTGGTGTCAACATCCCCATTGTGAAAAACGAAAGTCGAAAATGACCGCAAACCAATAGTAACGCTTCGTTGGTACAAGTAGCGTACGATCGTACGATAGGTTAGGTACCAACGAAGCGTTACTATTGGTTTGCGGTCATTTTAGACTTTCGTTTTTCACAATTGGATTTTTGACTCTAGTCAAAATAGTAATTATAAATCGATTGTACAATCGATACTAAATCACCTCGTTTCGGGAAAACAACCACTAAAATTCACGGTGTATATTTTTGCACGTGACCGTACTAGTCGTATTCGAACACAGGTCGTCGCCATGACGTGAGGTCGACATAGGGGATGGCCTCTAAATCGTCGCAACTGTACTTGGGGTTGTGCGGGGACTCTGTCTCGAAAGCGCGCTGCTGCACGAAATATACGCCATCCGTGTTGTCGCAGATTAGGCGAGCCATCGACGATTTCTTTATTTCCTGCAGTTGCTCTGTGGACAAGTTCAGTGTTTTAAAATCATCCAACACCTATATATACGTCCCCTACGAGCATATAACCCCTAGAGACGTAGTGAAAGGCGACACTAATCTGTCGACTAGTCAGTGATTTATCAATGATGTATTTCCCGACTCCTTGGTTTACCGTCAGTTTCAACCATAAAGTATGACCGATGAGACAGCTGACATTTACGACATCATGTCTTGTTGTGCAGTTAAATGGTGCGGAAACAACAGTAAAAAATGTAATGAAACAAAAAACAATGTTACTTTTCATCGGTAAGTCCATTTGTTTATTTTATCAAAATATTTACGAAAATTTGATTAGTTGCAACGCGGGTCAAGTTGGATTGGACTGGTCCGTCCCCCATCTTTTTCTTTCTCACTGCAATCGTGTATATCTATCTCTTATTATCGTAATTAGTCTCGTGTCGCCAATGACTAGTGTGGTGCGATGCATTTATTTTGTATTGTCGATAATTATCCACTAAATGATTATTGTATCTATTGATATCGGATTTTTTTTCGTGGATGATATTTATTACTATTAGACTTCGTGATATTAATTATAATTCTTATTTTCGTGTACGGTCGAACAAATTGAATCATGACACAGGATATAACCTTTTAATAATCAATTTCACTATGATTTCCATGACAAAAGTATGAGATGTCAACATAACATTAGTAGCACAAAGGTCCACCCTGGGTCATGATTCAATTTGTTCGACTGTACCTGTATTGGATAGGTATAACGTAATTTTATTTGAACTATACCTATTATGATAATATTTTAGTACTTACTTAAGTTCAATAAACCATTAAAAGTACTTTTCAACTTGTTTAGTTTAAGCTTAAAATAAATTCAAAGTTGGCATTTAAATTTTACCAGAGTGTACTGCTTGATAAACCTTTTTGCACAACCTTTTATCGATATCGATAGAAAGCATAGTCATTACGATGCACGCCCTAGCGATCGGGTTCGGAATACTTCGGAACACTTCGAACCGATCGCAACTCCCCCCGCACCTCAGCTAGTTGACAGAATCGTTTCCTTTTAAATTCGCAGGCATTACGTCTCCAGGGGTTATATGCTCGTAGTACGTCCCACTGGGCACCAAGCCTCTCTAAATGAGAGGATTTGAGAGTCACGCGGCCCCAGTGCGGATTGGGAGCTTCAACACACCATTCTTCGCCAGGTGCAGGTTTCCTTAAGAGGATACGATGGCTGAGAGACTTTTGAGAAATAGGTATTTTAATGAAATGTCGCTGTCTCGCCTGAACCCCTCCGTCTCCGTGTCAGTACAGCGTCCAGTTAACCTTTGAACGATCGACAGGACACCAGGCTACTAATTACTAGGACAACCGTCGTTATGGCCGCGTACACCCGTAATTGAATTCTGCTATATTGAAACACCATAGGGCTATTGTCTTCTAGTTAAGAGGGTACGATGGCTGAGAGACTTGAGAAATAGGTATTTTAATGAAATGTCGCTGTCTCGCCCGAACCCCTGCGTGTCAGTACAGCGAGAGCGGGACAACTGCAGCTCAGACCGTTAATAGGCGTTAAAATTGATCAAAACAGCATTTCGTAATCCCCTGTTTTCTTCTCGAAAACTGGCCCTATAAAATTATTTTTTTCAAAAATAATTAGAGGACAGATTTAGCTATGCCCCTATGTTTTCCTTTTTTTTGTTTATGTGAGGGATTCTTTTCTGATGAGTGTCTGTAAATGTCGTTGAAATTGGGCAATTTTTTCAGTTTTGGTAAGCTCATATTTCTTATGTTAATTGAAAATATGGAAAAAAACGAAACATAGGGGCATAGCTATGGTAGATACAGATTACACAGTAAATAAAATTTGGCTCTAAATCCATTATCCAGGGAGGAAACAGGGGATTACGTTTGTATGGAGAAATGGTGCGCATCGTATCCTCTTAAGATGTTTGCCTTCACCGTAAAGCTCACGGTAAATTTCAAACGAAATTTCGCACATAATTTCGAAAAACTCAGAGGTGTGAGCTCGGGTACGAACCCTGCTTGAGAGGAGAGAGTTATTTACTGTATTACTATAGCTAAACCGTTTTAAATAAATGAGTCCTCGCCTGCGCGGTACAGGGGCTGGGGGGTATGACGACAAAGGGGGCTGGGAGAGTTGCGGGCGGCAAGCGAGCGCGCCTCATGTGCCTGCCGCCCGCACCTCTCCCGGCCCCCTTTGTCGTCATACCCCCCCACCCAGCCCCTGTACCGCGCAGGCAAGGACTCATTTAAACGGTCTAGCTATAATATGTAGATACCTAATCACCGACACTAACATACCCAAACAGATTAGCTCGTTGAAATAGCAATGGGCAGCCCATATGCCGTATACCACGTAGAACAGTACCTCTACCATGAGCTTACACTAGTTTACGTGACCGTACTCGCTAGCGACGGCGTAAATTATTTGTATGGAGAATTGTACAGCGCCTCTAGTGGTCACTTACGGAAGTACAATTCTCCATACAAATCATTTACGCCGTCGCTAGCGAGTACGGTCACTGTGAACTAGTGTAAACTCATGGTAGAGGTACAGATGGCGTTTGGGGCCGAAAAGTTCTCGAGTGAAGACCAAGCACTGGCAAGCGCAGCGTAGGACCAGGGGGGGTTTCACTCCGCAGTTTAGGTATGTTCGGCCGGCGCTCCTCCCGGGAGGAGTATGGCAGTAGGTTGTCGCGCGGCCTTCAGTTCGCACGCTAGCCGCGTCGCGCCTAATTAAGTATCTTTTTTTTCTGTGATTTTTGCAACAAACAATGACTTCTAACTAGTTGTTAACTAGTTATTTTCATGTTTTATGTACAATAAAGAGTTTTACATACACACATACATACATACTTCTAAACGATATTATAAATAACTTACTTACATACTAAAGGTAGTTTACTGAATTAATACACACTGTTATCTTTCTTGATTTATATACCTACCAAATATGGGCGAGTGGAAACCCTGTGCCCTTGGTTTCGGATCAGCGGTGCCCAACGGAATATGAACGCTCGTATCGTATTAATTTCGCGTGCACGCAGCAGGAGTAGAAAAGTTTTTATACCTAAAGTTGACCTTTGTTCGAGAATGATCCTTCTGTACGTTAGTACTATTACTTATTCTGTGGTAGGACGTTCACCAACGAGATGGACGGATGACTCGGTAAAGGCCGCAGGTTCAAGGTCCTACCGTAATGGTTGGGTATCAATGGTGGAGGCCTATGTCTAGCAGTGGATGATAATCAGACATCGGGGTTTTCGGTGCGGGAATGATTTGAGATACAGTAGAAATAAACAGATAGGTTAGTCTAAGAAAGTATCATATTATGCCTAATGAGTAACTACTGCTCTGCGAATTGTATTTTAATTCATGTAGTACTTTAGCTTTACTACCAAGCCTTGTGAGATAATAATAAAAATAAGTTTAATTAATTACAGCAGTAAATTCAGTAGTTGACACGATTTTCAAAATAAATTATTAATATTTTTTCTATATTTGGAACAGTTAATCTGCGGCGTCTTGCTGTAAATATCCATTTCAACGAACTGAACGATCTTTCCACGTCGGCAGATGTAATAGGTGCATATTTAAATTTATTGAAGGAATCAATTGTTGCACGAAAAGTTTGCGATCGCAGTTCTATTTCTTTGCTTTGTAAACAATACGTTCATAGTTTTTAGTGTGCTATAGACAGGATTCTTATTTAAAACCAACTTCAGTTCATTAGGTAGAAACCGGCTAGAGTACATTCTGTTTTTTAAGTCAATACCTACTCTTTGGCTAATGTTAAACATTCACGCACCGAAAACCCCGATGTATGATGATAATAATGATATGGTACCTAAACTGTTGATTCTATTGGTTTACCTGATGTGAAAGAATGTGGTTGTTCAATGTTGTCATAGAAGAATCTGTCTCCAACTCTGGTGCGGTAAAACTGCTCGGCCACTATGCACTGGAAGGTGTGCCCCAGGATTGAACCCGGGACGTCTCTCTCGAGAGAGCCGCCCACGAAGAGGTCTATGTCATCCACGCATTCGTACAGCTGTGCTATGGCATTGATGCGCTGGAAAATAGACGTGTTGAATATATTAAGAATATAACATAACGCAATCAGTTTGACAGTGACAAACGTCAGTTTGTCCTTATATCCGTTTCCTTTCTCTCTCTGTAATGTCAACCTCCGTACAAGAACTTCTCGTTGCGAGTGTGCTTTGCTTAATCTCAATAGTATTAATGTATCTGACAACTATAGTTAGTGTTTTTATTGTGGAATAAAAGCTGCTGCGTTATAGACCTAAAAACTTGGTTTATTTCAAGATTCCTCAAGTTTTCGTTTCTGCCCAACGGCGGTGAACACGTTATCGATACCACTGGCCTCTCAATAATGCGCTGGAAAATAGACGAGTGCCCTGTATATAATGTGCAATTAACAGCAAAAGTAGATAAGCGGTTTTGGTGCTCCAAAATATCTATAAACCCTCGTATTACCATGGCAGTAGGTACAGTCATGCTCATGCGTAGATCATTACTCTACAACAGCTAATCCACTTTTGCCACTGACTATAAGTAGGTGGGCCATTTTTTATTTTGTTGTACATTTTAACTTTTTTTTTTAATTCGGTAAGTTTTATGTGATCTCTGCTCAGAATCACGAGCTCTTTCGATCCTACTAGGAGAAAAAAAGTGTCCCAAGTTTTTTTCCGTTCCGTTACCGTTTTTCATAGACTTTATATGACCGTAACGGAATGGAAAATTATATGAAAATTTTGGGACACTTTTTTTTCTCCTAGTAGGATCGAAAGAGCTCGTGATTCTGAGCAGAAATCACATAAAACTTTCCGAATTAGAAAAAAAGTCAAAGGGTACAACAAAATAAAAACCGGCCAAGTGCGAGTCGGACTCGCGCACCGAGGGTTCCGTACAAATTTATATGTATCTATGAACATCCAGTCTTAGCAGACCCCTGCTCCTAAGCAAGATGTGCGCAGTATGGGATCATTGTAGATTGGTTACTGATATAGACAGACTGACAAACTGGATCTCGTTCAAACCAACTTTCGGTGGAAGTTTACATGGTAATGTACATCATATATTTTTTGTAGTATTCTCTTATTTTAGAAGTTACAGGGGGGGGGGCACACATTTTACCACTTTGGAAGTGTCTCTGACGCAAACTATTCAGTTTAGAAAAAATGATAATAGAAACCTCAATATCATTTTTGAAGACCTATCCATAAATACGCCACACGTATGGGTTTGATGAAAAAAAATTTGTTGAGTTTCAGTTCTAAGTATGGGGAACCCCCAAAATTTATTGTTTTTTTTCTATTTTTGTGTGAAAATATTGATGCGGTTCACAGAATAAATCTACTTACCAAGTTTCAACAGCATAGTTCTTATAGTTTCGGAAAAAAGTGACTGTGACATACGGACGGAGAGACAGACAGACAGACAGACATGACGAATCTATAAGGGTTCCGTTTTTTGCCATTTGGCTACGGAACCCTAAAAATGGTGGTACAACCTCGTGCTTAACAGATTTAGGGCACTAATATTCTTGATTTGGTTATCGCCAGACGAGTACCGAGACTGGAATTTAAATATTATTCTCCAACATGACCGGGTTTAATTCACGAACGAAGTAAGATTTTTTAAATCATATGAATGCAGTTTTTCTTGTCACTAAAATCGATGACAATGGTTCCTTAGAACAGATATTTCTATATGTGTTAGGTATAGTTTCAGACTTGCCCATACTGACCGATCTAAATATACTTACATACAGTCAACGTCATAAATAAGTGATCACTTTTGTACCTTGTCGTTTTCAGTCGTTACATAATTTCGTATGGCTTTTCAAACATGATGTTAAAGTGACAAGGTACAATAGTGATCACTTATTTATGACGTTGACCCTACCACCCGGTATAGATGATTGAAAAGTAAATATTTTAAGAAGACTTACATCTTGAGACATTTCCCCAATCAAATCATGGAAACTCCTCGCTCTTCTGAGGCCGCAAATCTCTCTGAAAGCACATCAGAAAACTTAGACATGGGATAGCTGGGCCATTCTACTTTTAAGTAACCATTAATCTTTTGTGAAATATAAGGCATACCTGGTGATTTTTTTCAAGTGTAAATAACTTATATACAAACTGAAACACCTAAATTTAATGTTTTAAAGCAATAAAACTTTAAATTCAAAGAAATTTTGTGGAAAAAATTGGTAACTCAGCGGAAAATACATCAATTTCCATAGAAATGGCGGGGACATGCATGTCCACTGCGTTACCTACTTCATAGATAATAATGATTACTTTTTATACGTAGTGATAATTTTAAATGTAAGCTTAATTATGTGCCTATTTAAATCTTTAATGATTTAAACCGAGGACTTTACCGTTTTTGTAAAAAAAATATTTGAAGAGCACACTACAAAAAATGACTGGTCAACGAAAAGTAGAATGGCCCAGCTACTAAATCTAAAAAAAATAACATACATTAGCATGTGTGTGTTTTAGGGTTCCGGAGCCAAAATGGCAAAACAGAACCCTTATAGTTTCGTCATGTCTGTCTGTCCGTCCGTCCCTCTGTCTGTCCGTCCGTCCGCGGCTTAGCGTAGAGACTATTAGTGCTAGAAAGCTGTAATTTTGCATGGATAAGAATACGTTGTAATGGAGAAATTGAATAAAATTCAGAAAAAAACATTTTTCGGGTACCTCCCATAAACGTAAAGAGGGGGTGATTTTTTTCATGCTTTAGGTACCTTACAGTATTTACCTTTACCTAATGTGGTATTGTTGGATAGCTCTTTTAAAATTTGCGGGATTGTGAAAACGATATTTTTCAATACAGTGATTCTTTGGCGAGATATTCAACTTTAAAGTGCAAATTTTGTTAACATTGAGCGTCCCCCCCTAAACCTAAACTGTTAGTTTGAAAATTATGAAATAAGTAAAATAATGATGAGAGTAAATTTTATGCAACCCACAGACCCGTACTTACCACCTAAGTTGAAGTGAAATAAATAATTTATAATTTGTACGAAACAGGATTAATACTACCTATAATTATTCATACTGAAAATATATGGATTACTCACGTCTTAAAACGAGTTTAACTCGACATGTTTCGGGCTAATCCGTGCACTGGCACGTACGCTTGGCAGCCGCCGTGACGTGTGGCTACGGGAAGAAGGGCTACGAATTAGCCCTAAACATGACGAGTTTAACTCGTTTTAAGAAATGTAATTTCATGTTTAAAGTACTTACCTATAATCATTATACGAAGCAAGACCATGGTCCCTTCCCCTCTGTATATCCATGGCGATCAGATCCAAGCCCCAAGGATTGCTAGATTTGAACAGCTTATTGGTGATTTCTCCAGTCATGTACGGATCAGATTCCGACGCGGGCTGCGCCAGGGTCCCTCGCACTATGTCATCGAAGGAACCCGGGTAGGTCTCCAGAAGGCTTGGATTTAAGTAGTGGTCGCTAAGCCTGGAATAAAGTGACACTTCCATGTTAAATTATACGTGAACATAATGTAATTAAGACAAGGCAGTGTGTCAGGCTAACTTTAAAAAAAAAATCGAGCAACACTTCAGTGGGTATAATATTTAGGTACACCAACCCGTTTGCGTAATTGGTTTAAGCCGAATTGTATTTGCGCCAAATTTGCGCAGAAACTGTTCTCGCATAATTTGATGTCGCCGAATTCTATCACGCATAACCAATTATAGCCGAATTGGTTTTACGCAAATTTCCTGAATTCCGATTAGTTAGCACAATTCTAACCTAACCTGAACCTATTATTATGCATAATGAAATTCTGCCATGCCAAATATTATGCGAACATACTATTCGGGTAAACAACCATTTGGACAATATAAATTTAAGTATGCCAAATAAATTTTCGGCAAGTCTAAGATTCAGCGTAAATAAATTAAGCGAAACTTGTTAAGTATGCCTAATTCGTTTCGGATATTAAAAATTACGTCAAATAGATGGCACCCCTAAAAAATGCTAAAACTCACTTGTGAACAAAAGCGGTTTGGTAGTTGCCTGGGCAGCTCATGATGTTCTCGGTGATCAAGGAGTGGAGGTAACGGAACGCTGATTGGCCGAAGCTGTTGATGGCGCCTGGGTTCACGGCGTCGCTGTAGTCGCGGCTGTACAACGACGAAGGCGAGATCCGGTAGTAGCGGAAGTAGTTCTCACCTGGAATACGAACACGACTATGGTGATTTTTCTTTGTGCTATGCTGCGAAACGAAGTGATCCGACAGAGAACCAAAGTTATCGACATAGCCCACCAAGAGCCCACCGCATTAGCACGCTGAAGTGGCAATGGGCCGGCCATATAACCCGAAGAACCGATAACCGTTGGGGTAGACGAGTTCTTGAGTGGAGACCACGGATCGGCAAACGTAGCGTAGGACGTCCTCAGACTCGGTGGAGCGATGACCTCCGCAAGGCGGCTGGCAAGAGCTGGATGAGAGTGGCCGAAGATCGTGCTCAGTGGCGTGCCATGGGAGAGGCCTATGTCCAGCAGTGGACGAACATAGGCTGATGATAATGATGATGATGCTGCGAGGATGTGCAAACTATGCCACTGTTTTCACTAATGCTAAGCCGTTCGAGGAAAAACCAGAGCACGCTACACAACACGCATCTTTCCATATCCATACTGATATTGTCTGTCTGTCTGTTAGCTCTTCACGCTTAAACCGCTGAACCGATCTAGATGAAATTTGGTATAGAGATAGTTTGAGTCCTGGGAAAGGACATAGGATAGTTTTTATCTTGGAATAACATTTGTCGTTCCTGCGGGATAGCGATAAACAAACATATCGCAGACAGAGCCGTGGTCAACAGCTAGTTTATAATATTACTAGCTGTTGCCCGTGAATTCGTCGGTGAAGAATTCGTCGTTTAGCTATTCCACGGGAACTATGCAATTTTCCAAGATAAAAACTGTCCTATGTTCTTTCTCGGGACTTAAACTATCGCTATACTAAATTTCATCTAAATCGATTCAGCGGATTACGCGAGAAGAGGTAACAGATAGACAGACACACTTTCGCATTTATAATATTATTAGCGTGAATAGTTTAGTTTAGTTAGTTAACGATATACTGTTAGTGATAATAAAAGACTCATTTAACAGATTCCCTGTCCCGAAGCAATGTGCGGCGTTCTTTCGACACGTCCCCATAGTAACAATGACATTAAACGCTCATAGAGTCCAGGACGTACCAGTAAGTAAAGTCACACATGAGGCGCATGCGCCTCATCGGACAGGGAACCTGTTAAAATACATATTAGAAGGTAATTTCCACAAAATCAGACCAGCTAAATGTAATATAAGGGAGGAGCCGTCAACCGTTTCAACCGCCGTGTCCCGTGATATAAGGGAGGAGCCGTCAACCGTTTCAACCGCCGTGTCCCGTGATATAAGGGAGGGAGGAGCCGTCAACCGTTTCAACCGCCGTGTCCCGTGATATAAGGGAGGGAGGAGCCGTCAACCGTTTCAACCGCCGTGTCCCGTGATATAAGGGAGGAGCCGTCAACCGTTTCAACCGCCGTGTCCCGTGATATAAGGGAGGAGCCGTCAACCGTTTCAACCGCCGTGTCCCGTGATATAAGGGAGGAGCCGTCAACCGTTTCAACCGCCGTGTCCCGTGATATAAGGGAGGGAGGAGCCGTCAACCGTTTCAACCGCCGTGTCCCGTGATATAAAAGAGGAGCCGTCAACCGTTTCAACCGCCGTGTCCCGTGATATAAGGGAGGAGCCGTCAACCGTTTCAACCGCCGTGTCCCGTGATATAAGGGAGGAGCCGTCAACCGTTTCAACCGCCGTGTCCCGTGATATAAGGGAGAAGCCGTCAACCGTTTCAACCGCCGTGTCCCGTGATATAAGGGAGGAGCCGTCAACCGTTTCACCGCCGTGTCCCGTGTGTTACCAAAATCGACTAATAGTACGTCCGTCAAATAAAAATCATACTGACCACCACCTCACCTGGTGTGGTGTGCGGTTGTAGAATAGCAATCGGTTTCAGTTCATGAATATTGTCCTTAGATTTTGGTAACACCCGGGATACGGCGATTGAAACGCGACCTTGCACGTTGTACTCACCAAAGTTCAAAGGCAGCCACTCCTGGTAAGTGATGTGCTGCACCTCCGCGATCACGATCCTCCGCGCCTCCTGGTAGATCCTCTCGTCGCTCCACATGGGGTTGAGGGAACCCAGGATGCTGGCTACGCGGTTGTGCTCTCGAAGCATGATGGTGTGCGTCATGGCCAGGGTTGGATGTTGGTTTATTCTGACGTCCCCTGCATTAAATATTAGTATGTATTATCATTTCAGCCGAAAGACCACTGCTGAGCATGTAGCTAAACCGTTTACATGAGTCCTCGGCCGCGCGGTACAGAAGCGCGGGGGTAGACGACAAAGGAAGCCGAGAGAGGTGCGGGCGGCGAGCGCGCCTCGTATGCCTGCCGCAGGTCGTCGCTGTCTTGTTGGAGGGCTACCGACACTGCGATGATGATGATCACGATGATAGGTACGTTACCAAATTATTTATCACTAGCTGTTGCCCACAACTCCGTCTGTAAAGATTTCGTTTATCGCTATTCCTCGCGAACTGTGTATGCAATTTTCCGGGATAAAAAAATCCTATTAAGTAAGTATTATGTTAATGCAGGTTAAAAATCTGTGTGCCAAATTTTATTATTATCAAATTTTATCCGTCAAACAGTTTAGCGTGAAAGAGTAACAAACATCCACACGTCCATCCAGACATCCAGCCATACATCCATACAAAGTTTCGCGCTTATAACATTAGTAAGATTTAAAAAACCGGCCAAGAGCGTGTCGGACACGCCCAAGGTAGGGTTCCGTAGCCATTACGAAAAAATCAAGTTATATTTTTCTAAGGATTTCGTATGTGTACGGAATCATCCAAGTTTAGCTATGTTTTATACCTTAGGCTACTATTTACTCTTAAACTACAAATAATTTCCAAGCAATCTTAGCCGCTATAATTTTCCTAGTAAATTTGATATATTTACTACCCTTCTGAATTTTTTCAAATTTTTCCACCCAACAGTTTAGATTTTAGAGGGGGGGACGGCCGATTTTAATGAAAATTTTCACTTTAAAGTTGAATATTTCGCAAACAGATCACTGAATAGAAAAATCATGTTAGCAACCCCACAATGATTTTAAAAGACCTATCCAACGACTATAGGGTTAGCCGAGAAAAAAAAATCACCCCCACTTTACGTCTATGGGAGGTACCCTGAAAAATTTTTTTTTACTTTTTTTTATTCAATCACTTTGTCGGCGTGACTGGTATATATATTGATGCCAAATTACAGCTTTCTAGTACTAACAGTCTCTGAGCTTAGCCGCGGACAGACAGACAGACAGACAGACTGACGGACAGACATGGCGAAACTATAAGGGTTCCTAGTTGACTACGGAACCCTAAAAAGGTGTTAGTTAAGTATTAAAACATAAATTATTCGAAATTACACTTGACCATAGGGCTGGTACATTTCTCCCGCCCCCCCTTTTAACACTGAAGGTCATACAATCCAGGGTCGTAAGGGCTTTTTGCGCTGTAGCTCCGGCTTAACCCAGGGGACATGACTCCGTGGATACAAAGGGCCTGCAACCCCTATTGGAGACCTGGTACACGTTACCGATGACCGTTTTTGACAAAATCGCAAATAGTTCATTAATTAGATAGGCCCCCCAAGTAGTTAGGTACAATCGAAGACCCCACAAACTCACGGTCCGCGTCTGAGATCACCCCACGTGAGAAGGTTGGTTAGACCTGACGTTCCACCAAAGGAACTGTAGATGAAAATACTTACCAGCAAGATAACATGGTTCAGAAGAGTTCCTTAAATCGCACACATCAGATTTGACATCAACAGTGGGCGGAAAGCCACGCTGACAATGCTTCTTGGTCTCCTCCTTAAGTTTCCCACCACTCAGGGCCCGAAGCTTCTTGGCCGTCGATGGATCCGAACCGTAGATTTGGGAGCCATCCAGGAAACTGGTAACCGCGTTCATCTGAGGAAAATGTGGCAGCATCAGGGTGTAGCATAATATTCAAGGCTGTCCAGCAATGATTATGGTTAATTGTACACAGCTACTGCCTGTTAGCTACACAGATATCTGAGGGCCAGAAAGAAAGAAAGAAATACCTCAAGTACATAAGTAAAGGACATAATGTAGCTTTAATCCATAAGGAATAAAGCTACATTACATCCCTCTTTCGAATGTATGAACACCATTGTACCACTTAAAATTAAACTTAAGTATAGAAATAATTATGATAAATTGTTTCAGCACTGCAGAATTATGAATGTACGAGGGGCGTTCAATATAAAGTGAGAATGAGATGCAAACTCTTTTAATATTACGAAATTAAATACTGGCCGGTAAAGCTAATCTATCTAGCTGATTGCTATGAAAAAAAAAACTAACTGTCTTTTGTTTAAAAAAATATACGGTAATTTCTTTGCAATGCTATTGAGTACGTTAGCGAAAATGGAGAAAATTGAACTGCGCGCCGTTATCAAATACTTGTATTTGAAAAATTTTTCTACGGACCAAGTCAATTTGGATTTGCGGGACACTTTAGGGTCTTATGCTCCTCCGTATTCGACAGTCGCACGTTGGTGCGCCGAATTTAGACGTGGAAGAACATCGACAATGGACGACCCCCGCTCCGGACGCCCTACTACAGCAGTAACTGAAGAAATTGTGAAAAAAGTCGAAAACTCAGTTTTGGCGGATCGTCGTGTCACAGTTCGTTTTATTGCTGAAAATGTAAAGATTTCAACGGGGAGCGTGCATAATATTTTACATGAACGCTTGGGTATGAAAAAGGTATCTGCGCGTTGGGTACCAAGAATGCTTACTGACACGCAAAAACAAACTAGACTAGAGATTTGTCAAGAAGCTTTGAACCTGATGCAGCAAGACCGGGAACTTTTTTTGGCGCGATTTATAACAATGGACGAAACATGGCTCCATCATTACGACCCAGAAACGAAACTGCAGTCTATGACATGGAAAAGGCCATCATCTCCAACTCCGAAGAAATTCAAGGTGAGCCCATCTGCCGGTAAGGTCATGGGCTCTGTTTTTTGGGATGGTAAAGGGGTATTAATGATTGAGTATCTCGAGCATAGAGCCACTATTACGGGCACATTATACGCCAAACAAATAGCAACATTGCGCAATGAGATCCGCGAAAAACGGCGAGGTAAACTCTCGAAAGTTGTGCTGTTCCACCAGGACAATGCCCCAGCACACAAGTCCGCCGTTGCAATGGCTGCAATTCGTGATGCTGGGTTCGATATCCTTAAGCATCCTCCGTATTCACCAGATCTCGGTCCCAGTGATTTCTACCTATTTCTGAGATTGAAACAATACCTGAGAGGCCAGAAATTTGAAGACGACGACGCGGTAGTCGCTGAAGTACAAGATTTTTTAAGTACTCAAGATGAGACCTTTTCTAAAAATGGAATTTTAAGTTTAGAAAAAAGATATACTAAGTGTATTATGCTAAAAGGTGACTATGTCGAAAAATAAAATGACATTTAGTAAAAGTTGTTTATAACATACTCATTATCACTTTTTATTGAACGCCCCTAGTATTTGATAAAGTCAAATTAGCCATAGCTTTAGAATATAAGGATAGACTGGGAGATTTAGTTAGATATGACAGATCAAAAAGACTCCGAAGCCTAGATAATAGCATAATAGTAATCACTTCATCGTTCCAAAATGTCAAAATATTTCTGGCGAAAGGATCTGGTCCTACTACCTTCCTCAAATACTAAATAATTTTAACAGGACTACAATTGATAAAATAACTAGCAATCCTAAGAATATAAAAAACATAATCAAGAATTTATTTATTAAGGGCAACACATAGCCTAGCAATTAGAATCTTTAAACATAAAGATTAGCTAGGTATATCATTATTGTATAATTATTATGAAATAAACAGATTTTTTTTTTACTTAAGAAGAAGTGAAGATTTATACAAAATTTGGAAGTATAATATCTAAAATTTTTTCTTCTCTATTTTAAGAACTGTGTTAGTCCAAGTAAAAATGTTTGCATACGTCTCTCTGCGATGAAAATGTTTGAGCTGACACGTAAGTAGTCACAAAACCTTACCTGCTCCGCATGCCCCAACCTGCAGTCTTCCCGCGGTGTGGTCACACTCCTTATGAAGGTCAGGCACCGTATGCCGTAGTAGCGGTAGAAGGGGTCGTCGTCAGGCACACAGATGGGGATACACTTGTCATTCTGCCACTCTGGCGGCAACATGTCCACGCCGTTGCCGAGACAGCATTGGATGCCACCCTCATCTGGAGAGATCCATGCAGGTTTTATTCAAGAGTACTTATTCTTAGAGATAAAGAATTTTACCGGTTGATCGGGTATGCTAAAGATTTAAAGAAATCTTATTTACACTAGCTTTTAGCCTTTTAGTCGCGGCTTTACTTGTGTGTACTATTAGATCTGGTAGTTAAATCGAAACTCCAGGATTTCACTAAATCCCCATGTAATTTTGAATGCTACGAACCCCACAGATAAAAACTCGTCTATGTTCTGCTCTGTTTTATTAGTTATATCTCTCATTATGACCAAATACCATATTATCTAATACGCCTTGAATCACAATCGCATTTATCATTCTGTCAAACGGTTTAGAGAGCGTTGGTGCATGGGATTCCGAGTACGCACTTAAAAACAACATGTCCTCATATTATTTATTTTTATTAGCAATATGGCTGCTCACCGAATCTAAGATTATTTAAAGCAGCCGGGTCGGTGAGCAGCCGTATTGCTAATAAAAATAAATAATATTTGAATAAATAGATGTGGTCCTTCATTTACGCATTTCCAATGAAATTTGGAACGTAGGAGTCGTAGCTTCTAATAGATGTGATGGATGTTACCGCACGCCACTGACTGTTGGCGTATGTAAGCGATTAAGAATTTCGGGGAGTCGGTTGGGAGCAACGTGGTTCAATTGGTAGAACACCCAGGTTGGGGCGCATACCCAGGATACGTGGGTTCGACTCCCACCGGCGCACCCGAAAAACTTTTTCGCTTTTAAATAACATGTCCTCAATTCCACTCCATCCAACTGGTCTCCGTCATCAATCATCATCACATCATGAGTTATAAACTGTCCCTATTGTATGTTAACGCTGGACATAGCGTACCTAGCTGGTAATGGACTGGTGAACAAACACGCAATCGTGGAGAGAGCTCGAAGGTTCGAAACATGGTGCATGCGATCATAACGCGCGTGTAGACAACATGCTCTCAGTTTCAGTTCAACCTGTACCTATTGTACGTATCTTACCAGTGGATTCCATAGCATGGAACATCAGGTCGTGGGCGATGAACTGGCCCCATTGCATATTCAAGCTGGACAAAGCCAAGCTGGGAATGCGCTTGTCAGCGAACAGCCTAGTCGAGAGCGTGCGAGGGTTCGGCAAGGGACGGCCGCTACGGGCCACCGGCATCGCGTATATACCTGGAACGGAAAAGATTTGAAAGAGGATTTTCAGCGGTTAGCCAAGTAAAAAGCTATGGTAGCTTAATGGTGACCTATGGTAATCTATGGCCTCTCACGCAAAGGATTGTGGGTTGAAGCTTGGGCTCGCACCTCTGAATTTTTCGGTACGTAAAAAATTGCATTTGAAATTTACGATAAGCTTTACGGTAAAGGAAAAAATCGTGAGGAATCCTGTACACGCCTGCAAAGAAATTCAGTGGTCTGTGTCGAGACCTTTTTGACCCTATAGGCCATCAGTTCTATGAGCGATGTGCCCTACCCAAGCTGCCACTTGAGTCTGCCAATTCTTCGAGCTATGTCGGTGACTTTAGTTCCTGCGCCGATTTCTTCATTTCTAATGTTATCCCACTTATCCCACAGAGAAACTCCGAGCATAGCCCTCTCCCATCCATCGCCCTCTGAGTGACCTTGAGCATTCTTATAAGGCCCATCGTTAGCGGCCACGTCTCATTGCCATAAATGATCACTGGCAACACACACTGTCGAAGACTTTTGACTTGAAAGACTGCGGTATATTGGATGACGAGAGATATTGCGTAGCTTCCCGAACGCTGCCCAGCCGAGTCGGATTCGTCGATTGACCTCTTCCTCGAAGTTGGACCTACCTAATTGGACTGCTCACGATATTTTTCTTTACCGAAGAGCTCATGGTACCTATCGAGTGTATGTATGTACAGTCGACTACAAAAAGATCGATGCAGCCAAAGTTACAAAAATATGTATACACGACCTTAATGGTAAGTTAATAAAGTCGCGTATACATATTTTTGTAACTTTGGCTGCGTCGATCTTTTTGTAGTCGACTGTACATACAATCAGCCAATAATTCGTATTAAAAATAAAATCATCAACAAAAACTTTTTGGCTTAGGCTATCTCACCGTCAGCATACCGCGGTGTCGCGATCCTGGTAAACGCTACCCCCTTGCTCCCCCACACGGGGTGCTCGAGGTTGTTGCACGTGCCGTCAATGCTCCTGTATTTGCTACTGCTGCAGCTCACACTGACAGGCTTGCAGTAGCGAGGGTCATGGATGCGGATTACTTGGTGCTCGAGGAAGGACATGAAAGTGTTTGGGGTCACGTTCGTGCTGCGGGGGTAAATTGTTTATTTGGTTTATTGATAGAAAGGCAGATGCATATGCCGAAAATGTCGCATCAGCTAGTGATCTCACGCGGCGGTCCGTGGAACTTTAGCTTTTGCTTTCGTCGCGTGTAGCGCTTTTTTATGTAGGTGTAAAAGAAATTTCTACTGCCAGAGCGAACACTATCTCTTTATAAAATCTACAAAATACTTGTACATCACGTGGTCATTGTCATTATAAATTATATTTCATATTGAAGTACCCGAAGTCGAGCATAACTGCTTCAACAGCATGAAATAAATCCAAAACAGAATCTAGGCTAACATATTTCACCACCAATTTCTCGAAGTCAATCAAGGTAATAACGCGTCAAAGATGAGATGTCATCTTCAATGAAAATTTCCGCTGAAAACTCTTCACAGGGTTATCTAGTTACATTTTTTTATACCTACTTAATCACTGGACGAGATATCCCGGAGTCATATTGGGATACCTTGTGTAGTGCTTTAGATTTCCTCAAACCAGTAGTTTATGCAATATGGTCGGGAATAGTGCAAATCCGCTTAACTGGTACTGGATAATTCCGCGTATCTGACAAATTTATATAATTTCTAAGTTAAAACCATCCCATGTAAAACTACATGTAGTGCAGGTAAGCGGTATTTGCGTATGGCAGATAAGCGGATTTTTCGTAGTGGTAGAGCCATGTTGTAGGTAGCTGCTGCTTCACGAATGGGCCGGCTCGTCCGAGGCAGTACCACCCTCTCACAGAACACCGGCGTGAAGCAGCAGTACTCCTGCTGCGTTTCGTATGGTCAGTGAGAACGCCGGGGGCCCAATTCCTCTCCCCCTTTCCTTTCGTTTTTATAGTCCCTTTCCTTTTTCCTCTCCCTTTTAGGGCCGACAACGCACTGGCATCGCGTAAATCGCGGGTGTCTATGGATAGTGGTGATCATTTAACATCAGGTGACCCACTAGTTCATTTGTCTGGCCTCTCTAATATAAAAAAAGCGGATTTGCACTATCCCCGACTATACGCCGACTAAACCTCCAGTAACTGTACTGATTATATTAAGTCCTACGTAGAGCATAGTTTCAGCTGCAACAGCTTCGTCGCTGTTAGGATTTCATGGGACACATCAACAGCTGCCTTGGCGTCAGCGGGCAGCTTCCCTGAAAGGAAGATTGTTTCATTGATCATGTTCAGAGCATCAGGAGGTTATCACATTGCACTGGACACCGCTATAGTATGCGGTGCTGCGGTTCTTAACTTTGACACAGAAACTGCATGGTACATCACTTTGAATCCGCGTCTCCATTTTGGCAGCGGATCTCGTCGCTCTGTACACCGGAGCGGGATACCTATGACATGATGTGATAACCGCCTTAAGTACGATGGTAAGGAATTATGAGACAGAAGAGTAATTCATTTTTAATTTGACATCCTTTATTATCTATTACCACCAGCATTGGCTTTAAGGGAGATTGGCATCTACAGAGAGCCATGCGCGTCGAAAATACATACCTATACCTATATCAATTATACATACTATGGAAGGGCGCCAAATGATTGTCTCGCACCGTTTTAAAAAAACCGTCTACTTGGTTGGTCAAGACGGACTTTTGATGCCACAACGACATTTACTACATTTTTTATGCGCCTTATGCATTAGAAACTACACAGTTCCCTCGTTGCCATTGAGTGGACGCTACGTACATAAAGTGACCATCGCGATACCCACGGCCGCCCCTGGTTGGGGCTCTTCTAGTCAATACCGTGCAATGCCAGCTCGGCTCAACGTGTACTTCCGTACCACGACCAAGGGCGACCGGCGGTATCGCAAGCGTTTAGCAAAGTATTTTAGAAAACCATCAATTGCAAACTTAGTATTTAGAACTGAATCGTTTATTCGTTCGTGAACCTTCGCAAAACAACGCCTAATTCAATAGTGTGTAGTCTTTCCATCCCTGTCCCACCTGTGAAGAAATGTAGCATGGCAGGTGTGGAATATTCCAAGCTAACTCCGCTCTTCACGAGTTCATTGCCCCGGCGCGCAGCCGCTCGAGAGATCTCACGCCCACATCGTAGCGACTCGGTCACCAACTGTGCCGAGATTGGTCCTTCTTCATCTGGAAGGCGGTTGAGAAAATCAAAAATTATGGTTGTTTTGAGTTTAGAGGTTAGGGGAAGATTGGCACCATTCGTACAGTTTTTATACTTCTAATTTTTACTCATGGCCTCATTAGTGAAGAGATTAGAATTAATTATCAAACGATAGCATATATATTTAGCTTCTTTATAAAAAAAATACAAGTGGTATACCTAGTTCTTATCCTTACTGCACAAGTTTGGTTTTCGTGGAAGGTGGTAATTGTATGAATCGGCCCCGTAATAGGGGCACCTTCGTACACAGGCTGGGGTACGTTCGGACAGCATGGGATGGGTCAAATTTAGTAATTAATCATATAGGAAATGTAAACGATCAATTTCGGATGAAACATAATTCTAGTTTAATTAGTAGGAAAGGTGTAAAATACACTTTGGAAGTTCTAGCGGTAGATGTTACGGGTGATTAAGAGTTAAATGAATCAACGTACTATCAGCATGATTGATAACGCCATGTTTGTCTTCAATATTAAGGAACACTAATGACCAAAGTGATCCAGGTGTTATGTTCAAATAGGATACTTCGTTCTCCACAGGAGAATAATAATTTTATTTTTTCACGTAATGAACAAACAACATTTCTTCGCAAATTTAATGTAAGCAAAGTAGTAGTTTGTTCATAATGTTTTCAAGTGTTGTACAGTTTTTTAACTGGTATGATTGTGAGAATCTGTACTTTGTTATTTTTATCTAATAAAACTTTTCGAAATATTGTAATAAGGGGCATATTCGTACACGTACGAACGTTCCCCGAAGCACATGTACGAATCTAACCCGAAGGTCCAAAACCACATGTTTTAACCTTAATATAAAAAAAATACAGAAAAACTACAAATTTGTAATTATATTATTATTATTAATATAGTAGCTTATCATTTATAAATAATTCTAAAATAATTCACAGTTTCCTTCGTCACAAAAGAACTAAGAACATCGATGTAATACCTATTTACTTTGAGTGCGCGAAAACACGTTACGTGCCCTCTCGTCACAGGCAATGGCGGCGCTGGCGTCGAACTTTGTTGACAAGTGGCCCCACTCGCGGCTACTCACACATATAAAGTAAAGAGCGATTGCAGTTAAGATAGATTTTTATTGGCTTCTGTATGAAGGTACCGTGTGTACGAATGGTGCCAATCTTCCCCTATCATTGGGAAGGTAGGAAAAGTTAGGTTACATCGAATACGGCTCAAAGAGTTTTTCACACCACCTGCTCGACAATGCCTCATTTATTATACAGGGTTATTTGTAATTCACTAGCATCCTTTTAACCCTAAACTCCTACCACTTAAACAAATGTTTTTTTGTTTTACGGCTTTTGTCATAACTTAATATTTTTGGTGTAATAACGTTTTGAAAATTTGAGACTACCTCTTGTTTTTACGATAGGTACTCTACTCTGTGTAAATATTTGTATGGGGAAAAAACCGGGCAAGAGCGTGTCGGACACGCACAAGGTAGGGTTCCGTAGCCATTACAAAAAAATCAAGTAATATTTTTCTAAGGATTTCGTATGGGTACGGAATCATCCAAGTTTAGGTATGTTTTATACCTTAGGCTACTATTTACTTTTAAACTACAAATAATTTCCAAGCAATCTTAGCCGCTATAACTTTCCTAGTAAATTTGATATATTTACTACCATTCTGAATTTTTTCAAATTTTTCCACCTAACAGTTTAGATTTTAGAGGGGGGGGGGACGCTCGATTTTAATGAAAATTTTCACTTTAACGTTGAATATTTCGCAAACAGATCACTGAATAGAAAAATCATGTTAGCAACCCCGCAATGGTTTTAAAAGACCTATCCAACGATAGCCCACACTATAGGATTAGTCGAGAAAAAAAAATCACCCCCCCCCTTTACGTCTATGGGAGGTACCCTAAAAAAAATATTTTTTTATTTTTTATTTTACCACTTTGTTGGCGTGACTTATATGTATATTCATGCCAAATTACAGCTTTCTAGTACTAACGATCTCTGAGCTTAGCCGCGGACAGACAGACAGACAGACAGACGGACAGACATGGCGAAACTATAAGGGTTCCTAGTTGACTACGGAACCCTAAAAAGTGCTTCATTTTAAAAAGTCGTAAAACAAAAAACATTTTTTTGAGTGATAGGAATTCAGGGTTAAGAGGATGTCAGTGAATTACAAGTACCTAACCCTGTATATCATGCAAACCTTTCTCAAAGTAAGTCATTATAGGCCTTGGCTTTCGCCGGGGCGTAATATTGTACTGAATTTCATTATAACCCGCCGGCCGGGCAGTAATGTGATTCTCACTTTTCATAGGTCTTATTGTTATGCGTTTAAAGTCTTATTTCGTCAAAATCGTACGGCGTGCAGGCCGGTGGGGCTGGTGGCGTCGGTGGGGTGGGGGAGGACGCGCCGCGCCCAATTTATTTGTCTGTGTTATTTGTACTGCAATGTCGTTGTAGCACATTCTTCTTACCAAGCCTCTTGCATAGATCAGTTTTATTTATTTGTGATAAAACACGATTATTCACGGTGGTTCCTTTGACTGTGCCTTCGAAGTAACTATTGCGTTCTTTTTCGCACTAGTTGCTTCACAAGAGATGAAGGAAGAACTGCGTTTATATTTTCACCTTTGTTCCTTGTCACTGTAGCACCTTCAGTTCTAGCAAAGAAACAAAGGCGAAAAAATAAACGCAGTTCTTCCTTTATCTGTTATGAAGGAACTAGTGCGAAAAACGCAAATAGGTAGTTCCTTGGAAGGAACAGCCAAAGGAACTACCGCGAATATTATCAAAGCGCGTTTAGATAAGGATTGATGACGACCTCTTTAGCCTAGTTGGTAGTGACCCTGCCTACGAAGCAAGAGGTCCTGGGTTCGAATCCCGGTAAGGGCATTTATTTGTGTGATGAGCACGAATATTTGTTCCTGAGTTATGGATGTTTCTATGTATTTAAGTATATAGATAAGTATGTTTATCGTCGTCTAGTACCCATAGTACAAGCTTTGCTTAGTTTGGGACTAGGTCGATTTGTGTAAGATTGTCCCCTAATATTCTTATTTTTTATTTTTTTTAGATCATATGTCGTTCTATTGTTTTCTAAGAAATTGGTTGTCTGGAAGACATCGCTTTTTAGCGATAAGACCGCCTATTGTCTACCTGAATTTTTATTTTTGTAATGTTCACTGTGCCGCTTTTGGTGATCAACAAAGAATATTTGTATTGTATTGTCATTTTTGAACTAATGCATGATAATGACATTGTCAGTGGTCGAGTGTGCGAGTGTGCAGACAAAATGCGGCATTCATCCAACATAAATAAGAATTTTATGAGCATGAGAAGAGAAAAAAACTTTTTTTTGTACCAAAATACTTGCCTAATGCCTATTTACCTACTTATCGTTTGTATACAGGGTTATTTGTAATTCACTGACATCCTCTTAACCCTGAATTCCTATCACTCAAACAAATGTTTTTGTTCTACGACTTTTTAAAATGAAGCACTTTTTTTCCCATACAAATGCACAGAGTATCGTAAAAATAAGAGGTAATCTCAAATTTTCAAAACGTTATTACACCAAAAATATTAAGTTATGACAAAAGTCGTAAAACAAAAAACATTTGTTTATAAGTGGTAGGAGTTTAGGGTTAAAAGGATGCTAGTGAATTACAAATAACCCTATACTACGAACTACATAATAGTAAAATAAGAAGTAGTATCATACTTACGTATAGAATGTGTCTTAAATAAATCCGTGACCGCTGATCCAAGAACGTCCAGCATTGGACATAATTCGGAAAACCAATCCGACCCCAAGCACCCCCAACCATTGTCAAAACAACCATCAGCACCACTTATCATCAAACAAAAATACGCACAAACAAAAACACCACTAAAATCACTAAAAACAATTTTCACATTCATGTTTGTCATTACAGGAATTTTCATTTACCTTTCGAAATAAAAAAAAGTAAAATTAGGACGCGCGCATTTTTTAAATCACAGAATGGCTTTGAAAATCTTTATAAAAGAATAAAAAAATAATCAATGTCAGTAATAATATTTTTCTTAATTTATTGAATTTGTAATTTTGTGCACCTGTCTTTGTTTTTTGAAGTCTACTGGTCAAATAAATTTTTATTGTTGTTTGAACACCGCAAGCGGTCCATCTAATCAAATCACGTTTCTTGCAGTAACTGGCAATAGTATATTGGGAAAGGGCAATGATAGTTTATTTTTTACACCACCTTTGCACAATAGCCTTTATCATTATTACCCATCTGCTTTCATTACATTACATGTCATTATTACTATCAGCTTCAAAGCGTTTCAAAGAAATGTAAGGCGATTTCTCCTTACGTTACTCATCACCCTTTTTCCCTGAATGGCAGATTCTTAAAACGGTAGATATACAGTTAAGTAATATAATAATTGAATTCGCCTCAAAGTTATTGACAGTTTATTTTGAATAAATAAATTAACATACCTATCTAAGTACAAACTTACAACAAACTCAAATTTCTTCTTTTAACAAAACTAACTTCAGTCGTTTGAAGACTCTCGCAGGTTTATTTTATATTATTTTATTTTATTTTTTAGACGTCCTAGTGGTTAGAGAACCTGACTGTGAAGCTTGAGGTCCCGGGTTCGATTCCCGTGTCGGGGCAGATACAAATGTATGAAAAATACGAATGTTTGTTCTCGAGTCTTGGGTGTTTAATATGTATTTAATATGTATCTATTTATATAAGTATGTTTATCCATTACCTAGTACCCATAACACAAGCTTTGTTTAGCTTACTTAGGGACTAGGTCAATTGGTGAGAATTGTTCCGTGATATTTATTTATTTCACTTATTGTTGAAATGTCGCCGAACTTTTTCTATTTTTTGATCTTTTCTACTTTATTCTCCTGTATTTTTTACTCTTGATCTTGGTACCTAACCTACCAATTCCAATGTACGTATTTTGTAGGTAACTGTACAATATCTGCCGTTTTAAGAATCTGCCATTATAATAATCTGCCGTTTAAATAATCTGCCTTTTCAAGAATCTGTCATTCAGGGAAAAAGGGACTCATCTCATCATGCCCAGGGGATAAATTCAGGAACGGCCCAACACGGTTTGCGAGCGGTAATTCAATCGTTTGGGAGAGGATAGGAATGGGCTGAGCTTGGGATGAGCTTTATTTTCCTGTTAATTCGCTTTGTAAATAAATAAATAAATGAATAAATAAATAAATAAGGCTCATCCCAAGCTCAGCCCAAACCTCTCGCAAACCAGTGATTTTTGGCGTTCCTGAACAGCAGTTCATCCCTATCCGCTTGCAAAAGATTGAATTACCGCTCGCAAACCGTGTTAGGCCGTTTCTGAATTTAGCCCCAGCACTTCCCTTTTTATCGGGTTTTGTGCGCAAGTCAAAGGACTCGCAAAGTCCCGAAAGAGTAGAACAGTGTGCGGATGATATTTAAGGGCACCAATCACACAGAAACAATAAATAACAACAAGGAAATTCATAATAAAACTTGGTCTTTATACTTAATTTGACAACATTTTTAACAATGACATAAGACAAAAATATTTCACCCGTTGATTTATCGGTTACCTTTAACATCACAAAATATAATTTACATTTTACACTTACACTTACCTAAACCAGTTGACAGGCAGGCATTGGAATATATACAATATTTAACAAAAACTTAACAAAGAAAAGTATAAAGCTGATTTGTGTGATTGAAAATGCTATAATTTAATTTAGTCTAAAGAATACTCAAGTTTATAAAAACTCTCAGGAAATAAATTTTCAAAAGGTTTGTCCTGATTTAAAATCTTACACATGTCGCTTAGGACTTTTTCTGTGAAAGGCTTCCTCGTTTAAGATTTTTTGCGTGCGGTAACACAAACACAATATTAATGTATTATCAATGCTGTCGCCGGGGATAGTTCAAATCTGCTTATCCACCACACGTATATACCGCGTATCTACACTAAATGCAGTTTAAACTAACTTAATTTTTTGTTTTATTTTAGCAAGTTTGGAGTAAAAATTGGAAATTGGCTACATTTGCCAGATTTACGGAATTAGGTATTCCATGCCAGTTAAGCGGATTTGCCCTATTCCCGACAATATCTCAATGTTCTTCAACTACTTATATTTGTTTCTTTTTGTACAATAAAGTATCTATATACCTACACCCACATGCAAGGGATGTGTAATTTTTAAAGTGTAGTGAGCAGTCAATAATCGCACTTAAAAATGTTGTACCAGACGCTTTTTGAAAATTCATTCATCGAATGATGAGTCTTTGTTCCCTCTTTAAAAAATAAAAATAGTCAGTTTGTTACAGCCTCTGACCAATTAAATTTTAATTAAAGATTGAAATCCTGCAAACGGCAAATTAAGGCAAGTATAACTACGCCTCGCCGTGTCAGTTGCAAGCAAACAAATAAGGCCAAATTGCGCCAAACACGAGACAGGCTTCACTGTCAACCGCACTTGGAATCACAATCATCTTCACCATTTCTTTCTGTCATATGGTATAGGATGAAGGCAGAAAGAGATGGTGAATGTGATCGCGAGAACCCGCGCTTTAAGATGGCGACTGACGTGAGCCTGAGCAGTTGCTCGATGTGAGCAGGTTAACAATCGAATATTCGGCACGTCAGTACCTATAGCGAGCGGAGCAGCTGCTTCAGAACAAATGGAGCAGTATGCTTAGTATAAGTTTTACTTCACCAAATACTTCTCGATCGCGTTACGTAAAAAATATTGAATTGAAATTTTTACTAAGCATACAGAACAAATGCTAGATGCGAATATTGACATCGAACAAATGCTCACGTCAAGCCACCTTTCGACAATAAGGCACCAGGCGTGATTTTAGACTAGGACCTTATGTTATTGTTTGCAGAATCCTGTCTGTTTTTATTTGGTACGAGACTACTGCCTATTATTAAGAATAAAATAAAGTATTTTACAATGGCACTTTAAATAACTATGTTTGGTCGACATTAAACCTGAACTTTGTTAACAGAATGTCTGAACAAAAATACAACATTTACATGTAAAACATTGGTTTAGCATGCATGTAACTGAACTGTATGGAATGAACAAATCGCAAATACTAAACATGCAGAGTTAAACCGTAACCGCCATAACATGCATGAATGTTTTATTTTAAAACATCATAATTTATCCCTCTGTAGGCACAAAGGCACATAAAATATTTAGTGCAGCTATTAATATGACTCAACTTCGATATCAATAGTCACAGACAGTAAAAAATCCATCGTATCAGTAGATATAGTTATACAACTTTCAGCTTGTCGGTATCGCGAGATAGCCTAATCTTTTATCTTTCTACTAAGTATCTGATAGCTATTATTACGTAAGTCCTATACGTTTAAGTAAAATTAATGCTCAGAATTGACTCGTTGTCGCTTATACCGTTTGATTAAAGTTTGACAATTTTGAACATATGGTAGGTAGGTACCGACATTTTTTGAGTGTTGAGCACTACAAAATAAATGTACTTGTTTTGCTTTACGTTATCTGATTACTCCTTCACTACCTTTATTTAATCTATTTCACTTCACAATCTTTACTTTTGGCCATTCCTAATCAAGGTTTATCATTATACTTTTTAAGTATCCACAAAACTTAACTTTGTCTAAAATTTATGTGGTTTTTCCTTTCTTCTCATAATTTGTAAGTACGGTCAGCTCTGCTGTACCTCTACCATGAGTTTACACTAGTTCACAGTGACCGTACTCGCTAGCGACGGCGTAAATGATTTGTATGGAGAATTGGGAATGTCTAAAAAAAAATTACCAGTGGTTTTTATATTTTTTTTGTATAGAAAAGTCAATTATAAACTAATTTCAATATTTTGTCATTTAGTTCACTACTTTTATCAAAATTAATTATTGAAACTATTTTGGTTGATGACGCCAGATTGTAATTGGTGTAAATTGCGTGACCGGTCCAAGTCGTACTTTATTCTGTGTGGTTAGAATTCTTCACAAATTTACGCGTGGATTATAACTACGGAGTTTGATTTGGACTCACTGCCTGACATCTAGCACTTTGACAGCGCCAGTAAAGTGACACTAGTTACCACTGTAACTAGTGTCACTTTACCACCACGCAAAAAATAATTAAAGGGGTTGCCTTATCGTACGCATTTAGATAGATTTAGAAATTTGGCAGTGTGGGAGCCCTCAATTACAATCTGACGTCATCAACCAAAATAGTTTCAATAATTAATTTTGAAAAAAGTAGTGGACTAAGTGACAAAATATTGAAATTAGTTTCTTATAATTGACTTTTCTATACAAAAAAAATATAAAAACCACTGGTAATTTTTTTTAGACATTCCCAATTGTACTTCCGTAAGTGACCGCTAGAGGCGCTGTACAATTCTCCATACAAATAATTTACGCCGTCGCTGAGGGTACCTATTCTCTACGGCTGACTGTACCATTCTCATTTTTAATTTTTTTCGCCCTCATATCAGGCTTCTTTCGGTGAGCAACGGTGAGAGAAAGTGAAATATAATTTATTTGTTGATGTTTGTTTATGATAGTGAAAGAATACGGATTACTAACGTCTTCAATCGAATTAAACTCGTCTCAGTCTCACGGTACTTTTATGTTTCAATATGTTCCCAAAAAAATATTGACCTTACGCAATATTAATTTCAAACATAACAACTTATTCTAGTTTTGACTTGAAATTGTTGTACATGTAAGTCACATCCCATCCCGTTCCATTATAAAAAGAGTTAAGGCGGTAAACATCACTCCCTTTCTTATAAATTGGTCTCGCGAAAGGGATAAAATGATTATGACACGAAACAGACGCTGGCAACACTCGCAACTTAATTCTGAATATAATCCGTTACTCATAGTCCAATATTGCAAATGGACGAAATAGAAGGGGCTATACGTTAGAATAGAGGCAATAATAAGCCTTAATTTGACTCATTACCATTCCCCTCTCATTTTATCCGCAAACCGAACTTGACTTATATTTTAAATTTCAATTAAGTACAAAAATATCATATAAGATTGCGAACGTTACCAGCCATAATTACAAATATTTAACTTTATAAATGCAGATTCTTAATTAGAAGCACCATAACGTTTGTACTGACGAAGCACAGCACTCACTGCCATCGCAAACTGAAACCTAGCCTCCTAACGGTCACGAATGTCTTAAATACATGGTCCCAAATGTCGCTGCTGATGCCAAACGCTGAAACAGAAAGATGATGCTACAGATTTGTCTTGAGTCACTCTGCATTATACACGATGATTATTAATCGGTGAACAGGAACCAGTTTTTCTAGATCAGTATTCGGCGGCGAACACGTTTAAGTCGCATTTACGTGAAACACCTGTGTAGTAGACTTAATGCACCTAGAGTTAATTCACCCAGGATTTATTCATCCTTAATTCAGTAAAAACCTACAAGTTCGACGAGGCCCCGCGAAGTGTTACATATGGTTTAGTCTATGACCCTGAAACGTCTTTGGGAAGACACTTTCTTAAACAAACTTTGACATGTGACCTATCAAATTTCCCGCCAAAGCGATGACACTTGACGAAACTACCTAACTTCAACAGAGTAGGATGCCCATGCATTAGGTGGATGGAGAAAGTTTTAACAATAACGTTTTTATAATTAATTATACGGAGACTTGATTGCTTGAGACCTCATCAATTAAATACCATTTTGGTGAGGGATTAATATTTTTCAACCCCTGATCACCGATTAAAAATCACCGTGTAGGTATATCTTGTGGTTCTTCAAGGCTAGAGGGTCATCATTCGAGCGTTTCAACCGCCCCAAATGTGGGCCATGAATGCATGGGCACATTTTTTACGAATTGGCTGTTGATTTTGATGGCGTTTTCGGTCATTTATTAGAACCCCCGCACTTCTACCAGATAACTGGAAACTGTATTAGAATCTTCAGCCTTTTACATAAATGTATCTACGAAAGTGTTTCCGAACAAACGCTCAAATAATAGGTAACCCTGGAGTGATTAAGCTGTTACTGAACCGGTGAGATGAGATACACTTTAGGTCTCACCTGCACTTTCCATCAGGTGAATTAAGGGCCAATCACGGATCAGTTTTATTTAATAAAAATGTAGGTACGAAAATATAACTGCACATAATATTAACAAGAATATTTATAAGTTAGAAACTCCGACATTCTATCATACCCTTTGGTTCTGTGGAGAAATGTAGGAAGCTGAAGAAGATACCATAAAAATGGTCACAGTTTCAAAGATGCTGGCAGTATGTTCTCACTATAACGGATTATCGCTCTTGCGATCTCTAAATTTTTTTGAGTGATCTCTTGTAACGTCATTCTAGGGAAAGATACTAGTTATACACCATGAGCCTTACTAACAATTAACCGAAAGTATTGACACCTAACTATGCAGAAACTAAATATGTAAGTACCTATAGATAAATATCGATAGGTAAAAGACAAAAGTTGCTAAGCTACATGAAGTTCATTCTAAACAAAATGTTACATTAATGTCGCATAGGAACTTTTCCTGCTAACAGTCGATATGTTGTAATCACCTTTGTCATGGTTGACGAAGTGGTGATTGGAGTGGTACCGCTTCATCGTGTAGAGATACGTGCCGTCTTGCGGGGAGCCGTGGTGCACGTAGAAATGGATCATGTCGTACACTAAATAACCTGGAAGACCAAAATTAGACAGGTAAATGGCAATAAAGACTGCAATCTGTGTTTGTCTTAAAAATCATTTGGCGGGAAGTTTATACAAACTTTATAGGTAACCAATTTTAAACATTTCATACTGAAGTTCTAAGATTTTCATTGAGGTTTTATTTTTGAATATATCTTAAAACTACATATGTATATATATTTATAAAGAAGCAAAAAAAAAACAAATAAGACGATCTTTAAAAATATGTCCGTTTGTTCCCAAAAAAAATTACTGATCACCATTTAATTCGGTCTTAGTTCTATAAGTTTTGGTTTTGGTTCTAATTTCACATTAAAATGGGTTTCTAATTTTGGTGATCACTGATATTTTGTTGCAGTTATTTTTTTTTGTTTTATATTTTATCATAATCTAGTGATCAAATTAAATATTAGCTTTTTAATACTTATTAGATTTTTTAAGCATTTTCTACCTAAGCGCCATATTATTTGGCATTTGCGTATGCCACTACCTCATCACATAAATTTCATCAAAGATTCAATCAATTTGTTAGGTACAATTTTATTGATAGATAATTTTATAATTGCAGTTACTGCCTACCTATGCCGTTCCCTTTTTTTATGTAGACTGATATTTTGTCTAGGGACTATTCCGACTATTAGATAATTAGAAAATGTCACTGCTACCCAAGGACCCGTGAAAATAATGGTATGATTGCACGCAACAGTATTGAAACTTAAATCTATAACATACTCAGTGCCAGTAAATATATGCGTTTTCTTACTTTCGTCAAGTGCCGCTGTCATAATTTTGCAGGCAATATAGATGTTGACGCCATTAAAAAATAATCCGCAGACACGAGTCTAGTAAAAAAAACGCTTTATTTTAGCCCTGAAAACTAGATTAATTTTCGATTAACGGCAAAATCAGATTTTTTGTTGCTTTATAACAAATAAATAGTTAGTTGAGTTGGCGAACAAGTTTCAAACTCTATGGGAGAGTTTTGTTTTGACAGCTCATAAAAAGTAAGTCATTTGATTGGTGGTGTCAACATCAACAGGGGTTCAACAGGGGTTGAACGTACATTGCGTTTCAGGCATGTGACGGAGTCTCGAGTTTGACAGCTGGCAGTGAATGCATTAAGCTGTTAAACATAATAACGGCTGGCAATAAATAGTCCCATACTATTTTTCCTATTAAGTAAGTATTACAAATGCGAAAGTAACTCGTGTCTGTTTGTTACCTTTTCGCGCTTAAACACCTGAACCGATTGAAACGATTTTTTTTTGTATGAGTTGCCAGAGGGTCCAAAGACGCGAAGTCCTTGCTGTTTTTTTTTTACTTTAGGGTAGGAAAGATGTCTTGCGTTCGGGAAAAACCCGGGCGCACGAACTAAAAAACCCGGTCACAAGTCCCCTTCTCTATTGACTGTCAATACGAATACGAAAACATGTGCTTTTAATTTTGAGGAGGGGAGGGGTAGGGAGGGGACTTAATCTACCCACAGTGTCCTGCCTCAGCAACTTGCTGGAAGGCCGGGAGAGGAGCATGCATTCTCCCGCTTTATGTTTTTACCCATTGGTTTCTTCCTTGGCCGACCCTCGCCCGTGAAACGAAATTCAGTAAGTATAGAGATAGTTTAAGTCCCGGGATCTTGACATTGAGTCTCCCAATGAGGCTGGCATAGTCACACAGGTGCACTAAAGCCTCGAAAAAAAAATGGAAAAAAAAAAAAAAGTCCCGGGATAGATCTTACGATAGGAGGTGTGTTTATCCCAGTAAAATCCACAGTTCCGTGGGGTAGCGATAAACGAATCGCGCTACATTTAATCTTCTAATATTATAAAAATCTCGTGTCACTGTGTTTGTTATCAAACTCCTCCGAATCCGAAACGGATTGACCGATTTTATGAATTTTTCTCTCTGATATTTGATAGGTCTGAGAATAGGTCGTGGGCTATTTTTTATACCACTATTTTTCGCAGACGGAGTCGCGGGCAACAGCTAGTAAGGCAATAAAATCCAAAAAAAATTACTTACCTACACCAGAAGCATCTAAAGAAAGACTAGACGTCTGTCAGTCAACCCTTTTTTTTATGCTATAGGGGGAAAACGAGCAGACGGATCGCCTGATGGTAAACGATTACCGTCGCCCATGGACACCTGCTACACCAGAAGAGTCACAAGTGCATTGCCGGCCTTTTAGGTAGGAGTACGCTCTTTTTTTGAAAGCTTGAAGGTCATATCAGTCCGGGAATACCGCAGCAGGTATCTATTCTATTATCTATACATATAAAATCCTTTGTCCTGACTGACTGACGGATCAACGCACAGCCTAAACCGCGGATCGTAGAGACCTGAAACTTGGAGGGTGTGTTCTTTGTATGGCGTAGGCATCCGATAAGAAAGGATTTTTCGTAGTTCTACTCTTAAGGGGGTAAAAAAGGGGGGCAAAGTTTGTATGGGACAACGTGATTGCTTGGTCCAATCTACTTCAAATTTTGCATAAACATTCTATAACAGAATTGATGGAAGACGTGTTTCGTATTTTATTGAAATTCATCCCTTGACGGGGTTAAAAAGGAGTAGAAAGTTATTTTGGGGGTGATTTGCTTCGAAGTTGATATCAATACTCCTTAGTGCTTTTGATTTAAATTACTTTTTATTTTGACACAATGTAAACGAAACGAAACTTCAAATTTTGCAAACCATTTTTGTCTACGTTTGTCAACCACTTCCTGATCTGATCTCTGATAATAACTAATTGTAATAAGTATTTGCATTTCACCAAGCTTTTGCTTTTACAAGCGCAGCGTGGGACGTCCACCAACGAGATGCACGGACGTTTTGGTGAAGGCCGCAGGTTCAGGGTGGATGCAAGTCGCTTCCAACCGTAATGATTGGGCGTCAATGAGGGAGGCCTATGTCCAGCAGTGGACGTCCTACGGCTGAAATGATGATGATGATGATGAAGCTTTTATGTGAGTTCAACCTTTTTCGAATAAAATCTAATTGAGTATTCAAACATCATTGTTGAACTCGCATAAAAGCTTGGTGCATTGCAAATAAATTATATATATAATGCTTTGTCCTGAAGTCCTAAATGAGTGACTGGCGGATTAACGCACAGCCTAAACCGCTGTATGTAGAGACCTGAAACTTGGAGGATGTGTTCTTTGTATGACGTAGGCATCCGATAAGAAAGCATTTTCCGGAATTCCCACGGGATAAGGAATATACGGGATGTATATATTTCATCAATCGAGAGTGACCCTATCCCCATAACGAAGATTACTAAACTGTTCCAATTGGGCATGCAAGTAGACTATTAGAACAGGTATAAATCTAATTTCAATAATTTTGAAAATATCCACGGGATAAGGATAAATCAGGATTTATTTACTCAAATCAACTGGATCCTATCTCCGTAACTACAATTAAGTACTAAACTTTTCAAATTCAGTAAAAACGTAAATGGTGATACATAACAGCAAAAAAACTTATTGCAGGATTTTTGGAAATTCCTGTGGGATAGATAATCTCTGAAACTTCCGAGCCAATTAAAAAAAAATCTTTTACCAGTAAAAAGTTACACTATCCTTTATTGGCATAGGCTACTTTTTCCGGAAAAATACAAAATTCCCAAGGGATAGAAATAAAAATTCAATGAACTAAAACAATTACTAAAGTAACGCCTGATTCAATAAATAAAAAGTCAACTTCGGAGCTCATTTTAAAATGTCTTTCACCAATAGAAAAGATACACTGTCCTTGATTAACATAGGATGCTATTTTCCGGATAAATGCAAAATTCCCGCGGTATAGAAAATAGTAAATTTAACTTCGGGGCTGAGTTTAAAAAAAATTACCAATAGAAAGCTACACTATCCTTTGTTGGTATAGGCTAGGCTACCTACTATTTATTCGGTAATATGCAAAATTCCCGTGGGATAGAAAGAAGTGAACATCACTTGAGGGCTGATTTGAAAATTTCTTTCACCATTAGGAAGTTACACCAACCATTATATACATAGACTACTTTTCTCCGTGAAAAAGCAAAATTCACACGGGAAAAAATAAGTGAATTCAACTACGGGGCTGATTTTAAAACTTCTTTTACCGGTAGAAAGCTACATCTTTAAGGACATAGTCTACTTTTTCTCGGGGAAAATGCAAAATTCCCGCGGGAAATATAAGCGAAAATTTACATAGAATAAGGACAAATTTGTTGAAATTCCCACGGGATAGTGAATAAACGGGATTTATAATATTCACTAACTGATACTGATGATGATGAAATGATAATAATAATGGATGTTGCCGTTGCCGGTTTTTTGTTTTATACAATGAAAGAGATGAAGAAGCTTTACCACAAATTGGAATTCTACGCGGACGGAGTCGCGGGCAACAGCTAGTCCTAGTATATATTTTTGTTTTCGAGTTGTATTAAGGTGTGAATTGTCCTGTAATATTTATTTATTTACTACATACATTAAGCTGTGCGTTTGTGTTTGGGGGGGCTACTACGAAATTCAAAACTCGTATCGTGCCGTCCCTTTCACTCTTCTATTCAATACTTTAGCGTGACGGACACGAATTGAAGTTCGAAAATCGACTTCGTAATAATTATACAGATAGCTTTATACCTACGTAACTGGCGACCCGCCCCGGCTTAGCACGGGTGCAATTATGCACGTATTATACATATAAACCTTCCTCTTGAATTACTCTATCTATTAAAAAAAAACAGCATCATAATCCGTTACGTAGTTTTAAAGATCTAAGCATACATAGGGACAGACAGACAGCGGGAAGCGACTTTGTTTTATACTATGTAGTGTAGTGATGAAGACATACGACACACTCCCCCGCGTCGTCATCTTTATTAGGCTGAACAATTTTATTTTAATTGGCCAACATAAATTATTTCACTAAACGATTTTATCTCTTCACAACTTACCTATGCATTGGTAAGTAGTATGCATCCAAGGCTACGTCAATTACGACTATGAAGTGTAAGTACGATTTAAATTGGCAAGTCATGATTTCTCTGCTATTTCTCAATTGTTATTACAAAGATTATTACGTTCATGGACATTTCCATTTAATTTTGGATCATACACAGTGTAAGAAACAAAAGTTATGTCTCCTGTGGACATAAAATTAGTACATAACTCCGAGTCAGCACACTTAAGATTTATTTAAATAGACCGAAAGTTGGTCAGGCCCTATACTACGAAGCACGAAATTCGAACTTCGTTTCATGCCGTTCCCAAGTAGCACAGTTAGCATTATAAGAAATCACTTTGGGTATAACTCGGAACTTCACGACTTAATAAACAGTTAATATGGTTCAACTGAGAACTTAGAGCTGCGTATTACGCTTCAGTCTGTATAACAGTATCATAAAAGTAGAAACGGATACTATTGTTACGGGATCAGAGTTAGTGCAGATGTCAAAAATGCCTTCTTACAGTCTCTTTTGCATTGGTTGCTTAAGAGCATTATAGTGGTAGTAAAATATGCTATTGCTGTTTAAAGGCGTAGAATTATACCACTGAAATGCTAGCGTCTTAAAAGTCTCACTGTGAACTACCGTACAGCCAACAGTTTTAGAGTAGTGTACACTTAGAGTAATTTAACACAAAAAGTTCCACATCGGTTCGCCTCGGCTCTGTTATAAGCCTATTTTTGAAAGCAGTTAAAAGGTGTTTTATTAATACACGTGAACACCGAAGGTATTTCAAGATCCTTGTTTAACTCAGAAATGCAGCATTTGGCTGTGAAATATACCAATATATTGTTTTAGTCTGCATAAAAGAACACTTTACATATATTATAACGCACGAAGCTGCAATCAGGTTCACGTTAGTCAATCATTAAATTCTTAAGCGGTCATTTTAACAGTTGGCGTGGATCGTGTATTAAATTATACAAAATGCTAAAAAAATTGAAAAATTAAAACAAGTTTGAATTAAAATTAAAACACTAAATAAAAATTAAATAACTTTTAAAAGGTAATGCGTTTAAGTAGTTCAAATAAATGGTTTTGGCGTTTATGTGAACCATAATAAAACTAATAACAGCTGACAGGCTGAATATTGGTTCACTTGAACTCTTATTTACTGCAATAAGTATAATAAAGGAACTGGGGTGTACTCTTGTACAGCCATGGTAATTAATTCAGGATAAAAAGAGTTCACAAAAGTTTCTTAAGAATGCGCCATTTTATTATAACCTAAATCGTATATATTGATAATTATTCTGTTGTTATTTATATTTTACTGCCCTAAATTACACGTTATTCATATACACTTATTATAGTATAATATAAAACTTCGTATAATTTTATGTAAATCGCTCAAAAATGTATACATATATTTTTGGTGTGTTACTTTTTTCACAACATTTCTAATTAAAACGAGATATTTCCGAAGCGCGTAAAAATTTTGCTAAAAAGCCATATAAACATTTACAGTAAACTTGCATTCCCAAATGTTTTCACAGTAGGTTGGCTATAAAGGTGTACTTTCGTGAGTCAACACAAATTCTCAATAAAATTGTGAGATTTACTTCGCCATTACACATCACACTCTGGAAATTTATCGGCACCGCTATAATACTATTAAAAGCAAATCTGCAAATATAATAAGCAATTTCAATATGAACGAAGGGTATGTAAAACCTAAAGCGTTATATAAGACTAGCAGTCACCCAATCCTGACGCTTAGTCTGTATAACAGGACATTCGTATTCTGTTAAGCAGCTGATAAACAGCCTGGTGACCCATAATAATTCCAATATAGTGCTACTGTAATGCTGTTAAACAGAAATGTGAACTAAACTAGAACTATAGGCTGAATAATTTGTGCCCAAATAAGAGTTATTTCAGTGTTAACAGCGCTGTTAACACCATTGTAACACTGTCTTGTACAGCTTAAAGTTTCCGTGTACACCAAAAGTGATTTCTTATAATGCTACTTGTGCTACTTGGGTTCCGCTCACGCTAATGTTATTTATTACGAGAGTAAGAGGGACCGCACGATCCGAACTTCGAATTTCGTAGTAACCCCCCAGGCGACCCAAGAAGGGCCAACACGTCGATGAAGACTTGAATAAAAAAATATTGGCCATAGATTTTTGCTTTGCCATCTCCACAGGAGAGACTCAAACAAAAAGAAGATAGCGCGTGGAGTCCCTCCCCGCGGAAGAAGTGAAACTTCATAATAAAAAATAAAAAACCAGACGGTCACCCATCCAAGTACTGACCGGCGACCGCGCCCGACGTTGCTTAACTTCGGTGATCGGACGAGAACCGGTGTTTTTGTCAAATATCTTGAAAACGGTGCATCCTACGGCAAAATCAATGAAACTTTCATCCCCCTTTGATACCCCCGCACCCCGTCCCCCGCACCCCCCTCGGTATGTTGAAATTAAAAACGGTCAAAAAGTTGATCAAGAACTATTCTGAGCTGTCTTAACAGCTATAAATATAATTAAAAATATATAATTAAGAATGTTGTATACCTATAATACGCTCTAGGTACATCCCTTTCCATTTACAAATTGTGACCTCTGTATGTTAGATTCAGAACTAAAATTGTAATGTATTTGTAGCCGACATAGTTACATAACTACCTATAAAGCGGGGTATGTATTACAATACCGAAGTATGAAAGACCGAATGTATTAAAACATCGAATGGGTCAAAAGACCGACACGATTTTTTTCTGAAACCGTAAACTTCTCAGAATTTATTAAAACGGCATCATACAGAACCCATTAGGTTAGGTTAGGTTTGTTTTATAACAATCTTAAAAAGTTAACGGTTTCAGAAAAAAATCGTGTCGGTCTTTTGACCCATTCGATGTTTTAATACATTCGGTCTTCGTACTTCGGTATTATAATACATACCCATATAGCGACAGCTGGTCACGATCCCGTAGGACTGTGTAGTGTACTTGTCCTTTTGGGAATAAATAATAATTAACAGTAGGTATTCTTTGTTTAGACTTATCTCTCTGTGACTTCCAACCAATAGACTCAAATATAACTAAAGAATACCAAATATTTTATCAGGCACACATGACACACATGAGCATAACTCACAAAATTCCAATTTCCTGCTGAACAAGATAGTTACGGCTACCTACGCCGTGTTTATCAACGTATGTACATAATTATTAATAATCTATGACTCACGATTTTCTACTTCAGTAATTGTATTTGCTTATTATCATTCAATTAATTCATCATAAAAATTCATTATGACTCATCTTTTTGGAAAACCGGCCAAGTGCGAGCCGAAGTCACACGCTGAGGTTTCCACGTAAATTGTAAAAGCCCGCAAAAACTAAGCTTGTTCTTAATAACATTTCTACTAAAATAATTCTTACCAGATTAATGATTTCCAGACTCTTCTCTTTACTTGTGTTGGAATGCCTTACTTATCTATGTGTGTTTCGATTCCCACGATTTATGTTCTAAAATATACTTTTAATCAGCAAAACGCCGCAAATACGCAGAGCTCTCAAGAGACTACGTATTTGCAGCTTTTGCTGTAGAAACCTTAGGTCCGTGGAGCCCGGACGCTCACAAACTTTTTGGCCAAATAAAACATAAATTGTTCGAAATTACCTATGACCATAAGGCTGGTGCATTTCTCGCCCAACGTATTGGCATCACAATCCAGCGCGGAAATGCTGCCAGCCTTATGGGCACTCTTCCGCAGGGACAGGACTTAGGCGAATTGTATATATAGCTAGGTTATTTTTAGGCTAGTTTTTTTTTTATTATTATTTATTTCAATTGTACCTTTTAAAAGGTTGTATCGTTGGATTACGCGAACTTGGATTTTTTTTTTACATTTGCTAGAGATGGTTGCATGGGTTTCATTATTCATTTCAATGTGATACCTTCATACATCATCTTGGCCTGTATATACTACTGCAGGTCATGTCTTATTTTTATAGCTCTTAAACGGGTGAACCGATTTGGATGCGGTTTTTTTATTTGAAAGCAGGTTTATGGCGATGGTTCTTAGATATGTTTTATCAAAATCGGTTTAGCCGTTTCAAAGTTATCAGCTCTTTTGTTAGCTGCGAAAGGGATCTTAGACGCATAATGGGCATTTACTTTATTTTCAAACATATATGTGACCTAATTGCGTTGGGGTTTTTAATTTTTTTTAATTTATAGTTATAGAATCAGATAAACTTTTATATACTCGAGATAGGACACGACTTGAAAAAGAGTTTGTAACAGTAGCCTCGTTTTTACACTCAACTAGTACAGTCGACCAAGAAATTCCTTTACCACCCTAAAGTTCAATGTCAGTCATTATTGTCAGTTGTTTGGCTCAATTAAAACATCAAAGACTATTTTCACTTACAATTCAATGCGACAATCAGCCTTATTGCTTTTATTCTAATGTAGGAACTGTCATTAAAAATGGTAAAGCACTTACTTGGTCGACTATACAATGTCCTACAGTTAGACTCAACTTATAATTCCGATCGGTAGTTTTCGTTCGCGCAGAATACAGTGGGAAGTATATTTGTATGGGCTGGGTTGATGATGTTGATGATAATGATATGCTTAAAAACTACTTACGATTATCATCAATAGCCAATACCTATTTTGGCTTAGAACATTACTAATTTATTTAGAAACGTACCGATGAGTCCTCCGGTCAGTTTAATCAGCGGATAAGACAGCAAAAGCCGCACTGGCATGTAGATTATGGACGCCAGCACGAACGCGGGGATGGGGGGGAACACCTGGCGCAGTCCGTCAAATGGCACCTGAAACAAGAACACCAGTGTTGCAGAACCATCGATAGTTTGTCTCTCGATAGTTGAACTCGAAAACTATTCAGGATATCGATAGCATCGCCACGTGTCGATTGTCCAATAGAATCGATAGTATTGCAAAATTAGCCAATAATGACCAATAATCGATAGTATCGATAGTTTTGTACAGTCAGCTGTGAAGAAATGGTACCCCCCTATAAAGGAGGTAACTAACTAGACCGAGTGGTGCCTTTTATCTGCATCTGACAGTACCATCGATAGTATCGAATATTCAGTACTATCGATAGTATCGATTGTTTTTGGTTATTTTATTATATTACTGCCTGATGTAACAATAACATCGATACTATATTGATTCTATTGGACATAAAACTATCGATAGTACCGATTGTATTACCTTTATCAATAGTATTGCTTTTAAAGCATTATCGATAGTATTGACACGAGGCGATACTATCGATAAACTATCGATACTATTGGTTCTGTCTTGACTATCGATAGTTACGACAAAACCAACTTACTTATCTCTTTCGTAACAAACGTTAAAAAAAGTCTAAAAGTAGATTTCTTCAATATATCAAGATTTCTTCTCAAAAAATTTCTAATATTACTTCCCAAATGTCGAGGTAAACGCAGTCACCGAAAAGGAAATCAAGAGCGTAGGCTCATAGTAGGCTAGTAGTTACAAGAGCGTAGGCTCATAGTAGGCTAGTAGTTACAAGTAGTTTAAATCAAGAGCGTAGGCTCATAGTAGGCTAGTAGTTACAAGAGCGTAGGCTCATAGTAGGCTAGTAGTTACAAGTAGTTTAAATCAAGAGCGTAGGCTCATAGTAGGCTAGTAGTTACAAGTAGTTTAAATCAAGAGCGTAGGCTCATAGTAGGCTAGTAGTTACAAGTAGTTTAAATCAAGAGCGTAGGCTCATAGTAGGCTAGTAGTTACAAGTAGTTTAAATCAAGAGCGTAGGCTCATAGTAGGCTAGTAGTTACAAGTAGTTTAAATCAAGAGCGTAGGCTCATAGTAGGCTAGTAGTTACAAGTAGTTTAAATCAAGAGCGTAGGCTCATAGTAGGCTAGTAGTTACAAGTAGTTTAAATCAAGAGCGTAGGCTCATAGTAGGCTAGTAGTTACAAGTAGTTTAAATCAAGAGCGTAGGCTCATAGTAGGCTAGTAGTTACAAGTAGTTTAAATCAAGAGCGTAGGCTCATAGTAGGCTAGTAGTTACAAGTAGTTTAAATCAAGAGCGTAGGCTCATAGTAGGCTAGTAGTTACAAGTAGTTTAAATCAAGAGCGTAGGCTCATAGTAGGCTAGTAGTTACAAGTAGTTTAAATCAACAGCGTAGGCTCATAGTAGGCTAGTAGTTACAAGTAGTTTAAATCAAGAGCGTAGGCTCATAGTAGGCTAGTAGTTACAAGTAGTTTAAATCAAGAGCGTAGGCTCATAGTAGGCTAGTAGTTACAAGTAGTTTAAATCAAGAGCGTAGGCTCATAGTAGGCTAGTAGTTACAAGTAGTTTAAATCAAGAGCGTAGGCTCATAGTAGGCTAGTAGTTACAAGTAGTTTAAATCAAGAGCGTAGGCTCATAGTAGGCTAGTAGTTACAAGTAGTTTAAAACAAGAGCGTAGGCTCATAGTAGGCTAGTAGTTACAAGTAGTTTAAATCAAGAGCGTAGGCTCATAGTAGGCTCATAGTAGGCTAGTAGTTACAAGTAGTTTAAAACAAGAGCGTAGGCTCATAGTAGGCTAGTAGTTACAAGTAGTTTAAATCAAGAGCGTAGGCTCATAGTAGGCTAGTAGTTACAAGTAGTTTAAAACTCGGTTAAAAATACGTCTATTGCAAATGCATGGCTGGCAAAATCAATATCCATTACTTAGTTACACTTCTGGGAAATAGGTGAATCATTTTGATTTGTATGCATTTGGTATTTTATGTCCATTTTATTATTCACATTTGAATAAACGCTGTAAATGTTTTCTTTATCACCCCTATCCACTCACTTGCTTGCGATTTTTAGCTACGGTAGCCTAAATTGTCATGACGTTATATAGAAACGACGACGGCATAATGTTAAGTATTGTATTTTCAAAAATCGATAACTTTGCTTCTACTTAATTAAAAGCAAAGATTTTTTCAGTTGTTTCTTCTTTGCCATATATTTCACTAAAATAAGATTTTTTAAATATTTTTCTGCAAATACACACGCGTAGGATCATTGAATTTCTCCAACTTTGTTCCGTTGTTCGAGAATGTTGTAGTTTTAAAATATTACCGAAGCCTTTTTAGAACAAACTTTAAGATTGTATGTAGGTACATAAATATTGTTTCTCGTGATGATATTACTAACGCAGGCGAAGCAACGGGTAAGCGCTCTAGTTACACAATAATTTGCGAGCAACAGTTTAATAGCTAGGTACTTATAGGTAAAAAACTTAAGCAAATGACCTGTAGTATGTGTATGTAGTAGTAACGTATCCGTATTAACAAACTGACGTTCCAAATTTGAAAAATAACTTGAGCTCCATATCAATTCTGTGCACTACTACATACAACAGGTTATTTACTTAAGTTTTTTTTGCCTATAGTTAGTTTATTTATGTTATATTTGCTATTGAATTTACTAAAAAAACCCTAAATGTATTTGACTCGGTATCGGAAATAGTAAATCAAAACTATGCCAAGTGCGAGCAGACACTATGAGAAACAGTTTCTAATTATACTCCGCTCTATGAATAGAATTGTTAGTAAATTTACGATTGTAATTTTCTAATGTCAAGGCATGAATGCCTATAGAATGACGAAAGTGTTATCACTTTTATGAGGGCGCGATATTTTTTACAACCTTTTTAGGGTTCCGCGCCCAGAGGGTGATAAACAAACCCTATTAATCACAGAGCTGTAATCTCAAGAACCGTAATAGATAGACAGCTAAAATTTGTACATAATTTGTACTATTGACGCTGCAACATCAAATAATAGGTAAAAACTAAGTTAAAAATTAAGGGGGATTCCAAACAACCAATATACTTAATATGTGTCGACATCTTGACATCGACATCCATCTTGCTTAAAAGTAGGGTTTTGCTAAAACTGGATTTTATAGATACGGTCAACAGCAAAAATATGTATCGATTTGATCCTCTCATAATTATGAACCGATAACTTAATTCGACGACATAAGAGCTATAGGATATATTTATGAGCAAGTTGTATGCACCCATATTTTTACACTTTAATGTGTACCTACGAATGTACGGAACCCTTAGTGCGCGAGGCCAACCCGCACTTGGTCGGTTTTTAAACCACTTCTTAGGTATGATTATGTGTACATATCCTGTAATAATCAAGGAAACTGTAGCTTTCTACCAGTATTTTTTTTTATTGGATTATTCATTCATTGCTTCCATATTATATTACCCCTACAATCCCTACATATAAAAACAAACAAATAAGTGAGCTTCTTTATTACATAAATTTCAGTATAAATTGTTATTGGTATTGTGTGCGGCGCCATTTTTCTTCACACGATATTAAAAAAAATAAAAACCGTAGAAAACAAAGAAAAATACCATGTTTTCTGTGAAATGGTTTTTTTATAACTGTATAGATTCAGGCGTCATTTGCGGAGTTTCATGTTAAAATAAATGGGTGAGGCTAAGTCATGCAAAATAGCTAAGTACGTTTGCGTTGAAAATATGCCTTTTAATGCAATTTTACCGCCCTCCCTCCGGTTAAACCCACAAGCAGAGAAGCACCATTACCATATACAAAAGTCGGAAAAAATAAACGGGAAAATAAATTTAAAAAATCCGACCAATATTTTTTATACATAAAAAGGTATCCTATGTCACCCGGAGCATAGAACGAATCGATTGATACCTTATTTATTAAAATCGGATGAGTAGTCTCGACGCTACGGTGGAACACACCATAAATACAAACATACATACTATAGACTTACACTTCCTTTTGGGTTTGCCGTAGTTGTGTAAAAAGCAAAATAAGTATTCCATTTGTTCATAGATCTTTTAGTTTGAGAAATAAAAAAAAATACAAATACCTTAGTCTATTGTGCGAGGAGAACTGTATAACTGATTGCAAATTAATCAATAAAGTAATGTAGCTTATACTTAATCAACTTCCTTTGTTTTGTTTTTAGCTGACCCAGCGTTCAATGTTCCTAGGAAGCCTGTGTGGATGATTTAACTAAAGGTTACATTGTAGACGCATTGTAGGCAAATTGTAAATGGGTTAACGTAAGCTTTCTGTTTCGATAAGCCTTTATAAGCTTTTATAGTTTCACCTTTCTGGGGGTTTGTGTGCCTGTGATAAAATCTTGGGAGTCGAATTTGTTTGACCCAATTTAAGTGACCAGATTTACTAAAAATTTGGTGTAGAAATGTAGTAATACGTATCTGAATATCCTAACTATTCCTAACTATCCTAACTAATCCTAATCCTAACTAATATTATAAATGCGAAAGTAACTCTGTCTGTCTGTCTGTTTGTCTCGCTTTCACGCTAAAACCACTGAACCGATTTAAATGAAATTTGGTACACCGATAGTCTAGAGCCTGAGAAAGGACACAGGCTATATATCATCACATCACGCTAACACCAATAGGAGCGGAGCGGAGAGGAAGAATGTTTCAAAGTCGGGGGTTTTTGAAGTAAATCTTCTATAGGCACGCTTGACTTGGGAGTACGGTGGTGAATGTGAACGCGGGGGGGGGGGTTCTATGTTGGGGGGGCGGGCGGTGCGGGGGGGGTAATTTTTTTACATCGAGGAACTAAGGAGAGCCATAATTGATGAAAAATCAAATTGGATAAAAAAAATAAGCTGCCCAAATTACTAATTCCACGCGGACGGAGTCGCGGGCAAAAACTAGTCGGAAATAAATATGTTAAAATGTTTAAATCTCGAATGGACTATAACATCGAAAAGATGTGAACGCACATGTATTTCCTGCGACAAACCGGGACTTATGAGATTCCCCCTTGATTTTTAGGGTTCCGTACCCAAAGGGTAGAAACGGAACCCTATTACTGAGACTCCGCTGTCCGTCCGTCTGTCTATCTGTCTCTCCGTCTGTCACCAGGCTGTATCTCATGAACCGTAATAGCTAGACAGTTGATTTTTTTCACAGATGATGTATTTCGGTTGTCGCTATAACAACAAGTACTAAAAAACCGAATAAAATAAATATTTAAGGGGGCTCCCATACAACAAACGTGATTTTTTGCCCTTTTTATAGATAATGATACGGAATCCTTCGTGCGCGAGTCCGACTCGCACTTAGCCGGTTTTTTATTTTCTATTCCGTGGCCAGGATGGACCAGGGCCCTGTACCACAAAAAATACAAGTGCTACAATTCAACAAAATTGTCAAGTTTCTCATAGTAAAATGTTACAATTTTGTCGCATTGTAGCACTTGTAACTTTTGTGGTACAGGGGGCTGGATGGCCGGCCGTTGATTGTGAATACGTCTGACGCAGAGTTAGCGTGCAAAACATTTGCCATACGGAGAGAGACATAAACAATGCGAAACACGTGCCGTTTTAGCAATTTTGACTACGGAAGACTAAAAATAATGTAATTACTTAACCCTTAATAAGGTAGAGTCGATTTAGCGACCACATGCATTGACTTGGAAATACAACCTTATTGTTTATGTTATACGTTACAAATATTCATTGTAATTATTGAAAATACTACTAGCTTTAAAAATATCCTTTGTCAAGTACGTATTCGACAGCTGCTCTTGATGGGTTGATCTCAGGTTGTCTAGGTCGCAAAATGGCTACATAGGTTGGTTAACCACATCGCATAATGACTAGATCGCAAATTTCCCAGATCTTTATTTGACCACATCGCACAATTACTACGTCGCAAAATGCCTATATACAGGGTTATTTGTAATTCACTAGCATCCTTTTAACCCTAAACTCCTACCACTTAAACAAATGTTTTTTGTTTTACGACTTTTGTCATAACTTAATATTTTTGGTGTAATAACGTTTTGAAAATTTGAGATTACCTCATATTTTTACGATAATCTGTGTATTTGTATGGGAAAAAAAGTGCTTCATTTTAAAAAGTCGTAAAACAAAAAACATTTGTTTAAGGGATAGGAATTCAGGGTTAAGAGGATGTCAGTGAATTACAAATAACCCTGTAGATACCTTATTTTTGTCCTTTCGTACCCGTGGTCCAACTATAGTTTGTCTAACTGCTTTTTGACGGAGCTCTGCCCAAGGGCGCCTCCTCTTTGTGGCTGTTTTGCCCTTCGGGCAACTGAAGTTACCTAACTAGACTAACCTACCTATTTTTGTATTAAAATATTTTTGCGACCTAGTCATTATGCGATGTGGTCAATCAACCTATGTAGTCATTTTGCGACCTGGACAACCTGAGATCAACCGCTTCTGATTCTGTAGTAGTATAGTATTCTCCAGTAAGTGGGACCTTATTTAGGGTTAAATAGCTTTATAATAACTACGTACTCCAAATTCTAACTCCAAATTCTATGTCTATTCTTATACTGTCCAGGCTATTCGGTTGTGGAATGCCTTGCCGATTGACTTAGGCTGCGGCTCCACTGAGGCGGAGACGAGCGGAGCTGAGAGGAGACGTGTGGGGATCGACCAATCATATTACATGAAATCCACATCTCGTCTCCGTTCATGTAATATGATTGGTCGTTCCCCACACGTCTCCTCTCAGCTCCGCTCGTCTCCGCCTCAGTGGAGCCGCAGCCTTACGACGGGCAAAATCTCTGTCAATCTTTAAATCAATGCTTAAGGTGTACTATCTGTCTTCTTGTAATAATTAGCTTTGTTATAGTTTATTTATTTATATGTGGCTGTTTATCCCAATGCTTATATTTGTTTTAGACGTGTACCTACTTATTATATGTACGATATATGTATGAGTAGATGTACTATTTTTTGTTGCGTTTTAATTTTCTGATCCACTGTTGATGCACCACCTGCTGTAAACTAGTCCTTCCTTCTTTCTGGTAAAGGGTTGCCTAGAAGAGATCGCTCGTAAGCGATAAGGCCGCCTATTGCTTACCTTGTAACTTACTCTCTGTGTACCTGTTTTCTGTATTGCTTACTATTCCTGGTGTACAATAAAGAGTCATTGTATTGTATTGTATTGTATTGTATTGTACGTACCTTATGATGCAAGCCGTGAATCAGGAAATGCATCTTGATCATTGTAATGGATCTCCCAGGGTCCAGATGGAACACCCATCTGTGGAGGGAGTACTCCAGAATAGTCCACATGATGGTACCGAAGACCATGTGGTATCCGTACTCAAGTAAGGACATCGCATTTTGAGTATCTGAATCTGCGAAAACAAAATTGCGTCAAATACACATGACAGGATATAGTGGATAAGACTTCTCAAGTTAGTTCAAAGAGGCCCTAAACAGGGAGCGCTTAATATTATGGTCTTACTAACTAGAAGTATAGTCACACTAATGTTATAAATGCGAAAGTACGTGAGTATGAGACTGCGTGTGTGTGTGTGTGTGTGTGTGTGTGTTTGTCTTCTTTCTGTTTGTCTCAGCGGGTATGAATTAAATTTAGTGTGTATGTAGCTGGATCTGGGAACAATACACAGACTACTTTTTATACCGACAGTCCTACGGGATCGGGATAAAGGTATGCATATGAAATCCTGAGATCTCAACCACTAAGTCTTAAAACATGAAATTTTGCATGGGTGTTCTTCATACCACGTTGTAATTTTTGGGAATTGCCATGGGAGTTTAGTAAAATCCTGCCGAAAGCCTTTCTTTACGAGTATGTTCACGTGAACGAAGTCACGGGTAAAGATTTTTTTAATATTTATACTTAACTTTAAAATAAAAACCCTTTCGCCATTATTACTTACAACATGGTGCTCCGCAAAATTATCGTTCACAAACTTTATCATACTTATGTGACAAAAATCCCAGAAACTTATCTTATTTATCTATAGATTGACGACATTTAGACACAGGTAAGCATTATGCATGTTTATAAAAATAACCTTTGCAGATAACCACAGCACCTTTTAATCTTATTTTACCAAGAAAAGAAACTAACATAGCACATGGAGAGATACGAAATTAATGAACTGAAACAATTACTTTGCTCACCCACGACCTACAGACCTCCGCAAAGTAACGCCTGATTCAGTAAATTAGATAAGAAATTGTCAAATAGTCACAACCAAAGACCGGGGAAGGGGCAGGGAGCCCATCGTTCGACTAAGAAAAAGCGCTTGTGCGAACCCCCGAGTTAATAGTTTCAATCGGATGTATTTGCACACGGCTTTTTGTTTCTCATTAAACACTTCTTTCCACATTTTCAGTATACAACTGTTTTGCAGACTGAGTTTTAAATGATACACGGTTAAATATGTTCATTAAATAAGTTTTCTACAGGTTGTAGACCGATTTACCTTTAAAGAACTTCCGATATTTCGACGCAACGTCGGCGATTTGACTGAACGCAGCAAAATATATATTAGTTATCTAGTTAACATGGACGCGCCATTGCGCATTGAGTCCGCAATATTGATTAAAATGTTCAAAAAACTTATTTAAGTGTAATCTTAACTTAACGTTTAGTATAGTGATCACTTTTTTACTTTGTCGCTTTCAGTCGTTACATAATTTCGTAAGACTTTTCAAACATGACGTTAACGTTAAATTGACAAGGTACAAAAGTCATCACTTATTTATGACGTTGACCCTACCTGTACAGTCAAGTGTAAAAATATGGGTGCACACAACTTGCTCATAAATATGTCCCATAGCTCTTATGTCGTCGAATTATCGAAGAATGTAACGATGGGAGGATTAAATCGATACTTATTTTTGCACTTGACCCTACCTACTACCTACATAATAATATACGAGTACGTACTGACATAGTCATCTTTGACAAACTATTTGTGCTATTGTGGTATCGTCTTTGTGACTCATCATTATTATCATAGTTCCTATTGACGAAGAAGCCAAGTACCATAAAACGGGGTTACTTTAAAATGCAGGGGATACTTTGGAAAACAGTTTTTACGCCGTGTTCTTATTTTTTTTAGACCATCTGTGGCCGTGAAATAACTACCTTGATAAATTACCTAACTATTTACGTCATTCTCTCAATCAAGCTATGAATATTTGCGTTTTTATAACCATTTTAAATCTATCAAAGTAACACCAAAATTTCCTAATTTAAAAACCCCAGTTTAAGGTACTGACCTTTACAACCTATGCTTTTTAATAACTGTATATTAATGTTTATAATAATTTATTCATTATAAACTTATTATATTTAAAATCTTATATGCCAAATTTAGAAGAACTGTATTTAATAGTAAAAAGATTTGCTTAAAATGTTGACCCGTATTAGCAACTGATATTAAATAATAAGTATAAGAACATAAAAAATATCGTCCTCTTTTAACAAAAAAAATCACTTTAAAGTTGAATATTTCGCAAAAGAATCACTGTATCGAAAAATCGTTTTAACAACCTCGTAATTATTTTAAGAGACCTATCCTACGATACCCCACACTATAAAGTTAGACGAGAAAAAATATAAGGGGTAAAAAAATGGACCAAAAAATTGAGTGACAGGACCCACATTATTAATCTTTGACCTTTTCTTAACTCAAATCCATTGGTGGAATTCGGTCTTCACATTTTGCATAAGTACTCAACTACCTCTAGCGCCTGCTCTACGTCATTACGGGTAGACTGAAGAAATTGCAGGTTGATTGGATGTTAATGTTCTTTCGCTACCAATTGACGCGTTCTCGCTTATCTTTCCATCAAAACATAATTACTCTGCACACTCGACAATGATTTTTAATTAACACCCAACATCGCATTGGCTAAGGATCCCGCCCGCGCGCGCACAATACGTTTCATAGAGTGAAAATTTGAATCCTCAATGACAAAAGGTACTTAGGTATTTTTTTTGACGAATACTGTTAGTTGAGGCTTATTGTCTAACGTTTCTGACGCATACCTTTGCTTGCATTCACTATTTCTTTCTGTCAAACGGTATAAAATGATGACAGAAAGAGATGGTGAAAGCGAAGGCAAGCATCAGAAGCGTTAGGCAATACGGCCTCTGAACAGAGCTGATGATTTTCAAAAGGCTGAAAAGGGGCCCCCGAGAAAAACATTGCTTAGAGGGCCCGACATGGTTCATCCGGCCTTGATTCAACAACTTCTTCAGTCCACCTGCGATTATGAGGCTAGTTTTACGTTAAAATATCGGAAGAATTATTTCAAGGTAACCGCTATCTAAATCCCGTAGAAATGTCTTAACAGTTAAAAACGAGCGTAACTGATCAATTGGTCTCGACTGGGAAGAACTCAAAGCCGCGCCGAGACAAATGGGAATCTCTTCTGAAAACCCTATGTCTCTACTCTAATAAGGGATAACAGGTCAACATCAACATTATGATGACAAAATAGTGCAAAAATCTTATTGTTTGGCTATGGGACATGGTCGCCTTCAACATCGATCATGGCGTGTGGGAGGATCTTGCTTCCGACCGCAATGAGTGGAGAAAGACTCTCGCGGAGGGTTGTAACCCACGGATAAGCCTGGTTTCAGAGCCTAGCACAGAAACAGAAACGGGCAGCTTCTGCTTCGTAGCCGGGCCCTCAGTTCGTGTGCCAAAAATGCGGGCGAACGTGCCGTTCTCGGATTGGACTTTACAGTCACGAACGGCGTTGCCTCTATCAAACAGACGCTGCTTAAATCATCTGTCAAGATGGAAGACGCCTTGTGTGTGTGGTTATGGGAAATAAGAAATCGGTATGTTTATGTTAAAATAGGTTAATGAAGGTCCGGTTATGAACGGATCGTTCACGATAAGGAATATTAAGGCATTCGATGATAAGAAATGTAGAAAAAACTTAAGCGTTCCATAGAATCGATATAATCTATTAATTAGTAACGTTGTTCATTAAGTACGTACTTAGGTAAGATTAAGTACTTTGTACGTTTATTACAATCACATTAATATAGAGGTAGAATAAGTTTAGGAAATCAAACTGATAATAGCAAACTTATTAGGTATATTTTAACGCTAAGGTTCAATACTTAAAATATTGCATGCCTAGTGTAGGTAAAACATTAGCACATTCTACCTATTCCACTGCCTCGTTAGCCCCCGTTCCCACTATGTCGTGTGTCGTTCCGTTTTTTAATCGTGCGTTCCAGTTTGTATCGAAATCGTGTCCGACAAGTGTGAACAGCTTCATACAAAATGTTCTGCCATTCGAAAGCACGATTAAAAAACGGAACGACACACGACATAGTGGGAACGAGCTCTAAGATCTTTGTTATTCTCACTATGTTCTGGCAATAAATAACTTTGACTTTGAAACTTTGTCTTTGACTTACCGAGGACGTGTTCGCTGAACTGTGTGTAGCCAAGATACAGTATGATGGGTATCCAGAAGGCTGGCACTAGGTACCAGGGTGTGAAGGTCATGGCTTCTAGGAGGGGGCTGGAGAAGATGCGGCAATGCCTGTAGACCGCGCTGTTCACCCATTTCTCGTAATCTGGTGCGATGGCGTCGAGCTGGCAGAGGATTGGCTTTGACCAGTCTAGTCTGCCCTGGGAAAGAAAAAAAGGATTACAATAGTTATCAACTGATGTAATTTAAGGAGCTGTCAAAACACGATGCGAATTAGAAATAGAAATAAACTTTATTGTATAACTGTGCAGGCCATCTGCTGAAATACATTCCTTGTTGTTTTCCTTCGTAAAATGGTTGCCTGGAAGAGATCGCTTCGAAGCGATAAGGCCGCCTATTGCTTACCTTGTATATTTTTTCCATGTACTTGTTTTTCTGTATTGTTTTCTGTGTGGTGTACAATAAAGAGTCATTGTATTGTGTTTGACAACATTTTGCTGGTGTTGCATTTTGCACGAAGCTGATTTGATTATATTAAACACAAAAGTACAACTCATGAAGACTTAGTAGCAAAAAATGTGGAAAACGTCTTTTACTTTTTATTTGAAATATTCAAAATTGTTCAGGTCGAAAATCTTAGAAAAAATCAGAAAAAATCACAACTCAAAAACTATGAGAAATCGCGGAACATACATGGGGGTGATTCAGGTACCCAAAAGGTGGACCATCTCTGGTCTTTCACTTGACATTATATTTTGGGGCACCCTATTATAGTTAACTCTGGTCCGTGTAAATCCGTTACTGTATTAGGATACATATGGTGAAGCACGCATCATAGATTGATGAGAAACTACCTCCGATTCCCGGCATAAGCTATAGGCCTCTATTTTTTCAATTTGATTTAGTTTCAATGAAATTTGAAAAAAAGGTAACGGAAAACCCGTAAAAAAATACAAAAATCTGGAAGTTTATTTTCAGTTTGACAGATCTGCTCCACTCTTTCGAGTGCGGTTTTAACCGTCCTTTAGGACGAGGTCGTATTTGTCGGCACTGAATGAATAATAATAATGCACGACCTGACCATTTTGGCAAATAATATGAGTGTTTGAATTATTAAGTAGGTAGGTCGTGCATTCCGGGTCGAAAAATTCAGGTGGTGTTTTAACCGCATCCACTCTTTCTATAGAACTAGAAGCGCGCCCGAACACATCTCCGGTACATCGGCATAAGCATACAAGTCCATTCAGATTTAGAAACGAATATCTCCATGTGTTTTATCCCGTTTGTTTATGCGTTTGATTATCCATTAGTCCACTGCAAACATTTTATGCTAACTCTATTTTGTCCGTTTCCTCCGTATAACGTACGGTACAGATGGACGACTGGTTAGTGGTTAGATCAATTTACCAAAATCGTTATTTCCTAGTACTTAGCAAAATATCCATTCGCATTTTATCCCAAATGCTTTTTGACGTGACAACGTCTAATAAATCGATGAACGCCGGCTGCACGCACGAAACACGTCCCGTAGAAGAGAGAGCAGTGAACGCCAGGATGTACAAGAGAGCAGCGCGCTAGGATGTACAATGCGGGGTGCGAGGGGGTACTAAAGGGGGATGAAAATTTCATTGATTTTGCCGTAGGATGCACCGTTTTCAAGATATTTGACGAAACACCGGTTCTCGCCCGATCACCGAGGTTTAAGGCTGCGTTTCCACCAGACATGTGCGAGGATGCCTTGCGAAGGATGTGTTTGTCATGCATGAACCAATAGAAACACTTCATTCACTTGGGACCTTTTAAATAAGTGTTTCTGTTGGTTCATGACACAGAAATAATAATAAAGAGGATAGAAGTGCCTTAGACGCGTGACCTTGGCGCCGCGCTAGTGACTCGTAGGTCACCAGCGCGCGACTTGTGGCTCAGTGCTATTGAAACGTGGGTATGATAACAAGTGCTTTAAAATGATGTTTTGCAGCAATAGCAATTGCGGAAACTCGTCCACACTGTGCAATTACACTAATAAGGGGATTACATTTCATCGGTATGTATTAATTTAATGTAATAATGCGGTTTATATCAAAATACAACTTGAGAAAATATTTCATTATGAAATATTGGTTTACACGTTATTAACACGAACTTCATATACCATTGCTGCTCATATCCTTAAAAACGCAGATTGCTTTGAAGTATACGCAGCAATGTAATGTAATTTTTGATAAACCTTCTGCCTCGCACAAATGTTCATGGTACGAACACAAGACAGGTTACGACTAGTCCCGAGCTAGTGATGCCCGTTGACTTGTACACTACAACACACTGCCGACGCGGCCAATGAAGAACGCCGTTGTGTAAGTGTGGGTATGACTTACGGTGAGTGTTATTCAACGCTGTCTCTAAGTGGTTAGGTTCATAATTGTTTGTAAGCAAAAAAATTAGTAATTGTGTGCGTGATTGCGTAGTACGGTTCCGGTATTTTGCGTGTGTGCATTAATAGTAAGTAGAGGGGACAAACTAGCGCCACTGGTCCCGGAACAAAATAGGAACTAAGGCATTTCTATCCTCTTTATTATTATTTCTGTGGTTCATGACTAGACCCCGGATCTTTGTGGCAATGACGTCACAATAGGGTAGTTTGGGGAGTAAATGGAACGGTGTTAATTAATACGAAAAACTAACTGGTTTTAACCGAGTACATTTTATTAATTCAGGATAAAAGTTACCTAGTAAATTAAATTAATTAATCAATATTATTTTTTGGTATATTACTGCAAACCATACATTTGTACGTTGAACTGGCTTTTGATGAATAAAAAGTGACTGAAGTGAAAATGTTATTATATTCCACTGTTCCATTTCCTGAATGGAACTTTGGTTTTTACGGCCGCTTACTTTTTATTCGTCAAAAGCCTATTTACCCTACAAATGTGTGGTTTACAGTTAAGTAATATATCAAAAGATAATATTCATCAATTTATTAAATTTACTAGGTATTTTTTATCGTGAATTAAGTACTTATTAAAATGTATTTGGTTAAAACCAGTTAGGGTTACGTATCAAAATATCTAAAATTAAAAAACCTAACGTAAAATAACCTACGTTCAAAATACCTAAAATCTAAATACCTAAGCAACTAACACCTACCTACGAATTACATAAGTTTAAAATACCTGATGGAGTAAATGTCTAATGTTTAAAATATCAACAGCTATGACACCTAAGTTTGATACACCGACATTTGAAATACCAAATGGTCAAAATACCTAAATGAAACGGACATCGCTAATTTTCGGCGAGCGAGCGAAGCGTGCGAGCAAGACGGTTCGGGGCGGAAGCGATTCCGGTGTTAGTTTTTTTTTTTTTTTTATTACCACACGTGAAAAATCTAATTTGTTTGATAAAATTTGGTATATGATTTACATTTAGGTACATTTCATAATGTTAAAGACAATAATACCTAATGGAAATAATCATTTTCTGTGCTGTTACAAAAAAAATACCTAACATCGAAGGCTAAGGCGGGTTACGCTACGCTTCGCTCCCGCCTTAGCCTTCTGACCTAACCTATCCGAGTCGCTTCTGCCTTAAAAAGTCTTGTTCGCTCGCTTCGCTCGCTCGCTACCAGCGAGATACCGGTTAGGTTAGGATATACGAAAGCTTTCGGTATTTTGAATATAAGTGAAAAAATCATTAGGTATTGAGATTTTAGGTATTTTGAACGTAGGTTATTTTACGTTAGGTTTTTTTAATTTTAGACATTGCAATACGTAGCCATTTTAAGCTTTCGGTATTTTGAATATAAGTGAAAAAATCATTAGGTATTTAGATTTTAGGTATTTTGAACGTAGGTTATTTTTAGTGTCCGACCGAAACACGATTTTTAGCCGAAACCGAAACCGAAACCGAAATTTTTGAAGACGTATCATATCAAACAAAATATTCAAAATTACTGTACAGATCGTAAGGAAAAGGTTATTGCAAGGATTTCTTATATGAGAACAGTTACTTTTTTTGCTAAACAAAATAAAAAACGTTTATTTTTAATGAAAAATGTCTTGGCATAGGTATTATATTATTCAAAACAAACAACCTATTCTTATCACGTCTAAACTAAATTCACAATCCTAATATCAAACGTATTGTTCATTAATCACAGCATAAAATGCAGTAACAAATAAAATAAATAAATATTAGGGGACAATCTTACACAAATCGACCTAGTCCCAAACTAAGCAAAGCTTCTACTATGGGTACTAGACGACGATAAACATACTTATATAGATAAATAAATACTTAAATACATAGAAAACATCCATAACTCAGGAACAAATATTCGTGCTCATCACACAAATAAATGCCCTTACCGGGATTCGAACCCTGGACCTCTTGCTTCGTAGGCAGGGTCACTACCAACTAGGCTAAAGCGGTCGCCAAACAGATTCTAAAAAGTAAATAATAATTTAATAAATAAACAACACTCATACATACTACTGTCGCTGGTCCCAGCTGGGCCGGCCGCCGATGCATTACCTATACCTACCCGGCCGAGCGTGTCCGAATTAAGCCGAGCGCTCCCGATGCGAGAGCCGCGAGAGGCCGCGAAGTAATTTCGGCCCGGCCGAAGGTTTCGGCCGGATTCTGGCCGAAACCGAAACCTCGGCCGAAATCACTTTTTTGGCCGAAATTGGCCGAAACCGAAACCGAAACCGAAACTTCGGTCGGACACTAGTTATTTTACGTTAGGTTTTTTAATTTTAGATATTTTGATACGTAACCATCCGGGGTCTATTCATGACAAACACATCCCTCGCAACGCATCCTCGCACAGCTCCGGTGGATACGCAGCCTAAGCAACGTCGGGCGCGGTCAGTACTTGGATGGGTGACCGCCTGGTTTCAGTTTTGTTTTTTGAATGTTTTGTTATGACATTGTCACGTTAAACTATCGTCTGTAAACTGACTTTACAGACAACCGGTTTTTTCTATGTTTTTTCCTGAACTTTATTTTCACAGTAGCGTTTTTTCCCAATTTGAATTGACACAGAAACAGTGTAGACGGGCGGAGCGCTCCTTCTTGTGTTTGCTTTTGGCCCTTCGGGTCGATGCAAACATGACGTAACCTAAACCTGACTACTACGTTTTGTCTTTTCAATGCTGCCAGCCTTTTGGGTACGATGCCACGGGGCCTTTTTAATTACACTTAAGTCTAGTAGTAGTTTTTAAGTTAGTTAGTTAGTTTTAGTGTCCGACCGAAGTTTCGGTTTCGGTTTCGGCCAATTTCGGCCAAAAAAGTGATTTCGGCCGAGGTTTCGGTTTCGGCCAGAATCCGGCCGAAACCTTCGGCCGGGCCGAAATTACTTCGCGGCCTCTCGCGGCTCTCGCATCGGGAGCGCTCGGCTTAATTCGGACACGCTCGGCCGGGTAGGTATAGGTAATGCATCGGCGGCCGGCCCAGCTGGGACCAGCGACAGTAGTATGTATGAGTGTTGTTTATTTATTAAATTATTATTTACTTTTTAGAATCTGTTTGGCGACCGCTTTAGCCTAGTTGGTAGTGACCCTGCCTACGAAGCAAGAGGTCCAGGGTTCGAATCCCGGTAAGGGCATTTATTTGTGTGATGAGCACGAATATTTGTTCCTGAGTTATGGATGTTTTCTATGTATTTAAGTATTTATTTATCTATATAAGTATGTTTATCGTCGTCTAGTACCCATAGTAGAAGCTTTGCTTAGTTTGGGACTAGGTCGATTTGTGTAAGATTGTCCCCTAATATTTATTTATTTTATTTGTTACTGCATTTTATGCTGTGATTAATGAACAATACGTTTGATATTAGGATTGTGAATTTAGTTTAGACGTGATAAGAATAGGTTGTTTGTTTTGAATAATATAATACCTATGCCAAGACATTTTTCATTAAAAATAAACGTTTTTTATTTTGTTTAACAAAAAAAGTAACTGTTCTCATACAAGAAATCCTTGCAATAACCTTTTCCTTACGATCTGTACAGTAATTTGTAAAGTAATTTTGAATATTTTGTTTGATATGATACGTCTTCAAAAGTTTCGGTTTCGGTTTCGGTTTCGGCCGAAATCAGAAAAAAACCGAATATTCGGTTTCGGTTTCGGTTTCGGCTAAAAATCGTGTTTCGGTCGGACACTAGTTAGTTTATACTTAGTTAAGTTTTATTAAATGTTATTGTTTCCTTATAGGTACTTATTTGTATTCTATTAATAAATTTATGTACTTACTTTATTTATACTTTTTTCTTCTGACATTAGTTCTAGACTTCATTCAGTAGAAAAAATAGATCATTAAACTTCATCGGACTTTAAAATGATTGAAGTGTGACAATAAACGCTTTTTAAGACTAAACAAAACACGCATAGGACTCACCTTCAAGCCGGTGCCAAAGGTATTTTTAGAAAATCCATAAGATGGGCATTTTTAGGGGAAATATAGTGACGTCATAGATAATAATATCGCTATCGCTACTAGTGACCTATTTGTCGGATGTTCAACTATTTAGAACTAAATACGTGATTATGGGACAAGTCCTTCGACGTGATTGGTTGGCGAACTTGGCCGTTGAACCAGACGTGTGCGCGCGCGCTGTTTTCTCACTCTTCTCTTCGCTCAGTACATCTGCACTGAGGAAAACACTCGCGAGAAAATTACAGGCTAACTCAGTGGAAAATGGACGCATGTAGCGACTGTTTAGTATTAAAAAATAAGTAATAAAAATTGAGTCAGGCGTTACTTTGCGGAGGGCCGTAGCAATGAAATAGCAACTGAAAAGTGGGGTTACTTTGACCTAATGGAGAGTGACTCTGACCCAAATGAAAATCGCATAAACAGGATGGTACATTTAAATCGGTCGATATGGGCAAGTCTAAACTATAAGACATACAAAGATCTGTTCTTAGGAACCATGTCATCGATTTTCGGGACAATAAAAACTGCATGCATAAATTTAGAAAAACTTCGAACCTGGTCGATTTGAAAAATAAAACTTACGTTATTTCTGTTTGGATACCTATCGATTGTGCAGATCATAAGCAGTAAATGATACTATGAAACACTATATCTAGAATGAATGGAATGCAGTGTATTTCATATTCTTTAATTTGATTAAGTAGATGTTCGAAATTTTGCTACTAGGAAAACGGGTATCGTCTTGGGTCGTCCCATTCGTTTTTTGTCAAGTTCTTAATTCATCTCATTCTGTTTTCGTCATCCATTCTTCATTCGTCACTTTCGCTGTTAGTCATTGTCGTCTTGGATCACACTTAGTTGTTGTTTGTCTTGTTCTTATTCAGGTTCATTCGATGTTCATCTCTTCTTCTTTTGACATGTTTGGTGTTAGTCTTTTTATTTTTTAGTCTCATTCGTTACTCGTCACATTTTTTTTCGACAAAGAGTCTCAGTAATAGGCTCCCGTTTTTACCCTTTGGGTACGGAACCCTAAAAATGAGAAAAAATCCACGTGAATTTTTGCAAAACTCCGGATTTTCAAAGGGATTTTCGATTCTAATTCCATAATGGTTAACGCAAGTGAACCCGCGGAAAAAGGCAAGTTCAATAATAATTGTTTGATTCCTCTACGTTTTGTCCAGGCCCACATTAAAAAAAATCGAGAGACACCGTGGTGGATATTAGCTCTTTGTAATAAACATCCTCGACCATGGAAGACAAAATGCGTTCAAATTTGACCGATTCCCATTAAGGTCAGTTACAATCGATACTAAATTGCGTAGAGCGGTCGCTAAATTCTCTCAATAATCATGCAATTATCGGTGTGCAAGGTCGTCGGCAGCTGCTGTTTTCCATCGTTAATAATTAAAGCTGCATGCCGGTCGATGAAACTGGTGGGCCCGAAGACAAGATGGCGTTAACATCAAGTTCTTTGGACGCTTCGGCGTCTAATATTCCTATATTCAATGACCCTGCCTGTCGCGCGATGATGTTAACTGAAGTATTGCAAAAAAACCGGCCAAGAGCGTGTCGGACACGCCCAAGTTAGGGTTCCGTAGCCATTACGAAAAAATCAAGTAATATTTTTCTAAGGATTTCGTATGTGTACGGAATCATCCAAGTTTAGGTATGTTTTATACCTTAGACTACTATTTACTCTTAAACTACAAATAATTTCCAAGCAATCTTAGCCGCTATAATTTTCCTAGTAAATTTGATATATTTACTACCATTCTGAATTTTTTCAAATTTTTCCACCCAACACTTTAGATTTTAGAGGGGGGGGACGGTCGATTTTAATGAAAATTTTCACTTTAAAGTTGAATATTTCGCAAACAGATCACTGAATAGAAAAATCATGTTAGCAACCCCGCAATGGTTTTAAAAGACCTATCCAACGATGCCCCACACTATAGGGTTAGCCGAGAAAAAAAAAATCATCCCCACTTTACGTCTATGGGAGGTACCCTAAAAAAAATATTTTTAGTTTTTTTTATTCAATCACTTTGTCGGCGTGACTGATGTTTATATTCATGCCAAATTACATCTTTCTAGTAAGTACTAACAGTCTCTGAGCTTAGCCGCGGACAGACAGACAGACAGACGGACAGACATGGCGAAACTATAAGGGTTCCTAGTTGACTACGGAACCCTAAAAATGGAATTTAAAGGCATTTTTTCGGATAAAAAGTAACCGTTAAATGTTTTTTTACAAGCTTTTTTTAGCTCACAACGTTTGTTTTATTCTTAGCTTGTTTTATTTCATCTTAATTTTCGATAAATTTTTTGCGAAGGATTTCATAAAATTAAAGAAAGTACCTGGGCGACCGAGCTCTGCTCGGGCTGAAACTCGGTACCAAGCGTTTTCCGGTTTCCCAGAGATAAGACCAAGCTAGATCAATTTTTCATCCCCGAAAACCCCCACATACCAAATTTCATCGAAATCGTTGGAGCCGTTTCCGAGATCCTGATTATATATGTGCGAGGGAGGGGGGGCGGGGGAGGGGGTTCGGGGGTTCCAGAGGAGGGATGAAAATTTCATTGATTTTGCCGTAGGATGCACCGTTTTCAAGATATTTGACAAAAACACCGGAGGGGGTGGAGGGGTGAGTCACGTTAAACTATCGTCCGTAAACCGACTATACAGACAACCGGTTTTTCCTGTTCTGTGCTCCCAATAGGGAACGTGCACATAGACGGTGCTGCCAACTGGTGCCATAAGGGTGCCATCAATTTGAATGTTTTACCTTGATAAGTTTGTTTTACTGTCCGCATAGTGTCTCATCTGTCGCATTAGTGCTGCCGCCTATAGTTACTGCACGTTCCCTATAATACCATTCTCACAAAAAGTAACTTTTTCTCACAAAACAAGAAACTTGACGTTTTCTCATGAAAAATAAACTTTAAAAAAAAACTAAAAACCTTAAAAAAAACGTGGAATCGAACCGAGGTCGGCTGGATCCGCGACCACCCTATTTCTACTGTGCTATTTGGGTTTGCTCGAAGCCGGCGAAATTTAGCTTTGTATTCTAATGCAAACAAAAATAGCCGGAAAACACGAGTAAAAGCGATTTTCAGAAAATGAAACATAGCTAGATCACTTTTTCATCTCCGAAAACCCCCACATACCGAATTTCATCGAAATCGTTGGAGCCGTTCCCGAGATCCTGATTATATATATATATACAAGAATTGCTCGTTTAAAGGTATTAGATTATATATTATATATTAGATTAGATAGATAGATAGATAGATACCAATAAATCTGTCAGTGCTTTACTTTTTTCGGATATTTTTGATCAACTATAGGTATAGTTTAACGTGTCATGTTTTGAACCATAAAATACCTAGTCAAGAACGATTAAACTACAACATACTTAAGTATATTTTTGCCGATCAAAAGAAAGGTGATTTGAACGTAAAACGTTGAATCAAAAATATACTGATTGATTTTATTTTGCTAAAATTCACAAAATCCGACCTTACCCTTCATCTGCATCATAACAGGTCACATTCAGCTACGCTAAATTTCACGTTTGAGCGGGTCGTTTTGAGTCAGTCATTCAGGGTGTTTGTTTTTAAATACTCGTATGCAGAATATTAATAATAATAAGCCGTGGGGCCTAGCGGTTTGACCCTTCGATCAACAATACTAAATTGTACAACAATAAATTGTTGATCGAAGGTTTAACCTATAGCCTCTCAAGCAGAGGGTCGTGGGTCCCGGCTCGCACCTCTGAGTTTTTCGGAATTTATATGCGAAATTACATTTGAAATTTACCATGACTTTTCTGGTTAAGGAAAACATCGTGAAGAAACCTGCATACACACACCTACGAAAAAATTCAATGGTGTGTGTGAAGTTCCTAATTCGCACTGGGCCTGCTTGGGAACTACGGCCCAATCCCTCTCATTCTGGAAGGAGGCCTGTGCCCTGCAGTGGGACGTATATAGCCTGGGATGATGGATGATGCAGAATATTACGTGTGACCCATTTTAAAACTCTTCCGCAGTATTATTCAATTCAATTGTATTTGAAATAGTACGATACTTTACAATTACCTCAATTAGTTACAGTTGTGATGGAGTGTTTTAAAACTGGCGTCGTTGCTAGACCTATTAATGAATGTCTTAATCAGCCCAAACGAATAGGTACACAGTAAGTTAAATGTTATCTCTATCATTACATTTTTTTTTATTTTGCTTTACTTTTAACTACTTCTAAGGAGCTAATACTCCAAGACACACTACCTCGTATCGCTTTTTCAACCGACGAAAACAAAAGGAGGAGGTTCTCAAGTCGACGTGTATATTTGTTTTTTTTTTTTATGTATTATCACGCATAACTTTTTACGGAGTAGTCCGATTTTGATGATTCTTTTTTTATTGGAAAGCGTATACCCCGAGGGTGGTCCCATGTAAATTTGGAAATAATATTCCTACCCTAAGGGTAGGAAAACAGGGGATGATTGACTAACTTTTTACAGAGTAGTCTGATTTTCATAATTCTTTTTTATTGGATTTTTGAAGTTGGTATTATATAAATTTGGAAAAAAAAAATTACCCCAAGGATGGGAAAAAAGTATAAAATAAAAACTTTTTAACAAAAAAATTAAACCGCCGAAGAAACTGAAAAGCAAAAAATAATACCTACCTTTTTTGTTTGACCTTAATCTAGGTACCAGTTTGAAGTCGGTGCCTCAGCACTAGCCAGGAGGAGTGGACCTATAATCTTCTACCTGATTGGCTTCTATCACTCCTCCTGGCTCGTGCTGAGGCACCGACTTCAAACTGGTACCTAGATTAAGGTCAAACAAAAAAGGTATTATTTTTTGCTTTTCAGTTTCTTCGGCGGTTTAATTTTTTTTTAGAGTTCCGTACCTTAAAAGGAGAAAACGGAACCCAGGATCACTTTGTAGTAAAGTCCGTGGTAATGGAATAGAAAAGAAAAAATGGTAAGAACGAAAGACAAATTTACCAGGTAGATTCTATGAGTGTACCAAGAAATATACAGAAATTAACGAAAATAAAAAAAACATAGTGTGTAGTATGATACTGTTAAAGTAAGTACATACATACTAATATTATACTACAGTGGAGTGGAGTGGAGTAGGTAGGTATAGCGGGGCGTTGCCTAGTGTAGAGTATTTTAACTCTCACCGTGCAACAAACAATAGAAAACAACCATTTTAATCATGTCTGAGAAGTGCTTAAGTTATTTCTGATATGGCCAACGGTGTTTTAAATACTTACATACAATATTGAATGCAATGCAGAAGGTTAAAGCTCAATGGAAGCACTACATTAGGATGTGAAGCACTCAAGCTTTGCTGTTTGAGAAATCTGCAATAATTATTAGATTCCATAGGCAATAGGCAAAAAAAAATAACCCTTAATAAAACTTACCTAGCGTACTTTAAAAAATTAAAACAGAACTATGTTTGTCAGCTTTGTAGGTTTTACAAGTTACCGACTTACCGAGTAATGATTGACCAAAACTTGATATTAAATTATTTTTTGCACGAAAGTACGGACGAGGCAGACCAAGGGGATAATATGGCGGGATGATTTGGACATGTAGTACGCAAAGGACTGGCCGGGCATTGCGTTAAGCCTGGAGTTGTGGAGGTCAAGAGGAGAGGTCTTTGCCCAGCAGTGGCTAATTTAAAAAAAAATACGGACCTTATACTCGTCAGGGTACGAATACGAAAACCTTCGTCAGTTATTAAATGGATTCCTTTGCTAAGTCCTAGACTCTTAGTACCTTTTGCAAAATGGGAAACGTCAATGCGATATCCTTTTTCGTTTGAAACAAAATGTTGACAGGACTGACAATTGCCTTGGTGCAAGCGAATATCAACTTTAAGGTGACTAACCTTTTCTTACCCCGACTGTACACGTGCGAGGCCTGACACACAGACTTTTATTTAAAAAAAAATGCTCCTACATAAATAAATATTCACTATCTGACTGTCTCTAAATTGCGCATGATTTCAAGGCGACAGTTCAAAGGAAGTTCAAGAGTGAATCAATGATTGTTATTACATAAATGTGTTATAACAATTACTTACGGCATCAGTGCACGGTAGCGTGTCTGGGACGTCATATGCTAACTAATAAACATGTGATTGACACTTTCTATGATTTGATCAATGACGATGTTTAAGTAGGTATAGTTTTATAATGTCTCGGTAGATGACGCGGTACCGGTTGGAAAATTGCTAACGATTATGTCACCTCGGAAATTTTAAGTAAGCCAGTGCACTTTGTTTCATTTGAGAATTGTATGGAGATCAGCGAGACCTTAAACAGTTACATCACTCTATAGTCTAAATTGACAATGGCAGTGGTGCAAAATTGCGCTGAAATTAAAATACTACTACGAGTTTAGTAGAAAAATACATGATAATAATCTTGTCAGCAGACGAAAAATACTATTTTTTACATAAAAAGAATGTGACGATGGCCAGAATGTAAGTAAAGTTTTCGCATGGAATTTAGCTGTCCGAATAATGAAGTTTTTTGACTGTAAGGCTGTATTATGGCTGTTTCGCATCGTGGTATTCGTGGTACGGTCAACCAATTTGATTCCTAGGCTACTATAGACCTTATCATACTAAATAATTTTATTTGTCAATAACATTGCCTATTGAATGACGTAAAATGTCACGACGACAAGGTTCTGTGGTAGCCTAGGAATCAAATTGGTTGACTATACATCTGGGTGAGTATGACGCGATATTTCATTCTGATCGAAATAATAATACGAGGGGCGTTCAATATAAAGTGAGAATGAGATGCAAACTCTTTTAATATTACGAAATTAAATACTGGCCGGTAAAGCTAATCTATCTAGCTGATTACTATGAAAAAAAAAACTAACTGTCTTTTGTTTAAAAAAATATACGGTAATTTCTTTGCAATGCTATTGAGTACGTTAGCGAAAATGGAGAAAATTTAACTGCGCGCCGTTATCAAATACTTGTATTTGAAAAATTTTTCTACGGACCAAGTCAATTTGGATTTGCGGGACACTTTAGGGTCTAATGCTCCTCCGTATTCGACAGTCGCACGTTGGTGCGCCGAATTTAGACGTGGAAGAACATCGACAATGGACGACCCCCGCTCCGGACGCCCTACTACAGCAGTAACTGAAGAAATTGTGAAAAAAGTCGAAAACTCAGTTTGGGCGGATCGTCGTGTCACGGTTCGTTTTATTGCTGAAAATGTAAAGATTTCAACGGGGATCGTGCATAATATTTTACATGAACGCTTGGGTATGAAAAAGGTATCTGCGCGTTGGGTACCAAGAATGCTTACTGACACGCAAAAACAAACTAGACTAGAGATTTGTCAAGAAGCTTTGAACCTGATGCAGCAAGACCGGGAACTTTTTTTGGCGCGATTTATAACAATGGACGAAACATGGCTCCATCATTACGACCCAGAAACGAAACTGCAGTCTATGACATGGAAAAGGCCATCATCTCCAACTCCGAAGAAATTCAAGGTGAGCCCATCTGCCGGTAAGGTCATGGGCTCTGTTTTTAGGGATGGTAAAGGGGTATTAATGATTGAGTATCTCGAGCATGGAGCCACTATTACGGGCACATTATACGCCAAACAAATAGCAACATTGCGCAATGAGATCCGCGAAAAACGGCGAGGTAAACTCTCGAAAGTTGTGCTGTTCCACTAGGACAATGCCCCGGCACACAAGTCCGCCGTTGCAATGGCTGCAATTCGTGATGCTGGGTTCGATATCCTTAAGCATCCTCCGTATTCACCAGATCTCGCTCCCAGTGATTTCTACCTATTTCCGAGATTGAAACAATACCTGAGAGGCCAGAAATTTGAAGACGACGACGCGGTAGTCGCTGCAGTACAAGATTTTTTAAGTACTCAAGATGAGACCTTTTTTAAAAATGGAATTTTAAGTTTAGAAAAAAGATATACTAAGTGTATTATGCTAAAAGGTGACTATGTCGAAAAATAAAATGACATTTAGTAAAAGTTGTTTATAACATACTCATTCTCACTTTTTATTGAACGCCCCTAGTATTTATCTTATCTACTTGGTTGCTCTCACCTAGCCCTTCTGTTTCAAGATTTTCACAAAGTACCTAACAATTGAGTGACATTCAAGTGTTTCCAGTAACATAGGTACACAGGTACCTACCTGCTTCTACATTGCTGATAAAATATTCGGGGTTAATTATGAGACACTTCTAGGTGTCCACTTAAGAGGGTTTATACCTGCTGAGCTGGCAACGTTGCATTTTTGTTAATTTTTCTCGATTATTCCATAAAAATTGAATGAAAATTAAAAATGTTTTGTATACAAATTGTTCTAATATATAAGTTAATGTGTTTACTGCAATAATAATTCGTGATAAGACTTTTATTTTCCTTAAAAACCGTTAGGTAATAATTTGTTCGTTTTTAAAGAAAATAAAAGTCTATCACGAATTATTATTGCAGTAGACACATTAACTTATATATTAGAACAATTAGTATACAAAAAACTATATTTTTCATTAAATTTTTATGGAATAATCGAGAAAAACTAACAAAAATGCAACGTTGCCAGCTCAGCAGGTATATACCCTCCTAAAGGTTTTAACTAAAAAGGTTGTTAACTAAAAAGTTTTTCATATGAATTTTTGATTCAAGACGTAGAGTCACGCCTTCGACACGGTACATTTTAAATATCGGCTACACAATTGATTTTATCTTATCTATGTAAAGCTTAAATATCTCTATTTTTGAGGTGAAGCCGTAAGTTACTGTATTAAAGATTCATTTATGAAAACGACTAGCCTCCAAATGGACAAGGTGACCTCTATACGATATCAAGCTACAGTGTATCAGACGCTAAGAAGTGCCTTCACCAGCATTTTGCAAACATGGCGCGTCCTTCCTATCTATGTCGCGATAAAGAATGACTGTGACAGACATTTTGTGTGTTGAAGGATCGGCAGGTGTAGATACTGTATCGCTCTAGGCTAAATAAAAGATAAAGAGTACGTGCATTGCCGATAACTCTGCTATTACTGGATTAATAATTCCAGCTATCGATTTATTCACTTGCGCTTAATGACGGATTTGATGGCGGCAATGTCTTAGTATAGTCCTTCGGTTGTGTAATTGACATAGCTAGTTAATCTTTTTTGACGAAGCCTACGCTGCGGATCTGATTTAATTGTATTTTTTTTTATTAATTTCAGAAATAAATGTTTGTTATCAAGAAAAGTTAAAAAAAAAAAATCTTGTTTGTTAAAAACATGTTTTCTAGAAGCCTTAGGGTATTTGAGGACATTTCGGATGAGATATTTTCGACAAAAGAGGGCGGTTTAAGTTTTGCTTATTTTTGTTAACGGTGTGGTGGTAAGATTTCTCTGCGCAGACCTTTACTTAATTAAATTTTTGGACACAGAAGCAGTAGGTACCACAGACAAGAAACTTTTGGTTCGCCTCTAAAAAGGAGCGTCTACGTCTTTGTGATTTTGACCGTGAAATTACAATACGCGGATAAAGTACACGCAATTAAATATCCATTTACTACTGCACTACATATTTAACACAGACGTTATCTGTTATGGCCAGTTTGAATATAGTATAAGCTCTACAAAAATGTGCAAATTCATATTTTATCAATATTTAACCAGCTGTACCTACCTAATCTTCGATACGCAGAAGGGCCCGCTGTAAAGATGCGGAAATTCGGCGTACAGTGTAATCATTCGGCTCGATAGTGATCGCATGCATTGACGCACACTTTGTTGTGTAGTACATAGTACAGTGCAAACACGACATATCCGTAAGTAGGAACGGTTTCGTAGAATATGTTTTTTACAGAAGCGTAGTGTGAGGGGCAGTGATAGCCGTGTGCGGTTAACCTTTTTTTTCAGAATGTATGTATGTACAATTCTTTATTGTACATAAAACACGTGAAATTATCAGATAATAATAAGAGAAACAGATGGACTAAGGAGAAATTATCCCTTAATTAAAGGATCTCTTCAAGTTAACCATTGAATGATTGACAGGACATCAGAAACCAGAGCGTATACTTATAATTTGTAATTTTTATGTCTCCAATTCTAACGTGTTTGTGAGTGAAGTTCCCATATACACATGGGCCCACTACCTATTATGTAGTAGGAGAGGAAGCCTGTCCTCAGAAATGGGACGAATAAATTCCGAAAAGCACCATCAATGGTGCAAACGACACTGCTATGTACAGTCAAGTGTAAAAATATGGGTGCACACAACTTGCTCATAAATATGTCCCATAGCTCTTATGTCGTCGAATTAAGGTATAGGTATGTAACGATGGGATGAGAGGATTAAATCGATACTTATTTTTGCACTTGACCGTACCGTAATGTTGCTAGTCAATGGTGCATATGAAACTTCGGCGACTCACGGGGGGTAGCTGAGGAAGAAGCGGTCAGGCAGCAGTTTCCTATCCGATATTGAAGAATCAGAGGGGGCGATAAACTTTGTTGTGACTTTGAAAGTCAACGCTGTACTCCAGAATAGAAAAAGAAGCAGCAGAACAGAAAAGTAGAGTAGGTGTTAGAAGTCGATTCGATATATTTAAGAGTCTTTTTTATTTTAAGATAACAATTTTCCTTTTTTTTCTTTTTCTAATGTTATTTAGAGCTAACGGCCATCGAGCCTCGTTGTTATCAGCTGTTAGAAAATAGTGCATGCAGCGTCCTTCAGTAAGTGATGAGGCACTTAATAAACAAAAAAAATTTGGCTGCTCTCTTATATTCGACGGCGAGTGTGCCGTGCAAATCATGACTTTATTCGTTTGAGTTTTACCCTAAGTAATTAGGTGCACGGAATGAGTAGTCAGCAATGACGTGGCGCTGTAACAACTCGATTACTATTGAATAGCCACATTTTTAGGGTTCCGTACCCAAAGGGTAAAAACGGGACCCTATTACTGAGGCTCCGCTGTCCGTCCGTCTGTCCGTCCGTCTGTCCGTCAGTCCGTCTGTCACCAGGCTGTATCTCATGAACCGTGATAGCTAGACAGTTGAAATTTTCACAGATGATGTAAGTATATCGGTTGCCGCTATAACAACAAATATTAAAAAATAGAATAAAATAAATATTTAAGGGGGCTCCCATACAACAAACGTGATTTTTTTTGCTCGTTTTTGCTTGATATTGATAACGGCAACAGGTAGACGCTTGAAATAAATACAGAATACTTAGTTATGTATTCACTTTAAAAATAAATATTAAATTAAAATAAAACAAATATTTAAAGGGGCTCCCATACATTAAACGTGATTTTTTTGCCGTTTTTATAGATAATGGTACGGAACCCTTCGTGCGCGAGTCCGACTCACACTTGGCCGATTTCACCTTTTTTACTTGACGTCAGAGATGTGATGACTAGAATGCAAAAGTACAGTCAAGTTTAAAATATGGGTGCACACAACTTGCTCATAAATATGTCCCATAGCTCTTACGTTGCTTATCTGAAACAACGGCCTAATCCAAAATACTACGGTGTGCAACGTAATACTTTAACTATTGCAAATAGGGTGTATAATTACACAGCGTATCATTTTGAATTAGGCCGTTCTTTTAGATAAGCAGCGTTATGTCGTCGAATTAAGATATAGGTATAAATAACGATGGGAGGATTAAACCGATACTTATTTTTGCACTTGACCGTACATTTAACCGAGAGATGTTTTATCTGAAAACAACAAAACTCACGATTCTGTCACTCTATGGATTAGGTAGTACATTGCCTAACGAAAATACCCTTCGGCACTGATCGTCAGTACAAATCTTTGAATATCATCATATTAATTATTATGATAATGAGAGAGTTACAGAAACAAAAAATTTCGTTTTTCCAAGCCAGTTTTAAAATAAGTTTCTGTCAATAAATTAATTTTTATTGTACTCGTATATATCTATAGTATATCCGTACTAAATTTCAATTCAACCGATCTTTTAAAAGTGAGGAAAACAAAATGAACACGTAATTGTTAGTTTTCATGGCCTTGTGTTATTTTAATTGTGTATTTTATTTAGAGATAAGTACTTAAATGAACATTATAAGTAACCCTTTCGATCTGCATCATAAAATACGGCATTTTGTTTTTTTCGCATATTTAACCGGGTTCGAGTCCCGACTAAGATAAGCGATTTTTCAAAAATCCATAAAAAACCCAAGAGTCCAAAGACTGAGAACAAACATTTGTATTTTTTATACATAGGTATGTAACATCTGTCCCGACCGGTGATCGAACCCGGGACCTCAAGCTGCGTATCCAAATTCTTTTACTACCTAGGCTATCCGGTAGTCCGAATAGGTACTACGTCATATATATGGTGCTAATAAATTATGTAGGGTCAACGTCATAAATAAGTGATTACTTTTGTACCCTGTCACTTTAACGTCATGTTTGAAAAGCCATACGAAATTATGTAACGACTAAAAGCGACTAAGGTACTTAAATGATCACTTATTTATGACGTTGACTGTACCAATATTTCCAGGGCGTAACTTACTCATCAAAACAAGTCACTTTTACTCGGACAACTTTCAAAATTTAAAAAAAAAACGCAAACTTTTCAGTTTTCATACATATCCATCCAAACGGATAACTGCTTAAGTACCTAATGAAAAATTTTAAAAAGTTGTTAGTATAAAAGTGACTTGTTTTGATGAGTAGATTAAGCCATAGAAATATTGGTACCTTATTTGTTAGCACCATACGAACCAGTTAATAAAACTTTTTAACAGCGGCTACTGTCCCATGCAGTAAAAATCAATAAACATTTTTAATATCTTCTTTTACTCATAAACCTGGTCAAAACTACGACAAGCTGTCTATTTAATTGGACTTGAACATAATCACCACTCCAATTATGGTACCCCATAAAAGGTCACGCGACCGTAAAGCCTCTTCAGTATATTAATTAGCTTTCAGGCGCTAAATAAACCACTCGAGTGACGCTAGATTTATTTCCGCCACTCCTGTTATGAAAATGTAAAACCAGGCCACGACCATGCGCGATGGCGGCGAGCGTTTACTCAGTCCATTGCGGGACTCGGTATTCCCAATTGCCCGCCCCCGGGGACGGATATGGGCTTTTTGGGCTGCAGCCCAGGACCCCGTGGATATAAAGGGATACTAGGGGCGTTCAATAAAAAGTGAGAATGAGTATGTTATAAACAACTTTTACTAAATGTCATTTTATTTTTCGACATAGTCACCTTTTAGCATAATACACTTAGTATATCTTTTTTCTAAACTTAAAATTCCATTTTTAAATAAGGTCTCATCTTGAGTACTTAAAAAATCTTGTACTGCAGCGACTACCGCGTCGTCGTCTTCAAATTTCTGGCCTCTCAGGTATTGTTTCAATCTCGGAAATAGGTAGAAATCACTGGGAGCGAGATCTGGTGAATACGGAGGATGCTTAAGGATATCGAACCCAGCATCACGAATTGCAGCCATTGCAACGGCGGACTTGTGTGCCGGGGCATTGTCCTGGTGGAACAGCACAACTTTCGAGAGTTTACCTCGCCGTTTTTCGCGGATCTCATTGCGCAATGTTGCTATTTGTTTGGCGTATAAAGTGCCCGTAATAGTGGCTCCATGCTCGAGATACTCAATCATTAATACCCCTTTACCATCCCAAAAAACAGAGCCCATGACCTTACCGGCAGATGGGCTCACCTTGAATTTCTTCGGAGTTGGAGATGATGGCCTTTTCCATGTCATAGACTGCAGTTTCGTTTCAGGGTCGTCATGATGGAGCCATGTTTCGTCCATTGTTATAAATTGCGCCAAAAAAAGTTCCCCGTCTTGCTGCATCAGGTTCAAAGCTTCTTGACAAATCTCTAGTCTAGTTTGTTTTTGCGTGTCAGTAAGCATTCTTGATACCCAACGCGCAGATACCTCTTTCATACCCAAGCGTTCATGTAAAATATTATGCACGCTCCCCGTTGAAATCTTTACATTTTCAGCAATAAAACGAACTGTGACACGACGATCCGCCAAAACTGAGTTTTCGACTTTTTTCACAATTTCTTCAGTTACTGCTGTAGTAGGGCGTCCGGAGCGGGGGTCGTCCATTGTCGATGTTCTTCCACGTCTAAATTCGGCGCACCAACGTGCGACTGTCGAATACGAAGGAGCATTAGACCCTAAAGTGTCCCGCAAATCCAAATTGACTTGGTCCGTAGAAAAATTTTTCAAATACAAGTATTTGATAACGGCGCACAGTTCAATTTTCTCCATTTTCGCTAACGTACTCAATAGCATTGCAAAGAAATTACCGTATATTTTTTTAAACAAAAGACAGTTAGTTTTTTTTTTCATAGCAATCAGCTAGATAGATTAGCTTTACCGGCCAGTATTTAATTTCGTAATATTAAAAGAGTTTGCATCTCATTCTCACTTTATATTGAACGCCCCTCGTATATACAGGGTGAAATTTTGAACGTAATACAAAATTAGTGTTTCTAGCTTAGTTAATGCTGGACAACATAATGCATTTACCCAGTTGTTGGAATTAGTACCTATTGACTATTGTTAAAGTTGAGGGGAAGAGAGCAAGAGGTCGACCTAATTAAGCGCTACTACATGAATCAAATAAGGGAAAAAGAAGATTTCGTGTTGTATCAGGAGATCAAGGAGATGGTTCATAAAAGGGATGAGAGGAGTGAGACCCCTGGAATCTTGCCTTAACCAGCAAAGCTCAAATTGAACTTGAAAACAGAATGTTGGAAACTTGGAACTCACTCGAATTTTTTTTACTTGACTGCGCAACGCACATTAGAGTAACGTGTATATACTTATTAGCACGTATGATGCACTTGAGTTTAAAACATAGAGCATTTAAAAGCCCTTGATATTTTTTATCGATTTACACTTGACGCACTTGAATCTTGAACAACTGTGACACTTTGTCACAATAAACATATCGACGGTTGAAAGAGGACATTGACTAAGCGACATTTTGAGCTAAATAGAATAAAGTAAATACACTATGTATTTACATTTACAGGTCGAACTCTATAGAGCCCATAATGTCGCGTAGACAATATCTCTATTCAGGCGTCGATGTACTTACTTTTATTGTAATTCTATTACTACCAAATCGGTTTCACGACAGGTTACGATAAGATAAATCAATAACCATGGGAATGAATTTTTTGTCACAGATAACTTAATAAGTACTTATAAAAAATTCGACATTTGACAGCCTCTTTATTCGCTTACCAGCTGGTTCACCGCCAACGGTGTTAGTAGCAATCAAAGAGTACATTAACAGGTATATTGGGATGCCCAATGAATCACCTGCACTGCACAGCAGTTGCTGTATTTCATGAACGCGGGTTCCTCGTGATTGTGTGCGTCGATGTTTGTACGAGTATTGCAAGTATTTACCTATATTATTTAAGTAAACAGTAATACTTATACTAAATACGTAATTTAATAAAATATATCTAGCGCTTTGTCTTTGCTGCCGCCAATTCGACTTACTGATGAACATATCCAGGATTTAATGACAAATGCTTGCACCAAATTTACTCCAAACTTCAGACAAATAGCCTAAAAATAAAATGTTCCCATTGATATGTAAAAAAAATCTGTGTTTGTACTTTACACTTGCTTATTTAATAAATTCAAGTAGGAACAGCCCGCGATGGTAATTTTACTTTAAAAACCGGACCCCTGAAAACAGTAATTGGTGATCCCTGATGTATTGTCTCTATGTACGTAAGATCAGGAGCGCTCAGTGTACCACCACAGATTGCTTAATAGTTACTTCGTAACAGATACTGCATCCCGTACAAAATCTTGGTACTTACCGCGATATAGCCACAGATTATACTACTCCGTATCCTTAAGAATGTGTGCGTGCCGACAGTGACAAGGGCTGGCAGTTTGGATTATTTTTTTTTTCTCTACATGTTGTTTTACCATTTTGTCGGGATAATTGCTATATATTATATCCATGCAAATATTCCTAAGCTAAGCCACGGACGGACAAAGGGACAGACGGTCATGGCGAAACTATAAAGGTTCCGTTTTTGCCATTTTAGCTCTGGAATCCTAACAAAAAAGGATATTTATTGTAATGCGCAGACCACATTGTCATGCTCACAGTACCCTAACGTTATACTAGATACGACGGTCAACTTTTGAACTTCGCATCGTGCCATCCCGCTCACGCTTATAGCTTTTTATAGAAGAGTAAGAGGGACAGCACGATACGAACTTCCAAATTGTTATATTAGCTATTAATTCTAGCATAGTCATATTAAAGTTTGCCCCTGTTTCACCATTTTCACTTATAAAAGTCCAGGTGGCATATTTTTCCGTGGAACACAAATGAACGTACGTCGGCGCGCGCTTGTGACAACCTACTGAAATTTCGATCTTAGCAGATCGTCCCCGCGGTAGGTAAATATCGCGCGTAAGTACATGGCATGCATGAGGCCTGCCGTCACTATGGAAAATGCACGAGCAATATTAATCAATATTAAGTATCTAAGTTCGGATAGTTTACTTTCTGATTTTTGTGTATAATTTTTTATTTTACGGTGTTACCGTTAAGAATTACTTTATTTAGCGTTTGGCGGTAAAATATTTATAAATTAAGAAATATTAACTGTCTTGGGAACACATTGGGAAATGTAGCTTTTAACTAGACCACTACACCACTAGGCTGTGATAGAGTCAGGTTATTAGGTCTAGCACAGCGTCTCGGATTAACGAAGACCCTGGTTCAGTTTTCAATTTTTTAGCGAGGTACAGTATTATTTCAAAAATTAAATAAATACGAGCAATACTGAGCGCTGAGCTTACGCACACAAAGACAATATCTGTGCACACAATCGTGAGAAACCAGCGCTCGTGTGATAAAACTACATCTCGCTAGCTCCATGCCATGGCCGAGCGATCATGCATATTTTTCGCTAGCCTCTCCACTTCGTTTTGTTCTAACAGACTCGACGTACTAAATCAAAACACTCGAGTTATTGAGCTATAGTAATTATGCAATGTATACACTTGCGTTATTGAGCAGAAATAGCTCTAGGTTGAGTAGGCCGAGCTTCGTCGGGCAGACGCGTGTAGCACATGCCTAATCAAATTACTCAGTGAGATACATAGCGCTTGTGACGTTTTTCGGCAACAACCTACTGTCACTTTTTTTTTAAAGTTATACGAACATTCGATGAATCTTAATTCGTTCAAAATTTTAGGTTTTAAACCACGAAATTCGATTTTCGAATTTCGCATCGTGCCGTTCCATTCACGCTAATAGTACGAAACATAAGAGTGAAAGGAATGGCATGATACGAAGCTCAAAAATCTAATTTCGTAGTAGCCCCCCTCCCCCCGCAGTACCTTTGCCACAACTCAGTCGGATAATACATGTACGTACTATTCAGCTACTCGTTAAAAAAACAAACAGTCAATTATCTTAATTATTGCAGTCAGAGTGAGCAAAACTGTCTCCGTGGTCGCAGATTAATAGAAAATGTGAAAAAAGGCCATAACTTCTAAACTACGAAAAATCGCGGAACATACATGGGGGTGATTCGGATGCCCCTTGAGTTGCTCTCCGTCAGTAATTTCGCTTGACTCTACTTCCTGGGACACCCTGTATAACACAGAGGTTGAACGCCGAACCGAACATCTGTTTGAAACAAGAAATTTGACGAATCTATTCCATCTCTTTCTTTAGTAAGGGTAATAAAGAGGTGGAACTCATTCGTAACATGTGAAAGAAAGAGATGGGATATATAAAAACCGGTCAAGTGCGAGTCGGACTCGCGCACCGAGGGTTCCGTACAAATTTATATCTATCTATGAACATCCAGTCTTAGCAGACCCCTTCTCCTAAGCAAAATGTGCGCAGTGTGGGATCATTGTAGATTGGATACTTATATAGACAGACAGACAAACAAATTTATGCTTTTCGCAATTTTTCCTTTATCTGTGCTATAAGACCTTGCTTCGTACCAAATTTCAAGATTCTGAGTTCACGGGAAGTACCCTGTAGGTTTTGATTCCATTGCGAGTACTGGGGTGTCCCATAAGTAAAGAGACAAGATTGAAATGAAAATATCTAATGAAAAAATATAATAAAGTGCTAACATTTACATTAAGTCCAATCAAGAATATATTCAAATTTGTTATTTTATATTAAATTTGCTTGTGGAATGCCTTTATAGCCAATTTTTCTGAGGTTTATTGTTGCTCGCCACATTACAGCTTTTCCTGACCTAGTTGCCACAATTTTAGCCGATCTAGTCCATCGATGTTTAAATGCAGGCAATGATTTGGGGTTTTCCGTTTGTTTTTTATATTCTCGTTTGCATAAATACCAAAAAGGTTCAATACCACGAGCTTGGGGGACATTTGGGGCATCATTATGTTTTCGTATAAAATCTATCCCCGCAGCCTGTAAATGTTGGGTGACTTCGGTGGCGTAGTGGCATGACGTCATATCCGGCCAGAATATAATTTCTTCCCTACGGTAATATTTATCAATGAAGGGAATCAATCGCTTTATTATACATTCTCTCAGGTAAATGCGTGCGTTCATAGAGCCTGTGCAAATATATGGTTCAGACGTATTACCACTCTGGTCTATGGCTTGCCAAAGTAGGTATTTATTGAAAAATTTGGCCTTTGGTATGATTTTTTGTGAATAATCTACAGCGTCCCGAACCCGATTGTTTGCATGGTAGTATTGCTTCCCAGAAAAGGAACATCCACTGGGTCCACGGGCACGTAGGTCTCGTCATCAATTATAAGAACTTTTTTCGGTGTTTTTTCATACCCTCTTCGGCATCCTTTTTTAGCTCGCACTTCCTGGTCTTTAATATATTTAGGAGCAGATAATTTTGCAAACGCTTTAAGCTATAGGTCGTGTGTTTTCATTCGAGCTATACTTGACTTCGATATTTTCAATTTATCCGCAGCAACTCTAACAGACATCGAGGGATTCCGTTTATAAACTTTTTTACCTTATTTATATTTTTAGGTGACGAAACAGTACGTTTTCTTCCAGAAATATTTTTATAAATATCTGCGTGTGTTTCTTCATAACGCTTATAATTCGATACAAAGTAGTTCTTCTGACTCCCTCTGGAGAAAAATGACGTGTCGTGTCCGTTTTTCCATGACATTTATAAAATTGAAAAATTCTTTTTGCAAATACTTCGTGTTCAGCTCTCTTTATAATTAAAACTTTAAAAGTACTTTCAAAATTCCCGCTTAATCTGACAGATATAATGCCTACGGCGGCCATGACAGTTATTTTTCTTAAAAAAAATGAAAATCTTTTCAACCAGTTTGAAATTTGAAATTTGTCTCTTTACTTCTGGGACAGCCTTTAGTTGCAAGTTTGAAAATATGCGGCTTAAATTGCTGTTTCTTTTGATTGCGTTTGATTTTGTTACAGCTTAAAGGTATTATAGACTTGAGTATTCGATATGCCCCTCCCATCCTAAGTGTGACTAGCAGGTACACCTTTGGGCGAAAGCTTAAAGGCTATTTGTTGTCATTGCAAAATCCTTAATTTCCTCTCCTTTCCAGCACTATTTCACAAAACGTCTTTGATTTTTATTGTCTTGGTTATTTCATTTTTCGTTTTAGTCCGCGCAGGGTTGTATACTTGGCAAGTGAGATATACTAATTATGTTCAAGAAATTTTCTTATTATTATTTGCTTTTACAATTTACAAATTATTTATTTACGCATGTACCTAGTCTTATGTATGTAGCTATTAGTGTGCAGTTTATTTATTTATTTATCTATCTAAACAGCGATCCGGGTGTCACCAACGGTACTGGCTGAAAATCAGCGCTGGGGTACTTTAAACGCCTCAGCATTATGCTGAGCCAGTGTCCGATTTGCAACCGCAATGACACATTCTATCTTTAGCTTTAGTATTGCCTTTTTGTTTTGTATAATATTGTGTCTTGTGATGTTGTAAATAAATGTATTTTCTTTCTTTCTTTCTTTCTTTCTTTCTTTCTATATGAATTTCAATTTAATACCTCTACGCGTTCATGAGAAAAGGGGTAGTAACTTTAAAATTATTAAAAATATTTTTATTATATGACTAGCTTTTGCCCGCGACTCCGTCCGCGTGGAATTAGTAATTACCCCCCGAAAACCCCTCCCCCCTTTCCTGAGATTAGCGCGTTCAAACAAACAAACAAACCTGTGTGCATGCCCAACTTAAGATGAACCCTATTTAGTACTAGCTTTTGCCCGCGGCTCCGCTCGCGTGTACTATGAGTATTCCAAAGAACCAAGATATCAAGCAAGCAAGCATACCGGCAAGCAAGCAAGCAGGTCCACAATTGACCGAGAAATCGGTGAACATACCTACATAAAAAAAATCATAAAGTGAAATGCTTAACCTCCTCCTTTTTTAGAAGTCGGTTAAAGTGCCCTTTGCAGCCTACTTACAGTACTTATGAATTTTGAAATTTTAGCTTTCTACAACCAGTAAAACGCTAAATCCTGTTTTTTCCCGTTCCCGTAAGAATTTCGAGAAATGTTTTCTCAATGCTCCCCTACACTCCCCAAGGAACCCACTTGCCAAATTTCAGCTTTCTATGACCAGTAAAACGAAAAAGCCCGTTTTTCCCGTTCCCGTGGGAATTTTGGAAAGTCCTCTCTCAATGCTCCTCGACACTCCCCAAACAACCTACATGCCGAATTTCAGCTTTCTACAACCAGTAAAACGAAAAATCCCGTTTTTTCCCGTTCCCGTTGGAATTTGGGAAAGTCCTCTCTCAATGCTTCTCTACACTCTCCAAGATGATGAGATGGCTGGGCTGGGCTTTCTACGACCAGTAAAACGAAAAATCCTGTTTTTCCCGTTCCCGTGGGAATTTTGGAAAGTCCTCTCTCAATCCAGCTCTACACTCCCCAAGGAACCCATTTGCCAAATTTCAGCTTTCTATGACCAGTAAAACGAAAAATCCCGTTTTTCCCGTTCCCGTGGGAATTTTGGAAAGTCCTCTCTCAATGCTCCTCTACACTCCCCAAACGACCTACATGCCGAATTTCAGCTATCTACGACCAGTAAAACGAAAAATCCCGTTTTTTCCCGCTCCCGTAGGAATATGGGAAAGTCCTCTCTCAATGCTCATCTACACTCCCCAAGCAACCTACATGCCGAATTTCAACTTTCTACGACCTGTAAAACGAAAAATCCTGTTTTTACCGTTCCCGTAGGAATTTTGAAAAGTCCTCTCTCAATCCAGCTCAACACTCCCCAAACAACCTACATGCCGAATTTCAGCTTTCTACGACCAGTTAAACGAAAAATCCCGTTATTTCCATATCCCATGGGAATTTATAATTACCTACATCTATGCCAAATTTGAAGAGTCTAGTAATTATAGTTCATAGGATCCCGTTGAACTGAATATATAAATCCCGTTTTTTCCTTATCCCGTGGGAATTTTGAAAAATCCTGAAATTGATGTTTCAAATAATGTACCTCTAATACCTACTTGTGTATCAAATTTGAAGAGTCTAGTTATTATAGTTACTGAGATAGGGTCACTCGGAATCGAATATATAAATCCCGTTTTTTCCCGTTCCCGAGGGAATTCCCAAAAATCCTTCCTTAGTGGATGCCTACATTGTATAAGGTATCTATGTGCAAAATTTCAAGTCTCTAGGTCCAGTGGTTTGGGCAAAACCTTAAAAACGACACCCATATTGATATTTAGACATTTCAACCCCATCGCACCCCATCCAGGGAGATGGTATTTTACGTCTGCCACGTTGGATTTTAAAACCGCTGTTGTTTTCATAACCAGCGACCCGATAAACCATAGAAACAACACCCATGTTGATTTTCAGACTTTGTTACCCCTTACCCCCCTTTTAGGGGTTGAATTCTCAAAAAACCTGAAACACGTGTTTACTCATTTATTATTAGGAGTACTTCTGTGAAGTTTCGAATAAAATAATCGAACTAATCTTGTTTCCCCATACAAAATTTGAACCCCCTTTTCACCCCCTTAGGGAGTGAATTTTGAAAAATCCTTTCTTAGTGCACCCCTAGACCTTAAAAGGAACCTACATGCCAAATTTGGTATCTCTGGGCCCAGTGGTTTGGGTTGTGCGTTGATATGTCAGTCAGTCAGTCAGTCAGTTTCTTCTTTTATATATTAAGATAGTTTACTATATTGTTGTCAGCTCATTTTATGTTGGATTTTTTTCCTATGTACTATCCATGTTCGATAAATTCTTAAAATAGACGTATCTTTCTTATTTGTAAACCGATTCAAATGAAATAAACACTAAATGTTAATCCAAGAAAATACCAACATAACAGTGAAAACCGCATCCTTCTAGGTTAAGCCGTTTCTGAGATTAGCGCGCACAAACGCACAGACAAACAGACAAACAGACAATAATTCTAAAAATCATTGTTTTGGGTTCTATTGCGCTAATAAATAGCCCTAGTGACAGTTTTTCCCAAATATCCTCAATGTACAGACACCGACTTGTTACAGATTTATTATATGTAAGATAAGATAAGATAAGATAAGATGTAACTAAAAATTTTCGATTTTCGCAATTTTTCCTATATTTGTGCTACCTTGCTTCGTACCAAATTTCAAGATTCTGAGTTCACGGGAAGTACCCTGTAGGTTTTGATTCCCTTGCGAGTGTCGAAAATTATACAGGGTTATTTTTAATTCACTGACATCCTCTTAACCCTGAAGTCCTATCACTCAAACAAATGTTTTTTGTTTTACGACTTTTTAAAATGAAGCACTTTTTTTCCCCATACAAATACACCGAGTATCGTAAAAATAAGAGGAACTCTCAAATTTTCAAAACGTTATTACACCAAAAATATTAAGTTATGACAAAAGCCGTAAAACAAAAAACATTTGTTTAAGTGGTAGGAGTTTAGGGTTACAAGGATGCTAGTGAATTACAAATAACCCTGTAGATTGGTTAGTGATATAGACAGACAGACAAAAAAATGCTTTTCGCAATTTTTCCTTTATCTGTGCTATCAGACCTTGCTTCGTACCAAATTTCAAGATTCTGAGTTCACGGGAAATACACTGTTGTAGGTTTTGATTCCCTTGCGAGTTTCGAAATTATGTGGAAATTTGCAGCATAAACGGCTGTATCTTTTGATTGCGTTGGCTGTTGGCTTAGAAGTTTGATTTTATCACAGCTCCAAGGGACAGTAGACTTGAGTATTTGATATAAATAACAGCTTGATACCTCCACGCGTTCCTGAGAAAAAGGGTCTTGACAGACAGACGGACGGACGGACGGACAACAAAGTGATCCTATAAGGGTTCCGTTTTTTCCTTTTGAGTTACGGAACCCTAAAAACGTAATAAAGGTAAACTTTTTGTTTCAAACGGATGTTCGGCGCTCAACCTCCAGTGTTGTATGTAAGCTCCTTGGTTGGGCCGCGTATCGGATCGGAACGTGAACTCACTCTGGTCTACCCTCTGCCAGGCCTCTTGCATGCCATGTACTTACGCGCGATATTTACCTACCGCGGGGACGATCTGCTAAGATCGAAATTTCAGTAGGTTGTCACAAGCGCGCGCCGACGCACGTTCATTCGTGCTCCACGGAAAAAATATGCCGCCTGGACTTTAAGTGAATGGTGAAACAGGGGGCAAATTTTAATATGACTATGCTAAAATTAATAGCTAATATAACAATTTGGGACTTTGTATCGTGCTGTCCCTCTTACTCTTCTATAAAAAGCTATAAGCGTGAGCGGGATGGCACGATGCGAAGTTCGAAAATTGACCTTCGTATCTAGTATAACGCTAGGGTACTGTGAGCATGACAATTTATTCTGCGCATTACAATAAAATATCCTTTTTGTTAGGATTCCAGAGCTAAAATGGCAAAAAGGGAACCCTTTTAGTTTCGCCATGACCGTCTGTCCCTTTGTCCGTCCGTGGCTTAGCTTAGGGAATATTAGTGCTAGAAAGTTTGCATGGATATATGTATATAGCAATTATCCCGACAAAATGGTAAAAAACATGTAGAAAAAAAAATTATCCAAACTGCCAGCCCTTGTCACTGTCGGCACGCACACAGTCTTAAGGAGACGGAGTAGTATAATCTGTGGCTATAATCGCGGTAAGTACCAAGATTTTGTACGGGATGCAGTATCTGTTACGAAGTAACTATTAAGTAATCTGTGCCTCTGCTCTGGTACCTATCTATACTAATATTATAAAGAGGAAAGATTTGATTGTTTGTTTGTTTGTTTCCGAAACTACCGGCCCGATTTCAAAAATTCTTTTGCCGTTAGAAAGCTACATTACCACAGAGTGACATAGGCTACTTTATACCTTTTCCTACGGGAAAATTAATTTTATCGCGGGCGAAGCTGCGGACGGAAGGCTAGTTTGTTATAAAAAATATTAAAATCATATCTGACAAATCTGTCACTAATTCACATCATTTTCGCGTTATCAAATTACCGTAGCTGTTAAAAAATACTTGTGTATAAAATATGACTCGTGGTAAAGTGTTAAACGGTCGGTACCGAGAAATTATCTGCAATGTCCTAAGTTACTAACATATTTCAATAAAGAAAAAGATAACACGAATTTATTTTTATGATCTTTCTAGAAGTAATTATTTACAAAATTTGTATTTTATTTAAGTAATATAATTTGATGTTTTCTCCATGCTTTAGAACTACATTGTACTAAAATAACAATTTTATTGCATTTATCTGCACACTCTACCACTGACAATGTCATATCATGCATTAGTTCAAAAATGACATATGAGCTCAATCCCTTCCTAAAAGCGGTTTGATAATAATAAGGTAAAGCGATTTAGCGACCACATGCAGTGACTTAGAAATTCAACCTTGTAATTTCAGTAATAAGTCACAATATCCATTGTAATTATTTAAAATACTACTAGCTTTAAAAATATCCTTTGTCAGGTATGCATTCGATAGCTGCTTTTGATTCTGATTCTGTGGTAGTATGCTCCAGTAAATGGGGCCTTATTGGGCGGTTAAGAGTTAAATTAATATAATAATTTAGTAATACAGTATTGTCCTAAAACTCAAAGATGACCTGGTATTGAGAAAGAAATCAGTTACAATAGTTCTGTAAAAAAAACAGGAAAAATCCATGTCATTAAGCAATAACAGAGTCACAAAACACGTCACTTTTAGTAGGTATTAGATATTTTCGAGAAAATGTCTATTGTCGTTTAACTAAGGGCCCGTTGTTTGATCAATAGTTAAATAAACTAATAGTTAAAATGTATGGCAAAGATAACAATAATTTTAACGCATTTCAAAGGCAATTTGATTGACTATTTAGTTTGTTAACTATTGATTGATCATAAGTGACATGCTTTATAGTTTTTATTTTTCCAGAACCGTTAGTAACTTTTCAACCGCCGTAGTATATAATACACAATTTCCAGCTCATTTCGCCGCAGTCTGATAAATAAGACCAAGTTTTGATTTGTATTTGAAAGGGTATTCATCGCTCTAGCGTTATTTAATTAGATTGACTTATATGTACACGATTACTTCGTATCGGTGGTGGCATGAGCACAGAACAAATAGGTACAGAAGTAAATCTACATACAAAGTGCGCTCGAGCAACGCACACATAGACACTGTTCACAGACACGATATCTCAGATCAGAACAGATCGAATCAGTCCGAGCGCGATTGCCATCCGCGTGAGGCGCGCGCTGTAGTCGCGCGTCTGTGGAATTTTTCGAGGCGCGCGCTGTGGTCGCGCGTACCTATTTATTTTGTGTCGCGCGTCTGTGGAATTTTTCGAGTGCAATAATGGAGCAACAAAAAAAGGTTATAACTGTTCAGTGGACGGTTGTTTAAATTCAACCCTAAACGGTGAATGGTCGTTTTTTAAGCTACCAGTGGTTTCAGAGAGGTAAGTTTAGTAGGTATCTGCTTGTATTTCGATGGTTCATTTTAACGTTACATAGAATAGTTAGGTAGATAGGTAAGCACCTCGCCCCGACTCCCAAAGTAATAATCGTTTCCTATTTTGAATCAGTATAAACGAAGTAAGTACCTAACTACATTTTTGTAAGGTAAATTCACGCCACTAATATTACGTAAGTTGAAAACATGTTTTTTTGTTTGTATAGATATTGTGTTGTTTTTAGTATCATTAGATAGGTTTAGGTCTAAAATCGATAGGACAATGGAAATTGTGTAACTAGGATAATCCGTTTAGAAGTTATTAGGGATTTTCGATAGTGAAAATTGACAAACGCTAAATTTTGTAGGTAGGTATTTTAATTATTATTATTATTTTATATTACCATTCTTCCCGTTTGAATATCACCAATAAATCAAACAACTAGATACGAGTGCCACTATCACGATAAGTTTTATGTGAAGTACATACACTTGATTGACTTCTGTACTTTTATATTTTGTGGCATGAGCATGCACGACGAAAAACTCTAAGTGGTTAAAGGGTTTGGCCTTTCGCCTGGTAGTTACCTGGATATCGTTGCATTTTGGGGAACTCTGTATAAAAAGCGTACCCGGGAGTGTTAGTAATTAAGTATTGAAAATCGCGAAAACTTAAAAAAATAGGTAAAGTACTTAATTGTTTTGTGTTTCGGCACTTTTATCTCGATCATATAAAATGATTGACTGACCTTCAATAAAAAGACAATAAGTACTAAATCACCTTGAACTGCAGCGACCATTTTCGAATAATATTTTCAAGAACATTTTTAATAACTAATTTATCTCAAGAGCACTTATTTTTAGATAAAGCTATTAATTAGCTTTTCCGCAAGCAAAATAGAACAGGTGTCTTGTATTCTTGACCTCTAAAATGCTTTAAATAGATCGATTGAACTTGGTAACTATGAAACGATGTTAACTCGAAAAAAATCGCAAAACGTGATCTGTACGCTTAGTATAAGTTTTACTTCACCAAAATACTTCTCGATCGCGTTTACGTAAAAATTTCAATTCTATGGAGACGTGGACGCGCGCGCACGGAGACGCTGTCCATGTTTCCCTAGTACTTAATTGATTTTTTTACGTAAACGCGATCGAGAAGTATTTTGGTGAAGTAAAACTTATACTAAGCGTACAGTATGCTTAGTATAAGTTTTTAGTTCACGAAATACTTCTCGATCGCGTTTACGTAAAAAAATCAATTCTATGGAAACATGGAAGCGCGCGCGCGGAGACGCTGTCCATGTTTCCCTATGTTTAACTCACATATTCCTACCTTCGATAGCTAGAGCCACTATACATATATGTGTGTCCAAGCATGTCAGACCCCAATAAAAGACAATGTTAGGTACCTTTAGAAGCGCGCGATGTCTTGTAGGTGGCCTGCAGCCGCCGCCGGGTTTGGCCGATTTCTATCTCTTGCTGTTGCTTGATATAAATGGGAATCCTGAAGTGTTCTTGAATTCACAGTCACAGTAAAAGTTTGGACTATAATTATTATAACTAATATCACGGAGCGCGATGCGCCCCGTGCCGGACCGCCGAGAAGAAGTAGAGCCTGTTCTTATTATTTCCACGGCGCCACTGTCGCGTCGTAAGCGCAGGAGGCAAGGCAATGTTGCCAACCTCAAGGCTGCCGTATTACCTCCTATTGTGGGAGTAACATGCTTGGACACCCTAGTAATTGAATTTTTTACGTAAACGCGATCGTGAAGTATTTGGTGAAGTAAAAACTTATACTAAGCATACTGAATGCAGCGGCAGCAAACGCACACGCATACACGCTGTCTGTCCTTTTTGTCCCCGTTATGAAAAGCGTACCGTTGTCCTTTTGGTCGACATCACATAAGGCTGCAATGGTCGTCTTATTAAGGGCCCGGGGGGTTACTACGAAATTCAAAGTTCGAAGTTCGGATCGTGCGGTCCCTCTCACTCTCGTAATAAATACCATTAGCGTGAGCGGAACGGCATGAAACGAAGTTCGAATTTCGCGCCTCGTAGTATAGGGCCTGTTGTTTGATCAATAGTTAAACAAAGTAATAGTTAAAATGTATGGCACAAATAACAATAGTTAACGCATTTCAAAGGAAATTTGACTATTAGTTAACTATTGATCATGATCAAACAAAGGACCTTAAATTTGGCGCGCTAATAACATAAGTCATAACATAAAGCCGTGGTGGCCTAGTGGTTTGACCTATGGCCTGTCAAGCAGAGGGTCGTGGGTTCAAATCCCGGCTCGCACCTCTGAGTTTTTCGGAAATTATGTGCGAAATTACATTTGTAATTTACCATGAGCTTTCCGGTGAAGGAAAACATCGTGAGGAAACCTACATGAACCTGCGAAGAAATTCAATTGTGTGTGAAGTTCCCGATCCGCACTGGGTCCGCGTGGGAATTACGACCCACCCAAGCCCTCTCATTCTGAGAGGAGGCCTGTGCCCTGCAGTGGGACGTATACGTAGGCTGGGACACAAAATAAAAAGGTACAGAAGTCAATCAAGTGTATGTACTTCACTTTTCATACCTACGCTCGGCGGTCGCTCTAGGGTTGTCAATTATGGCATATGCACATAAAACTTATCGTGATAGTGGCGCTCGTATCTAGTTGTTTGATTTATTGTTGATATTCAAAAGGGAAGAATGGTAATATAAAATAATAATAATAATTAATTAAAATACCTACCTACAAAATTTAGCGTTTGTCAATTTTTCACTATCGAAAATCCCTAATAACTTCTAAACGGATTATCCTAGTTACACAATTTCCATTGTCCTATCGGTTTTAGACCTAAACCTATCTAATGACACTAAAAACAACACAATATCTATACAAACAAAAAACATGTTTTCAACTTACGTAATATTAGTGGCGTGAATTTACCTTACAAAAATGTAGTTAGGAAATTAATTACTTCGTTTATACTGATTCAAATAGGAAACTATTATTACTTTGGGAGTCGGGGCGAGGTGCTTACCTATCTAATTAAACATCGAAATAAAACCAGATACCTACTAAACTTACCTCTCTGAAACGACTGGTAGCTTAAAAAACGACCATTCAGCGTTTAGGGTTGAATTTATACAACCGTCCACTGAACAGTTATAATAACCTTTTTTTTGTTGCTCCATTATTGCACTCGAAAAATTCCACAGATGCGCGACACAAAATAAATAAATAAACAGCGCGCGCCTCGAAAAATTCCACAGACTCGCGACTACAGCGCGCGACTCACGCGGATGGCAATCGCGCTCGGACTGATCCGATCTGATCCGAGATATCGTGTCTGTGAACAGTGTCTATGTGTGCGTTGCTCGAGCGCACTTTGTATGTAGATTTACTTCTGTACCTTTTTATTTTGTGGCTGGGATGATAATAACATAATATATTTAACTCTTTTAGGGGGTGTTTCACCACCTCATTGTCAAACTACTGGTCACGTTACCAATGAATAAACTAAGTACTGGACAAATCTGTCGCCTAGTTTTTTCTCAGTTTCACCACTCCGGTCCTGTGCAAACTAAGGGGGTGTTTCACCACCTTATTGTCAAACTACTGGTCACGTAACCAATGAATAAACTAAGTACTGGACAAATCTGTCGGCTAGTTTTTTTTCAGTTTCACCACTCCGGTCCTGTGCAAACTAAGTACCACTTAACTAATCGTACAACATCATCGTAATCGTCGGTTTAACATAGAGGGGAAATGGCAACGTCACATTTCACGATCACGCGTTCCTGTTCGCACACTTTCGTTAAAAGAGTCGCTCATTGTTAAAGCAAAAGAAATCGTTAACTATGTAATTTTTAAATACATCTATTTTTTTGCATACACAAATGTGTAACATTATAATTAATCCAAAAACGGTATTTATTTACGATACTTTGTTAACAATAACAAAGAAAAATAAAATCACGTAAAACGAATCGAAAAGTGGCGCCAAACCATTTGACAGATTATTTTTTTTTTTGTAATGGCGATGTACAAGTTCACGTAGAACAACCGATTGTGCCACTGAAAAAAAGTCTGTAATTAAAAAATATTACGAAATTTTGGATTTATTTTTACATACTAAAAGCGTACCTATATTTTTTTATTAAAATCTTGATGATTGAATCCTCGTTTGCAATTTAGCATGACTTCTTTCTTTAAAAAATAAAAAATACTTTGATTTATTTTTCTGAAACCGGCTGAAGGGCTCTCCAACCATGACCACAAAAAAATTAACTGACTAATTAAAAAGTAATGTGACGGATAAAAATGCTAAATGCCACCTGATCTGATGGTCAAATTAAAAAACAGTTTGTCCGTCACTTAGCGCTAATCAAGACTGGTGAAACAGAAATTTTAAGTTCATCTGTCAAATAAGGTTATGTATGATTAAGCTAATCCGAACTTTAAAAAAGTGGTGAAACAGCCCCTTAATGTATAACTTTCTAATAATACCACTGCTATAAAACTTGCCAATTTTACTTCCCGATTTTTTATTTTTACAATTTTTCCATCACAAGTATCGTCAAAATATCAAACCCAACTCCTTATTATTCCATGATGCGTGCTTCACCATAGGTAACAAAGAATACACCGATCCGAACAATTGAGAAATTTTGAACTTATTAAGTTTTATTTATTACACTTATTTCTCTCTACACTGGGAGTTTTTTCGCCTGAAAGCTTAGTACTCGTATTATAACTGGCTAACACCTTGACTGTTCATATTAGGTACCATCACAATTTTATGAATAAAAAAATCGCGAAAATTTAAAACATAAGGCTAGCATGCACGTTGCTTTCACTTTCACGCCCCTTTCCTTCTGAATCGCCACGAAAGGACGTAATAAACAACAAGCCGAGGCAAATCGTGATATCTATCCAGAGGACCTACCCCGAAATTCGAAGTTCGTATCATGCATTCATGCCGTCTCATTTACTATCGTATTAAATACTATTAACATGAGCGCGACGGCACAACGCGAGGATCGAATTTTGAAATTCGTATACCGAGGCCCTACCACGAAGTGCATAATTCGAACTTCGTTTTGTGCCGTCCCGCTCACGCTAATATGATTTGACACGAGAGTGAGAGGGATAATACGATAAGAACTTCGATTTTCGAATTTCGTAGTAGCGCCTCTATACCTCTACCATGAGTTACACTAGTTTACAGTGACCGTACTCGCTAGCGACGGCGTAAATGATTTTGTATGGAGAATTGTACTTCCGTAAGTGACCGCTAGAGGCGCTGCACAATTCTCCATACAAATAATTTACGACGTCGCTAGCGAGTACGGTCACGTAAACTAGTGTAATCTCATGGTAGAGGTACTGGTTTACACTCGCGTACGAGCGGCGAGACGAACTGCGAGACGAGCAACGAGACGAGAGTGTGAACAGGCTCGCCTCGCGCGTCGTCTTGTGATTTAGGCTCGCGCAAAGAGTATTGTAATATTATATGAACAAGAGTGGCAACTCTATGGTCAAATTTGCATGTATGGAAAGTGCTGCTGCCCTACGCCCTGGTGAGGAACTAATGTGACGTATCTATAGATGTATACCTATCTATATTTATATGTTGGTAGTGATGTACAGCTATAATTACGCGTAATTTTAATTGATAGGCTAATTGCCACTATTCGTATTTTAGCCGTCTAATTCAAATCAGCATATACGAAGTATAAGCGGCTAAACCCGATTTGCACTATACGGCTAAAATACGAACATTGGCAAGTGGCCTATCAATTAAAGTCCTTGACTGTACAATTTGGTACGCCATGGCCATGGCCGATGAATGACAACTGACAAGTTTGACAAGTCAACCAAGATGGCCGCTAATTTAGTTCTTTACCAAACAACCAGAGATCGCTGTAGTCGCATGAAAAGTGATCACACTTTATATGTAAGTGTGCCCCCCCTGGGCTCGCGTCCGGAGCGAGACGACGAGACGAGGCACGAGGCGAGAGTGTAAATCAGGGCGTAGAGTAAGGGTATGCACGCACGAGCAACTTTTGTCTCCGCGACTATTTTGTCTCTCACATCAAGTCTATGGGTTAGTATGGAAGTGCGCACACGTAGCGCCGCGACTTCCGGAATACAAATACAAATAACACAAATAAATCGCTTTGCGACTAAGTTGCTCGTGCGCGCATACCCTAAAAGTATGCGCGCACGAGCAACTTTGTCTCCGCGACTATTTTATCAAGTCTATGTGTTAGTATGGAAGTGCGCACACGTAGCGCCGCGACTCCCAGGGTACAAATACACAAACTTGATAAAATAGTCCCGGAGACAAAGTTGCTCGTGCGCGCACACCCTAAGACCAGAGCCTGGGGGGGGGGGGGGGCTACTACGAAATTCAAAATTAGTATCATGCCGTCCCTGAACTCTCCTATTTAATACTATTAGTGTAAAAGGAACCGCACGATACGGAGTTTGAAAATTGAATTTCGTAGTATAGGTGTAAGTACTTAAGGCTTGTATTCTACTCCGGTACGGATTTCGCTTGCTTATACAAAGCGCGAGCCAGAATTTAACAACACTTAATGAGAATGCCGCTTTCTTTGCTGGATAGAAATATTCCTTGGGCCAATGTTGATCATTATCATGGGACCCGATATCTAATACAGTTATTTTTACTAGCATTTTAATTGCTATCAGTGTCCTGTCGCGCAGATCAAAGCAATGAACTATTTAAAATGAATTTTTAACAAATAAAAATAAAAGTAAAAATTGTACCGCAAGCACACTCTTCCGTTCGATGACTCATTTTTTCAATGTGACAGGATACTAATAACAGGGGTTAAAACGCTAGTAGAACTATTCAAATAACATAAAAAACAGGCACTTATGTACCTATATGTACGGGCTTTACGATACAGTTGAATTGAAACGTCCATTGTCGTGATAAATATGGTAAAATTAAATAAAAAACGTTTACTTTACCTCCAGCTCCTCCAAGTAAGCGATCTCTGCTTTACCCCGGCTGCCTTCCTCGTTCGTTATAATCCTACCATTATCACTAACGCCACCCGTCAAATTACAATCATTTAATTCACTATCCACTTTGAAATCATTTAACATGTGGTACGCACTGATACTGTGTCCAAACTTTTCCATGGCCTGAAGGATGCTTTTACCCTCATAGTGTTTCAAGGTGTTTACGCCGCCGGGATGGTCGCGAAGAAACTTTTTTATGTCATAGCTCTTGCCGTCCACTTTTACGGGGAAGTGCGGGGTATCCATGGCGGCGACCATCGCCCTTCGCAACCATTTAACGACTGGAACGTTGAAAACGCTTATCACTCTAACAGGTGACTTAAAATAAAGCGCCTAGGCAATGCTATCATTAATATTTTGCGGAATATGACGCACAGAAATATCAGAAAACTTTTTTGTATCAGCTGTAGGTACCGGTGGGGCGCCGGCCGACTTTTGGAATCGTCTATGTGAAAACACTTACCATTAAAAAATGGTAATAAACTGTGTACCTATTGCTAAGAAATTAGGTAACGCTTGAGTTCATTTTCAAACTACTTTGTACTAGAAAAAAATACCATTTTTTCGAATAATATTCTAACAGAACTGACAGTTCGCGTTTCTTAGACAACCAAAGAGAATGTTTATGTTACTTTTATCACAGTTTTTCACCAGTTTTACTATGCAATAAATAGCATAAAAACGACAAAATCCGCACTGCTTTCTCACTTATTTCACTATGTTTTCAATTTTGAAATAATTGAACACAAAAGTATTTTTTTTTGTGACAGAATAATACTTTTCTGAACCTTTCAACTCAATGTGTCTGACACGACTGCCCAAAGAAAAAGAGCGTATTTGTTTATGATATGATAAATATGTTTACATAAAAACTAGTTTATGGCTTCAAAATAATCATTGGTTAATAGGAGGATGGGCAGATTGGCCTATTGACCAATAAGGACAAGCGATATGTCACTGGATAGCTAATTCTGTTCTAAAACTTTTACTGTGGCAGCTAGTCCCAAATCTTTGTGTGAAAAAAGTAGAGATGTGCCGATCATGACTTTGGCCGACTAGCCGATTAGTTGGTTGTTAAGTAGCCGACTAGTCGGCCGACTAATCGGCCAAACCGATCATGATTTCGGGGATTTCCGTGATGCTTCGTTTATGGCTGATTCACGCGCAAGTCGCAACCACCGCCCTACGAACGAGCATGTCAGAACCTTTTTTTTTCATCATCATCATCGTCATCCCAACCTATACATACCTACTTATACGTTCCATTGCAAGTCACAGGCCTCCTCTCTGAATGCGAGGGCTTGGGCCATAGTTCCCATGCGGGCCCAAGTGCGGTTTGGGCTTAGATTATTTATGGGTTTGGGTTGGGAGTTCGCATTTTGTTCGCAGGTTTCCTCATGATGTTTTCCTTCACCTTAAAGCTCATGATAAATTTCAGATGTAATTTTGCCCATAATTTTTTAAAAACTCAAAGGTGGAGCCCGGGCTTGAACCCACACGACCTCATACTTGCATGCACCTCCCGAGACCACCTATCACCTATATTTGTTATCAATACGGCGTACCTACCTATTATCAGAACTCTTCAGGTTTGAAGTTTGGGCAGAGTAATACAAATTAGATTTTCCGGGTGGTCATAAAAAAAAATAACTAACACCAAAGGCTAATGCGGGAGCGTAGCGCAGCCACCATAAACTAACCTAACCGACCATACCGAGTCGCTTCCGCTCCGATAGGTCTTGCTCGCTCGCTTCGCTCGCTCGCTGGCTTTGGTTTCGATAGTAATTATTATTAATTATGAACAAAATAAAAAATCCATAGATATAATGACAGCCAGTATTAAATTTCAGAGGTGGACGGTCACCAATATATAATTCATACGATATAATTGAGGGTGAACGGTAGTCAAAACAAGTGCGAGTCGGACTCGCGCACCGAGGGTTCCGTACAAATTTATATGTATATATGAACATCCAGTCTTATCAGACCCCTGCTCCTAAGCAAAATGTGCGCAGTGTGGGATCATTGTAGATTGGTTACTGATATAGACAGACAGACAAAAAAAATTATGCTTTTCGCAATTTTTCCTTTATCTGTGCTATAATACGTTGCTTCGTACCAAATTTCAAGATTCTGAGTTCACGGGAAGTACCCTGTAGGTTTTGATTCCCTTGCGAGTTTCGAAAATTTTCGCAAATTTGCAGCATAAACGGCTGTATCTTTTGATTGCGTTGGCTTAGAAGTTTGATTTTTTCACAGCTCCAAGGGACAGTAGACTTGAGTATTTGATATAAATTTCAGCTCGATACCTCCACGCGTTCCTGAGAAAAAGGGTCTTGACAGACAGACGGACGGACGGACGGACGGACAACAAAGTGATCCTATAAGATTTTTTTTTATTTTTTTTGTAACATTAATTGCAATAAACAGATTATTATTATTATTATTTTTTTATAAGGGTTCCGTTTTTTCCTTTTGAGGTACGGAACCCTAAAAAAATAGTGCGTGGAGTCCCTCCGCGCGGAAGAAGTGAAACTTCATAATAAAAAATAAAAAAACCAGTCGGTCACCCATCCAAGTACTGACCGCGCCCGACGTTGCTTAACTTCGGTGATCGGACGAGAACCGGTGTTTTTGTCAAATATCTTGAAAACGGTGCATCCTACGGCAAAATCAATTAAAGGACAATGGGCAAATTTGTATGAGCACTGTACCCACCCACCAACAGAAACGAAACATGTCTCATTTAATAGATCTGGGCAACCTGATGATTTTTTACTATGACGAGGATCGCCCTATGTATGGGGTTTTCTTGGAAAATCTTATTTTGTTTTTATATATTTTTTGCTCATTTCATTGAAAGTTACAAAGTTACAGGAAGAAGGTTGTAGAAATATTATGTTACTAACAATAATACTTTATATAATTTATTGAATCAGGCGTTACTTTGCGGAGGTCCACTTTACATACATATATTAAGGACATAAATCTTTGATTTTCTTCAACAAAAAAAAAAAAAATATTAATTAAAAATATTAATAATCTATACATATAATAAATCTGTAACAAGTCGGTGTCTGTTGTTGTTTTTTAGAATTATTGTCTGTTTGTCTGTTTGTCTGTTTGTCTGTGCGTTTGTGCGCGCTAATCTCAGAAACGGCTTAACCTAGAAGGATGCGGTTTTCACTGATATGTTGGTATTTTCTTGGATTAACATTTAGTGTTTGTTTCATTTGAATCGGTTCACAAATAAGAAAGATACGTCTATTTTAAGAATTTATCGAACAGGTTTTTTGTTTGAACGCGCTAATCTCAGGAACTACTGCTCCGATTTGAATAATTCTTTCAGTGTTAGATAGCACATTTATCGAGGAAGGCTATAGGCTATATATCATCACGCTAACACCAATAGGAGCGGAGCGGAGCGGAAGAATGTTTCCAAATCGGGGGTTTTGGAAATAAAACGTCTATATCTCGGGAACTACTGCTCCGATTTGGAAAATTCTTTCAGTGTTAGATAGCCCAGTTAGATAGGGCGGGTTGGGAGCGGTTGGGGGGGCGGGTTGAGAGCGGGTTAGGGGCGTCTTGAGAGCGGGTTGGGGGCGGGTTGGGAGCGGGTGGGTGGGCGAGTAGGGAGCGGGTTTGGGATGGGTTGGCAGCGGGTTGGGGGCGGGTTGGGGGCGGGTTGGGGGCGCGTTGGGAGTGGGTTGGGGCGGGTTAGTAGCGGGTTGGGAGCGGGTTGGGGGCGAGTTGGGGGCGGGTTAGGAGCGGGTTAGGAGCGGGTTGGGGGTCGGTTGAGAGCGAGTTGGGGGCGGGTTGGGAGTGGGTTGGGGGTGGGTCAGGAGTGGGTTGGGGGTGGGTTGGGAGCGGGTTGGGAGCGGGTTGAGAGCGGGTTGGGGGCGGGTGGGGGGTGAGTTGACAGCGGGTTGGGAGCGGGTTGGGGGCGGGTTGAGAGCGGGTTGGGGCAGATTGGGAGCGGGTTGGTTTATTATGAAGTTTCACTTCTTCCGGAAGGATCTAAGGAGAGCCATAATTGATGAAAAAGCAAATTGGATAAAAAAATAAGCTGCTTAAATTACTAATTCCACGCGGACGGAGTCGCGGGCAAAAGCTAGAAGTACCTATCTATAAAAGCCAATATGCAATACTTATGTCTAGCCAGTGGGCTATTTGCGTAATGCATTTGAATTTGGAATCAAATCTCACTTCTAAGGTACGTCAAATAGACATTATTCTAGATCGTACCCGAACGACGTCTGTTTCTGCGTTATCCTTATCAGACTCATCTTCAAATTATATAGCTCTATAAGCGAATTTTTGTTTTCCTTTTTTTTAAGAAACGTAGTTGTTTACACCTATTACTGCCAGTAACATAATGTTTCTGTTGCCTTCTTCCTGTAACTTTCAATAGCTGTTGCAGGCGACTCCGTCTGCGAAGAATTCGTTTATCGCTATCCCGCGGGAACTGTGGAATTTTTCGGGATAAAAACTACCTATCCTATGTCCTTATCCGGGACTCAAACTATCTCTATACCAAATTTCATCTAAATCGGTTCGGCGGTTTAAGCGTGAAGAGGTAACAGAAACACTTTCGCGCATTTATAATATTACTAGTATTGTCTAGACAACGGATTATAATTATCTAGATTTAATACCTACCTACAATAAAAATTTAAATAAAGTGTCATGGTAGACGGCTCGCCGACTCGCACCTTTGAATTTTTCGAAACATACGTGTGAAATCAAATTAAATTTGAAACCGTTTAAATTCAACGGTGTGTGTGAAGTTCCCATACCACAGTGGGTTAGTGTGGGAACTAAGGCCCAAACTTTAACACTCTCAGAGGAGGGCGGGCTTTGTTGGCACGTGTATAGGTCGAGAAGACTATGATGAGATTTAATACGTCCGATATCGGCAAATCCTTGAAACTATTTAAATTATACACACCTATACTATGACTATGACACTGTTTTACTCACACACACAGTTAGTTCTCTTAAAAATATGGATCAGCGACAGTAGTATTATTTGTTAGAAGTTTTTCCGGTTCCGATCGTTATCTATGCAAGACGTCACACAGTGAACCCGCAAACACAATCATAAAAGTTTAAAAATTTAATTTAAATTATAAACTGTGCAAGTGAAACGAACATTTAAGACTAAAAGTGTACACTGAGTACTATTAAATGAGTGAATTACTTCTTGCTGATTAAAATAATTGCAAATAAAACTGTCACAACTCAAAAACAATACTCGACATTGAAATACGTTAGGACTACCTACCTACACCAATAAAACAAAGCGAAACGTTTCGTTCCACGCAAGTGGTGAATGAGTGTTGCCACTTAAATAAAAAAATTAACTACCAAAATATATCAGTGTTGCCTAGAATATAATTAAAAACTAACCGAGATGGATGACCAAACGCAATTATTATTTAAAAAAAACTAGAATTGGAAAAGCAAACATTGACATGAAAAAAAATAGACGAGAAACTGAAATCATTGGTGGAAGAAAATCGGTATTTAAAAATCGAAGTGGAAAAATTCAACGAAAAGATTAATCGCCTGGAAACCCTGGAGTCCGAGAAAAGGGAGTTGAACCTGTTCTTCTATGGCTCCAAGGAATCCACGGACAAACATTATAAACATTGTCAAAATGGTAACAACTACTCTAAAAAATTCTGGTATTGAAATTGATATCGGGATAACAATAAAGCATTTCGTATCGGCAAGCCGAAAGAAGGAAAAGCACGTCCGATTTTGATTAAGATGTTAAACATATGGAAATGGAATGAAATCTTGAAAAAAAAAAAAAGATTACCAAAAAATATTATATACGTCAACGAATATTTCAGCAAATAAGTGTTAGAAAAACGCAGAGATCCTTTATACCTCAGTTGTAAGAAGAAAGAAGAGAAGGTCGTACAGCATTCTTAAAACACATTAAACTGGTTGGAAAGGACGAAGAAGACACATCTCGGGATAAACGCAAAAGAGAATGTCCTACATGATTCGCTCTGGAAGGCTCTAGAGTCCCCAAGAAATACTAAAAAAAAAAATCTCTTTAAAATATGGATCAGCGATAGTACTATTTGTTAGAAGTCAATTAATCAAATTAATTTTAATTTTTTTTAGCCGGTACGGTACTTAGTACACGCTGTTCAACGCTGCCTCTGTTGTGTAGGAGCACTGATCATAGCCAAAATCACAAAAGCTACATTTTATTGAGTTTTGATTTGATAAATTCACTCATTTCATTTAATTAAATATATTTAGTGATTTTGTCCGCTTCGGCTGATACTTAATATACAAAACGCAAAATGTGCATTACACGCAAAATGTGCAAACAGTTAAAATGTACATACGCAAAATCTACATCATGACAAAGGTACAGTACACGAAATGTACGTACGCAAAATGTACCTACTTACGCTGAAAGCACATAACACAAAATGTGTAAAAATAAAAATGCACATTTCGCGAATTGTTCAATGCAAAATGCACAATACGCAAAATGTGACACAAACAAAAAGCTCAATTGCCAAACGTACAAAACGTAAAATGTACAAGTACAAGTGTACAGTAAGCAGGGTGGTTTACCAAAACCCCGACGCAAAAAGAGGACTGTACATTTTGCGTATTGTTATTTTTCCGTTATGTACAATTTGCGTGTTGATCATTCCAACTTTGTACATTTTGCCACTATCACGTGGAGTACATTTTGCATATTGTACAATTATCATATCGACGGTTAAAAGGTAAAACGCATGAAGCGACACTTTTTGCCAAAATGAGTTATATATAATACATACTAGGGGCGTTCAATAAAAAGTGAGAATGAGTATGTTATAAACAACTTTTACTAAATGTCATTTTATTTTTCGACATAGTCACCTTTTAGCATAATACACTTAGTATATCTTTTTTCTAAACTTAAAATTCCATTTTTAAAAAAGGTCTCATCTTGAGTACTTAAAAAATCTTGTATTGCAGCGACTACCGCGTCGTCGTCTTCAAATTTCTGGCCTCTCAGGTATTGTTTCAATCTCGGAAATAGGTAGAAATCACTGGGAGCGAGATCTGGTGAATACGGAGGATGCTTAAGGATATCGAACCCAGCATCACGAATTGCAGCCATTGCAACGGCGGACTTGTGTGCCGGGGCATTGTCCTGGTGGAACAGCACAACTTTCGAGAGTTTACCTCGCCGTTTTTCGCGGATCTCATTGCGCAATGTTTCTATTTGTTTGGCGTATAATGTGCCCGTAATAGTGGCTCCATGCTCGAGATACTCAATCATTAATACCCCTTTACCATCTCAAAAAACAGAGCCCATGACCTTACCGGCAGATGGGCTCACCTTGAATTTCTTCGGAGTTGGAGATGATGGCCTTTTCCATGTCATAGACTGCAGTTTCGTTTCAGGGTCGTAATGATGGAGCCATGTTTCGTCCATTGTTATAAATCGCGCCAAAAAAAGTTCCCGGTCTTGCTGTATCAGGTCCAAAGCTTCTTGACAAATCTCGACTCTAGTTTGTTTTTGCGTGTCAGTAAGCATTCTTGGTACCCAACGCGCAGATACCTTTTTCATACCCAAGCGTTCATGTAAAATATTATGCACGCTCCCCGTTGAAATCTTTACATTTTCAGCAATAAAACGAACCGTGACACGACGATCCGCCAAAACTGAGTTTTCAACTTTTTTCACAATTTCTTCAGATTGCAGTAGTAGGGCGTCCGGAGCGGGGGTCGTCCATGGTCGATGTTCTTCCATGTCTAAATTCGGCGCACCAATGTGCGACTGTCGAATACGGAGGAGCATTAGACCCTAAAGTGTCCCGCAAATCTAAATTGACTTGGTCCGTAGAAAAAATTTTCAAACACAAGTATTTGATAACGGCGCGCAGTTAAATTTTCTCCATTTTCGCTAACGTACTCAATAGCATTGCAAAGAAATTACCGTATTTTTTTTTAAACAAAAGACAGTTAGTTTTTTTTTTTCATAGCAATCAGCTAGATAGATTAGCTTTACCGGCCAGTATTTAATTTCCTAATATTGAAAGAGTTTGCATCTCATTCTCACTTAATACTGAACGCCCCTCGTATTTGAAATCAGCGAATTTTTCTCCGTCGTTTGGGCCGGGTTTCATGCAAAGTTCAAAAATTGTCGCTTCATGCGTTTTGCCTTTTAACCGTCGATATGTACATTTAATTGTTTGTACAATCTGCGTACTGTACATTTCGTGTACTGTACGTTTGTAATGATGTAGATTTTGCGTATGTACATTTAGACCAGTGGTGGTGTAGTGGTATGGCACGCGGCATGGAATGCTGAGGACCTGGGTTCGATTCCCAGCATTGGTCTTTTTTCTGGGGTTTTCTCTGTGCATCTATATTTCAGTTTGTATTTAGTATGAAATATATGGTTTCACGGGATGACCGTAAAAGTAATAAAAAATGAAGTTGAAAAAATAAATACAAAAAGATACTTCATATCTAACTTGTTATGTACATTTAACTGTTTGCACATTTTGCGTGTAGTGTACATTTTTCGTATTGTATATTATCAGCCGAAGAGGTGCTTTGGCATGCGAAGGGGGTGGCACTGATCAGTGCTATTGCTATAAGTCATACAAACAACAGTTACGAGTATGATAAAGGATAATTCCTATTACTAAGGAAAATACGAAACGAAGAAATCTTATCAATTGTAAACATAACCTAGAGCGTTCTCGCAATTTGTATGAATAAACAAAGAAATCGTAGAAAGGGCCGGATATTTGGTGTCAACAATTAATTTATGCTTAATGAAGAGTTAAATGTAAATAGGGCGTAGTCCGACCTCTTTATTAACTCATTCCGAATACACACACACAAATACAAGTATGTCTCGCAGGCTACTAAGATACAGGCTCAACCTATTTTGGAGTCTGATAGATATACCAAACCAACCATATATTTTGTAACAAGTGTTCTTTGCTATTAACTATTATTACAAATTAAATACAAACAACTTTCCAACCGAGGCACCTTTCCGTCGTCAGGTTTAAATTTTTAAAGTATCTTATCTATTCTTAATTCGAAGTCCTTCATCAAGAGTAGCAAGAAAAGACCCTCAAATAATACATGTATAAAACGAGAGATTCTAATTTATGTTGAAGCGTTTGAAAAAACACCCACTTTACCATTCAGTACATAAATTTACATTTACAGTTACATTTGGAACTTAAAAATCTTAAGTGAAATTCCGCGATTTTGATGGTTTAGCATATAGAGCAATGTTTAGTGCTTTCTATTATATTTAGTGTACCTATAAACATTAGCGATATTACATTTACCTACACAACGACCAGATGGCCTAGTGGTTAGAGAACCTGATTATGAAGCTTGAGGTCCCGGGTTCGATTCCCGTGTCGGGGCAGATATTTGTATGAAAAATACGAATGTTTGTTCTCGGGTCTTGGGTGTATAATTTGTAGGTATTTAAGTATGTGTATATCTAGATAAGTATGTTTTCCGGCCTAGTGCCCATAATACAAGCTTTGCTTAGCTTACTTTGGGACTAAGTAAATGGGTGTGAAATGTCCCGTGATATTTATCATTATTTATTTATTATTATTAGTATTTATTTACATAGTTAGTTGCGGGAACTTCTTAGGTTTTATTTACATATTTATCTATAGTCAAGAAAAATTATACGCGTACCAGGATGGAACCTTTTCACAACCAATTTTACGATGAATTCTTTGGCAAATGTATGGAATATCAACATGACATTTGCAACGAAAAGGGTTCACCCTGGTACGTAATTCAGTTTCTTCGCCTGTACTTAGCAAGGTACTTAGTGATTGCCATATTCCTGCGCAATACCATCTTCTACATACATATTTAGCATACAATACAAAATCGATATAAGATTGACGGCCATTATTATGTAAATGTTATGTTAAGAATTATATGACATTTTAGGACTCTTAACGCTTTTTTTTAATTATATATTCATTTATATAAATTTACATAAAATTAACCAAATTTTAACTTAAGAATGGTCTTGTCTCGTAAACAAATTAACTTTTTCTACATAATTTTAATGCAGACTATGCTAAATTTAAATTTGTATTATATTGTTTACCTAAACTGTTTCAAATATGTAAAAGTATATTATCTGCTCTCTTACTCTATTAAGATCGAGTTTGTGACCATTAAAATACACAAATAACGTGGCATTATTATTGTGAGGGCATTTCGATAGCTAAATAAACTAAATATCTTTAGATATGCGTTTATTAATCACTTTAATGATGTTGGTATATTTGCGCAAATACGAGACAAGAAGTGTCTTAAAGGAAATACCTATTGCAGTCTGATTGTGTCGTGCAAGTGTTATCTCCGCGCAAACTTCATCAGGGAACGGGTAATCAGTGCTTTAAAATTCTTGAGTGCGAGTGGCTACAGTTGTTAGTTCACCACCTACCCGCCAGGTTTTTGTATATGACGGGTATGAGACCTACCCGCCTCAATTTTTGTTGCACAATGTTGCCTGCTTTAAAAAGATATTCGGTCCGAATGGCACAGTGATGAAATATGTCATATTGTTGGGCGTTAATTTACATTCATGGATGCGACGTCACGTGTACCTCCCTACCTACTGTACGTTGTTTTGGTGCTGCAAGTATAAGCCGAGTGTGGTTAATTTTTTTTTCTGTTATTTTACCGGACATTATTAATAGTATAGAATAGAATGGAATAGAATATTTTTTATTGTATAACTATGTAAAATACAAAGTTGGAATAAAATGATTATTATTGTAATAATTGGCTAAGGAAAGTTTTTGAAGAGATGCTAATTATATTTTTTTTCGACAGTGGTCGACTTCAACACCGAGAAACTGCAGCTGTTTTATTTTTATCTCCTTTTATTTATTGGAAATATTTTTTTAAGTGTTCGAGATGACATTTGTGAGATTTTATGGCTGACAAGCGGTTCGTGCTCAGTACTAAGAAGAAATAGAAAAAAAACGAATTCAACTGTCGCTTCTGTCAATGTCAAATGAAATCTAACCGTTTGTGTTTCGTTTGCTTTGCGTTGTCCAAAAAGCAGTTCCAAAATAGTGATCGAAAGTATTCAATCGTGATCCAATTATTGTGCATAGGTCGTGGAGAAATGCGGTAAAATTGAAAATCCGGATTTTAAGCGGAGGTCGATAAAAATAGTCAAAAAATCACACTGAGCACACCAAAACGCAAAGCAAACGAAACGCAAACGATTTGATATTGACAGCAGTGACAGTTCACTTCGGTTTTTTTTTTCTGTTTTTACTAAGTTCTGAGCACGAACGGCTTGTCAACCATAAAATCTCACAAATGTCATCTCAAACACTCAAAAAAATATTTCCAGTAAACAATAGGAGGTAAAAATAAAACAGCTGCAGTTTCTCGATCTCCAGTACGCCGACTGTCGAAAAAATATATAATTAGCACCTCTTCAAAAAACTTTACTTAGCCAATTATTGTATTTATAATGATTGTTTGAGTTGCTGTTTATCTGAGTTGGTTCTTAATATTATTGTGACTTGGCAAAGTTGATCTATTTACTATTTAGGTACTTACTTTGTTCTCGGTTTTATTTCACAAGTCAAGATTTTTTATTTTTTTTTATTTATTATTTTTAGGATATTATGTTTATGATTTATATTATTACGTAGCTTATTTTGGTTTATTTATACCTAGTTTCTGTAATTTATGTTCGTGCAATAATTAATTTATTTTAGGAATTTTACTTAATTGGGGTTTTTATAAATGTTTTTTTTCCCTCAATATTTGCAAAATTTTGTAGGTACCGTAAAATGGGGTAAGAAGGGTTCGCGGGGGGAGATGGGTTGCGAATCCAGAATTTATTTTTCCAGTAGCTAGGTACTTTAATTTTCGGGCTCAGGTTGCTCTCAAAGTAATCTATAATATAAAAGTGAACGGCTAGAACGGGATAAAAAAACGAGACAGAGCAGGATGGCGCTCTACAACACCATTTTGACACGTTTCTCCCAAACAACGCATTATTTCTCTGGAATTTTAAAGCAATTCGATTCTTTGACCTTGGGAATCGCGAAAAACTTGAGAAAATATGATATTGGGTGTGTACATTTCGTATATTAAGCAAAATAAAACCACAAGTTCGAATTTCGAGCCAAAAGTGAGCAATCTATTAACTATGCCAGTGTTGCCATTCAAGGAAAAAGAAATCCATTCATTATCCTGCATTGCAGTCTGTAAAGCTCTTTAAACACTGACCTGCATATTAAAACATGAAAAGTTCCTATTTAGCCCTCGCTATGTTGCGGATTTTCAGTGGAATTATAATGGCAGTTATTTTAATGGTAATGATTTTTTTTGACAACAGAGACGTTGGAAGTCATTGAATGTCACCGATGTAAACAAAACGAAAATAATTGTACATATTTCAGAATAATAATCGACTTTGCAATCAAAATGCCCAAAAAAGTTCACCCCGTTGCAAAAAAAATTTAAATACATTCCAATGGTTGCGGCAGTCACGGTGTTTGTTATCGAACTCCTCCGAAACGGCTTGACCGATTTTTATCAAATTTTTTCTCTATATTTGGTAGGTTTGACAACAGGTTGTAGGCTATTTTTTATACCCTTATTCTTCGCGAACGGAGTCGCGGGCAACAGCTAGTTTGATTATATTTTTAGACATATTTTTTCTTCTTTTCGCAACACTAAGCTGCCAAATCATACAATTTTGAAACACAAATTCACTGTCAAAGTTGATGCTCAACAGCGGCGGATTTTTAGTTGAATTAAACTTTTATTGTTCTTATGTGATGTTTGCCAAGTAAGTGTTCATCCACCTTTCGGATATCGTTTATATACTTACATGGCTTATTGGAAACAGAAAAACATAAGTTATATTTTCTTTATTTATAATGTTTTTAACATAGAAAAGGATTTAACCGCATTTGAGAATTTTTATGGGGAGAGCAGGGATGTACTGAGGGGTGAGTAGGGTCGACAACGGGGACAGTTGGGTCATGAATGGGGAGAGTTGGTGTTACGAACGGGGTGTACCGGGATGACAGAGGGGGGAGTTGGTGTTCGTATTTCAGGGTTGTCGATTTACATAAGTTATGGTTAATATGGTCCAAAGTTATTGGCGTATCTGTGGAATTTGCACACACACACACACACGCACACACACACACACACACACACACACACACACATACACACATACACACACACACACACACATACACGCACACACACACTAACACGTTTTCAAAATTACAGGCTCACGACAATATTCGTGAAGCCCGTTTTTTCATAGCTGTTTAAAATGTATATTCCTTTAAACTTTACTTTTTAAGTATTGTTTGTTAAGAAACAACTGTCTTGTTTCTGGAGGAGCGGGTCTTCCTGCTACAGGTATTACATACTTACTAGGAAGTCCCAACCTTGACACTATTTATGCACAATTGTTATCGAAAATAAATATTTTTCATTTTCATTTTCATTTTTCAAGTAGTCAAAAGTGTCTTACATTATGAAAAAATGGAAAATATTATTTAAAAAAATATGTTATATTAAAATATGTATTTTATTTATTTCATAGTGTGTCATGTAGGTCATTAATTTCATATTAATGTTTGTGATGGGATTCACCTCACTAATTCCATATACAGGGTTATTTTTAATTCACTGACATCCTCTTAACCCTGAATTCCTATCACTCAAACAAATGTTTTTTGTTTTACGACATTTTAAAATGAAGCACTTTTTTCCCATACAAATACACAGAGTATCGTAAAAATAGGAAAACTCAAATTTTTAAAACTTTATTACACCAAAAATATTAAGTTATGACAAAAGCCGTAAAACAAAAAACGTTTGTTTAAGTGGTAGGAGTTTAGGATTAAAAGGATGCTAATGAATTACAAATAACCCTGTAGATCAAAGTATTTTTTTTTAATTGATCTGAAAACTATTTATACGTCATAAAAATAAGGGTCACAACTTACAGAAAAAATTAAACCGGTTTAAGTAGGAGCATAAATAAAACATAATTTTGCTACAATAATAAAAATACTCATGACAAGTCTAGCTATTGTCTTAATCCGAAAGTGTCAACCCTAGCAATTTTCCCATCTCACCCCATTGCTAGTCCTTATAACCCCAACTACGGGGTGAGCTAGGTTTGCCTACTATTATGTATTTTTCCTTGAAACTATGCAATGAAGCAACAAATTATCATTGACAAACTAAAAACTTACTTAACTTAAAATTTTTAATAAAAACTTGTTAGAGTTAATCTAGTAGATTTTAAGTTAGATATTTAGTTTATATAAGTTTTATTCATTGTTATTTGTATTCTTAGTTTCAATTATTATTAAGTACCTAATTACAATTATTTCCTATCATCATCATCATCATCCCAGCCTATATACGTCCCACTGCAGGGCATAGGCCTCCTCTCAGAATGAGATTATTTCCTATGCATTGGTACAATAATTAAAATTAGATTTGTGGTCAGTAAAATAGTTTTTAATTTAACAATAATGATGATGTAATTGCTTGAGACCTCATGTAATAAAATCCATTTTTGATAGCGATTCATGTTATTCAACTTCTGATCACCGATTAAAAATTACCGTGTTATACTGGTTTCCAATAGTGAAACTTTTGTAATCTCCACTTTTTTAGGGTTCCGTAGTCAACTAGGAACCCTTATAGTTTCGCCATGTCTGTCCGTCTGTCTGTCTGTCCGTCCGTGGCTAAGCTCAGAGACTGTTAGTACTAGAAAGCTGTAATTTGACATGAATATATATATCAGTCACGCCGACAAAGTGGTTATATAAAAAAATATAAAAAAAATTTTTAGGGTACCTCCCATACACGTAAAGTGGAGGTGATTTTTTTTTTCTCGACTAACCCTATAGTGTTGGATATCATTGGATAGGTATTTGAAAATAAATAGGGGTTTGCTGAAACCATTTTTTGATAAAGTGAATATTTTCGGAGATATTCACTCCGAAAGTTCAAAATAAAGTGTCCTCCCCCTCTAACTTTTGAGCCGCAAGTCTAAAAAATATGATATTTCAAACTAAATACAAACTGAAATATAGATGCACAGAAAAAACCCCAGAAAAAAGACCAATGCTGGGAATCGAACCCAGGTCCTCAGCGTTCCGTGCTGCGTGCTTACCCCTACACCACCACTGGTCTAGAAGTTAGCGACGACACGGCCCAATGGATGCGTAACGATGGATCTAAAAACTTTTGATATAACTTCAGTCGCAATAACGCACATTTGGTATAATTGGCTAAGTAAAGTTTTTTTAAGAGGTGCTAATTGTATTTTTTTTCGACAGTCGGCGTTCTGAAGATCGAGAAACTGCAGCTGTTTTATTTTTATCTCCTATTGTTTACTGGAAATATTTTTTTAAGTGTTCGAGTTGACATTTGTGAGATTTAATGGCTGACAAGCCGTTCGTGCTCAGTACTTAGTAGAAACCTTGGTAGAAACAGAAAAAAAACGAAGTCATCTGTCACTTTTGTCTATGTCAACCGTTTGCGTTTCGTTTGCTTTGCGTTTTGGTGTGATTTTTGGACTATTTTTAACGACCTCCGCACAAAATGCGGATTTTCAATTTTACCGCATTTCTCCACGACTTATGCACGATAATTGAATCACGATTGAATATTTTCGATCATTATTTTGGAACTGCTTTTTGGGCAATGCAAAGTAAACGAAACGCAAACGGTTAGATTTCATTTGACATTGACAATTGACTTCGTTTTTTTTTTATTTCTACTAAGTACTGAGCACGAACCGCTTGTCAGCCATTAAATCTCACAAATGTCATCTCGAACACTTAAAAAAATATTTTCAGTAAATAATAGGAGATAAAAATAAAACAGCTGCAGTTTCTCGGCCTAGAAGACGACTACTGTCGAAAAAAAATATATTTAGCACCTCTTCAAAAAACTTTACTTAGCCAATTATTGAAACTTATAACAACACTTAATATATTAACGTTCGATATAATTATTGTTTCATATACTGAACATTTCATCGAATAATATTTAATATAACATTTTTTAAGTATAATGCATATGTGGTGTTGCCTCTTCACGTACTCTCTTCAGAATGCCCCGTTCACCAGAGTAAAGCCCTCGTCCTCTGTTATCCCCACTCCATCTCTATAGTTTCTTAGTGTTGCCAGTATTATTACTTTATTTACCCAAATGTTTAATGAAGAATCATGACACATATTTTTTATAATGAACTTATGGTACCTATAACGTTTATTTTATCTAACGTTCAAACGGCATAACCTTTGTTGATATAATGTATTAGAGACATAATCCCAGATTTACTACATACTAAAAATATCTATATTATATTTATTGCAAAAACGAGACGATCATTTTTATAACAGCCTATAAAACAACTCTGCATGGGTAAGTTATTAGGGCACAGAGAAATCGGGGGAAAGGGGGGGCGAAGCCCTCCAAAAAAAACAAAGGTTCATTAAGGTACAAAAGTAGATTAGGTTAGGTTAGAACTGCATCCCCCAACAAAAACGAACTGCTACCAGAAAAGTAGGTTAGGTTAGGTTAGAACTGCATCCCCCAGCAAAAACGAACTGCTACCGGAAAAGTAGGTTTAGGTTAGGTCAGAACTGCATCCCCCAACAAAAACGAACTGCTACCAGAAAATTAGGTTAGGTTAGGTTAGAACCGCATGCCCCAGCAAAAACGAACTGCTACCGGAAAAGTAGGTTAGGTTAGGTTTGAACTGCAACCCCCAACAAAAACGAACTGCTACCGGAAAAGTAGGTTAGGTTACGTTAGAACTGCATCCCCCAGCAAAAACGAACTGCTACCAGAAAAGTAGGTTTGGTTAGGCGCGACCTCTACTATGTGGTAATACTTAATAAAATATATACCGCTTGATAGTTATATATGATTTGTATATCAAATGAACATTAGGGATAACATATGATTGTTATCAGAAATAAGTGTTATACCTTATGATGGTTATCAGAAATAAGTGCCTACCAAACGATACCTATATCTATACAAAATACAAATACAATAGAAATAAATAAAAATAAAAAAAAAGTAAAAAATAAAAATATACAGGGTTATTTGTAATTCACTGACATCCTCTTAACCCTGAATTCCTATCTCTCAAACAAATGTTTTTTGTTTTACGACTTTTTAAAATGAAGCACTTTTTTTCCTATACAAATACACAGAGTATCGTAAAAATAAGAGGTAATCTCAAATTTTCAAAACGTTATTACACCAAAAATATTAAGTTATGACAAAAGCCGTAAAACAAAAAACATTTGTTTAAGTGGTAGGAGTTTAGGGTTAAAAGGATGCTAGTGAATTACAAATAACCCTGTATAACGTTATTATGTATATAAAATGAGTGATATTGAAAATATATCTAATGTTGATATATGAAAAGAAATTATGTTAACTTATTTATTTTTATATCGATCATTTACACACCCTATTCAGGAAAAAATCTGGAAAAACGAAATATGAGAGGTTGGATGATGAAAGATACACCAACAATAAGGTAGTAAATGATAACAACGCGAATCTACCTCGATTCTGTTTTGATTCTGAATTTCTGACCAAGTTTTCATGAATGTTTCTTCTCAAGAATTCAAAGACTTCGTAAAATGAAAAGACGGCGCGCTTTAGTAGCGCGTTAGCGGCTTTTTTAGGAACTACAATAAATGCGTTCTGAAAGCTTCAGTATTCCAAGAGAAATATTGATGTTGAAAATTTGTAAAATTGTTCTAGTAAGTGTATATTTTTACCATAATGTTTGGTATGTAGAATAGAAATAGGTACAGAATTGTAAAGATTTTGTAAACCCACTTGACTTTTGTTATGTGCCTGCCTGCTGTGTCACATCCTTTGAGGTCACATCACATTCACAACAACTGTCACTTCACTTGTCCAAAATTGACAGTGACAAATGACAACCAACCAAACCAACTCAATTCAATTCGTTCAGTCTGTTTTATTTTGTTTATTGTGTTTTTTGCAGTGCATAATAAATAATGATTTTTATGCCGAAATATTTGGTTGAATCGCTATGTCTTTCTTTTATTTGAAGCCCGTTAAAGGGGACATGCCAGTGCATTTGCTCGAGACAATCATAGGCAGCAGATTGGATTTCTTAAAAGCGGTTTTAAAAGGAGACACCGTCGTTTACAATGAATACATGGTCGAAGGGAGCGTTTATGATAATATTGGACATTTCATGCTGTGTATAGTGACTATTTTGACCGGAAACACGGGGTTCACCCAGTTCTTTTTAAAAGCCGAAGTCGAACTGTTCAAGCGTCGCTTTAATTCTCTTTCTGCTTACGATGTGAGACGATTTTCTAAAAAAATACTCAATATTGTGAAACGTAACGAAGCTACGACATTTTGTGAACCTTTGCTAGTTCTATGCCAACATTTAGTACTTAAAAATTTAGCACATCATGTCACTAATGCTCATGATGACAATTGTTCTTTACATAATATTAAATTAAACTTTAAACATTGTCTATTATTGATTGCTCGACGGCAAGTTGAATTAAAAAATGGGATTGCTGATTTACCATGCGGAAAATGGTTACAATATTTCATATTACTTTTTAGTACCCATTTAAGGTATAGAATGTGCCACACAGATCTGACACCTCTTAGAAGTGACCCTCGGATTACAGAGTTATTGCTTAAAGTAAAGAAGGACATAGTTCCATTTATAAGTAAAACTAATAACAGTATCCTTTTAAGTAGAAATGTGGATTGTTCATCAAAGTTTTTTCCGCCCTGTATGCTAAATTTACATAGAAATTTGCGCAACAGGCATAGACTGTCCCACACTCAGAGATTCTTCTACAGTTTGTTCCTAAAAGACATTGGCATGCCGGTGGAAGAGGCTATAGACTTTTGGAGATCTGAGTACAGACTCATCCCAAATGGAACTCATGTCTGTTGCCATAATTGGGAAAAAGATGAAAAGAAATATCTCTATGGTATAAGGCATATGTATGGACTAGAGGGAGGCAGGAAGAACTATACATCAGTAAATTGTCAACGGATACAGAGTTTAGATAATGCTTGCTCGGAAGGAGGATGTCCCTTTAAGTCTTTTGACTATCCTCAGATGCTCAATCTCTTGGGTGAATGCTCAGATAATACTTTATCACAAATAAATGAACACAGAAGAAGAGGCCTGTATGTTTCTGCATGTAGATTTTTTTTACAGAGGAATTCAACAACCAACTGTGATACTAGCTTTAATTTTACACCTGTTAAATATTATATGATTTCGTCGGAGCTTTTATGATATATTTGAGAAATACAATATGAAAAATTTTCAGTTTTTTTATTTCATCATCTCTTAAACCTACTGTTTTATTCTTATTTATTGGAGGTATACCAAAGGAGCATAATGGAAACATCTATAGATTTTAAATGTATCTGAATTATTTTGTACTTGGTTTTGCCAAGTATATGAAACAAAATGAAAATACCCCTAACTATACGACTCTCTTACTTAACCACAGATTACTAATATGTACAGTAAAATTACATAAAGTTTACCACTGACAGATAGTTTGCCTTCATTTCATATTCAACTTTAACAACCTACAAATAAAGCAAATTTTAGAATACTGTTATAGTAGAAATCTTCCCAGGTGAATTTTTCGCTTCGAGCCCCTAAAAACTTAACAAAGGCCATTGTCTCTATTATCGCAAAGCCGCTAGCTACCGAGTTAGCACGTGCCACTACAACATTCATATTGAAAAACAAACGGTATCGTCATAGTATTAAGGTTCAAATTTAATGACACTGATATTCTAGATATTACGTTTTGGTAGTGTAGGATGATAAACCGCCCCGAGGCAATACGGCACTCATATTATTTTGATACTTGGTGTTAAAAATGAAACACGGTTATTTATGATAAAGCGTTGTATATTTGTTATATAACAAAATTTAAGGCAACAATGTAAATTTAAGATTAAAAAGTTTAACATAGGTATAATCAAAATTTTTCCGTGTAAGTAGTCCACATCAGAGGCGCTAATTTCACAGTATCGTTATTTTAAAGAAAAGAAGAAGTGACAATGCTTGCAGCTGATCTTTGTAAATTATTACATATTTACTAATAAAATAATAGATAATAGAGACAATGGCTTTTGTTAAGTTTTTAGGGGCTCGAAGCGAAAACTTCACCTGGGAAGATTTCTACTATACCCACGTTTGCAGATTTTGTAATAGCTACTTTATTTGTATGGTGTTAAAGTTGGAAATTAAATGAAGGCAAGCCATCTGTCAGTGGTAAACTAAAAGTAAACGTATTGTAGCTGTTAACGAAGTGGTTAATGGTAGGGGGTAATTTATGGAACTTTCTAACAGTTCTTTTCCAAACAAGAAATAACTTGGTCCCCGATCATCATTATGTAGCGTAGCGACCCTACCGCCAATTAATGATAAAAAGTTGTTCTATATCGCGCTAGCGATCTTTGGTCCCCAGACGTAACATCCTCTGCCTGACTGAAGAGAAAGAGAGATTTCCTGAAATAAGACTGGAGAAAATTTACTTCGTGTTTTGTTTTTTCGCGTGACTTTTTTAAGTTTCGCGGTAATTCAAAACGCTTCGTTGATTAGCGATAACAGTACAAGTTCCACACTATCCTCATTAAGTCTGTCTAAAGTAAAAGGCAGAAAAATATTAAATTTAATGCAGTTTTATTGAAATTATACTAGAGTTTGTCAAGCGAATAGTGTCCGATGAATAGAAAAAGGCGGCATTTTCAAAAATCTTGCGTGGATATCTTTGAGTACTATACTAAAAAAAAAAAGAAATGTCGCGAATAGGTCGCACATTCGCCGAATCCCGATAATGTGGCCACCTTGTAGCCACAGCATATTCATTACAGATTTCATTTAAATTTGTGTTTGCTGTCTTAAATTATCTAAGTGTTTGCTACTAAAAAATACTAAAAAAGTACTGCCAGAGGCTGGGCACTTTAAACTGCAACTCGAACATGTTTACTTGTTTGTCCCGTTTATTTTTCATGCGGCAACATTCCAGAGCTGTCAATCAAAAAAGGAAGCTTTCCCGTACTTCCACTTTATTTTTGGAATTAAAATTAAAGTTAACTCGATTACCGTGATTGTGTTGATTAATTATGTTGTTTGTGAACCTATAGACTTTATGACACTATTGTTCAATGACGATGTGGGCTTAGTGTTCTATATTTCTGTGAAATCGTATGTGCGTTGTTTGCTTGACATATACTTATGTTAAGAATTCCTAAATAGAGTTTTATGTCGAGAGCAAGTATAAAAATAACATCGGTTCGTGGCGGCGGGGCACTGAGCGGCGGGCCCTGATCCTGGTTATCCACGATGGCAGTGAACATCTACTCTGTTGCATTGTTTATTCTAGGTGAGTTACTTAAAAAACAAAATTATTCCTTTATTATTAGTACTATATTTGGAATATGGAGCAGATTTAGTGAGCCATCAAGAATTCATGTATATTTTATGCATTCTCGTGCCGCCTTTCGTAATCCCTGAATGTATTTAGTTACATTTTATTCAAAAACATGCAATTATATTTGGTGTTATTGTTGTGATGACTAGAGTACATAATAATATCGTATAGTCTTATTATTACAGTTTATCAGCTTTTGTTAATTGAACATATGATTTAGATGAACGTCTCTTGACTTGATTGAAGTGAAGATATTTAGTACCCATGACGCTGACATGATCACCTGGAGTGTTCAAAGCCATGATTAAAATTAGAAAAAAAAGTAAAGAAATTTATATATTGATGTGACACAAAACCAGATTGAACCTCTGTAAATATTAGTTTATATTTTTTTATTTCCTTGTTTTGTTTTTACGTGGTTGCCCCATGGACCTACAAGTTAACTGACTGCAGTCACCTACCAGTCTTTCTAAATGATGATGGAATAGTTTAACCTTTTTCATTAAACTCTCTACTCTAAACTTAAAAAAATATTTGCTATTTAGATGTTAACTTACATATCTGTGGAATAACCAGATGTTTAAACATGCATAACAGATAAGATGAGAGATGAGACCACAGAAATAATAATAAAGAGGGTAGAAATGCCTTAGTTCCTATTTTCTTCCGGAACTCGTGTCGCTGCTTCATCCTCTCTACTTACTGTGTTAATGCACACATGCAAAAGACCGGAACCGTACTACGCAATCACGCACACAATTACTAATATTTTTGCTTACAAACAATTATGAACCTTACACCTTAGAGATAGCGTTGAATAACACTCAACGTAAGTCATACCCACATTTACACAACGGCGCCATTTATTGGCCGCGTCGGCATTATGTCTGTACTAGTCGTAACCTGTTTTTTTGTGCGTACCACGAACTTTTGTGCAAGACGGAAGGGTTATCAAAAATTACTTTATATTGCTGCGTATAATTCAAAACTACCTGCGTTTTTATGGGCATGAGTAGCAATGGTATATGAAGTTTTGTGTTAATAACGTGTTGACCAATATTTCATAATGAAATATTTTCTCAAGTTGTATTTTGATATAAACCGCATTATTACATTAAATTAATACATACCAATGAAATGTAATCCCATTATTAGTGTAATTACACAGTGTGGACGAGTTTCCGCTATTGCTAATGGTGCAAAACACCATTTTAAAGCACTTGTTGTCATACCCACGTTTCAAATAGCACTGAGCCACAAGTCGCGCGCTTGTGACCTACGAGTCACAAGCGTGGCGCCAAGGTCACGCGTCTAAGGCACTTCTATCCTCTTTATTATTATTTCTGTGGATGAGACACATTTTAGCTAACATGTGTATGAATATTCAGCTAACTAAGTCTGTCCGCATCCCATGGGAATTTCAATTATCCAAAGGTAAAAGGCAGCTTATGTTAACCTGGAATAATGTACCTTTTCATTAGTGAAAGATATTTTTGAAACAGTTCCCAGTTTTACTCTCCCCGCTACATATGCATAAAAACATTCAGTATATACTGAATGTAACAGAGAGATAGGATGTAACAGTAATTTTCAGAGATCGGAATTTTCACGGCAAAATATTACTGTTGCAGTCAAGGTAGTGTTAGAACCAATTGTTTATCGATATTGATAGTTGTGCAATAGAAGAAAAAAACAGTCCACTAAATAAAAAACATATTTAATACAGAATTTTAGGTCAAGTGATAAACCAAACAGGCTACTCCCAGAGCATGTTGAGTAAATTAATGATTATCTACTCCTATCACTATCACAAACCAAATTAAATGTCATGTGCTGCTGTGTGTACTGTAAATGCATCTGTCTCTATATAATTTAATACAAACCTGACCTAAAATTCTGTATTAAATATGTTTTTAGGGTTCCGTACCTCAAAAGGAAAAAACGGAACCCTTATAGGATCACTTTGTTGTCCGTCCGTCCGTCCGTCCATCTGTCTGTCAAGACCCTTTTTCTCAGGAACGCGTGGAGGTATCAAGCTGAAATTTATATCAAACTAGCTTTTGCCCGCGGCTTCGCTCGCGTGTACCATGAGAATTCCAAAGAACCAAGATATCAAGCAAGCAAGCATACAGGCAAGCAAGCAAGCATGCAAGCAAGATTGCTTGCGTGACAATGGGACCATCTCAGGAGTATATTATATTCTATCAAATAAAAAAAGAATTTTTAAAATCGGTCCACAATTGACCGAGAAATCGGTGAACATACCTACATAAAAAAATACATAAAATGGAATGCATAACCTCCTCCTTTTTTTGAAGTCGGTTAAAGAGCCCTTTGCGGCCTACATACAGTATAAACTTATGAATTTTGAAATTTTAGCTTTCTACAACCAGTAAAACGCAAAATCCCGTTTTTTCCCGTTCCCGTAAGAATAAAGAACAAATAAAGGAAAAATTACGAAAAGCATATTTTTTTTTCTCTATCTGTCTATATCAGTAGGGGCAGCTAGGCAGGCAGCTTAGGAGCAGGGGTCTGCTGCTAAGACTGGATGTTCATAGATACATATAAATTTGTACGGAACCCTCGGTGCGCGAGTCCGACTCGCACTTGGCCGGTTTTTTTTATTTAGTGAACTGTTTTTTCTTCTATTGCACAACTATTGATATCAATAAAAAATTGGTTCTAACACTAGCTTGATTGCGACAGTCTTATATTTTGCTGTGAAAATTCCGATCTCTGGTAATTTTATAAAATACTAGCTCTTGTCTGTGGCTCCGTCTGCGAATAATTTGTTTATTGGTGCCCTGTGTGAACTATGCAATTTTCTGGGATACCATACCATACTATACCAAATTTTACCTGAATTGGTTCAGCGGTTTATGCATAAAGAGGTAACAGACCAATGGATAGAGTTACTTTTTAATATAATCATTTCATTTCATTTAAATAATCATTTTTTTATATATTAGTAAGGATTGAAAAAAAAATCAGTTGTTGTTTTACTGTTTATTAATTTGGCTAACTTATTGTTTAATTTTCCAAGCAACCAAACTTCATATAAATAATTTAATTCTAGGACTACACTTAGTCTTGGGAGCACCACCAACCGACGACCACCTTCCCCCACGCCCAAAAGGGGGAGGGATCGAAACTCACTACTGTGCCTATGACAATGGCACACAAGGCCAAAGCACCACCATTTGCGACCCCAAAGAGAATGGCACATGTACCACAATAACTACGGAGACAGAAAAATGCCATCCGATTGATCCAGACAAGTCAAACCACTGTGTCCATCTGTGGCATTACAACCCTGAAAACAACATTGCAACAATTCGTTTCAAAGGTTGTTTCTTAGACACTGTTGCTTGCAGAGATAGGACCTCGTCATGTCGGATACATAAATCCAAGCTGTTGTTACTAACTTGCTGCTGTGAGGGGGATATGTGTAATGCTAATGTTACATTCCCTGGTCTCGAGGCGGATATGGAAGATGCAACGGACTCACCAACACAGCGTATACCACCAGATATGCAGCCAATTTCTGATGATGACACCAAAGCTATAATCGCGTACACTCTGACTCCTTTAATCGTACTCTTCATTGCTCTAGTTGGCTGCTACTTTCTATACAGGAGACGTAAAGGTACGTCCTTTGCGGAATTGGGTAATGCAGAAGGGTCCTTGTCTAGACCACCATCGGCCAATGCTGGCATGGACAATGAAGCGGCAGACTTGGTCGGCTTAGTGACCCTGTGCGAGGTGAGAGCTAGAGGGCGATTTGGGGCTGTCTGGAGAGCAAAGTTGGGTCCAAAGGATGTGGCGGTCAAAGTTTTTCCGCTGCAAGACAAGCAGTCATGGGTGGCTGAGCAGGAGATCTACAAGCTTCCAAGAATGGATCATCCGGATATCCTGCACTATATTGGGGTAGACAAGAAGGGAGACAACCTGCAAGCAGAGTATTGGCTCATAACGGCATATCATGAGAAGGTTGGTTTTTATTGAATATATATGTTTAAAATAATGCTTTGATCCTCCATTAAGTATTTGTTCATTAATTATGTGAAGCAATTTTTAAGGTTTGGTTGACTTCCCCTCCTCCCTTGGTGAGATGTTGTGAGATCTGGCTGTCCTCCCCCAATATTGTGTAGGAATCAGTTACAAATTTAGTGAATAATCATGATTTACATAATTTTACCCAATTTTCTCGCAAAATCAGACAGCTTTTGGCGCAAAAATAATTATAGGAAAAAATATCAGAAAACCCCCTCTTTCCCACATGAGATTGGATGGATTCTGCTCACTCCCTCCCCCTTAAAAACTTAACGTAATTAATGGATGCTCCCAAATAGATTTTCTAACCATCAATTCTTACAGGGCTCCCTCTGCGATTACCTCAAAGCCCACACCCTAACGTGGACGGACGCCTGGCGGGTCGCCGCCTGCGTAGCTCGTGGCCTAGCCCATCTCCACGAAGAAGGCGGGGGCAAACCAGCAGTCGCCCACCGCGACTTCAAATCAAAGAACGTGCTCCTCAAAGCCGACCTAAGCGCTTGTATCGCCGACTTCGGCTTGGCTCTAGTGTTCGAAGTGGGCCATGGGTGCGGCGATGCGCACGGGCAAGTCGGGACGAGGCGCTACATGGCGCCTGAAGTCTTAGACGGGGCTATCAACTTCACTAAAGACGCGTTTTTGAGGATAGACATGTATGCGTGCGCGCTCGTGCTCTGGGAAATTGCGTCGAGGTGAGTAATTGGGAATTCTGTTTTCTTGTACTTAATGCTATCTGTGTCAGTTGTGTGGCTATCGTGTGTGCAGGCGTTTTTGCGTTTATTGTATACTAGCCTTCCGTCCGCAGCTTCGCCCGCGTTAAATTAATTTTCCCGTAGGAGAAGGTATTTTCCCGCGGTAATAAGCAGCCTATGTTACTCTGTGATAATGTAGCTTTCTAACGGCAAAAGAATTTTTGGAATCGATCCAGTAGTCTTTAAGTTTATTCGTTACATACAAAAATACAAATCTTTCCTCTTTGTAATATTAGTATAGATATAGATTGAACTGTACTAATGTGCAATTGTTACTTTGAAAAAATCATCTCAATAAATAATCGTTCTTAATTATATGGCCACAACTGTAGATATAGATAATGCGAATATAATTAAATGCGAAACAGATGAATGTTTTACAAACCATAATAAACATACAGAAAACAGGTGACATTTTGAAAAAAGTATATTATTATACAAGTTTTTTTTAAACGATTACAAATGGAGGTTTTCAATTTATTGTGCTTTGACTGTTGTTAAAAAAAATAGTCACCCTGAAAGGTTCAAAATTGGTGAAATATTTTTTTTTTACCAACAGAAAGTGTTTTTCTCGTTTCAATATATTTAAAGTTGTGTATAAATAAACATATCAGTTACGTATGAATAAAATTTTACTTGATTCAAGATAAGACATCTTCCAATACTGGGTGACCTTAGCCTCTGGACAAATACTAATACTACTGGTTTAGCAAGACATTTAAAACCAAACTGCAAAGTATCATAACAATCAGTCCAATATTTACCGAAAAACTAACGGTTTTCAATGTATCACTTTGGAGGAGCCTGTTTATTTGGATGATATGATTTCATAGATTTTTTTTTTGTATTTAAGCAAATAACTATTTTACGATATTGCTAAGTATCAGTCTTATCCATGGTTTCATTATTTGTCCAGAGGCTAAAGTCACCTTGTATATAAAAATCTTGTGTCATGGTGTATGTTATCAAACTCCTCTGAAATGGCTTGACCGAATTTTATGTTTTTTTTTGTCTATATTTAGTAGGTCTGAGAATAGGTCGTAGGCTATTTTTATACCCCTGTTCATCGCAGACGGAGTCGCGGGCAACAGCTCAATAACAATTAGAAACTATAAAATATTCACACCGCAGACGTCGTCATCTATAATTACAATTTCAACTCCCAGATGCGACGAAGGCGGCGTAGAGCCGACGGCACAGTACCGCCTGCCGCTTGAAGAGGAGGTGGGTTCGCATCCCGGCCTCGAGGAGATGCAGGAAGCCGTAGTGCAGAGGAAACTGCGCCCCACCATCCCGCCGCGGTGGCGGGACCATCCTGTGAGTTTTATTTAGAACTAGCGACCCGCCCCATATATACTATAGAATGTCTTTATTACAACGTTCACAGCTTTTTTGTCATTAGACCGTATTATAGGCACGCGCCGCCAACCCCTGCTTGTACTGCCGCAACCGCTATGTCCCTGCATTTTAAATCTGTAATATCTTCGAAATTATAATTTAAATTACATGCTGCAAAGAACCATATTGATCTATATTACATGCACAATGTATTTAAGGTACTTAATTGGATAAGGACTAATGCTGTATTGCTTCAAATCGCTTCGTAAATAAGCCATTATTTTTCGTAAAAAGTAAAGGATAAAAAATGGTTATTGTGGGTTATCCCTAAGAGATAGACATATACCATCCCGGACTTTTTTGTAGACCTTTTTAAGGTGTACAATACTCTAGTACATTATTTTGATCTATCTTGTAGGGTTCAGCGTTTACAATGTAAGCGCAAAAAAATGTGTTTATTTACTATATCACATTAAAAATATCTAAAATTATCAGTGCTACTTTACTATATTATGCATGTTTGATACATATAAACCTTCCTCTTGAATCACTCTATCTATTAAAAAAAACCGCATCAAAATCCGTTGCGTAGTTTTAAAGATCTAAGCATACATAGGGACAGACAGACAGCGGGAAGCGACTTTGTTTTATACTATGTATAGAAAAAAACGTCTTTGCCGGTGCTTGTGAAGGGTCCGTCCGGATCGCTACCAACCTTCCTTTGAAGTCTTGCTGATTTGTTCCCAATTCTATGGACAAAAACAAGGTTGAAAACTTAACTAACTATCTAACTTGTCTTTTTTGTGTAACAAAAGTCTAACTTTCGTTACACAAAGGACGCGATCGTGATTTTGTTTTCATTATGCCCTTGATTATGTATTTTTTTTTTAAATTACCCTTATTATGAAGCATACTTTGTAAATCTATTATCTATAAGTGTCTGGACTGGACGTAAACGATGAGGACATCACAGATTTACTTATATGATTATACAGAGTAATTTTTTAATAACTGCATAAATTTTTATATTTGCTTGAAAGAAACAAAGACAGAAAATACATTTATTTACAACAACACAAGACACATTAATATTATTACAAATAGACAACACAAAGGATAATGATAGTGTGTCATTGCGGTTGCGAATCGGAGACTGGCTCAGCATAATGCTGAGGCGATTATGGCACTCCAGCGCTGATTTTCAGTCAGCACGCACCGTCTTATTATTCGCTATGATTAATAATAACACATGTTACGTTATTTTTTACTCTAGCTTAAAAAATATTAGAGATATTGCGGATTTAATGATTCCACTAACTTAAAGAGAGCACTCGAGAAGGTAAATTAGGTTGATCTGAAACAATACAAAATCATAGGTTTTTTTTATACAATAGGCTTGCGTTAAATGTTAAAATTTGTGCACTGATAAAAATTACCCTGTATTTATTAATTACAAATACGGTTGTGCTAACGGTACTTTCGTATCGTTTTCTTATTTAGATTGTATAATACAATACTTCCGCAGGGTCTTTCCGTCCTCTGCGACACAATGGAAGAGTGCTGGGACCACGACGCCGAAGCGCGTCTCTCGGCCTCCTGCGTGCTGGAGCGGGTGGGGGCCCAGCGGCCCACCGCCGCCGACACGCCGCTACTCATACACGACCTCCACTGCTGACACCCGTGACACCTGGACTGTCAATGGTGATGAGATGACCCTGTAGCAACAATGAACTATGATTACCGGCAGTGACGAGCGCTGAACACTGCGGATGTGTTAGTTGGTTTAGAGTTAAAACTTTAGACAGTTGACGAACGGCTACGACTACACACGATTGGTGTTTGGGTCATACACATTTTTTTTGTTCTCGTCTCACCTGTGCTGATGGCCTAAGTTAAGGGCCAATATTTTTTTATTGTTTCTTACGATATGTATGATCCATTTATTAAAAAAAATTGTAAGTACGCAAAAGGCTTTTATACTACTAGGGTTCGCTTGCGTTTGCCCGAATTTCATATGTAATAAATAATGTAACGTTTTCATAATTTTCATTTGCCATAAGGGCCATTCTACTTTTCGTTGACCAGTCATTTTTAGTAATGTGCTCTTCAAATATTTTTTTTACAAAAACGGTAAAGTGCTCGGTTTTATCATTAACGATTTAAATAGGCACATAATTAAGCTTATATTTAAAATTATCACTACGCATAAAAAGTAATCATTATTATCTATAAAGTAGGTAACGCAGTGGACATGCGTGTCCCCGCCATTTGTATGGAAATTGGTGTATTTTCCGCTGAGTTACCAAAGTTTCCACAAAATTTCTTTGAATTCAAAGTTTTTTTACTTTAAAATATTGAATTTAGTTATTTCAGTTTTCATATAAGTTATTTACACTTGAATAAAATCACCAGGTATGCCTTATATTTCACGAAAGATTAATGGTTACTTAAAAGTAGAATGGCCCATAAATTGATTTATTTCAGAAACAATATACTTATTTTTTTAATTGTTCTTGAACTGACCTACTTACTTCATTTTATTAGAAGACATTTGACTTATATTTTATGGCGAACGTGACGTTATGTTATGATAAATGAAATTATGAGAAACGAAGTGATATGAGTTATGACTACTAGCACTTTCGGAAAGACCATCACTGTCACGAAGAATGTGCCGCAAGAAACTTGGCAGAAAGTGACTTTTTCAAACCAAAAATCATACTATAATTAGTATAATTCCCTTCATTAATACAAACAAACAAAAATAAAAAAACCGGTCAAGTGCGAGTAGTACTCGTACATGGAGGGTTCCGTACCTCCGTGCAATGTTTTAAAAATAGCTCATTAAAGAATCGCCGAAATGTAAGCACTAAAATCGCAAACTTATAATTAAGTTTTCGAAAAACATCAAAACAGCATAATAGCTGGTGCAATAATAATAATAATAACAAATTATTTATTAAGGCAATAATCCCATTATTGCTGGTGCAATTCACGAAGACGCGTGAATTTGTCAAAATTAGACATTAATGACTTTGTAATAAGAGCCACGGCACGCGTCATCATGAATGACTCGTCTATAGTCTATAGTGTCGCTGGCGCGTAGCGTATGCGCGCGGCCATAGCTATGGCTGTTAATCGTTGCCTAGCAACTGTCAGCTGTCGCCTAACAACCAGCGCCGCAGTTAAAAACGCAGAAAAAGGCACGTTTCTTGTATGACGACCCCTCTAATCGTTAACTTTGTTTTATTTTTAGTATTTGTTGTTATAGCGGCCCCAGTAAGACATAATAATAATAGCTGTTACCGTTAGCTCTGTGACAGACGAAAGGACAGACAGACGGCGGAGTCTCAGTAAGGGTCCTTTGGGCATGGAACCCTAAAAATGGTCTAGCATTTATTTTGGTCAACTATACATATACAATGCAGACACGACTCGCACTGTCTGTATATCCTGCCGTAAGGTAGCGCGAGTGACACCTAGTGTTAAAAATACCGTTTCATTATATTGTGTAACTAAATAACTGACTGAAAATAATTAAAATACTTACATTTTTTTGTCAGATTGCTGTAATTATTATGATGGGAAGATGCGTTGAGGCGCCAACTCGTAAATACGGTATGTCTTATCCGAGACAGTATCAGAAACTGCCTAACAATTCCTACGTGCAAAATGCACCTTGTGAACAAGTTGTTAGAGTCTCTTATACTGTGTCACCAAAATAAAAAATACTGTATCATAATATAAAAGTAACTTTTAAGATCTTACTGCAAAAGGCTTAGACTTGTAAAGTGTCCCAAAATGTGCACTTACCACAAAATTTATTCTCAACATGTACTCTTTCCCAATCAGGGCACTTCCTCGAAATTTACACGATAGTCACACGGCCTTTTATATTAAAAAAAAAATATGGGTCTTGTGCAAAAAAATTATCCTTCTAAATATAACCTTTAGAAAAAGTGCACATTTCGGGTAATCGTATTTTATGAGCTTAAGCCACGCAAAACACTAGTTATTTGTTTTGCTAGTGTATGAGAGGTGACAAAACTGTATTAAGGTTCGGCCAAAATACGGCGACGGTACGGAATCGCAGTGACGCATCGTATCCGCACCGTTTTTATCGCATCTCCACTCCGCTGCTACGATATTTGTACGATACTTACGATATTTTGATACGCTGAAGGTGCGGAATCGCGGTCAGACTACCGCATGCTCTCCATAGTAAAGTCGTGACGTTTACTACGGCACGTCGCTGCGATTCCGCACCGTCAGCGTATTTTGAGCAGCGGTGTGAGAGCATGATATAAAAATGCGTCACCGCGATTCCGGAACGTCTCCGTATTTTAAAGAGCGTTAATACCGAATATTTAGGGCTTGCAAGTTCCATCTCACGGCCCGGCCACAACTATGCGCGGCCAAGTTCTCTGACCATTGCTTCGTTACCGCAGCGAATAACGAGACGAATATAAAAGTCACGCGAGTTAAAAGCGCCAGAAAGTGGAAGTTGAAGTGGATATTATAATAAAACACTCAAGTAAATGCTGACTACACAGCACAGGAACGAATTACTAATAAAAAACAATGAATTTGGGCATTATACTGGCCACAATGAAGATCTATTCAGCGAATCAAAATGGCAGTTCCGTTAACCAATCAGAACGCCGTTCTAGTGACACCATCCTGTGTATTCAGCATTGTATTCTTTATCGATCAAACTCGATGCCATAAAAGTGAAAAATCACTAAAACTAAATTTAGTTGAAAGCTTTTTATTAAACGGAGGCTTCTATTAATGAATTATTAAAATTTAGATGAATATTTTTTTGTATACTAATTTAGTTTATACAACTATATTTTGTTAATTATATTAATTTTATTTTTATAGTTTTAAATTATGGGGTTCCTATGAAATAAACATTAATTACATATCTTGCCTCATACTGGTGTAAAGGATGTCAGTTTGTTTCATACAAACAAAAAATCAAATAAATCGCATTTAAAATGACAATTCTTTTCATATAAATACTGCCACTGAACCGATAAAATTCAATAGAAAAACGGTCCATGAATAAAAATGTATGAACATAATTTCGTTTGTATGGAAACTGCATGGTATTTGTAAAGGAGCCCCATTTGTAGTAAGACTGGCATTATTTGTATGTTTTATTGGCATAATATGTTGCTCATTGTTTAAAAACAAGTGCTAAACTGATACTAAAAGCAATGGAATTAGAGTTAAAATTTCGGCTAAGATTCATTCGCTAAGCTATAAGGGTGATTTTGGCTTGCGCTTACACGGTTTTATTCGTGTCCTTAACTTGTTTTAAAGAAACCACAAGCCTTTGCTTACAGGACGCTTAAACTGCCCGAAAAACGATGGTCAGGTTACCATTCATAAAAAAAAAAACTAACATGATGGATTCCGCCAGTTTTATCAAAAGGTTATTATTTCCTGAATTATAAAAGCGGCAGCTGTAACGTCGAATCACCCTTAATTTTAAATCGATAATTAAAATTAGCTTTGTAATTTAAAACCATATTGCAATTTAATAGTCGATAGACGAGTGTAAATTGAAAAAATACTCCAATTATTATGAGAAAGTCTATAGATATGCTCTCCACTTCCGTCGCTTAAGATGGTTGGCTCAAGTACAAACTTGTCACAAGCCATGTAAGCTACTACGAAATATAAAGGCCACCACAAACCAAAGCGCGGGGCGTGCGCGGGGAGTCGACGGAGCGTGCCCAGCGCTCTGTGTAACCGTGAAACATATACGCTGACACACTGCCGGCAGGCCGCGCGCGCAAAACGCTGCCATTTGTGGCGGCCTCTAAATTCGTCCTTCGTCTCGTGCCGTCTCTTTCACTCATCTAATACTATTAGCGTGAACGGGACGGCACGATACGAAGTTCCAAAAGGCCTGCTGCTATAGTCAAAAATATAAATTTGTATACACTTTTTTCACCGTGTTAGGTATGTACAGTCGACAAAACCGAGGCCTGCCCAGTTTCAAAACAAATTTGCTTGCAGCCGTTGAAGTTGGTATGGACAGATGTCTAGCCACTGCAAGCAAAATGTACATTTAAGGTGTCAAGGCGACCTTTTTGTCGATGGTACAATTTTGATATGAAAATGAACTTTTCTTAAATTAAAGTTTAATTTTAATTTTTAATTTAACTTTATTTGAAGAAAACAAATACGTTCAAATGCTATTGGTAAACTTTGTGTAACAATTTGTATTACGGGTCTTATTAGGTCACAAAGCAATACGGTGAAAAACTATACATAATAATAGATTAAACAACTTATTATAATCTTGGCAGCATTATTTCTTTTGTGAAACAAAATCTGTAGTGTTCCTGACTTTTCTTGGTGGCAGATTTGCCTGGGCTGAAACCATCTTAAGCACCATACTTACAGTTTTGTCTGTAAAAGTAATGTATTTTGCTTGATATGATAACAGTCGGTACTCCAAGCTCTAAATTCTTGTCCAATAACTACCCAATGTAACCCTAAAAAGTTCGTATATCAAATAAATTTGTAATCCAAACTGAACCTTAAAGCACACGGAGTAAAGTTCGCTTAGTAACTATACCATTTTGAGATACGAGCTCTTTTGAAAACACTGACGATATTTCATGCAGTGAATGCACTAAGTATGTATGTTGGACAGTATATCTAATTACTCCAGTCATTTAAATCACCGAACAAAAACATTACTTCTAATAATAAAACTGTAATACCTTTCAACATCAGAGAAATACAGGGTGTTTGGTAGCTACGTGCAAAGCTTTAAGGGGGTGATAGCCGAGGTATTTTTGAACATTTTTTGCCATATATGTCTTAGCCGAAATTTGTTTTTTTTTAATTGACGACTTAGAATTTTTTGGAAAATACCCAGAATTTGATAGTCACGAGTCAATATTGCCCCAATGAGCGTTAATTTGGAAATTTTAAACATGGCACAGAAAAATGACGTAGACTTGTCTTTTTCACATGTTATTTACTAGTAAAATTTCAAGACTAGTGCATTCTTAGCGAGTGCTCCCTGTGTTTAGTTTTACTTTTTATCTCAGATTTAGCAAGCAATGTAAATGAGTGATACCTTAAAAGAAGGAACAATAAACAGACATGTTTTTAAAAATGTTTGAACATTTCAAGGATTTTTTTTTATTTTTTTTTATGGCACAGAAAAATTACTCTGTTCCAACCTAAGACATTTTTAGTAATTTCGAATGCCTTCATTTTGTTTTTGTGGCAAGAAAGACACTTAAAAATTATTTCATTTGGTCCAATACACATTAAACTATCCGAAATAAAAGATTTGGTTTCCAAATTAACGCTCATTGGGGCAATATTGACTCGTGACTATCAAATTCTGGGTATTTTCCTAAAATTTCTAAGTCTTCAATTTAAAAAAAAATATCAAATTTCGGCTATGACATATATGGCTAAAAATGTTCAAAAATACCTCGGCTATCACCCCCTTAAAACTTTGCACGTAGCTACCAAACACCCTGTATATAGAAACCAGAAAAATAACTCAAAATTCTCTTCACTAAAGCACTTTAGAATATAAAGATATCAGCAAAACAAATATCAATGAAAACATTGTGATGATACTAAGCATATAATGATGAAATATCAATAGGAAAACGGATTGAAGTAGATTTTCCTATGCTTCGAGCATATCACTACACCGTAGCGTAAGCGAAGTTGCCAAATGTAAATAGAATGTAAATTAAGTTATGTTAGTACTTGCGAAGACTCGTGACGCACTGGAATACATCTCTGGGCACTTGCGAAGACTCGTGACGCACTGGAATACATCTCTGGGTACTTGCGAAGACTCGTGACGCACTGGAATACATCTCTGGGTACTTGCGAAGACTCGTGACGCACTGGAATACATCTCTGGGTACTTGCGAAGACTCGTGACGCACTGGAATACATCTCTGGGTACTTGGCCTTTATTCTAATTGCTTGTTGTTTGTTGTTGGTTATACCTTAATTTACCTATCGTTTTCTTGAAGCAAAGGGCTTTAGGGTCTATTTTATTATTGCTTGGGGTTCAGCTAATGTTAAGTAATCACCGCCACTCATCGGCCCTACAGTACCTTTGGGATTGCTGGTGCGTTGCCGGCCCTGCGAGAAGTGATACGCTTCTTGTTAAAGGCTCGCCTCGCATGATGTAACAAGTACGGGAAAAGAAACATCGTTTAAATCGCATTGTGGTAGCTACATCGCTAAGCCATTTATTCATAAAAGTTTCATTAATGTTGTATCAAACAATACAACAGTTTTAAAATATGTAAAAAAACGAGATATCCGAGGTACCTAATGACTAATTAACAGTGATAAGCCATGATCGGAAATATAGTTAACACTTTGAAGGACACTACGCCTATAGGCATCTAAATGGGTGAATCAACTTTTTTGTGTGTTTACTCTGTCCCCGGTTGTCCAAGTGACACTTCATGCTGTTTCATAGAAAAATGCTTAGGTTGTCCAAGGGACAAAATTTGTGTAACCATAGCAACGGGTGGCACTAAGAAGTTGATTCAAACAAATAAACAGCTTAACAACTTTTAATTGTAAGTACTGTCCAATTGTCCATCATTGTGTTAATTTTATTTTTATTTAGCAAAGGCAAATGTCAACAAACAAAAGCTTACCAAGCGTTTATGAATAATGGAGTAAAGTCTACATCCCGTCTTATTGGCAGGTGGTCATCTTTCCCTAAATTTGAAATTAGTTGAATAGAATAATGAAGTTTCTCTACCATAAATCTGTATTTTGAAAATTGTACTGCATTGGGCTAAGTTTTTAGAGAGTATCATATGTCACCTAAACGGAACTGTTAAAAGTAACATAGTTTTGTCCATGTGATTATATCGGCGGCTATCTTTACAAAACCTGCCCCCTTCTGCAGCTGCTGCCAGTAACCTCGGACTGTTTTCCTTTGTTACATTTGACAAGCTATAAGTTTAAGAAATATTTCTTACGATGCCGATGTAGTGCATCACGAGTGTTCGTAACGGTTCCAGTAAATAGGGTGTTATGTCTGAATGTCGAGAGTTTAGGCTGTGGACATGTGGTACAATAGATATAATTAATGTACAAATGGTAATATAATTCGGAAGGGTTTAGTTACTTCAGCTCTTTAATACTACTGTTTTTTTTTTAAAAACATTATTTTATTTTTAATGAACTCGTACATTTTTGAGACTGTACATATATTTTTTTAATCTGTGAATCAGAAACGAAATAGGCGCGTAAATACAATGTACCTACGGCCTAACTAAAGTAGATAAAGGTCAATTTGGGCGAGGAATGTATGAGTACAAGTTAAATATAGAATGGTTGATTTACGGTGAATGCTCAATTTTATACTTTGTAGATATAATGCTAGCAAGACTTACCTTACGCACAAATTTATAAATAAATAAATGTACAATGGAATGTACAGTATTAAAAAGGTACAATGTGATGCGACTTGATGTCTCGTAAAGTGTAGTAAAAAAGTGAATGGCCGGTAGGCCTACTAAAAGTAAAAATCACCAAAAAAGGCAAAGTGCCTAGAGCCAGAGTAATAGCAATGTCACAACAATTCCTATACTCAAATTAGGCGTACGCCGCAACAATAAATTAGTGTTAAAATTAAACATTAAATATTTGCCTGCATCACTTGGCGTCGCGGCGCGTTGCGCTATTGGCATCTCCATCACACACGCTACGCTAGAAACAATAAACAAGTATAGTGAGTGCATCTCTTTCCGCAAATACGCCTAGTGATGTTCTACCATAAAATTTTGATGATCGTTGTTTTTAAGGTCGTTGTCAAGGTTTCTTGCTGTAAAAGCATTCTATTACCCATCAATCAAATACCTAGTGACTCACGCCATCTAGATTCGGATAGCGGTCCTAACATGGTCACGTGACTCGGCGGAATAGCCTAGTGATTAGCCGCCTTTATACAGTCACTCTATCGCGTGTGAAACAGCAATAGTGTGCGAAAGAATGCGCGTGTAAAGATGTCGGAAGGGGAAGGGATAGACCACGCGTAAAACTGTGTAAATTCTGTAAATTGCACACGCGCCAATTCGCGCCACTTCCACGCGGTCTATCGCGCACGATTAGCTTTTACACGTTCGCTCTTTCCATTCTCAAAAACGTATTATACTTGTAATCGCGCGCGAATGAACGTTATGTTTAAAAACTAACAAAACATAATCGCGCCCGATTGCGCGCACAAGCTTTCCGGCACGCAATCCTGTAGGTACGCTCTTGAGAATGCGCGATAGAGCTACTGTATAAAGGCGGCTATTGGAGAACCTGACTACGAAGCTTGAGGTTCCAGGTTCGGTCTCCAGTCGGGGCAGATGTTTGTATGAAAAATACGAATGTTTGTGCTCGAATCTTGAATATTTAATACCTATGTTTATCCGCTGTCTGGTACCCATAGTACAAGCTTTGCTTAGTTTGGGACTAGGTCAATTATGATTATTATTATTGTTAACACATATTATTTATAGTAACTTTGTGCAAGTCAAACTCATTATTTCAATTTGTGGTGGGTTGATTCCTTAATCTTCTGTCACATACTCCTCAAAGTTACCCACCACTATGGTTATTATAATTGACATCTTTACTGAAATTGTCAATATAATCTACGTGTGGAATTCGACGCGCTACTGCAACAATCGTTTGGATTTTTTTAACTAGTCAAACGACATACACTTTGCTGCTGTCAGGTGTCATCGGCAGTAGTGGTTGCTAACCTGCCACCAGTTGCCAAAAACAAAAAAATTGAAGTTTAAATTCGGTCAATATTATAGTGCCAATTATGGGGTTGTTTATCTTTGTATTAGGATCTCAATCTGAAAAATTGATGTATATGTATTTAAATATTAGGGTTCCTTTTGGAGACTCTTTGACCCAATAGGATCTTTTGTGCATTCGTATGCTTCACAATTATTTCATGGCTTTTACTACTTCATCCATAAATTGGATGATTTGGGGCAACGGTAGTAACTTGAAGTTCCATTTTTACTCCTGCGAGGGCATCATATTCAACCTCATCGCCACTCTTCAACAATCACAATCATAGAGTGAAAATTGTACTATTTATCGTGGAATTAAAACGTCTTTCCCTCTTAAATTCCACAGTAACACTAGAACAGCCTCATACATTCCTAGCCATTGCCGCAGTCATACATGTGTTCACAGCTGTAGTGTATGTAAGGTAGTGGTTTAGATATCTAAGAAAACTAGGTTTACGTATCGAGATTTCGTAGTCGAATAACGATCTATGGTTTATCATTTATTTTTTATTTCAAATAACAAGTCTGTTGAGAATCGATGTATTAAAAGTATATTTTCTAGACAATATTTGTGTTTTTATTTAGTAGGTCAAAGGCTTAGATTATTTATACACTAGCTAGATAGAGCTTCGCCGGCATGAAAACGTCCCGAAAAATATAAGCCAACAGTTGGCTTATATGTCATTTGCCTCCCTTCAGTTTGAATGACGTAACGCGATCGTAATATGAAGCTGTCAAATGGACTTTTTGTATCGCAATGTTTGCTACTGACACTCTTAGATTATTTATACACTAGATAGAGCTTAGGCGGCATGAAAACGTCCCGAAAAATATAACCCAACTTTTGGCTTATATGTCATTTGCCTCCCTTCAGTTTGAATGACGTAACGCGATCGTAATATGAAGCTGTCAAATGGATTTTTGGACTTTTTGTATCGCAATGTTTGCTACTGATACTATCTAGTGTATAAATAATCTAAGCTGACACTATCTAGTGTATAAATAATCTAAGGTCAAAGGCAACAATATCTGCTCACTTTTTGCTCTGTTAAAATGGTGTATTGGTGCCGTAAACTGTAGCCAGCGGCACAAGCGGATGAGCGGTTTTGGTGCTTAAATTTAAGGACATTCAGCCTTAGTCGTGTGCTATTTTGAGGACCACAACTGCTCATGAATTCACTTCTGCGGACTACATTGAGCTGAGCATCATATTTCCGTTTTTCCACAGCAGGAGCAGCATTTCATAGGAAATTGTTATTAAAAGGTAATTTTATAGTTGTTACTGTGTTCCGTCCTAGAGTAAATATGAGGTCACTTGTCACCATCATCAACTAGTGACGCATGGCAAATAGCAAAGGGTGATGGTTGGAAATAGGGTGACAGCCAAAATACGAATATTGCTAATGCAAATGGTAATATAGAAGAACTATACTAATGCAGTCATTTAATATGCTACGGCGAAAATAGTCTGGGGGAAAAAAAACCATTGTTGAAAGTATACAAAGGCTGATTCTTTATTCTCAGTAAACCTTTACTGTACAAGATGGCATCAGCTGGGGGCGATGCATGCCCATTCTCACAAAAACATTTACAAAAAAGTGTTAGTTTACAGTTTACTCTCAATTTACTATTATTTACATTAAATCTGGTGCGATGTGAGAATCAATATGCCGGATCCAGGCGAGCACAAACAACTGCTTCAAGAAGTTGCAATAGACCGCGTTAGATGGCCCTTTAGCTATTACCAAAGATTGTCATAACAATTGGAATCTTTGTAAACGACAGTAGTCGATAACAGACTATTCTAAGTAGTCGATCCAAAAAAAAAATGTAACAGAAACTGCTGTTGCATACCGTTTTAGAAATAAATCTTCACTGTCTTTTATTTGAGCTTTATAATGGTCGTGTTTTTTCACTTGTATGTCACTAAATTCTAATTGCGTCTGATAGTTGGACAGTGAGTAGCCGCTTTACTTTCCTGTCTATGCAACTTTGAAGCATTGTAATCGCTCACAAACGTATGTGGTTTCTAGTAGTTGGAACAATGGGTATAAATATTGGGTAATATTCGTAATCTCACTCAATTTCATTTCAGTCAAATTATCTAAAACTTTCAATTCATCTAAACTTTTTTTTAAATCATACTATACTTTGCTGGCGTGCCATCATAAAGTTTATCTTTGAAAATTGAACCCTGATTCGAAGCTAAACTTTATAACAGTGCCTAGTGCAATTGCCTATATTTTCGAAATCATACAACAAACTTAAAAACTACATCCATACAATATAATCATTTTGTATTCTATAAAAGTGAAATTATTACATTGAGACTTCTTATAGGAATCTACTTAGGAATAAAAAAAAGAAAGTTACGTGACCTATTCACATTAATTCCTGCCCGTTTGTGCAACTTTGTTGTGTTGGTTGTGTAAGTACTGAATCCTGAATCATGAATACTATGTATGGGTGCGTGCAAGACAGTGAACAGGTCACTTTATACAAAATGGTTAAGACCGATACTTAACAATCGCTACATTTTTTCTTAAATTACGAGAGCTTACAAAAACATGGAGCCGTTCTTAACTAAAAAAAAAACACTAAAAATCAAGTAGCTCATACGTTCCAACCCAAAGTAAGTTTGAGTACAACCAAAGGTTAGATTCATATTATTTCGGAACGGCCAGTACATATTATTACTCACTATGCTTCTCCTTCTAACAATCTCGAAAGAAAAGAGACTGACATTTAGTGAGAAGAGAAAAACTGGCAAGCGTGCTGTCCGCTCTTAACCATAATCATTTATTCATTTGTCCAGCATAGGTACTTAATATAGAAGGAAGAAAGAATACAAAATGCTGATTCAGAACTGCTACTATGGATGGTCTCTAGTGAAGAGTCAAACATCAGTTTAGCTACCTTTTCTCGAAATAGTAAAGCACAAAAGGGAGAGAGGGATAGTGTGTATTGCTCTTGTGGCCCACAGAAATAAAATATTTATATTGTTAGGGAAGCACATTATTCATCCTATAAAATACAGATTGAAAAATTAGCTTGGGTTTTCTTTTGTGAGCCTAATCGGATGGTTGTAATGCTCCGATGGTTGGAACGTGTAAAGCTACTTTAACAAATAGGCCTACGTGTCCGTATTGAACTTAGCAATGGCGGCGTCTTAACGCTGAAAATGAGTGAGAAATCACGAACTGGCTATCGTTGATTATTAGTCTGATACAACCGGATCGCTAATATAACGATATACTGTATGAGTACGATACTGTTTCACTAGTCAAGCATGCCGATCCGAGTATTAATTTTATCTAATCAAATGGTGTTCCGCCGAGGTTTAAATTAAAGTACAGTCAAGGTCATAAATATACGTACCGTAAGCCGCAGAGATAATCTGTAGCTAGTGCGGTCGTGGACGTAACAGCAGTATACTTTTCACTGGATTTGACTGTACATTCCCGTCGAAATGTCTAGGCTTCTTTTATACTACTAGTAATAAAGGCTATTCGCCTTAGATACGATGGTTGCATTCCTTAGATATGATGGTTTATGTTTATGACCTTGCCTGAACAATATAAGTAAATGTTTTGCTATGTCCTGTAACTGGAAAATGCTGTCTCAACGCACCAGGAACAACTCCTGAAAATCAGGAAGTTGTGCAGTGCGCCAAAGGTAAAGTTGGAATTTTGTTCTGAAGTAAAATATTTATTACAAGAGTAAATCTTTAAATTCGGTCAAAATTTCGTACCCAGTTTGAAGCTCGCTTTAACACTGAGCTTTCAGCTCAAGCAACGTCTTCTGAATCTTTATTGTCATTTAGTAAACAGGAACGAGATGGCGTAAGACTCAGATCTAACAAGTACAGTCCACAGCAAAATCATCACAGTAGTCAGTAGAAAATTGGATACTGTAAAATTTTCACAAAAACGTGAAGAAATAAAACGTGTTGGTAGGAAAACACCATTCCATAAGTGCAATGTCGCGCCGCGTACGGTACCTACTTATATCTTCACGGCGTATCTTATCCCGCCGCGTATCAAGAGTCAGTATAACAAATAATAGTATAATAATATAATAGTCAGTATAAAATATTGGACTTTAAAACGTTACGCTTTGATTTTTATTACTAGGATACGGTATGATAGTCAAACATATGTGGTTGTACCAGTTGACGAAAATACAATGTACAGGTCGATGATCTTGCTTGATACGGCACGGCGAACCGACATGTGCGCAGTTTTACCTACGAGTTGCCGATTGTGGTACAGTAACTAGTTTACGGGTACAGATGGGCATTTTCAATTTAAAATGTACCCTTTTTTCAGTTTTAGGCAGTTTTGGGGTTTTCTTGATCGAATCAAGAGGGCTATTGATTTTGAAGATAAAAAAATACCCCTAATTTTCCATACAACTTTTTTGTGTCCGTTTCGAGACAAGCCCTAAAAACTATATAAAAAGAAAGTCACACAGCTGACTCAAAAATAAGGACATTTCTTTTCTTTATGAAAATGAATAATACCCGTGATTTTGAATGAGTAACCCCCAAAATTTCCTCATTGAAAAAATAGAAAATGGTAGGTACACTTTTTATTGAAAATGCGCAGATACGGAGAGGAGAGCGCGATACGGCATGAAGATCGTACGTGTACGCGGCTTTACCGGTCGAAAACCTAGGATACGGATGGCGGGTTTTGATACTTGTATGGGGAGCGCGCCGCTACTCGCGTTCGTCGTCGTGTCTCGGCGCCGGGTGCTCCTTGTACGCGATGGGAACGGAGGCTGGCAACTGGAGTACGCGGCGCAGCGTGTCGTGGACACGCGTCGCCGCGTCGCGGTCGGCCGCCGTCCGGTGCCATACAGCTAAGTGATCCTCCTGAATCGATAAAACAAATAAATATACACCGTGTTTTTTACGTGACAACGTCTAATAAATCGATGAACGCCAGCTGCACGCACGAAAAAGGATGACGCAATGTCCCGTACATAGCAGTGTACGCCAGGATGTACAAGAGAACAGCGCGCGCCAGAATGTACAATCTTAGTACTACCGATCGGGTAATTTTGAATGGGGGGGAGGGTGCGGGGGAGGGGCATTACAGGGGGGGATGAAAATTTCATTGATTTTGCCGTAGGATGCACCGTTTTCAAGATATTTGACAAAACACCGGTTCTCGTCCGATCACCGAGGTTAAGCAACGTCGGGCGCGGTCAGTACTTGGATGGGTGACCGCCTGGTTTCATTTTTGAAAGTTTTTTTATGACGTTGTCACGTTAAACTATCGTCCGTAAACCGATTTTACAGACAACCGGTTCCCAACCAGTGGTCCGCAGACGCCAAAACATGGTCCGCGAATGATTTTAAATTTATTTTTATGTAATTTCCCATTGAGTTTTTTTATTAAAGTTTCAGTTTGATTATTACAGTTTATTATTTTTATTAGGTATACACCTACACAGTGGTCCCTGACCAAGAAAAGGTTGGGAACCCCTGCCTTCAACCAATTGACAACTCTGTCAAGACATTCGATTTTGGACAGTAAATGTTGCCAATTTGAATCGGCTTTGATTTCTGCTTGATGGCAAATATATTGCCGGTATCGATTTAAGGGTTAAAGGGTGCCAATGGGACCCTATTACTGAGACTCCACTATCTGTCAAAGGGTCTATCGTAATAAGCATTTGAAATTTTCACCATAACCGGTATTACTGTGGTCGCTATAACAATAAATACTAAAGAAGATAAAGTTGAAAATTAAACAGGGTAGTCATACAACAAAGGTGTTTTATTTCTGCGTTTTTAACTTGGAATTTTACCATGCATGACCGAATAAGAAACATCGTGAGGAAGCCTTGATGATGGATACACCGACGATGCAACTTTATGGTATGTGTAAAGTTTCCAATCTACACTACGCATAGGTACAACCACCCAAGCCCTCTCATTTTGAGAGGAAGCCCGTGGTGCCCAGAAGTGGGACGTATAAGTATAGCTCTGATGGTGATGATAGCCTGTAAACCATTTCTTTCCGTATGTAGCCAGTAGGCTACAGGCGGTAGTAGGGTTCGATTCCCAGCATTGGTCTTTTTTCTGGGGTTTTTTCTGTGCATCTATATTTCAGTTTGTATTTAGTACGAAATATATGATTTCACGGGATGACCGTAAAAGTAATAAAAAAATGAAGTTGAAAAAATAAGTACAAAAAAAAAAAGATACTTCATAGCTAACTTGTTTTTAGTAGGCAGTAAGGCAATCTAGATAAGTCTACGACCTCACCTGGTACCGAACGGAGAGCACGACGCCGCAAATCTCGGGGCCAACCATGAATTGTTCGCCGAGCATGGCCATGCAGAGGTCTTCCCATGCGCGCCCAGTCTGCGTTTTGCGGAGTCGCACCGTCTAAACACAATCATATAATTATAAACAGGGCCCGTACATTTGATGCCGATGTCGTCACGCCGCGTACAGGATAATTGCAATTTGAGTAGTTGTGATAATCAATCATTAATCATCATCAATACAATACAATACAATACAATGACTTTTTATTGTACACCAGGAATAGTAAGCAATACAGAAAACAGGTACACAGAGAGTAAGTTACAAGGTAAGCAATAGGCGGCCTTATCGCTTAAGAGCGATCTCTTCCAGGCAACCCTTTACCAGAAAGAAGGAAGGACTAGTTTACAGCAGGTGGTGCATCAACAGTGGATCAGAAAATTAAAACGCAACAAAAAATAGTACATCTACTCATACATATATCGTACATATAATAAGTACACGTCTAAAACAAATATAAGCATTGGGATAAACAGCCACATATAAATAAATAAACTATAACAAAGCTAATTATTACAAGAAGACAGATAGTACACCTTAAGCATTGATTTAAAGATTGACAGAGATTTTGCCCGTCGTAAGTCAATCGGCAAGGCATTCCACAACCGAATAGCCTGGACAGTATAAGAATAGACATAGAATTTGGAGTTAGAGAGAGGGCACGGTAAGGAGAAAGTCAATCAATCATTAAATATTAACCAAATGTGCGACGCAACAAACAAAAATACGATTACAAAACAAAAATATTTTTATGAATATTGCATTACGTATGCACACGAAGATGAATTAGATTTTCTTTGCGTAGGAATTAATGCAAGAAGGATGGCGTACTTCAAGTTAGAAAGGGATTCTATTTTCTACGTAACCATTGAAATGTGTTAACAATATATTTTAATAAAATGTATGTATAAAAACAAAACAACTAGTTTAATTTACGTTTCACGTATCAAGTAACGTTAACGTTTAATTATTCCACGTGTGAATAGATAACTTACTAACGTACAGAAGGATCACTCTCGAACAAAGGTTGACAAAGGTCAACTTTAGGTATAAAAACTTTCCTACTCCTACTGCGTGCACGCGAAATTAAAAGTTATCGTGTGATACGAGCGTTCATATTCCGTTGGGCACCGCTGATCCGAAACCAAGGGCACAGGGTTCCCACTCGCCCATATTTGGTAGGTATATAAATCAAGAAAGATAACAGTGTGTATTAATTCAGTAAACTACCTTTAGTATGTAAGTAAGTTATTTATAATATCGTTTAGAAGTCATTGTTTGTTGCAAAAATCACAGAAAAAAAAGATGCTTAATTACGCGCGACGCGGCTAGCGTGCGAACTGAAGGCCGCGCGACAACCTACTGCCATACTCCTCCCGGGAGGAGCGCCGGCCGAACATACCTAAACTGCGGAGTGAAACCCCCCTGCTAATGCTTAGTACTTGTCACTTATACTTGTCAGAAGTGTGTAAACATATTGTACCAGCTTAGTGCTTAGTATTACACAATACACACATCTGACAAGTGTAAGTGACAAGTACTAAACATTAGCTACTAAGCTCCGTGTAAACCTAGCATGAAACTATTTGGGATCATCTTATATTCAGTGTGACGTCAAATTGATGTCATCGGCATAAAAAGTACGATCCCTGATTACAACATATCCACGTCCATATACAAAAATCAACACTAAAAGGTTATTTCTGACCATTATCCGAAATATAAAAAAAAAACGAGAGTCCCTCAAGACTCCAGCCTTCTCTACTGCACTGACGAGAGGTTGTTAATGGAATTTCATATAACATTGCCGGCCTAGGCCGACAAAATGATCTTTTTAAGATTCCATACCCAAAGGGTAAAAGGGCATAATGGCTTTCAGCCAGCCAGTTATTATTAATTTTTTTATTGCACGTTTGAGAAAAGCACTATACAAGCCCCTGCCGCGAACAGGTATTGTCGGCCTCGTATATCTAGATGGCCTCGTCAACACTCGGCAATCTATAGCTACTCGGCCGGCATTCCGCTATTTCGAGACTGTACACTCGACAAAAGCCTGCCCAGTTTCAAAACAAATTTGCTTGCAGCCGTTGAAGTTCATTGGTATGGATTGGTATGGACAGATATCTAGCCATTGCAAGCAAAATGGACAAAAAAGGTGTCAATGCGACCTTTTTGTCGATGGTGCTATTTCTTTATTTCAGGCACTCACCCATTTGCCGCCATTAACGTTGGCCGGGTCCTCCCACATGGGCTTGATGCCCAGCTTGAAGAGGTGCAGGTCGGAGAGCGGCGGCAGGTCGGCCGGGCGCGCCAAGTGCGCGTACAGCCCCCACCACTGCTCCACGCTGCCCACGCGACCCACCAGACGGAGCGCCTGGAACACGCCATCACGTTTTGTCACTACCCTCATTTTGAATGTGTCAAATCAAATCACATAAAGTTTGAGAAGAATAATAGATTATACAGTGTGCAAAACAAATTACGTACCAATATTACTATGGTTTAATCTAGTCATCAAATAAAAAAATATATTAGGTAGTCCCAAACTAAGCAAAGCTTGTACTATGGGTACTAGACGACGATAAACATACTTATATAGACAAATAAATAGGTACTTAAACACATAGAAAACATCCATAACTCAGGAACAAATATTCGTGCTCATCACACAAATAAATTCCCTTACCGGTAATCAAACCCAGGACCTCTTGCTTTGTAGACAGAGTAGTTGGTACTAGGCTAAAGCGGTTGTTAAAACAAGACACTTTTACTCTTTTATTAACTTTTTAAAATTAGAAAAAAAAAATATCTATCGATTTTCCATTACTAAATCAGTAATCCATTTGGATGGATATGTATGAAAAGTATGCGTTTTTTTTTAATTTTGAAAAGTTTCTGTGTGAAAGTGACTTATTGTTTTGATGAATAAGTTACGCCCTGGAAATATTGGTACCTAATTTATTAGCACCTTATATAATAATGGGCATATTTATTATTTATTTATTTATTTATTCATCAATAAAAATTACAGCATTACAGTATACACCAATGCACTGTAAAATTCAATAATAGTACATTACTGCAGCGGCCGCGAAATAGGGGATTGCCGGCCGAGTAGTTATAGATGGCCGAGTGTTAACGAGGCCATCTAGAGATACGAGGCCGGCAATCCCTGTTCGTGGCCAAGGCTTGTATAGAGTTTTTCTCAAACATGCATCATCATCATCACCACCATCATCACCGCCATCATCATCACCATCACCATCACCATCACCAACAACATCATCAACATCCATCAACATCCATCAACATCCATCAACAACCATCAACATCCATCAACATCCATCAACATCCATCAACATCCATCAACATACATCAACATCCATCAACCAACATCCATCAACATCCATCAACCAACATCCATCAACATCCATCAACATCCATCAACCAACATCCATCAACATCCATCAACATCCATCAACAACCATCAACCAACATCCAACAACATCCATCAACATCCATCAACATACATCAACATCCATCAACCAACATCCATCAACATCCATCAACATCCATCAACATCCATCAACATCCATCAACATCCATCAACATCCATCAACATCCATCCATCCATCCATCCATCAACATCCATCCATCCATCCCTCCGTCCGTCCGTCCGTCCGTCCGTCCATCCGTCCGTCCATCCGTCCTTTCATCCATCCATCCACGTCGACCACGTCGACCTATTAAACGTCATGGTGCTGTGTCACATAAAACAATAGACAATCACTTTGCTGGCCTTGGCCAGCAATGTTGTATGAAATTCCATTATTGACCTCTCGTCTAGCCGCACCTGCAACGTGACAGTTCGTGGCGTATTTTAAGGAACATAACGTCAATATTTCATAGCATGTTTGAGAAAAAACTTTTTAACAAAAAATTAAACCGCCGAAAAAACTTAAAAGCAAAAAATAATACCTTTTTTATTTGACCTTAATCTAGGTACCAGTTTGAAGTCGGTGCATCAGCACTAGCCAGGAGGAGTGGACCTATAATCTTCTACCTGACTGGTTTCTATCACTCCTCCTGGCTCGTGCTGAGGCACTGACTTCAAACTGGTACCTAGATTAAGGTCAAATAAAAAAGGTATTATTTTTTGCTTTTCAGTTTTTTCGGCGGTTTAATTTTTTGTTAAAAAGTTTTTATTTTATACTTTTTTCCCATCCTTGGGGTAAATTTTTTTTTCCAAATTTATATAATAACAACTTCAAGGTATACCCTATATACCCTATCCAATAAAAAAGAATTATGAAAATCAGACTACTCTGTAAAAAGTTAGTCAATCATCCTCTGTTTTCCTACCCTTAGGGTAGGAATATTATTTCCAAATATACATAGGACCACCCTTGAGGTATACGCTTTCCACTAAAAAAAGAATCATCAAAATCCGACTACTCTGTAATAAGTTATGCGTGGTCATATAGTACAATCGGTAACTGAACAATCAATCATCCCGTTTTCGTACCCTTAGGGTAGGAATATTATTTCCAAATTGAAATGGGACCGCTATACGCTTTCCAATAAAAAAGAATCATTAAAATCGGACTACTCTGTAAAAAGTTATGCGTGATCATACATAAAAAAAAAAAAACAAACAAATATACACGTCGAATTGAGAACCTCCTCCTTTTGTTTTCGTCGGTTGAAAAATACAAACAATACTTAAATAACTAAGTATACATCAATCATCATCATCCCAGCCTATATACATCCCACTACAGGGCACAGGCCTCCTCTCATAATGAGAGGGCTTGGGCCGTAGTTCCGACGCAGGCCCAGTGCGAATTGGGAACTTCACATACACCATTGAATTTGTTCTCAAGTGTATGCAGGTTTGAATGTGTCAAATTACATAAAGTTTAAAAATAATCCATCCATACCAATTTTTCCATAGATAGTGGATTAATCCACCTCCTTCGTCTTTTGCGTTTTTTCCTTTTAATTGCTTCTAGAATACATGCTAGGACAATAACGTTTATAGTTGACCTATCCATAACGTACTAAAGCATGTGTTGGCATCCTTTAGTAGATAAAATCATGAAAACATGTAACAGCATACTTTAACTTGTGATGCGTAGTGTGTTCAAAATCATGCAGCTAAATGCGATTTTTTTCTTATTTTTGTCTATGCTTTGAGCACTCCAGGTGATCATGTCAGCCTCATAGGTGCTTACTCAATTCTCTATTCAAGGGACATATCATCATGCAATTTGACGCTATGCTGATAGATGTGACTTCACCCTAAGGCTCTAATGCAGTGGTTCTTAACCTATTTATCTGGAGACCCAAAGTACTTGTACATATAAATATATTTGAAGCCCGCAACCCTAAGTTTCATAAAATATTTAAAAAAAATTATTAATTATTTATTCAAATCAAAGTTAAAATTTTCTATTAATTATTGTACTAAATTAATTGGCTAAGTAAAGTTTTTTTAAGTGGTGCTAATTATATTTTTTTTCGACAGTCGGCGTTCTGAAGATCGAGAAACTGCAGCTGTTTTATTTTCATCTCCTATTGTTTACTGGAAATATTTTTTTAAGTGTTTGAGATGACATTTGTGAGATTTAATGGCTGACAAGCGGTTTGTGCTCAGTACTTAGTAGAAATAGAAAAAAAAACGAAGTCAATTGTCAATGTCAAATTAAATCTAACCGTTTGCGTTCCGTTTACTTTGCATTGTCCAAAAAGCAGTTCCAAAATAATGATCGAAAATATTAAATCGTGATTCAATTATCGTGCATAAGTCGTGGAGAAATGCGGTAAAATTGAAAATCCGGATTTTGTGCGGAGGTCGTTAAAAATAGTCCAAAAATCACACCAAAACGCAAAGCAAACGAAACGCAAACGGTTTGACATAGACAAAAGTGACAGATGACTTCGTTTTTTTTCTGTTTGTCATCTGTCACTTTTGTCTATGTCAAACCGTTTGCGTTTCGTTTGCTTTGCGTTTTGGTGTGATTTTTGGACTATTTTTAACGACCTCCGCACAAAATCCGGATTTTCAATTTTACCGCATTTCTCCACGACTTATGCACGATAATTGAATCACGATTTAATATTTTCGATCATTATTTTGGAACTGCTTTTTGGACAATGCAAAGTAAACGGAACGCAAACGGTTAGATTTAATTTGACATTGACAATTGACTTCGTTTTTTTTTCTATTTCTACTAAGTACTGAGCACGAACCGCTTGTCAGCCATTAAATCTCACAAATGTCATCTCAAACACTTAAAAAAATATTTCCAGTAAACAAGAGGAGATAAAAATAAAACGACTGCACTTTCTCGGTCTAGAAGACAACTACTGTCGAAAAAAAATATATTTAGCGCCTCTTCAAAAAACTTTACTTAGCCAATTCTCCATACAAATCATTTACGCCGTCGCCACCTCTATACCACCTCTTATATAAAAAATAAAAAAAATCCAGGGATTGAAATCTCTACATGTATTGAACACAAAGTTTTAATGATAAGTAACATGGTTACATGATTAGATTACACAAACAATGGGTTATTACAAAAGTTGGACTTCAAAATGGATTGCATTTCACTGGTGACTACCATGATTGAGTAAAACCTATGAAAACACAAAAAAAAATTGTGCTCATTATTATTATTAGTAGCTGAGGCCAAAAACTTGTACATACCTACAATAAAATTTCTAAGGCTCTAATTATTAGTTCTGCTTGTATATAATATACATAAAACCTTCATAACAACACATGAGTCATATACATAATCACAGTACAATTTGTTCAGCTTTTAATCAGATAACATGGTAAACAAATACAAGTTAGCAGCTCAAATAATCCAAACAATTTTAACCCAACACACAACCAAAGACTTTTTTGGTAATTTTGTGCAAGTACCCTACTTTAAGTGGTGGTCAACAATTATATTACAAATAAATTTAAAAACAAAGGGGGTTGTCATACAAGAAACATGTCTTCTTCAGCAATTTTAACTCAATTTAAATATTTTTTTTTTACTATACCGACTCGCACTTGATTGGTTTTCAAATTCTTGCAAGTTTTGAACCTTTGCAATTATGTATGTCATTTATATTTATGCACATATTCTCTTTTGATTTACTTATTGGCTTAGTTAGAGACTGTACAATTAATAATTATTGAAATCACAAAATAAAATTCTATTTTCAATCTAATATATAAAAATCTTGTGTCACGGTGTTTGTTACCAAACTCCTCCGAAACGGCTTGGCCGATTTTTATGAAACTTTTTCTCTACACTCGGTAGGTCTGTGAATAGGTTGTAGGCTATTTTTTATACCCCTAGGTGATATGGCAAAACAACGTTTGCGGGGTCAGCTAGTATAATATAATATAACTTTTGTTTTGGATCACTATCAATACTCATAAATAATAGTTAAGGGGTTTCACTATAAATTGAAATCACACTTCAACCAATCATGGCACTTGTGAAATTAGACTCAAATTGATTTGATTCAATCTGTTATTACAAAACCTAATATATAAAAATCTTGTGTCACGGTGTTTGTTATCAAACTCCTCCAAAACGGCTTGACCGATTTTCATGATTATTTTTCTCTGTATTTGGTAGGTCTGAGAATAGGTCAAAGGCTATTTTTTTTATACCCCTATTCTTTGCAGACGGAGTCGCGAGCAACTGCTAGTTATTTATAAAAACACTAAGTATTAACACCTCGTCTACAGGAAGTGAAAAAAGTTGTGCATTCTAGTCTCACCTGATTCATATAAATCCAATGATACAGATAAAAAAAGGTTAGTTTCAACACAAGTAGTAACCTATAAAAATACTTGTTGAATTAATTTACATAAGTCACGTGGTTCCATGTTTACTTTTATTTAGCAAAGTATTGAACCAACTCAACTAAGCAATATTATTTTAAGGTGCTAATAAGTTGTTAAATAAGTTTTAAAGGACAATCAAAAATAGTATTGTTATATATGTTAAAATATTTACAGTGTAAAGTTGTAAATAACTAAAGTTTCTTAGGTAATATGATGACTAATGTACTAGTATGTTGATAACTATATAATGAACTTTGATTAACCGCTCATATGCGGCAAATGAATAAAAATTTGCATTCTAGTCTCAACTGTTTTATTTAAATCTAATTTTACAGATTAAAATAAAAATACAAAAATAATGCCTTATTTTTTTTTATAGTATAGGGGGCAAACAAGCAAACGGATCGCCTGATGGTAAATGATTACAGTTGCCCATGGACACCTGTGACACCAGAAGTGTCACAAGTGCATTGCCGGCCTTTTAGGTAGGAGTACGCTCTTTTTTTTAAAACTTCGTGTTTTAAGTATACAAGGGTTAAATATAAATTACCACTAGGTTCTAGTGAAATAATTGTGGAAATTTGCAACTTTGTCACTTATTTCTAAATTAAAAAACAAAGTGGCGCAAATTAAGTGACGATAGAATAGAGCAAAGGAAGGATTGTGGTATATGACTATGGTGGTGCGAGTCATGAACATTAGACGGATCATTACCTGGCTGTAGCCGGAGCGCGCGGCGGCACCTCTTCTCGAGAACCACATCCAGTAATTGTACTCCAATTTGTGCTCGTTCGGAGGCACCACAGGCGGGATTGCCTCCTCAGTGATCCGATCATCTTCCTCATTGTTCCCGTGGTTCTGCGCACCACCGGCTTCCCCAGATCGTCGCTCCGGCACGTTTAAATTGTAAAATTTGCACATTTTTCTTTCAGTCATGTTATTTTAAATATTGTACTAACATGTTTCACTAACGGCCTAACCTAGGACACGTTGCGGTTTCTGAGGTATCCGGCAGGTCACGAATATAAACTTAATAATATTTATGTACAGTAATTAAAATATTTTCTTATCAGTTACTAACAAACTCTATTAAATTGATAATATATCTAAAACCAGCCTATTATTCCCTCTTTTTCTGTTTATAACCTTTTTCTATCCGTCATCAGAATTCAAACTGTCAAATGTCAGCACCATGCGTCTAATCAGACTAACTTAAGTCAGGTGTCCTTTTGAATAGGAGTAAGCAAGAAAATTAAGGTGGGCACAGTAAGTAAGAGCGAGAAAGCATAAGAAACAAAACAACTTCTAAATTTGATAATATAATAATCAATTCCAATACACGCAGCATCAGTCATGTGTAAACCATTCTTTCTCTATGGTTGATTTCATCTAGCCAGATGACGGTAGGGTTTATACACCGTATGCGGAAATCTTCAAAATAGCTTTACTTTGTCTATTCAAGTTTAAAAAAAAGAAAAGAAACGTCAAAGTCGTCGGCGGGACAAAACGAAAACACGGAGGTTTTCTGATATTTTCCGTTGAAATTAAATAAACGATCACCACGAATACTATAAGACTTAAGTATCTTTAAAGACAAGAGTACTCTTTACCTTAGAATATCCATTTTAATGTCATATTATTTATAACTTCGTTGTGTGATATGGCTAAAGCCGAATCGACTTCACGTAGCGGAGTAGAGTGCCTTAACGTCGATTTTATGCGGTCACTGGTGAAGCAATACTCCGAACTGGTATGCTTTTGTAAAAACAAGTTAACTCTCATATATTAACCCTTAAAATTACAAATTTTCATAAATTTCTTAGGTTATGTTATAGATGTTATTGTTACAGCAAAATCAGTATTTTCTTAATCTAACCTAACATTCGCTATTATTTATCTTACTCAGCTCCCACTTCTCACACGATCAACATGCCAGTACTATGAATTTTGCTTTACATACCCTTAATTTGTTTGAACATGTTCTCAAATGTCTCATCAACAAATGTCCCATTTTTCTTTCATAAACAAATGTCTCATTTTTCTTTCAGGGCTTGTGGACTAGTGCTTTGTTTTGGGCGGACGCAGCGGGCGCGGCTAGCAAAGGGTCCGGCACGGCCAGTGGAGACGATGTGTGGCTCCTCGCCAGTGCTTTGCTGGCTCGGGGGGAGTACCATAGAGCTGCCTATGCTGTTACTTCCAGAGGGCTGCATAGGTATGATGAAATTATTAATTGTAATGGAACTAAACTGTTGAATTGAAATTTCAAACAATGTAAACAAACCTTGTATTTAAAATGTCTTTAATTTCCATTTTCCCTCATCAAATACTGCTAAATCCGGGTGTTATTTAATCAATACTTGCCACAACACTATCCTAAACCATTAAAACAATAAACAAGTGCTAGAATATGGATATTTCATTAAATGGTTTATTTACATAGTTTGCAATTTCAATTGACAGCGATTTTAAGTCAAATTACTTAATTTAGTTTAGGCTTGACTACCACTGGTTCGGAAAAACCCTGGTGAGAAGAATCCGGAAAGAAACTTAACAAGGTATTTTGTTAGTATGATAAACATTTTTATGGTGCAGGCATCATCTTCTCTGCCTCGGCGTGGCAATGCGTGCACACCTCGCCACACAGGAGGCCTCCATAGCCCTCTCACTGATGGAAGACTGTGACCCGGCCATCTTGGAGCCCAAGAGTAGTGACCAAACTCATAATGTAAGTGTTATCTGTTATATTTTACAATTAAATTCTATTTATTTTCTTCAATCATGTCATGTGTTTGTTCTGTCATGTCATGTGATGTCGAGAGTGTGTTTAGCCATGGTAGCCTAGTGGTTTATCCTATGCTGTCTCAAGCAGTGGTTTGTTGGTCGAACATGGGCTTGCACCTCTGACTTTTTCGAAATTTACATGCAAAATTACAATTGAAATTTACCTTGTGTTTTATGAGGAAGGAAAACTATACACAGCTGCTAAAAAATTCATTAGTGTGTGTGAAGTTCCCAATCTGCATTGGGCCCGCTTGGGAACTACGGCTCAAGCCCTCTCAATCTGATAGGAAATGTTTGCCAGTTTAGCTGCTAGGTATGGCTGGGAGTATGATGAGAGTTTTAAAAATTGTTGTTGTGTGTGTAGCGAGCGTTAGCCGGGGTACTGGTGTGGCAGGCGCGGGCGCTGTCGACGCTAGAGCGGCGCGAGGCGGCGGCCGAGGCGCTGTGCGCGGCGCTGCGGGCCGACTGCGCCTGCGTCGAGGCGCTCGCGCTGTTGCACCGCCAGCGCGCGCTCACGCACAAGCAAGGTGACACACTAGCCGGGTACTGGTGGGACAGGCGCGGGCGCTGTCGACGCTAGAGCGGCGCGAGGCGGCGGCCGAGGCGCTGTGCGCGGCGCTGCGGGCCGACTGCGCCTGCGTCGAGGCGCTCGCGCTGTTGCACCGCCAGCGCGCGCTCACGCACAAGCAAGGTGACACACATGCGCACGCACACACGCATACGCACACGGAAGTGGGGGCACATAATAAATAATAGTACAGAAGGATCACTCTCCAACAAGTCAACTTTAGGTATAATAATTTGCCTACTCTTACGACCGTTAACTGCTTGCTCGCGAAATTGAAACTTATTGTATGATACGAGCGTTCATATTCCGTTGGGCACCGCTGAACAGAAACCAAGAGCACAGGGTTCCCACTCGCCGGTAATTAGGTATGTATATAAATCAAGAAAGATAACAGTGTGTATTAATTCAGTAAACTACCTTTAAACGCAGCAGTATCTTTTATACGGATTATAAGTTCGTTTAGAAGTCATTGTTTGTTGCATAAATCACAGAAACACAATTACGCGCGACGCGGCTAGCGTGCGAACCGAATGGCGAGCGACAACCTACTGCCATACGCCTGCCCGGGAGGCGCGCCGGCCGAACATACCTAAACTGCGGAGTGAAACCCCCCTCGTGGGGGGGTGGCGACGCTGGAGCGGAGCAATACGTTTGTGATGTTATACCGACAACGCGTTCTGGCGCACAATGCAATAGCTTGAGTTACAGAGTTAGAATGAAAAAGCAACCAGAGGAACAGTCCGTTCTCATGAACGTAATAGGAATGTTTTGCGTGCGGAGATAACTTGCTAATAGACAGGCACTCCAACTGGTGCATATCTACATCTACACTAATATTATAAAGAGGAAAGATTTGTATTTTTGTATTTTTGTATGTAATGAATAAACTCAAAAACTACTGGACCGATTTCAAAAATTCTTTTGCCGTTAGAAAGCTACATTATCACTGAGTAACATAGGCTATATTTATTACTAGAAAAAATTAGAGATCATCGGTAAATCTTACTAAAACCAACCCAAGGTGTAAAAAAATTAGCCAATAAATGTCTATCATCGCATGCGCTGCGGAAAGTATTGATGATAGAACAAAAAAATGTTCTACAATATTATAGAACCTATCAATATCTACAAAAAACTTCGCGAGACCATATGACCAATTATTGTAGTTACGTCACTATTACTACTTTTTTACATTTTAAAAGATGATAGAAATGCCTATCAAAATCAGACCATGTTTTCCACACCTTTGTATTAATTCTTATCCAAATTAATTATTTCGTATTCAAGACTTGTTCAATACCTGTTGATTTCTTTTTGAATTATCGAAATCGGACATTCCGTTCAAAAAATATTACGAAATTAAAAAGGTCAATATAAATAAATGCCTTAGTTTTTAATTTTGGAAATTATGTCAAACTAGCGACCCGCCCCGGCTTCGCTCGGGTGCAATTATGCATGTATTATACATTATAAACCTTCCTCTTGAATCACTCTATCTATTAAAAAAAACCGCATCAAAATCCGTTGCGTAGTTTTAAAGATCTAAGCCAGACAGACAAACGACAAGACAAGCGGGACAGACAGACAGACAGCGGGAAGCGACTTTGTTATAATACTATGTAGTGATAGTGATTGAGTCATGTACGTACGTTATAATTAGCATACTTATATATAAGTTTAATTATCTTTATTTATCCCAAAATGTTTATAAAGATAATAGATTAGTGTAGATAAAATAAACATTCCAAATAAAATACAGATCATTTCGGTGGGACCTGCCTGCCAAATAAAAAAATTGGGGTCAATTTATAATTGCTCACGGACATGAGGTTCAAAGTAGCTTTACGTTTCGCTAAGCATGACATTAAAAAGGTTAAAAAAGCCACTAGAGAATTATAAGAGTAGATTATTATAGCTAGACCGTTAAAATGTGTCTTCGCCCGCGCGGTACAGGGGCTGGGAGTATGATTAGAAAGGGGCCGAGAGAGGTGCGTTTCATAAAACAATTTCATAAAACTCGCGAGATCTACTACAGCTCACAGAGTCAGCAGTCTATCCATACTAATTCCATACTAATATTATAAATCCGAAAGTGTATCTGTCTGTCTGTCTGTTTGTCTGTCTGTCTGTCTGTCTGACTGTCTGTTACCTCTTCACGCTTAAACCGCTGAACCGATTTAGATGAAATTTAGTATACAGATAGTTTGAGTCCCGGGAAAGGACATAGAATAGTTTTATCCCGGAAATCGCCCTTTAAGGAGGTGAAAAGGGGGGTGAAACTTTGTATGGAGAATCAATAACCACTTGGGCCATTCTACTTTTAAGTAACCATTAATCTTTCGTGAAATATAAGGCACACCTGGTGATTTTTTTCAAGTGTAAATAACTTATATGAAAACTGAAATAACTAAATTTAATATTTTAAAGCAAAAAAACTTTAAATTCAAAGAAATTTTGAGGAAATAATTGGTAACTCAGCGGAAAATACACCAATTTCCATACAAATGGCGGGGACACGCATGTCCACTGCGTTGCCTACTTTGTAGATAATAATGATTACTTTTTATGCGTAGTGATAATTTTAAATATAAGCTTAATTATGTGCCTATTTAAATCTTTAATGATAAAACCGAGCACTTTACCGTTTTTGTAAAAAAAATATTTGAAGAGCACATTACTAAAAATGACTGGCCAACGAAAAGTAGAATGGCCCACTTAACCGATTAAGACGAAATTTGGTATGCATCCACGCATCCTTGATTGCTTGCATGCTTGCTTGCTTCCATGCCTCCTTGAATGTCTGCTTCCATGCCTGCTAGCATGCCTGCCTGCATGCTCGCTTACATGCCTGCATGTCTGCTTGCATGCTCGCTTGCATGCTTGCTTGCATGCTTGCTTGCATGCTTGCTTGCATGCTTGCTTCGATGTTTGCTCGCATGCTCGCTAGAATCCTGCTTGGATTCTCGCTTGCATGCTTGCTTTCATACTTTCTTACAAACTTGCTTGCTTGCATGCTGCTTGCACGCTTGCTTGCATGCTTGCTTGCATGATTGTTTGGGTGCTTGCTTGCATGCTAGCTTGGATGCTTGCTCGCATGCTCGCTAGAATCCTGCTTGGATTCTCGCTTGCATGCTTGCTTTCATGCTTTCTTGCAAGCTTGCTTACATACTGCTTGCATGCTTGCTTGCATGCTTGCTTGCATGATTGTTTGGGTGCTTGCTTGCATGCTAGCTTGGATGCTTGCTCGCATGCTCGCTAGAATCCTGCTTGGATTCTCGCTTGCATGCTTGCTTTCATGCTTTCTTGCAAGCTTGCTTACATACTGCTTGCATGCTTGCTTGCATGATTGTTTGCGTGCTTGCTTGCGTGCTTGCTTGCGTGCTTGCTTGCGTGCTTGCTTGCATGCTTGCTTGCTTGCTTGCTTACATGCTTGCTTGCTTGCATGTATGCTTGCTTGCATGCTTGCTTGCATGCTCGCTAGAATCCTGCTTGGATTCTCGCTTACATGCTTTCTTGCATGCTTGAATGCTTCCTTGCATGCTTTTTTGCAAGCTTGCATGCTTGCTTGCATGCTGCTTGCATGCTTGCGTGCATGCTTGCTTCAGGCTTGCTTGCATAATTGTTTGCTTCTGTGAAATATTTATGGTTCACGGTAGCAATTCCGCGGGTAAAAGCTATATTAGATAATTTATAGTGATTCAAGAGGAAGGTTTATAAGTATAATACATGCATAATATAGTTGTACCCGTGCGAAGCCGGGGCGGGTCGCTATCTAATATATAAAAATCTCGTGACACGGTGTTTGCTATCGAACTCCTCCGAAACGGCTTGACCGATTTTTATGATTTTTTTCTCTATGTTTGGTAGGTCTGAGAATAGGTCGTAGGCTATAATTTATATTGCAAAACAACGTTTGCCGGGTCAGCTAGTAAACAATAAAAATAAATTATTTACATATAAACTTTTAACACATGGAGACATACACATCTAATCTACACCTATAAAACAGTACCCTGGCTGACAGACAACGCATAGCCTAAACCACTGTAACGCTAGACTAGAAATTTTGGCAGACACATACCTTAAATTAATTTGAAAAGAAGAGAGAAATATTTTTTCATCACTTATGCTCTGAAAGTAGGTTCCATTTAACTTGAAATCCGTGTTGTAAATTCGATTTACATCTTTAGGGATGTAAGTAAATAAAATAAATAAATAAATTCACACCAATTGACCTAGTCCCAAAGTAAGCTAGGCAAGCTTGTGTTATGGGTACTAGGCAACGGATAAACATACTTATATAGATAGATACATACTTAAATACATATTAAACACCCAAGACCCGAGAACAAACATTCGTATTTTTCATACAAATATCTGCCCCGACACGGGAATCGAACCCGGGACCTCAAGCTTCATAGTCAGGTTCTCTAGGCCATCTGGTCGTCTTAAGTAACTTTAAAAATCGAATGGTGCTCCTTTGTATTCACGAACTGGTAAACAAGGAGATTGTAATGCGTAATACTTACCTCCAAACCTCCTTGCTGGCATAATGCTGCTGGCCAGTGCTGGCTGAATGTGCGAAAGACAAAGAGCGCGAGGCCATTAAAAAAAAAAAACAAAAGACGGTTTGGCGCGATAAATTTTCTTCCGCTCTGTTACAAATTGCGTATACATTTATCTTTATTTCCTCACATTTGTGATGAGATGAAACGCTCGCTTTTCTCGCTCGTGCGCCTAAATATCTTGGGTGTAATTGATGACTTACGACTTGTTTATCAATCTACTGATAGCGTAAATACAGACTAGTGTTACATTCCAGAGATGGAGCTGATAGAGTCGCTGCCGCTAAGCAGCCAGCTGGGCGCGGCGGAGGGCGCGCTGCTGCGGGCCGCCCTGAGGGACCGCGTCAGCCGCCACGCGCCGCCGCCCGCTGCAGAACCCGTCAGTAACACGTTAATATAATCACAAATATCTCAACCCACCCCAGTTAATATTTTTCAGGTTTTTTTCTCTATTTTTTCCTGCTTTTGGCCGCTGGGCAAAGGCCATCCCACGTGATAAATGTCTGGATATTCCGTCCATCTCCGCTTCGGTCTGCCTCTATTACGGTATCCATCGCTAGGGACCTATTTTGTATATTTTCTCGAAATTCCAGGGGAATGGGAATCACACAGGAAACTCGGATTTCCGACGCTACTTAAGCGATTTCTAAACTTCCTATTGCATTTTAAGTTGAAATTTGTTACTTACATGTAAACCGGTGATAAAAGACGGAAGTGTAAATGAATTTTAAACATGCCCACTTTTGGGGTACCCACAGAAATAATAATAAAGAGGATAGAAGTGCCTTAGACGCGTGACCTTGGCGCCGCGCTGGTGACTCGTAGGTCACCAGCGCACGACTTGTGGCTCAGTGCTATTTGAAACGTGGGTATGATAACAAGTGCTTTAAAATGGTGTTTTGCAGCATTAGCAATTGCGGAAACTCGTCCACACTGTGCAATTACACTAATAAGGGGATTACATTTCATCGGTATGTATTAATTTAATGTAATAATGCGGTTTATATCAAAATACAACTTCAGAAAATATTTCATTATGAAATATTGGTTTACACGTTATTAACACGAACTTCATATACCATTGCTGCTCATATCCTTAAAAACGCAGATTGCTTTGAAGTATACGCAGCAATGTAATGTAATTTTTGATAAACCTGCCTCGCACAAATGTTCATGGTACGAACACAAGACAGGTTACGACTAGTCCCGAGCTAGTGATGCCCGTTGACTTGTACACTACAACACACTGCCGACGCGGCCAATGAAGAACGCCGTTGTGTAAGTGTGGGTATGACTTACTGACTGTATCTAAGTGGTTAGGTTCATAATTATAGTGAAAATAAACGGATCACTCACGTCTTAAAACGAGTTTAACTCGACATGGTAAGACGTGAGTGATCCGTTTATTTTCACTATGAGTGAGTCTCACGGTAGTTTCATGTTTAAAGTAGGTTCATAATTGTTTGTAAGCAAAAAAAATAGTAATTGTGTGCGTGATTGCGTAGTACGGTTCCGGTATTTTGCGTGTGTGCATTAATAGTAAGTAGAGGGGACAAACTAGCGCCACTGGTCCCGGAACAAAATAGAAACTAAGGCATTTCTATCCTCTTTATTATTATTTCTGTGGGGGTACCTAACTAAGAAGATATTTTTACGCATTCGGGTTTCTTTCAAACAGATGTACCTACAATTTTAAACATGAAACTACCGTGAGACTCACTCATAGTGAAAATAAACGGATCACTCACGTCTTAAAACGAGTTTAACTGGACCTGTTTCGGGCTAATCCGATCGATCGGTCGATCCGATGTGTCGAGTTAAGCTCGTTTTAAGACGTGAGTGATCCGTTTATTTTCACTATCAGATGCACAATGTTGTTTAAAGTTTCAGGTTAACCCAGAAGCGGAGAGTGCGCGGGCGCGTATGGCGGAGGCGGCGCAGTGCCGCGGGCGCCGGCTGGCCGCCGACTGCGACTGGGCCGGAGCCCTCAAAGCTTTAGGTGAGACTCGCACTACATGGTAGGCGTGGTAGAATATTTAATTTAATTAATCAATAGCCTTCACTTCATGAGTGTATTGCGAAAGCCGCCGAAAGACCCGAAAGCGACCGTTCTTGTTGGGACCGGCCTTGTGCTCGAGTGGCGTCCGCGGACAGTAAGACGCAGTGTACGTAGGCCTCCAACAAGATGGAGCGATGACCTGGTTAAGGTGGCGGGAACGCATTGGATGCGGATGGCGCAGGGCCGATCTTGGGGGAGGCATGTTCAGCAGTGGACGTCTTTCGGCTGAAATGATGATGATGATGACTGTATTAGCTGTTGCCCACGACTCCATCTGCGAATTGTTTATCGTTATTCCGCGTGAACTATGCAATTTTCCGGGATACAAAGTATTCTGTATATTAATCCAAGTTATAAATTATCTATTCTATGTGCTAAATTTCATCAGAATCCATCTAACCGTTTTAGCGTGAAAGAGTAATAAACACGTCCATCCATACATCCATCCATACAGTTTGAAGTGGGAGGTCTATGTATAGTTGACCAAGAAATTCCTTTAACGCCTTAAGCTTCAGTGTCAGTTATTATACGGCTTAAAACAACAAAGGCTTATTCACTCAAAGTCAATGTGACAATCAGCTTTAATGTTTTCATTCTGACGAAGGAACTGTCATAGAAAATCGTAAATCACTTAGTCAACTAAACAACAGTGGACGTCTTTCGACTGACGATAATAACGACAATGACGACGATGGTTAACTGTCCACAGACACTGTGGACCCGTGGTGCTGCGCGCCGGTCCGGGCGGCCTGCCTCGTGGAGCTGAAGAGGAGCGCAGAACTATTTGCCTTCGCTCACACACTTGTCGACTCCTACCCGCAATCCTGGACCGCGTGGTTCGCTGTCGGCTGCTATTACTACTTAATAGGTATGTGTAACGATGGGCCTCATAAGAAAGCTCAAAGTCGCTCAGAGGGCGATGGAGAGGGTTATGCTTGGAGTTTCTCTGCGAGATCGCATTAGAAATGATGAAATCCGCGCTAGAACTAAAGTCACCGACATAGCTCGAAGAATCGCCAGACTCGAGTGGCAGTGGGCAGGGCACATCGCCCGTAGAACTTATGGCCAATGGGGCAAAAAGTTTCTCGAGTGTCCACGGACCGGAAAACGCAGCGTAGGTAGGCCTCCAACAAGATGGAGCGAAGACCTGGTTAAGGTTGCGGGATCGCGTTGGATGCGGATGGCACGGGATCGATCTGTTTGGCGAGCCTTGGGGAGGCCTACGTTCAGCAGTGGACGCCCTTCGCTGAAATGATGATGATGATGAAAAAAGAAGAATACGCTTTGGCGATGCTAGAGTGAAACCGTGCCGAAAATGTAAGAAAACAAAAAGTCCCGAGGGTCGTTGTTGAAGGCTATCTACTTCGGAGGCAATGAGCTATTTGACACCATCAATCAAAAACGCGATCCTTTTTATGGTAGTACTGAACTGTGACGTCATTTATTAGCCAACTTATTTAACTATATGCATGTTTCAAATCTACTAATAATAAAATTATACAGTTAATTGAAAATGAAACTTGTTTTCCATGTTATAATTAAATGTTTTTTTCTTAGAGCTACTTTGAAATTATTACTTAAAGGTTCTATTATTAATAAAGAAAAAACGCCGCGCTAATTTAATTATTAAAAATAGAATTTCAGATATTATCAGTAGTAAAAAGTATTTTATTTGAATATTTTAGGTAAGAACGAATTGGCACGTCGGTATCTCGGTAAAGCGAAGAGTTTGGAGCCGGGCGCTGGCTGCGCCTGGTTGGCACAGGGACACAGTTTCGCGGCAGACAACGAACACGATCAAGCCATGGCAGCGTACTTCAAGGTGAGGTGGCTGACTGACATACTGGGCTTTTACTGTGACAGTCTTAATGATGTCAAAGACTTATTGAAGAGCTGAGCGACCCTGCTTTGTCGTGAGCCACGTCATCACCTACCATCCAATGTATTTGTGATATTTGTGAGTTGTAAAAAAAACAGACAACGGTTCTCACCTCGCTAAAACCTCCATTACTATCCACAAGTAAACACAGTCAAGCGTTATAACAGAACTATAGTTATTGTCGCATCGGTATTCGTCGCTGGAATTCCAAAGGATTAAAAACTTAAGAATTAATCTTGCATAAAAACTATCTGTGTCTTTAACATAAGCTTGATCTATTTTCATTATTTCATTCGATTCACAGGCAAGTCAGCTAATGGCAGGCAGCCACCTGCCTCCATTGTACGTGGGCGTAGAATGCGCGCTGCTCAACAACTTTACAATGTGCGAGCGGTTCCTATTGCGAGCTGCTACACTACATTCCAGCGTTGAGGTAATGTGCCATTTTTTACAAGCTTTAATATAAATTCATCATCATCATCATCATTTCAGCCGTAGGACGTCCACTGCTGGACATAGGCCTCCGTCCCGCGCCCAATAATTACGGTTGGAAGCAACTTGCATCCACCCTGAACCTGCGGCCTTCACCAAATCGTCCGTCCATCTCTTTGGTGGACGTCCCGCGCTGCGCTTGCCAGTCCGTGGTCTCCACTCAAGAACCTTTGGGCCCCAACGGCCATCTGTTCTGCGTGCTACATATGTATATGGCCTGCTCATTGCCATTTCAACGAGCTAATCCGTTTAAATTGCAATATAAAAAAAAACGAGGAAGTTAAGTTTGAATGTTTTTGTTTCCAGCCGGTCGGAGAGTTGTCAGAGCCAGTGGGCGGGACGGCCGCGGGGGCGGGCGGGGGCGGGGGCGGGGGCTGGGCGGCCATCGCGCGCTGCGTGCTGGAGCCGCACGTGGCGCATGAGGCGGGCGCCGCCGCCTTCCACGCCGGCCAGCCCCGCGCCGCCAGGGAGCTGTGGCAGGCCGCGCTCGCGCACGCCGCGCCGGAGGTCAGTGGGGGGGAGGGGGGGACCTGTGGCAGCAACACAACACATAGGCTATCCCTCTTTATTCCCACGGGATCGGAATAATATACCAAAATTTCAATTCCAGTTTAATTTGCGCCCGGACTTAATACAGCGTTAAAATGACGTATGATGAGATTTTTGGGAAATGTCAGAATTTCAATTCGACTGTCAGATTAAATAGTTTAAATTATCAAATATCAAAATCTACTATATAAAAATTTCGTGTCACGGTGTTTGTTATCGAACTCCTCCGAAACGGCTCGACCGATTTTTAGGAAACTTTTCTCTTCATATTCGGTAGGTCTGAGAATAGGTCGTAGGCTATTTTTTATACCCCTATTTTTCGCGGACGGAGTCGCGGGAAACAGTTAGTTTTATTTATATAACATAGGCATGCATGTCACAATTGATTCTACAATAAATCATTTGTATCACTATATCTCGTAAGTCTGCGTTCCACCGTCACCACCTTGATGAATATCCATCTACAACTGTGCGTTTCCGTCTGCATTTTCTGCCACGCACAGTTAAATTGTGGAATCAACTCCCGTCTACGGTGTTTCCAACTATCTATGACATCGGGTTCTTCAAGAAAAGAGTGTATTATTGTTCCCTTAAAGGCCGGCAACGGACTAGTGACCCTTCTGGGGTTTCTGGTTCTCATGGGTGGTGGTGATCGCTTACCAACAGGTGACCCACTTGCTCGTTTGCCTCCCTCTATCAATAAAAAAAAAATCTGGCCATACAGCATAAAAGTAGCTATTACATCAATAATGTGAAACGTTGTCATCAGGGCGAGAACTTGCACCCGCGCTGGGCAGCGACGCTGGACGCGTTAGGGCACGCCTGCCGCAAGCTCGGACAGCCGGCGGAGGCCCTGAGCTGGCACGAGCGGGCGCTGGCGCTGCGGCCCGGGCGCGCGCCCACGTACGCGGCCATGGGGCTGTGCCTGGCGCTGCTGGGGCGGGAACGGGAGGCCGCCGACGCGCTGCACTCAGCATTGGCCAAGGATCCTGATGACGTGGTGGCGCTGGCGCTGCTGGACGCCATCGTGGATAGACTGGACACGGTGCTTTCCGGTAAGTGTTTTTCAATTACTGGGGTCATTGAACATGCACCTGGTAGCTACACTGGATGCGCCGGACCATGCCCAGGGCCGGATCAACCATTAGGCAGAATAGGCCTCCGCCGCATGCGCAGGCATCGCACATATTAAATTGAAAATATTTCATACAATAAAACAGTCTCGCTATAGTTACTACCTTGTTACCTTTAGGCTGTAACTCATGAATATCAATAAATTACTAAAGTCATAAGATTTTTGGTCCTTCGAACCGGATTCGAATAGGTATTTTTTTGTCGACACATGCTCTCAGCTGATAAGATTGAATTTGAAAAGAGCTGATACTCCTCGAACGGCTGACAAAAAGGAGCCGAGAATTGACAACATTTCATTTTTTTAACACCTGAAAATTACTACAGGAATCGAAAGAGTTTCGCCTCCTGAACACGAAAAAATATTTATTATAATTTATTTCTTCATATTTAAAAAAAATACAACATATTTAAAAAACTTTGTGTACTTACCTGTACCTCCACAGAATAGATCCCTTTTCACTAGAAAAAAAGAGCTGTCATAATTTTAAATTTGATAACAACCTTAATGTCAAATTTACGTCATCACTTTTTTTAATAGAGACTAGACAAAAGTAATGGATCTATTCTATCGTTACGCTCTTTTAGAATAAGCACATCTTTAAAAAATTGTAATAAATTAATTAATAATCCTAGTGAAAATTTAAAACTATCAGCGTCTTTCTCTTTGCAAACAGTATACAGAGAACGAATTAAATTATAGTCTTAGAAATATGAAATGTTGTCAATTGCGTGAACTAGGGGCCCCGACGTGGTTGATCCGGCCCGGGCGCGCGCCCACGTACGCTGCCATGGGGCTGTGCCTGGCGCTGCTGGGGCGGGAACGGGAGGCCGCCGACGCGCTGCACTCGGCATTGGCCAAAGATCCTGATGACGTGGTAGCGCTGGCGCTGCTGGACGCCATCGTGGATAGACTGGACACAGTGCTTTCCGGTGAGCGTTGTTTAATTACTGGCGTCATTGTGTATGTCCACGCGCAGGGCCGGATCAACCATTAGGCAGAATAGGCCTAGGGCCCCCGCATCGGCTGGGCACAAATGAATGTTTCATACGATGAAAATTTTATCGGGAAAAGTTGTATCCTCTCAGCACTTTTTAGATTAGAATCGCGCCCTGCTTTAGTTACACGTCGCAACGCCGACAACAGCACATTTTACCTAAGACTGCACTAATATAAACTAATTTTACACCCTAAATAATTTGGTCCTTCGAACCGGACTCGAATAGGTATTTTTTGTCGACGCGTGCTCTCAGCTGATAGGATTGAATTTGTATTTGAAAAGAGCTGATGCTCTTCGAACGGCTGACAAAGAGGAGCTGAGAATTGCGTCGACTAGGGTCATTGAACATGCACCAGACAGCAACGCTGGACTCGCTAGGCCACGTACAGGGCTGGATCAACCATTAGGCAGAATAGGCCTAGGGACCCCGCATGGGCTGCCCCACGCACAAATTAAATTGAAAATGTTTCATATGATGAAACAGTCTCACTACTACCTTACCTTGTTACCTTTAGGCTTAAATTTTTGATTTTGCTTTGTAATTCCAGATCAAGAGATCCCCCAGTTCCCGTTCGGGCCGATCTTCATCTCGGCGCCGCCGCCCGGCGACCCCGGCGACCCCGGCGACGCCGGCGCCGGCGCCCGGGCCGACCAGACCGACCACTCAGACATGAGCATGAGCTTCGAACTCAGCGTGCCGGCCGACGACTGATAGACTGATAAAACTAACACTAACACCGTGAAATTTTGGTGGTTGTTTTCCCGAAACGAGGTGATTTAGTTTCGATTGTACAAGCGATTTATAATTACTATTTTGACTGGAGTCAAAAATCCAATTGTGAAAAACGAAAGTCGAAAATGACCGCAAACCAATAGTAACGCTTCGTTGGTACAAGTAGCGTACGATCGTACGATAGGTTAGGTACCAACGAAGCGTTACTATTGGTTTGCGGTCATTTTCGACTTTCGTTTTTCACAATTGGATTTTTGACTCTAGTCAAAATAGTAATTATAAATCGATTGTACAATCGATACTAAATCACCTCGTTTCGGGAAAACAACCACTAAAATTTCACGGTGTATAATTAATTCCTGCTTTACTGATAGTAGTCTAAGAGAGATCTGCTTCTAGATGCTAGTATTTTATACAGGCTGTTCCAAAACTCAACGATAGAGGCCATATTGCCCAAGCGGGCGCTTCGCGCCGTTACCTATTATCTTATGCCGTTTGACAGAAAAAAATAGGGAATCCTTCGATCATATAATACGTAGATGCATGATCGCCGCTCGAAAAAAATGGAGCCACAAAACAAGGCGTAAATCATTTAATTTAATTTATTGAATCAGGCGTTACTTTGCGGAGGTCCATATTAATGAACTAAAACAATTACTTTGCTCACCCGCGACCTTACAATAGTTACGTTTATGCAAGAAATGTGCGTTCATGCAGTTCCTCCACCTCCACACTGTACGAACACACACAAATCACATAAACCCAACCATCACCACCACCAAGCTACACTGACGCGTTTCGAACTCAACCAGAGCTCATCTTCAGAGTTACCACAACCGTATGCTATGCTACCAAATGTTAAACTAACAAACCAAAACAAATGTTTTAACTTGTCACTGTAACTTCTCAAGTACCCACTTTATTTTTCTTATTCTCAAACTACCCCACAAAAATTAACTTTTATTGACATATTATAAAACTACCTTAAATTTTTTTGTTTATTTATTTATAAGGCATATTTAATTAATACTAACTGTTCAAATTCGACCCAAGCCGCAGTAAAGGAGAAGATACTAAATTTACCTGTTCATTAATAATAGACCCCATAGTGTTGTACCTAATTATTTCCATGCATTCCAGAGCATCCAGACGCAACCCCTTGCCGCAATAATGTAACACTTCATAAGAATCTGAATCTAACAATGAATGATTTGATTCCAACAAATGTTTTGCAAAATTCGATCTATCTGGATGCTCATTCCTATATGCCGAAACATGCTCTTTAAATCTAGTATTAAAACTTCGGCCTGTCTGTCCTACGTATATCCCATTGCAGTCATTACAAGTAAGCTTGTATACCCCCGATCTAGTTCCCTTATCTACCTGTTCTTTGTGGTTACATAGCCTAGAGTACAAAGAGTTGTTAGTCTTAAAGGCAACATTAATATTGTTTGATTTTAAAATGCCATAAATCTTATCAGACAAACCCCCAACGTAAGAGATGCTAGATCTATATTTGTTAGTAGACTGAGAAGGTAACGCAGCGTAAAGCATGCTATTTACTAACCGTGCCTGCTTCTTTTGAACTAAACTATCTACCATTGATTTTGTATAACCATTTGAGATCGCTATCTGATAAATAGTACTCAACTCTAAATCAAAATGTTCCTTAGAAAGAGGCACAGTCAACAATCTATTAACATAACAATGGAAAGCAGCCAGTTTATGCTGCCACGGATGATTAGAAGATGCTGGTATAACAGCATCTGTGTACGTGGGCTTACGGTATATTTTAAATTGATGTTTACCATTTAATTTTGAAATCGTTAAATCCAAAAAGTTCAACGAACAATTTTCCTCCAATTCTTTTTTGAACCTTACCTTTACGTGCTTGTTATTCAAACCATTAATAAACACGTCAAGCTGTCTCATACTCCCTCTCCAGCATAGGATCAAATCATCAACATACCTAAAATAGTACACAATATTACTATTACCCACAATATACTGATTCTCAAAATGATCCATAAATATATCTGCCATTAAAGGACTCAGAGGTGAACCCATAGCTAAACCATCACTCTGTAAGTAATAAAGACCATTGAACCGGAAATAATTTTGTTTCATGCATAAAGTTACCAAATCTATTAATTCACAAACTTCACCCGGATGCAACCGCTTCCTTTCTAAGTGGTCTTTTAGAATTTCTAGTGTCTCACTATATGGTACGTTAGTAAATAAACTGTCTACATCCAAAGAAAGCAACGTTGCATTCGGCGGTATGCTGATGTCCTTAATTTTACTAACCAAATCTAAACCATTTTTTAAACTATAAGAAGGTTTAAAGGAAGCCTTCACACGAATAATACTAATTAATTTCTTCGCCAATTTACAGTGTGGAGGTGGAGGAACTGCATGAACGTAACTATTGTAAGGTCGCGGGTGAGCAAAGTAATTGTTTTAGTTCATTAAGGCGTAAATCATCAATTGCCTTTCGCTCTCATACCAAAATAAGGAAACTCGCATATTTTAGTATCGTGATTGATTGTACCTTATTACTTCACTTTAAAGTTCATTTTACAATACACTTTATTTTAGATGTTTTGTTTCTTAACACCGTTGTCATGCGTTCTCAATGTTGTCATTCCATTTTTTGTAGCAAAACTAAAACTCGCACAAATTATTGCCGACTTTATGTTCTATTACGTAAGGTATGTATTAAAATGTTTTACATTTACTATAAACAATACGGCCTCTGAGTACACGAACGCTCGGGATCGTATTCACCATCTCTCTCTAACATCATACTATACAGTGTGACAGAAAGAAGTGTTAAAAACAATTTTGAATCCAAATGAGTTAGACAATAAGGCCTCTGGTACCAAACGAGAGATCAAGTTATACCAGTTCTTTAAAAAAAAAAAGCAAAACTACGCTATGTGCGATTAACGTTACAGTTAGTCTAAAGGACCTCTAACACCAGCGTCAAGTCGCGGACGTTCAAAATACTATTGGCGCCGCGACACCGTTTCGTCAATGGTGCGTGTATGCTGATACGACAACGCTGGAATGACGCCAGTGTGAGGGGGATCTAACACATTTAAAATGAAAATAAACAGCTTACACAGTCAAAATTTGAAGCTGCAGCTAGTGGTCTTATAAATTTTCAGAATGTGTTATTCGCGGTAATATATCATTAGCAGTGGCCCCCCACTGAGCGAGCCGCCTCATGAGGCAGTGCCAAATAAAAATGTCTCACGCGATAGCCTCGTGAGGCGGCTCTCAGGGGAGACTGCTATAAGCTCTCAATTTGTATAGTAAGTACATACGTTACGCGTATATGTCAATTGGACTGTATTAAATTATGTACATTATAATATATGGAGTTTTTATTCTTATCTGTATACCCTATATGCACTAATCGAAGTGACTTAAGCGCAATACAAACCCGAATTAAATCGGTAACATTGTTGCCGAACTGAGACTAGTCATTGACTGCTTGAGTGTCGCCGCGCAACTACTCAGTTGCCCAGCGTCAGCAGTGCATACAGAAGTTGCTGGGATGCCGTCAACATGTCGGCGGGAAAGATTAATTTTTCTTCACTAAGTTTATTTTTGAAATGAGAATATTTCGGATTAAGTCAGATTCGTTATAAACTCCTAAGTAAATAAATATCAATAAATAAATATCACGGGACAATTCACACCAATTGACCTAGTCCCAAAGTAAGCTAAGCATAGCTTGTATTATGGGTACAAGGCAACGGATAAACATACTTATATAGATAGACATATACATAAATACATAATAAACATCCAAGACCCGAGAGCAAATATTCGTATTATTCATACAAATATCTGCTCCGACGAGGGAATCGAACCCGGGACCTCATGCTTCGTAGTCAGGTTCTCTACCTACTAGGCCATCTGGTCATCTAAGTCCTGGCGTACTTTATAAAGAACAAATTATTCAATGAATAAACAAGTTCAAAGACGTTTAACCTTTTAAACGCCAGTCTCGGCTATACAAAAATTAACCTACCCGCATCCGCATAAGAATCTGTTTTGTTCGTAACAAAAGTGATGTGTGGCGTTCAAAAGGTCAAATAAGTTCCAAAATTACAAAACGTACGACTCAATCTTATCTAGGTCTACTTAGAAAAGGCCGGGACTTAGGAGGTTAAGCGGGTGATATGGGCAGCCTGGTTGTGTCGGCGGGTCGGCGACTGGTGCCCATGTACGGTACGAACCTCTGAATTTGTAATGCGATAGTCGCTTAGAGCCGAAAATCGTCTGATATCGAAGATATATATGGTTAAGGCCCTTCGTTCACTAGGCTACGCAACAGCCTTGTGAACGAAGGGCCTTAACCATACAAGACTGTAATAAGTTCCATTGTGACACGAAAATTACACGGTTAGTTTTTGTGTCACGACGGAAAACATACAAATTTTAACTACCGGCGTTAAGGTGTTTAACTTTTGAACTCCATCCTTCAAATTTAAAAGTTCATTAATAAATTGGCATCTGCCTCGAACGCCTGTTGTGTGCCAATTCTATAGATACCTCCCACACATTTAACGTATCCATAGAAAGGGAATTTTATTAAGCATCAAGAGTGCATGAAGGGTCGTGTAAAAGAAAATACCTAGTCATTATTGAAATAGTTTATTTGCAATAACAGTTTACTTGTATACTTTTAAAAATCAAATATAAGCAATTACACAGTTAAAATCAACATTTCATGATTGGACGATCTAAAACCCTATAAAAATTCCAAACGTGATCGCAGTTTAAAAGCCCTTAATATTTTAAAAACTGGGCTACAGGCTTAAAACCGTAAAATCCTACGTCTATTAGGCACCATATGTAAAATTTGTCTAAGGAACATTTCTACGCGGGAGCGTACAATTCTGCACTCTATTTATATCGATAAAAATCAACAATAACAGAAAAAAAAAAACAAAATGATGCAATAATGCAAATTTAAATAATTATCCACTATGGAATGTACAAGCTACGCCAAGTAAACACGTACTGCATCAACAGTATTTTAAAAGTATGAAGGCACCTCATCAGGTGATCCGATAAAATTTTCGGAAATCCTTTATTGGCGCAGCTTATTTTGATTAATAATTAACAATCAATATGCTGGCGAAGCGCCCAACTGAATAGCGTCGACAACAATGTGCATTCGCGAAAAACTTCCGCAAATTTAATGGTTTTACTTGAAATTGATAAATCTTAGGAGTTAAAAGTAAGTAAAATACGAGTTGCTAAAATTCAGTCTGTATTCTTGAAGAGTACAGAGATTTTTGGCCGAAGTTTCACTAAACTAGCTACGTATTGCAAGGAAAACCATTAGATTTGCTGCCCCCTTCCTCGTCAATAGGCGTACCCATTAATACATTCGTCTTACAATAGGGTAGAATAAATATACATGTATTTTTCTGAAATAGAATTTAAAATACTGACAAGGTCACAGCGTAAAAATGTCGAAAAACTTTGACCTAGTTGCAGACCTCGTCAAAATTATGCAAAGTAGAAACTGGGAAGTCAAACTAATGCAGTCAAATAACTGGTATACAAACACAAAAAAGTTTAGTTGCTCTATCAACCTATTTCAATGGCTCGCTATCTCTTTAAACATGGTCAATAGTTATGAGAGAGGACCACTGCATGTAGACATTCAGAAACCCATATATCGCATGAAAATTATTATAATGTAACCCTAAAAATTTGTCAAACACTCCACATCATGACAAGGTTTAAGCCGGTAATACAAGCGTCTAGCTTGTACATTCCCATGCAAGTAGCTTAATCAAACCACTTCCAGGAAAATGTGCAAGCTACAGGCATGCCCAATTGGTATTGGTACAGTCAGCGGCAGAAGTAAACTAGCGGTCGTGAAGTTCAAAATGATCTACAATTCTACGCACTTATTACCTTGACAATACAACAGTCTTATGTAGAACATTTAAGGTCCACAACCGTTCATCCACATCCGACTGTATAAATCTATCTAAAGGAAAATTGGCGCAGTTTTGACAGTCAATATTCTACCCTACGGCGACGCAGTAAAGATGGTTATTCCAGCCGACGCCGGCGCAGGTAGTCGGCGTCGTCCGGTAGAGTGGGCTCGAGCTCGCTCGCGCCGGACGTGCTGCCGGACGTCGCGGGGGAGGGGGTTCCTGCTGGAAATAAAGGGAATTGATTAAGGCCTATTGTCCACGTAAACCGCACGTCATGCGCACGCTTTCGTCAATTGACGATTGCAAGATGAACGCTTTGCATCCTGCGTCGAAACCTTCAAAACTGTCCACGGAGCGGCAACGTCGCGACAGCCTCTCGTTGCCGCCCTGCGGACACAGTTTTTAAGGTATGTAGCATTTAATGGAACTTCTAAGCCTGAAGGGGTAGTGTGTCAAACATCACCAAAAAAGCTAGCCAGGTCCAAATCCTTGAATCAGATTAAGATTTGAATATTTATTGAAAATTCAAAAGTTCTGCCCATTCATCCTATTGCATTCTTTCCCCTTTTGAACGCCACGCATCGTATATGTTAGGAACAAAAACGATCCTTATGCGGAAACGGGTAGGTTTAATTTTGTATTACCGTACTGTCTTCTATAGCCGACGCTGGCGTTCAAAAGGTTAAATTATTGTATTTTGTATTTAAAAATCGCATGCCGTTTTGTTATTAGTTTATCTCTAGATGCAGCGAGTTTAATTTATAACAAAATTCCATTAAAAAATGTGCTTCTTGCGACTTTTGATTCCCAATTTTAACAAAAACCAAATAAACTATAACAAATTTTGACCAGGTTAAAAAAATCTAAAATCGAAGCCTCTCTCAGTTCCTAAGAACTGATTTATCTATCTCTCATATCTATCTCATGACCCATTTTGATTGATCAGCCTGTATATCCGTTGGCGTTGAAAAGATTAAAGTGGAGCATGTGTTTGGAGGGTTAAGGGTCCGGCAGACCCGTTACCAAAGAGTATTGTAATATTATATGAACAAGAGTGGCAACTCTATGGTCAAATACGCATGTATGGAAGGTGCTGCTGCCCTACGCCCTGGTGAAGAACTAATGTGACGTATCTATAGATGTATACCTATCTATATGTATATGTTGGTAGTGATGTACAGCTATAATTACGCGTAATTTTAATTGATAGGCTAATTGCCACTATTCGTATTTTAGCCGTCTAATTCAAATCAGCATATACGAAGTATAAGCGGCTAAACCCGATTTGCACTATACGGCTAAAATACGAACATTGGCAAGTGGCCTATCAATTAAAGTCCTCGACCGTACAATTTGGTACGCCATGGCCATGGCCGATGAATGACAACTGACAAGTTTGACAAGTCAACCAAGATGGCCGCTAATTTAGTTCTTTACCAAACAACCAGAGATCGCTGTAGTCGCATGAAAAGTGTGATATATGTAAGTGTGCCCCCCTGCCCGTTACGCAGGAGTGTACGTACCGCCGGGCGTCCCGAAGGCGGGCCCGAAGAGGTCGGCGTGGCGCGCGGGCGGCGGCGCCGGCGCCTTGCTGTTGCGCATGAGCGGCCGGTGCTCCTCGCCCGCGTGCTGCCACGCCCAGCACGAGCGGCAGAAGTATCTGCACACAACGTTCAAACTTCACAAATAAGTTTTCTCAAACATGCTATGTAATGTTTACGTTGTGTTCCTTAAAACAGGCTTCAAAATACATCGTTGCAGGCCTAGGCCTGCAATGCGATCGTCTATTGTTTCATGTCACACAGCACCATGATGTTTAAAATAGGTCTATGGCATCATAGCATTTAGCCATTAAAAAAAAAACTATTAGCAATATTTGCGTTTTGGTTCAATATGACATTCTGCCACTACGCTTATTTAAGGTAAGGTAATGGTAATGGTGATCTGCCTAGAGAAATATTTCACCATCAACATCATAATCACCATCATTACCACCACCACCATCATCATCGTCATCATCACTTCCACCACCACCATCATTACCATCACCATCACCATCATCATCATCACTTTCACCACCACCATCATCATCATCACTTCCACCACCACCATCACCATCACCATCACCATCACCATCATCACCACCATCATCGTCATCACCATCATGATGACGACGACGACGACGACGACGACGACGACGACGACGACGACGACGATGATGATGATGATGATGATCATGCTGATGTTGCATGTTTGAGAAAAGCACTATACAAGCCTCGGCCGGAACAGGGGTTGGCGGCCTCGTATCATGCCGGCCTCGTGTACCACTCGGCCGTCAACCCCCTTAAATCCCGGCCTCTGCAGTAATGTACTATTATATTGAGGCAGACTTGCACGGACCAGAGTTAAGTAGAGTTTAGACGTTCAAGAAAAAACGTGCAAGTTTAATTACATTGCAGCGTTCGATTGAACACTTTAAACTTTCGCTTCACTGCCTCGCAATGTAATGCAACTTGCAAGTTCTGTCTTTAAAATGGATCAGTACTGGATGAAAAAACCCGCCTGTATAATTCCCGTTCCCATGGGAATTCCGGAAAAATGTATATCCTATGACACTCGCGGAACTGAGACGAATCTAATGACACCTCGCACTTTAAAATCCATTGAGCCGTTTAGGCTGCCGGGCGTACCAAAGAATGATACATACATAAATACATACATACATACACTCGAAAAACAACCCTCCTTCGACAGTCGGGTGAAAAGCGTACCCTTTACTATTTTCAGTGAGCAAATTTTGGGGTTTACTTATTCAAAATCACGAATACTATGCTATTAAAACAAAGAAAAAAAAGTTTTTTTTTTAAATCTGAACTTTTTTATACAGTCTAGAGAGAAGACTAGTCAGAACTGTCAATAAAATAGTATGGCAAATTTAGGAACATTTTTTAAGCATTAAAATCAATCACCTACGCTCTTGGTTTGCAAAAGTAAAATTTAAATTGAAAATGTCCGTGAACTCTTTCAGCGCGCATGATGCCCCTAGTATATTTTACTAACGTATGTATGTAAAACTATTTTACATAAAAACATGAAAATTAACAGCTAACAAGACAAACAAATGTACAGAGGCGAACTTATCCCTAAAAGGAATCTCTTCCAGTTAACCTTTGAACGATCGACAGGACATCAGGCTACTAATTACTAGGACAACCGTCGTTATGGCCGCGTACACCCGTAATCGAATTCTGCTATATTGAAAAACCATAGGGCTATTGTCTTCTAGTTAAGAGGGTACGATGGCTGAGAGACTTGAGAAATAGGTATTTTAATGAAATGTCGCTGTCTCGCCCGAACCCCTGCGTGTCAGTACAGCGAGAGCGGGACAACTGCAGCTCAGACCGTTAATAGGCGCGTAAAATTGATCAAAACAGCATTTCGTAATCCCCTGTTTTCTTCTCGAAATCTGGCCCAATAAAATTATTTTTTTCAAAAATAATTAGAGGACAGATTTAGCTATGCCCCTATGTTTTCCTTTTTTTGTTTATGTGAGGGATTCTTTTCTGATGAGCGTCTGAAAATGACGTTGAAATTGGGCAATTTTTTCAGTTTTGGAAAGCTCATATTTCTTATGTTAATTGAAATATGGAAAAAAAACGAAACATAGGGGCATAGCTATGGTAGATACAGATTACACAGTAAAAAAAAATTGGCTCTAAATCCATTATCCAGGGAGGAAACAGGGGATTACGTTTGTATGGAGAAATGGTGCGCATCGTATCCTCTTAAGTGAAAACTACTTATTTGTATTGACAATCAATTTCAGAATTTAAGCTTAATTGTTACCTGAAGCAGACCGGCTCGCGGCAGAAATAGGGTCCCTGCTGGAGGTTGCACACGGAGCACATCGAATCCTCCAAGTACGGGTCTACCTGCACCTGAAAACATAACTAAGTAAGCTTTGCGAACGTGTTAATAACAATAGGGATGTTGACACCACCAATCAACTGACGTACTTTTTATGAGCTGTCAAACCACATTTCTCCCATAGAGTTTGAATGGCAATAGCAACATATGACGTCACTTGTTCGCATACTCAATTAACTAACTATTTATTTGTTTTAAAGCAACAAAAAATCTAATTTTGCAGTTAATCGGAAATTAATCTTGGTTTCAGGGCTAAAATAAAGCGTTTTTTTACTGGAGTCGTGTCTCCGAATTATTTTATAATGGTGTCAACATCCCTATTATGTTGTGACACGAGAATGTTTTTTTTTAATATACATGTTAGTAGATTTGTCGGTAAATCTTGACAAGAGATCAAAAGTGTGTCAGTCTTGTCTTGTGTTACAATACAATTGTAATATTTTGTGGTTAAAATACGCGTGCGTCTTAATATTATTCGCATGCTATTAAGGTGCGGCATTGTGACATTGTGAAATAGGGGCCAGGTGGTTAAATTGGTCTCAAGTATTTATTAACTGTGGTTTCCATGCATTGGTCGGTGTTCAAGGTGTACCGTGTTAAGGGGCGCGACTATATTTTGAAACAATTCAAATGAAAAATCTCTCTTAAGGGTGTTTTAACTATACGAACCACCTGATGAATTCTAGTTAATTTTGAGACTACTACCACCTTCTTGGTGAACTTGGGAGTGCGGATGGTGATGTACGCAGCGGCCACGGCGCGGACGTACGAGCGAGCGTTGCCGAACGTGACCCGCCCAGACCCGATCGGATACTTGCTCTTGTCGGTGTCGATACCTGCCAACATAACTCACTTTATGGGTGCTACACAATGAAATGAACCATATATTTCATACTAATACAAACTGAAATATGGATACACAGAAAAAAGACCAGCGCTGGGAATCGAACCCAGGTCCTCGGCATTCAGTACCATGTGCCATTCCCCTACACCACCACTGGTCAGGAGTTTAGACACGAATTTTTCCTATACATCCATATCCCAATCTGTTTGTATGAGGGTATAACAAAGATAGCGCTGTATCACGCAAGTGATGGATCTAACAGATTGAGATATGGATGTACTTATAGGAAAAATTCGTGTCTAAACTCCTGACCAGTGGTGGTGTAGGGGAATGGAATGGCACACGGCACGGAATGCTGAGGACCTGGGTTAGATTCCCAGCTCTGGGCTTTTTTCTGGGTTTTTTTCTGTGCATCCATATTTCAGTTTGTATTTAGTATGAAATATATGGTTTTCACGGGATGACCGTAAAAGTAATAAAAAATGAAATTGAAAAATAAAAATACAAAAAGAAACTTCATATTAAACTTGTTGAAATGAACCATGCAATTTAAAGAGGGAATAAGGATGACGCCATAAATCATCACTACTCTGCTAGTCTGGTTCCGATATATCTAAAAGGCATACAATGCTCCGCGCATCCAGTTCAATAACGCTTTGAGCACATGAATAAATAAATGGAACAGAATAAAAGCTTCAAACAACGCCGCGCCGCGCACGCATTACACTAATGCATGCACAATATGTGTGTGCGTGACCTGTCACAGACAGGACGGGGGAGCGGGGGGGGGTCGTGCACCAGCGCCCGCTCGGAGACAAACCAGTTTGAACTAGCTCAGTGAGTTGACAAAGTTCAGGTGTGCCGCCAGCGACGACGCGACCGTTTAGCGTTTAGCTACATAGTTCGGGTGTTCGGTATTGTAGCATTTGTAGATATACAGATAGATACTTAACCTTTTGACCGCCAGCGTCGGCTATAGACGACTGTACGGTAATACAAAATTAAACCTACCCGCATCCGCATAAGAATCAATTTTGTTCCAAACAAAAACGATGCGTGGCGGTCAAAAGGTGTACTTGTTTGAATAAAATATTATGATTTTCAATTTTCTTTTTACTGAGTGATAACCCTATGATAATAGATAAGAATTTCGAGCTCTGTTCGGAAGCTTTTATTCTGTTGCGTTTATTTATTCATGTGCCTTGATGCAGTCTGGTGCAAAAAGTCTGCCTCTCCTGAATAGAATGCGCGGGAGTAGCAACAGCATCCAGAGAATTGTAGCTGGAGAGTTTGATAGTCTCTTGACAAAAATACTATACTTACCGACCGCACCAAATCCCTTTTTGATATATATTACAGTAAAATTACTGATAGTCTCTTGACAAAAATACTATACTTACCGACCGCACCAAATCCCTTTTTGATATATATTACAGTAAAATTACATAAAGTTTACCACTGACAGATGGTTTGCCTTCATTTCATATTCGACTTTCACGACCTACAAATAAAGCCAATTTTAGAATACCGTTACCCACGTTTGCAGATTTTGTAATAACTACTTTATTTGTATGGTGTTAAAGTTGGAAATGAAATGAAGGCAAGCCATCTGTCAGTGGTAAACTAAAAGTAAACATATTGCACTAACCTAGATTAAGATTAACTAACGCCAGTAGACCACATTGTTGTCTCGAGTACTAAATAAATAATAATAAAAAAAATCCAGAGGAGACTAGTAAAAACATTAGGCCTGAAAACCAGATGGATTGCAGTATTCAACACTATACATATTGCACAGCTGTCGTGCTAAGGAACTAAAATAGGGCGACAATAAGGGATTCCCACACCGTACCGCAATGTCTTCTGTCAAGTCTTTCATCAGTGTGTGTTGCCAGTGTTGACTTAAATTAAATAAATAAATAAATAAATAAATATCATGGGACAATTCACACCAATTGACCTAGTCCCAAAGTAAGCTTAACAAAGCTTGTGTTATGGGTACTAAGCAACGGATAAACATACGTATATAGATAGATACATGCTTAAATACATATTAAACACCCAAGACCCAAGAACAAACATTCGTATTTTTCATACAAATATCTGCCCCGACACGCAAAAAAAAAAATAATTATGGCACTGGAGGGTGATGGAGAGGGACAGACTCAGTTTCTCTGCGGGACCATATTAGAAACTATGAAATTCGCTCAAGAAAAGTCATTGACATAGCTCTAAGAATCGCCAGACTCAAGTAGCAGTGGGCAAGGCACATCGCTTTTAGAACTGATGGCCAATTGGGTTAAAAGGTACTCGAATGGCGTCCACGGACTAGCAGACAGTGTAGGTAGGTTCCCAACAAGATGTTGAGACGACCTGGTAAAGGCTGCAGGAACGCGTTGGATGCGGATAGCGCAGGACAGATTTGTTTGGCGAACCTTAAGGGAGGGCTGTTTAGTAGTGGAAGTCTTTCGGCTGAAATGATGAATACACATTGTCAAAAAATTAAATCGATAACCCTGGGTTAAGAATGACAGTTCCATACATACCCTGGGTTAGCAGGCAACTCTCTAACACAGGTCAGCGCAAGCCGGCCCTAGAGAGCCCAGATGGAACCACATGAATAAATACGGAGCAGAAGAAGAACTTCAAACAACGCCGCGCACGCATTACACTACTACATGCACAACATATGTGTGCGTGACCTGTACAGACAGGACGGGGGGCGTGCACCGGCGCCCGCTCGGAGACAAACCGGTTTGAACTAGCTCAGTGAGTTGACAAAGTTGAGGTGTGCCGCCAGCGATGACGCGACCGTTTAGCGTTTAGCTACATAGTTCGGGTGTTCGGTTGTTTTTAAAGATGCCTACCTGATGTAGTGTTTGTAGATATACAGATATTAGATACTTAGAGGTACTTGTTTGAATAAAATATTTTGATTCTTAATTATTTTTTTACCGAGTGACAACCCTATGATAATAGGTAAGAATTTCGAGCTCTGTTCGGAAGTTTTTATTCTGCTCCGTATTTATTCATGTGATGGAACTTCCTGTTCATGCAGGAACAGTGCTAGGGGGGGGGGGGGTCACTGACCGGCATAGACCACGCCGGAGAACAGCTCGTCCATGATGGCGGCGAGCGCCGGCGCGCTCAGCATGCCGTGCAGCGCGCCCACGAACACAGTGCGCGCCGGCTCCAGCCGTGCCGCGCCGCCCGCCACCCACGACGAGTCGCCCACGGCCCACGGGATCACTTGCACCTACAACCACATTACTACATTGTGCATCAAGGCATAACAATAAATAAGAACATAGGTAGAAGGGAAACTCCCGCTCCGGCCGGACTCAAGCCGGGTACTCATCAGCGAGCCACTAACCACGTACACACAGTTTCTGGTAACGACGGTTACGGTTACATGCAACGTTACGGTTTCAGAAATGAGTACCTTGTAAACGTCGGCTCGCTGCGAGCCGCACGCGCACCGCTCGCAGCAGGTTTGCGAACCACGTACACACTATGTTTTTTGGTTACAGTACATGCAACGGTTACGGTTACAGCTCGCTAATGAGTACTTACCCGGCTAAAGGTCACGATATTAGAGTACTCGCTAAGCGAGAACTCAAGTCAGGGTGCCACGAACGGGGACGGCCTAATATAGTGTTAACTGCAACAATCCTACAAATTAAGGATTTAAGTTAATGCTGTATAAAGTGTATTTTTTTTCTGAAATAAACAGTTTAATTTTTTTTTTTTTTTAATATCGTAACCTTTTGAGTCCGGCCGGAGCGGGAGTTTCCCTTCTACCTATGTTCATATTGATTCTTATGATCAAGGGCCGGAAGAAGGGGATCACTAACGAGAGTATCAGGAGCCCGACGCCGAAGGCGAAGTGCTTTTAATGACTAATTTGGCAAAAGAATTAAGAAAATTGAAAAAAAATAATGACTACCCCCGCCAATACAGATTTTGTCGCGAAAAGAGTAGTCTACCCTTTGATCAATTATAACTGAAGATACACATTGCCGAACAAAATCCCCTTCAAAGAATGTCCGAACTTTTTTATTTGTTTGCGTAACAATTAAAATCATCACCTACACAGAAATTTGAACCTAGTGACACTTGACAGCTAAACTTGACAATTTCACGCAACGTACTGAGAAAAAGAAGGCTACTTTTATCAAAGTGGCGCTCATTTGGCTCTGACACTTTCGGGTGCGCGACTGTGGATCTACAGCAGGGAGGGCACATTTACATATATCACACTTTTCATGCGACTACAGCGATCTCTGGTTGTTTGGTAAAGAACTAAATTAGCGGCCATCTTGGTTGACTTGTCAAACTTGTCAGTTGTCATTCATCGGCCATGGCCATGGCGTACCAAATTGTACGGTCAAGGACTTTAATTGATAGGCCACTTGCCATTGTTCGTATTTTAGCCGTATAGTGCAAATCGGGTTTAGCCGCTTATACTTCGTATATGCTGATTTGAATTAGACTGCTAAAATACGAATAGTGGCAATTAGCCTATCAATTAAAATTACGCGTAATTATAGCTGTACATCACTACCAACATATACATAGAGATAGGTATACATCTATAGATACGTCACATTAGTTCTTCACCAGGGCGTAGGGCAGCAGCACCTTCATACATGCATATTTGACCATAGAGTTGCCACTCTTGTTCATATAATATTACAATACTCTTTGATCTACAGTTATAATTGATCAAAGAGTCTACCATAGATAATGCTAAGAACTGTATTTAGTTCAGAATCCGAACGGTCATACGGGCAGATTCTGCCAACATGTTAAAATAGTACATTACTGCAGAGGCCGGGACGTAAGGGGCAACCCCTGTACCGGCCAAGGCTTGTATAGTGCTTTTCTCAAACATGCACCATCACCATCATCATCATCATCGTCGTCATCATGATGGTGACGGTGATGATGATGATGATGATGATGATGATGATGATGATGATGATGATGATGGTGATGATGACGATGGAGGTGATGATGATGATGGTGATGATGACAATGGAGGTGATGATGATGATGATGACGATGGTGATGGATGATGATGATGATGATGGTGATGATGATGATGATGGTGATGATGGTGGTGATGATGATGATGATATTGACGATAACGATGAAGATGATGATGATGATGATGATGGTGATGATGATGATGATGATGATGAAAGTGATGATGATGATGACGATGATGATGATGATGATAGTGATGATGGTGATGATGATGATGGTGATGATGATGTTGATGGTGAAATTTTTCTCTAGGCAGATCACCATTACCATCACCATCACCATCTTACCTTACCTTAAATAAGCGTAGTGGCAGAATGTCATAATTAACCAAAACGCAAATATTGCTTATAGTTTTTTTTAAATGGCTAAATGCTATGATGCCATAGACCTATAAACATCATGGTGCTGTGTGACATGAAACAATAGACGATAGCATTGCCGGCCTAGGCCTGCAACGGTGTATTTTGAAGCCAGTTTTAAGGAACACAACGTAAACATTACATAGCATGTTTGAGAAAAAATACTTACTAGTATTGCAAAAGAATTGGATATAAATTTAAAATGAAGTTTCATGAAGCGTAGACTATAAGTTTGTGTTGTAAAATTAGGTTATTATTAGTTTTGAAGATATTAATAAAACGTTGGTAGACTTTAAAGTTTAGTCTTAGTCTGAAATTACTTGCCTACTAACTCATTTGCAATTTTTAAACTGTCAGAAATTCCTCGGGAGTAAAACTATAAATTCCATAACTCCCGTGGGAACAATTAAAGTCATTGTCCTTTAGTATACATGCATGGAATAACACCACTGACTAACAAGTGTGATGAACTTTATCGGCAATACGTCTGCCATATCACATGTGATACATCACGAGAACAATTTAGGACTTATTTAGAACTCGAAATGGTTCGTTTTCAGTCTACAGAATGTCACTAAAACATTGTAACATCTAACAAGTTTGGTTTGAAGTATCTTGTATTTTTCATTTTAACTACTTGAATTTTTTTACTTTTACGGCCATCCCGTGAAATCCATATATTTCATACTAAATACAAACTGAAACAGATGCACAGAAAAGTTTTGATGTTTCTCGATGAGAACTGAACATAGATGGCGCTGTATCACTGCACAAGTGATGATGGCAGGCTGGAATGTATGATGCATAGGAAAAATTTGCGTGTAAACTGACCAGTGGTGGTGTAGGGGTAAGCACGCGGCACGGAATGCCGAGGAACTGGGTTCGATTGCCAGCATTGGTCTTTTTTCTGGGGTTTTTTCTGTGCATCTATGTTTCAGTTTGTATTTAGTATGAAACATAGTAACATCGTTAGGAAGTCTACTATAAGAAACGTAAAGTTTTTTTTTTAATTTAAATCCTATCCTTGGTAATGAAAAATATAGAAGTACCTCCTTAGCAGTGCGTTTCCGGCAAGCCACGCGGTAATACCAGTCGCCGTTGTCGCGTCGCGAGGCGGCGAGCAGCGCGCGCACACGCCGCTCGCTCTCGAACGTGACGTAGGCGAATCCCCGCGGCGACCCGCCCGTGCCCGCCTCGCGCCCCGGCCACTCCACACTACAACATTTACAGTTGCGTTACACCTATGAACACTACGCCAACTCGAAAATCTTAGGTTTACGGGAAGACCTTCTAAAGCAAATATGTAGTTATTTTTTTGACAAAAAATTACAGCTATTTTTATGACATTATCTCAGAGTTGTTAATTGTTGCTTAAAAATGCAACAGGTAAATTAACCCCTGACAACGGAGTTTACGACGGAAAAATGGTATTTATAATTCGGTTACACACCACCAACACCTAGTTAGCCGAGTATTTTACGAAATATCAGAAAAAAATTATATTTATATTTATATTTTATTTATTTATTTGGGGCATCAACAGCAATACAATACATTATAATGAGACTTAAGTACTAGACAAAAAGCCAATAACATATAGATAGAAGAAAATAGACAAATTAAACTTAAATATACATACCAATATAGAACACAGCATTAAAGATTTCATATACGTATTTAAGGTGATTAATCATCGGTAGTTTAAAGCCTATACTCTGATTTTCCTAGTTTCTAATAAGTTACAAAAAATAAAATTCGAGGCTTCCCTAACTCGATTGTATTTTGTTCATCGCATGATTTCCGAAAGTACCTACTTTTACTTGGCGTCACGTAATTCTGATTTTTCATAAATTTCAGGCAGCATAATAATATCACAAAAAAGCGCAAAGTTAAGATTAACTTTGAAAAAGCGCGCGCTTGGATAATATGCGTATAGGTAAACGAATTCCATAGCAAGAAAAATTCGAAAATAAAACCAAAGTTGATTATTACCAAAAAATAAAAATAAAATTTAGTAACTAGGTACAATAAGAGCTGAACCTAAATATTGTTTCTTTGAAAAATAAAAATTAAAACAATCCAAACTGCATTCATTTTTTTTCCTTTAGATTCTTACTTAATAAATATTACACAGGGGGGGGGAGGGGGCCGGCACATTCTTATTTTTCTTTACATAGGGGGGGTCAAAAATTGGCAAAAATAGACTTACGTAATAAATGAATGGCCCCGTGAGAGTATAGTTAGCCTGTTGCACTGACCGTATGGGCGCGAAGGGGCGCAGCGCCTGCATGAGCGCGTGCTCGGTGATGTCCCAGGGCAGCCCCCCGAGGAACACCTTGGGCGCCCAGCCGCCCGCCGGCTCCGCCGCGCGCGCCGGCAGCGTGCCGCTCCAGCGAAGCGACTCGCCGCAGCCCGACACCACGCCGCCTGCACACGTTACAGATAACTTTACTTTCAAGTTAGCTTTACGTAAACTGACTGGTTAGATCAACCTAGTAGCAAAATTTCCATTCGCATTTCTTCCCAAATGATTTTTCTCAAACATCCAAGGAAATGTGGTCCTTATAGTCGTGACAATAGAACACGAAGTATGCCATTGTATAGCAGTTGAGGAAGATTCGTTCTAATTTCAAATTAGACGACAATAATGGAATTTCATACAAACATTGCTGGCCAAGGCCAGCAAAGAGATTGTCTTTTGTTTTAGTGGGTCGTATTTTCTTTTATTGACTATCAATGACATACTGCCAATTAAGAAAAATTTAGTTTGTGAATTTACTTTTTAATATCTTACTTGGCTAGATTTAATAAAATAAATAAGGATTGGCGTTTATTGTTAAAAATTTATTAAAATGACCAATTAATAAGGTCGTAATTTTTTAATAAATATAAATCATCTCAAGATTTTGCGTCAAAAACATTAACTGGAACAGCTTACAAATAAATTGCTGGAAAAAAAAATATTTTGGCGGGAATCAAAAAAAAAACAATTTGAATTAAATATGAATATATAAGTTGAACATTCGTATCATTTCCTTGGATTTATTTGAGAAAAGCACTATACAAGCCTTGGCCACGAACAGGGATTGCCGGCCTCGTATCTCTAGATGGCCTCGTTAACACTCTGCCATCTATTACTACTCGGCCAGCAATCCCCTATTTCGCGGCCGCTGCAGTAATGTACTATTTCTCACTAGTTTTTACTGATGCTTATTTTCACAACTTTTTTTTCCAATTTGAATTGACACTGTCGACGCGGAGCTGTGTGCTTTAGGGCGTTAAGCCATGTTTCTGTGTCGATTAAAGTTGGGAAAAAACGAGATTGTGAAATAAGCTTCAGTGAAAAACCATAGTGCTACTAGGAAATAACCATTATGGTAAAATGATCAAACCCCTCAAAAAGCTTAAAGTACACTCTTGCATAACTAGGTAGAGGTTTTAAATTAACAAAATTACGCAAGTTCTCCCTTCATCAACCGTACAACTAAGGAGTGGAATTCCTTTCCTGCGACTGTGTTCTCCGAACACTACAATCTGGTAGTTTTCAAGTCTAGGGGTAAATGAGCAGTTGCTAGGCAAACGTGCTCCATCGTAGGACTTGTCTTCGGTTTCCGTCAGCCGTGAAGCCTATATTGTATTGTATAAAAAAAAAGTTTAAAAGTTTAATTTCCTGTAGTCAGGATCAAACAAAAGTAACTGAAAGCGGTTACTAGTAAGTCGCGTCGAACAGACCGTTTGCGAGGATTTTAATTAAGTAGTAACAGAGCTAAAATACCAAGGGGATTAGCTACTTTTCAGCTTTACTGTACTACATAGGTACATGGGCGTTAAATTTTTCACCTATGATGGCCATTACTACTAAGTGTTAGGATCCACGAATTAGTTGCGCTAAAGACCGGAGAAGAGGAAGAGTCCCTTAAAACATTATCAAGACGGGAGAGAGCCATTCTTGCTTACTCCATGCAAAAAAAGTCCTGAAGGATCCTTAAAACATCCAACGTTCATTCATTGGGAGAAGGATCCCTTCCTCCAATCAAAACTCTTAAACTCAAATGGCTCCTTAAGACTACTAAATAGCACGCACGTTAAAGTAATCGATTAGCAGCCTTCAAAATAAGCTAAATTAAGCTAAATAAAGTGCAGCGGAAGTATAAATATAGAGGGAGGGCGGTTAGCGCATATTCTGTATACTATGATTTGTGGACTTGAGGTAGGAATTTAAAGAGGTTTCAAATATTTAGCGAGAGTTGAGACTCGCACACACTCCCGACACGTACAATATATAAGTTAGATATAAACTATTAGAATACACAGTATTCACTAGACAATTCGGGTAGACTTGACTCGAACACTCCCGTCACCACATGGCGACCCTACCAGTGCCGCTGTCTCATGCATTCTCTTTATTACAAGAGCGTTATTGTAGTTTCATACATCATTGTCTATATTAGATTTAAAACAATTATGAAAAACTTACAGAAAGAAGCACGACGAGGCAAGAGACGCAGATCGGCGCGCGAAGGAGCCTCCTCGCGAGTCTGCTCCGGCGGCCACGGGGGCTCCACCTACGGAAACAATTAGAGTAAAATTGTGGAATCAAACAAGAATTCTGTAGAGCTGCGAGACTGCCAAAAGCAAATTACGTGTAAACGTGACGTCATATTCTAGGTACTTTGAGAAATGAACTAAAACAATTACTTTGCTCACCCGCGCGAGCGCTTTGGTCGCGGGTGAGCAAAGTAATTGTTTTAGTTCATTAATATGGACCTCCGCAAAGTAACGCCTGATTCAATAAACTACTTTGAGAAATTTTATTTATTTATTTTTTATTTATTTATTTTTTATTTATTTATTTATTAGAGGTGCGGGAGAGATGTAGGTCCTTTCCGGTCGGTTTTACCATCAAAGATTTATTCACGTGCCTTAATTCAAAATTAAAATAAACTGCAACTTTGCGAAGTGTGCATATCTACAGTGTTTACAGCGTCCTGGATCTGCTAAATCTAGATTCATAGTGGCAACAAAAAACAAACTTGAATATTATTAGACACTTGCAGGCCAGTTAAACTTCCTTCTTTTACAGTTAGAGAAATGTTTCGATACATTTAGCACTTTTCAAAATGCAACGCGTCAACGCGAAGTTATCTATCATGTAAAATTCCAATGAAAAATCTTTTGTAGGGGTGGTCACTTAAACTTTACTACTGAACGAAATATTCTGAATACATTTTGTGACACCTTTGTATACGTAGGTATATATATGAAAGGAATAAACCAATTTGAATTACGCAAGGTTTAAGATCCCACATTATCGTTGTTTCTGGAACTTTGAATCCATATCGATACCGGTAATATGTTTGCCGTCAAACAGAATTGAAAGCAGATCCAAATTAGCAACATTTTCGGTCTAAAATCGAATGGCTTGACAGGGTTTCCAAATGGTTTAAGGGTTAAATTGTAACTTACCATCTTTTCAAATCCATCTATGGAGAGGCGCGCCTGCAGCGAGGAGTGCGCCCGCGACGCGGCCGGCATGGCCAAGGCCTTCTGAAACAAGCGGCAATAGGTACACTACCCGCTACACAAACGGAGCCAAGTGGACACTGTTCGTTATATCGAAATCTTTTCTGGAACCGTAACTTCTGTGGATTTATTTAAACAGCATCTAACAAAATCCACTAGGTTAGGTCAGTTTTAGAAGAGCAAGTTTTTTTTCATAAATTTTATAAAAAAAAAGATAAAAGGGAAAAGGGGAAGACCAAGAAGGACAAAATATGGAGCAAATAAAAGAAAAAAAAATGTTTCATTATGTAAAGAAGTGAAAGAAAAAGCGGAATGTAGGAATAAGTTGGAAATTACTCCACCGAGAAGAGCCTAGCTCTCAAATGTATATGATGAAATTTAAATTCTACAGCCGACTATCTTTGTACAGTCTTAAACTACTCATCAATACAGGTCAAAAGAGCCCAAACACGCCTTGATCATGTCGAGTTAATGGGGAGTTCCTATAGACACCTTTAGTCTCCATCAGATTAGTATCACAGTACTACAATGTTGTATTGTCACCCGACTTGCTATGTATGCAAAATTTTATCTCAATCGGTTGAGGATAAGTACTTTCAAATTCAGATGGATGATTCCACCCGAACAATCATACACTGAAAGTTAAATAAGCTTTTAAAAGTTCACGGTTTCAGAAAAAAACTTATGTTATAAACGATCCGATATATTAACTTTTGGTACTCAGATACGCGCCCAACTAAGCTCAGTGCCAACTGGAATACACCCCTGAAAATAGGTAGTTTACCCCTTCAAACATTGCGATAATTTTGAGATTCTTCCCACTGCGATGCTATCTCATGACATCATATAATCATCTTAAGTATTTCAATAAATCAGTTTTACGGTCTAGATCATAAAGCCTTTATGCGAAAGTTCAAGTTCCTAGATCCAAGGGTCCGGGGCTGGGCGCATTGAGGGGTCAGCAAGTCTTTTTTTTGTTTAGGTATTTGAATATAATCAATGCCGAGGACGGCGCTAGTGCCTTCACTTAAGCCAACAATTCAACCCAATTTAATCGATAGAAAGTGTTATTTTAGAAAAGCATTTTTGAAATATGTATTTAGTATTTAAAATATCATACCAGCCTAAATATATACGTCCCACCGCAGGTCACAGGCCTCATAAAAAGAGCATTAAGAGGGAATAATAACCTTGTGCTTTACGGTGAAGGAAAACATCGTGAGGAAACCTGTATACACCTGCGAATGAAGTTCCCAATCCGCACTGGGCCCGCGTGGGAACTACGGCCTAAGTCATCTTATTTAAAAAAATATACATGTAATATAAGTCCTTTTTCACATCTCTGGTACACAACCGAGGAGTTCCGTCTGAAAACGTCCTAAATCACGCTTTTTCCAGTTTGCTAGCGAAAATAATCACTCGAAGTCCATAGAAGTAGTCCCTTGTTCCCACGTTACTGCATACCTACAAAAATTTACTAACGGAAACTACTTTTTAAACATTGTAAAGTAGCTTAAAATTAAAATAACGCCACCAGGGAACCAAAAGATTTAAGACTACGCGCAATCCTAATCAAAGCAAAACAGCACTTACTAAAGAGGCCACAAGTTCGGTGATCCCCTGGCTGTCGTCCCAACCGCCCGGCCGCGCGTTCTCACTGCAACAATTACACTAATTAGCACCTACGTTAAAAGCTTTTTGGAAAGAATTAATATTGACAAGGATAGTTCTGTTATATTGAAAAGGTTAAGAGAAAAGTGAAAAACAAATACAAAAGTTAAATTCCAATGATTTTTGAAGTTCAGCGATTCAGCTTGAAAAAAAACTGCTAATGGAGTAATTTTAAATACAGACAACCAGGGATTCGTAGTAAATTTAAGCAATCTACAAAAAAGCACAATTCCGTAGCTGACCACAGGAAACAGCAGGCGAAGTGTCGCGGAGACTAAAGTAAGGCAAAAATGGAATCCTTAGTTTTGTCATTCGCGGCATCGTTCAGAGACTATCTTAGTACTGAAAGGTAATTTGACATGTGTGAACAAAATCCAACTTCCAACTTTCATCCATTCGACTTCGGTCCCCAGGCATAACATCTGCCTCTCTATTGTAACTACCCCCAAAGAACCTAGAGTTTGTACTGCGGCTGTCGCATATAGGCTAAAATCATCTGGTATCAAAGATTTGCGTAGGTAGGGTAATGTATGAACGGCCTGATTGTTTTACCTCACCTGTAAGACACGAAGGCCGTGGGGTGTCGCGGCGGGAAGCAGTTCGAAGGCACGAGCGAGCGCGGCGTCTGCGCTGCCTCCGGACTGCCTGGCTCCGACCACCGCCACTCGCGGTCACCGCTCTCCTGCAGAATAATATGCTATAATTCTAAGGTACAATTCCAAGACGGGCTGCAGACCGCAGCCGGCATTGCGGCCGCTGCGCGTCGCTGCCTCAAAGCGTGCAGAGGCTGCAGGACGCAGGGCTACCGCGCTCGGAATGGCTTTCATAGAGATTTAGAACGCACTCCGACAAAGCGGTCGGGAATTGAGAGTTCGACGTTCAGAGTTCTGCGTTCTTTTGAATGTACTGAATCTCCAACGGTAACGCACACAGCAGGCGACGAACTCTCGAGCGGTCAAAACACAGAACTCTGAACGCCGAACTCTGAACTCCAGACCGCTTAGTAAGTGGTGTCGCTTATGCCAGTTTCACACGAGGGCAGAACAGTCGGGCAGGACAGTAGGCAGCACAGTACTGCTACAATCTGAACGCACACGCCGAGACAGAACAGTACTGTACTGTCTCGGCGTGTGCGTTCAGATTGTAGCAGTACTGTGCTGCCTACTGTCCTGCCCTACTGTTCTGCCCTCGTGAGAAACTGGCATTACGGTCTGCGGTTGCAGTTTGCGGCCTGCAGCCCGTCTCGGACTTTGACCTTTAAGGATAACCCACCGGGACGTCTTAACGATAACAGCTACGCGATAACAGCTACGTAACCTAAGTATTTTACTGTAGATCTTGTAAGGTCAACTCCCCGGAACGAAATAGCGACGTTAGCTGCGTAACTTAAACATTTCACGTAGCCAAATCGTCGCTTACACAAAGCGACCACATGGTAGCTGCCACACATCAATATAAATAGTTAAACGGTAGCTGGCGAAGACGCCGGGGCGTTTTGGTAAATATATCAGGGCACTTTAACGCTGCCTTGCTTATACGCACCGAGTACTCGGCCGAGTACCTACTTTACTCCGAGAAGAAGAAGAAGAGAAGTTTACTCGGTACGCGTGATTAAGGCGTAAGTTAAGCTTCCCACCTCCGTATAAAGCGTTCAGAGTGAATAATAAGAAAAAACAAAGAAAGGCTATGAATTCACCCCTGAATTTACTCCTATGAATTCAGCCCTGTTTCATACTTTTTATACTCATGATATTCTGTATTAAATAAAATCGCGCACGATACACCTGAGACAAGCAAAACAGTGCAAGATAGTAGAGCGGAATTAGCGACCTTATCGCCATCTAGTCATTAATCATTAAGTAGAGAAACTACTACTACGCAGAAGTAGCTAGCGCCGCTGATTTTTTCTACATCGCGCTATCAATGTTTAAATGCATAAAACTTGCACTTTTTTACACTGTCAAAGATTCTTGCATTCCAATAAAAAAAAAATAATGAAGGCAAAGCTGTAAAACTCCCTATTTTAAGTTTTGAATGGAATAATTACTGCGGAAAAAAGGTTAAAATTGAATGAAGAAAATAAACTTGTAAAATAAAAAGATTCTATCGCTTTTACGACCATTTAATCTTACAAGCAAGCTGAACTAAAAAACTAAAACGTCGAACCGAAGCAAACTAATCTACTTTAAATTGTTAATCTAAACGAAACATTCAACTTCAGCTAACTATTCCGAACTATCGCGATCGAACTCATGCTTGAAAAAGCGGCTCATCCAAATGGCCGGCCGATTACCCCGCTCCTTGGCAGGCCTACAAATAATATTAAATTGCTAGTCGCATGCCAATACCCCAGCCAACTGCGCGATTGCAGCATCCGTACAATATGTGTAGGGATTGCTTAGATTTGTATCTTGGCAGAAGCAATGGACTTCTTTATTGTAGCTGTACTTTTAAAGGCTTTATTTTATAGCTTTTTTTCTACATTAAAAAGACGATAAATTTGCTTTAATTGCGACGAGTTGGCACCCCATTTAATTTGATTCACGACTAATAGACGCATTTAAAATGTAAACAAAAAATAATATTTACACCCACTCGTAATAAATGCCATCTTAAAGATTTACAGTGGCCAAAACAACTGCCAAGCAATCGCTCCGATACCCAGACAGCTTACTAGAGGGTAGTTGAAACTCAAGCTTAACCGATCGCCCGAAAGATACCAGCGTCTACAAAAGGGATATTTAATTATATAACGTCAAATTCAAAGCTTACTTGTACAGCCCGAGCGCTGCATTATTTGGCACACGCCCGCCATTATTACGGGCCACTTGGCACAAACTTGCAGTACCATTAACCGACAGCAAACCGGATGTCGTATGGAACATTATGAACGGACAATAAAACCTTCGAGTGGGTTTTGGCTTAGGATGAAGCGGTTATAAATAATATGCAGATAAAAGAATTGGCGCCCAACGTGGGGCTCGCGTTGGCGCCCGGCTCGCGTTGGCGCCCAAGTGTGGGGCCGAATCACAATACGCAGTTTTGGCACGCGACGCGACTTCGGGAATGAAATAAGGCTTTCAATAAGATCGGGTTAGAATTACCAAACAATGCTAAGCGCGCAAAATTAAAAAAATGACTTTTCAGACAGTTTAAAACCGTTGAAATTAAATAAAAACTACCTCACGGTAATTAGACAGACAGAGAGTTAAATGGGATTAATATGCTGAGACTATGAAACACGCGGTAATGGTAAAAATTATAAGAAAATGCAATAATCTAAACAATAGCAAAAATGGGCCCTTTAACGTAACTGATACCAAACGTTTCGACCAAATAAAAAAAGATTGTAAAACTAAACTAACCACACAAACTACGAAAAAGTAACGGATAATCTTAAAATACTTTTATAATCCTGCAAGTAAAAAAATAGTGGGTACTTACATTGCAACGGTTGTTCGGAGCGGCAACGGTCTCCGACAAATGAGTGGTGTTTAGTTCCAAGATCTCTGCTAGAGAGCGCCGGTTCTCGCTAGGGCCAGGGCCCCCGCGAGAGGTATTCTAGAAGAAAAGTATAGTCAGTATCTCGACAGTTACTAGATTGGCTGGAAAAAACAGTTACGATGGCGCACTTAAAAAAACTTGCGTACCCGTAAAATATGGCCCACGAATTACATGTTTAAAAGAACTGGGAAGCGTAAGAAATGAGGTTGAGTATCATAGAGTCACTTTTATTAAAAAACTATTAGCGTGAGCGGAACGACAAGATTTGAAGTTTGAATTTTGAACTTTCTAGCATAGAGCCTGATCATAGATGATTTAAACCACGACATTTATAAGCTAAATAAAACAGGCTGTCTTACTCAATGTTTCTGTATCATTGCTTAAGAGATTATCGACATGAAAGTAAAATGTTTTTAGGGAAAACTAATTCCTCATAAGTTTTTAAAAGACTAAAATCAACCCGCTAGAGTAAACGCAAACTGAAGAAAGTACAAAAAAAAATAAGTGCGGGTAGAAAAATATTCTAAAGGTATTTTCAGACCACTTGCAGGTTCATCTAACAAAGTAAAACAAGGAAATAATAAGCAAAAATCAAAAACTTACCTGGTGAAGAAGCGGCATCGCCGCGAAAGTAGCGAAGTTTATAAATCTTAAATTCTATCGTGATTCGACCAGCGTGGCCTGCTAAGTAACTCGCGCGGCGGCGGCGCATACACGACTGAGGGCGACCCTATGCGCGATGCACCAGGTAGCCATCTATCCCCTCCACCCGCCCTACCAGCTGAGAGGAGGGAGGCGGGCGAGTCCAAGTTACGATACTTTTTATTTGAAAAACGCTTTTAAAAGTGAATAAGACACTGTGTAAATAAAAATCAATAATAAAAATAATTTATTTCGCTTCTTTTTCAACAGATATTTTGTTTTATTTGCGAAATTATAAATAAAAGATGCTACACTTGCGACTTATTTTCCCGCGCAAGATGGCGGCCACCAATAGACGGAGAGCCCGGTGATGGGTAGAGAGCGCATGCGTATCAGAAAGTCAATTTAAAAACTTTTTACCGCGATTTTGCAACCAAAACTTCCGAATTAGAAACCAAATCATATTAATAATATTTAATACTAGGGCTACACACATCGCGATAGAATTATCGCGATAAAACTTCGTCTTCGGGCTACGGCGATTGTGCATGGCCACACTGCTATAGAGAGCAATGCCGCAGAGTTTACTTTAGTTTGGCAGCCTTTGATGTGCGCAAATTTACCGACAGCGGGGCGAAGGGTCTGCGGCTTCGGGCGAAGTGCCAAAGTATTCGCGAATATTCGGCTACATACATCGCGATTATGCGAATATTCGCGTTATCGCGATGTGTGGAGCCTTAGCATAATACGATACTAATCGCTCTGCAAGCCATAATTACTGAGTACATAGATATATTATGCCAAGAAAATGCACTCGTTTTGTACGGTTGACTCATGCAAAAACGGTTGGTATCGTATCATTTCAAAAAGTATGCGTAGTTTTCAAGACAATTTCTTTTTACGGCAACATCTAATTTTGAAACGTCCTGCACTGAACCAAACGATCTTGAACCATGACCCAGAAACATTTACTTAAATAAATTAATACTAAATCAGGAAAAATTGGGATATTTAATTCAGATTACAAATAGGGTTAACTAGCTACATTTGGCATTAGCATATCAATAATTGAAATTAAATTGTAAAGATTTTAGCAAATTCTACTTGAAATACCCTGCTTGTCTTAAAAAAAAAAAATATATATATATAAATAAATAAATATTAGGGAACAATCTTACACAAATCGACCTAGTCCCAAACTAAGCAAAGCTTGTACTATGGGTACTAGACGACGATAAACATACTTATATAGATAAATAAATACTTAAATATATAGAAAACATCCATAACTCAGGAACAAATATTCGTGCTCATCACACAAATAAATGCCCTTACCGGGATTCGAACCCAGGACCTCTTGCTTCGTAGGCAGGGACACCACCAACTAGGCTAAAGCGGTCGTTACAACAAAAACAAAATAATATTTAAGTGGAGCCAAGGATAAGACATGTATTACTCAGTTTACAATTTTTATTAAAATTATTCAATAAAAAAAAAACAAAGCCAATAAACAGGTAAAAATAATAACAATAAAAACACTTAGTTAAGCAGTTCAAATGCTTTATTTTTATTTATTTCATAGAATTTTCATGTTTATACACCAAATCGGATTTTCATTACATTTTATTAATAAATCGGTGCTTTCCTGGAAAATATAAATCATGATTTAGTCGTTAAGCCTGGAATCGTATCACCTTTCACATCGCACCATATTCTCATCTCATTCTACCCTAAAATGTTAATGTACGAACGGCCTTAGTCTTATACCGTTTGAGAGAAAGAAATCCCTATGGGCTCTGGTTTAAACTTGACGGTTCCATACATTTAGACACTATTAAATTGAGCTTTTACACCAAATCAAGATTTTCTTATGGTGGCCATACACCATCCTTCCTATCGTCCAATCGACAACTGACCGTGTGTGGAAGTTGATTGGCATGAGTCATTGGACGATAGGAAGGATGGTGTATGGCCACCATTACAGCAAGACTGCCTGCTTACCGACTACGAGCGAATAGTAATATCGACGGTACTCTGACTCAACCTCGTATATGAAATTTTACTAAATTGGAAAAACCACTTTAGACACAAGGCTTTTTAATTACAAATTCGTAAAATTTCATATACGAGGTTGAGTCAGAGTACCGTCGATGTATTCTTATATTGTTGTTCTTATACAAAAATATGGAAATTGCCGCACTTTCAGTGTTGTACAGTGCAACGTAGCTGTGGCATATGAGGTACGTCGAGGAAACTGAATTGAGAGAGAGAGAGAGAGAGAGAGAGAGAGAGAGATGTTTATTTACACATATTCGATACACAGGAAATACAGTTGTCAGGAAAAGATACAAATAAAAATAATCATCATCATCATCATCATCATCATCAGCCTATAACAGTCCACTGCTGGACATAGGCCTCCCCCAATGAGCGATATTGCGCCCTGTCCTCGGCTAGACGCATCCAGCTTCTACCAGCAGCCTTTCGCAGATCGTCACTCCACCTGGCCGGAGGGCGTCCTACACTACGTTTGCCAAGACGCGGTCTCCACTCAAGAACTAAAATAACTAATAAAAATAATCGAATAGTATAAATTGGGAGTTGCGTACCAGGAACCTTTTTGTTGCAATGTCATGTTGACCTTCCCTAAATATGCCAAAGAAATCATCGAGAAATTGACTGTGAAGAGTTTCCGTCCTGGTAGGTACGCGATTCAGTTTCCTCGACTGAGGAAACACAAAATTTATAAGAGAGTAGTTCGACTTAATTAATTTTTTGGGATAATAACTGCTTCATCGATCGATGCGATGATAAGAGAGTAGAAGAGACGAAATTTGCATATCAGAATCCTAAAATTTTATACACTGTGGGTAGGTACGGCAAATGAGTCCATCAGAAGTAAAAAACCGGCCAAGTGCGAGTCGGACTCGCGCATCGAGGGTTCCGTACAAATTTATATGTATCTATGACCATCCAGTCTTAGCAGACCCCTGCTCCTAAGCAAAATGTGCGCAGTGTGGGATCATTGTAGATCGGGTACTGATATAGACAGAGAGAGAAAAAAATTTATGCTTTTCGCAATTTTTCCTTTATCTGTGCTATAATACGTTGCTTCGTACCAAATTTCAAGATTCACGGGAAGTACCCTGTAGGTTTTGATTCCCTTGCGAGTTTCGAAAATTTGCGGAAATTTGCGGTTTAAACGGCTGTATCTTTTAATTGCGTTGGCTTAGAAGTTTGATTTTTTTACAGCTCCAAGGGACCGTAGACCTGAGTATTTGATATAAATTTCAGCTTGATACCTCCACGCGTTCCTGAGAAAAAGGGTCTTTACAGACAGACGGACGGACAACAAAGTGTTCCTATAAGGGTTCCGCTTTTTCCTTTCGAGGTGCGGAACCCTAAAAACGTTATATGAGCTATGAAAAAAGAGGGTGAATCAACTTCTTAATGTTGTTTACTCTGTCCCCAGTTGTCCAAGTAATACTTCATACTGTTTCATAGAAAAATGTTTAGGTTGTCCAAGGGGAAAAAATTGTGTAACCATAGCAACGGATGGAACTAAAAAGTTGATTCAACCAAGAAAAGTAATTAATAATTTCGAACTTCAAGATAACAAGGCCTTACGTACAGTTTAGACCTGCAAGAAAAATCGTCCAAATTGCAATAAATAAATAAATAAATAAATATTAGGGGACAATCTTACACAAATCGACCTAGTCCCAAACTAAGCAAAGCTTGTACTATGGGTACTAGACGACGATAAACATACTTATATAGATAAATAAACACTTAAATACATAGAAAACATCCATAACTCAGGAACAAATATTCGTGCTCATCACACAAATAAATGCCCTTACCGGGATTCGAACCCAGGACCTCTTGCTTCGTAGGCAGGGTCACTACCAACTAGGCTAAAGCGGTCGTTAAAATATGTACATTACGGCCCTCGGTTGATCACTTCAAACTCAATAATGCAACTTGCACGAATTTTCTTGCAAACCTCGACTAGGTATTAGAACGATCTAGCAACATTCTAAATTTTTATAATGTTATTTAAAATTATTTATAAAAAAATTAATATCTCCCAAACTAAGTCAAATCGATCTGACTTAATACTACATTTTTTGCTTGAAATAAGCTGAGGAATCTATGTTTTAAATCTGTCGGGTTACTCGACGACCACGGTGTATATCTAATATCAATCTACCCCCTATTATATGCAAGTTAATATTGGAAATAACGTTCTGGTCTTGCGTAGATTTCACCCAAAACAGACATGACATTAATGACTGAGTGCTTTCCATACATATATGCCACAAACCAGAAATCAATCATATAGAAATATCTGTATTGGTCGTAGAAATGTTCAAACGTAGAAACCGTTATAATGCATACCCTCTTTTGTTGTTAATCAATTTGAAAAATATGTATAATGTGTATAACTCGTGACCACGGCTGCTGCAATGTGGCCGAAACGTCGAGGTAAATAAATATTTATTGCGAACGAAAACAAAAAGGATTTACGAGTTGAGTAAATAAAATAACAAATTGACATTTTGTCATTAAAACTTTACAATTTTACAAACAGTAATAACGTGAATTGATTATTTGTTTTTTTACGATGTCAAAATCCCGCAGTTTTTTTATATTTTATGAAGTACATAACATTATTATTATACTTACAAAACGGGACTTGACACGCAAACAAAAAATCTAAATCAAAAAATCAAGTGCGGGTAGTTCGAAAGACTCGAGCGGATAAACGAACTTGACACCCTACACTTCAGTTAACTCGTGACCACGGCTGCGGCAATGTGGCCGAAACGTCGAGGTAAATATTGTTTGCGTGATGTCCCGTTTAGTATAATAATTATGAGTGAAAATCAAGAAAGTTTAAGACAGTATACATAAAATCATGCAGTGTATACTATACAATGTATTTAAAACTGTTTTTTTTTAATATTCTGATGTTACATAAAATCTGTACATGCATACGTGAAAAAGAAATGAATAAAAGTAAGGAATTTTAGAAATACTGTCCAAACACCAACTTATATTTCGTTTATTACAGCAATAGAAAAAGTTAAAACATCTTATCCTGTCTTTTTATTGAAAAACGCTTTCTAAAAATCGGTAGCTTAGCTTAATGTACGACCGTCGGCCAAGAAAGTGGTCTACCAGCTTTGATAAAATCTTCTGTGCGATTTAAATATCGCTAAGTTTGACATTTCTGTGAAGTCAGTCACTGCCATTAATGCCATTATATTTTTGCAAGGGAAAATCGACCTCGTTGTACCATGAGCATGACGTGCAAATCAACTTCAACCGTAGGGTGGTAGACCATATTTTTGGCCGACTGTACTATTGCTCTAAACTGATATTTCAAACTAAATACAAACTGAAATATAGATGCACAGAAACACTGCATAAGGTGATTTATAACAGACTGAAATGTACGATGTATGGGAAAGATTCGTCGCTAACCTCTAGACCAGTGATGGTGTAGGGGTAAGCACGCAGCACGGAATGCTAAGGACCTGGGTTCGATTCCCAGCATTGGTCTTTTTTCTGGGGTTTTTTCTGTGCATCTATATTTCAGTTTGTATTTAGTTTGAAATATATGGTTTCACGGGATGACGTAAAAGTAATAAAAAATGAAGTTGAAAAATAAATACAAAAAGATACTTCATACCTAACTTGCTCTAAACTGTTTATTGCGTAGTGTACAATAAAGAGTTATTGTATTGCATAAAACCGATCGACGAGAAGATCCCTCTTGGGAAAAGCCTCTAGACTTCAAGCAGTAAACATCTTCCCGCTGTTAAAATATGATGAGTTTTTCAGGCAGTCCAGTAAATTCGTATAAAGCTACTGCAACCACCTCTATAAGAAGTAGGTAGTCAGCCTTTTTCTTAAAGAAGTTCTTATATCCAGGACTCTAACCAATAGGTTTTTTCCGACTTTGATTTGAATAACCATACTGCTCGTTCCCTCAGGTCTGATGTCAGGTCAAGTCTGATGGTGGCCCTGGTATCCAGCAGGACGCCGTTTTTTTCTGCGTTGCGCTTGTTGAAGTTCCTTTGCCGAAGTTTCCTTGAAATATAAATAGTTCAATTAACATAAGTAAAGCATAAAACGTGTAGTCGTTTCTTAGATGAAGGGTCGGGGTACAAGAGAGACGGAGGAAGAACGTAGAAAAAAGGGCGTTCAAGTTTTACGCGAGCACTTTTCTTAACTCCCTCACACATTTTTCGTAAACAAAGTAAGCGAAACGATTATTCCCCGTCCCTCTCCTACATTTAAGTAAGCATTGTTATATTCATTTTACAAAATCTTCAAGATTTCTTGAAATAAATTGCCTATCACGCCCTTTTTATTGAAACGGCATCGTATAGAACCCATTAGGTTAGGTTTACGGTTTTGAAAAAACCGGCCAAGTGCGAGTCGAACTCGCGCACGAAGGGTTCCATTATCACCATTTTGGGTTACCATTGTCTATAAAAACGGCAAAATAATCTCGGTTTTTGTATGGGAGCCTCCCTTAAATATTAGTTTTATTTTAATTTAATTATTTATTTTTAAAGTGAATATATATATAACTAAACATTCTGTGAATATTTCAAGCGTCTACCTGTTGCCGTTATCATTATCGAGCAAAAACGAGCAAAAAAAATCACGTTTGTTATATGGGAGGTCTCTTAAATATTTATTTTATTCTGGTTGTTGTTATAGCGGTAACCGAAATACATCATCTGTGAAAATTTCAACTGTCTAGCTATCACCGTTCCTGAGATACAGCCTGGTGACAGACGGCCAGACGGACAGCGGAGCCTCAGTAACAGGGTCCCGTTTTTACCCTTTGGTTACGGAACCCTAAAAAAGGTAGGGATCCTCTGTGTGCTGCTGCGCCCACCTGCGGTCACTCGCGGAGCCCGAACAGCGGCGCGAGCAGTAATCCACTGGCGGCCGGGGCCCGCGGCCGAGGCATGGGTCCCCGCTCGTCCGCGTACGTGTGCGGCAGACGGAGCAGCCAGTACGCGGACGCTGTCAGCTCGAGAGGAGGCGAGCCGACCGGCTGCGGCACGAAGATCGGCCCGCCGAGTACTGGCTGCACCTGCGAGTGAAACAAACAAATCTTTACATACATACAAGCTTTTATCTAACCTTTTCAACCACAGAAATAATAATAAAGAGGATAGAAATGCCTTAGTTCCTATTTTCTTCCGGAACTCGTGTCGCTGCTTCATCCCCTCTACTTACTGTGTTAATGCACACATGCAAAAGACCGGAACCGTACTACGCAATCACACAATTACTAATATTTTTGCTTACAAACAATTATGAACCTTACACCTTAGAGATAGCGTTGAATAACACTCAACGTAAGTCATACCCACATTTACACAACGGCGCCATTTATTGGCCGCGTCGGCATTATGTCTGTACTAGTCGTAACCTGTTTTTTTGTCCGTACCACGAACTTTTGTGCAAGACGAAAGGGTTATCAAAAATTACTTTACATTGCTGCGTATAATTCAAAACGATCTGCGTTTTTATGGGCATGAGTAGCAATGGTATATGAAGTTTCGTGTTAATAACGTGTAAACCAATATTTCATAATGAAATCTTTTCTCAAGTTGTATTTTGATATAAACCGCATTATTACATTAAATTAATACATACCAATGAAATGTAATCCCCTTATTAGTGTAATTACACAGTGTGGACGAGTTTCCGCAATTGCTAATGCTGCAAAACACCATTTTAAAGCACTTGTTGTCATACCCACGTTTCAAATAGCACTGAGCCACAAGTCGCGCGCTTGTGACCTACGAGTCACAAGCGCGGCGCCAAGGTCACGCGTCTAAGGCACTTCTATCCTCTTTATTATTATTTCTGTGTTTTCAACGTTATGTCAAATACAACAGCTCTCACTCATACGCCATGACAATCAATCAATCAATCAATCGGAATGTCAAACGTGTGGTTGAACCCTACAGAAATGCATGTAGGTAGATATCGCTCTGTACGCCGTGACTGATATATGCGTCAATAGCTAGGTCCCCACTGAGCGAGCTGCCTAGGGAGTCATAATTTTATTCAACACAAGGTTCAAAATCGCGCAGAAAATGGCTGCCTCACGACCTGGCTATTGGCGTCGAGAAGGTTAATTTAGAATGTCGTTCGTTTGTGTGTTAACTTGTTTAGGTCAAATTTTGCAAATATAATTTCATCCACTTCTAGTGATCAGATCAGACTTGAAATTTGGTATAGATTTTAGTATAATTAGCAAAAAGCGCAATCTAAGATTTTTGAAAGAAGAAGTGCCTGCCACAGTTCCTGAACCAACAACCGTCCAAACCTTCACCCAGACAGTCTCATGCCGTGTAACGTAGGACACATTTTTTATAACTAGATGTTGCCCGCGACTCCGTCTGCGAAGAATTCGTTTATCGCTTTCCCGCGGGAACTAAAAAAAAATCCAAGATAAAAAGTATCCTATACGTAAATCCAAATTATAATCTGTGTGCAAATTTCGGCCGCACCCACAGGGCACTGACCTTGGGGTCCAGCGTGACGTGCACGGGCGCCTTGGGCGTGACGACGTGCACGCGCGTCAGCTGCGCCAGCATGGTGTTGGCGCCGCGGCAGAGGCACGGCGCGTACAGCGGCATGTCGGCGGCCGCACCCACAGGGCACTGACCTTGGGGTCCAGCGTGACGTGCACGGGCGCCTTGGGCGTGACGACGTGCACGCGCGTCAGCTGCGCCAGCATGGTGTTGGCGCCGCGGCAGAGGCACGGCGCGTACAGCGGCATGTCGGCGGCCGCACCCACAGGGCACTGACCTTGGGGTCCAGCGTGACGTGCACGGGCGCCTTGGGCGTGACGACGTGCACGCGCGTCAGCTGCGCCAGCATGGTGTTGGCGCCGCGGCAGAGGCACGGCGCGTACAGCGGCATGTCGGCGGCCGCACCCACAGGGCACTGACCTTGGGGTCCAGCGTGACGTGCACGGGCGCCTTGGGCGTGACGACGTGCACGCGCGTCAGCTGCGCCAGCATGGTGTTGGCGCCGCGGCAGAGGCACGGCGCGTACAGCGGCATGTCGGCGGCCGCACCCACAGGGCACTGACCTTGGGGTCCAGCGTGACGTGCACGGGCGCCTTGGGCGTGACGACGTGCACGCGCGTCAGCTGCGCCAGCATGGTGTTGGCGCCGCGGCAGAGGCACGGCGCGTACAGCGGCATGTCGGCGGCCGCACCCACAGGGCACTGACCTTGGGGTCCAGCGTGACGTGCACGGGCGCCTTGGGCGTGACGACGTGCACGCGCGTCAGCTGCGCCAGCATGGTGTTGGCGCCGCGGCAGAGGCACGGCGCGTACAGCGGCATGTCGGCGGCCGCACCCACAGGGCACTGACCTTGGGGTCCAGCGTGACGTGCACGGGCGCCTTGGGCGTGACGACGTGCACGCGCGTCAGCTGCGCCAGCATGGTGTTGGCGCCGCGGCAGAGGCACGGCGCGTACAGCGGCATGTCGGCGGCCGCCAGCCGCGCGCCCGCCGCGCCCGCCTCGCGCCCGCACGCGCCGCCGCCGCCGCCGTTCACCACCGTGTCTGGGGATGACATCATGAACCTGGAAAAGAGTTTACTGCACGTATAAATCAATTGAATGATGCAACTGACACACACCGCCTTAGGGTATTCGAGCAGACTCGTGGCGAATGCCGAAATTGTGAATGTTTTTCTGGTACCGAGCGCGTTATAGACAAGTGTCTCGGCTATCGTGTCGTCAGATTTCGTGTATCGTGTCTGCGGGTCTCGTGTATAGTATCGTCGGATCTCGTGTACTATATCGTCGGTTCTTGTGTATCGTGTCTCTGGGTCTCGTGTATCGTGACATTATCTCTCGTTTGTAGCGTCTCCGAGTCTCGTGTGTCATGTGTGCGGGTTTCGTGTATTGTACTGTCGAATCTCATTTATCGTGTCTGTATCTCGTGTATCGTGACATTATCTCTCGTTTGTAGCGTCTCCGAGTCTCGTGTGTCATGTGTGCGGGTTTCGTGTATTGTACTGTCGAATCTCATTTATCGTGTCTGTATCTCGTGTATCGTGACATTATCTCTCGTTTGTAGCGTCTCCGAGTCTCGTGTGTCATGTGTGCGGGTTTCGTGTATTGTACTGTCGAATCTCATTTATCGTGTCTGTATCTCGTGTATCGTGACATTATCTCTCGTTTGTAGCGTCTCCGAGTCTCGTGTGTCATGTGTGCGGGTTTCGTGTATTGTACTGTCGAATCTCATTTATCGTGTCTGTATCTCGTGTATCGTGACATTATCTCTCGTTTGTAGCGTCTCCGAGTCTCGTGTGTCATGTGTGCGGGTTTCGTGTATTGTACTGGCGAATCTCATTTATCGTGTCTGTATCTCGTGTATCGTGACATTATCTCTCGTTTGTAGCGTCTCCGAGTCTCGTGTGTCATGTGTGCGGGTTTCATGTATTGTACTGTCGAATCTCATTTATCGTGTCTGTATCTCGTGTATCGTGACATTATCTCTCGTTTGTAGCGTCTCCGAGTCTCGTGTGTCATGTGTGCGGGTTTCGTGTATTGTACTGTCGAATCTCATTTATCGTGTCTGTATCTCGTGTATCGTGACATTATCTCTCGTTTGTAGCGTCTCCGAGTCTCGTGTGTCATGTGTGCGGGTTTCGTGTATTGTACTGTCGAATCTCATTTATCGTGTCTGTATCTCGTGTATCGTGACATTATCTCTCGTTTGTAGCGTCTCCGAGTCTCGTGTGTCATGTGTGCGGGTTTCGTGTATTGTACTGTCGAATCTCATTTATCGTGTCTGTATCTCGTGTATCGTGACATTATCTCTCGTTTGTAGTGTCTCCGGGTCCCGTGTATCGTGCCGCTAGGTCTCGTGTGTAGTATCTGTACAATCCAGTTAAATTTGCACACTGTATTTTAGTTGTAGTGGTTTGTTGATGGAGTGCAGATAAAGAACGATGTTTTAATGTTGCTTTATTCTCGTTAAGTTATACAGTAGTATCTTTTCTCCTGATGTTTACCGTATGACTTGATTAAGCACTCTAATTGGGAATGTCTAAAAAAAATTATCAGTGGTTTTTATATATTTTTTTGTATAGAAAAGTCAATTATAAGAAACTAATTTCAATATTTTGTCATTTAGTTCTCTACTTTTTTCAAAATTAATTATTGAAACTATTTTAGTTGATGACGTCCGATTATAATTTAGGGCTCCCACAGTGCCAAATTTCTAAATCTATCTAAATGCGTACGATAAGGCAACCCCTTTAATTATTTTTTGCGTAGTGGTACACTATACACTGTGTCACTTTACTGGCACTGACAAAGTGCTAGATGTCAGACAGCGGGTCCAAATCAAACTCCGTAGTATAATCCACGCGTAAATTGTGAAGAATTCTAACCACACAGAATAAAGTACGACTTGAACCGGTCACGCAATTTACACCAATGCCAAATGAAGGTCATTGCTTATTTGTTATATAATAAATTCATTACATAATATTAAAATTAAATAACTACAGAGAACGATTTAAAAAGCATTTATCACGAAATGGTTTTCGATTTCCTATACATTGCAAAAAAATAGACATCCCCAATTATTATTAGGAAAACAAGTATTTATAAAATATTATTGCTCGGTCGTATGTAGCAGCGTCAACAGAAAAATGTACAGTGGTGAGACTGTACAGTATAATTGGGTCTCATTGTATCGTCGTGTCTCTGGGTCTCATGTATCGTGTCTGCGGGTCTCGTGTACTGTATCTTCGGGTCTCGTGTATCGTGTCTTTAAGTCTCGTTTGCAGCGTTTCCGAATCTCGTGTATCTTTTCATCGTGTTTCGTTCATCGTGCATATAGGGATATTCCGATACTAGTAAATACAATACGAGTAGGTACTCGATACTTTCGATTCGATACCAAGTATTTATAGCATCGAATCAATCTTGCGGTACATACTCGGAATCGAAACAAAAGTACTTGGTATCAGATCGAATCAGCATCACCATTAAAAAAATTTAAAATTTCCGAACAATTTCTCAAACAAGGAACAGATTGTCTCCAAAATACCTCGAACAGTTACTGTTTTTGGGCAATCTTGATGTTAAAGAGTTTTTTGTTTAAAGAAGGTACTTAACGTGACGCAAAACGTTTATAATAAAAGTTTTTTTTGCTTCTCAATTTTCTTTTAGTTTTTGTCCTTCAACGTTCATTGTTTTTACGTTAATTTCCTCAAAATAAAAAAAAATAAAAATGTGCTAAAAGTATCGATATGAGTAAGAGTAAGTATCGATAATTTAGGAGTATTTGTTTAAGTAGTATCGAAAAAAGATTTGAGTACTATCGAAATGAGTAGGTATCGATACTTTGATGGTATCGGAACATCCGTACGTGCATATAGTCTCGGGTTTCCAGCCCTTCGTTGGTGTGCACTCACCTGTGGCCGCGCGGGCACTCGTACTCGACGCCGATGAATATCTTGACGGTGAGGTGGTGCGGCGCGGCGGGCTTCCCGCGGCCGCGCGCGCTCGCCTGCGCCACGCGCCACGCGGCTACTTGCTCCATGCTACAGACATTATTATTATGAAGTATCTTTCATACTAAATACAAACTGAAATATGGATGCACAGAAAAAAGACCAGCGCTGGGAATCGAACCCAGGTCCTCAGCATTCCGTGCCGCGTGCCATTCCCCTACACCACCACTGGTCAGGAGTTTAGACACGAATTTTTCCTATACATCCATATCTCAATCTGTTAGATCATCACTTGCAGTGATACAGCGCCATCTATGTTATACTCTCATCGAGAGATTTCAATACTCCTTCGGAACTACCCGCTCACCCGGACAAGAGATGTCGCTACTAATCTCTTGGCTACCAAACTTTAACAAGTTTGATATGAAGTATTTTTTTGTATTTTTTTATAATAAATAATGTAATGTAATTTTATAGTTATGAAGTATTAGCTTTATATCGCAGCTTCGCTTCCGTGGAAGAATAATAGACAGCTGCTTATTTCGTAAGAATTTCCAAAAGTCTATTTTTAGCGCACCTCTATGATCCTCAAGTAAATGTCTGCCTAAAGTCTCTAGCTTTAGTAGTTCAAGTAGTCCGTTGTTTTTCTGTTATTCACGTTACTCTTCTACAGTTAGGGTCTCCCCAAATATATAGTGTAAAATGTATGACTTTTTCGATCTTATTGCGTTGAAATAAAGGTTTTTCCGATCGGCTGAAGCCAGGTCCGCGTCGATAGATTTGGGGAGACCCTAATAAATTACAATTCGCAAGCGAGTGCCATAATTTAGTCACGCCATAAGTTGAGAACAGCTTTGCCGACCAGCTGGCTCGGTACTGACCGCACATGCGCGTCCCACGGCAGCAGGTAGTTGGTGTGCGGCAGGAAGCCGGGCTGCAGGTGCTCGCCGAGCCCGGGGCTGTGCGAGTACAGCGAGGACGCGCCGAGGCACACCAGGGACCAGCTGGCTCGGTACTGACCGCACATGCGCGTCCCACGGCAGCAGGTAGTTGGTGTGCGGCAGGAAGCCGGGCTGCAGGTGCTCGCCGAGCCCGGGGCTGTGCGAGTACAGCGAGGACGCGCCGAGGCACACCAGGGACCAGCTGGCTCGGTACTGACCGCACATGCGCGTCCCACGGCAGCAGGTAGTTGGTGTGCGGCAGGAAGCCGGGCTGCAGGTGCTCGCCGAGCCCGGGGCTGTGCGAGTACAGCGAGGACGCGCCGAGGCACACCAGGGACCAGCTGGCTCGGTACTGACCGCACATGCGCGTCCCACGGCAGCAGGTAGTTGGTGTGCGGCAGGAAGCCGGGCTGCAGGTGCTCGCCGAGCCCGGGGCTGTGCGAGTACAGCGAGGACGCGCCGAGGCACACCAGGGACCAGCTGGCTCGGTACTGACCGCACATGCGCGTCCCACGGCAGCAGGTAGTTGGTGTGCGGCAGGAAGCCGGGCTGCAGGTGCTCGCCGAGCCCGGGGCTGTGCGAGTACAGCGAGGACGCGCCGAGGCACACCAGGGACCAGCTGGCTCGGTACTGACCGCACATGCGCGTCCCACGGCAGCAGGTAGTTGGTGTGCGGCAGGAAGCCGGGCTGCTGGTGCTCGCCGAGCCCGGGGCTGTGCGAGTACAGCGAGGACGCGCCGAGGCACACCAGGGACCAGCTGGCTCGGTACTGACCGCACATGCGCGTCCCACGGCAGCAGGTAGTTGGTGTGCGGCAGGAAGCCGGGCTGCAGGTGCTCGCCGAGCCCGGGGCTGTGCGAGTACAGCGAGGACGCGCCGAGGCACACCAGGGACCAGCTGGCTCGGTACTGACCGCACATGCGCGTCCCACGGCAGCAGGTAGTTGGTGTGCGGCAGGAAGCCGGGCTGCAGGTGCTCGCCGAGCCCGGGGCTGTGCGAGTACAGCGAGGACGCGCCGAGGCACACCAGGGACCAGCTGGCTCGGTACTGACCGCACATGCGCGTCCCACGGCAGCAGGTAGTTGGTGTGCGGCAGGAAGCCGGGCTGCAGGTGCTCGCCGAGCCCGGGGCTGTGCGAGTACAGCGAGGACGCGCCGAGGCACACCAGGGACCAGCTGGCTCGGTACTGACCGCACATGCGCGTCCCACGGCAGCAGGTAGTTGGTGTGCGGCAGGAAGCCGGGCTGCAGGTGCTCGCCGAGCCCGGGGCTGTGCGAGTACAGCGAGGACGCGCCGAGGCACACCAGGGACCAGCTGGCTCGGTACTGACCGCACATGCGCGTCCCACGGCAGCAGGTAGTTGGTGTGCGGCAGGAAGCCGGGCTGCAGGTGCTCGCCGAGCCCGGGGCTGTGCGAGTACAGCGAGGACGCGCCGAGGCACACCAGGGACCAGCTGGCTCGGTACTGACCGCACATGCGCGTCCCACGGCAGCAGGTAGTTGGTGTGCGGCAGGAAGCCGGGCTGCAGGTGCTCGCCGAGCCCGGGGCTGTGCGAGTACAGCGAGGACGCGCCGAGGCACACCAGGGACCAGCTGGCTCGGTACTGACCGCACATGCGCGTCCCACGGCAGCAGGTAGTTGGTGTGCGGCAGGAAGCCGGGCTGCAGGTGCTCGCCGAGCCCGGGGCTGTGCGAGTACAGCGAGGACGCGCCGAGGCACACCAGGGACCAGCTGGCTCGGTACTGACCGCACATGCGCGTCCCACGGCAGCAGGTAGTTGGTGTGCGGCAGGAAGCCGGGCTGCAGGTGCTCGCCGAGCCCGGGGCTGTGCGAGTACAGCGAGGACGCGCCGAGGCACACCAGGGACCAGCTGGCTCGGTACTGACCGCACATGCGCGTCCCACGGCAGCAGGTAGTTGGTGTGCGGCAGGAAGCCGGGCTGCAGGTGCTCGCCGAGCCCGGGGCTGTGCGAGTACAGCGAGGACGCGCCGAGGCACACCAGGGACCAGCTGGCTCGGTACTGACCGCACATGCGCGTCCCACGGCAGCAGGTAGTTGGTGTGCGGCAGGAAGCCGGGCTGCAGGTGCTCGCCGAGCCCGGGGCTGTGCGAGTACAGCGAGGACGCGCCGAGGCACACCAGGGACCAGCTGGCTCGGTACTGACCGCACATGCGCGTCCCACGGCAGCAGGTAGTTGGTGTGCGGCAGGAAGCCGGGCTGCAGGTGCTCGCCGAGCCCGGGGCTGTGCGAGTACAGCGAGGACGCGCCGAGGCACACCAGGGACCAGCTGGCTCGGTACTGACCGCACATGCGCGTCCCACGGCAGCAGGTAGTTGGTGTGCGGCAGGAAGCCGGGCTGCAGGTGCTCGCCGAGCCCGGGGCTGTGCGAGTACAGCGAGGACGCGCCGAGGCACACCAGGGACCAGCTGGCTCGGTACTGACCGCACATGCGCGTCCCACGGCAGCAGGTAGTTGGTGTGCGGCAGGAAGCCGGGCTGCAGGTGCTCGCCGAGCCCGGGGCTGTGCGAGTACAGCGAGGACGCGCCGAGGCACACCAGGGACCAGCTGGCGAAGGCCGGCAGCAGCCCCGGCGGGGACAGCGTGTGCAGCATGCCCGGCAGGTACTCCGTTGTCGATGGTTGACGGGTCATCACTTTTTCTGCAAGAATAACATCAATATTCGCCTTTGTACATCTGTATCTCATGTTAACTAGTTAGGTATTGTTTACTCCTGTTTCACCATCCATTAATCAAATTTATTTGACGGACAAATGTGATGCCGTCTCTGTTTGTTTTGTTCGAATAGACGGAGACGGCATCACATTTATCCGTCAGTTAAAATTAATCAATGGGTGGTGAAACAGCCCCTTAATGTTCAGTACATAAAGCTTAAACACGAAGCTTAACCCGTGGAACGTCCCGCGCGCCGCACTGGCGCGTAACTTTTTCGGGCCGGTAGCGTCCCGCGCGCCGCAGTGGCGCATAACGAATTGTTCGTGATTGGCCAATTTATTTTATTAGTTTCGTTTAACTTTCAGGCTATTGGCTATATTTTTCCAAGTCTGTTGTCATTTTTGCCTCAAAATAATTTTTATTGGTCAAAATTCAAGCATCCGTTGATTTTTGGTGAATTAATAAAAATGTACTTATATAATCACTATAAGAAATTTCAACATCACATTTGTATTCATAGTGTTATAGCAAATAAACATTTCATTTCATTTCATTTGTAACGGCGAACAAATTTTACACCAGTCCGATACAATCTGTGAACGAAAAAAACGGGTGCGAGTTGTGCGGATTTGTTTTTGTGGAGTGAAAAAGTATTAGGGGGTGTTTCACCACCTTATTGTCAAACTGCTGGTTACGTAACCAATGAATAAACTAAGTACTGGACAAATCTGTCAGCTAGTGTTTTTTCAGTTTCACCACTCCGGTGCTGTGCAAACTAAGTTCCACTTAACTAATCGTGGGTTTAACAAAAGTCGGAATGGCAACGTCGCATTTCACGACCACGCGTTCCTGTTCGCACACTTTCGTTCAAAGAGTCACTCATTATTAAAGCAAAAGAAATAGTTAACTATAGGTATAATTTTTGAATACATCTATTTTTTTTTGCATAAACAAATATGTAACATTATAATTGATCCAAAAACGGTATTTATTT